>OY740716.1:225490170-226754449 GCA_963513945.1 Hydrotaea diabolus | reverse complement strand
ATAAGTCTACGATTCCTAAAGTAAAATTCAACAGTAAATCCTAAAACGGATTTCTGTGCTATGCGTTGTTCTGCCAGGATTTGTAGTAGATTCAGAACTTAAGCTCAATATAGTTTAAACCTCGTGTTAGAGGTCTAGAAAACCTTCATAGGCATTTACCGACGTGCTCGCGATATTTTTGTAAAGAACTCTATACTTGTAGAGTGGAGAACTCTAGTTTAATAAAGGGTGTTTTTTTAACAAGTGTGGTTTTCAGGAAGAAATAAAGTCTAATTATTGTTATGGCCAAGATTTAGCTTTCTTGTAACCCCACAAAAAAAAAGTCCAGCGGTGATAAATGGCACGATCTTGGAGGCCACGCCATAGGCCCACGGCGCTAGATTAAGCGCTCACCAAAAGTTTCTTTCAATAAATGGATTGTTTAGTTGGCTGTGTGGCTTATAGCAGCGTCTTGTAGAAACCAAAGGTCGTCCGCATCAACAGCCTCCAATTCAGACTCATTCAAAGTCACTAATCATGGCTCTATAGTTTTCCCCATTAACATTACGGCCGGCTCCATTTTTTGAAGAAATATGAAACAATGATTCCTCTGCCCATAGAGCACACCAAAAGGTGACGGTGTCTCAACAATGGCTTGTGGATTTTCATTACTTCAAGTGCGACAATTTTGGTTATTAACGTACCAAAAGTGAGCTTCATTGCTGATCAAAATGTTCTTGTACAAATCAGCATCGGTGGCCATCTCGTTTTTGGGCTTATTTACCACGATTTGAAAACGTTGTTCCGGAGTAAGTCTTTTATGAAATGGCAAACCAAACTGAACATTAATCAAGTGACAGCTGTCAAAAAGAAAAACTCCAAAAAAAAGTGTGGCCAGATTGAAAACCACACGTCTTAAATGAAAACCCTTTACAACGGGCAACTCTAGATTGGTAGAGTCGATTTTATTCTTATGCGAGTCTTGAATCTTCTTAGTATTGATTAAGATTTATGTAACGGGTTTTCCAAAAGGGACATAACAATTTCATATTCTTATGTCAACACACTCTCAAACATTTTTAATTATATTTCAGTGTCGAAACGTTAGTCTAAGTCAACAGTTTCATCATGTGAAAGTTCACTAACGAGCAACGTTTGGAAACCATTAAAAATTACTACCGAAGTTCTGAGTCGGTGGTCACAACTTTACGAGCGCTTTCTCATATTTTCGGCCAAAACAGTCTTCCTACCCGAGAGGCTGTTCGTGCTATAGTGGATAGAATTGGATTCAAATTTTCACTATTGGATGTTCCGGAACCATAGAGACCATACTGTGTAGTGTGTTTTTCATGCCGGAGGTTTGACTGGGCCGTATTTTTTCGTCGATGAAAACAATCGTCATATTACTGTCAATAGAGACCGCTATCGGTCCATGTTAGAAAATTATTTTAAACCAGAATTGAATGAGCCAGACATCGCCGATATGTGGTTTCAACAAGACGTTGCCACTAGCCACACATCACGCGTTACAATCGATTTACTGAAAGGCAAATTTGGTGAACGTGTTATCTCGAGAAATGGTACGGTCGAATTGCCACCTCGTTCATACGATTTAACTTCATTGGATTTATTTTTATGGGGCCACATTAAGTCATTGGTCTATTTCAACAAGCCAACAACTTTAGACGAGCTCAGAGACAACATCCAACGAGAAATGTGTTCAATAGTGGCATAAAATTGGGTCCAAAGAATAGATCACTGTACACGGACTCGTGGTGGTCATATAACCGAAATCGAATGTCATTCTTAAAATGTAACATTTGCACTACACCTGGAATGAATTTAACTCTATCTTCAATGTTCTGTGTTGTATTATTTATTTTTATGTCCTTTATGGAAAACGCTGATATTCGACTATATTTAAAAGGCGTTCGTCGATAGAAGACTAAGCCCAAAGTGGCATCTATTTACAAGTGGGTTCCTCTCCATATTTAGGGTGGATATTCGGTGGGTTCCTCTCCATATTTAGGGTGGCTATTCGGTAAATAATTTAGTCTACCACCTCGACATTGTTTGTAACTGTTGGACCCAACACTTTCGCCTAACTTGCATCAAGACATAGTTTCCAGTTGGAAAGGAAATTTAGCTCATTATTTATTTAGATTTCAATATTTCTTAAAATTGTTCAATGTTATAAAATATTGTTCAATATTCTTTAATATTGTTCAATATTTTGCATACTGCTTTTTTATGGAGTTGACCTAATACAGGGTGGCGCACCAATTGTGCTACAATAAGAAATTCAAATAACTTTTTTTAATCAATGTATTTCATGTATTTTGTTCTATAGAAAATTCAATTTAATTTTATGATGAAGATGATAGACCGTAAATGACCTCCATGCTATGCTCATCCTAGCATATGCAACACCTGCTCAGAAAATTATTCATTGCGGCCTGAAGGGTTGAAGTTTGGATCGCTTCAATTGTTGTTTTAATGTACACCTATTGCTTGACATAACCCCATAAAAAAAGATTGATGCAGTCAGGTCCGGTGACCTTGGGGGGCCAGCGGAGTTGTGAATTTCTGGATATTCATTTGATTGGAAATTTTCGTTGTAGCTCTGATAAACCAGTCTGGCTATACTCGTATGTGCAGTTGCATTATCTCGCTGCAGCCAAATGCTGTTAAATACTTCTTCGGCGCAGTTTTGGGTAAAAAAAAACTCTGACACACACGTTGTAAAAAAAATCTGTTGATGGCTCCCGATATGGAGTCTCTTTAGAGGTGGCAAGAGTGAGTTGTATTTTCGTGGGCAATTGTGTGAAGAAAACTCAAAAAGTAAGGTTTACGACAGTAGTTCTCATTTGTTTGGGGAGAGCCTGGCCTTATAGAGTTCGGTTTTACTTTCAACAATTGCAGCAAAGCTTTCTAAAGAGGGTTGTCACGGACCCGCAATCATGATAAAAACAGTGTGCAGCCACGAAAATCCATGTCACTTTGCCATTTTGTTAAAGACTTGGCTTCTATTTATATATAGAAGCAAGAGGTCTTGAGCCGGTTAATCGCTATTCAATGTTCAACAAACGAGCTAAACAAACGTAAACAAAAACTTCTTCCACATCTTTAAATAACGATCTCCATTAACAGTCACTGCTACACCACTTTCTTCAAATAAGTATGGCCCCACAATGCAGTTTGATAAAACTGCGCACCACACAGTAACTCGTTATGGGAGCAGTGTCGTCTCGTGGAGAATTTGTGGATTAGATTCACTCCATATACTGCAATTTTGCTTGTTTACATTGCCCTTTAGATCAAAATGGGCCCCATCAGACATAAGCAAGCAATTTATAAAGCTGTTGTCTTCTTCGGCCATTTTAATAGTTTTTGGTAAAATTTCATTCAATAGGCAAATCAAGAACGTTTAAGTTGCTTGCAATATGTTTAAGTCATCATGAATTATCCGTTGTAATGACCGTCTGCTAACTGCAACTCGCGCGAAAAGTTTAGAGTCGAAACGCCTGGATTTGCCTGAATTAATGATACTACACGCGCGATGGTGTCTTGAATCTGAACATAAGGTCTCGATGGTACGGTACGACGCGCGTTGCTTCCACAATTGGAAAACATGTTTTCCAGTCGCATTATGGTCCATCTTCTCGGGGGAGTTCTGTCAAACTTTCGCCTAAATAAACTTTGGACGAAAATGCAGGACTGCAAATCATGGCACTATACAAATCACATTTTAGGTGTCCCACGCATTCATTTTAATAAATGTAAATACGGACCTTCCAAATAAAAAAGTTATTAAGGTTTGTTGTTGCGGCTCGATTCGTACACCAACCTTCATTTTAGCGCTTATAAAAAACGCTGAGAAAGTCCTAAACATCATATATTTTCCAGCAGATTCCTTCTTCATATTTAAGTAATGATTTTTTTTTAATATTGAGAACAATTCTATTCACCACGATGATGTTCGGACTATCCATTTCAAAAAAGGTGGTGTTGGTGACGAAAAAATGTATAAAATATTTAAAAGGTATAATATTAAATAGTATGCAAAGAAGATTATATATACATTCTGAACGAAATTTATATATATCCGAGATATAATATCAGCAGATTCCATTTAGAGATGTGCGTCTGTTTGCCCATTGAAAGTTTGTAATCTAACTACAGGTCGCAATTGTAGTCCTATCTTCACGAAATTTGGCAGAAGTAAGGTTTACGGTCAAAGGCTAGGGACGACGTTATTGAAATTTACGAAAATCGGTTTGGAGTTAGATAAACCTCCCACACACACATGTGTTATTAGATCTAGAAGCCAAATATTGCATCTAATATTGATGAAATTTTGCCCAAGTACTCTTTTTGAATCAAGGAATAAAGTTATTGAAATTAAAGAAAATCTAGATCAAGAATTTTAGATCTATCTCCCACACATATGTTTTTTTGATTAAATGTTTTAAGATCTCAAAACTACATATTACATTCAATCTTCATGAAAATTAGTTTTTTGAGCCAATGCGGTGACGCTATTAAAGTAAAGTAAAATTAGTTGAGCTTTAGTTATAGGTTTTGAAGGGGCGAAAATAGAAATATACTGGCAATTTTAGTTTATAAGGACAAAAAAAGCCAATACACATAAAATAAAAAATTACCCTTTGCCGAAAAATATCAAAAAATTCAAAAACTTGAACAACAAAATTGTTATTGAATAAAGCTAGTTTAATTCAACATTTAGGTCTAGGCAACAGAACGAAATACCTCCAAAAGGCGCTCCTACAGCCTAGGAGAGGGAAAATATAAATACTTAAATATTAACAGGAGCATGCAATTGGTTTGACAAGGTTAAGGCCACCCACTGTGACACGGCTAACTCTTTCTCGACCCAAATTTCAGATTTTGGTGGCACAGTAAATGCGTCTGTCTCCTGTACTTACATACAACTTCAAAGAACACGCCATAAACGATGAGACTATCGCAATTGCTGTTAATCTCAAAAATGTCTAATTTTGGGCTAAAGATTGTTTGGCAGACGACGAAAATTTTTATCGAAAATGAGAAGAAGCCTATTTTTTATCAATAAACAAAATAACCGCATATGGAATTCAGAGAACCCACACGAGACTATTAAGAAGCTAATGCATCCTTAAGGAGTCACAGCTTGGTGTGGATTTAGGGCCGGCGGTAAAGTTGGGGCATTTCCCTTAGAAAATGAGCAAGAAGCCGCCACTACCGTCAACAGTGAGCGTTACCGCGTGAATTTTTGTTTCCTAAAATTAAAGATAATGACATGGACGACATCTGGTTTCAACAAGACGGGGCCACGTGTCACACAGTCAACGCAACCGTCGATTTTCTACGCAGTGTTTTTGAAAATCGAATAATCAGCCAAAATTGTGATGTGAATTGGCCGCCTCTGAGCAGTGATTTGAACATTTTGGATTATTTTCCGTAGGGAGCAATTAAGGATAAACGTTACGCAAAGCATACAGAGACAATTGAAGTGTTGAAACATAAAATCGAAGTTGCCATTGTAGAGATTCGACCCAAAACATTAAAAAATAATCCAAAATACTGGATCGATCAGGTGAGGGTTTGCCTCAGTTGTGGTTGTCATATGAATGTCAATTCAACCTTTGCAATAAAAACAGAAATTTGAAAAAAATATCAATTCTTTTTTTTACAGCCGATTCAAATTTACAATTTTAAGTCGTCCACCCTCTATTATGTAATTCATAATGCAACGGAACTAAAAATTCATACTTCCCTCAGCGTATCATTAAGCAAAAACTGAAGGCTGCAGTTCCTGATTCTATGCATACAGTTAACAGCTGACTCGAGAAGCTTAACATCGTTTTGTTCGCAAAAGCCGAAGATTTAAAAAGATTTATGAAAAATTTTAAATACCATGTCCCCTGAAGAATTTAAAATTGATTTTTGACATAATAATTGCAAGTCCTCATCTGCAAATTATGTAAATTGATTATTCTTTAGTTAATCCATTCGCAGTAGACAGTTTCGCAGTAGACAGTTATTTATTCAAAAGGTAACAACGCTTATGGCTCATATCATTCCTCGTAAGAGACACCCGACTATATACAATTTTGCCAGGCAGTTTAAATACGCTTAACTTGTCTTACATGACATTTCGTAAAAATGTAATGGAACACTTTCGTTCAAGTATAGAATAATGTTTTTTTTATATTTTTTATTGGTTTTTCGATTAACACTTATATTCTTTCATCAGGTTTTTTTCCCTTTTTGTAATTTAAATTAAGGATTATTTTTATTTGTTTTTTGTTTTGTATGGCAATATTTCTTGACGTTTTTGAAGTTCTATTTAACATTTTGATGCATATTGCAATTTAGTTTTAAGAGGCCGCCCAATGGGGTTCGAATTACATGTCAACAAAGAAATGAAATGAAACTGTACACTATTTCTTGAATATAATTTCGCTCTTTGGTCAATTAATATATCGCATGATTTTATCAACTTCAGGGAAAATCCGAACATAAAAGGGTTGAAAAAACTAATCGGCGCAATCAAGTTCAAATCATCGTACGAGTATTACGAAAATGTAACGGAAATCTACATCACTTTGTCAACAACTCGCTGTTTGTATATACGACATTCAAAAGGACTCTCAGAAATTCATGTATACTATACATACTGTATATTCATGCATATACAAAAAATTGTAACAACAAATCAAAAGATATATACTAAAATACTATATAACAAAATATGTACGGCATACGCTCGCAAACATACAATTTGCAACACATGTATACAGTGCTATACATACATACATATATAAATACATATATAGAAAAATGCTCCCTCCTCTACCTTGCCATCGGCGGCCAAACCAAATGTATATGATTGTAACGACAGCGAAAAAGAGATATTTTGTATAAAAGATATAAAAACGTTCACTGTAGTGGTGGTTCAACAACTGCAGCAGCAACAACAATTGAATGCGATATACCCGCCATAATAAATGAAAAAACAAGGGGACAGACAGCAGCAAGCAGCACAAGAAGGCAGATGGCACAAGAAACGTTTTTGGTTGGTTGATTTCGGCACACACTCACCGATTCACTCATACTCTTTCACTCGCAAACGAAGCTCACGTACACACCGACACACCCATGCAAGAGAAACATTAAAACAATAAAGATAAAAGCAGCGACGCACGAATAATGGCAACTGAAACAGCCGACGTCCCACAGAAGTAACAACCGACACTGCCTTGCCTTTCTCAAGTGGCCCTAACAACGCATTAAGAGAACGTGGACCCTGTGGAATGGCAGTTACTGCGGTGGTGGAGGACGGGCAGAAACAAATTCATGTTAAATGTGGGCACAAGACAAAAGAGCTTTGGGCCATAAGAGACACACACGTACTCACCGCACACAGGCAACTACAGCCAGCCAAGCGAAAGAAACAAACAAAACTTTATGAAGAAACATATACAGAAACAACCAGCAACAAAAACACAACAATAAAACTGACAAACAATAGAGATCTGCGACCAACTTAAAAGAGCGCGGGCAAAACAGCGGCAACAACAACCACAACCACATCTGCGACGAGAGTAGCACATTGAAGAAGGCAACAAGAAATTTATACAAAATGAAACCAAACAACAACAATTGCAGCCACTTCCCATTGTAGAATGCTTCGTTGCGAAGAGTGAGTGAGCGAGCGAGTGTACGAAGGACCGTCTGACGAAGGCAAGAAGAAGACTGAACGGATGGATGAATGAATGAATGGTTGGCCACGAATTGTGCACGAATTGTATTACAATGGTTTCATTTTTCCAGCAGACTGTTGTCGTCGTCGTTTGGTGTACGCGAAGTGCGAATGGTAGTGAGTGTGGATCTTTACAGTGGTGGAGAGTACAATAGCATTAATTATTGGTGGATTAAAAGGTCATTATTTAGAACACTTATACCACACAAAGGTACACCGAAACAAATAACAAGCTGAAATGTTAACTTAAAAATTTGTTAAAAAATCGAATGTCTCTTAGATAATATTTTTGATGACTTGTTAAAAATTTTGTAAAATAGCACACAATTAAAACTTTTGAATATATAATTGTCGCAATAGGGTACCATTTTTGATAAATTTGTTATTCAAAATCTTTATTAAGGTGCCATTTTAGGAGATCGCATTCAATTATCCATTCATAAATGTGTATTTTACTTAAGGAAGCCCCCTTCAATTGTGCAATTTCTTTCCATTTTAAGGCCCGGGCACACTGAAGCTTTTTTTTCTTTGGGCCTGTGGCGTGGCCTCAAGATCGTGCGATTTAACACTGCTTTTCTACGCAGATAAGCCCGACACAATTGACGCTTTGGAAGATAATATTCCTGGCGTCTCTTATCTTTATAATACAGCTTAATCCTTGACCATAACATTATATTATATGAGTTGTATTTCTTCTTGAAAACCATACGTCTAAAAAAACCCTACATATGTTCAAAACTTACCAAGAGTTCTTGTTATTAAAGTGTTGGCGTAGAAAGGCCCTTTCATGCATTAATTTTAACCTTTTGATAGCTATTCTCTACGCTGCGTAAGAATACAAGGCTTCAGTGTGCCCGAGCCTTTATAGTACAATGTTGGCTTTGCTCCGTAAAACAAACTCCTGTAAGCAGTTTTCGAATAATATACGTAGATGCCCGCTCTCAAGTGTGGCCGCTGTTCATAGTTAAAGTACAGTAAAGGTATTGCATACACACCACCATAAGGTAACCGTGATTCGTCGATGACGTCACACTACGTCTTCATGCATACCATTTTTTTTTTGGTTATTGTACCGACCTGATACTTTCTAGCTGCTAAATTTTTATAACGAGTTTTCTCATATGGACATTACAATTTCGTATCCTTATGTCAACGCACCCTCAAACATTTTTAATGATCTTTCAGTGTCAAAACGTTATTTGAAGTCAACATTTTCATCATGGTAAAATTCACTTACGAGCAACGTTAGGAAATCATTTAAAATTACTACCAAAATTCTGAGTCGGTGGTCGCAACTTTAAGAGCGCTTACCCCAATTTTCGGCCGTAAAAATCGTCCTACCCGAGAGGCTGTTTGTGCTATAGTAGATATGGGGCCACATCAAGTCATTGGTCTATGGTAACAAGCTAACAACTTAGGACGAGCTCTGAGATAACATCCAACGCGAAATTGCCAACGTTGCCGTCGAAATGTGTGCAAGAGGGGTGAAAAATTGCGTCTAAAGAATAGATGGCTGTACACGGACTCGTGGTAGTTATATGAACGAAATCGAATTTTGTTCTTAAAATTTAACATTTGCACTACACCTGGAAGAAATTTGAACTCTATATCTTAAATATTTTGTGTTTTATTAATATATAAAATTGTTATGTCCTTAATGGAAACCCCTGATTATGTGTGGAAGGTGTATCTAAATCTGAATCGTTTTCCTACAAGTTCTTTAACTTTGGTTCTTGGTCCAACAAACTTCTGCCAAATTTTATGAAGACCGTGCAAACCGCAACCGTACAAAATGAGCCAAATTAGTCGATACCACGTCGTTCTCGGGAACCACACTGTAGCGTATTTTGCGAAAAAAATAGGCCTTCATCTTTAAAAGAAAATACTAACTCAAAAACTAAAGCCACTTATTTACGTGAAACGCCGGAACTTCTCCTATTGGGCTCTGGCAAAGTTTCACGAAAATCCAGAATTTCATCGAAATCGAATTTCATTTTTAAAATGTAACATTTGCACTACACCTGGAATTAATTCGAACTCTATATCTTAAATATTCTGAGTTTTATTAATATAAAAAATTGTTTACCCTTACCGGAAACCTCTGTTCAAATTGTATTAGATTTTTCTAAGTAATTCGGTGCATAGCTCTAAAAAAATTCTTAAAAAATAAGAAAATCTTTCTTTAAGTTTTTAAAAATCTCATATATTTATTATCAAACCGATTTCTCAATTCTATTTTTACATATTTTATGAAGAGTCTTTGGTTCACAGAAAAAAATTCGGTTTAATTAAAACTTCAAACATTTATTAATAAGGAATTCAGTGATAAAAATAATAATATTTTAGTAATTATATAACATTTAATGCGACAAAAAATTCCCATGTTTATAAAAAAAATGTATGCCACATTATTTACTTATTTGCAATCAAAAGTTGTAAGGATTTTATTGAAAAAGTTGTAAACATTTGTCAAAAACAGTTGGTAAACCAATTATGGTTTACTGCTGTTTTGGTAAGCGCCACTTCACCAGTACTTAAGACCCCAAGCAACGTTTGTGCTGTAACTATGTTCAGCGGTTATAAATTTATGCGAAGGCAGTTTTATTTAAACGAGTACTGCCGACTACAGAGTTGTTCATGGAACACAATAACAATCACTGCATACATGCCAAATCACATATACCAAAACGCAAACACGATCAGTACATGGTCGTTATTCAACTAAAATTAACACCAGCATAATACAAGTGGTGTCAGCCTTATTTCATGACCTTTTTTTACTGTTTCCATTTATTAAATTTAGCTGCAATTATTTACGAAACTTTTAATTTTAAGGTTGAGATTTAGGGGTTGTATTTTTTCTGTGCTGAAAAAACAATTAAAATTTCGTAATTTATATGAAATATTTCGTAATTTTTACGAACATAACTTTTCAGTGTAAAATAAATTTTATATGCGAATTAGGCACACGAAAATATTATTGATAACAGACGTAGAATTATTTTAATTTACAAAATAAGGACATTACAAACTGGTGTGACTTTACGCCTGCACGAAAAAAGGGAAAAATAAAAAGTCGACTTATTTAATGAGATTAGTTCTGTAATAAATTAAGAACAATCGACAATAACGATTACAAGAGACTTGCAAATTAAATCAGCTGGCGTGACGTTACAAAAAACAAATAAACGATTATTCTTACACAGAAAAAAGACAACCCTTAAAATTAAGCCAGAAATTAAAAAGTTTGAAAATAAGCAAAGCTATAACAATGATATTTTTTAAATGGCAACAACAACAACATTTATAAAGTTCATGAACTGTATCGCGTGTGTTTGGGTGTATTTGTTTTAATGTGTCTGCAGTGCGAGTGATTTTAATTGCAAATCCGATACGATCTGCCCTTAAGTATATAGCCGCTAAACATAGTTATAGCACATTCGTTGCTAAGGGCCTTATGATGGTAAAGTGGCGCTTACCGAAAAGACAGCCTCCTGTTTGTAACTTTGTAAATCATTTTGCCTGCTTTTCGGAAAAGTTTTACACTCTTAAAATACGTGAATTTGTTCATAAAGAAAATACTATCGATAAACGGACTAGAACTTTTTTGTAAGTTAGTGATTTTTTTCATCACCTTATAACGTAAATATTTTCTATAAACAGTATACAAATTGTTTTGTAAATATGTGATTTTGTTCATCACCTCATAACGAAAATGTCTTCGATAAACAGCATACAAATTCTCTTGTTAATATGTGAATTTGTTTATCAACTGAAAGCGTAAATATTTTCGAGAAACAATGCACGAATTTTTTGGTTTATATGTGAAATTTTTAATCTCAGGAATCCTTATTCATTTTTTGTTTGGATTTCATAATTGAACCGATTCTGATTTATCGAATAATAGAGTAGTTTCAATGAATTCATTAATTAAAACAACTTAAAATTAATTGATTTTTTGATAATTGTTTAGCAGTCAGAAAAGTTCTGTCCAAACTGCTGAAATGTCTGCTATTTTCATGCGCACAAGTGTAGTGCGAGTGATTTTTTTGAATACAGTACCAAAATTGGATTTTGAAACTTTTGCACAATTTGAAATGCGTGCGTCACAGCCAGTCCAACAATGAACGCAAAGTCTGGCTGACATCCAGTCAGCCTGCCTGCCTGGCAGTCTGCTATCCCTCCACACACGCACACACATTTCCACACTCATTCGCACAGCCATTCATTCATCCACTAATACGAACGACTTCACATACACACACTGTCATGGTGGTTCTTCATCTTTATACGAGTTTGCATGAATGTGGGCAATACACACATACATACACTGCTACGGATATGTATACTTTTATATACACAGATTGTTACTTTACTTTATAACAACAACTACAGCAACAATAAAGAGACCCATTTCTGAGGTGGTTGGTTGGTTGTTGGCAGTGGGCTGAGCGCGCTGCAGCATCACGGCAGCAGGGCAACTTCATCCACATCCATCCTTGCATGCGTACGTCCGTCCGTTTGTCCGTCCTTCTTTCCGTCAGAGTGGTAAAGAGCCAAGAAATCAACCCCCATTTGCTTCTGCTGATGAGCGCTCTTGCCGTTGTTCTGGTTGTGTGCGCTGCTGCTGGGAATTGCTACTCTGGATTTGTGGACTGAGGATGGGTGGATGGGAATGGTTGGTTTAGCTGGTTTTGTTGTAGTTTGGATTTTTTGTAACCATCGTCGACATTCAAGAAATTTGAATCAGTTGCAAACGAGTTCTCAGTGCGTTACGACGACAACCCAAAACAATTGCGGCGAAATAAGAACACATAAAAAATAACTAAAAATAACTTGAAATTGTTGCAAATCTAATTTCAAAGAAACGGTGGATTAAAAAAATATTAAAAATTACAAAAAAATCTAGTACAAAACATATAAAGTGACAATAAACAGCCAGTGCTTGCTTTCAAATGACTTCAAATATTTTGTTGTGAATCAGCTAAAATTAAATCGAATCTAAGTGATGTTTTTTAAAATCGGCAAATTAATTCCAAAATAAAAGCAACGGAAAAATTTCCATTCAAACCAAACGAGTTTTTCAATATAAACGAAAATTATTTAAACCAAGTGACCTCGTGTAGTCTTTGTTAAGAACTGAGGGCCGCCTTTAAAAGTTATGAGTTTACCCAGCGGTGTTGATATGCAAAATCTCATGTCTCAACATCCGGTTTTAGGCGCTTTGCCACCAGCATTCTTCCTTCGAGCCGCCTCCGAACGTTATCAGCGTACACCGAAATGTGCCCGCTGTCGCAATCATGGAGTGGTCAGTATTTTTATCTACCTTCAACGAAAAAAACAAAAACCAGCGGATTTCGAATATTTCAATTAAATTCTACGTTACGTTCATTTGTTTGTGTTTTAGGTCAGTGCTTTAAAGGGCCACAAACGCTATTGCAGATGGCGGGATTGCCTGTGTGCCAAGTGCACTTTGATTGCGGAACGCCAGCGTGTCATGGCAGCTCAGGTGAGTGGATCTGTGTGGTGTTTTAAACTAATGATAAAATAATCGGAAAATTAAATGCTACAAATGTAAAGGGGGTCTAGGTTTTTAGATAAGCGAATATGACCCATCGTAACGCGATAAGTTAGAAATAACAGCTAAAAGACTTCTGTTATGCAAGTTATAAGTAGGATATTGCCTTAAGAAATAAAGAGCCACGCCCGGCGGACTTTTTTTATAGCTGTGGAGATTATGTAGAGGCCAACATTGCCATTAATCACTGTAACAAGACCCCGGCTAAAACAAAAATCATTTATATAAACGCTGCTATGTAAAAAAAACTTCCTGATTATCCTGATCTTCTGAGCTCAGAGGGACATTGGCCCATGAAGTGGAGAATCAACTTCAGAGGTTTTTCTTTGGAACAGTGGAGATTGTAAAAAATGCAATTCCTGAAAGACTTTGAACCAAAAAAAAACTTAGCTACGAAACAGACATTTCCTGTCTAGAACTCTGGCCATATTTTTAAAACCTGTGATCTTTAAAGCCACAGCCCCGAATTTCTTAAGATTTTCTTTTTTTTCATTTCGTAAAGTTTATGAAGCTGAAATTGTTACTAACTTCTTACCAATTTCTGTGAAAAAACTTGTTTAGTTCTGACTACTAACTACCATCGCACCAAAAGCCCTGCTTTACGTTTTCTTGGTCCAAACTTCCGCAGTTATAACCTATTCCAATTTAAAAAGAATGCAATTTCGAAGAATGAAGTTTTTTAAACTTTGTATAAAGTATAGACTTAAGAGTAGGACTTTCCACATTTTGATTTAATGACAGAAACCAAAAACGAATTAATTTGTCTTGGCTCACACTTTTTGCTAGGCAAAAATATAGTAATTAATTTCCAGATTGACAAATCAACAACTGATATTGAATCTATCTGCTAACTTCGACAAATAAAGGCCCCTGTAATGTTTTAAAGAACTAAAACTGGAATAAACAATCCCGAAAAGATGATGAAGAAATCAAAATTGTTTTAAACTTAACAGTGGAAATTACCAGGAAAGTCGGTAACATAAGATAACTCGCAGCAATTGGAAAAATCTTTTATTGGGAGCCACCTGGGACTGTATTTCCCTGACACACAGTTGTACAATGCCAAAAGCATTGTCAAAACTTATAGGGTACCCTTTAGAGTCCAAAAAAGGGCTTTCAAAAAAACGGCTATTTAGGATTTTCTTTTAAACCGACTGTCAGATTTTTAAAAAGTAAAAAAACCGTCATTAACCGTCTTTTTGGTTTTAGCTCTTTGCCAAAGAAATAGAAAATATATCAGAAGTAAGTTAGTTGTCACCATTTCTAGACTCTAAAATCAAATAAAAACACTTAAATTTGGTTTAACATATGTGTAAAAGATGTGTTTAAATCTAAACCAATTTCAGTAGCATCTGTCCTTGGCCTAAAACACTTACTTGTACCAAATTTCATGAAGATCTGGAAACAGTTGCCAGTTGCTAATAGGCGTAAGATAGACCGATATCGTTAAATGGCATCAATTGGTGATTCTGAGTCTATTGGTATCCTCAAAGTTATATTGGGTCTAACTCAAACATTCGCTACGAATTCTGTAGATGAAATTATGAGTTTTTCTTGATAAAAAAAACCGAAAAAACCTCACAGGTAAAAACTGATTTTGAGATTATCGGGATGGGTCTAAAAACCGGAAAGTCAGTTATCGGCTTTGGACACTCTACCCAAGAGATTGAGATTGTGGGCCTAGATTTCGCAGTCGTAAAGAGCAACACACTACAAAGCCGGGTTCCAAGCCGGGTAAAAAACTCGAACATTTTTGTCAACGATGATTTTTCATCTCTTAAGGGTCGTCGACTTCCCATAAAAAGCATTAGCCATTTCGAGTCACTGATTCCAGACACCAATTATAAGAAAATTAATGTAAAGAACTCACTGGTTTGAATTAAATTCCCATTTGTCATTTCAAGGGACTTCCAAGGATGTATGTAATTATCTTGATTACGCGTTTTTGAAATTTTAAAATGGCATATTCAAATTTTTTATTTGATTGACCTCCTCGCTTCAATTTTGTGTAACTCTAAGCAAGCATTAAAACGCTTGATCTATGTTGCCAATCCACATAGTCTCCAGACAAATTTTTTGTTAGGTTTAATTAAAAAAATGTAAATATTCAAACAAAAAACTAATTAGGAATCCTGTGATAAAAATAATAAATATATGGTGATCCATCTAGAGGTATTTTTTCAGAACAAAAAAAATATAAAAATTCAAATCAAGTGTGGAATTTTTATTGTCAATTTGAAGGACATTTTATGGCATTTATTTTTTTAATATAATTTCCTTCAAATGTTGGCCGCAACTACGCCTCAGGGTTTCCATTCTGAGGGTCCAATTTTGGATGACTCGTTCGAGCATTTCGACCGGTATGGCTTTAATGACACGCGTATTGTTGGCTTCCAAAACCTGAGTCGTAGCTGGTTTGTCAGCATAGACTTTGGACTTTACGTAACCCCTAAGAAAACTGCATAAAGGTGTGATATCACTCGATCTAGGCGGCCAACTTACCTGTCCAAAAAGTGAAATTAGCAGCTTTTCGAAATGACCTCTCAATAGATCCATTGTTTGAGCAGCTGAATAGCAAGTGGCACCGTCCTGTTTAAAACCAAGTGAGCACCCTTCACGGTTACGTTCCGGCCATCATCATTTTTGACAAAAATATGCACCGATGATTCCACCAGCTTATAAACCGCACCAAACCGTGGTTTTCTCAGCCCAAATGCGGCAATTTTGTTTATTGACTTTGCCGTTGAGCCAGAAATGGGCGTCATCGCTGAACAACTTTTAGTTCGAAAACAGTGGATCTTCCCGATTCTCACCGAACGGTCATTTCCATAATAATGTTGCCAACATTGAAGGTAATTATTTTCAAAAAATAAATGCCATAAAATGTCCTTTCAAATTACCCATAAAGAATCAACACTTGATTTGAATTTTTATATACTTTTTTGTTCTAAAAAAATACTTCTAGATGGATCACCCTATATTTGTACGTAATAGATATTTTTTTGTTCGACCTTTTGTTCAGATTCTAGTAAAGGTAAAATAAATTATCGAACTCGAGGTCCGTTTTTATAAAAAGTTATTTCAATTCATTGTTTCCAATATTTCACAATTCTTCGAATTAAATTCTCGGGAAAAATATGTAAAAAAGAAGTACAAACAATAACTAAAAACTAGCGTAGTTTGACTACTAGCATCAATTGTTTGTATTTTACGTAGTTTATCGAAAATATTATCGATTTTAAGCGATAAACATTTTAAAATATTTCCAAAAAAAAAATTATGCCGTTTATCGAAAAAAATTACGTTATGACATGACGAAAAATGCACATATGTATGTGACGCGCAAAATAGAAAGGGACCTAAGGGTAAAAACCAGTTTTGTTCAGGAGAGCCATTTTAAAGATTTAAATACGTGTATCTTTGGTGCACCATCACTTTCATAAAACGCGCATATCTCTGGGAGGGAACACTTTTGGGGCATGGGATCGGTCTCATTCGATGCTCAGATGTTGTCCACATCAAAAAAAAAAAGTGAAAATTGATTTTTGTTTACCCTTAGGTCCCTTTCTCTATGCGCTGTCACATATAAATACTTACGAAAAAGTTGTAAGCTGTTAATCGAAAATAACTTAGTATTGGGTGATGTGAAACTCCACTTGTTTACAAAAAAAAAGTTGTAAAATTTGTTTAAAGAGCAGTCGGAAAGACGTTTTGCTACAAACAGCGGTGTGTGCAGTTTCGGTGAGCGCCACTTCACCAAGGGTAATAAGTTTCGCATTAAACGGGAACTCCCGGCAGTAGAGTTTTCCACCGAACACAATAAAAATCCCTCTCACTGTATTCATACTGAAACACATACAGCCTCACGCACAGGACACAGTGTATGAAGTTTATTGTTGATTTCATTCATTGAATATCATTTAATATCTGACAGAAAGTTAAGCTTTTTTTTACAAAATGTTTAATTGTTTTTTATTCAAATTTAAGGTTTTGTCTATTTTGTGCTGCAACTTTATTTGCGCCGACTTGTTGCAACTTTATGTCATAGACTGAATTAGGGCCACATAAGCTATCATATCTAGATACAGTTTGTTATTGAACCACACTATGTACTATGTCTCCGAATTAAAGAGCAAAGAATAAGTTCCTCCTTCCGCCATGGCATCTTTTTATACTATTGTCGATTAGTCTCTTATTAATGTGACAACTTCGCATACTCAGGAAGTATTTTCCTCGAGATCCCAAAATTAAGCAATAGGCGAACATCTTTAAATCAGTGAGTAATGCATAACATCTCGTAGTACTTATATTATATGGGACTTACTGCTTAAAAGACAGCTGATGTTGTTAAATGCATTTTAAAGATAAGGTCTTTTTTTAATTAGGTATCTTCGTACGCGCGTACAAAGTCACTATAAAAATAGTATGGACTTTGCAATTTAAGCGAATTTTACGCACGGGGAGACAAGTAAAATACTGTTGACTTTTATGAACATCGGTTAAAAATAGGATAAAGAAAGCTCCCACATATATAAGTATGTGTAACCGATTTTATATCTTTAGCTCTAGAAGCCATATAGTACATACAATATTGGTAAAATTTGGCACCGTTCATTACGCTCGATTAACAATCAAATCAGATAAAATTGGGTTATACTGGTCCAAGTTTTGGTATAGCCCCAGTGCAAAGATCCTTTCCGTTGAACCATCTAGAACATACATATAAATTCCGATTTCATTTAAATTCGGTAGGTTATACTACGATTCAATTTGAACCAATTTGAGGCAGATAGGCTTAGTTTTGTTAAAGTCCCCGTACAAATTGTCTGGGACATATATTAAACTATCTATAACATTATCCCATAAAGCTAAAAATATAATTATTTTGGCAGTTTGACTAAATTTTGGTGACGGATACCATATCCGAAAATTTAACCCATTTAAAATAACGGGTTTGTGAAAGAATCCTAAATGCAGGGTTTTTAGAGTCCCCGTTTTTTGGACACTTTAAACAGAAAATTTGGAAAAATATTACAACATGTGAAAACGATTAGTTATCGTACGAACCAGCCGCACAGACGGTCATGCCACAAATGACATAAAAATTCATGAAAAGGATTTTGCCAGAACATATGTAGGCTCGATGCGTTACACTATTTGTCCACATCAAAAGATATATGCCCTCTTACCGAGTAGGGTGGGGGTATAATAAGGGCGATGGATCCCATCTTTATAAAATCGGTCAACACAAAATCTTTATATGCATCGACTTGGCTATAAACAAATGCAGGATGTGAAGCTTTTGGCCATGAATGTTTTGTTTTAAGCCCTATCGCTTTTCAAGAAACGTATTAGGTGAGATTTTAATCAAATCAGGTACTCTCCATTATCATAAACATATGTTGTTGTAGCGGCAACTGTGCGCTGGGGTACCAGCTCTTGGCCGAAGAATTGCTCTTCGGGTCAACTCGGTCCATAGAACCGGCTGTCATCGGATTGATCATGAAAATAAAACTAATTCTGCCGAAACTAGATAATACCAATCCATGATCTGGCATAGTCCTCACATAAAGACACCTCATGATTTGTGACCCACATCTTAAGAAGCCGCATATGAGTGGGCCTGATCTTAGTTAATACCAGCTCATTTACTTTTGAAGGATAAATATTTTAGGCTGCCAAATTGGAACATTACGTTTCATGTTTTATTATAGCGCCTATTTTGTGGCGTTGCTGCTAGCTAGCCAAGCTACATTTGAAATCCGATCTTGCTAAACGTTTTCTACATAACATGATGATGTAGGGTATTGTATGGTCCGCCTCCCTCTCTCTACCGAAAGTTTTATTCCGTTTGGAACATCATGAACTATTGATTGGAGACTCTATATATGTATATAATACTCGTACAATAAGATAGAGGCATCCTTCGACATTTCTTCCACCAGCATACATTCGATATTGCATGAACACCTGATCGTAAAAAAGGTTTGTTCTCGTTGGATCCTGCACATTTTGACAATTGCTCAAAAAAAAGGCTCGTGTTGATTGATGCAAAGAAATTTTGAAAAAATACGTTCGCGGTGCTTCAAAAGACGTTTATAAGATCGTCACAGGTGACGAATCATGGATCTATGCGACTGAGCCTGAAACAAAACAGCAATCGACTGTGTGGGTCTTCGAAGACGAGCCAAATCCAACAAAAGTGTTTCGCGGAAGAAGCACTTAGAAGCACATGGTCGCCTGTTTCTTCGGCAAAACTAGTCATATGGCGACTGTTCCGCTTGAGCAACGTAGGACGATCAACTCTGAGTGGTACACCACAATTTGTTTGCCTGAAGTCTTCGGAGAAATTCGAAAAACGAACAAGAGAAGACGAATCATTGTGCACCATGACAATGCGAGCTCTCACACATTGGCTTAAACCAGCGCATTTTTGACTGGCCAAGACGTCGAATTGATGGGTCATCCGCCGAATTAGTTCTCACCCAATTATTACTTTTTATACGCGCACATCAAAAACGCGCTACTATCACACTGCTATCTTATGTTCAATGTTAAACGGAGCATTTGACATTTTTAAAGCAGTAAGAGTTTAATTCCCTGGCTATGAAAAAACTTATCTATTAAAAGTAGACAGACTAGTAATTCTGGCTAGTACTATTGGGCAAGCTTAACTACATGACACTGAAATCGCGCTGCAGTCGCGATCACAACAGTGATCCTTTTGCTTAACATTTTTTAAAAATTCCTCGTATCCGATACACTAGCAAACTCATTATTGGACCGAAATTCTTTTTAAACAATTCCAGTATTTCTCATCTTCCATCTTCCAGGTTGCCCTGCGTCGCCAACAAGCCCAAGAAGAAAATGAGGCACGCGAATTGGGACTACTCTATACGAGTGTACCGCCGCGAGTGCCGTCGCAGAATGCCAGTGACTCCACCACGACGACGACCACACAATCACAGCTCAGTCCACAGAACAATTCAGCAAATGGAGTATTTCATGCCGGCATACCCTCACCGCCCAGTGATGGTTTGGATTCCAGCTCCAATGCGGGACATCATCACGCGAGAATGCAGTTCAACAGCAATGGTAGCGGAGGCGGTGGCAGTGGCGGCGGTGGTGGTGGCGGCAACTCGGGTGATTCGGATTCAGAAATGCGTATAAGGGCTGAACGTTTATCAATGGGTTTCTCACCGGATCGCACAGAAGTTGAAAGTCCTGGTAAGTTGCGAAACAAAATGTCGCATTCAATTTTTTGCCTTTTTTTTTGCTTTTTGAGTTTTTCGTCAATGGTAACATTTAGGCATGCTTGCTGCCACAACAATGGGCACATATACTCTCAAGGGTATGTGCAACACTTGAACTGTTCCCAGTTGGCATTTTTTTCTACTTGCAACTTTGTCAAAGAACCCCGCTTAATAAGTGCGGCAAAATGGCATGCCGACTGCCAGGCCTGAGTGAGTGAGTGAAGCATGGCTAAAGTGTCGGTGGCGGCAACGCTTATTGTCGATTGTGTCGAAAGTGTTGCGGAGCATAAACATGTTGTTGTAAATAATATCCGGTAATTCGTGCCACAAGTTATGGCATTACACTTGGCAAGGCAAGGCAAGGAATTTCATGTGTGTGTGTGTGTGGCGACAAAAGATTTTCCACTTGCGTTGGCCGCCGTCAAAAGAAATGCATTTTTACGCTTCCACGAGTTGCCACCTTTGCCGGTGCATTTTCGTGTTTGTTTTTCCCCTGTCGCCACCGTGTCGCAAGCAACACTTTGTTTTTGTTGCTGCCGTTACGGGTTGTTTAATTTGTGGCAACTTGCAAGAAGCTGCCGAAGAAAAACTGTTAAGTCTTATTCACAAAAGGCTAAAAATTGTTAACGAGGTCGCCCGCCGGCTTGAAGCAACACAAAATTAAAAGTCAACAATGGTTAGGCCAGCAAACGGCGGGAGTTGGGGACCTTTAGCGGGGAACAAGTTTGATATGTTGTTACATTATTTTGAGAAAGCAGTTCAGCAGAAATCCTTTCGACAAGTGTTTTTAAAATTTCCAAAGCAAAGCGTTCAAGTTTCTTTTAAGAAGAGTTTAAATTGCGAGCACTTAAAAAGCAAAGTCAGCATAGCAGTAAAGGCTTTGTGAAGTGTGATTTACAACATTAACATGAAGGAACTGCAGGTTGAGGCCATGTATATTTAAGATTAGTGGTAGAGATCTTCTCGGACTATTAGGATTTGACTGGTTTAAACTTTAAGTCACTTAAATATCGAGGAAAATATAGTATTAGTTTCCTAGGGAAAATTTGACCGGTCCTGAACCAGTCACGTGATAGGTCCCTCATGGATTGGCACCGGTCTCAGTACCGACCCAACTATATGAAAATAACCGGTATCTTTTACATAGCTTTGTCATTGGAGGTAGTCAATTGACACTACTCAGATACCATGCGATATATCACGGGACTGATCAAAAAGGACAGGTACCGAAGGGGTCATTGTATCCATAGAATAGAATACCCATCACAGAACCCATTCTATCCATCTAATCACATCCGATCAATTTAACGATAAGTCTGATCTAATTTTATATTAATGTAAATTTGTATACAAATTGTAATAGATTTCTAAACAAAGTCCGCTCAAAGTGGAAAAATATCTAAAATTCGCGGATATGTAAAATCTTCTGTGCGCGGTTTTATGTGCGAAGTTATACCGTGAATTTGATGGCTTTAAAATTTCAAGTAATTGATACCATCATATCCATACCGAACCAGTTCTGAGACAGGTTCAGTTTTAACCCATCCTCGATTTCGTACATTTAGGGTTATTGACTCCGCATTTCCCGTAGGGTTATGTTAGACTCAAGGACACCTTGATAAGACTTACTAACCAACCCTAAGGGGAGATATTTTCGCAAACCAGAGAGTTTTGCACAATATACCTCTTGTACTCACAGACCGGAGCCTACCGCTTAAAGCCGGCACCAGGAGGCCTTAGTTTATACACACAGAGAAAATGTTTGTTGGCAGTCAGTTCGAACCACTAAATTCCTCTAAAACAGTTTTTTTTTTAAGAGCTTTACAAATTAAAATGGTAACACAAGACAGAAATGTTAAATATGATTTTCTCATTTGAAGGGTGTTTATTTTAGACGTGTGGTTTTTAAGAAGAAATACAACGCATGTAATTTAATGTTATGACCAAGAATTTATTTGGCTTTATTATAAAGAAAAGGGTTTGCCATTATGTTTTAAAATTGCTTTCGGGCAAGTGGCCGCCACGGCTGGCTCGTATAAATTCCAGCCGAGAGGCCCAATTTTCGACCACATTTTGCAGCATTTGGGGCCGTATGTCAGCAATAACGCCCCGAATATTCTCTTCAAAAACATCAATCATGTCGATCTTATCTGCTTAGACCAGCGACTTTACATAACCTCACAAAAATAGTCCAGCGATGTTCGCACGATCTTGAAGGCAACCAATACGAGTAGTCTCCTTCATTAAATTGATTGTTTCGTTGGCTGTATGGCATAAAGCGGCGTCTTGTTGGAACCAAAGGTCGTCATCATCAACATCCTCCAATTCAGGCACGAAAAAGCAATTAATAATGGCTCTATAGCGTTCGCCATTGACTGTTGCATTATGGCCAGTTTAATTTTTTAAGAAATATGGATCAATGGCTCGCTCTTCCCATAAAGTACACCAAACAGTAAATTTTTGAGGATGTAACGGAGTCTCAACAATGGCTTGTGGATTTACATTACTCCAAATGTGACCATTTTGGTTATTAATCATTCAAGCAAGAGTGAGCTTCAACGCTGAACAAAATTTTCTTGAAAAAATCAGGAACGGTGGCCACCTCGTTTTGGTCCCATTCACCAAAAGTGCGACGCGCTTGATAGTCGTTCGGCTTCAATTCACGCACGAGTTGGATTTTGTAAGACCGCAAACCAAGATCATTCCGCAAAATCTTGCATAAAGTGGATGGACACAGCTCCAATTGTTGCGCGCAATGGCGGATGGACTCATTCGGGTCTTCCCCATTACGCTGCTCCACACACGCAGAAAAAAGTACTCGTATGGTTGTGGTGGCAATATTCGAAGAGGATAATACTATTGTTGGGTATATGGTTGTGGTACAACAATATTATGATCCTCACAACAATAGTATGATTCAAATACAACCATACTATGATCCTCACAACAATAGTATGATTCACACATAACCATACTATGATCCCCACAACCATAGTATGACTCACACTCAACCATACTATGATCTCCACAACCATAGTATGATCCTCACAACCATAGTATGTTTCACATACAACCATAGTATGATCCTCACAACCATAGTATGATTTACAAGCAACCATGTGATGATCCCTACAACCATAGTATGATCACACACAATTATACTTAGATCTCCAATATAATTTATTAGAATTTGTTTAAGTTGTCGACAATAGATTTGAATTAGAAAATTATTCAAAAAAAAACATTAAATTCAAAATAATAGGAGTGATTTATTTCACAGTAGAAAAAATAAGTTTAAGCAAACGTAAGCGTTTTTATTAAAAAATTCAGTTAAACAAAGCCAAAGCAGCTTGTTTAAAAATTTTTAATTTCGATAACAAAAAAATACTATTATTGCATTAGATCCGTACCAATAACATTTGTTCTTAAAAGCATATTTAAATAAAGAAACATTACAATCATACAGTATGATTGCCGTAATCATATTATTGTTAACATAAAACACAATACTTTTGTCGCACCAACCATATTTATATTGTTGGTATAACCATATTTTCATTTTTAAATTTAGCAATAGTACTATTGCTACATTTCTACAATATTAATGTTGCAGCAATTATACTATTGTCACAACTAAATTCAGTTAACAATGCTATGGTTGCGACGAACATACTTTTATTGCGGAGAACATACTTTTATTGCCATGACCATGTAGTAACCATGTTTTTTTCTCTGCGTGCAGCAGCAATAGCTCCTTCGGTGCGCACTGTACGGCGTCTCTGAGGAAGCGCATTATCCACTAGAGTAAAAGCGGTGCGAAACCGATGCATGGTTGCTCGAGTTACCGACTCTGCTGGGCGGTTATATCGACCGAATATTGGACGCACTTTATTTGGTAATATATTTCCACGATTTGCAAACGTTGCTCCGGAGAATTATGAAATGGCAAACCAAACTGAGCCTAAATCCAGTGACTGCCGTCAACAAGACCAACTCCGAAAAGAGTGTGGCCAGATTGAAAACCAAACGTCTAAAAAAACACCCTTTATAACCCCTCTAAATAAAACCATATAAATTCCCATTTCGATCAAATGTAATATAGTATATAACGATGGACAAACAAACCATCTTGGAACGATTTGGAACATAAAAGCTCAATTTTTATTTTAGTCCATATAAATTGTTTGGGGCCTAAAAAATGGCTTCTAATATAAAGGGTGGTCCAACTAAAACGATCGATGTTAATTGCAAAAAAAAACAAAAATTTTTCAGAGAATTATTTTAATTTTTTTTTATGTTGTAAGTGAATAATTGACCTTTGGTGTTGTTATTTTATAAAATTATTTTTCGGCTTGAGGTCATTTATTTAAACTCGTTGTTCTATGTGTTGTTTAATTTTTATTTATCCCAATATTTCGATTGACTTCGTCAATCTTCTTGATAGAAGGATCTATGACAAAAACAAAATATCGGACATATGCTCGCCACGACTTCGGTGGCATACCTCTATCCGATGGTCCAAATTTTCAAAGACTCTGTGACATAATAGAGGTATTTAACCTCCTTAATGTGTCGAATTATCTTATGCCTTAGCTCTTGAATTATTCTTGGCTTATTGACCTACACTTTTTCTTTTAAATATCCCCAATGAAAGAAGTCCAAAGATGCCAAATCACATGATCGTGTCGGCCAAGTAAAATCACCACCACGTGAGATAACTCGGCCATTGAAATTCTCCCGCAAAAGAGCCATTGTTTCGTTGGCTGTGTGAGAAATGGCACCATCCTGTTGGAAATACATATCGTTCAGGTCCAATTTCTGTCACAAGAAGTCCGTTATTGTTTCGCGATAGCGATCACCATTCACAGCTTGGCCGACTTCATTTTCGAAGAAGTGCGGCTGGATGACGCCGCCCGCCCATAAACCGCACCAAACAGGCACTGTTTGTGTATGCATCGGCTTTTCAACTTTTATCACTTGTGGATTTTCATTTGCCCAAATGTTGCAATTCTGCTTGTTATGAAATCTACAGTAGACAAACAAGTTCGATTATGCTGACCAAAAAAATCACAAACTGCACGAAATGCATTTCAATTTAAACACCCATTTTCGTAAAAGGCTTTAATAATCTTAAGGCACTGCTCAATTGTGAAGCTCTTTATGGTTGAATTTTTCAAACACTAAAACAAAGAAATGTCACATTAAGTTGGCCAAAATCTTGACGTTTAGGTGATTCACAGTTAATATCGTGCATTATGGTTTGAGCACCAGTTATAAATTTTCCTTACGAAGTCAAAAATATAAATTATTTACAGTTCGACTAAATTTTGCGGACCGAACTTAAACCCAAAATTCTTACCCCTTTTAACATGAACATACCAAATTGGTTCCAAAAACAATGAAATTTTCTGTCAAATTTCAATAAATAAATTAATTAATAAATTAATTGTTAAATCTGGGTAAATTTAGAGTCCGTTTAAAGGGCATGAAACATGTTTTCAATAGGCTTTACTAAACAACCAGAAGTGAAGGATTTAACAAATAACACAGTACAACAGCCAATCTGGGGGGTGAGAAATTCCAAGTCAGGGTGATGGTACTAGGTCAGTATATTAAAACCTTCAAACGGTTTTGCGTTCGTATGTGCCAGTTTTTTTTATGACCTTTTACATTTTTTCCTTATCTTGATGTTTTTTCGCTTAGTTATAAAATGTTGGCAAAAACGTAGTTAGACATAACTCGAGAACGACTAGTTCGATTTTGCTGAAATAAATTGAGAAAAATTAATAATTACATTTTCTTTAATCTGTTTCTCTACCAAATCAACATTTTTGCAATTAGAAATAAATTTATGAAGAAAATTTTGCCAAAAAAACACATATAAATCCCAAACGGAAAAACGTGTAGAGTCTTATAACTTTCACGTAAAGTCACATAACCTATAAACAAAATGCGACATAGATCATAGAAATCGATTAACGCGTTCTGCTTTTATTCAAAATTTCATACCTTCACTTAATTGTAAATAACCTAGTACCATCACCCTGACTTGGAATTTCTCACCCCCCAGACAATAACCCCAAAAATGTTCCACAGTGTAATTTAATAATCAGCCATGCTTAACTTAAGATATTTTACTAGTTTATTTATAACAATCTAAAACAAGCCTCTAATCCAAGCAACTCCTGTTAGAAAATTACTTTACGTCTGATTTTGAAAATTTCTTCCATTCCTCGCCAAAAGGCTAAAACCGTATTGTCAGTAAATGGCCCCACTTTAAACAAACCCGTCTGTAGTTTTTTTTAACAACGTTTTTTAAAAAAAAATCGACATGCCGGTTTTCCGAAAACCGGTTTTTTGCCATTGTGAATTTTTTAAAAAAAAAACGTGTTTTATGTCGACAGCTGATTTTCATTATAGAGTTGAGTATTTGAGAGCAATAATGAAGAAGAACTTTCAAACAATCATGTTTAAAAATACGATGACAGCTTAAAATCACAATTTTACAAAATCTAAAAAAAAAAACAAAAAAAACCCTAAATGAATTATATTTTATGATCTTTACAAAAAAACTTTTTTTATAGAAAGCTGATTTTTATAATAGAGTCGAATATTGTTGTGATTACTAAAGAAGAAGAACTTACAAAAAACACTCTTTAAAAAAATTACAGCTTAACATCAGAATTATAAGTATTCTAAAAAAAAGTTTAAAAAAACCCCTAAATGAACCACCTTTTATGGGCGCTGTCTAAAAAGATACCTAATGTTATACCTTTTATGAGTTTTGAGTAATAGCCAAGGTAAGAAATATGATCATATGCCAGTTATAGAAACATGCCGATTCTAATGGAATTCCATTTCCACTCGCCAGAAAGAAATGATTCTTTAGTCTGTCGCCGGCATATATGTATACGCAACTCTGAATATGGATTACCTTCGCACTGATTTACGTTTTCTGTTCTGTTCGCTTTATGTTAAACAATAACAAAATTATTGTTTAAACAAATTGTTTGCTAAGGAATGTCAAGATGAAAGAGATAATGATCATGATGATAATCTTCATTAACGTCATTATGAACAACCAAAGTAAACAGAAATCAATAAGCATTCATTCACTGGCTGTGGGAATGAATCATAACTTAATTAAATTTCAAACGAAACGCAAACTCCAAGAGCCGTGGCGAAAAGGATGAAGGCAAAGAAGTGCAAAAGGTAAGCGATGACAAAGCAAACACAAACAAAAGTATAGAATTGAGAAGATATCGAATGACTTGCGTTGGGGTATTTGGCTGAAAGCTATGCCATCCGTCGGTTACCAAGTTACGCGCAAAAGTACCAGCACTACCTGGTGGTGGTGGTAGTTAAGATGGCAACAGTAGTAGATGCGATTGCCAAAACCTGTACCTGCGGAGTCTGTACCTTCTTCACATAAAAGTGGAAATGAAATCAACAAAAACAATAAAAATTTGATACTTTATTTGTATTTGTTTAACTTTTTGCTTTTGCTGCTCTTCGTTGCAAGAGGATGAATGTGCAAACAGTTGCCAAGTGGATTTAAGTAATTTTATTTTGGCACATAAGGGTGGGGAAGCTACTAAAAAAAACCGGGGTTTTTAGAAAAAAACATTTTTTTTTTTCAAAACCGTGTTTTAAAAAAACCGACTTCGGGTTTTTTTTTTGTAAAAGTGAGACAGCGACATTAACCGTCATTTCCGTTAGGGATTTTACAAATGAATTAAAAAATATTTATATTGAGGGTGCGTTGACATAAAGATGCCAAATTGTTATGTCCCTATTGAAAACCCCCTTATATCGCAGTCTTTTTTTAACCGTTACGAAGACTATATTTTAAAAATGAGCTTAAATGTTCCAAATCGGTCCAAGATTAGTTTTTTGTCCATCGTTATACACTATACTAAATTAGATCGAAGTTTATAGTACTTTGTCCTCGAGCTTTATTTAAAAACGCAGATCGGTTTGACCCATTTTTATCTGATCTGATTACTGATCGATCGTAAAGAAATGTGCCAATTTTCATCAAGATGGATGAAATATGTGGCTTCAAGACATAAAGACATTAAATCAGCTAAACATATGTGTGGGAGCTATATGTATATTTAAACCGATTTGATTGATAGCCAGCAGACTCTATCCTTTGTTCCAATAAATTATTTCAAGAGGTTTTATCTTAAACTAAACCAATTTTCTCATATTTCAATAGTACCCGTCCTCGGATACAGATATTGTTAACACGCTTCAACTGGTATCCTTAAATTCAAAAACAAAAAAAAGATTTCGGGTTTTGCCTATTTTTTAGAAACCGTCTGTGAAGTTTAGATATAAAAACCGAAATGTTGGTTTTCGGCTTTGAACACTTTATCAGTGATGTTTGCTATGCCGCCGGTTTAGTTGTTGTGGGAGTACAAACGAGAAAATTTTATAAATTTTAAGATATTTCAAATGTTTGTTTGTATTTTACAATTTCGTTGTGTCAATTAAATATTTTCTATATGTTGCATGGCACACCATGCAGCATGAACCAGAGGTCCTACAAATCAATGTTTTCAATTTTAAAAGCAAAAAAGTCAATAACATAAATCTGTAAATCCCACCGTTAACCGAAACATTGTTTGCTGATTTTCGAAAAATGGATCACCACTCCACCAAACCGCTCCAAACTATCACTTAATGTGGAAGCAATGGCTTCTCGACAATAACACGCGGGTTTGCCGAGCTCCAGATGCGATAATTTTGTTTGTGTATTGTAGCGGCACACATAGTGCCGGGGTACAGCCCTTGGTCGAAAACTGCTGCTTCGGGTCATTCCGGTGCATAGAACCGACTATCGTGGGGTTGGGCAATTTTGTTTGTTAACGTTGCCACCAAGATGAAAGTAAGCCTCGCCAGAAAAGATAATGTTGCGCTCA
Source organism: Hydrotaea diabolus (assembly GCA_963513945.1). NCBI lineage: Eukaryota > Metazoa > Arthropoda > Insecta > Diptera > Muscidae > Hydrotaea > Hydrotaea diabolus. The sequence continues at coordinate 226,724,947 of OY740716.1, read as the reverse complement.
AAATCGCTTCCCAAATCAAGCTGTTCTAAGGCTTAAAATGCGAAACGATAACGAAGCGTAAAGCGACTTATTTTTTCTGGCAAGACTTCGATCGGAAAACAGCTGCCAGTGTCAACACAACCTAGGAACTTGTATTTTACCCACCTGTTAGGCGTGTTATTTTAAAATTGGCGCTAGGACAGTAGTTAAGAAAACTTCGAAGGTGCAAAGTCAGCAATTTTTGGAAGTACTTAAGTGAGCGTTCATTGGAAGTACTTAAGTGAGCGTAGGACACAGAGAGATCGTTTACTCAACATTTTCAATAAACTAGTCTTCGAGTTTTTAATTAGTAGAAACTAAAACAATAAAGAACTACTTTAAGTTCGAACTCGAATTAAGATCGAATATAGTAAATCCTGCACAGTAAGTTGGCCATAAAAGAAGTTTTTTGGCGCCCCTTGGAATAAGACCCCAATTTCAGTCAATTCATCAAAATTTAAAGACCATATCAAAGTAAAGACCATATTAAAATTCATAGTTTGTACATTTAAATTTTGATCACGAGACCTGTTTCTGGGACCATTGGTCAAACCTTAATATTAAAAAAAACTTCATGAAGCCATACTTGGGTTGTTAGTCAAACTTGTTTTAGAGTACCTATTAGGGTGGGGAGAATTTGAAGGACATAAATTTGTCGATATTGAGCCATCGATTTTTCGCTAGCTTTTGGCATAAGGAAAAAAAAGGTTCACTACGACTTGTCAAAAAAAGGCTCCCAAATTTTAATTTTTTGACTTTTTCTTAAAATTTATTTTTTAGGTTTTTTAGTAGGTACTAAAAAACAATATTTTTTTTTTAAATATTACCTTGGCAAGGTGACATAGAAATATACATTGCCACATACAATACAATAGAACATACGAGCGCATGAGAATAAAAATATGAATGATTCGATATGAATGATTCTCTACGATTCACTTAGTTGTATTTCTTATCTCTTTTTTTATCGCTCATATGTTTTGTATCGTATGTGGCAATGTATTTTTGTATTGTATTGTACCAAAAGCTATTGCAAAATCGATTGCACAATATCGATTGCTAAATCGATCTACCCTAGTTCCCATATATCCATATTAAGTAATGATCCTTGTTTGGCCATACCTTTTTTTTGGCCACATGAGCTAAAATTTCTAGCAACCATCCAAACCATCGAAATATTGATTGAATACCATGTATAATTGGTTGATTGGAGAGCGTTGATATATGGTCCAGGAACTATTCCTTCCAATGGGAATTAAAATCTCTAGTTTCATTAATGATCGGACTAAGTTAAGGATGTCTCAACTTCATTTATATTCCTGTATTAGATTTGCCTATGTCAGACCCAGACTATAGATTTTTTTTGTGGAATTTGACCATTGTTTGATTTCAGATTTTATTCCTTGAAAATGCATGAATAGCTAAGTGAAGATTGTAAGTTTGAGAATTGGAATATGTCTCTTCTATCTAATTTTTATAACCTTCGACTGGCCCGTTAACTTTTCTTTCGAATGTACGAAACAAATTACATATATTTCGTTCAAAATCATTCATATTCTGCCAAGCCTCATTTCTATTTAAATTTCTTTGTTATAACAATATAATCTAATTTCATTTTACAACTATTGTGTCCATTTTAGGTTCCAAACGCGCTCGCCTTTCCAACGAAACCGATCAAGACACCGGCTCCGAGTCGTCGCCCAGCAGTCCACGCGCCAAAGTTTCCAATTATCACAACAACGGCAACCTCTCGCCTGCGCGCACCGGCCCACCCAGTTCTCCGGAATCCGATCTCGATGTTGACTCCGCCCCCGATGAGGCCACCCCGGAAAATCTAAGCCTAAAAAAAGAGGATTCCACATCACCACCACATACGCCGTCGGCGGAGAGTATGCACATGCTGAGAAGTTTCAGCAATGGCAATCCGCAGGGTTTCATGCCCTACCATCATACGCAGTTTCTGGCAGCTGCCGCAGCCAGTGCTCACTCACATGCCGCTCAACATTCGCCGCATCATCCCCACCACCAGCCGCCGATGTTGGGCCAACATCCCGCCGCCGGCCAAGTACAACAGCAGCAGCAGCCCCACCAACGTTCACCCGTCGATGTACTGATGCGTGTTTTTCCCAATCGTCGTCGCAGCGATGTGGAACAGCTGTTGCAACGCTATCGCGGAGATGTCTTACAGACCATGGAGGCCATGATTTCGGGAGAGGATCTGAGCCATCTAATGCCGGCCCACTCGCCGCCCAATGTGCCACCCTCACCACCGTTTGCATTGAAATCCGCCTTTTCGCCTTTAGTTCCTCCGGCAGCAGTCTTTGGCTCGCCCACTCACCGTTATCCGCCGTTTATGCAGGCGCATGCTAAACGCTTTCTGGCCGCCCCCTATGCCGGAACGGGCTATCTGCCCGGTGTCATAAATCCCGCCGATTGCGAGCAGTCCGAATCGAATGGCGGCACCTCGGTGGATCGGAATAGCAATGCGGGCGATTCACAAGATTGAGAAATCGGTTTGGCCGGTGGTGAGAACAACGGCATGTTTAGACCTTTCGAGTAGCGCTGGCGCATTCTGGACGAGGCAGAACTACCCCAACCAAAGGAGCAACAGGTGGATGCAGACCACGCCCCTTCCCCTCAAAAAAAGTATTCTAAATGTTTGTACATAATCAATGGCATCCCTGCTAGATATATTTAAGGAAATCAAATATTTTTTATCATTTAGGGAACTCTTAACTTATGTTCTTAGGAAAAAGCTAAATAAAACTTGAGGGATTTTCGAGTCGGATCCTTTTTGGTCGCATAGAACGGAAGCGAACGGAAAGAGCCACATGTTATTTGTAGTTATGTAATGTTAATGTTAGTGATATCGAATTTGTTGCTTTGTCACATAATGTTCAGTTTGTTAAATTAAGAAAAGCGAAAAAAAACAAAAGGAAATGAAAAAAACAACAACAAAGTGTTAGTATAACTTCAATACATACGTACGTACGCATGAATTCATTGTAAAGTCCGAAACGTATCCAATCGAATCGATGCTAAGCTACTACTCAGACATACGAATATCATCATGTTGTAACATATTTAGACAACAAAATTAACCAGTGTAATGCCCCCTACCCTTTTGACCATCCTCCCCCCTTTGTAAAGACGATATTCATAGGATATACTCAGAAATATTGCGATATTTAATCATAGTTATTGTTAAGCCTTAAGTAAAATAAAACCAAGACAAATTATTTGTAAAAAAAAAAACAAAAAAATCTCAATAAATACTGTGTTAAATAAAGAGAATTCAATATAAACAAAATCGAAATGTGCGTGTTTCAATTCGGCCACTGGAGTTCCTAAAGTATCCTCTAAAGAACGTGTTCACTTATTTAATATTACGTATGGTCTATGCCACTTCTCTGGACTTTTTGCGGTCCGAATAATGGCACACAAGTTTTGAACCCTCTAATACCGCAATCTATTAAAACGAATCAAATTATTATCCAATAAGCTTCAAAAAGTTATTTTAAATCCATTATCTCGTATTGTTCAGCCGCTAGGTGAGAAAAGGTGAATTAGAGCCTGTTGGGTCTTTAGATACAAACGTGGTTTTAAAGATATTACGAGCAAATAATGGGTGATCAGTCTAGAGGTATTTTTTTAAAACAAATTAAAAAACCAAAAATTCAAATCAAGTGTGGAATCTTTGTTGTTCATTCGAAAGGACATTTTATGCCATTTAGTTTTTAAATATAATTTTCTTCAAATGTTAACCGCGACTAAGTCTCAGCGTGTCCATTCGGAGGGTCCAATTTCGGATGACTCGTTCGATCATTTCGACCGGTATGGCGTTAATGACTTCGAAACCTGAATCTTAGCTGTTTTGTCAGCGTAGATTTTGGACTTTACGTGGCCCCAAAGATTTTTTTTTTGAAAACTTTTATGAAGGCGACCGCAAAAGTAACTGGCCTAACATAAAAAGAACCGTTTTTTTGGAATTATTATTATTTATTTTTCAACATAATATCCTTCCAACTCAATACACTTCATCAAACGTTTTTCAAGTTTTTAATTCCATTCGAAAAATAAGATTTTTCAAGACCTTCAAAATATGCCTCAGTTTCAGCAATAACCTCGCTATTGGACAAACATTTTTTGCCACCGCGAAATTTCTTTTTAAATTTGGAAACAAGAAATAATCAGAAGTAGCTAAATCTGGACTATATGGTGGATGCGGAGCAATTTCAAATCGTAATTCGGCCAATTTTTTGTTGAGTTAAAATGCAGTGTGTAAAGGAGCATTATCTTGATGAAAAAGAACTTTTTTTTTCTAAATGCGGTAGTTTTATCTTGATTTCTTCACTCAACCGATCCAATAATGCACAATAATATTCACTATTTATAGTTTTTCCTTTCTTAAGATAATCAATAAATATTATACCCCTTGCCTCCCAAAATACTGTGGCCATTACTTTACTGACTTAACAGTTTTCGCCTTCTTGGGACCACTTTTACCGGCTTCAATCCATTGTTTTGACTGTTCTTTGCATTCTGGGATGTAGTGATGGATCCATGTTTCATCAACAGCTATGAATCGGCGCAAGATCTCTATTGGATTACGCTGATAAATCGCTAAAAGCTCCTTGGGATTGGTCCAACGGACGATTTTTTGGGGCAAAGTCAACAAACGCGGCACCCTACTTGCGGATAGCTTTTTCATGTGGAGTTCATCATGTTAAATACTCCAAACTTGTTTTTCGTGTATTTTAACAATATCAGCAAGTTCTCTGAGCTTTATTCGTCTATCCTTAGTCACTTCATTAAATATTTTTCTAATGTTTTCAATAGTAGTAGCAGTTTTCGGTCTTCCAGAGCGTTGTTCATCTTCCGTACTTGAACGACCCATTTTAAATTGTTGAACCCAGGATTTCACGGTGGTGATGGTGCATCATCACCATGAACAGAATCCAATTCATCTTTGATTAATTGTGGCGAATAACCTTTCATATAAAAGTGTTTAATTACCACACGAAACTCTTTATTTTCCATATTTCAAAAATTATAAAACTTGTTTACTTCAATCTCCTGTAACAAAGAAAATAATCATTAAATATTTCGGAAATTTTGACAGATGGCTTATAAAAGATTGCTTTTAAAAAACAAAAACAAAAAAGTTGCTAGTAAAACAGAAAATGTGCCAGGCCAGTTAGTTTTGCGGTCGCCCTCGTATTTACAATCTGTCCAGTTGAGGACAATAAGCTAATTTTATATCTAATTTAAAAATCACATAGATTGCTGAGCGCAAAAGTCCATAAGTCGAATCATTAAAAAAGACTTGGGACCTGGGGCTTTCAAACGACGTAACGGACATTAATTGACTGCAACATTAAGAGTTCCCTGTTCGAAAACCAGCCATGGACTTTCCAGCAGGATTCTACGCCGGCCCATAAGGCTAAAACGTCCCAGGTCTGGCTTCGAAACAATTGCCAGCGTTCATTTCCTCTAAAGAATGGCCCTCAGGCAGTCCAGATTTTAACCCATTGGATAACGAATCGTGTACGGTTTTAGAGGACAAGGTTTGTCACAAAAGATACCCCAACATTTGATCTCTTAAGACTGCTTTGGTTCGAGCTGTGGCCAATTTTCCAATGGACGAGGTTCGTGCAACTATTGACGATTGAGCAGTGTGACTTAAGGCGTGTGTAAAGGCAAAATGCGGACATTTTGAATAAGTAGATTATTTTTGGATACAATATACATAAATAAATATATTAAAAAATAATTGCTCCAAAAACATTCAATACTTTTGATTTTACAGCATAAAACGTGTGTAACAGTATTTATGTCCCCACTAAGTATGTACGAAATGGAAGATCAGGGATGTGGCAACGCTTCAGTCTTCTGGTGTTGACTGTATCATTCAGCAATGATATAGCCAGTGGGTTGCAATGATTGCTTAATCTCTGAAGATAATTTTTACTAAATCGTTGAATTTCATTCTTTACTAGAGGAATATTTAAATCATTATGAATCGAACCAAGTGGCACTGATAATTGACCTTAATGTTTTAGACTGAAATCTTTGTAGAATTTCGAGGTTCGAATTGCTTGCCGTTCCCAATAATTGGATGCCACATGTCCATGTAGGTTTCTGTATAGTTTTGTGCATAAAAACTTTGTTTTGTCCATTTAGCTGTGATCTGCTACCCAGCAACCAATAAAACCGTTTAAATTTGATGTCCAAATGCTGACGCTTTTGTTTTTCTATGTGGTTTCCAAGTCAATCTTCTGTCAATATGGATACCCAAATATTTAACGCATGATTCGTGTGGTATGGCACTATTGTTAATTATCAGCCTAATGCAATCTCCGACTGTCGTGGAAAATGTGACATAAGTTGACTTTGTAGCATTTATTAGAATTTTCCATTTGCTCATCCAAGATTGAATTTTATTAAGTTCGTTTTGAACAAGGAGCGAAGCTTCTACTCGGCAATGATTAGCGGCCAGTATTGCAGTGTCATCTGCATATGTCGCTACTAATACTTCTTTAGTTGTGGGCATGCATGTCTGAAGTAAAAATTGTGTAGAGCACTGGCCCTAATACGCTGTCTTGTGGCACTCCAGCCTTAATTTCGTAGATATCGGAAAAGTCTCTATTTACTTTGACGTAAAAGTATCGCTCTGTCAGATTATAATTTAGTACTAGATACAAGTGGGTTGGGAGTATCTTTTTAAGTTTGTATCATAGGACATAATGCCAAACCTTGTCGAATGCTTGCTGAACATCTAAAAAGGCACCAGAACAATATTTTTGTTCTCCAATGAACCTCGTATACATATACGATGGCACTGTTCAGGAGTACCATGTTTCTGCCTGAATCCAAACTGGTGTTCAGGTACAATGTTGTATTCTTCTAATACTGGTAATAATCTTCTAAGAAATATTCTCTCAAATATTTTAGAGAAAGTTGCCAGTAAACTAATCGGTCTATAAGATGGCACTTCATTCTCGGGCTTGTTTGGTTTGAGCAGCATTATTATTTCTGCACATTTCCACTGACGTGGGAAATGATTTAGATTAAGAATTGAGTTATAAATCAATGGGCCCAAAGGAAAAAGGCTTAACTCGTGATATCACACGATCTAGGCGGCCAACTCACCGGTCAAATACGTGTATTTAGCTGCTCTTTGAAATGACCTCTCATTACACCATTGTTTCAGCAGCTGTATGGCAAGGGGTACCGTTCTGTTGAAACAATGTACCGTCAAGATTACGCGCTTCAATTTCAGGTAGCAAAAAGTGCGATAGCGAAAAAATATGGACCGATGATTATACCAGTCCATTAACTGGATTTCTATGGGTATAATGACAGCTCTTGAACCTCTTCTGGTTGCTCTTCAGCCCAAATGCGGATATTTTACTTATTGACGATGCCGTAGAGCCAGAAAGGGGACTTATCACTGAATAAACCATTGTTCGAAAACAGCGGATCCTCTCGTTTCTCATGTCCATAGTTCAGTTGCACAATTAGGAGACGTTGTTGCGGTGTTAATCTTTCTATGATAAACAATACTAAAAAGGAAAAAAATACAGTTTAACGCAACTCACGCGTAAACTGTAAAAAAAACCCCATGGAAAAAATACCTCTAGATGGATTACGCTAAACAATTTAAGTTGAACTCATTAACTGGTTTTTATTAAAAATAATTTTACAATAAAGTAGGAATAATGAATTATTTTTTGTGCGATATTCATAAAAACAGTTTTTTTTTGCCACTGAGCAACATAAATTTCATCCACATTTAGAACAAACAGATTGCGTTTGAGATTTGTTGCAATGTTTACACTATCTTTTTCCATCCTTTTTATCCATCCATGTGGGAAGATGACGTACATGTCAAAGCTAACATCAATGGGATGTATCGCTTTTTCGCCAACTTTTAAATAAATAGGTTGACGATTTTCTTTTGCAAATATTAAACTAGATGTTTGTGAATGTCTTGGAAGTACGGGCACAAGTTTCTCTTTGCACGACACCAGTCCAGAAGCGTTTTCTTCACAAAAATCTGGCAATTGAAACAAATTATTATCATCCGCTGTGTAATTTAGTTGATTGTTGCACTTTTCAATATGTACGAGTATACGTCGGTATAAAGCAGTCATCTATGGCCCCCGACATATCGATGAAATGGTAAAATAGCCGAGTCATGGTATAACGGGTCATTAGTCGAATATGATAACGTACCATTAGACCATCTATCAAATTAACGCCGCCCATTTCACTGTTATATTCGCGTATAATTTGTGGACAAGGGACTTCAACATATTTCATTGCCTTTCTATCGTACCATGCTGCCTTGGTTATCGAAGTTTCCGGATTAGATCTTGTAAATGGTTTAGCAAGCCAACGTTCTGGTTGTCTTTTCACAATACATTGTTAATGTCAACGCCATATGCAGTGCGCAGAAATTCTGTTGAAAACTTCCTTAGGCAAGTCTTTATTGCTGCATCTGATGGGAGCTGGCAATTAGGAACGCCGGTCACCCGCACCGTACCTATGCTGTACTACTCGTATACAACCCTGGCTCGCAAACAAACCATCAAAGGGATCGTCGTATAAAAGTTGTCAAAGTAAATGATAAGGTGCATACAATTTTTAACACTTTTCGTCAGCCGAACAACAACATTTGGATAGTGGCGAATTGACATATAAATTTGCATTCCGATATAATGATTAAGTTCATCAACTTCTATTTCGAAATTAAAGTTGATATTTTCCCTAGGAGCTACAGGAGTCGTTTCTTCAGCAATCGTTTGCATTATATCTTTTGATTATTTCTTCTCAAAAGATATAATGCAAACGATTGCTAAAGAAACGACTACTGTAGCTCCTAGGGAATATATCAACTCAAATTATATAAATTATACATATTTCCTTTGGTGTTTGAAGCTCCATTAATATTGCTGGCAACGATGGGTCTCCAGCAAAAACTACATCATTTATATGGAGTTGCGTTGGCATTTGCCGCTTTGTTATTTTGGAGAGGTATTTTGCCTCCCTCGATATAGATCCCACATCTATAAATTAAAATATTATACGAGGACTGCTATATACTCGTATATATTTCTGGCCTAATAATAACAATTCAAATATTTATCATCAAAAATGGTTTTACTGTTTTTCAAAGTATTCTCCTTTTGCATGCGCTCAAACCAATTGCCGAAGCACTTTTTCCACTCCGATTGAGACACCTGCAAAACATGGTTTTTGTACGCTTCAACAGCATCTTTTGGCGACGAAAATCGTTGACCACACATTTTTTTCTTGATGCTAGGGAATAAGAAGAAGTCATTGGGTGCGAAGTCAGGGCTGAACGGCGGATGACCCATCAATTCGACGTTTTGCCCGGTCAAAAAGGCTCAGGTTTGAGCCGATATGTGAGAGCTCGCATTGTCTTGATGCACAATGATTCGTCTTCTCTTGTTCTTTTTTCAAATTTCTCCGAAGATTTCAGGCAAACAAATTGTGGTGTACCACTCAGAATTGACCATCCTACGTTGCTTAAGCGAAACAGTCGCCACAGGACCAGTTTTGCCGAAAAAACAGGCGACCATTTGCTGCGAAGTGCTACATACTTCCATGAACAACTTTCGTTGGATTTGGCTCGTCTTCGAAGACTCACACGGTCAATTGCTGTTTTGTTTCGGGGTCAAACGCATAGATCCATGATTCGTCACCTGTGACAATCTTATAAATGTCTTTTTTCAAAATTTCTTTGCACCAATCGACACGTGCCTTTTTTTGAGCGATGGTCAAAATGTGAGGGATCCAACGAGAACAAACCTTTTATATTGCCAGGTGTTCATGCAATATCGAATGTATGCTGGTGGAAGAAATGCCCACGGATGCCTCTATCACACGGTATCTCACATGACGATCTGGCATTATTAGTTCACGCACGGCATCGTCTCTAGCACAACGGCCGTTTTTGGACGACCTTCGTCTTTGACCGAGTGTCGGCCACGATTGAATTCATTAAACCAGTTCTTCACAGTGCTATGGTATGGTGCTTCGTCGCCATACAAAGATTTAAGTTCATCGATGCACTCTTAACGTGATAATCCATGTCGAAAGTTGTGAAAAATGATCGCACGAAAATATTCACGAGTTAATTCCATTTTTTGCCAAATTGATTTTTTCAAGTCATTGTAAACAACTCAAATTATAAACGTACGTCAAAACGTTCCGAGTACGTTTATGCTAAAAAATGACAAACTTTCCAATGGCAATGTCAGTTGGCGCCTAGGGCAGAAATATATATAGCAACCCGTAGTGACTGACGAGAGATTTGTATTCTTCTGGCTTAAGTTGCCATCATGCATTGGACCTGAGACAAGGATTACAACATGACAAATCATCGAGAAAGTTAGAGCAGCAGTACTGCAGTCTCCGAAACGCTTTGCTCGGAAGCATTCACTTGCTCTTGGCATTTTTAGACTTTTTTTCAGCCGGCTTTTGAGGCAATGCAATTAGAGGATACCTGGTTCCTACACACACAGCGCGGGGTTACCATGAATTGTTTGTGGCAAATGTTTCCTGGACGGCTTATCTCTTTAAGGGGAGATGTAAACTGGCCGGCACGCTCTCCAGACTTAGCCCCATGCGTTTTTCTCCTTTGGGGTTACCTGAAGTCGAAAATTTATATTAACCGTTCCAACACCTTGGAAGACCTAATTAAAAATATTAAAGCGGAAATTGTCAGAATACTATTCAACATGCTTGTTAGAGTTCATAAAAACTTCAGAAAACGTATGCAGCAGTGTGTGGATAGCGAAGGTCGACATTTGTCTATTTAAAAGCATACTTTATAAGTTAAAAATGTCCTTGCTGTTCAATATAATTAAAATATAAAATACATTTTTCTAAGGCTCATAATTTTTTTTATTTTATTCCCAAATAAGCAAATTTCCGCGCTCCATCCTGTATTATCATTTTAGTATAGATCGCCTAAAATATAATCCGCATATCTTCAAATAAACTGATCCTTTTTGTCCTTTTTCAAAAAAAAAATATTAATAAAATGTATCTAATACGTTATGAAAACCTAAATCGACACAGAGCACAGTGCTCCGTTCCTATACTTACTTTAGGCAAATATAGAAGAAGTTTTAAGAATACAATGAAACTTCATTTCTAAGTGGATTATGACACGCTGATTTCAAAAATGTTATCGATTTTCTTGTAAGTTTTTTATGGGTGTTTACTGAATATCAACTCGGCCTGATATATTAAAATAAAAAAACACAGCGAATATTTTTTTCCAATAGACGAAAGTCCAAAATAGTTTGTTGTGCAAAAATATTTACGAAATTTTTGATGGTTCTTGCATTTTGGAATCATAAATTAAGGATATTTCGAATAAAAAAATTTATCATAGACACTATTTAAAAATGGAAATCAAAAATGATCTGCAAAGATTTAATTTTTTTTAGTAGACGAAAGTGCAAACTAATTTATTGTGCAAAAATTTTTGATGTTTCTTGCTTTGGAATGAAAAATCGAGGATTTTTCGAATAAAAAATTCATCATAGACACTTTAAACAAAGGCAAAAGAATCGGGCAGATTTCGAATTTTTCTAATAAACGAAAGACCAAACTAATTTAAATTGCAAAAAAAATTTCCCGAATTTTTTGGTGTTCTTTAACTTGTGGCATCAAAAATTAAAAAATGAAAATCAAAAAGAACCGGCCAAATTGGCGAAGATTTCGTTTTTTTTCTATTGAAGAAAAGTCCAAAATAATTTATTGCGCGAAAAAATTTTACCGAATTTTTGGAAGTTTCTTGGCATCAAAACTTAAGATGTTTTAGAATAAAAAATTAATCAAAGACACTTTTTAAAAACTGAAAATGAAAAGGAATCAGAAACAGTCGGCAAAGATTTACCTTTTTTTATAGACGAATGTCCAAACTAATTTCTTTCAGCGAAATTTATGTTGTTTTTTTTTTTAATTTTTCCATCAAAAAATGAAAATTTTTCACATTTTTATCTAAAAAAATTAAATATTAAAAAGTTAATGAAAACTACATTTGTAAAATTTTAGTAAAAATTAAAAAAAAAACCTGAATTTGTACCACACCTTAACAACCTAAAAATTACAAGCCAATTCGATTTCGTCTAAAAATGCCGCTTTGACAAATATTTTCGTTGAACTACTCAGGAACGAAACTACAACATCAATTGATTCGGGATACAAATGGCTCTGGAGTCCAAAAAAAACTATTTCTATGAAAAAATATTTGTGGATTTTTCTTTGTTGGACTATAACCTTTAAAATGATACCGAAAAATTTAAGTTCGAAGCAGATCAGTTTGTTGATTTTTGTCAAAAATAACCGAGCACTGAGCAGAGGGGCGATTTCGTTATTAATTTTTTTTTGTACCCATTTTTTTAGGTAACCTTTAAAATATGATAGATATAGTATATTTTTTATCACATTTGTAGCCAAGACCTCAAGCATTGCTTTAAGATATTTGAGTCACATTAACCCTTAAGTAGCAGAAAATATTTAGGATTAAAATTCCACTTTACTACACTTAAATAATGTATTAAACTCTTTTTGGCACTTAAAAACCAAAATTGATTTTTTTGACCCACGTTACCAATTTGATGCATAAAACGTTGCGTAGACAAACTTTATTAGATTCAAAAGTTTAATCAAAATTTTATAAAATGCTATGTATTCGGTTATCTGACCGAAGTAGATAATAAAGTATTTTACGTGTGTGAAGTTAAATTCGGAATTTAACTAGCAAAGACAAAAACCAGCACCGTTAACAGTTCGCTGTAAACGGATCAACAGAGTAATGTAAAATAGTTACTCTTACTATATAAGTATGAAGACGATTTCTGAGATACCAGTAAAGGAAAAAGAATAAAATTTCATAAAATAAGTAAGATCTATATGAAATTAAGATAATACGAGTATAAGAAGAATAGGGAGTGTTTCCTGCTATAAGAGGTGCATTTTTGGATAAGCAAAACGTTTGTCGTATTAAATTCTTTTTTTCGATATGCCTCCTTTGGGGCAAACGGGGAGGTATACTGGAATGAAATTTGTACCAGGAGTAGCTTCTACCGTTACTGACATTTCCCACTACTGAAAATTATCGTGTACCCAATCAACATTCGGTTGTAGCGTTGGAATACATGGAGTGTTAGGAATTTCCCCAATTCGCATGGATTCTTTATAAAATCTAATGCAGTAGCGTTTTGCAGCAGTGACCTTTCCCACAAGTCACTTCCAAATCCCTGCTTTACTACTTAAGCACACTTTTCAAAAATAAAATTAAATTTCCTCCAAATCAATTTCTAATAATTAATTCCCTTACCAAACGAGGGCAAATGAGGGAAATTCGAAAGTTTCACACGACCAATTTTCCCGTTGACATTTTGAAAATGATAAAATTGAAAAACAATGGAATTGTGTGAAAGATATCAATGACAAGCATCCAGCATCGAATGACGCCTTTTCACCAAAACAAAACAGGACTCCAGTGAATGGATGAATGAACGACTGAATAAGTGGATTGGATGGTGGGACCATATGAAACTACTCCTGTCCAAATATTTCAACGAAATTTCCAATGTTGACATACACACAGGCAGCATCGAAACGCCACCATCACATCGCACGGCGTTATCATTATTTGTTATTTTATAAATGAGTTGCCAAATTATAATCCCAATAAATTTATAATTATTAACACAAGGGATGTGGCTGGCCGGGCACCACAGACAATCGCAAGCCCATAAACACACTCCAGTCTATTGTGAGCTCGGCACATCGGCCCAATGGATGGATAACAATTGAAATGAATGCCATGATGGCCTTACAGGACACTCTAGCATCCCAAGGACGATGTGCGGTGGCGGTCTAAACTATTTCGAAATTACAACAATGGCAAGTGTGAAAACCTTTTTTCCTCCATCTTCCCTAACCGGCAGACAATTCTAATAGTTTATGGCTAGTGAGTGGTGTGGCGTGTTGGCATGGCCAGAGCATAAGTTGTAGGAGAAACCTAACAAAAGATGCCACCCATTAGCAGGCATACCACACTGTGGCATTAATCCCCCAATATCAAAGAGCCATAGTAAGGACAATGATGCAGGGCAGTATGAGGAGATGATAATAATGATGATGGGTATTCCTGTATCTTTGCGCTGTAACAGGCAGGCCATGTTTATTGCTCGCAGAGACCGACTATGGGCATCGATTGTTGCTGGAGTTGTATTCATTGGCGAAAATGACCGGCATAAGTATAATTGGATGAATAGACTGGGAATATCATGGAATGGTAAACAAAAGATAAAACCGACAAACAATAGCAAACATAATAGTATCGTTTACACAGAAAACTGTCCCCGGATCAATGAGGTGGAGAAATTGGTCAAGCCATAACGACGACAATAAGTGAAATGATATCGAGAACGATGTAAGGGCGGCTGATGATGCGCCTATTGACTACTGGTTATCCCAGTACAAATCTATGGCCACCGTGCTCCGTGAGGGTTATTAGAAAACAATCAATTAGGAACGTTGTAATGTGCCTTAAAAAAGTGGACGTTTAAATACTCGTACTCGTATGTTCATTCAACTAAGGAGAGGAAACGTTTTTTCTGTGATCATTGATCACCAAGTGACGACAGAACTGCCAAAGTTTAATGTAAAGTAACGGGTGATCCATCTTGAGGTATTTTTTTCAATAGCCTTTTTTCACAGATTTCGCGTGAGTTGTGCTCAACTTTATTTTTTTTCTTTTCAGTATTGTTTGCCATTTCATCATGGAAAGACTTACACCGAAATAACGTATCAAAATTGTGAAATGAGCGTTCGGAGAGAAACTGTTTTCGATCACAATTTTGTTCAGTGATGAGGCACATTTCTGGCTTAGCGACAAACACAAAAACATAATTGTCGCATTTTGGCTGAAGCGCAACCATAAGAGGTTCAAGAGGTGCGATTTTACCCAGAGAAAACCACGGTCTGGGTTGGTGGAATAATCGGTCCATATTTTTTCAACCGTAACCGCTAATGAAGCTCGCTGTCGCGCCTTGATATTGGACTTTTTGCTTCCTGAAATTGACTTGAATTTAACAGGATGGCTCCACATGCCATACAGCTTCTCAAGCAATGGATCTATTAACAGCTCATTACGAAGAGCAGCCAATTTCACTTTTTGGACCGGGGAGTTGGTCGCCTAGATCGTGTAATATCACAGCTATAGACTTCTTTCTTTGGGGCTACGCAAAGACCAAAGTCTAGGCTGACATACCAGCTACGATTCAGGTTTTGGAAGCCAACATTACGCGTGTCATTAAAGCAATACCGATCGAAAAGCTCGAACAAGTCATCCAAAATTGGACCCCCAGAATGGACACCCTGAAGTGTAGTTGCGGCCAACATTTGAAGGAAAATATATTCAAAAAATAAATGCCATAAAATGTCCTTTCAAACTACCAATAAAGATTCCTAACTCAAACGAAAAGCATCGATAGCCCGTCAGTGTTAAAACTGAACTAGTCGATATCGTAAGTCTCGATATGGAATATAGAAAAAGAAAATACTACAATTTAAAACCCCTGTTTATTTTTCATGTTTAATCGACACTATAAATCTTATGTTCGCAAAAGCAACATTTCGAAAGAACCACAAATAATTCAAATTTTATCTAATTTTTTGGATTTTTTTTTATTTTGAAAAAATACCTGTAGATTGATCACCCGATATATTTAATATTCATCATATTTTATAGATAATTAAGTATTACCTTAATGGAGAAATATCTTTAGATTCCAGTCAATGATAATTGCTCTATGTCGGTGTTAAACAATCCAAAGAAAATGGTTCCCGCACATGACTTCGGATATCTTCACGGCAAATGAAACAGATACTGACAAACGAGAAAGGCTCGACAGTCCTCAAGCCGATTAAATGTCCGTGTAATCTATCGTAGAAGGTCTATTGTCGACACAGTGACCGTGAAGTCTCCCTGCCGATCTCTATTCGATTCAGTGCACGTGTAAATTAGAGTATCTTCAGAGATCTATCACCAACTCCGTGCACATGTAAAAAACTCCACGTCTTTAAGAATTATGTCTCCGCAGATCATTAGGGATTCAGTACATGTACAAATAAGAGTACTTATATACTCTCAGATCTTGCATCGTACTAGGATAAAATTGCTAAAATTACCTAAACTACGTGAAGTAACAAGGGGGCGAAATGGCAGCAGTTTGAAAAATTTCGGATTGGTGGTCGAAGGGTACTAGAATAAAATTGCTAAGTTCTAAACTAGTGGTCGAATTTTTTTCTCTTAAAATATAACCCTCTTTATTTTTCAAAGATCTTACCGTTTCAAAGTCATTGGCTCAAATGCAAATAGTCATAACTTTCGAAACGTAGGGCCTTTGGAAAGGTAAAAGGAAGGGCTATATTTTAAGAGAAAAAAAATCCGAACACTGGTTCAGAGCTTAGCAATTTTATCCTCTGTACGTTTTGACCACCAATCCGAAAATTTTCAAGCCGTTGCCATTTCGGTCCCTTGCAATTTCGGGCGTGGTCGTAGATGGACATATTTTCATGAAATGAGCCAAGGAATACGCTGGTGAAATTTGTCCATTCGTGCATTAATCACCCTGTATATATAAGTATATGTGACCCGGCCTATGAAAAGGTGGCTTATGACTTATAACATTAACTTTGGCTTATGAGTCATCTTTAAATTTAAGTTATCTTTAACAGCTGTTTCTCGCAATTAATTTCTTTTTTGAGCCAAAAGCCTCCTTTTCATAGGCCGGGTCACATATATCGATATTTGTTGTCATATTCGAATTTGTGAGCACATTTTATTGGTATTAGTAAACTCGGTACTCGGTTTTCTTCAGTTTCAACCGTGTCCGTCATCAAAATTGGATGTTATATGTAGCTTTTGGAGCTAAAAGCTTATAATCGGATGAACATTTGTGTAGATGCTACTTGTGGGTGTGACTTGTGACAAACTTCATCAAAATTAACTACAATATGTGGATACTCGAGCTGAAGACACAAAATCGGATGAAAATATATATGTGGCAGCTATATCTTAATCTGAACCGATCTTTTTCAATTTCAATAGCTTCGTTCTTTGCCCCAGAAAACTTAGTCGTGCTAAATTTCACCAAAATTGGATGTAGGTTTTCTATTCTGTAAAAAAAATCAGAAAAACCGGATGATACGAGGGCGATTCGGAAAGTTATTAGACTATCAATGAAAGAGAATAGTAAGTTTTTCAAAAATATTTTTATTTTTCAATATAATCTCCTGAAACTTCAATACACTTAGTCCAACGCTTATCTAGCAATTATATCCCTTGATTAAAATAGTTTTCCTCAAAGTCTTCAAAATAGTGGTTTACAACTGTAATTGCATCTTCATTTGAGGTAAAACGCTTGCCAGCAAGGATTTTTTTTTAGATTTGGGAACAGGTAAAAGTCACTGGGAGCTAAATCAGGAGAATAAGGTGGGTGGTCAAGCAACTCGTACTTTAATTCGTTGATTTTAGCCATTGTTAAAACACTCTTGTGCGCTGGTGCGTTGTCTTGATGAAAAATTATTTTTTTGTGTTGTAATCCAGGACGTTTTTATCGAATTTGTACATTTAATTGATCTAAAAGGTTGCAATAGTACTCTGAATTTATTGTTTTACCCTTTTGCAGATAGTCAATCAATAAAATACCTTTGAAGCCACAAAAAACCGTTGCCATAACCTTACCAGCCGATTGAATTGTTTTTGCCTTCTTTGGGGCACTTCCCCCAGCTTCAGTCCATTGTTTGGATTGTTCTTTTGTCTCTGGAGTATAGTGGTGGATCCATGTCTCATCAACAGTTATGAAACGACGCTTAAAATCCATTTTATTTCGCTGAAAACGATCCAACCAAGCTTGAGAAATGTTCATTCTTATGCGTTTTTGGTCGACTGTTAACAAGTGCGGCACCCATCTTGCAGAAAGATTTTTCATCTGTAGTTCTTCATGCAATATTAAATGGACTCGATCATTTGAGATGCCCATGATATTAGCAATTTCACGCACTTTTATTCGTCGATCATTTAATACCATATCATGCACTTTGACTACAATTTCTGTTGTTGTTGCTCTTTTTGGACGTCCACTACGTGGTTCATCTTCAATGCCACGTTTAAGTTCAGCAGCCCAATTTTTTACTGTTGCTTATGAAGGAGCACTTTCACCTAACACATTCACCATATCATTATGAATTTCTTGTCCCGATAAACATTTTTTATGTAAATATTTAATGACACCACGCATTTCTAATTTTTCCATTGTAAAAAAATCGCGGAAGCGTCTTTTGTGAACACCTGTTTCTATATGAAGGAGTTGCCAGATCGAAACAAAATTTAACATGTTCATAGCAGAGATGAAAATTTCTAAAACGCTTAACTTTTTTCTGTTTATACCGCGCTTTTTGTGCTAGGCTAAGAAGTTTCCGACCCGCCCTCGTACATGCTATAAGTCTATAAGTCTGAACAGATTCCTTCAAATTCCATAGCGTCCATCCCAAAAAACTTACATCAGCAAAATTTCATTAAGATCGGATAACAATTGCGACCTTTAGTTTAATTACAAGCTTTAGATGGACGGACGGACGGACAGACAGACATCGTTAAAACGAATCACCTAGTGATAAGTTAGCCACTATTTTTGTATTCATAGGTCGATTTAAAACAAATTCGCAAAATAAATTTCTTAACTGAAGAATGTTTTTATAATGACATTTGAACCTACACAGTGGAAGCGAATTTCGAGAAATTTACAAAACAAAACAAAAAAATTTTAAATATTGATATCCTTATTGTTTGCACCTAACCAGGTTTTGGTACACAGATGTGAAGAAAAATATGTCCTAAACAAATTTTATGACTATAGGCAGAGGCGTGGCTAGAATGGTGTTTCAATCTGGAAAGGCAGCATTATTATCTATGTAGACTGATCAAGGAATGGGTCAATAGGAAATTAGGATTTTGTTTTTGAAATGTTAGTGAGCAAAACGTTTCAATAGTTCGGTTTTAATACTAAGTGATTGATCAATTTATAGCTGCATTTTTGAGTTTTAAAATGCGTACAAGACAAAAATCGTATATGGTTGTATTTTTGAACAATGCCACGCTTATTAAAAATCGACCGATTTGGCCTTTATTGCATTGGACAATTGTATGGTTTGCGCGAAAGAAAATGTTTGGCAATCAACTAAAACAGCCTTAAAATTTTGGAAATTTATATATTTTGTATGGGATCGCAAGAGAGTGGAATTGGGGGTTTCCCAACTAAAGATCGAGAATAGGTTAAGGTTTCAATAGAGGAGTTGTGTTTCATGCAGTTTTTGTTAACGCCAAATTGTCTCATGTACAGTGCATTTAATCGTGAGTTGGGTCGACAATGGCAATGTGATTAAAGTATTTTAAATAAATATAGGGTGATCAGTCTAGAGGTATTTTTGCCAATAGTGTTTTTTCATATATTATGCGTGAGTTGTGTCAAACTTTTTTTTATTTATTTATTTATTTATTTACACAACCTTTATATTTTTATTTATTTAGTAACACATTAATAACAATTTAAATTAAAATACACTAAGTAAAAAGGTACTAGTATCGGCCTACTTTTTTTTGGTCATTTCAGTATTATTTTCCGGTTCATCACGGAAAGACTTCCACTGCGAAAACCATGGTTCCAGCATTGCGCCATACCGATCGAAATGCTCGAGTGCTTGAACACCCTGAGACGCCCCAACATTTGAAGGTAATTATATTTCATAATAAATGGCATAAATGCCATCGACTAAACAATAAAGATTCCAGACTTGATTTGAATTTTGTTTTTTTTTTTTTTTTTTGAAAGATTGATAGTTTGATCACCCGATATGAACGAACCATAATCGTAGTTGGTTAATTCGCTTGACGCAACGTACAGAATGTTCCTTATTTCATAGGTTATGAGATTGATGTGTGCAGAATGTTGAATTATTCGGGCTGATGTATCTTCTGGAAATACTACAACATATGCAGATGGGGTGCTCAAACAGCTATAACTTCCATTGATACCAGACCGATAAACTGACAAATTATTATCGAATTTAAAGGAATTTATATAAATTTTTATCAATACCTTATATATCGCGTTTTAAGACATGTCTGTTCTGATTCCAGCCGACCTATCGTTCCAGTTAACGCTGGTACAGTCATCGGTTCATCGGCCATTGACAATGACTGCTAATGATTCCATAAATAAATGGAAAATTAGTTTGTAAGCAACGCTAGCGTTTTTATAAATTAGGATGTGCCCAGTTTGATTTTTGTTGAAAAAATTAGTGTGGGTACTCCTACTCGTTTTATTAGCAAGTTGAGGCCAACTAACTTGCATACTTACTAAACTTCCATACAAATGCTCGCTCCAGAGTTTTCCCCATCGTATCCTCATGGATTATCACGACAAGAATGCATCGATGAACTTAAATTTTCGTATGACGATGAAGCACCATCCTATACAACAATGAAAAACTGGTCTAATGAATTCAATCGTGGCCGACACTCGCTCAAATACGAACTGATAATGCAAGATCGTCATGTGACATACCGTGAGATAGAGGCATCCTTGGACTTTCCTTCCACCAGCATACATTCGATATTGCATGAACACCTGGCCGTAAAAAAGGTTTGATCTCGTTGGATTCCGCACAATTTGACAATCGCTCAAAAAAAGGCTCGTGTCGATTGGTGCAAAGAAATTTTGAAAAAATACGATCGCGGTGCTTCAAAAGACGTTTATAAGATCGTCACAGGTGACGAATCATGGATCTATGCGTATGAGCCCGAACCAAAACAGCAATCGCCCGTGTGGGTCTTCGAAGACGACTCAAATCCAGCGAATGTTGTTTAGTGGAAGAAGCACTTCGAAGCAAATAGTCGCCTGGTTCTTCGACAAAACTGGTCGTGTGGCGACTGTTTCACTTGAGCAACGAAGGACGGTCAATTCTGAGTGGTACACCACAATTCGTTTGCCTAAAGTCTTTGGAGAAATTCGAAAAACGAACAAGAGAAGACGAATCATTGTGCACCATGACAATGCGAGCTCTCACGCATCGGCTCAAATCAGCGCTTTTTTGACTGGCCAAAACGTCGAATTGATGGTTCATCCACCGTACAGCCCTGACTTGGCACCCAATGACTTCTTTTTATTGCCGCACATCAAGAAAAAATGCGTGGTCAACGATTTTCGTCGCCAGAAGATGCGTTCAAAAACCATGCTTTGGAAGTGTCTCAATCGAAGTGGAAAAAGAGCTTCGACAATTGGTTTGAGCGCATGCAAAATTGTTTCAATCATGCTGGAGAATACTTTGAAAAACAATAAAATCATTTTTGATGATAAATATTCGCATTTTCATTATTAGGGCAGAAATATATATACCTGTCCTAGTAAAGTCGACTTTTTAGTTTAGGGAAATGAAAATTTTTGATAGAAAAAACAAGTTTTCTTTGTATAAAATAACTTTTATTGAAGAAAGTAAGATTGATTATAAACTATAAGTAATAAACATCAGAAATTTCAACACTTGTAATACTCAAGTTTTAAAAACTTAAAACAAAGTTGATTTTTTTAAGCAGATTAATATACATGGAGGCACATGTCCGAATCAATTATTCTCAAAGATTTAATTATATTTAAATTTTTTGGAGAAATTTGGCAACGAATTCGGTAGCAATAAGAGTTGCATGCAAAATTAATCTTTTTTGCGGGACAGTGGCACATTTAACTTTTTTTGCGCTATTTTTGCAATAAATTCGCTTTCAAATGTTCTCCATATGTGACGCGCAAAATAGAAAGGGTCCTAAGGGTAAAAACCAGCTCTCGGTGTGGAGTCTCTTTAGAGGTGGCAAGAGTGAGTTGTATTTTCGTGGGCAATTGTGTGAAGAAAACTTGAAAAGTATGGTTTACAACAGAAGTTCTCATTCGTTTGGGGAGAGCCTGGCCTTATAGAGTTCGGTTTTACTTTCAACAATTGCAGCAAAGCTTTCTGAAGAGGGTTGTCACGGACCCGAAATCATGATAAAAGTAGTGTGCAGCCACGAAAATCAATGTCACTTTGCCATTTTGTTAAAAACTTGTCTTCTATTTAAATATAGAAGCAAGAGGTCTTGAGCCGGTAAATCCCTGTTCAATGGGAAAAACCAGTTTTGTTCAGAAGATCCATTTTAAAGATTTAAAAACGTGTATCTTTGGTGTACCACCACTTTCATAAAACGCGCATATCTCTGGGAGGGAACACTTTTGGGGCATGGGATCGGTTTCATTCGATGCTCAGATGTTGTCCACATCAAAAAAAAGTGACAATTGATTTTTTTACCCTTAGGTCCCTTTCTCTATGCGCTGTCGCATATAAGTATTAGTGCTTCATTTGTATTGGAACTCCTTTGTTATCATTATGACCTTTTTCGCGCCTAGTGCGTACACTCTTATCAAGGAACGCCCATATATCCCATAATCTTTTCGGCCACATAAACATTGAATAAATTGGTATCAATAGGTTTTCGAGAATTTCTGATTTTAGTGTTTGTCAGTTTAAATTCAGTGTTAGTAACCGACTTGATTAATTGCTTTTGATGAATCTAGAACATTTTTGAAATCATAATTTGTTTACCTCGGCATACAATAAAATAAAACTCAAGCGGCGATAAAAAATGAAAAAGCATAATAAATTGAAGCAATATGCATTGGGTCGATGACAATTACAAATATTTTCAGTTCAAATAAAAAAAATCGAAAAAGGCGACATAAAGAGTCGACTTTCAGACTTTTCCAACAACCCAAGGTCGACTTGGCGACTTTGGCTTTTTTATACTTAAAAGTTGATCAATAGATTAGTCGAAAATCGACTTATACAACCCTAAGTCCAACTAGTTTGATTCCCGAGTAACTTCCATATAAATACTAGTTTATTAACCCAAAAAATTACAGCTTTTACTAGCCGAAGTTTTCCCCATCGTATCCAAAAGGCAAATAGAATTTTGGGGGTTGCCTCCTATTTAGAGTTAAAACAGGTCTCCGTATTTTCCACAACTTTATTATTATTTCATAAAAGAGTATAATGATTCCAGTGACCATATTATGATTTCCATCTATAACTTCATGTGAATATTTTTTTTCTTTAGTACAGGGTGGAGCGCGGAATTTTGCTTTTTGCACTGCAGGCTGTGGCGGCTCTGTTGGTCAAAGAGAGTGGAAAGTGTGCGTGGCTTATAGTGGCACACAAGAGATTTGTATTCGTCTGCCTTTTAGTTGCCATCATGCATTAGACACGTGAGGAGATGTTATTTTGTGTTGAAGCGTATTTTTCAAATGCGCACTCGATCATTGCATTGCAGCGTGCTCTTCCTCAGTGGGTGTGTGAACAAACCAAATATGCCTTACTGGAGTAAAACAAATCCCAGTGAACTTCCCCATAGACCTCTGCATTCGAACCGCGACTCTGTGTGGTGCGCCATATCACGAGTAGGCATCATTGGCCCGAATAACCGTCTTTGCCGTAACAGTGTACTCCGTACGTTACTTGCTTAAGATACAGGATTTTTTTCAGCCGGCTCTTGAGGCAATGCAATTAGAGGATACATGGTTCCAACAAGATAGTGCCACTGCATACACAGCGAGGGTTATCATGAATTGTTGGAGGCAAATGTTTTCTGGACTTCTTATCTCTTTGAGGGGTGATGTGAACTGGCCGGCACACTCACCTGACTAATGCGTTTTTTTTCCTTTGGGGTTACCTGAAGCCGAAAATGTATATTAACCGTTCCAACACCTTGGAAGACCTAATTAAAAATATTAAAGCGGAAATTGTCAGAATACCATTCAACATGCTTGTTAGAGTTCATAAAAACTTCAGAAAACGTATAGAGCACTGTGTGTGGATGACGAAGGTCGACATTTGCCAGTTACACTATGTAAAACCATGTAATTTAAAAATTCCCTTACTGTTCAATATAATTAAAATATATTTTTCTAAGGTTCATAATTTTTTTATTTCTTTCCCAAATAAGCACAATTTCCGCGCTCCACCCTATAGAAATACGATAGATGCAGTCAGTTTATTTAATTGTCATTTCATTCTGTGAACAATAACCATTCACTATATTGGTTTATTCTTGCAGTTTACGAATAAGTCAATTTTTATAAGCCATCCTACGGGGACAAAACACATCGGCCGTCCGCCGTCCTTGTTTGTTTAGGTTTCCCACAAATTATTAGGATTTAATTGTAAAATGTTCTATTGGAATTGCTGCACGCACGACCAGCAAATGTACCGCTGGTTGTAATTTTGGCCAAAAACAATGCAACAACAGCAGCGGCAACGGCAACACATCCATGCATTCACTTGTGTTGGTACTCGTATTTATGACCGTTGGACTCTGATAATTGCAGAAATCGAATTCGAATAAAACAATGGCATAGCAGTAGCACATACTCGCACATGTCCTGGAACACATGCACACACGCACGTTCTCGCATACACATATAAAGTTAGGAAACAAGGAGCAAGCACGCACACGCATGCACACACTTACATTGTTCTGTTGTGGCCATTGTGAGATGGTACTTTAGCCTTTGCCTTCGCCAGTTGGCTGGTCATGATGCCACTCGCCACACCAGCAGCAGCAATAGCGACGACAACCAGACTCACTCTTTCCTTTCCTGTTTTTTTTTGTCATTGTGTTGTTGTATCTCGAATGTTGGTTGCAGGCGGTTAGAGGAGGAGGGAGGCCGCATTGAATGAGTGGTATGTGCCTGATGAATTTTCTGCTGCAGCTCCTGATGCCGTTGTTGGTGTTGCTATTGTGTTCCGTAAGTCATAATAACAATGACAACAAGAACAACAACGACGACAAAGCCAGCAATAGCTAGCAGCAACCACCAGCAGCAACAACAAACAATGGACAACTAACACAGTATCACAAGCTGACCTCACTCTGACAATTGAATTATTGGATAAGTTGTTAAACCAAAAAAAAAAGAAATGTGAGAGGAGATATTGCGGTTGGTACGAGTGCTCGCATCTATGAAATACTAAAATCTATATTCTACTTGTACATTCCGACACATGGGGAAGGGACCTTCAAATGAATAACCTATTCATTGCAGAGATAGAAACAAAAATATGTTCTCTACAATAAAAGTATGTTTGTCCCAACATAGTACTGTGAATTCTGTGTTGACAATAGTATGATTGCGGCCATATTTGTATTGCATAAATGTAACGGGTTATGAATCTAGAGGTATTTTTTCCAATACGGTTTATTTTCACATAATACGCGTGGGTTGTGTTTAACTTAATTTTTTTTTCTGTATTGTTTGCCATTTCGTCATGAAAAGACTTACACACAAAAAGACTTACAAATGTATTATGAAAATGAGCGAAGAAGATCCTCTGTTTTCCACCAAAATGTATTTCAGTGATGAGGACCATTTCTGGCTTAACGGCAAAGTCAAAAAACAAAAATGCTGCATTTGGGCTAAACAGCAACAAGAAGAGGTTCAAGAGGTGACATTATACCGAGAAAAAACCACGGTTTGGTGCGGTCTATGGACTGGTGGACTTATCGGTCCGTATTTTTTCAAAAATGATCATGACCGAAACGTCGCCGTGAATGGTGCTCGCTATCGCGCCATGATTTGTTACTTGTAATTGAAGCCCGTGATCTTGACGACACTTTGTTCTAACAGGACGGTGTCACTTGCCATACAGCTGCTCAAACAACGGATCTATTGAGAGGTTATTTCAAAGAGCAGCTAATTGTACGTTTGGATAGGTGAGTTGACCGCCTAGATCGCGTGATATCACACCCTTAGACTGTTTTCTTTGGGGCTGCGTCTATGCTGACAAACCAGCTATGATTCAGGTTTTGGAAGCCAAAATTGCGCGTGTCATTGAAGCCATACCGGTCGAAATGCTCGAACGAATCATCCAAAATTGTACCCTCAGAATGGAAACCCTGAGGCGTTGTTCCGGCCAACATTTGAAGGAAATTTTATGCAAAAAATAAATGCCATAAAATGTCCTTTCAAATCACCAATAAAGATTCTACAATTTGTTTGAATTTATATATTTTTTTGTTCTAAAAAAATACCTTTAGATGGATCACCCTTTATAAATATGGTTGGTGATTTATGTTCACGTTAATGTAATTACAGCAATCATACTGTACTCGTATGATTGTAATTTTAATTTTTAACTTGAATATGGTTTTTCGAACAATGTTATTGTTACGAATCTTACTGTTATGACAATAGTATGATAAGTACGCAATTATAGTATGATGAATCGAACATCTTCGATCTAAAAGAGCGATTTTATAACCGACAAAGGGTTGATATGTGTCCTATTTCTTTTATAGAGACTATATCAGAATTTTGTATCTTGTAATGATCTGGCCATTTGTCGATCTTCCAGACCTTTACTGATTCGGGCAAATGAGATTGCAGACATGAGGCTGCAGTCGCTCTATAGATTATTGCAAGCAACTTGTACTAAGCATTAAACACGGTTGTTAGCGAACACTTTTTATAAACAGAAAACAGTACGCTGAAATTCCAATCATCAGACAAGTGAGTTGGTGAATGCTCTTAACCAAATCATACCCTTAAACAGCTCAGCCGGTAAACTATCGACACCTGCAGCCTTTTTATTTTTTTTCGGTGAGCGATTGCTGTCTTTACTTCTTCCAGGATGGGTAATCGAAATTTTATGCTTTCATCTATTATTGATACTAAGTCGACTTCTCCGGCAGAATCTTGAGGAGTCAATAGGTGGAATAAGTACGAGTACGAGGGCTGCTATATATATTTCTGGCCTAATAATGAAAATGCGAATATTTATCATCAAAAATGGTTTTATTGTTTTCAAAGTATTCTCCAGCATGCTTTATACACTTTTGCTTGCGCTCAAACCAATTGTCGAAGCACTTTTTCCACTGCGATTGAGACACCTACAAAACATGGTTTATGAACGCTTCAACAGCATCTTATGGCGACGAAAATCGTTCAGCACGCAGTTTTTTCCTGATTTGCGGGAATAAAAATAAGTCATTAAGTGCCAAGTCGGGGCTGTACGGCGCTGGCTTGAGCCGATGCGTGAGAGCTTGCATTGCCATAGTGCACAATGATTCGTCTTCTCTTGTTCGTTTTTCGAATATCTCCGAAACAAATTGTGGTGTACCACTCAGAATTGACCGCCCTACGTTGCTTATAGGGCGTGTTTCCGTGTGGAGATTGGATTTTTCGGCCCTGATAAAAGAAGCTTTTATTGCCTACTTTGGCACTAAAATTCACAAGAACAATTTTAATATCGTGACTTGGACCGAGGCCATAATAGGTATCTTTAGCATCTTCGCCGTGCTCTTCCGTCGGTATGGATCATGTGCTCATATTAGCTCGTTACTGCCTGCCCATAGGCTCGTACGAGTTTTATAAAATTTGGAAATTTATGTCAAGAGAATTTTTTTTACCGAGAATTTTTTTTAAATTTGGAAACAAGAAATAATCAGGATGAGCTAAATCTGTACTATATGATGGATGCGGAGCAATTTCAAATCGTAATTCGGCCAGTTTTTGTTGAGTTAAAAATGCAGTGTGTGAAGGAGCATTATCTTGATGAAAAAGAACTTTTTTTTATAAATGCGGCCGTTTTATCTTGATTATATCACCCAATAATGCACAATAATATTCACTATTTATAGTTTTTCCTTCCTCAAGATAATCAATACCCATTTGCTCGTAAATACCCATTTGCATTTGACCAGATCTGGAGGCCAGATGTGTTGCCGTATCGCTACCTTATACTATTCGGTAAAATAGAAAATTTTAATTTGTACCATTTTCCAATGTTCGACGGCACTTTAACGGAGCATTTCCCGAAAAAAAATCTTCGATTTTTGCCTGCAAGAAACAGAAGATAAAAGATATAAAAAAAAACCTGTAAAATGCTTTAATTTGGTCTAATTTCTTTCCTCTTTTCTATAAAATAATTACCGTGATATCGCTCACCTGGCCCACTCTAATACTTTCTTGGGTATTTAAATCCCCATTAGGCAGGCTAATGTAATAATATATTGCCTTGATGCGGATTTTGGGCAATCGTTGACAACGAGAGACAACAAGGCGAGTCATTTATTTCTTAATAAAAGGATTAATAAGAGGAATGATGTACTGGTTGGAAAACCTCTTGCCGTTTTGTTTTTTGCAACCAATAACTTCAGGCTATTATTGCACCTTTAAAGGCCTTATAGCAAAAACAGAAATTATATGTTCTTCGTTAATTATCTCCACCCATTTGCAGTCGTAATTACTCAGTTAACCACGTCAATTCAATTAAGATCACCATTGCAAACATTTGCTGGCAAAATATCAGCTCAGAGCAGCTCAGCGTGGAAACCTTAGAAAAGTAAACAACTCAGAAAACCTCAAGATGTTTCACCAGCACCACCTTACAATTTAATCCTTTAAATAAATGCCACAGCATTAAGTGTTCCTACGCCTCTTCTCCTCGTTCTATGCTGTGTGAGCCTTTAAATGGTAATAAAAACAATTAACGTCATCATTACACACACACTCGCTTATTGCCCTTGAAAGGGGAAAGGAGCAGTACCATCAAGGACCTTCGAGGATGCGAGTTGATGACTTGTAATTTATTATATCAACAGCATATGAACTCAGCTCACCAACAAACACTTGCACCAAGAATTTAATAAATAATTAAAGAATAAAAAGGGCAAATACTGGCAACAACGAGGCACGATGAAATTGCAGCCGTTTGTGAAATTGCCGGGATCTATGGGGAGAGACAATCTGCCAACCGACCCCACAGGCATAAATCGGAGTTTAAATCGTTTCCTTCGCCTGCCTGCGCGCAGCAGACAAGCGTTTACACGGGCAGGGGGAGATAGGCTGGCTGGCAGGCAGACAGACAGGCGACAGTGTTAAATGGTTTCTGGGGATAAACACCGCAACAAGACAACCACCACCACCACTAACAAAAAAGGGGTAAGCCACAAGGAGTAGCCACATTTGCTCAAGGCCTTGGTGTACAATTTGTGGGCTGTTTGTTTGGAAACACTTTCTCTGCTTGGATAATTATTGAAAAGTTAAATGGAAAGAAACTCCAACAACAAACGCATCCGTAACGTATCTCAAGGGTGGTCCCACCACCAGCCACATGCACACGTTTTGTTTGTCAGAGATGCTACCTCGTTGTAATATGATGGGACCGTTGGGCGGACGGACTGGCGGACGGTGGCATTCATTCATCATGTGGTGGTATTAATTTCTGTTATTAGTTTGTTATTTGTTATTGTTGTCTTTATTTCCCAACAACTGCAACAGACCGACAGGCAGCCACATAGGCCGACCACATTTTTATCCTATACTTGGCTTTTTATTTTCTCTCTCCCCCTCTCTTCGTGTTATTATTTTTATTATTTTAAGGAACATTTTAAAAACAATGAACCAAAAGAAAATATTAGAAACCAAAAATCAAAGGAATACCCACCGTCACCAACCAAGACATGAATGACATCTATGAACAAACAGATCTCTATTGGGAGTCTGAAGAAACACCACCATCATCATCTTCATCAGAGTCGCCTTCATCGTCTGGGTTCTCATTCATTATTAGCATCAACTGAAGTAGAAGGCGAAGAAGCTGTACCATACACCGCACATCACTTTGACAGTATATTCGATGTAAAATAAACATATCGTACCTCCGGCACAGTGTTTCGGTTTTCCGGATGCAGCTTTTTTCGATGACACTCGAAGTGCACAAACTGAACTGATAACTGAGGTTGTTATCAGGGACCTTATCGCACATAAAGATTTGTATATACACGGTGTCCGCCGGGAAGGTGTACTACTTTGTTCTGCCGCCCTTTTGGTAAAAATTAGTCATGACAGTTTATATTTGGCAGTCGTGAAAAAGAGACGTGACAAATTTATTATGGAAAAATATTCGATAAACCAACGTGTTTTATTCGTGTTATCAAAATCCATCATCGATTACTGTGACGATGAGAAAGTTATGTGAAAATTTGGGAAAAAACAACGTGCCAGCAAAACGCGCTATTTATCGTGTAGTGAATGATTTCGAAGAAAGAGGGCTGCTAGCCACAAGCATGGGCCGCACGTACTGCAAGATCGACTGAAAACATTACTGCTGCTCAAGAAAGTGCTAAAAACAACAACATAACAACATGTACATAATCAAATAATCATTCTAATCAGGTATGGCTACCGTTACTTTGTCTCTTAAACCGATACTGTCAGTTCCCAGTACTAAAAACTTTCGTGTACCCAAGCAACATTAGGTTGTAGCGATAGAATACATGGATAGTACGTGCAACCACCAACATTCAGTGGTCAAAAAATTCGGTTGTAGCAGAAAATATGTTCTCTGTGCGACAAGTGGCCAACTACAGCGACATTGGACCACAACCATCACCAAAGGACACTCCCGATTTGCTCTACAAGTTACATTTCTCATCTTATGTAGCACAAGTTTCCTATAGTGAGCTAGGAAAGATTGAAATTGGATCATATCAGCTAATGTTTTTCTACTACGCACATACAAATATCACTTCCGAGTTAAGGTCCTGCCGCACTGCAACCAACATTTCAAATCCGTCCTATGCGACCTAGCCATAGCCTGCCTGCTTTAGACAACATGTAACCATGATTCTGTTAGTACAGGGCTTTCCATTAAGGACATAACAATTTTATATATTAATAAAACACAGAATATTTAAGTTATAGAGTTCAAATTTATTCCAGGTGTAGTGCAAATGTTACATTTTAAGAATGAAATTCGACTTCGGTCATAAGTAACGTGACCATACGTCCCGCTTTGGGCGGGACAGTCCCGCTTTGAGGCTATCTGTCCTGCTGTCCCCAGCGAGAGCAAAAATGTCCCGCTTTCGCAAATACTGGATATTGATGAAAAATACATGAGTTATTTTTTTCCCCGTGAACATATAATTTATTTGCATAGTTTTTTTCAAGCAACATTAACATTAAAATTAACTCGAAAGATTTTGTAATGATAATGCTGGAGTTAATGTCGACGTCGTCGACGGCGTCAAATTTCAAAAAAGTGTTGAATCGTATAAAATTGTATGAGAGCCACGGTTGCCACTTTGGTCCAATTGGACCAAAAATGGTCCTTTTTTTACGTTTGGTCCACTGGTCCATTTTTTCCTGATTTGGTCCCTTTCATGAAAATGTTTACAATTATGATACAAACAAATTTTGAGTGTTTCATCACGCCTTTAAAAATTTATTTACGAAAATCAACACGGTTCACATAAAGCGAAAGATTTGATTCGTTGACAACACTTGAAAATATAATCAACCCACAATAGTTAATCAAATGGCAATATTACCTGTCAGTCAAAAAACAAAGCTAAATCTAGCGGGAAAAAGCTAAATTGACAACAATTGTCAATTGTTTCTTTTGTTTACAAATCAGAAATTGACAAATTAACTTCAGTGTAACAAATATTTTATTATAAGTATGTAATTGTTTGTAATGTAATATGTAATTGTGTAAAAGTAAAACTAGACAATAATTTACCATGGACAAGTAAGTTAATGGATAAGAAATTTAAATTTTTGCATTGATTGATATGTTGTTTCAGGTTTTTGATAAAGAAGGCGAAGGTTGCAGAACAACGGCCTCCCACGCAGTCTGTCGAAAGCGATGGCAGTGAAAGGTAATAAATACATACATACATACATACTTACATAAGTACGTATTAATTGATTACATATTCTATATTTAGCGACACAGCTGGCGAAAAAAAGGATCCAAGACGCAAATTTCGGAAAGAATGGCTAACCCAATTTAATTGGCTCAAAGAGCAAAATGGGAGCGCATACTGCATTGCTTGCGAAAAGTCCATGGTGAACCACGTAGCGAAGCTAAAACGACACACAGAGCAATCAAGCCATGTTCAAAATGTGACCAAGAAAAAGGGTCAAGTGAAGTTAGATTCTTTTCTTAAAGAACAAAATGATACTTTAGAAAAGCAAATCCGAAACGCAGAATTCAGTTTAGTATAATCTTCCATTTATCCTTATGGATTTTTTGCCTAATTTGCTAGCCGTGTGTTGTCCGGAATCAAAAATAGCGCAGTCTTTACGCTGCGGCAGAACCAAATCGACCCAGCTAGCAGAGATTTTAGGGAACGAAGCAATGAAGAGAATAGTATCGGATCTCAGAACGTGTAAATTCTCTTTGATTGTGGACGAAACCACGGACGTATCAACAACAAAGTGTCTGGTTCTGGTGGTAAGGTATTTTGATAAGTTATCGAATACCATTCGTGACAGATTTTTATCACTAGTTGAACTTACCAAAAGCGATTCTGAGTCAATATACCAAACGTTAAAGTCATTTTTTGAAAAGCACAGTGTACCTTTAAGTAATTTGATAGGGCTAGCAACTGACGGAGCCAATACGATGGCCGGCGAATTAAATGGGCCGAAAACAAAATTAAAAAATGATACTAATATATTTTACATCAAATGCACTTGCCACTCGCTACATTTGTGTTCGAGCTACGCCAGCAAACAGCTACCAGTGAAAATTGAAAAGCTGTGTAGAGATATATACAAATTTTTCTCGCACAGCCCAAAGCGAATCAACGAGTTCAAGGAATTTCAGGATTATTGTGGCGTAAAACCACACAAAATACTTGGAATTTCTTTTACTCGTTGGCTCGCTCTGGAAAGTGTGATTGCACGGATTAATGAACAGTGGGAAGCGCTTCGACTATATTTTTTATCCTCGTGTCTTGAAGTAAGTGGCATTAGTGCATTTGAATTAGCGAATTCAATGGGTGATTCGGAACTAAAAGTTAACATGTTGTTTTTGGCCTACGTATTGAAAATAATTAATACCCTGAATAAAGAGTTCCAATCTGAAAAAGTTCGCTTACTCTTTTTGTACACCCAAATTGAAGTACATTTTAAACTACTTTTGAGTAATTTTATGCATAACGACTTTGTAAAAAATATTGATTGTCTAGAAAATTTTAATATACATGAAAAAACGAAATATCTGCAAGCTAAAAAAAATTTTATAGGAAGTAGCGCAGAAAACTTTCTTGAAAGCGATAAATTTACGGATTCGCAACGAATCACATTTAAAACAAATATTTTAAACTTTTACGTTGAATTTTTGAAACAAATTCAGCAACGGTTTGACTTTGGAAGAACTGATTTAAAAAATTTATGCATAATTACTCCCAACAAAGTTTTATCAGACACAGAAACGTCAATAATGCCTTTAGTAAGCAATTTTTCTCATTTAATTAAATGTGATATAGATATTATTTTAACACAATGGAAACTCTTAAGACTTTTAAACAGTAATCTTAAACCTGATATGGACGTTTGCGTATTTTGGGAAAAAGTTAGTTTATATAAAAACGGTATGGATGAGAAATGTTTTCAAGAATTGACTGATTTTATATATGATTTAATGAGCCTTCCACATAGTTCGGCGGCAGCAGAACGTAAATTTTTTGAACTTTCTCTTATCAAAACCAAATTAAGGAATAAATTAGAGTTCAGTTCAATAAATAATATAATGCTGTCCAAAGAACTTTGTGCGCAAAAATCAGAGCCTCATTATGTTTGGTCAGTAAAACACATAGGCTGGGCTTAGAATAGCACCACCATCATATTATATTTTTTTTATTTTATTTTATTATATACATTTATATCAATATATGTGTATACATTTTATGTTAATTTGTTTTATGTATTTATGTGCAAATTGAATTGAAGCACTTTTTGTTAATGTTTAGAAATCTTTACATTTCATTTTTACTTTTTTTGTTAAATAAATGTTTTGTTAAATAATATTGTAAGCATTGAGGATATGCGAAAAAAATAGCAAACAAATTGGTCCTTTCTTTTTTGTTTTGGTCCTTTTTTTGATGAATTTTGGTCCCGAAAAAAAATTTAGAGTGGCAACCGTGATGAGAGCAGTTAATCTTAACGCCGTAAGAAATTCGACGCCGAAAAAGTTCCATCTGTTTCAACTTTTTCGGCGTCGTCGACGGCGTTGACATTAACTCCAGCATAACAAGGGAAATCAACAAATTAAAAATGCTTATAAAAACAGAAAAAGTTTCTGTCACTCTGTCAGTACCCTAAGCATAGACGCTCTAAATTGTTCTGGTATCTTTTCATCGCGGAGTCGGAGAAGGCGAGCAAAGTCAAACAATTTATTTTCAATGTTAGTGATTGTAACATTACAAAAATGCCTAAACGCAAGTGTACTTTTAACATTTCTTTGCAAAATAAGTATCCATTTATAAAACAAAGAAGTGGTGATTCAGACGTTACGTGTGAAAAATGTCGTACTGATTTTAGTGTTGGACATGGCATGGCGGTGCCAGTGATATTGAGAAGCATTTAAAATCTGAAAAACACAAGCTTTCTGATCAAGCTGCCGCTTCATGCTCGTCAATGCTTTCTTTTTTTAAAAGAACAAATTTGGCGACTTTCAAAGACTTGGATATAGCTACAGCGGAGGGTGCGTGGGCGTACCACACAGTGCAAGAAAACCACAGTTTTCGTTCGAATGACTGTGCTTCAAATCTAATACAAACATGTTTTGGCAAAAATTTAGATGTGCCCGTACAAAATACAAGCTATAGTTGTAAATGTGCTGGCACCTATGGCGATGGACAAATTGAAAGAACACCTTCACGAAGCCCACTGCATATCTTTATTAACCGATGCTTCCAATCATGGCTCAATAAAATTATTCCCTGTTTTAGAGTCAGGATTTTAGAGTTTCAAATGCAGCCAGGCGAATCATCTGATATAATTGTGGATTATTTGAAAGAAGTATTATCTTGCAATGATTTGAATAAGAAAATTGTGGCATTTTGTGCAGACAATACAAACTACAATTTCGGAGGAAAGAATAGAAAAGGGATAAATAATGTTTACGCGAAATTGAACCTATCCGTCGGAAGGCAGCTCATTGGGATTGGGTGTGGAGCCCATATAATTCATAATGCTATCAAAACAGCCGCAGATTGTCTCCCTGTTGACTTCGAATGCATCATTGTGAAAATTTATTCATTCTTCTACATCTACAGCGTTCGGGTAGAAGTTCTGAAAGAGTTCTGTGATTCCACCGACACAGAGTATCAGAAACTTTTGGGCTACAGTAAAACAAGGTGGCTTGCTTTAATGCCGGCGCTTGAGAAAATTTTAAAAATGTTTCAGCCTTTGAATACCTATTTTCTGAGCATCGATAAATGCCCTACTATTTTAAAAACGTTTTTCGAAAATCCCAGCTCTGAATTGTGGTTATATTTTTTGCACGCACAGGCAGCGATTTTTCATCAAGCCGTGTTGAAAATCGAGGGACAAAACGTGTCCGCAATAGAGTCTGCGAATGAAATTAATCGTCTCCGAGATAACTTAGAACTTAAGGAGAATTCGATTTTCCTTCCTCATTCCGTCCGCAATCTACTGGTAAAATTACAAAAAACTGACGTTGCTGTTGATGAGCAGAATGTGAAAACTGCGGCAGCGGATTTTTATAAGACAAGTAAAGAATACTTGGAACAGTGGTGCCAGTTCAATGCACAACTAGCAGTATTTGAATGGTCAAATTTGAGAAAAGTCCCTACTTGGGAAGACGTACAGAATGTGATGGATTTGCTGATCACACAAAGATTTCTTAGCAGTAGCCAAGATACGGAGGTGTTCGATGAGTTTTCGCTTATTTCCAGTTACGTCACAGTTGAAAAAATCAAAAGCTGGAACGATGAGAATGTTGCTGCTGAAGACCGTTGGGTGGAGCTGTTTAAACACTTCCGTGCTAATAATCTCAACTGCACAAACTTTCGCACAATTATTGAGTATGTTTTATGTATGCCTGGAAGTAACGCACCTGTCGAAAGAGTTTTTTCCCTAATGAATAAAATATGGACAAATGAAAAAACACAGTTAAGTGTGACAGTTTTAAAAGCTATTTTAATTACTAAGACTAACATCAACCAACAATGTAATCAGCTCCATTCCTACTTGAAAACTAGAACCGATATTTTAAAACTAATTTGCTCTGCTGACAAATATAAAACAAATACTTAGACATAAGATTAATTTCATAAATTAGATTTATACGTATTCTCTCCGTTTTTGAATAATTTTTTTTTTAAATGCATAATAATAAGAAGCTTTTTTTATTTTTTTTTTTACAAAATTCCGCAGGCGTCCCGCTCTGACGAAAAATATGAATGGTCACATTAGTCATAAGACAACCACGAGCCCGTGTACAGCGATCTATTCTATGGACCCAATTTTTCACGTTGGGTGTTGTCTCTGAGCTCGTCTAAAGTTGTTGGCTTGTTGGCATAGATCAATGACTCGATGTGGCCCCAATAAAACGAGGTGGCCGTTCGAAAGAACCATTTTTCACTGACTTTGCCTTTCAGTAAATCAATTGTAACGCGTGATGTGTGAGTAGTGGCACCGTCTTGTTGAAACCACATACGAGTGTCGGCGATGTCAAGCTCATCCATTCTGGCCAAAATAATTTTCTAACATGGCACGATAGCGCTCTCCATTGATGACAACATGACGATTGTTTTCATCGACGAAAAATACGGCCCAACCACACCTCCGGCTTGAAAACCACACCACACAGTATTTTTTTTTTCAAACCCAGATGTGCTTCAAAAGACATCATTGCTCTTTTGAAGCACATCTGGGTTTGTTCCTCTCAATTACGCATATTTTGTTTATTGATAAAACCACTCTGCCAGAAATGAGCTTCATCGCTGAAGATGATTTTTCGATCAAATTCTGGATTTTCGTGAAACTTTGCCAGAGCACTATCGGCGGAGTTTAGTTCTTGAGTCAGTTTGATCTTATAGGGATGAAGTTCAAGATCTTTTCGCAAAATATGCCATAGTGTGGTTGGGATACACTGCGATATTTATATTTTATTTCGGTCGGCGCCGGAATGTCTATAAGTAAAAATATGGATCCAAATTTATCCACTAAAGTACGCACAGCCTGTCGGGTGGCACGATTATTACGGCCGAAAATTGGTGGTAAGCGCTCTTAAAGTTGCGACCAGCGACTCAGAATTTCGTTTATAATTTTTAATGATTTCCGCAGGTTGCTCGTAACGTTTGACACTGAACGATTTTGAGAAATGTTTGAGGGTGCGTTGACATACAGATACGAAATTTGTATGTCCCTATTGGAAAACGCTTTCTTAAGATAATTCTCTGCAAACTCTTTGTTTTTATTACAATTAACATCGTGCGATTTAGCTGGACCACCCTTATAATATTTTAAAGCCATATGTTCATGTATATGGGAGGCCATAGGTTGGGACTAGGGTTCCTATACGGGAAATTTTCCCGGGAAATTTTCATCGGGAATTTTCGAGAGTTTTTATTTTTAACTATAGTATGTATTTTACTTTTTATTGGCAGCCCTGTTCATTGTTTTGGTACGAAAAAATGCAACACTAAAAAACAGCTGACTGTCTTTTGTTATTGTGTGTTGTTCGATTAATGTAAATATAAATTTTTTGCTCTTTTATCAAAATTGGATAGGCGTTCTTTTATAAAAGAAATGACTTGATTTTCAAAAATAAATGTAAATATTCTCAAATTGTTCAAGATAATACAGGGTGCGGCAAAAGCCACTAAGAGGTTTAAAACAATCATAACTTATTTAATTTTTAATTTTAATTTATTTTTCTTACAAAATAATAAAATATACTATCTGTAGATTTTTTAAATTTATGTGTGAAAAATTACCATTTTCAGCCGCGCAAAGTTTAGCTCTTTCAAGAGCATTTTCCATGACACGAATTAGAGTATCTGGCTGCAAAGCTCTTATTTCGGCCCGAATATTCTCCTTCAGCTGTTCAAGGGTTCTGGGTTTATTGATATACACCCTCTCTTTTAAATATCCCGAAAGGAAATAATCCGGTGCTGTTAAATCCGAGAACGGACAGGCCAATTGAATGCTGAATTTTTGAAAATTAAACGTTGTTGGAAGCTAAGTGCATAAATTATTCGTTCTTGGGGATCTCCTGGCTTTAAGTGTTGCACTAACAGCACCTTGAATGGAAAAAGATGTAAATGTATCCTTAATATTCTGCGTAAAGACCTGTCAGACATTTTCAGTTGAGCAGAGCGCCCTCGAGTTGATGTTTCAGCATTCTCCTTAATACTCTCCTGAACGCGTTGAATATTTCCTACATTAATTACAGAACGGGATCTTCCGCTTCGTGGAAGATCCCTCGCTGAGCCTTGTTCCCGGAATCGCGTCACTAACCTCCAATTATTGATTCGCAGGGTGAATTCCGCACATTAAAATTACGACGATAGGCTCGTTGAGTTTGAATTATTGATCGATGATGTTCAAAATAAAATTCTATGATTTTGACTCGTTGGATAACGTTGTAACTTTCCATGAGTAATCTCCCAGATTTATTTTACAAGCCCTTAAAAAAAAATGGGGGAAAATATTTACATTACAAAAGTTATTAATTTTTCAAATCCCTTTGCGACTTTTGCCGCACCCTGTACATAACATCTTTTAACAAGCGATAATTTTTAGACTGCTACGGATCGTGTTCAATCTTCAACATAGAAGTACTTCACCAAGAAAAAAGATTTGGCACAATGTTCCCTGTGCCCTAAGACACTGACTTATAAATGTGGAAGTACAAGTGGGGCACGACATTTGGAAAATGTTCATAAAGTCAAGCCAGATGCTGGTGAATTGCGGTATACCCCTTGCTGGTATTGACGTGCTGTTTAAAAAAGAAAACTTTTGGAAATGTCAGAAGAATCTGATTATTCAGAATATGATGATGAATTTGAATGCAAATCTCCAAACTACTGTGAACTTTTAGACAACACAAGAAAAATTATAAAAGTTTTAAGAAAATAGTCCATTTAAGACAGCATCATTACAACAGTATGCCAAAACAGAACTTGGAAAACGAAGTTCATTTATGCAGCGATGTTTAAACTCAATGGAA
Source organism: Hydrotaea diabolus (assembly GCA_963513945.1). Taxonomy (NCBI): domain Eukaryota; kingdom Metazoa; phylum Arthropoda; class Insecta; order Diptera; family Muscidae; genus Hydrotaea; species Hydrotaea diabolus. The sequence goes on along the minus strand of OY740716.1, from coordinate 226,685,737 downwards.
CTCGATAGTTGTTATGATTGAAAGTTTTTTGAAATAAAAAAATACCATTTAAAAATGCCTAATAGACTACGATTTGGCTGAGATGTGGCATTTCAGTTTTAAAAATGTTTTTTTGAAGTCCTTCATCCAATGAAAGTAGCAGTGTAGGCTCTTAGTCGAAGAGATTGTAATCTAGTCATTGCAGAAATTATTCTTTCTAAACCTTTGGAATAACTTCAATATAAGAATAATTCATTATCAATTAAAATGTCGACTTCATAAAAAACAAGAGTAAATGAAAGACGAGACACACAAATTTATTCTTCGACTTTTTGAAGACGAGCTAAATAGCGGTAATGTTTCGTCATCTTGTGAAGAAGATTTTCCAGTTTCATTTCAAGACCAACTGGAAAAGGCTATTTGTAGTACTAGAGATAAAGTAACTAAAAAAATACGAAACATAATGTTTTAAAAAAAGAGCTTAATTTATAAGAAGCTACAGGCTATAGAACAACCAACTTGGAAAATTTGTATAACGCTTTAATAACCATAAGGCCGACATCAACTGAAAGTGAACGTGTGTTTTCTGTTGCGGACAACAAAAATAGGAAGTAGAATGTCTGATGAACTGTTAAATGCTCTTATAATATTGAAATTTATTTTTTTACAAAAAAAAATAATTTAAGACTTTGTTTTTATACTTTAAACAATATATTTATACAAATTGCAATGTACGATCTCATAATTTAAACTTTTGAATTTTTATTTGTTCTGTTTATACTAATGATTTTTTTCTTATGAATAAAAGAAATATTATTTTTCTGTATTAAGTGTTTTGCGCATTTTTTTTATTTGTATAACTTAAAAAGGTAATTTTGTAAATTTTTAAAAATTCCCGGCAATTCCCGGGAAATAGCAAAATAAAATGTTGTCCCGGGAATTTAGGAACCCTAGTTGGGACCCAAGACAATTTTTATGCTGAGCATATCAAACAGTGAGCTTATTTCACTCAAATCGGTCCACAAATAATTGTTTGTCAATCGAAATTTACCACACCAGATTTGATTGAAGTCGGAATTAAAATGGATGTTCTGGAGGGATTATATGTTATATCCAGAAAGATCTTTGCACTGAGGCTATAGCAAAACGTGGACTGGTATCACCCATTTTTATCTAAGCTAATTACTGATGGACCGCAATGAACAGAACCCAATTTCATCAATATTGGATGTACCATGTGGCTTCTAGAACTGAAGACATAAAATCGGATGAACACTGGTGTAGAAGCACCGATTTTCATAAAAGTCAACAGCCTTTATCCAAAAAAGTTACTTTTTCATATGTTATGTAAACCGGACAACAATTGTGAGCTGTAGTTTGAAAACAAGCTTTAGAACGACTGCAGACGGCCGGATGCACGGAAAGACTGATATTATTAATCGAATCAGCTGATTTTAGCGGCACACTTAAAAGTGGGTCTAACTAAAATATTTGTAATATTTACGTATTTCGTACTTGAATATTTTGAATTTTTATTGCTTTGACATACAACAACTAAAAACCCGGAAAACCCGACAGAAAAAACCGGTTAAACCGACGTGTCGGGTTTTATATACTTTTAAGAAACCGACTGTTGGGTTTAGACTTTAAAAGCGGAATGTCAGGTTTCGGTTTGGGTTTGGACACTTTAGGTCTCCGATAGCCAGTAATTGGGTAAACTTGTAAAAGACCAATTCACTTACGGAAAGTTGAGAGAAGATACAACAAATCTCCGCCATATTTCAAGTACTTCGATGATTTCATTCTAGTCAATACATGTTGCCTTTTTTCGTAGCCAATGCCACACAGTCAACAATTCAGTAATTTCCTTAAACACACAAATACACTAAGAATGGCTTCCAATTCAACGAGAAAATTGATAATAAGCCTAATGAAAGGCATACACCGAGATGCACAAATTACAATAGCCAAAAAAAAATGAATATTAATAAACAGAAAAATGAAATATTTATAAGATGCAGTTTTGAAAAACAAACATATGTATCCATTTCTGGACATCCTCTGTATGTCCAGTAACAAAATCCAACTCCAAAACACAAAATCACAATTCATCGTTTTATCGGCAAAATGTTCCTTTGTTCTGTCACTTCACCTTTTTCACTCTCTGCCGTTCGTTCTTAATTGAATATGCGTTGCATCTTCTTCATATGCACAGATATATTAACAGAGTTGTGTCAACACACACTCATATACGTACATATATTTAAATTTATATAAATAAGTATGTGTGTGAGAAGATTTTGTTTACAGAATTACCGGCAATATTTTGTTTGCCAGCCAGACCAGAAAAAGACTTTTTAGTTGTGCCGACAAAATAAATTCGGGGGCTTACAAAAACATCTGAAATGGAGAGATAATTAATGCCCTCCCAGCTCTAGAGAGGTTCAACTTGTTTCAAGTGGATTTTTCAATTAATCGAATTTGTTTTTCAATATTGTGTTTTTTTCTAAGGTCATTGGGTTCTGGACTCATCGTGGTGACACGGTTTGTGAGGTATGGTTGAGTGCACGCAGAAAAAAAGTATGGTTGTGGTGACAATATTCTAAGAGGATAATACTATTGTTGGGTATATGGTTGTGGTACACCAATATTATGATCCTCACAACAATAGTATGATTCAAATACAACCATACTATGATCATCACAACAATAGTATGATTCACACATAACCATACTATGATCCCCACAACCATAGTATTATTCACACTCAACCATACTATGATCTCCACAACCGTAGTATGATACTCACAACCATAATATGTTTCATATACAACCATAGTATGATCCTCACAACCATAGTGTGATTCACACGCAACCATGTTATGATCCCTACAACCATAGTATTATCACACACAATTGTACTATGATCCCCAGTATAGTTTATTAGAATTGGTTTAAGTTGTCACAAATAGATTTGAATTAGGAACATTTTTCAAAAATACATTAAATTCAAAATAATAGGAGTGATTTATTTCACAGAAGAAAAAATAAGTTTAAATAAACGTAAGCGTTTTTATTAAAAAAAAATTCAGTTAAACAAAGCCAAAAGAAGCTTGTTTAAAAAATTTTAATTTCGATACTACTATTATTTCATTAGATCCGTACCAATAACATTTGTTTTTAAAAGCATATTTAAATAATGAAAAATTACAACCATGCAGTATGATTGTCGTAATCTTATTATTGTTAACATAAAACCCCAAATACAATACTTTTGTCGCACCAACCATATTAATATTGTTGCTATAACCATATTTTCATTTTTAAATTTGACAATAATACTATTGTTACATTTCAACAATATTAATATTGCAGCAATTATACTATTGTCAAAAATAAATTCAGTTAACAATGCTATGGTTGCGACGAACATACTTTTATTGCGGAAAACATATTATTATTGCCGTGACCATGTAGTAACTATGTTTTTTCTCTGCGTGTGGTAAGGAGATATAAATATTACATATCGAGTTATATCATACGAGGGCTACTAAATACATTTCTGGCATTTATCATCAAAAATGATTTTCATGTTTTTTAAAGTATTCTCCAGCAAGATTTATACACTTTTGCATGCACTCAAACCAATTGTCGAAGCACTTTTTCCACTCCGATTGAGACACCTCCAAAACATGGTTTTCGAACGCATCAACAGCATCTTCTGGCGACGAAAATCGTTAACCAAACATTTTTTTCTTGATGTCCGGGAATAAAAAAAGTCATTGGGTGCCAAGTCAGGGCTGTACGGTGGATAACCCATCAACACGACGTACCGGTCAAAAAGGCGCTGGTTTGACCGATATGTGAGAGCTCGCATTGTCATGGTGCACAATGATTCCTCTTCTCTGTTCATTTTTCGAATTTCTCCGAAGACTTCAGGCAAACAAATTGTGGTGTACCACCCAGAATTGACCGTCCTACGTTGCTCAAGCGAAACAGTCGCCACATGATCAGTTGTGCCGAAGAAACAAGCGACCATTTGCTTCGAAGTGCTTCCTTCACAAACAACTTTCGTTGGATTTGGCTCGTCTTCGAAGACCCACACGGTCCAATGCTGTTTTGTCTCGAGCTCATACGTATAGATCCATGATTCGTCACCTGTAACGATCTTATAAACGTCTTTTGAAGCACCTCGATCGTATTTTCTCAAAACTTCTTTGCACCAATCCACACGAGCCTTTTTTGAGCGATTGTCAAATTGTGCGGAATCCAACGAGAACAAACCTTTTTTACGGCCAGGTGTTCATGCAATATCGAATATATGCTGGTGGAAGAAATGCCCAAGGATGCCTCTATCTCACGGTATGTCACATGGCGATCTTGCTTTATCAGTTCACGCACGACATCAATGTTCTCTGGCACAACGGCCGTTTTTGGACGACCTTTTTTGAGCGAGTGTCGGTCACGATTGAATTCATTAAACCAGTTTTTCCCAGTGCTAAGGATGGTGCTTTATCGCCATACAAAGATTTAAGTTCATCGATGCACTCTTGTCGTGATAATCCACGTAGAAAGTTGTGAAAAATGATCGAACGAAAATGTTCACGAGTTAATTCCATGTTTTTTGCCAATTTGATTTTTTCAAGTCACTGTAAACAACACAAATGATGGTCGTACGTCAAAACGTTCTAAGTACGTTTATGCTAAAAATGTCAAACTTTCCAATGGAAATGACATATAGCCCAGAAATATATATAGCAGCCCTCGTATTCTTTAAATATTTGACACTAAAACGTGCTAATGTTTTTTCTTCATAATTTTGTATACGTTTTCGCTCACAGCAAATTTGATGTTGTTTTCGTTATGCAGATTTTTAGCTAATGGATTTCCCAAGAATTCCAAATACATTAAATCGGGAAGGACTTAAGTAAAAAAATCTGTGTATATTGCGAAAGAAGACTTTGTGTCTAGATTCTAACTTTATAGAAATTAATAGAGCCCATGTAACTATTTAAACGCAAAAAACTAACCCTGGAGAAAATTTGTGTCCTTTTTATGGTTAACAGAAAAAACTAGCTTTTAATTGTTCTATAAAAAAACAAAAACTCATTGTTTATAATTGAAAAATTAGCTTTAATTATTTATTTTTATTTATAATGTGCACTTTTGCCATTTTTTAAAATAACTTTGTAAACTCAATCTTTTATTGATTCCTATAGAGATTTGAAATAATCAAGAGAAATGTTGGCCATGCTACATTTATTCCTTCAATGAGTTCATACTTAGTTTCGTACTGCTTCCCTTCTATATATACACGCAGAGAAAAAATATGGTTACTATATGGTCACGACAATAATAATATGTTCTCCGTAATAAAAGTATGTTCGTCGCAACCATTGTATTGTTTTTTGAATTTAATTTTGACAATGGTGTGATTGCCGCAATAATAATACTGTTGAAAAGTAACAATATTAATATTGCGAATTTAAAAAATATGGTTGCAGCAACAATATATGTATAGTTGGTGCGACAAAATAATTGTGTTTTGTGGTTTATGTTAACAATAATATGATAACGGCAATCATACTGTATGATTGTAAGTTTTCTTCATTCAAATATGCCTTTTAGAATAGTAAATTTTTCTTAGTTTGAATATGACTTTTAGAACAATATTATTGTTAGGGAACTAACAATAATAGTACTTTTTTATGGAAATTATTTTTTTTTAAACAAACTCTTGAATTTATTGTATTTTAAAATAATTTTCCTAATTCAAATCTTTTGTTGATCACTTAACCAATTTTAATAAATAATTTTGGGGATCATAGCATAATTGTGTGTGATCATACTATGGTTGTGGGGATCATAACATGGTTTCGTGTGAATCATACTATGCTTGTATGTGAAACATAGTATGGTTGTATGTGAAACATACTATGCTTGTATGTGAAACATAGTATGGTTGTATAAGTATGTGAAACAGACTATGGTTGAATTTAAACCATACTATGATTGTGAGGATCATTATATGGTTATAGGGATCATAGACTTTGAATCATAGTATGGTTGTACTCGTACGCATGTCATTAACCTTTAACCAGTGACGTGTAGTCTCACAGGCGTTGCGTGTTTGGTAAATTCTTAGAATTGATGATTTCCCCCCGCTTGCCACGACCCAGCAACTCAGTAGCTTTTGTGTTAGTGCCAAAACGACCATAGAAGGGAGCAGACGTGCCGTCGGTTAAGTAACAGGTTCGTAATTTTAATTTGAAATTCGATTGTAGCCTGTGAGGCTACATGTCCCTAGTTGTCATACAAATATTTTTTCGAACAATTTTTTTGTTTTTAGTGCAAAATGGCAGAAAACGCTAGGAAACGTCAACTTCAGCCGTCGACTTCATCAAAAAAAAAAGTATTTCGAGTGGATAGTCCATCATTTGAAGATGAAATCAATGCCCTCTTGCTAGCTTCAGACCAATCAGACAGTGAAGGTGATATTGAAGAGTTCTTGGTTCCCGTCCGCGAACTTTTGCAGTCACGTGAAAGTGACCAAGATGAAGATCTAGAGGAGAACATTCCAGAAGTGGATAGCAGCAATGTGGGGAGCCAGATCAATGATAATATAATTACGCATGCTTGTGGGTCGAAATTGACAGGTGAAGATGCGAAAGACCCTTTGAGCATTTGTCATAAATTGTTTGACGAAGAAATGCTGCAACAAGTTTTGACTTGGACTAACAAAAAAATTGCCAGTTACAGGATGAAGTTCGCTCGGCAGAATAAACCTGAACTGAAAGACATTGATATGACTGAGCTGAAGGCTTTTGTGGGGCTTTTACTATATTCAGCTGTTTTGAAATCTAACCACGAACGTACAAGTTACTTATTTGCAAGAGATGGTACAGGCTGTGAAATATTTAGATGCGTCATGTCAGAAAATAGATTTGTTATATTGTTACTGTCTTTGCGATTCGATAATCCAGATGATCGCGCAGAAAGGAAAAAAGATGATAAGTTGGCAGCGATATCTTTTATTTTCAACAAGTTTGTCAACAATTCTCAACAACTATACGAATTGAGTGAATGCGTAACCATAGATGAGATGTTGGTGAAGTTTCGAGGAAGATGTCACATGATTTCATACATGCCGAATAAACCAGGTAAATACGGACTAGTCATACAATCCTTATGTGATGCAAAAAAATCATATTTCTACAACGGATATGTTTATACTGGAAAAGGCTCTCACGGTGTCGGTTTGACCACACAAGATCAAAAACATCTCGTGACCACTCAGTGTGTCCTACGGTTGATACAACCAATTGAAGGAAGTAATCGAAATGTGACTGCTGACAACTGGTACTCCTCTATTGAACTAATTGATGAGTTAGCAAAACGTAAGCTAACTTTTGTGGGTACAATGAAAAAAACAAACGTGAAATACCAAGTCAATTTCAGCCGCAAAAAGATCGAGAAGTCCAGTCAACTTTGTTTGGTTTTACAAAACAAAATACTATGTGCTCATATGTCCCTAAAAAGAATAGATCGGTGATACTTGTGTCCTCAATGCATCACGATGTTGTAGTTGGCGAAGATACTAAAAAGCCTGAAATTATACTATTTTACAACATGACAAAAGGAGGCGTAGATGAAGCAGATAAAAAATGCTCCATTTATTCCAGCAGCCGCCGAACGAGAAGGTGGCCAATGGTGGTTTTCTACCGCATAGTGGACTTGAGCGGCATGAATGCTTATATATTATATAATATGCATCAGCCCAAAAATACAGATAGAGGAGATTTTCTAAAGTTATTAGCCCGTTCACTAGTGCTACCCCACATGCAAAGACGTGTTGTGTGCAGGCAATTACCAAGGGAGTTACGCCTAGTGATAAAACGAGTTATGTCTGCCTGACGATATGGTTGAAGAAGATGTCCAAAGTCCTGAAACTAGTCAAGGTCGGGTGTTGCAATCCCGTATGTTTGCAATGTTCTCGACCCTTGTGTAAAAATTGCCAATGATTTATGCCAAACAGAGTATGTGTTAAAATTTTTATGTTTTGTTTTCAGAAGTAGCTTTTATGTTTTTTTTATCTTTGTATTGTTTAAGTTTTCATAAAAAGAGTTACATTTGTCATATCATTTATGTAAGGTCTATTAAAATGTTAAAATAAGGATTTCATGTCAATTAAGGCCGAAAAGTACAAGTCAGTGTTAATTATCATGTGTGTTTAAAGTAATAATAAAAACTGATTGAATTAATTTATATTTGTTTTATTACATTCCAACAAATAAATATCAACGCATTTTAAATCATTATAATGCAATTTTATGAAAAAATTTAAATTTAAAAGTAGTAGCCTGTGAGACTACATGTCCCTTATAGTGTTCTCAATTTGTCACGTCCCTAGTTAAAGGTTAATGCCATGTCGGTAGAAATGCTCGAACGAGTCATCCAAAATTGGACCATCAGAATGGACAACTGATGCGTAGTTACGGCTAACATTTGGAGGAAACTATATTCAAAAAATAAATGTCCATTCAAATTAACAATCAACTTTTGGTGTTATTTAGAATTAAAATCGGGAGTTTTAGTTGGGCCACCCTTTAGATGCCACTACAGCTGTAATGTATATCATAGTTGTTGGTTTTTAATATGCCCTGTTTTGTTCATGTCGTTCGCTCAGTTAAAAATTTCGTAAATAAGCTAAACTATTTATAAGATATTGCAATGACGTTTAATAAATGGAGTCAACAGCACTACCCTAAATTGCATCCACTTTATTTGTGTGTGGGTGTATATGATTTATTATATATGCAGTACGAGCGATTTTCAGTGTGTTCGGTGAAAAACTGTACTGCCGGTAGTTCTCGTTAAATGCGAAACTGGCTTCCCTAAAGTGTTAAACCACTTAACATATAAGTAGTTATAGCACATTCTTTGCTTAAGTTCCAACAATGATGAAGAAACGCTCAAAGAAATTGCAGTCACCCTTTTCGACTGATTCTTGAAAAAATATTACAACTTTCGACGCTTGGGGTTCTACATTCATTGCTTGCGGTCCTACAATGATGAAGAAACGCTCACCGAAATTGCAGCCATTCTTTTCGACTGTTTTTTGGAAAAGTTTTTCTTTGACTGGGTTCCTACAATGTTAAAGAAACGCTCACCGAAATTGCAGGCATTCTATTCGACTGCTTTTTGAAGAAAATACTATAACGTTTTTTTTTTGGAAATATGTGATTTTTTTATCACCTTAAAAGGAAAATACTTTCGATAAATGGAATGTAATTATTTCCCAATGTGTGAATACGTACGAATATTTTAGTTATGGGTAATTAAATTTTAAGAGCCAATGTTAAATGTGTACCACACCTAAACGTCAAGTTCTTTCTGCATTTCATTTGATATTTCTCAATTTCAGACTAATCCAATTTGAACCATGGAAAGATACACAAGCGAGCAATGCGTTAAAGTTATTCAGGCTTCGGGCAACAGTGGATTAATGGGCAGGCGGCATCATCGGGCTGTATTTTTTCCAAAATGAGGCCGGTCAGACGCCATTCACAGACTGTTACTGTGAATGGTGTTCGCTATCGTGTGACGACAACGACCATTTTTGGCCTGAATTGGAAGATATGGATGTGGACGATGCGTGGTTCCAACAGGATGGTGCCACTTGCCACACAGCCAACGAAAAAATGGCTATTTTGCGCGAGAAATCAAAATGGCCGTGTTTTGCTTATCTCTGGGAGGGAACACTTTTGGGGCATGGGATCGGTCTCATTCGATGCTCAGATGTTGTCCACATCAAAAAAAAGTGAAATGTTGATGAAAAGTTTTGTTCAGCAGAGCCATTTTAAAGATTAGGTCCCTTTCTATTTGCGCTTAGAATCGTCGACTTCACTTTCATAAAACGCGCATATCTCTGGAAGGGAACACTTTTGGGGCGGCGTTACGAACTAAGTCCCCAATGAACTAACTCCCCAAATCCGAAATGAACTAAGTCCCCAAAATTATATACAGAGAAAAACAACAACGACTTTTGGGGACTTATTTCATTTTTTGGGGATTTAATTCATATTTAAAATTGGGGATTTAGTTCATAATGAAACAACTCCCCAATTCATAGAAATGAACAAACCCCCTAAAATTATTTTTGGGGTGTTAGTTCATTATTTTGGGGGATTAGTTCATTTTCTTTAAAATTAAATAATTTGTAAAAATACCAATGTAAAAACCGTTATAATGAATGAAGCAATGTTTTCTTTCGACTCATTCATGGTCCATTCTTTAGCGACAGTAATTAGTTTGAAATAAAACGTGAAAGTGGAAAGTAGTAAAAAAATGAATTTTGAAATAATTCCTGGCAAAAGGAGAAACAGTGAGTTATTGTACGTGATCGAGCAAAAGATGATATATATGAGAAAATCGGTTTATAAAGGTGTATCGAAATACGAGTGCAGACAACAAAATTGCAAAGCTCGTGTAAACTTGCTGTCTGATGGAAAATGTGTTGTTCCAAAAAAATATGTTGAACACGATCATGACAGCGAGGAGGAAGCCTACAAAGAGTTGAAGGCTTTAAATGCAATAAAGCGAAATTGTGAAGATGCGGCGGGAGCTCTTGGTGGTACTAAGACTAATCTAAGTACTATAAGAAGCGCTTTTAGAAAGACTTGTGAAAGGTAAGTACATGTTTGGAAATCATTTTTATAATTTATATTTTAAGCAACGATTTTTATATAGCAAGCAAGACGACACAAAAAATTTAAGTTTTTCAAAAATTCAAAGGGGATTGCAAAAAATAGTTAGCCGAAACTTGGTGACGTCTCCCAAGACTGCTCTTCAAACAGTTGAAGCTTTCAATCTGGAACACGTGTGGAATGATTTTGGTTTGTCGAAAGACAATTTGAAACCTAGGCATTTCTTCACGGCGGCAATAGAGGAAGACAATTATTCCTTCTGCTTGTTTTCTTCATTGAAAACAATTGATTTGATTAGAGAAAATATTCCAGCTTCTAAAAGGACGTATTTAATGGATGGGACCTTTAAAATAGTGCCGCATGGCTGCTTTCAGCAGTTACTTGTAATTTACATAGAATATTTTGAAGAGGTAAGTTTTGGTTAATGTTAATATGCATGATAATAAAATTGTTTTCTTAGATTTTTCCAGTATTTTTTGTTTTGATGAGCAAAAAAACAAATGAAATATACAAAAACCTCCTTCAATATATTAAGGAAAATATATTTGATTTGGACCCATCAATATTGATAACCGACTACGAACAGGGATTGAGAAGTGCTGTGCATTTTGTTTACCCTCGAGCAAAACTAGTGGGATGCTGGTAAGTATATAGTATAAAAAAACATTTCTCATATGTGACCCGGTCTACGAAAAGGGACCTTCGGTGTGAAAATATCATTTTTCACTTTTTTGGCGATTCGGATAGACTAATGTGTGCTCTTTCTAATGGCGCAAAGCAGAAGTTTCCAACTCGTAAAGAAGTTTGTCAGGAATTTTCCAAAAAAAGAGCAGAAATGAGTGAAAATGAAAAAAAATTGGACATTGAATTATAACATAATAAACATCATTTCATACTTTTATTTGAAGGGAAACCAGCCATTTTACATAAAAATCGAAATATAAAATAAATCTATAATTTTTTTTTACGCTTTATATTTTTTTTTCCGATGCCAAATTTTTTTTTGGTAGTAGAGCCGCAGAATCTTCCTCGTCATTACCATCTGCCTTTCGTTTCTTCGATGCCAACTTTTTTTTTGGTAATGGAGCCGCAGAATCTTTCTTGTTATTACCTTTTGCTTTTTGTTTCTTCGATATCGAATTCTTGTTTTGCAAGGGAGCCGCAGAATTATCTTCTCCATCAACTTTGGATTTTTGTTTCTTTGGCTTTTCTTCCGGTTTTGGGGCTAAAATATCTACTTTTCTTGGATCTGCGACTAAACTGCGGAGATTTTGGTAAATATACCATTGGCGTTCCAACGTTAAACCAACTGGATGTATAGTTTTTGGCATTTCACTGACGATAGGTTCCAACAATAGATGAAAAGAGTCCACGTTCTCACTATCCGCGAATTTTTTTGCTTTTACACAATCTGTACAGATTATGAAGTGATGGAACTGCGTTATGCCAACGAGTGGCCGATAAAATAGTTTGAAATAGGTATCCCATTGATACCATGTAACATTCTCTGCTGATACTACTTTATTATAACCACCGGGTGAGGATTCAACAACACATTGCAATAAATCTTCATAAGTATCGATGTTGCTAAGAGCATACTTTGCTTTGAAAATCCCGAAGAAGCGATCAGGCGCAAATTTCGTATGTCCTGTTAGTAAGAAATTGAATAAAATCGTTTGTTCAAGTTTTCGAGCAACTCTCCATTGTAAATACGATAATACGGTATTATTTTTGTTTTGCCCTACGCAATTGTCACAAAAAATAACCAGTTTTGGGATATCTTTGCAATGAGTTACATACGGAATATACTTGGCCCATATACGACAAAAGCTGCGATAACTCATTTTTGGTTCGTTCTTTTGGAGTGAATCAATGTATTTTCGATGAACTGACGACTTTGTTTCGCTCGAAGGTAATTTCATTACTCGGTAATCTTTAAATTTTGGAAGTCGGCCAGGTAGTGGCAAAGCTAACAGATCTGCAGTGTATTCGATAAATTTTACAGCCTTTTCAATTTCAGCTGGTGTAAATGATTTCGTATTCGTACTGCATTTATTAGCTAGGCCATGTTCTCGCACTATTAAACCGTTTTTATGATAATGAGTTACCAAATGTTTGTAACGTTTTATTCTGCATGCGTGCAGAAAAAGGAAAAGTGAACGACAAATTGGTATGCCGAGGAAAGAGAACTGAATCTGATGCCTTGTAACTTCTTTACCTTTTCTGCATTCTTCTACCTTCCGCTTAGCTATTTGTGAGTAAACACTTTGCAATTCTGCATTATACCTTATTCCAGCTTCGATATTACTTAGTATCACTAGATCTAGTTTGTTTTTGGAAAGTTCGAGACAGTTCATTCTACTATCAACAATCCGATCTCGTGGTATAAGTGTATTGCATTTCTTAACACAACAATCGGTAGAGAAATATTTTGTTATCAGCTTTTCTTCTTCTAAATCCATAATAGATAAGTCCATTTTAACGAAACTTTCCTCTGTATTATCTCCTGCCTGATGTAAATCATGATCGCTGTCGAAATCGTTATCAATGTCTTGTTCGTCTTCACCAATATATTGTCTAAGAACGAAACTAACCTCTTCATCTACACTCATTTTTAATTTATTTCGGAATCAAAAGACGCATAAAAATGATTCAGTAAACGTAATCACCTCTTCACTGTTGGTCGTTAACTAAAAAAGAACTCGGTAAAACCACGAAATTACGCCATCTAATACGATATTTTTCGAGACAGAAACAACACTGAATATCTTTAAACACGGTAGGATGAGTAGGGATACAGAGAGAAGGGAACAACTGAAGCGAAACTGATCACATGACTTGTTTATCTTTAGCAGCTGTTTTCTCGAAAACTTGTTTTTACACCGAAGGTCCCTTTTCGTAGACCGGGTCACATATATTTAAACATTATCAGTTGTAGTGTTCTGAAATTTGTTTCTGAGTGTAATTGGGTTAAAAATAAAAAATTCGCGCGAATTTTTTATTTTTAACCCAATTACACTCAGAAACAAATTTCAGAACACTACAACCGAAGAGATTTGATATATTGCTCATATACATATCTAAAATAGATTTTTAACATACTTACAACAATGTCATAAGTACTTAAGGGTTTCAGTTTGAGATTACACTCACAAAATGTTTCCTTTCTTGTCGTTCAGGTTTCATTTTTGCCAGGCTGTAAGGCGAAATATGGCAAAACAAAAATCCTTATTGGAATACATTAGGTCTTCCAAAAGTGCATCATTGCTTTACCACAAAATCTTAGCACTTCCTTTATTGCCGCCGGAATTAATAAAAAGTTCTTTTACTGACCTAAAATCCAAAATTTTTTTGATGGATAGCAACTTTTTATTTTTACCATTTTTGAAATATTTTGAAAACCAGTGGATTAATAAGGTAATAATAAAAATTCATCACATAATTTTTCCATAAAATAATATTGTTTCTTCTTTTCTATGTACATATGTAATGTTTCAGGTTGGATGTGAACACTTCACAATACATAACCAGGATACCCGGACAACATCTGCCGTTGAGGCTTACAACGGAATTCTTGGACGCTCTGCAGAAAGAAATGGTCATTTTTTTAAATTCGTACGAATAATTCGAGATGAAGAGTTTTTTAAAAGTCGACATTTCGAAATGCTGTGCGAAAGTGGGGGATCGCTTGCGAAAAAGAGAAGAAGGTCAAGTGTAGAAAAAAGTGAAAAAATAAAGGAAGCATCTCTTTTATTGCAACAGGGAAAAATAACAGTGGCTACATTTCTGTCCCGAATGGTGTACGAGAAGAATGGCATATGTGTAAATATGGTAGAAGAGGAAAATATTTTTAAAGAAGAATCTTCGGACGAAGATTTATTTGAAGATATTAGTGAACCACCATCATACAACGTAGAAAATGTCTGTGTTGTCTGTCAGGACAAAAGCCCAAATATAGTTTTTATACCGTGTAAGCATTTAAAAATTTGCGACGAATGTAACCTAAAACTACAGGCTGATGCTATTTCAAAGGGCATGCCAAATTACAATTGCCCGTATTGCCGAAAAGTCGTAGAAGACTCAATGCATGTCTACACCTAATTTTTTTTTATATTGTATTTGAATGAATTTAGTTTTTTTTTGTTATTGCCTGAAAATATGTATTATTATATATGTATGTAAATATTTTCTTTTTTTTGGATAAAGAACCAAAGACGAAAAATGGGGAGTTATTTCATTTTTGAATTGGGGGGTTTTGTCGTTAAGGGAAAAAACCTCAACATTGGGGACATAGTTCATTTTTGTATTGGGGGTTTAATTCACTTTGTTAGGGACTTATTTCATTTTCTACTTTGGGGATTTATTTCATTATGAATTAAGTCCCCAAATTTGGGGACTAAGTTCATTTCGGATTTGGGGAGTTAGTTCATTGGGGACTTAGTTCGTACCGCCTTTTGGGGCATGGGATCGGTCTCATTCGATGCTCAGATGTTGTCCACATCAAAAAAAAGTGAAATGTTGATGGAAAGTTTTGTTCAGCAGAGCCATTTTAAAGATTAGGTCCCTTTCTATTTGCGCTTAGAATCGTCGACTTCACTTTCATAAAACGCGCATATCTCTGGGAGGGAACGCTTTTGGGGCATGGGATCGGTCTCATTCGATACTCAGAAAATGAAAATTGATTTTTTTTACTATTAGGTCCCTTTCTCTATGCGCTGTCACATATACATATCGGTTGTCAGTGAATATGTAGTATAAGTATTTTTAATTATTTTTGGAAAAACGGTCTTAATTTAAGGCATTTTTAGTATATTTGTAGATTTTTAAAAGTGTACCGGGCAAAACCCCTCAAAAAATTTGTACCTATATATAATAGAATGTGTGTACTAATATAATTAAGAAAAACATCTTGCGCATTTTTGCGGCAATTCGCGTATTTACAGATTTTCTAAAAATATCCACATGTAGTAAAAATGTAGAAAATAAACAATGACTATTTATTTTTACATTTAAATCGTTGTTGTATAAGTATGTATTGTTATTGTTATCTATATTTGTAACTAACGGTGCATTACCATTCACCCTAAAGCAATTATTTTTTTATTTCATATTAATAATAAAATGATTACGACAACTATTTTAAAGATTTGTTGTTATATAAATTTTGGGTCAATATTCGGTGATATTTTTAACTCTACCATTGTAGATGTATAAGGTGTTAACACTTCGTTGTGTCTGGTTTTGATTTATTATTTTTAAGTACAAATCAAAAGTGCCAATTAAAACTTGATGTTCCAAAAGGAATATATAAAGATTTAACCCCGTTTTCTTTTCACAGCAACATTAATAATTTTACGAATAACATTGAGTTATGAAGCAAAATTTTTTTTCAAAATTATAAAAATAATTTGCTTAGTAGCTCTTTAATAAAAATATCAAATTATTTTTTAAAAATATAGCTTTTATTACATTTGTCCATAACTAATAGAAAATTATTACAAAACACAATGTTAGCAACTTTATTCTCATGTTAGTTCGAATTTACAATTAAGTTACGGCCAACATATCATAATTTTTTGTTGAAGTATCTGTACGGCTTTATAAAACCGGTCAAATGTTTGGGGATTGTATAGTATGTTACAGCGCCCATATTGTGTATCATGGTCGAGGCATTATTTTGGTATCTGAGGGGTTTGCACTCACAGAGTTATATTGATATAGCCTTATGTCGGTTGCAAAGAGTTTTTCGGCTGTCGGTTTTTAATTTTTTTACTCATTTCTAGACCAATTTTAGTGCAATTAACGTTAAAAGATGGACCTTTTTGGGGCTATCATATTGATATTTTAAGATTCCGCGTGGGATATACATATCGGACGTTATAGCACGATATCGGATGTAAATATATATTTTTGAAATACTATTATCCATATTGTCGCCAGTTGATTACCGATTGTAATGAAATAGACAGCGATAGACAGGTCTCAGTTAGGGCTATCAAATTGATTTATGGAGGCTCCACGTGGGATATACATATCGGGAGTTATAGCCCGATATCTGCCGTAAATGTGTTTTTTCGACGTAATTTCGCCGATAGTTGACCATTTGAATTGCGATTTTGATTAAAGTAATTGCAAAGAACGCAGATTGTTGACGCTAGTATTTGAAGGTGCCACGTGGAATCCATACATCGAAAGTTATAGACCAATATGAGACAGCGCATAGAGAAATGGACCTAAGGGTAAAAAAATTCAATTTAACTTTTTTTTTGATGTGGACATCATCTGAGCATCGAGTAAGACCGAGCCCATGCCCCAAAAGTGTTCCCTCCCAGAGATATGCGCGTTTTATGAAAGTGATGGTACACCAAAGATACACGTATTTAAATCTTTAAAATGGCTCCCCTTAACAAAACTGGTTTTTACCCTTCTATTTTGCGCGTCACATATACGTTAAAAAATTATATTTTTGGCATATCTTTTCTAATGTTTCGGCCATATCTGAGCCATTTTAAGGCCGATTTTGATAAAAGATCAACTGGAATCGGCTAATAATATCAGAAACAGTATATATAAATAAAGATAAAAGGAAAGCGTCCTTTAATTAATCTCCATTTTGGGGCTACAATACCCCACTGTGCGTCGTGGCGATGTTAATTGGCCGCCAAGATCAAGTGATTTAACACCGTTGGACTTCTTTCTTTAGATATTGGCCATTTGGCCGATATTTTGTTCCATACATAATTAAACCATACCAATATTATCATAATAAAAATTAATGACAATAATTTCCTAAATATTTGTGTTTTCTTCAAGATCAACATCGGCTCTTAAAATTTGACCACCCTTATATGAACATTTTTATCACAGGATTCCAAGTTAATTTTTTGTTTGAATAATTAATTTTATTTTGTATTTTCTTAAGTAGCAATAAATGCAGTCCGTCAGTTTGAATGGCCTCAATTTTTCCATGTAGACACCATCTACATGGACCAATCCTTAAAATTTAGGAAGATCATTTTAAAAAAAAAACTTGAAATGCTTAAAGATTTTTTTTTGTTATTTGAAACAACATGTTTTGGGACCTCCCAAAACATTTGCCGCTGTATAAACACTGACGATGATGCACTACGAGTTGATTATGAAAATATTATTTCTACCAAAAGAAAACAATACGCACCAAAAATAAAAAAATAAACTTTTCAAGTTGAGTGACTACATTTTCGACTCGCACATGGTCAAAGGGGGAAGAAAGCGGACAGAGGAATTTTTTAACGGTAATCAAACAAATGCAACTGTTTTAAAAGGTTTGAATATTTAAATAAATATTGAATGAGTCGCACTCGAACATAAAGACAAAGATGCTACCGTTTTTCCTCAAGCAGATGCTGCTAATGTCGGGCCACTTATCGAGGAAACAAACAAAAGGAGTTGAACCAAAGTTTAATGACTTTTGTAAAGTAAAGGGTTTTGGGGAAAGAGTGTAGAATAGTATTAGGTGTAGAAATCGATGTTGCCTTTGGGGCGTACTTAAATGCATAAATCGGCCTTTTGCTACCTCAGCAGGACAATTTCCAGCATTCAAAAAAAAATATGTGTGTATAAGTACCACATGGTTACCTTCTTCGTTTTTGAAATTTCAATTATAAATAATTTTTCAATCAATTCAGAATCATTCAAATTGTGTTTGGCCTAACCCTTTCATTGTTTGCATATCAAAAAGATGCCGCTCGAATGCAATGAGAACGCATAATTACTTGCTTTTAGGGGTTAACTCGAAATAAATGCCCATTGATGGAGCACGATAATAGATCATAATTGAATAGATAGATGTAAACAGAAAATTTATAAATTTGAATACTTACCAAAGGTCAACATGCTAGCGAGGTAATGATTATGTCATCGTGATTGCTTCCATTTCCATTGTGACAGCGGCAAGCAGATGCTTTATGTCCTCTGCCGCCAACGAAGGATGAGACAGATTGTCCTGATTGACGCACTACTTAATAGTCAATTTATCAAAAAAGAAAAGATAAATACACACGCGCACTTTTTTAAGGATATTCTGAAAGAACACAAAAACAGATGGGAGTCCTTAACACAATTAGCTTTAGATAAACAAAAACAATGGCTGCGAGGGTGGCATGAAATGTGTGGTTAAACTTTTGTAGAAGGGGGAAAACTGTCAATCATGCAGTCAGGTTTTTGAAAGTTTTAATTTTTAATTATAAAAAATTAAAATAATAGTGAAGTTTTTGGTGTGAAAAGCAAATATCTTGAATAGCAATTAGTTCAGGTTTCACTAGTCATCGTAAAAATTTTATTCATAATTTTTATGAACATTTTGGTAAAAATTTCATAATTTTAACTTTATGTGTTACGATGTTTATAATATGTATGAAATGGCATCAAAGGAAAATTATTCGTCATTTTTAGAAGCATACGAGGGCGGTTCGGAAACTTCTTAGCCTAGCACAAAGAGCGCGGTATAAACAGAAAAAGTTAAGTGTGGAAACTTCCATCTCTGCTATGAACACATGTTAAATTTTGTTTCGATCTGGCAACTCCTTCATATAGAAACAGGTGTTCACAAAAGACGCATCCACGATTTTTTTACAATGGACAAATTAGAAATGCGTGGTGTCATTAAATATTTACATAAAAAAGGTTTATCGGGACAAGAAATTCATAATGATATGGTGAATGTGTTAGGTGAAAGTGCTCCTTCATATGCAACAGTAAAAAATTGGGTTGCTGAATTTTAACGTGGTCGTACAAGCATTGAATATGAACCACGTAGTGGACGTCCAAAAACAGCAACAACAACAGAAATTGTAGCCAAAGTGCATGATATGGTATTAAATGATCGACGAATAAAAGTGCGTGAAATAGCTTATATCATGGGCATCTTAAATAATCGAGTCCATTTAATTTTGCATGAAGAACTACAGATGAAAAAGCTTTCTGCAAGATGGGTGCCGCACTTGTTAACAGTCGACCAAAAAAGGCATAAGAATGAACAAATCTCAAGCTTGTTTGGATCGTTTTCAGCGAAATAAAATGGATTTTATGCGTCGTTTCATAACTGTTGATGAGACGTGGATCCACCACTATACTCCAGAGACAAAAGAAAAGTCCAAACAATGGACTGAAGCTGGAGGAAGTGCCCCAAAGAAGGCAAAAACAATTTAATCGGCTAGTAAGGTTATGGCAACGGTTTTTTGGGACTTCAAAGGTATTTTATTGACTGACTATCTGCAAAAGGCTAAAACAATAAATTCAGAGTACTAGTGCAACCTTTTAGATCAATTAAATGTACAAATTCGAGAAAAACGTCCTGGCTTACAACACAAAAAAAGAATTTTTCAATAAGACAACGCACCAGCGCACAAGAGTGTTTTAACAATGGCTAAAATCAACGAATTAAAGTACGAGTTGATTGACCACCCACCTTATTTTCCTGATATAGCTCCCAGTGACTTTTACCTGTTCCCGAATCTAAAAAAACAGTTGTAAACCACTATTTTGAAGACCTTGAGGAAAACTATTTTAATCAAGGGATAGAATTGCTAGATAAGCGTTGGACTAAGTGTATTATTATATTGAAAAATAAAAATATTTTTGAAAAACTAACTATTCCCTTTCATTGAAAGGCTAAGAACTTTCCGAACCGCCCTCGTACTTTTGAGCTTGTTCTTACGTAAAAGAGTAATTCTCATTAAATTGATTGAGACTATTGCATAAGTCATTTGATTGGTGACCAAAGTAAGTCCCCGTTTACACGAGGCAACTTTACTTGCCGCCACTCTCAGTTTCTAGGAGAGATGGGTAAGGGGAATGGAAAGGAAAAAAACTTGTCCGTACTGTCAATTCTTTTTGTGTTTTTTGTATTGTGAAGTTGGCTGCAGATTATTTTGGCATTTTTTCACACAACAATCAGATCCAATGAAAATAAAAATTGCCATCGCCTAATTGCCTTGTGTAAACACAAGAGGCAAGTTCAAAAGGGAATCGTAAAAATTGCCGCGAGTAAAGTTGCCTTGTGTAAATGGGGACTGATCGGAAAATGGGGACTAATCGGGAAAGTTGAAAGAAAAAACATAGCCAATACTTTTCACCTCGGAACAAAATAAAAACTATTCAAGCCATAATATTTATTAAAGATAACGTACTTATATGTTTTACGATAATTTTGTTATGTATAAAGCACCCTTATAAGAAAATTGTTCGTCATCTTTAAAACAAAGTTTTGTGCGTATGCATACGTAAAAGGGTAATTCTCATTAATTTGAATAATACTATAAGTCAAAAGGATTGCTTAAGGAAAACCATAGCCAATACATTTCACCATGGACCAGAACAAAAACTGATCAAGTTATAATAATTAAAAATACTAAATAATGTACACCATAAAAATACTAAATAATGTACACCATAAAAATACTAAATAATGTACACCATAAGAAAAAACAATTTAATGAAAAAGCTTTATACTTTTCGTGAAAATTGTTCATAGTAATTTATGAACAAATTTTAAAATTATAGAAAGAATTTCATGTTCATTGTTGAACGTATTGTCATACAAATTATGAAAAAGGGGCATGCAAAATATGAAACACTTTATAAAAAATAAGTAACATTTCGTATAAAATTTCGTAGAAATGTAATGCGTGGTCCATTTCGAGGTTCCCTACTTTTTTAAAGAAACACAGAAAATTCAAATTGAATGGGCAATGTCTATTATCATTTGAAAGAGCATTCTATGGCATTTATTTTTTTGAAGATTATGTCTATCAAATTTTGGCCGCGGCTACGTTTTAGATGGTCTATTCGTTGAGTCCAATTTTTGATGACTTGTTCGAACATTTCGACTGGTAACTGGCGAATGACACGCGTGATGTTTTGCTCCAAGGACTGAATCGAAGCGGGTTTGCCCGCATAAACTTTAGACTTTACATATCCCCACAGGAACAAGTCTAGCGGTGTGATACCACACGATCTTCGTGGCCAATCGACCGCATGTTCATTTGGCCGGGAAAACAATTTGTTCTCTTGGGCTCCCACATAATTTGACCGGCCATGTTGCCACAGTGCCTTTAGTGGAACGTAGGACGGTCAATTCTAAGTGGTATTTGCCAACAGTGTTCGAAGTAATGAGGAAAGATCATAAGAGAAGACGGATCATTTTGCATCACGACAATTCGAGCTCTCACACATCAGCTGAAACAATGAGCTATTTGACCACTCATGATGTCGAATTGATGGTCCATCCACCGTACAGCCCTGATTTGGCACTCAATAACTAGCATCAAGAAAAAATGCTTGGTCAACGTTTTATCGCCCGAAGCAGCTGTTGAAGCGTTCAAAAATCATGTTTTGGAGGTGTCTCAATCGGAGTGGAAAAAATGCTTCGAAAATTGGTTTGTGCGCATGCAAAGTGTATTAACCTTAAAGGAGAATTTTTTGAAAAACAATAAAATCATTTCCAATGATAAATTATTGTGTTTTTATTGCCGGAGCCGAAATATAATTAACAATAGTTTGAAAACAAGCTTTATATAGACAACAGAAGGACGGAGGAACGGACAGATAGATATCCTTAAATCGAATCAACTGGTGATGTGGTGGGTCCAGATTTTTTTGTAGTTACGTATTTCAAACTTAAAAATTATCAGCCGAAAAACCCGACAGCAAAATACCGTGTAAGCCGACATGTCGGTTATTATCTATTTTTAAGAAACCGATTGTAGGGTTTGGACATAAAACCCGCAAGCCCGGTATTCGGTTTTGGACACTCTTAGGTTCACTCAGTCCCTGTGAGGAGAAAATTTAAACATCTAGGCCGATCTGAACAATTTTTGATACCAACTATCTTATTTAATCAACATCAAATTTCATCCACCTAGCTTTAATAGTGCGATCTGTAGTTTTCTGTTAACAGACGACCTGACTTTATACGTATACTTTAAGGGGTTCCAGGTACAATAGGGTGATCCATCTAGAGGTATTTTTTCAGAACAAGAAAAATATATAATAATTCAAATCAAGTGTGGAATCTTTATTTGTAATTTGAAAGGACATTTTATGGCATTTATTTTTTGAATATAATTTTTATTAACTGTTGGCCGCAACTACGCCTCAGGGTTTCCATTCTGAGGGTTCAATTTTGGCTGACTTGTTCGAGCAGTTTGACCGGTGTGGCTTTAATGACACGCGTAATGTTGGCTTCCAAAACCTGAGTCGTAGCTGGTCAGCATAAACTTTGGACTTTACGTAACCCCAAAGAAAAATATCTAAAGGTTTGATATCACTTGATCTAGGCGGCCAACTTACCGGTCCAAAACGTGCAATTAGCTGCTTTTCGAAATGACCTCTCAATAGATCCATTGTTTGAGCAGCACCGTCCTGCTGAAACCAAGTGTCGTCAAGATTACGGACTTTAATTTTAGGTACCATAAAGATCGATATCATGGCTCGATAGCGAGCACCATTCACGGTTACCTTCCGGCCATCATCATTTTTGAAAAAATATGCACCGATGACTACACCAGCTTATAAACCGCACCAAACCGTGGTTTTCTCTGGGTAAAATGACACCTTTTGAACCTCTTCTTGTCGCTCTTCAGCTCAAATGCGGCAATTTTGTTTATTGACTTTGCCGTTGAGCCAGAAATGGCCTCATCGCTGAACAAAATTTTGGTCGAAAACAGCGGATCTTCCCGTTTCTCACCGAACGCTCATTTCCATAAAACAGTTGCCAACAATTAAAGGATATTATTTTCAAAAAATAAATGCCATAAAATGTCCTATCAAATTACCGATAAAGATTCCACACTTGATTTGAATTTTTTTAATTTTTTTTTGTTCTGAAAAAATACCTCTAGATGGATCACCTTATAGAAACAATTTCATGTTTATTGTTAAAAGCTTTTTCATAAACATTATGAAAAAGGGGCATGCAAAATATGAAACTATTTCATGAAAAATATGTAACATTTCATATAAAATTTCGTAGGAATGTACAAAACATGTTCTTAAAAAATAGGAAAGAAATTCTTAACAACAAATATAATTTTGGCCACAGAAGCTATATTTTGGGGAGTGGCTCCGCCCATTTTTCCCAAGAGATGTGTTGCTAAATAACATCGTCATATCTCTAAAAGTTCCTGAGATATTGACTTTCCAATTGAACCATAAGTAAGTTTATTTTAATTTACTCGTACTAGTCAAAGGTTTCATTCTGCTAAAACTTTAGAACGATCGATCCATTACTTGGTCATAAACGCGACTTTAGGGGGGCGTGGCAACGCCCACTTCTCCCTTAGGATACGAATATTTTTATCAGTTTTTGAGATATTGTCATTTTAAGCTCAGGACTGTGTGTTGCGGTGCGACGCCCCATTGTACAATTTTACCATATGAAGTCTATAATAATTTCCTAGTCATTGATTTCATTCCGTAAGAATTTTAGAACAAGCAGGTGTTAAAAAGGGGGAGTGGCACCGCCTACTTTTCCTCCTGGATGTGTTTTGATATATATATAGGGTGTTTTTTAGACGTGTGGCTTTTAATCTGGCCACACTTTTTTCGGAGTTGGTCTTTTTGACAGCTGTCACTTGATGTATGCTCAGTTTGGTTTGCCATTTCACTCCGAAACATTAATCGTGGAACATAAGTCGTGGTTATAGGGCCCAAAACGAGATGGCCACTGATCCTGATTTTTAGAAGAAAATTTTCTTCAGCGATAAAGCTCAGTTTTAATAAACAAAATTGTCGCACAAGCCATTGTTGAGACGCCGTTACATCCTCAAAAAGTCACTGTTGGGTGTGCTCTACGGGCAGAGGGAATCATTGGTCCATATTTCTTCAAAAATTAAGACGACCATATGGGGTTAGTTAATGGGGAACGCCTTAGAGCCATGATTAATGACTCATTCGTGTCTGAGTTGGAGGATGTTGATGTGGACAACTTTTGGTTCCAACAAGAGAAACCAATCAACTTATTTAACTTTTGGTGAGCGCATCATCTCGCGTGGTGGGCCTGTGGCGTGGCCGCCAAGATCGTGCAATTTAACACCGCTGGACTATTTTTGTGGGGTTATGTGAAGTCGCTTGTCTACGCAGATAAGCCCGACACGATTGAAGGCACGATTGTGGCACAAATGACGTTCCGCATGGTCAAAACGAGCGATTAATAGATAATATGGACATATGCACATTTTGCTACGGATCTAAATTTTAGCTGATATTAGTGACGGATGTATTGGCCTAAAGGACCTAAAATATGTACTATTTTTTCCGCTTAGTAGCCTAGGGAAGTTGGAGAGTATAGTAGATTCAGACTGGACGACGATTCTACTTGTTACGGGTTTTTGTTTTTTCCAGATTTGAAAAACCAGACTTTTTGCGTATGCAATTGTGTCTCTTGAAGCACATTTGGGGTTGCAGCAGTCCAATAGCTCATATTTTGTTTATTGACAAAACCACTCAGCCTGATATGAGCTTCAACGCTCATCCTATCGGGTGGGCAACCACCGACTCAGAATTTCGGTAGTTACTTTTAAAGATTTCCAAACGTTCCTCATAAGAGAACATTACCATGATGAAAATGTTGACTTCGACTTACGTTTTGACACTGAAAGATTGTGGGGGTGCGTTGACATAAAGATACGAAATTATTATGTCCCTATTGGAAAACCCTTTACCATACCAAAATTATTTAAATTCGGAATTAATAAGGATGTCATTGATCTGTTTTATGTTATATCGGGAGTGATCTTTGTACTAGGGCTATACTAAATCGTGGACTAGTATGACCCATTTTCATCTAAGTTGATTACTGTTCAATCGTAATGAACTGTGTCATGTTTTACTTTGCGGCTTCTAGATCTAAGGACATAAAATCGGTTGCGCGCAAAATCTTAACTTCATGTCCAAAAAACTTACTTCTTCAAAAGTCCATGAAGATGTAGATAGACAGCAGATGGACGGAGGACAGATATATATCGTTAAATCGAATCATCTGGAGATTCTTAGTCGATCGTTACACTGAAAGGTGGGTCTAGCTTTTTTGGTAGTAACGTATTCCTAACTAAGTATCAATTTGCTTTTATATAAAGGGTGTCTAAATTCTAAGGGCCGATGTTGAATGTGAACCACACCTAAACGTCAAGTTTTTTTCTGCATTTCATTTGATATTTCTCAATTTCAGACTAACTCAATTTGAACCATGGAAAGATACACAAGCGAGGAAAACGTTAAAGTTAGTCAGGCTTCGGGCAACAGTGAATGATCAAATTACGAAGAAAATCATCTTCAGTGATTAGGCACATTTTCACCTCAGTGGATTCGTCAATAAGCAGACTTGCCGCATTTGGGCGAATGATAATGCAAGAGTGATTGTCGAAAAAACAATGCACCCACAAAGAGTGGCTGTTTGTTGCGGTTCATGGGCTGGCGGCATCGTCGGGCCGTATTTTTTCCAAGATCAGGCCGGTCAGGCAGTTACTGTGAATGGTGTTCGCTGTCGTCAGATGATAACGAACTTTTTATGGCCCGAATTGGAAGAAATGGATATGGACGAAACATGGTTTCAACAGGACGGTGCCACTTACCTCACAGCTAACGAAACAATAGCTCTTTTGAGAGACAAACTCAACTTGTAATAAGACTTGTAATTTAATCTTTACAGACGATCTGGGGTCTCCGAGCAGTATTTCGAGGTATTGCAAACAAAATGGCAAATTGAATATATGCTCAATCCTATGATAAAGGTTATAAAAACAGAAGAAAAACAATCAATTAACATTATAATTGATTTGATTAATGCCTTAATCAAATTTGCGGGGAAAAACGTGTAATCAGCGGCTAAAGGGAAACTCAGTGAACATTTCCCAAAAACACCTCGACTTGTTACACTACCCTCAGCAGAACTTCTTTGTTAAAGGGACAACGTTTCAAGAATATCCTTAACACACTTTAACAAGATAAAACCGATAAAACCACACATTAAAAAAACCGAAAAACAACAAAACCCAAAAAGCAAGCGTACGCACACAAATTGATCTGTTAATTTGTCCTACGAGTATCATTTAAATCTCGTTATGGAAAATCTCACAGCAATTTTCACTTCATTAGGGGATGATTTGTCACAGGAACAACCGAGCGACAGTGCGACCAAGCAAGTTGATTGACATTTGCATATGAATTTATGAGGCCGAACATTTGTTGGTTGAACATTGAGGCGCAGTTCGAAGCAAAACATTTGTAAACAGCCAGTCAGCCGGAGCCCTGCCCAGCCCGGCTGGAAAAAAGTTCCCAGGCTTGTTATTCTTGGAAATGTTATGGATTTGTTTCGGGGATTTGGGACTGGTTGATTGTAGCCATCAAACAATAAAACATGTCACGTGATGCTCTGTGGCTGACAACAACACAAATGCAGCCAGTCGCCAACACCAATTCCGCCAACAGCACGACACATTCGTTTTCCAACCACTCGCCAGCCAGCCAGTCCATCCATGCATCCGCTCCTTCTCCACCCACTGTGGCTGACAAAGCCCACAAAGGAAGAAACAAAGAAATGTTTGCATTTTAAACTTTCTATTGTGGGTTGTTGTTGTGAAAAACAATTGAATTGTAAGTTTTGTTCGTCCTGTTTATGTTTTTTGTTTTTTTCATTTTGTGTATTGTACTTCTTCCTGAGAAAGGACATTTTAATCGTTTCATACGACAACAAGGGGTTGTCGTGATGTCTGATTTAAAAGGGATTTATCAACTACGAACGCCGTGCTTTAACCAGCCACAACAGCAAATTATAATCGCATTCGCCAGGTCTTCCAATTCTGTCCTCTAATAAGTGCGTTTTCTCATCAAGATCACAATCAACGACGGTTTATGGACTGTTTATGTGTTCGTAGAAACAGAAATCACGCGTGTTGTTAAAACACAACTCTTGTAATCCTTTACGTCCGTCCGTCCTTTTATCCACCTCATTGTTGTCCTTGATGGCTGCCTGCTTTTTTTTTGATGTGACTTTTATTATTATTTGTTTTTATTTTTTTATCATTAATTATTCTTGGGATTTATTGTTTATCGTTGGTTCTATGGTGCACAGTATTGTTGTATTTGTTCCGATCATGTTGAGTTATTGTAATTTTATTAATTTCTCTATACCATTACCGTAAACAAACTGAAGGATTTGAGTTTTGATTTTTTCCTTTTCGTTTCAAATGTCATTTTAGAATAAAGCTGCCAAATCAAGTCCTGTCAAGTTTTTGGGCGAATCAAAGGCAGTTCAGACAGGAAGTCTCCTAGAGAGTCTCCTTTGGGCTTTTATTTTGGGCGCAGCAAGTTTATAGGCCACTGTTAGTTAAAGGCTTTGTCAAAATATTAAATACCCATAACTTTCTAAACAGTAGGCCCGTCACATGTGGTGTTTGGTAGCAAAATATTTGGATTGTTTACAACGTGAGAGTGTGTGAACAATAGCCTTCTTTATCGACACGAATCCATGAATAATTATGGTAGTGTGAATCTATTCAATTCTACTAGACGAGTACCATCTATGGCTTCCGCTAAATTGTTTATTTTTTATTGTAGCCCACAACCATTTATATTTTTATAAACAACCAGCTCCATAATGAAAAATGTAAAACCGTAGCAAATACATTTCACCAATTTCTTCTTTATAAGTTGATTCTGAAAAAGAAACAACATAAGGTCTCGAACCAGAATAAAAAACTGCTCAAGTCATAATAATAATAAAAGACCAAATAAGTAACAAAAAAAAAACGAAAAAAGTATTAAAAAGGATTGGTACGCTCTAATGTGCACCGTATGTATGAGTATATGTACGCACAAAAAAACATGCACACTTTGATTGTGCTTTTGCATTTGTGGTTTTCAACGAAGACCCATGCGAAACGGTATTGGTGGAAATGATATTGCGCGTTGAAGATTGCGCTACGCACAGTTCGAAGACTATACACAAAGGGTAATTCTCATTAATAAAAATGAGTCTTCCGTATAAGTCATTTGATTTGTGGCCGAAGTAATCGTTGCCAAAGACTGCTGAAGAAAAACCTTAAAGGGTTTAGAAACAGCTGTACAGTCTGCCTGGCAACCGTAGAAAATACATTTCACCAATTTCTTCTTTTTAAGTTGATTCTGAAAAAGAAACAACATAAAGGTCTCGAACCAGAATAAAAAACTGCTCAAGTCGTAAAACAATTTTATTTAGAACGCCTGTCAATAAATGCAACAATAACATAAGAAAGGAATGGAAATCTTTTGGGATAAAATCGAACCTTTCGAATGCTTTATAACCTATCTCAGATAAAGTAAAATATCTTGGAATTCACCTAGTTAAATTTTTGTATTTCAACGACGACATTCGACATATATTGAACAAAACTAGCAGGGCTTTCTTCGCAAAAAGATCGCTATTCTATTCAAAATATTTGGGAACTAGAACCAAAGTAGTGATGTACCAATCACTGATTAGATCGATAATAAGCTACGGGTGTCCAATCTGGTTCAACATTTCCCCATCTTACATGGAGAAAATACGCGTGATAGAAAGAAAAATACTCCGAGTTTGCACATCTATGTACAGATTGGCCCAGAGCAATTACGAAAAATATATACAAGGGCGACCGCAAAACTAACTGGGCTGGCACATTTTCTGTTTTACTAGCAACTTTTTTTTTGTTTTTTAACAGCAATCTTTTATAAACCATCTGTCAAAATCTCCGAAATATTTAATGATTATTTTCTTTGGTACAGGTGATTGAAGTAAACAAGTTTTATAATTTTTGAGAAATGGAAAATAAAGAGTTTCGTGCGGTAATTAAACACTTTTATATGAAAGGTTATACGCCACAATTAATCAAAGATGAATTGGATTCTGTTCATGGTGATAATGCACCATCATACTCCACCGTGAAATCCTGGGTTCTACAATTTAAAATGGGTCGTTCAAGTACGGCAGATGAACAACGCTCTGGAAGACCGAAAACTGCTACTACTATTGAAAACATTAGAAAAATATTTAATGAAGTGACTAAAGATAGACGAATAAAGCTCAGAGAACTTGCTGATATTGTTAAAATACACGAAAAACAAGTTTGAAGTATTTTACATGATGAACTCTAAATGAAAAAGCTATCCGCAAGATGGGTGCCGCGTTTGTTGACTTTGCCCCAAAAAATCGTCAGTTGGACCAATTCCGATGAGCTTTTAGCGATTTATCAGCGTAATCCAATAGAGTTCTTGTGCCGATTCATAACTGTTGATGA
Source organism: Hydrotaea diabolus (assembly GCA_963513945.1). Taxonomy (NCBI): domain Eukaryota; kingdom Metazoa; phylum Arthropoda; class Insecta; order Diptera; family Muscidae; genus Hydrotaea; species Hydrotaea diabolus. The sequence goes on along the minus strand of OY740716.1, from coordinate 226,655,760 downwards.
AACATGGATCCATCACTACATCCCAGAATGCAAAGAACCGTCAAAACAATGGATAGAAGCTGGTAAAAGTGGTCCCAAGAAGGCGAAAACTGTTAAGTCAGCAGGAAAAGTAATGGCCACAGTATTTTGGGATGCAAGTGGTATAATATTTATTGATTACCTTGAGAAAGGAAAAACTATAAATAGTGAATATTATTGTGCATTATTGGATCGGTTGATTGAAGAAATCAAGATAAAACGACCGCATTTAGAAAAAAAAGTTATTTTTCATCAAGATAATGCTCCTTCACACACTGCATTTTTAACTCAACAAAAACTGGCCGAATTACGATTTGAAATTGCCCCGTATCCACCATATAGTCCAAATTTAGCTCTTCTGATTATTTCTTGTTTCCAAATTTAAAAAAAAAATTCTCGGTGGCAAAAAATGTTCGTCCAATAGCGAGGTTATTGCTGAAACTGAGGCATATTTTGAAGGTCTTAAAAAATCTTATTTTTCGGATGGAATTAAAAAACTTGAAAAAGGTTTGATAAAGTGTATTGAGTTGGAAGGAGATTATGTTGAAAACTAAACAATAATAATTCCAAAAAGACGATTCTTTTTATGTTAGGCCAGTTACTTCTGCGGTCGCCCTCGTACTGTTACACGCGTTTTATGCTGTAAAATAAAAAGTACGGAATGTTTTTGGACCAAATATTTTTTAATATATTTATTGATGTATATTGTATCCAAAAAGAATTCACTTATTCAAAATGTCCGCGTTTTGCCTTTACACACGCCTTAAGTCGCACTGGCCAATCGTCAATAGCTGCACGAACCTCGTCCATTGGAAAATTGGCTACAGCTCGCACCAAAGCAGTCTTAAGAGATCCCATGTTGGGTTATCTTTTGTGACAAGCCTTGTCCTCTAAAACCGTCCACAACTTGTAATCTAATGGATTCAAAAGTGGAAATGAACGCTGGCAAATTGTTTCGAAGCCAGGCCTGGGACGTTTTAGCCTAATGGGCTGGCGCAGAATCCTGCTGGAAAGTCCATGGCTGCTTTTGAAACAGGGAATTGTTAAGAGGCTTCACAATAGCTTCCAAAACGGTTTCTTGGTAAATTTTGGGCCATGTTTTGACTCCTTGTTCGCAGCAATGCAGGTCAGGTACCCCATCGTAAGAGACACCATACCAAACCATGACTGAAGCTGGGTGATGACTCACGAAACAATGGCTTTTTAAGGATGTAATGTCACACAGTGGGTGAAAATCTTTTTTCGTCGGCCAAAATTCTGTAACTTTTGAACCGATCAAAATATTTAAGTTTTTTTTTTTTAATGAATTGATATTTAGTTCAGCTTGACTCAGTTTTAAATACATTAAAATTGATTGAGGGCTTTTTAAGGAATTCTAGGTCAGAGTTTGTTTGCGTCGCCCTTGTTATTTAGGGATCGACGGACGTCGACAATTTCATTTTGAGATCGCCAACGGCCAACGATCTCGCAGCACGGACTGCGCAGGACTCTGTGTTGTGCCGCCGTTGCTACTGACGTGGTTGGCTTAACCGTCTTGCGGCTTTCCACAACCAAGCCAGTCCTCTTTAGTTGAAACTTGTCAGACGAGCAACACATCACCAGCCACAGCAAAGCATTCAGCAAATATAATTGCTAAAAAATTGTAATATACAATTAATTAAAGTGTTCCGTGGGCTCGAGTGCGCCCTCAATCTTGATAAAAAGAACTTTTTTAATTGGGAGAATCCGCGGGGTAAGGCCGAAACCCCTTAAAAGAATTAGTGACTCAGGAAGAAGAAGCAGCAACTTTTCCGGCAACACCGACCACCTGTGGAGTACCCCAGACACCCGGGGCAGCTACCATCATCCCAGGAATCCTCCAGACGCCCACCAACTCAACAGAGTTAAACTTTTGATTTTTTTTAACTTTTAGAGTGAAATTTGGGTTTATTATTTTTTTATTTATTAAAAAATTTAATATTTGGATTTTAATAATAATTATAAATATTTTTTGTAAAAATGGAATTTTTTTAATGTTACACTCAAAAAAATTTTTAGACCCCAAAAAAAAAAATAGTAAAATCAACTGGAGATTTTGCTATTATTACAGAAAAATTAAAATTATTTTGCTGTCACATTTGCAAATTAGTTTACACTCAAAGAATATTTACACTTAAAAAAACGTTAATAATATTATCTAAAAATCTTGCTATTACTACAGAGAAAATTTATAATTTTTTGCTGTCAAATTTGATAATTTTAAAAAACATTTTGAAAATAAAAACTGCAATAGATATTAATAGCATTTGTAACAATGGTAGGTTGTGTTTATTATTATTTTTTACTTATACCATGTTTTTCGTACTTAAATAACAATGAAAGGCAATTATAATTATTATTCATTTGACTCAAATATTGATTGCAAATATTCCATATTTTGTTCTGTTCTATTTCTGTTCTTTAGCAGTATTTTGGCTTCTTCATCTAAATCCCGATGTTCCACTTTCCATTGATTGCGACTACTGGAGATGAACGGATCTGACGCTGCGAATAATATATTAAATATATCTTTATTTGTAAAATTTCGTGGATTTTTTCTAGTATTGTGCTCTCTATAAAATCTGTAATCCTTGTTCCTTTTTTCCTGAGCCTCCTCTGATAGTTCTCCAAGTGACACCAAATGATATTTAATGACATCTTCTCCATGGTTTTGTTACCATTCTACCAAATGTAAGCTTCAAGTCTGAACAAAACTTTCTTGTAAAAATCGGCATCGATGGCCGATCAGACAATCATACAATGTTTAAAATTAATTATAAATACAAGTGTTGAGTTTTAACATATAGAAGTGCAGCAAATTAAATCTTATAATATAAAAATGACAACTTAAGTGGATTAACACACTTCAAGGTGAAAAGATAGGAAACACCTTTAAATGGTATAACTACTTCAAATTAGTTAATTTAATACTCTTCTCGAAGTTATAAAATATTTAAATTGCATATATTTCTTATTGATTCATATCGTGACAATCTGAAGGGTGGTTAAATTTTAAGGGCCGATGTTGAATGTGAACCACACCTAAACTTCAAGTTTTTTTCTGCATTTCATTTATTATTTCTCAATTTCAGACTAACTCAATTTGAATCATGGAAAGATACACAAATGAGCAACGCGTTAAAGTTATTAAATTGTTGTAAGTGAATAGTTGACTTTTAGTGTTGTTATTTTATAAAATTATTTTTCGGCTTGAGGTCATTTATTTAAACTCGTTGTTCTATGTGTTGTTTAATTTTTATTTATCCCAATATTTCGATTGACTTCGTCAATCATCTTCAGGGGTTGTCACTGACAAAATATACAAAACATGATTACATTTAATAAACAAAACATTAACACAATATTTGCAAAATAATTACATTAACAAAACAATGTCGTCCGTCTGATTACACTGTGGAACATCTTTGGGGTTATTGTCTGGGGGGTGAGAAATTCCAAGTCAGGGTGATGGTACTAGGTCAGTATATTAAAACCCTCAAAGGGTTTTGCGTTCGTATGTGCCAGTTTTTTATGACCTTTTACATTTTTTCCTTATCTTGATGTTTTTTCGCTTAGTTGTAAAATGTTGGCAAAAACGTAGTTTGACATAACTCGAGAACGACTAGTTCGATTTTGCTGAAATAAATTGAGAAAAATTAATAATTACATTTTCTTTAATCCATTAATATACTGTTTCTCTACCAAATCAACATTTTTGCAATTAGAAATAAATTTATGAAGAATTTTGCCAAAAAAAAAAGTTTTTTTTTTTTAAAACATATAAATCCCAAACGGAAAAACGTGTAGAGTCTTATAACTATCACGTAAAGTCACATAACCTATAAACAAAATGCGACATAGATCATAGAAATCGATTAACGCGTTCTGCTTTTATTTACAATTAAGTGAAGTTACTTAATTTTGAATAAAAGCATAAATTTATTTCTAATTGCAAAAATGTTGATTTGGTAGAGAAACAGTATATTAATGAACAGTATATTAATGGATTCTATATACTATATGTGCGATCCCATCTGTGTCCGTTTTGTAATTAATTCTCCTCTCATTAGGTACGTCAATAATGTTAAGCATTTCGAGAGTGTATCTTCTTCTATATTTTCTCTCTTGCGCTACAATTTTTACGTCGGTAAAGTCAGGCTTATGTCCAGTCAATGTACAGTGGGCCGCAAGTGCGGTCTTGTGTTCTATGGGCCTATTTACGGCTTTTAGGTCAGATTTGTGGGACGAAATTCTTGTCTTAAGTTTAGATTTAGTAGTGCCGACATACGAGTATACCTTTTGGCATATGTCGGACTTGTCACCATTGCACTTTATTTGGTATACGAGGGCGGTTCGGAAACTTCTTAGCCTAGCACAAAAGGCGCAGTATAAACAGAAAAAAGTTAAGTGTTTTGGAAACTTCCATCTCTGCTATGAACACATGATAAATTATGTTTCGATCTGGTAACTCCATCATATAGAAACAGGTGTTCACAAAAGACGCATCCGCGATTTTTTTACAATGGAAAAATTAGAAATGCGTGGTGTCATTAAATATTTACATAAAAAAGGTTTATCGGGACAAGAAATTCATATGGAACAGTAAAAATTGGGTTGCTGAATTTAAACGTGGTCGTACAAGCGTTGAAGAAGAACCACGTAGTGGACGTCCAAAAACAGCAACAGCGAAATAAAATGGACTTTAAGCGTCGTTTCATAACTGTTGATGAGACATGGATCCATCACTATACTCCAGAGACAAAAGAACAATCCAAACAATGGACTGAAGCTGGAGGAAGTGCCCCAAAGAAGGCAAAAACAATTCAATCGGATGGTAAGGTTATGGCAACGGTTTTTTGGGACTTCAAAGGTATTTTATTGATTGACTATCTGCAAAAGGGTGAAACAATAAATTCAGAGTACTATTGCAACCTTTTAGATCAATTAAATGTACAAATTCGAGAAAAACGTCCTGGCTTACAACACAAAAAATAATTTTTCATCAAGACAACGCACAAGCGCACAAGAGTGTTTTAACAATGGCTAAAATCAACGAATTAAAGTACGAGTTGCTTGACCACCCACCTTATCCTCCTTATTTAGCTCCCAGTGACTTTTACCTGTTCCCAAATCTAAAAAAATTCCTTGATGGCAAGCGTTTTACCTCAAATGAAGATGCAATTACAGTTGTAAACCACTATTTTGAAGACCTTGAGGAAAACTATTTTAATCAAGGGATAGAATTGCTAGATAAGCGTTGGACTGAGTGTATTGAAATTTCAGGAGGTTATATTGAAAAATGAAAATATTTTTGAAAAACTAACTATTCTCTTTCATTAATAGGCTAAGAACTTTCCGAACCGCCCTCGTACAACGTCTGATTTATCTTCGTTATTTATTCGAGATTTTTTCCTGCTAAATAAACTGTTTACTGTACTGTGTGTCTTTAGCGCAAGTTGATATTTGTCTTTGCTATAAATGTTGGAATGGCTAAGCCTTTCTGAAAAACCCGGTATATACTCGTATGTTGTTGGTTTATATATTTTTGTTGCAGGTTCTGCGATGACAGCTGAGGAATTGGATTTTGATTTCCATTTGTTTAGTAGGTCTGTGATGGTTTTGTGTGGGAAGTCATTTTGCCTTAAACTGGTTCTAATTTTTACTAAATTATGTTTGTGAAACTCTATGTCGCTAATATCTAAAATTCTATTGATGAGGTTAGTCGCTGTATTAATGAGTAATCTAGGATGCTTTGAACTAAAGTTAATAAGTCTGCCAGAAGCTGTAGGTTTTGGGTACCAATCTAATTTTAGTAACTGACCTTGTCGACAAACTATTGAATCTAAATATAGTAATTTTCCATCCTGTTCCATCTCCATTGTAAACTGTATTTGTCTGTTAAATGAGTTGAGTACATCCAGAGTGTTCTTAATTTATTTTTTCTTTAAAACTCCAAAGAGATCGTCCACATATTTCGTTAATAATTTTGGTTTGTATGTCATCTTGTCTAGTGAGGTGTCTAGAAGCTCTTCCATAACTATGTCGGCTATTACTGGGGATGCTGGAGAACCCATTGGCATTCCTTTTCGCTGCTCGTATATCTTTTCATCATATTTAAAATACCTAGTCTCCTTTATGCAAAATGTCACCAATTCTAAAAAAAGGTGCTTTGTAATATTTTTAAATTCCCTTATAGTGTCCCAATATGAAAATGGGCGTTCAAATCAAAATGCATATCGTGCACTTGTCTGTTGGATTTTCCAATAGAGTCCAATAATTTATATTTTTCAGCCAATGTTAAAGTTTTGTTTGTCGTTCATTGTTGGTGCCATTTTATAGGTAAAGTACGAGGGCGGTTCGGAAAGTTCTTAGCCTATCAATGAAAGAGAATAGTTAGTTTTTCAGAAATATTTTTATTTTTCAATATAATCTCCTGAAACTTCAATGCACTTAGTCCAACGCTTATCTAGCAATTCTATCCCTTGATTAAAATAGTTTTCCTCAAGGTCTTCCAAATAGTGGTTTACAACTGTAATTGCATCTTCATTTGAGGTAAAACGCTTGCCAGCAAGAAATTTTTTTAAATTTGGGAACAGGTAAAAGTCACTGGGAGCTAAATAAGGAGAATAAGGTGGGTGGTCAAGCAACTCGTACTTTAATTCATTGATTTTAGCCATTGTTAAAACACTCTTGTGCGCTGGTGCGTTGTCTTGATGAAAATTTATTTTTTTGTGTTGCAAGTCAGGACGTTTTTCTCGAATTTGTACATTTAATTGATCTAAAAGGTTGCACTAGTACTCTGAATTTATTGTTTTACCCTTTTGCAGATAGTCAATCAATAAAATACCTTTGACGTCCCAAAAAACCGTTGCCATAACCTTACCAGCCGATTGAATTGTGTTTGCCTTCTTTGGGGCACTTCCTCCAGCTTCAGTCCATTGTTTGGATTGTTCTTTTGTCTCTGGAGTATAGTGGTGGATCCATCGCTCATCAACAGTTATGAATCGACGCTTAAAATCCATTTTATTTCGCTGAAAACGATCCAAACAAGCTTGAGAAACGTTCATTCTTATGCGTTTTTGGTCGACTGTTAACAAGTGCGGCACCCATCTTGCAGAAAGCTTTTTCATCTGTAGTTCTTCATGCAAAATTAAATGGACTCGATCATTTGAGATGCTCTTGATATTAGCTATTTCACGCACTTTTATTCGTCGATCATTTAATACCATATCATGCACTTTGGCTACAATTTCTGTTGTTGTTGCTGTTTTTGGACGTGGTTCATCTTCAATGTTTGTACGACCACGTTTAAATTCAGCAACCCAATTTTTTACTGTTCCATATGAAGGAGCACTTTCACCTAACACATTCACCATATCATTATGAATTTCTTGTCCCGATAAACCTTTTTTATGTAAATATTTAATGACACCACGCATTTCTAATTTTTCCATTGTAAAAAAATCGCGGATCTGTCTTTTGTGAACACCAGTTTCTATATGAAGGAGTTGCCAGATCGAAACAAAATTTAACATGTGTTCATAGCAGAGATGGAAGTTTCCAAAACACTTAACTTTTTTCTGTTTATACCGCGCTTTTTGTGCTAGGCTAAGAAGTTTCCGAACCACCCTCGTACATGCCTTATCCACTCGCAGCGTTTAATACTCTAACAGTTTAACAAATAATATTCCTTCTTACTGACATATTCTATCGTTTGTGTTGTTGTTCGGCTAACGAAAGAAACAAAAAAAACAAATTGATGTCCGGACTACAGAGGTACTGGGTGGGCCAAAAGTTACCATGGGGTTTAAAAATTTAATAACTTTTTCGTTTATATATATTTTTTTATTTTAATATAAGTATTTATAAACTGACCGAAACACTGAGCTGTCCGGAATACTGGATAGTCCGTGTACTGTACTTCATCATTGGTTGATTGTCATAACCACTAGTTGTAGCAACCAATAGTTGTACTGAACCCAGTTGGTATAACCTACTTATTTGCTGTAAGAATCGTAATATTATTGTAGCTCTATCATCTTATGGTAATTCGAACCATGTAACCATCAATACCATGGAATTTTGGTGATGGCAACATAAAGTATGTTTAACCAACCGAATGGAATAACAATTTGAATACAACTAACATGTAGGTACTCGTGGCATCCGATTTTCAAATGTGTTCTCACAAATATTAACAAACTAGCAGAGGGGACCGAGTAGAGTCTGGACTAGTTTGAGTCCGTAAGGAAATCCCAAAAATTTACACCAATCATCTCAGCTATTGTGGCAACAATAAGAACAATTGAGATTTAATTCCTTTTTATGTTGCTTTTGTTAGCAACAAAACCGAAAACAAAAGCACAAAGCAGTCGGCAAAGAAAGAAAAGAACAGAACAGAAGTAAAAACCAACAAAAGCCACAAAAAAATACATACCCACTGCTTATGAAGGGGTATTAAAAAATAATACATATCAAAAATAATAAAGCTTTGAAAAATTATAAGTGTTTTTTTTAATGCTTTTTGTTGGTGGTGATGTTGTTGTTGTTGTTTTTGTTGTTGTGCTATGTTTTAATATGTGTTTATGAATATTTGTTGTTTTTGTTATAATTATGAAATGTGAATTTCATTATTTGGCTTGGCTGAAACGAACCGCCAAACGAAGTGGCGGCCACATCTGCATCTTTGCCAGCAGCTTGAGCAGCAGTAGATAGAGGCGTAGACGTCGAAGGAGGCGGCGGTGGTGGCTTGGCTGCGGCTGGAGGGGTAGCTGTTTCAAGTTTTTCAAAGAATTTCTTTTTAGACAAACAAAAGAACAACAAACGAAATCATAAGATTCCTTTTTGTGTTCTTTTCGAGCAATAACAACAGCAACAACTATACAAGAACAGCGGCAGCAGTATCAGCAGGCATAAGAAACACACTTAACAAACAACCAGAAGAACGAACACCAGCTAAAGATGATGTACAGGGGAAAAAATGAAATACTTAAAGTTTATTAAGAAACGAAACTGCAAAAAGGTACGCGCCATTTCGATTCGTTTGAAATCACTTTTGTTTGAAAGACTCCATTAAAGAAAGAAAGACGGAAAGAACGAAAGAAGTTGCTTGGTTGGTTGTTGCACGCTGAAGTGCTCCCTGAAGATGATTAATGCAGCAAGGCTCGCACACACAAAAAAAAAACAACAAATAATATTGAATTTCGTTGAGAAAAAAGATTCACGGAATTATAAATGAATGACTTTGCTGATGAGTTTGCCAAGTTGAAAAGTGTACAGCTTGATCGATTCCGATCGATTTTTTGATTGTATTGCAGTTGTGGTCAATAAAATAGTACTGCCCAACAGAAGAGCTGTAACATACAGAGAATAAACCAATTAAAAATCAGTTGGAACTTACTAAAATCTCAAGAAGGTAAAAGTCGATTAATCGTCGATTCAAAGTCAATTCTTCAACAAATGCATAAGTCGGAAGTCGACTTTTAATAATTGTAATTTAATTTATTTTAAAAAAAAGTTAAAAGTCATCTTTTTGCCTTGGCTATGTAAAATTTTGTGCAGGCGACTACCGTGGAAAGAACATATGTGACAGCGTAAAGAGAAAGGGACCTAAGGGTAAAAAAAAATCAATTTTCTTTTTTTTTTCTTTTTTTGATGTGAACAACATCTGAGCATCGAATGAGACCGATCCCATGCCCCAAAAGTGTTCCCTCCCAGAGATATGCGCGTTTTATGAAAGTGAAGTCGACGATTCTAAGCCCAAATAGAAAGAGACCTAATCTTTAAAATGGCTCTCCAGAACAAAACTGGTTTTTAACCTTAGGTCCCTTTCTATTTTGCGCGTCACAAAAGAAAACAGCTTGACTTAAACAGAAGCAACATGTACTGGCTGCTGGGTTCGAAATCACAATTAAGTTTGGAGAATAAACTAATCCGCTACAAATCTATTTTGAAACCTGTTTGGACGTATGGGATCCAGTTATGGGGTACAACCTCATATTCCAACTTTGTTATCCTTCAAAAGTATCAGTCAAAAACTCTAAGACTAATAACTAACGCCTCCTGGTTTCTAAGACAATGATCTTGGTATGCTTTATATATTTCACACCTAATAATGAAAAAGCGAATATTTTTCATTTCTTGAGCCGGTTTAATCCCTGTTCAATGTGAAAATGGTTTTATTAATTTTCAAAGTATTCTCCAGCATGATTTATACACTTTTGCATGCGCTCAAACCAATTGTCGAAGCACTTTTCCCACTCCCATAGAGACACCTCCAAAACATGGTTTTTGAACGCTTCAACATCATCTTCTGGCGACGAAAATCGTTGACCACACATTTTTTTCTTGATGTAAAAGAAGAAAAATAAGTCATTGGGTGCCAAATCAGGGATTTACGGAGGATGACCCATCAATTCGACGTTTTGGCCGGTCAAAAAGGCGCTGGTTTGAGCCGATATGTGAGAGCTCGCATTGTCATGGTGCACAATGATTCGTATTCTCTTGTTCGTTTTTCGAATTTCTCCGAAGACTTTAGGCAAAGAAATTTTGGTGTACCACTCAGAATTGACCGTCCTACGTTGCTCAAGCGGAACACTCGCATGACCAGTTTTGCCGAAGAAACACGTGACCATTTGCTTCGAAGTGCTTTTTCCACGAACAACTTTCGTTCGATTTGGCTCGTCTTCGAAGACCAACACGGTCGATTGCTGTTTTGTTTCGGGCTATTACGCATAGATCCATGATTCGTCACCTGTGACGATCTTATAAACGTCTTTTGAAGCACCGCGATTGTTTTTTTTTCAAAACTTCTTAGCACCAATCGACACGAGCCTTTTTTTGAGCGATTGTCAAATTGTGCGGGATCCAACGAGAACAAACCTTTTATATTGCCAGGTGTTCATGCAATATCGAGTACGTTTATGCTAAAAAATGTCAAACTTTCCAATGGAAATGTCAAATGACACCAGGCAACACTTACTCTTGCTTAGGAAAGAAATATATACTTAGTAGGGACATAAAAACTGTTACACCATTAAACACACCCATTTCAATAGTAGAACTGAACATACCCCGTTAATGTCATATTTGAAAGCTAACCTCAATAGCGTTAGTCTGTAACGGGATTTTAAAATTGTTTCAACTTTCATCATGGAGTGGTCAGATAATGAGAACCGTATCGCTGTAATAGCGCTTTTCAAGTGTGAAATGAATAAAGCGATATTTTTAAAACGCTCCGGCCACTAGGGATTAGCCGCATGTTCGTCTACCGATGCATAAAACTGTTTGAGGAGACTGGAGATGTAAAAGACCGCCACCGGTCCCACGCTCTGTTCGATCGCCGCATGTCATCAAAGCCGTTAAATCAAGAATTCACAGAAATCCGCTTCGAAAACAGAAAATTATGGCCCATGACATGAACATCACGCAAAAGTCCATGAGACGAATCATTAAAAAAGACTTGGGACTTGGGGCTTTCAAACGACGTACCGGACATTTATTGACTGCAGCTTTAAAAAAATAGGATTGAAAATGCAAACCTCTTTCGGTGGAACACGCTGATAACTTGCAAAGAAAAATTTTGTTCACTGATGAAAAATTTTTAAATGATAAATGATCTGAACTGATCCCAAGGGTGGAAAAGGGTCATCACTAAGCTTCAGCCATGGGGTTTGGTAGGGTGTCTCTTACGCAGGGGTTACTGACCTGCATTTCTGCGAACAAGGAGTCAAAACATCTGCCAAAGTTTACCAAGAAACCGTTTCGGAAGCCTCTTAACAATTCCCTGTTCCAAAACCAGCCATGGACTTTCCAGCAGGATTCTGCGCCGGCCCATAAGGCTAAAACGTCCCAGGCCTGGCTTCGAAGCAATTTGCCAGCGTTCATTTCCTCTGAAGAATGGCCCTCAGGCAGTCCAGATTTGAATCCATGGGACTACCAATTGTGGACGGTTTTAGAGGACAAGGTTTGTCACAAAAGATACCTCAACGTTGGATCTCTTAAGACTGTTTTGGTTCGAGCTGTTGCCAATGTTTCAATGGACGAGGTTCGTGCAGCTATTGACGATTGGCCAGTGCGACTTAAGGCGTGTGTAAAGGCAAAAGTCGGACATTTCGAATAAGTAGATTATTTTTGGATACGATATACATTAATAAATATTTAAAAAAATATTTGGTTCAAAAACATTCAGTACTTTTTATTTTACAGCATAAAAAGTGTGTAACAGTATTTATGTCCCTATTTATGTCTAGATAAAGGGACCTAAGGATAAAAAAATCAATTTTCACTTTTTTTTTCTTTGATGAGGACAACATCTGAGCATCGAATGAGACCGATCCCATGTCCCAAAAGTGTTCCCTCCCAGAGATATGCGCGTTTTATGAAAGTGATGGTACACCAAAGATACACGTATTTAAATCTTTAAAATGGCTCTCCTGAACAAAACTGGTTTTTACCCTTAGGTCCCTTTCTATTTTGCGCGTCACATATTGAGCTAAAAGGACATTATGTTGAAAAATGTGTTTGTTCGAGTCACGGAATTATTGCTATGCCCTCTAATAAGAAATAACGCGTAATCCATTTTGAAGTTCCCTATTTTTTTGTAAAGAAAAAAAAACACTTAAAATTCCAATTGAATGGGGAATGTTTATTATCATTTGAAAGAACATTCTATGATCACGCCGAGATCACGAGCTTTAATTTCAGGCATCAAATAGTCGGTTATCAGGGCATGATAACGGTCGCCATTGACGATTACGTTCTCACCGGCATCATTTTTGAAGAAATATGGACCGATGATTCTACCGGCCAACAAACCACACCAAACCGTTGTTTTTTCTGGATAAAGTGACAGCTCTTGAACCTCTTCTGGCTGATCTTCGTCCCAAATGCAGCAATTTTGCTTGTTTACATGCCCATTGAGCAAGAAATGGGCCTCCTCGCTGAATAAAATTTGGCTCGAAAACGTCGCAGCTTCTTGGAACTTTTCAAGAGCCCATAGAGCGAAGCGAAGTCACTTGGGAACGTCGGGCGGCTTCAGTTCTTTTACAAGCTGTATTTTGTACGCTTTCAATTTAAGATCCCGACGTAAAATGCGCCAAGTCGATCCATACGTCCGTCCGAGTTGCGGCGCCGAATCGACTCTCGACGGTCTTGGTGTTTACTCTCAGCTACGGCCACTACATTTTCTTCACTGCGAGCTGGACGTGGTCTATTCGGTCGAATATTTTCCAATAATAAATGCTGGGTCACAAGATGGGTGAATAGTACGCCCAGTAGGCCGATTATGTTGACCATAAGTTTAACGAAGTGCACGAAACACATTCCTCTCAGAACGTGAATTTTTGTAATAAAGTTGAACGATTTGTAAACGTTGTTCAGGCGTAAGTCTTTCCATGATGAAATGACGAATGCTAAACAAAAATAACATGACAACATGACACGACTCACACGTGATCTGTCAAAAAAATGCTATTGAAAAAAGTATCTCTACTTGGATCATCCATTATTAAGATATTTCTCTGATACACGCAGAAAAAAAGAATGGTTGGGGTAACAATATTTGAAGAGCATCATACTATTGTTGGTTATATGGTTGTGGCACAACAATATTATGATAATCACAACAATAGTATGGTTCACACACAACCATACTATGATCCCTATAACACTATTATGGTCCTCACAACATCAGAATTAGCACACAAAACCATACTATGATCAACACAACCCTAGTATTATTCACACTCAAACATACTATGATCTCCATAGCCATATTATGATCCTCACAACTATAGTATGTTGCATATACAACCATAGTATGATCCTTAGAACCATAGTATGACTTACACACAAACATGCTATGATCCCCAATATATAGAAACTAGTTTTATTGCGTAAGATTCGTAAAAATAACATTGTCAATTAAAAATAAACTACGATTTTGCCTGTATGATTGCCGTAATCATGTTATTGTTAACATAAAACCCATGAAACAGAACTTTTGTCCCACCAACCATATTTATATTGTTGCTACAACCATATTTGCATTTTTTAATTTGGCAACAATGCTTTTGTTACATTTCAACAATATTAATATTGCCGCAATCATACTATTGTCAAAATTAAATTCAAAAAACAATACTAAGGTTGCGACAACCATACTTTTATTGCAGAGAACATACTATTGTTGCCGTGACCATATAGTAACCATATTTTTTCTCTGCGTGTAACTTTTTTGTTTTATTTACAATTAGGATCGGGCTTTTTAGTTGTACCACTCTTTATATACTTCCTTTACTCGACAAGGATGCAAAACTCTTTTAAATCAATTTTGAAGTTTGGCCGCATTTACTATAAAACCCTCTACTTGTCAAATATCGACATATTTCCTTTTCCGTGCGTTAAAAATTCAATTCAATCAATTATCATTCATGTGGTTAATACAATTACATTTAATTGTTATTGAACAGAATTTTCGAGCATTTGTTGTATAAACGCCCACTTTGAAATGTAAACCGCAACGTGGAGCGTTAATTTCATTAGAAATCCCAATACTCAATTCAATACGAATAAAAGGATCACTTCATTGAGGGCGGATGCCAAAAATTGTGTTTTGTTTGCTATCTTGAAAAGAGACGAATCGTATTGAAATATCAATTACGAGTACATTTGAGGAAGTTGTCAAACAATGCCTACACAATAACGACGACAAACTGAGATAGAAACTTAATTATAATTATTTTTTTGTTTAACAAACGGCAGTGCGATGCGGTCGTTGAAATACAATACATAAGAGTAGCTACACATTTTTTGCGTGGAATCGCCCAAATAATGGGATTTCAATTGATTTCTATACCAAATCTACGAGCGTTGAGAAAAAGAAAGAATTTCAGAAAAAACCTTCAACAATTGGGTGCGTTATAAATTGTACTTCTTCGCGAACGAACAATGTCTACCCAGACAAAGCAAAGAGCAAAAGTGTGTGCGCGCGCCTGCGCACCAAAACGTTTTCCAAAAAAAATCACACTATTTGTGTCCAAAAACGTAATGAAGGACAATGATTTTTTTTTCTTTCTCAATAGGTTTGCCATGAAGGAGAGAAGCGAAACCTTTGGAAACCCAAGCACTTAAGGACAAAGTGTACATATTGCCAGGGCACACGGTAAGGGAATGGCACCGCTCTAAAGAGTGGCAGCAGGCAGTACTTCAGGTATTTGGCCCAAGGAGTATGCAAAAGTTCATCAAGAACATTTAGCGCAATGTCCATTGTTGTTATTGTTCGCGGTTTCTTCTCATAAGGACCACTGGAAGCACCGGAGCTGGGGCAGAAGTACGATTATGTAGCTAAAGATCATTTAACCGGATATCGAAGGATATTGTGTACATATTTTGTGGTCAACTTTTGCTTTTACTTTTCGTTCACTTTAATAATATTTTCTGTCTTTGCATTGTTTGTGCTGTTTTGTTGTTGTTGTGTCGATAAGCGTTTATTTCTTTGTTTCTTTTATGATTTCATTCGTTGGGATTTGATTGCATATGCAGGGCAGATGTACTTCATTCCAGGAAATTCAACAATCAACTCTTGTGTAAATAATACTGTTGAAAAATACGTTAAAAACAATTCCGGACAAAAGTAAAATTCAAAACAAAAATAAGCCAAGCCGAATTGTTTATGCCCTTCACCATAGAATGCACTCAATAGTATTACAAAATCCACTGTTATTACGAGGGCGACCGCAAAACTAACTGGCCTGGCACATTTTCTGTTTTACTAGCAACTTTTTCGGTTTTGTGTTTTTTAAAAGCAATCTTTTATAAGCCATCTGTCAAAATTTCCGAAATATTTAATGATTATTTTCTTTGTTACAGGTGATTGAAGTAAACAAGTTTTATAATTTTTGAAAAATGGAAAATAAAGAGTTTCGTGCGGTAATTAAACACTTTTATATGAAAGGTTATACGCCACGATTAATCAAAGATGAATTGGATTCTGTTCTTGGTGATGATGCACCATCATACTCCACCGTGAAATCCTGGGTTCAACAATTTAAAATGGGTCGTTCAAGTACGGAAGATGAACAACGCTCTGGAAAACTGCTACTACTATTGAAAACATTAGAAAAATATTTAATGAAGTGACTAAAGATAGACGAATAAAGCTCATAGAACTTGCTGATATTGTTAAAATACACGAAATACAAGTTTGGAGTATTTTACATGATGAACTCCACATGAAAAAGCTATCCGCAAGATGGGTGCCGCGTTTGTTGACTTTGCCCCAAAAAATCTTCCGTTGGACCAATTTCGAGGAGCTTTTAGCGATTTATCAGAGTTCTTGCGCCGATTCATAACTGTTGATGAAACATGGATCCATCACTACATCCCAGAATGCAAAGAACAGTCAAAACAATGAATAGAAGCTGGTAAAAGTGGTCCCAAGAAGGCGAAAACTGTTAAGTCAGCAGGAAAAGTAATGGCCACAGTATTTTGGGATGTAAGGGGTATATTTATTGATTATCTTGAGAAAGGAAAAACTATAAATAGTGAATATTATTGTGCATTATTGGATCGGTTGAGTGAAGAAATCAAGATAAAACGACCGCATTTAGAAAAAAAAAAGTTCTTTTTCATCAAGATAATGCTCCTTCACACACTGCATTTTTAACTCAACAAAAACTGACCGAATTACGATTTGAAATTGCCCCGCATCCATCATACAGTCCAGATTTAGCTCCTGATGATTATTTCTTGTTTCCAAATTTAAAAAAAAAAATTCTCGGTGGCAAAAAATTTTCGTCCAATAGCGAGGTTATTGCTGAAACTGAGTCATATTTTGAAGGTCTTGAAAAATCTTATTTTTCGGATGGAATTAAAAAAACTTGAAAAACGTTTGATGAAGTGTATTGAGTTGGAAGGAGATTATGTTGAAAAATAAATAATAATAATTCCAAAAAACGGTTCTTTTTATGTTAGGCCAGTTGCTTTTGCGGTCGCCCTCGTTAACATTCGTACCTAGAAACATGAGTTATTATAACTGCCACCTTAAGGCAGTGTGGCAGGTAGTGACATGCTTTTGATTAAATCTGAGTTTTAAAAAATAGATTTCAAAAGTCGAAGAGTCAAAACAATATGGTTTTGTTAGTCAAGCCTGTATCAATTTATGAGTTGTCATAAACGTCAAATAAATAAGGACTGTTTAGCTCGCTGGTCTTTTGCGGTCCTTTGCTTTAATACATTAAACAGGGATTAACCGGCTCGGGACCTCTGGCTTCTGCATTTTAATAAAAGACAAGTAGTTTTGGAAATTGCCAAACTGAAATTTATTTTTGTTGCTGCCACTGTTTTTATCGTTATTTAGGTTCCATTACTACCTTCATCCCAAAGCTTCGCAGTAATTGTTGCAAGGAAAACTTAACTCTTTAAGACCAAACTGAACTATTGAAAACTAACAAACGTACGAGAGCTACTATTGTAAATCTCTCTTTTCAAGTTTTCTTCAAGCAAATGCACACGAAAATGAGGAAAATCGTCAAGGACCCGAAATCGCGGTAAAAGCTGTGTACAGCCTCGAAAATCAATGTCACTTTGCATTTTGTAAAAACTTGTCTTCTATTAAAATGTAGATGCAAGAGTTTTCGAGCTGGATCATCCCTGTTCAGTAAGATAAATAAGAACTTTGAATTGGAAGTTTTCATAAATTTAGAATATCGAAGGGCCATTTGGCTACCCTAAACGTTTTCTGCACAGAGAATATATTCGTTAGCACAGCCCTAGCATGCCACGATCCTTGTCCAAGTTGTCCATAATATAATCTACGAGGGCGGCGCGGAAAGTTCTTAGCCTATCAATGAAAGAGAATAGTTAGTTTTTCAAAAATACTTTTATTTTTCAATATAATCTCCTGAAATTTCAATACACTTAGTCCAACGCTTATCTAGCAAGTCTATCCCTTGATTAAAATAGTTTTACTCAAGGTCTTTAAAGTAGTGGTTTACAACTGTAATTGCATCTTCATTTGAGGCAAAACGCTTGCCAGCAAGGAATTTTTTTAGATTTGGGAACAGGTAAAAGTCACTGGGAGCTAAATCAGGAGAATAAGGTGGGTGGTCAAGCAACTCGTACTTTAATTCGTTGATTTTAGCCATTGTTAAAACACTCTTGTGCGCTGGTGCGTTGTCTTGATGAAAAATTATTTTTTTGTGTTGTAAGCCAGGACGTTTTTCTCGAATTTGTACATTTAATTGATCTAAAAGGTTGCACTAGTAATCTGAATTTATTGTTTTACCCTTTTGCAGATAGTTAATCAATAAAATACCTTTGACGTCCCAAAAAACCGTTGCCATAACCTTACCAGCCGATTGAATTGTGTTTGCCTTCTTTGAGGCACTTCCTCCAGCTTCAGTCCATTGCTTGGATTGTTCTTTTGTCTCTGGAGTATAGTGGTGGATCCATGTCTCATCAACAGTTATGAAACGACGCTTAAAATCCATTTTATTTCGCTGAAAACGATCCAAACAAGCTTGAGAAAAGTTCATTCTTATGCGTTTTTGGTCGACTGTTAACAAGTGCGGCACCCATCTTGCAGAAAGCTTTTTCATCTGTAGTTCTTCATGCAAAATTAAATGGACTCGATCATTTGAGATGCCCATGATTATAGCTATTCACGCACTTTTATGCGTCGATCATTTAATACCATACATATCATGCACTTTGGCTACAATTTCTGTTGTTGTTGCTGTTTTTGGACGTCCACTACGTGGTTCATCTTCAATGCTTGTATGACCACGTTTAAATTCAGCAACCCAATTTTTTACTGTTGCATATGAAGGAGCACTTTCACCTAACACATTCACCATATCATTATGAATTTCTTGTCCCGATAAACCTTTTTTATGTGAATATTTACTGACACCACGCATTTCTAATTTTTCCATTGTAAAAAAATTGCGGATGCGTCTTTTGTGAACACCTGTTTCTATATGAAGGAGTTGCCAGATCGAAACAAAAATGACATGTGTTCATAGCAGAGATGGAAGTTTTCAAAACACTTTACTTTTTTCTGTTTATACCGCGCTTTTTGTGCTAGGCTAAGAAGTTTCCGAACCGCCCTCGTATAATAATCTTTGATTTCGTTCTGGTGCAATTTTAGAAGCGCCAATTCTTTAGCTTGGCCATAAATTCGATTTTTTAAAGGGGAGCGGTATCGGTTTTTGTTAGAACATTTTTTACGTCCTGCACTTAAAAACAGTCCTGAAATATGGTTTTTGCAGGACGGAGCCACTGTCCACACGGCCCGAGACACAATGGAACTTTTAAGTCATATTTTTGGATATCGAAAATTTCGAGAAATTCGGAAATTGTGTGGCCAGTGCGATCGTCAAATTTGATAGCACCCGACTTTTTTCTTAGGGGTTATTTGAAGAAGCGAGTAAATGTGAGCAAGCCCGAGACAATCCTTTAACTCAAGGCCAACATTGTTGCAGAAATTCGAACGCTACAGCCACTAATTTTAAAAGATGCTATGGAAAATGCTCTAAAACGAGTCATTTAAGTGACATTTTTCATACTTAGTGTAAAAAATTTCCATTTTGTATAATCTAAACAAAAAAAAAATAAAAAAATAATAATCGACCAAAAACTTATTAAAGTTTTTAACCCCATGGTAACTTTTGGCTCACCCTGTACTTATAAGCCGGTTGAACTTGTAAATAGACGAACTCGGCTTAGAAGGGAAACGGCACTCAAAGATCCAGCGCAAAAACATACCTTTTAGTATTTGTTCAACATTCCGAGATTATTTCTGCAGTGTAAAATCGCTTAACTCATTCTATAGGGGATGGTTTATATTCTTATTTATATTTATTCACAGAAATCCGCTCCGAAAACAGAAAATCATGGCCCGTGAGATGAGTGTCACGCAAAAGTGCATGAGTCGAATCATTAAAAAAGTCTTGGGACTTGGGGCTTTCAAACGACGTACCGGACATTTTTTATTGACTGCAGCTTTAAAAAAAATAAATTGCACAGAAAAAATTTGTTCGCCGATAAAAAAATGTTTACCGTTCAGGAAAATTTTAACAAGCAAAATGATAGAGTGTATGCGCGGTCATCTAAGGAAGCATCTAAACTGATCCCAAGGATAGAAAAGGGTCATATCCCAGCTTCAGTCATGGTTTGGCAGGTCAGTGACCCCATCTCTTACGATGGGGTCACTGACCTGCATTTCTGCGAACAAGGAGTCAAAACATCGACCAAGAAACCGTTTTGGAAGCTGTTGTAAAGCCTCTTAACAATTCCCTGTTCCAAAACCAGCCATGGACTTTCCAGCAGGATTCTGCGCCGGCCCAAAAGGCTAAAACGTCCCCAGGACTGGCTTCGAAACAATTTGCCAGCGTTCATTTCCTCTAGAGAATGGCCCTCAGGCAGTCCAGATTTGAACCCATTGGATTACAAATTGTGGATTGCTTCAATTAGAAATAATTCAAAAATTACATTGCACTAAAGGGGAATTTTATTTTAATTGAATTCAACAATTTTACTGCATCCATTACAAAAACATCGTCATGAATTCATTGCATCACCGAAATACGAGGACGGTTCGGAAACTTCTTAGCATAGCCCAAAAAGCGCGGTATAAACAGAAAAAAGTAAAGTGTTTTGGAAACTTCCATCTCTGCTATGAACACATGTTAAATTTTGTTTCGATCTGGCAACTCCTTCATATAGAAACAGGTGTTCACAAAAGACGCATCCGCGATTTTTTTACAATGGAAAAATTAGAAATGCGTGGTGTCATTAAATATTTACATAAAAAAAGGTTTATCGGGTCAAGAAATTCATAATGATATGGTGAATGTGTTAGGTGAAAGTGCTCCTTCATATGCAACAGTAAAAAATTGGGTTGCTGAATTTAAACGTGGTCATACAAGCATTGAAGATGAACCACGTAGTGGACGTCCAAAAACAGCAACAACAACAGAAATTGTAGCCAAAGTGCATGATATGTATGGTATTAAATGATCGACGCATAAAAGTGCGTGAAATAGCTAATATCATGGGCATCTCAAATGATCGAGTCCATTTAATTTTGCATGAAGAACTACAGATGAAAAAGCTTTCTGCAAGATGGGTGCCGCACTTGTTAACAGTCGACCAAAAACCCATAAGAATGAACATTTCTCAAGCTTGTTTGGATCGTTTTCAGCGAAATAAAATGGATTTTAAGCGTCATTTCATAACTGTTGATGAGCGATGGATCCACCACTATACTCCAGAGACAAAAGAACAATCCAAACAATGGACTGAAGCTGGAGGAAGTGCCCCAAAGAAGGCAGAAACAATTCAATCGGATGGTAAGGTTATGGCAACGGTTTTTTGGGACTTCAAAGGTATTTTATTGGTTGACTATCTGCAAAAGGGTAAAACTATAAATTCAGAGTACTATTGCAACCTTTTAGATCAATTAAATGTACAAATTTGAGAAAAACGTCCTGGCTTACAACACAAAAAAATAATTTTTCATCAAGACAACGCACCAGCGCACAAGAGTATTTTAACAATGGCTAAAATCAACGAATTAAAGTACGAGTTGCTTGACCACCAACCTTATTCTCCTGATTTAGCTCCCCAGTGACTTTTACCTGTTCCCAAATCTAAAAAAATTCCTTGCTGGCAAGCGTTTTACCTCAAATGAAGATGCAATTACAGTTGTAAACCACCATTTTGAAGACCTTGAGGAAAACTATTTTAATCAAGGGATAGAATTGCTAAATAAGCGTTGGACTAAGTGTATTAGAAATGCGTGGTGTCATTAAATATTAACATAAAAAAGGTTTATCGGGTCAAGAAATTCATAATGATATGGTGAATGTGTTAGGTTAAAGTGCTCCTTCATATGCAACAGTAAAAAATTGGGTTGCTGAATTTAAACGTGGTCGTACAAGCATTGAAGATGAACCACGTAGTGGGCGTCCAAAAACAGCAACAACAACAGAAATTGTAGCCAAAGTGCATGATATGTATGGTATTAAATGATCGACGCATAAAAGTGCGTGAAATAGCTAATATCATGGGCATCTCAAATGATCGAGTCCATTTAATTTTGCATGAAGAACTACAGATGAAAAAGCTTTCTGCAAGATGGGTGCCGCACTTGTTAACAGTCGACCAAAAACCCATAAGAATGAACATTTCTCAAGCTTGTTTGGATCGTTTTCAGCGAAATAAAATGGATTTTAAGCGTCATTTCATAACTGTTGATGAGCGATGGATCCACCACTATACTCCAGAGACAAAAGAACAATCCAAACAATGGACTGAAGCTGGAGGAAGTGCCCCAAAGAAGGCAGAAACAATTCAATCGGATGGTAAGGTTATGGCAACGGTTTTTTGGGACTTCAAAGGTATTTTATTGGTTGACTATCTGCAAAAGGGTAAAACTATAAATTCAGAGTACTATTGCAACCTTTTAGATCAATTAAATGTACAAATTTGAGAAAAACGTCCTGGCTTACAACACAAAAAAATAATTTTTCATCAAGACAACGCACCAGCGCACAAGAGTATTTTAACAATGGCTAAAATCAACGAATTAAAGTACGAGTTGCTTGACCACCAACCTTATTCTCCTGATTTAGCTCCCCAGTGACTTTTACCTGTTCCCAAATCTAAAAAAATTCCTTGCTGGCAAGCGTTTTACCTCAAATGAAGATGCAATTACAGTTGTAAACCACCATTTTGAAGACCTTGAGGAAAACTATTTTAATCAAGGGATAGAATTGCTAGATAAGCGTTGGACTAAGTGTATTAAAGTTTCAGGAGATTATATTGAAAAATAAAAATATTTTTGAAAAACTAACTATTCTCTTTCATTGATAGGCTAAGAACTTTCCGAACCGCCCTCGTATATCCATAGCATCAACGCAACCATTTCACAGAAATCGTGAAACAATCACAACGCACCGAAAACCACAATTATTCTGGCAATAATTGTCTATGTTACAAACATAACGATGCAACCAGGCTATGTGTGCCACATTATCGCTTAGCGAAAGGATATAAATTCTCAACCGAAATTCTTGATAAATCACATCGAATGCGTAAGGACATCTTTAACAACGCAAATGCTTGTTGAGTGAGTTTTCAATACAAATGCATATGTATGAGCGCGCGCGCGTGTACGTGTGTGTATTCAGCGAAATCCTGCTTACAACCACAACAACGACGCACCAATTTTAAATCCGTTTTTAATTGCATTTGTACATGCAGCACCCCATGGCGTGTAAAGTACACGACCAACCAACAAACCATGCTCGCATACACAATATCGCCTTCCCCTGGCTCTCTAGCGCTGTGTGCCCCGATGTCCGGCCCTTTGATTTACATATGGCTACGATGACGACGACATCAAACGATGATAGAGAGAGGCAAAGAAAGTTGCCACCACCAACGCGCCGCGCCCTCCATCGAATTCACAGTCACTAGCCATGAATGACGGATTCCGAAGAAACTTGCAGCACAAATCAAGCCCAAAAAACAACAAAAACAAGGGAAGCGAAACAAAAGAGACGATTGGAACATTTGCTGTAATGTGCCAAGTGGTAACCTGAGGGACGGACGCATGCCAAAACTACCAACAACACCAGCAGCCACGATAAAACGTTTTTCAAAGATTTCATTCTTTTAATATTTGCAAAGACAAGCAGCACACACCGACAAAAAAACTATAAATTAAACAAAGAGCATGAACACTCTCGCGCGTACTCATACTCTTATGCTCTCCGCATAATGTGAATGCAATACAAATGTTAAGTTTTTGTTTCAACCCTCCTCCCGCCCAACAATTCCATCCCAATCAACACAACCAACTCAACCTAGCATTGTAGTTGTTGTGTTTTATTCTTCTCGGCTGTTGTTGTTGTTGCAATAACTTTTATTTCTCATTGGTTGGTTGTTTCTGTTAACAATAGAGAGCTTCTCATTCATTGAAAACCTCTTGAAATCAAATATCAATACAAAAAGTACATTTGTAGTGGTAACCTTCAGTCGCACACAAGCTAAAAAAGTGGCACAATCTCCCTGCGCGCGCGTGTGTGTGTGTGTGTGAGGAGTGTATTTTTAATACATTGTGTAAATGTACACAAGTACCTCAGGCAGTATTGCCGAGTATTTTTCGAAGAATCCCATCAAATTCATTTCATTCATTTCATTTAGCCGGAAAAATTAAAACATAACCGCTTCGTTTTAAAAACTTCTTTGATTTTTAAGTAAAGAGCACTAATCAAATATATTTTTCATTCTTCTAATATGACAAATACCTGGGAACTTAGGGGTTAGTCAGGGTCTTTGTAGGCTTTAGCAATGTTAGCTAAAGCTACGAATTTGTAAATTTTACTTAGCTAAGAAACATCAAAGAATAATAGCCAACAGCAAGTGTAGCTCAAAAATTTAACACATTTCAAAAGCAGTGGCTAAAGAAATCTACAGCTTTTAAACATGACTAGCTAATATAAAAAAGCACTGACCAGCTAAAAAACGTCACAATTTAATTTTAATTTTTTTTTAATTATTTATTAATCCAAAAAATACATGTCAATCTTACGTAGGATATGTTACAGTAGTTTGAGTTTTATCACGAGAATATTTCAGCAGTTGGAGATACATGGTCGTTTTTTAAGAAATTTATTTCGTTATAATAGTTTAGAAGGTAAAAAGGATAAGAAATACCCTATTCTGTATTTTTCTACTTTAAGGGTCAAACATAAGAAAAAAATATTGAAAATAGGGTCATTATTGTGACAAATATTTTTCTATATAAACAATATTTTTAGTTTGTTAATTTATTTCTTGTTAAATACAAAAATTTATTATAATTCGTTACATTCTCTTAATATTTCATTAGGAGAGTCTGCAGTTTTTCGGAAATGATTTTCATTTATGCGTTGGGTGACATTTTTAAGGAGTTTATAGCCGGCCTCTTCGTGGAGGGCCGTTGTAGAGTATCGCCAATGTTTGTTGTTAATCATCTTTAAACATTTATTTTGGATGACAACATTTTTTGTCGCTAAGAAGTTAAAACTCATCGCGGAAGTGTCTTCCGTATATAGAAGTTACATCCCCCGGAGTTAACTTCAATAAGTCACTTCTACGTAACTACAAAGAGTCACTTCCTGAAATGTTTGATAGCGATGACAAAATAACGTTATATACGGTGATCCATCTAGAGGTATTTTTTCAAAACAAAAAATATATAAAAATTCAAATCAAGAGTGAAATCTTTTTTTTTGGTAATTTGAAGGGACATTTTATGGCAGTTATTTTTTGAAAATGATAACCTTCAAATGTTGGCAACTGTATTATGGAAATGAGCGTTCGGTGAGAAACGGGAAGATCCGCTGTTTTCGAACAAAATTTTGTTCAGTGATGAGGCCCATTTCTGGCTCAATGGCAAAGTCATTAAAAAAAATTGCAGCATTTGGGCTGAAGAGCAACATGAAGAGGTTCAAGAGGTGCCATTTTACCCAGAGAAAACCACGGTTTGGTGCGGTTTATAAGCTGGTGGAATTATCGGTGCATATTTTTCAAAAATGAAGATGGCCGGAACATAACCGTATATGTGACGCGTAAAATAGAAAGGGACCTACACTAAAAACCAGTTTTGTTCAGGAGAGCCATTTTAAAGATTAGGTCCCCTTCTATTTGTGCTTAGAATCGTCAACTTCACTTTCATAAAACGCGCATATCTCTGGAAGGGAAAACTTTAGGGGCATGGGATCGGTCTCATTCGATGATCAGATGTTGTCCACATAAAAAAAAAGCGAAAAGTTGATGAAAAGTTTTGTTCAAGAGAGTCATTTTAAAGATTTGGTAACTTTATATTTGCGCTTAGAATCGTCGACTTCACTTTCATAAAACGCGCATATCTCTGGGAGGGAACACTTTTGTGGCATGGGATCGGTCTCAATCTATGCTCAGATGTTGTCCACATCAAAAAAAGAAAAAAATGAAAATTATTTTTTTTTACCCTTAGGTCCCTTTCTCTATGCTCTGTCACATATGGTGCTCGCTATCGCGCCATGATATCGATCTTTATGTTACTTGAAATTGAAGCCCGTAATCTTGACGACACTTGGTTTTAACAGGACGGTGCCACTTGTCATACAGCTGCTAAAACAAACAATGGATCTATTGAGAGGTCATTTCGAAAAGCAGCTAATATCACGTTTTTGACAGGTTAATTGGCTGCCTAGATCGAGTGATATTACGCTTAGACATTTTTCTTTGGGGTTACGTAAACTCCAAAGTCTATGCGGACAAACCAGCTGCGATCCAGGTTTTGGAAGCCAACATTACGTTAAAGCCATTCCGGTCGAAACGCTCGAACGAGTCATCCAAAATTGGGCCCTCAGAATGGAAACCATGAGGCGTAGTTGCCGCCAACATTTGGTGAAATTATATCCAACAAATAAATGCCATTAAATGTCCTTTCAAATTACCAATAAAGATTCCACACTTGATTTGAATTTTTATATTTTTTTTTTGTTCTGAAAAAATACCTCACCCTATATAAGGTCAAATGTGCATACAAAATAGC
The DNA here is from genome assembly GCA_963513945.1 of Hydrotaea diabolus. Lineage (NCBI taxonomy): Eukaryota > Metazoa > Arthropoda > Insecta > Diptera > Muscidae > Hydrotaea > Hydrotaea diabolus. The sequence continues at coordinate 226,629,131 of OY740716.1, read as the reverse complement.
TGGCTGTGTAATCTTCATAGCGCAATATTATTGCTTTTCGCACAGTTCGAAGACTATGCGCAAAGCGTAATTCTCATTAATCATAATGGGACTCCCGTATAAGTTATTTGATTTGTAGCCGAATTAATCGTTGCCAAAGACTGCTGAAGAAAAACCTTGGCGGGTTTAGAGACAGCTGTACAGTCTGCCTGGCAACCGTAGCCAATACATTTCACCAATTTTTTAGTTGATTCTGAAAAAGAAACAACAAAAAGGTCTTGAACCTGAATAAAAACTATTCAAGTCATAATAATGAAAAAAGACCGAATAAATGTAAACAAAAACATAATTAGTAGGTTAATTTAATATTAAAAATTGCAACAGTAACTATATTTCTGGTTAAAAGCGGTAACCAATAATAAGTTAACTAAACAATTAAAGTGAAAATTTTCATAGTTAATAATATTAACAATTTCATTGTTAACTTGAACATGTATTGTTTCAAAAAATAGCTATGAAATTTTAATATTACTATTTTCATGGCTAAAAAAATGCATTGTTAAAACAACAATTTTTATTTTAATAATAACAATTTTAATGGTGAAAAAACTTAGCAATGCATTGTTTAAAGAACAATAATAATTTCAAAATTAACAATTTTCATGGTTAAAAAATTCAACTATAGAATAGTTAAATTAATTAGTAGTATTGTTAAATACCAGTCAACAACAAATTGTTCAGGTTAACAAATCATGTCTAATTATGGTTAAGATTGGATTAATTTTTATGGAGCCACATCAAGTCATTGGTCAATGCCAATAAGCCAACAACTGAAGACGAGCTCAGAGATAACATCCCACACGAAATTGCCAACGTTTCGGTTGAAATGTGTGCAAGAGTGGTGGAAAATTGGGTCCACTGAACAGATCGCTGTCACGGGCTCGTAGTAGTCATATGAAGTAAATCGAATTTCATATGACTACTACGCAGAGAAAAAACTTGGTTACTATATGGTCACGGCAATAATAATATGTTCTCCGCAATAAAAGTATGTTCGTCGCAACCATAGTATTGTTTACTGAATTTATTATGATTGCCGCAATATTGATATTTATCAAATGTAACGATAGTATTATTGCCAAATTTAATAATTAAAATATGGTTGTAGCAATAATATTAATATGATTGGTGCTACAAAAGTATTGTTTTTTCGGTTTTATGTTAACAATAATATGATTAAGGCAATCATACTGAATGATAGTAATTTTTGTCATTAAAAAATGTTTTTTAGAATAATGTTATTGTTACGGATCTATTGCAATAATATTACTTTTCATATGGAAATTACAATTTTTTTAACATACTACTTTGGCTTTCTTTAACTTAAATATTTTTTTAATAAAAACGCTTACGTTTTTTTCTTACTGTTGCATATATCACTTCGACTATTTTGCATTTTTATTTTCAACTAATTTTCATAACTCAAATCTATTGTTGGCAACTTAACCCAATTCTAATAAATAATATTGGGGATCATAGTATATTTGTGTGTGATCATACTATGGTTGTATGGATCATCACATGGTGAAGCATACTATGGTTACGAGGATCATAATATAGTTGTGGAGATCATAGTATGGTTGAGTGTGAATCATACTACAGTTGTGGGGATCATAGTAAGGTTGAATGTGAATCATACTATTGCTGTGGGGATCATAGTATGGGTTTAAGTGAATCATACTATTGTGAGGATTAAAGTGTGGTTGTTAGGATCATAGTATGCTTGTATTTGAATCATACTATTGTTGTGAGGTTCATAGTATTGTTGTACCACAACCAGACAGACACCCAACAATAATATTATCCTCTTTAAATATTGTCACCACAACTATACCTTTTTTCGGCGTGAATGCACCAATTTTAACCAAATCCAAAATTTTTTAATTTGAATAGGAAATAAAGCTTTGACCTTCTGCAAGTCCTATTTTTTATCATGTATTCTGTTTCCGTCTTAGTGTTACGAGTTGCATCGCTTAGACTATCCTTACTTTAAAACTCGAAACAAAAGTATTTATGAAATTCTATTTTCACCTACTTTAGACGCATTCGAAGTGATGCTTTATTGTTGGTTCTTTGGTTGTGTTCAGCTACCATATGCATGTTTGATTGAATCTTTAAAACAAATTCATGCTTAGTATATTTATCTATTAGTTTATATCTAGAATAATTATGAGATTTCTTTTGCAAACCAATTACTATAAACAATAGGCAATTGCATAGTTTGAATATCTAGTAGGTCAGGCCCTCCATTAATTTTTTGAAAATAATAACCTTCAAATGCTGGCAACTGTATTATGGAAATGAGCGTTCGGTGAGAAACGGGAAGATCTGCAGTTTTCGAACAAAATTTTGTTTAGTGATGAGGCCCATTTCTGGCTCAACGGCAAAGTCAATAAACAAAATTGCAGCATTTGGGCTGAACAAGAAGAGGTTCAAGAGGTGCCATTAAACCCAGAGAAAACCACGGTTTGGTCCATTTGGCATGCAAACAAAAATGTTCATTTCACCATTTATAATAAAAAAAAACCGTCACAATAATCTGCAAATGACAAACGAAATTTTACCACCAACTGAAACCTTACCTAAAATTCTCGTCTAAAACCATTTTTTTCCCCGCGAAAAGCTTTCAAGAAAAGCTAGATATGACGGGAAAATTGCCAAATTGGCAACACTGACCTCTGCTCGCTCATTCATCTTATTTCGTCCATCGTTGTATACGAGGGACGTAAGTGTGTTTGTGACTCCTATACTCTACTGTACACACACGCACTCACACGACGACTGAACGAGAGAGTGGAGAGGGCAAATGGTAGGTACATTCCTCGTTCACCATTCGCCCTGATTGACAGACAGAAACAATTGCTTTAAGCACAACTGCTGCTGCTGCTACAAAAAAGTGCGCACACAACCCCTTCAGAGTAAGTAGAGTACAACAACAACAAAAAACTACAAATAACAAGGACAATAAGAACAACAGCTACAATCAACCCCACCACATAAAGAAGAAGGAAACAAAAAGCAGCAAGCCAACAACAACAACGTGAACTCTCAACTACATTTTGATTAAAATTTTATTTATTTGCCATTGTCATCGTATAGTTGTTGTGATCCTTTTCCTTGTTTTTTTTGTGTGGAGAAGCCAATGTGTATGCATGTGTGTGTGTGCGTGTGTTACTGCTGCTACATGTGCCGACATATTTTTGTTAAATGATGCTTCTGCTTTTTTGTAGCCATTGTTCCAATTCAAGCATACATACATACTTACATGTAGATAAAATATTGTATATAAAATATATACATGTGTATGTACATACGACAATAATAAAAACAATCAATCCTACAACTATATCCATATCATCGCATCATCAGCATCCTTGTAGTCCTCATCGTGTCACCGCCATTTGGCAAACGACCACAGCAGTAACATTGACACTCACACACACACACACGCTACACTAGTACATACTTCATGCAACAAACAATGCCGTGTGTTAAAAAAGACAATAATGAAATTGTTGAGAGAATCATTCGAATTAAAATAAAATAAAAACTACAATCCTTTATTTGCCAAACGACAATTGTCATCTCGACATTCTCTATGCTTGTGCTGCTGGTGGGCCAGGTTGCTGCTGTCGTTACTTCGCCGTTTGGCTAGGTGAAAAACATCAAAATGGATGCTTTTAAATTGTTGAAAAAGAATTATTTTAAACGAAACTATGTTTGCTACTTCGCAAGGGGTGAATTGCCATTTGAAAATTTTTTTAATACAGGGTGATTCATTTACAGTTACTTTTAATTTGTTTTTTTACAGATGACGCGTGACTTGATTTTTAAGAAGTGTGTGTCAATTAAGGTTGAAAGTCGACTTTCGACCAACCGATTAACTAACGCGTGAAACATTCCGAGGTTCCCTACTTTTTAAAAAAAAAAACACGGCAACTTCAAATTGAATGGGAAATATTTATTATCATTTGAAAGAATGTTCGTTGACATTTATTTTTTTTTGAAGATTTTTCCTATCAAATGTTGACCGCGGCTAAATTTCAGATGTTCCATCCGTTGAGTCCAATTTTCGATAACTCGTTCGATCATTTCGACTGGTGACTGGCGAATGACACTCGTGATAATTTGCTCCAAGGCCTCAATCGAAGTGGGTTTGTCCACATAAACTTTAGACTTTACATATCCCACAGGAAAAATTATTACGATGTGATATCACACGATCTTAGTGGCCAATCGACCAGCCCAAAACGTAAAATTATCTGCTCACCGAAGTGTTCTCTCAATAAATCCATTGATAGATGCGATGTGTCGGAAGTGGCGCCGTCTTGTTGAAACTAAATGTCGCCGAGATCAAGAACTTAAAATTCAGACATTAAATAGTCGGTTATAGTTGCACGATAACAATCGCCATTGGCGGTTACGTTCTTACCGGCATAATTTTTGAAGAAATATGGTCCGATGATTCCACCGGCCCACAAACCACAGACGCAGAGAAAAAACATGGTTACTACATGGGCACGGCAATAATAATATGTTCTCCACAATTAAAGTATGTTCATCGCACCCATAGCATTGTTAATTGAATTTATTTTTGACAATAGTATAATTGCTGCAATATTAATATTGTTGAAATGTAACAATGGTATTATTGCCAAATTTAAAAATGAAAATATGGTTATAGCAACAATATAAATATGGTTGGTGCGACAGAAGTATTGTTTTGCATTTTATGTTAACAATAATATGATTATGGCAATCATACTGTATGATTGTAGCTTTTCTTCATTCAAATATGTTTTTAAGATCAAATGTTATTGGTACGGATCTAATGCAAAAATAGTACTTTTTTAACGAAATTAAATTTTTTTAAAAAAGCTGCTTTGGCTTTGTTTAACTGAAGTATTTTTAATAAAAACGCTAACGTTTATTTCAACTTATTTTTTCTACTGTGAAATAAATCACTCATATTATTTTGTATTTTTGAATAATTTTCATAATTCAAATCTATTGTTGACAACTTAAACCAATTCTTATAAATAATATTGGGGATCAAATCTATTGTTGACAACTTAAACAAATTCTAATAAATAATATTGGGGATCATAGTATAATTGTGTGTGATCATACTATCGTTGTAGGGATCATAACGTGGTTGCCTGTGAATCATACTATGGTTGTGAGGATCGTACTGTGGTTGTATATGAAACATACTATGGTTGTGAGGATCATGCTATGGTTGTGGAGATCATAGTATGGTTGATTGTGAATCATACTATGGTAGCATGGTTATGTGTGAATCATACTATTGTTGTGAGGATCATAGTATGGTTGTATTAGAATCATTCTATTTTTGTGAGGATCATAATATTGTTGTAGCACAACCATATACCCAACAATAGTATTATCCTCTTCGAATATTGTCACCACAACCATACTTTTTTTCTGCGTGCACCGAACCGTTTTTGCTGGATAAAGTGGCAGTTCTTGAACCTATTCTGGTTGCTCTTCGTCCCAAATGCGGCAATTTTGCTTGTTTACATACTCATTGAGCCAGACATGGGCCTCATCGCTGAACAAAATTTGGCTCTAAAAGTCGGATCTTCTTGGAACTTTTCAAGAGCCCATAGAGCGAAGCGATGTCGTTTGGGAACGTCCGGCGGCTTCAGTTCTTGCACAACCTCTATTTTGTGCGCTTTCAATTAAAGATCTCGACGTTAAATAAGCAAAGTCGTTGCAAACGTCAGTCCGAATTGCTGCGAACGGCGCCGAATCGACTCTCCACGATCTTGGTGTACACTCTTAGCTACGGCCGCTACATTTTCTTCACTGCGAGCTGGACGTGGTCTATTCGGTCGAATATTATCCAATAATGAATGCTGGGTCTCAAGATGGGTGATGGTGTTGCGAATAGTACGCTCAGTAGGCCGATTATGTTGACCATAAGTTGAACGAAGTTCACGAAACATATTCCTCACAGAACGTAAATTTTTGTAGTAAAGTTGAACGATTTGTAAACGTTGTTCAGGCGTTAGTCTTTCCATGATGAAATGACAAACAATAGTAAAAAAATAGCATGCCAGTATGACACGACTCACACGTGATCTGTCAAAAAAGGCTATTGAAAAAGTATCTCTACTTGGATCACCCATTATTTTCCTAACTAATATAAGAAGATACTTTGTAGAAAATGGGCAAGCATTTGAGGGACACGATAATTATTTTGGGAGAGCTGTTTTTTGTATTTAAAGTGTGCTAGTTTAGTGTTTTCTGTATTTTTTGTGCTTCAACTTTGCCTTTTTTGAGTTCTTCCGATTGTGATCAAACGAAAACGGATAAAGAAACCGAGAATTTGAGCATTACCGAGTGCTGTGTTTCTACATTATTGCAAAGAAGAAGCACATCGCCCATCTTGTACAATTTATCGTCTTTGCTAATGTAATTTCGGGTTTCTTAATCTATAAATCAGTGGTAAAAATCGACTTCGACTACGATTACCGATTAAATTTCATTAATACAGGGTGGGCCAAAATTGACCAAAGGGTTTAAAAATTAAGTAAATTTTTCTTTTATATATTTTCTTTTCAGATTAAAAAGGCTGATCCATCTAGAGGTATTTTTTTAGAACAAAAAAAATATAAAAATTCAAATCAAGTGTGGAATCTTTATTGGTAAATTGAAAGGACATTTTATGGCATTTATTTTTATAATTACAATAAACAAAATTGCAGCATTTGGGCTGAAGAGCAACAAGAAGAGGTTCAAGAGGTGCCATTATACCCAAAGAAAACCACGGTTTGGTGTGGTTTTAGCTGGTGGAATCACCGGTGCATATTTTTTCAAAAAATAATGATGATGGCCGGACCGAACCGTGAATGGACATTTTATGGCATTTATTTTTTGAAGATATTTACCTTCACATGTTGGCACCTGTATAATGGAAATGAGCGTTCGGTAAGAAACGGGAAGATCCGCAGTTTTCGACCAAAAATTCATTAATTCATTCAAAAGTCATTACGAAAAGCAGCTTATTGCACGTTTTGGACAGGTGAGTTGGCCGCCTAGATCGAGTAATATCACAGCTTTAGACATTTTTCTTTTTGGTTACGTAAAGTCCAAAGTCTATGCTGACAAACCAGCTACCAGCAACATTACGCGTGTCATTAAAGCCATACCGGTCGAAATGCTCGAACGAATCATCCAAACCACGGTTTGGTGCGGTTTATAAGCTGGTGGAATCATTGAAGCATATCTTTTCAAAAATGATGATGGCCGGAACGTAACCGTGAATGGTGCTCGCTATCGCGCCATTATATCGATCATTGTGCTACCTGAAATTGAAGTCCGTAATCTTGACGACACTTGGTTTTAACAGGACGGTGCCACTTGCTATACAGCTGCTTAAACAATGGATCTATTAAGAGGTCATTTCGAAAAGCAGCTAATTGCACGTTTTGGACCGGTAAGTTGGCCGCCTAGATCGAGTGATATCACACCTTTAGACATTTTTCTTTGAGGTTACGTAAAGTTCAACTATAGCTGACAAACCAGCTTCGATTCAGGTTTTGGAAGCCAACATTACGCGTGTAATTAAAGCCATCCCGGTCGAAATGCTCGAACGAGTCATCCGAAATTGGACCCTCAGAATGGAAACCCTGAGGCGTAGTTGCGGCCAACATTTAAAGAAAATATTTTCAAAAAATAAATAACATAAAATGTCCTTTCAAATAATACCTCTAGGTGGACCACCCTATATATAACACTTGGAGAATAAATAATGGAGAGATTCACAACTGATCAAAGAACCAGAATAATAGAATTTTATTATTTAAACCAGCGATCAGATATTTTAACGCAAAAAGTATATCGTCGTCATTTTAACGTCAGCGTTTCGCATTCTGAAGCAATGATTCGTTGCTTAGTTGATCGTCATCACCAACATGGCATCGTAAGAGATTTGCTTCAAACCAGTAGACCACGTTCAATTCGCACTAAGAATAATATTAAACGAGTACAGCAAATAGTTTACGAAACACGAAAAACATCTGCCAGAAGACGTTCTGCTAATCAAGGAATGTGTCGTACGTCACTAAGGGTGCATTAAAAAACTGTTATACTCGTACCCATATAAAGTGCAATTGGTTCAAGAATTAAAACCCGCATACCTGCGGCAACGTCTAAATTTCAACAGTTGGCCAGCAATGAAATCAACTTTTTTTAAAATATGATTATGAGCTATGAAGTTCATTTCCACTTGAATGGCTTTGTTAATAAGCTGAACTGTAGGTTCTGGGCTTCTGAAAATCCAAGAGCCATTCATCAACGCCAATTGCACCCCGTTAGGTGTACACTATGGTGTGGGATCACATCTGCACATATCATTGGGCCTTACTTCTTCGAGAAGTAATGGAGAGCGGTATCGGTTTATGATAGAAAAATTTTTACGTCCTGCTTTTAAAGACACCCCTGAGATGTGGTTTCAGCAGGACAGAGCCACTGCCCAAACTACAATGACAATTTTAAGTCAAGTTTTTGGAGAGCGAATAATTTCCAGAAATTCGGAAATTATTATTTTCTTTGTGGTCATTTGAAGAAGCGAGTATATGTGAAAAAGCCCACAACTCTATCCTTCAACTCTAGGCCATCTTTGTGGCTAAAATTCGAACGCTACAAACACAAATTTTGAAAGATGTTATGGAAAATGCTCTAAAACGGGCCTATTATTGCGAAGCTGAAAACGAGGGTCATTTAAGAGACATTATTTTTCATACTTAGTGTAAAAAAAACTCCGTTTTGTTAATAAAAATTAATGAACGAAAATGTTTTTAACCCATTGGTAACCTTTGGCTCAGCCTGTATGAGCACATGGAAATAGTTAACATCCATAATTTATCTTGAGAACATTCATATTTTAAGAAAACAAAATGTTGCTGTATTTATAAACTTCTAGATTTTTTTTCTTTTTTTGATGTGGACAACATCTGAGCATCAAATGAGACCGATCCCATGCCCCAAAAGTGTTCCTCCCAGAGATATGCGCGTTTTATGAAAGTGAAGTCGACGATTCCAAGCGCAAATAGAAAGGGACCTAATCTTTAAAATGGCTCTCCTGAACAAAACTTGTTTTTAACCTTAGGTCCCTTTCTATTTTCGCGTCACATATAATTTAAAGTTATGGCCAAGAATTTAGCTCTATTATAAAGATAAGGGTTTGCCATTACGAGTATGTTTCAAAAATAACTTCGGGCAAGTGGCAGCCGCCCAGGCCTCAACCGTGTCGTGGCTTATCTGCTTAGACAAGCGATTTCACAAAACCCCACAAAAATAGTCCAGAGGTGTTAAATCGCACGACGTGAGATAATGCGCTCACCAAATTTCACTTCAATAAATTGATTGTTTCGTTGACTGTATGGCATGTAGCGTCGTCTTGTTGCAACCAAAGATCGTCCACATCAACACCCTTCAATTCAGGCACGAAAACGTTATTTATCATGGCTCGATAGCATCCTACATTGACTCGTTTTGAAAAAAAATATCCCCAGTAATAGCCGACATAGTTATGGAAGAGCTTCTAGACACCTCACTAGACAAGATGACATACAAACCCAAATTATTAACGAAATATGTGGACGATCTCTTTGGAATTTTTAAGAAAAGAGAAATTAAGAACACTCTGGATGTACTCAACTCAGATTCAATAGTTTGTCGACAAGGTCAGTTACTAAAATTAGATTGGTACCAAAAACCTACAGCTTCTGGCAGACTTATTAACTTTAGTTCAAAGCATCCTAGACGAGTAATTATTAATACAGCGACTAACTTCATCAATAGAATTTTAGATATTAGCGACATACAGTTTCACAAACACTATTTAGTAAAAATTAGATCCATTTTAAGGCAAAATGACTTCCCACACAAGACTATCAAAGACCTACTAAACAAATGGAAATCAAAATCCAATTCCTCAGCTGTCATCGCAGAACCTGCAACAAAAATATATAAACCAACAACATACGAGTATATACCGGGTTTTTCAGAAAGGCTTAGCCATTCCAACATTTATAGCAAAGACAAATATCAACTTGCACTAAAGACACACAGTACAGTAAACAGTTTATTTAGCAGGACAAAATCTCGAATAAATAACGAAGATAAATCAGACGTTGTATACCAAATAAAGTGCAATGGTGACAAGTCCGACATATGCCAAAAGGTATACTCGTATGTCGGCACTACTAAATCTAAACTTAAGACAAGAATTTCGTCCCACAGATCTGACCTAAAAGCCGTAAATAGGCCCATAGAACAAAAGACCGCACTTGCGGCCCACTGTACATTGACTGGACATAAGCCTGACTTTACCGACGTAAAAATTGTAGCGCAAGAGAGAAATTATAGAAGAAGATACACTCTCGAAATGCTTAACATTATTGACGTACCTAATGAGAGGATCATTCATTACAAAACGGACACAGATGGGATCGCACACATACATAGAAATGTGGTGCATAAGCACAGACGCAAGCTGAAGAGTAACACAAAAATCAGTTGACAGCGATAATCAGACGGATGACATTGTTTTGTTAATGTAATTATTTTTCAAATATTGTGTTAATGTTTTGTTTATTAAATGTAATCATGTTTTGTATTTTGTCAGTGACAACCCCTGAAGATGATTGACGAAGTCAATCGAAATATTGGGATAAATAAAAATTAAACAACACATAGAACAACGAGTTTAAATAAATGACCTCAAGCCGAAAAATAATTTTATAATTTTATTTTATAAAAATATGTACCAATGATATCGTCTGCCCATAGAGCGAACCAAACAATGACTTTTAAAAGATGTAACGGCGTCTCAACAATGGCTTGTGGATTTTCATTACTCTAACTGCTACAATTTTGGTTATTAACGTACCCATTCAACCAAAAGTGAGCTTCATCGCTGAACAAAATTTTCTTGTAAAAACCAGGGTCGATGGCCATCTCATTTGAATATGGCATACCAAACTGAGCATTAATCAAGTGACAGTCGATTTTTTTATTAAAACAATTTTTACGTGTTTTGTCATATTTTGAAACTTCTAGACTTGGTCTCTGTATCGATATTTAGTGTTGAGCATAGCGCAGAGGACCGAAGGAATCTCGAATATTTGCAACCTTTTGTCATTTAATTGAGATTCTACTACGAACAAGTACGAGTACTTAGTAGGGACATAAATACTGTTACACTCTTTTTATGCTGGTAAACAAAAAGTACTGAATGTTTTTCGACCAAATATTTTTCAATATATTTTTGTTGATGTATATTGTATCCAAAAAGAATCTACTTATTCGAAATGTCCGCCTTTTGCCTTTACACACGCCTTACGCCGCACTGGCCAATAGTCCATTGGCACTGCACGAACCTCGTCCATTGGAAAATTGGCCACAGCTCGAACCAAAGCTGTCTTATGAAATCCAATGTCGGGGTATCTTTTGTCAATAACCTTGTCCTCTTAAACCGTCCACAATTTGTAATCCAATGGGTTCAAATCTGGACTGCCTGAGGGTCATTCTTCAGAAGAAATGAACGATGGCAAATTGTTTCGAAGACAGGCCTGGGACGTTTTAGCCTTATGGACCGACGCAGAATCCTGCTGGCTTAGGAACAGGGAATTGTTAAGAGGCTTCACAACAGCTTCCAAGACGGTTTCTTGGTAAACTTTGGCCGATGTGTTGACTCCTTATTGGCAAAAATGCAGGTCAGTGACCCCATTGTAGGGGAGACCCCACCAAACCATGACTGAAGCTGGGTGATGACCCTTTTCCATCCTTGGGATCAGTTCAGAAGCTTCCTTAGATGACCGAGCATACACTCTATCATTTTGCTTGTTAAATTTTTCCTGAACGCTAAAAATTTTTTCATCCGTGAACAAAATTTTTCTGTGCAAGTTATCAGCGTGCTTCGTTTACATTTTTTAATCCTTTTTTTTTAAAGCTGCAGTTAATAAATGTTCGATACGTCGTTTGAAAGCCCCAAGTCCCAAGTCTTTTTTAATGATTCGACTCATGGACTTTTGCGTGCTATTCATCTCACGGGCCATGGTTTGCTATTTTCGGTGCGGATTTCTGTGATTTCTTGATTTAACGGCTTTGATGACATGCGGTGTTCGAACAGAGCGTGGGCGGCCCGACCGGTGGCGGTCTTTTACATCTCCAGTCTCATCAAACAGTTTTATGCATCGGTAGACGAACATGCGGCTTATCCCTAGTGGCCGGAGCCTTTTGAAAATATCGCTCTTTCCATTTCACACTTGAAAAGCGCTATTACAGCGAAACGGTCTCATTATCTGACCACTCCATGATGAAAGTTGAAACAATTTTAAAATCCCGTTACAGGCTAACGCTATTGAGGTTAGCTTTCAAAACCCATATGACATTAACGGGGTATGTTCAGTTCTACTATTGAAATGGGTGTGTTCAATGTTGTAACAGTATTTATGTTCCTACTAAGTATTTTTCATTTAACAGATCATCTAATTTCTTCGACATTGTTTTTTTAGATTTTACAGCGTTTAAACTAATAAAAAATGTTTTCTGAATTGATTGTAACTGTCAAAATGTTCTATTATTAAATGTTTAAAAGAATTGCCATCGTTCGATCATTTGTGCAAGTCTTATATCTGACTTTCGAAAACGCATGTATAGGGGGACTCTCCTGTGTGAAGGTCATAAAAAAATTCCTTATTATTGTACATTACATTAGATTGCAAAAAAACAATTAAAAATAGAATCGTATATATGTGTACAGATTTTTGGTTAGTTATAAATTAATAACCGTTTATAGAATGACCACGTACTAGTGATAGCTTTTAAGTTGCTATCACTTAAAGTTACTTATGCCCTCCAGCTATCAATATATTCTCAAAAAGAAGAAGAATTCTGACATCGTTTACAAATATGTACCACATTTGGACATCTATTATTTCTAGATAATTTCTTTCATAATTAAAGGCCAAACCAATTTTCAACATTATCACGAAATACTTTTGTATCGTGGCTTGATTTATTACATCGAAATTTGTAATAATTATGAGGACATTATCTATTAAACAACAAAATCAATTTGCCTATAAGGGTCATATTAAAATGTTTGCACATACTTAGGAAAATGTTGTTTACACCAGTCATATTAAATAACATCATTACGGGTAAAGAATATCCCCGCCATTCACTCGCACTGACTCAAATACAGAGGAAGGTACACACAGAAAAAAATCATCGTCGGAGATTGCGTACAGTAAATCTATATATGTGACAGCACATAGAGAAAGGGACCTAAGGGAAAAAAAGGATTATCACTTTTTTTTTGACGTGGACAACATCTCAGCATCGAATGAGACCGATCCCATGCCCCAAAAGAGTTCCCTCCCAGAGATATGCGCGTTTTATGAAAGTGATGGTACACAAAAGATACACGTATTTTAATCTTTAAAATGGCTCTCCTGAACAAAACTGGTTTTTACCCGTAGGTCCCTTTCTATTTTGCGCGTCACATATAATTAGTAGGGACATAAATACAGTTACAACATTGAACACACCCATTTCAATAGTAGAACTAAACATACCCCGCTAATGTGTTATGGGGTTTGAAAGCTAACCTCAATAGCGTTAGCCTGTAACGGGATTTTAAAATTGTTTCAACTCATTGAACAGGGATTAAACCGGCTCAAGACCTCTTGCTTCTATATTTAAATAGAAGACAAGTTTTTAACAAAATGGCAAAGTGACATTGATTTTCGTGGCTGCACACTACTTTTATCATGATTTCGGGTCCGTGACAACCCGTGACAGCGTTGTCACGGACGTTGAGCCGGTTTAATCCCTGTTCAATGTGTAAAAGCAACAGACCAAAATAAAACAAACGAGCTAAACATTGTTTCAACTTTCGTCATGGAGTGGTCAGATAATGAGAACCGTATCGCTAATCATAATAGCTCTTTTCAAGTGTGAAATGAAAAAAAGCGATATTTTCGAAACGCTCCGGCCACTAGGGATTAGCCGCATGTTCTTCTACCGATGCATAAAACTGTTTGAGGAGACTGGAGATATAAAAGACCGCCACCGGTCGGGCCGCTCACGCTCTGTTCGAACACCGCATGTCATCATAGCCGTTAAATCAAGAATTCACAGAAATCCGCTCCGAAAACAGAAAATTATGGCCCGTGAGATGGATCTCTCGCAAAACTCCATGAATCGACTCATTAACAAAGAATCGGGACTTGGGGCTTTCAAACGACGTACCGGACATTTATTGACTGCAGCTTTAAAAAAAGGATTGAAAAATGCAAACGTCTTTTGGTGAAGCACGCTGATAACTTGCACAGAAAAATTTTGTTCACCGATGAAATAGTTTTTACCGTTCAGGAAAAAATTAACAAGCAAAATGATATAGTGTATGCGCGGTCATCTAAGAAAGCATCTGAACTGATCCCAAGGGTGGAAAAGGGTCATCACCCAGATTTTGTCATGGTTTGGTGGGGTGTCTCTTACGATGGGGTCACTGACCTGCATTTCTGCGCACAAGGAGTCAAAACATCGGCCAAAGTTTACCAAGAAACCGTTTTGGAAGCTGTTGTGAAGCCTCTTAACAATTCCCTGTTCCAAAACCAGCCATGGACTTTCCAGCAGGATTCTGCGCCGGCCCATAAGGCTAAAACGTCCCAGGCCTGGCTTCGAAACAATTTGCCAGCGTTCATTTCCTCTGAGGAATGGCGCTCAGACAGTCCAGATTTGAACCCATTGGATTACAAATTGTAGACGGTTTTAGAGGACAAGGTTTGTCACAAAAGATACCCCAACATTGGATCTCTTTAGACTGCTTTGGTTCGAGCTGTGGCCAATTTTCCAATGGACGAGGTTCGTGCAGCTATTGACGATTGGTCAGTGCGACTTAAGGCGTGTGTAAAGGCAAAAGGCGGACATTTCGAAAAGAAGATTCTTTTTGGATACACTATACATCAATAAATATCTGTGGTCTCAAGGCATAACAGCATAACTCGAGATATGCTAAAATTGAGTTAATAGTACCATGGGGTTCCCCATATTCGATTACATATTGTGGCAAATTTCGGTCCTGATACCTTGTTTAGTTATCGAGATATAAGGCAAGATTTATTAGCATATGTCGCTGTGTCACTTCATTACAAATGGAATAACAGCACAACAATACTTGTGTTTCTATTCCTCAGTCAACTTCGAACTGCTGAAGAGGTAAGTCATAGGAAGCCATAACAACATATCTGAGTAGTGTTTTTATTCCAAATTGAACTTAAGACCTAGGATAAAAGTAAATCAACTTATGCTGTTATTCCAAAATCTATTATTGCCAATTGGCACACATATCTCAAAAAGTGTTGTTTTTCAAAATTATGGTTCTTCCAATTTAGGGACATATCTTTAATTATGTTGTTATATCAAAATTGAATTCAATCAAACTGGAAAAATATATCTTGTTATGCTTGTATTCCAAAGACAAATTAACACCTTTTTTTAAAATATGCTTTTATAAAACCACTAAATACTATGAATTTTAAAATGATTAAGGTTTAATATTAACTTTCGTTCTTAAAAGTATAAGTTAACAATGCAGCCAAGGCTACGTCTTCACTGCATGGCACATTAGACACAGGGTCGCACGAAGCGTAGCAAATCGGGCTACGAAGTTGCTCGCAGTGTAGTGGGCGTCAATACACCGTTTGGCAGATCAACTGGCGCGAGCTGATCTAAATTGGCGGGATAAAAGCACGAAACTTCACTTGTAAAACTAACATTGAAAGCGATAGTTCGATCTTCGATAATATAATTAGAATAGTATTATTTCATGCCTACATAGTAGGTAGTGCTCAAATTAAGTAAAATTAAATTTATTAATAGTAAGTTAATGTTAAATTGTGAATACTTAATACTTAAATTAATATTTCCTAATTAGAGTTTAACTTAAACGTTAAGTTCAGCAAGAATTTTAAGGATGGCGGAGAAAATACATGAAGGGAACACAGATGAGAAGCAAATAAAATTTAAGATTAACCAGTGGCCTTCGAAATACTTATGCGAGAACAGTATATTTTCCGCAATCGGCGATACATTTTTCGAAAATACATTTTTTACGCCATGTGTTGATAATGAAACTGAATCGAGCTCAAGAATACTCCACTGCAAACTTCTTTACCGCAAACTTCTTTACCGGAATATTTTGAGGAATCTAGCTATATTGATTTTGATTCCGACGATTCGGTGAAGGACCGAGATTTCATACTTTCATCTACCGAAATTTCTCACATCTCTGAATCTTCTGAAGCTAGTCCAGAGAAGACTCAGAGCTTCCACACCAAAAAAAAAAAGCTCCCATGTCTCAGAATCTATTGAGACGCACACTGAAACTTCTAAGTCAAGAAAAGAGAGAAAGAAGAACCGCAACTCAGGGAAATCATATACTACACAACTTGGAAAGGTAATTGATGAAAGAAAATGTGTTCCTATGGGATCATGCAGGAAAAAATGTAGAGATAAAATACTATTTAAGGAGCAAAACATGATTTTTAAAAAATATTGGAGTCTTGGATCATACAATGAACGAGTTATATACATTTCATCGCTGATTGAAATATCAGAAAACAGGACGCAAACAAATGTCAAAAGTACGAGAAATCCAAAAAAACAGAAGTAACACTAACTATTATTATTTGGAAGTTAATGGAAATAGAATTAATGTTTGCCAGATGTGCTTCATCTGTTGTTTTGGAGAAACTAAAAGTTTTATCAGAAGCGTCATTTCCAAAAAAATTAATTTTCCAAACATTGAACTTTCTGATCGACGTGGATCATTGACACCAAAAAATAAATTTACTGATTCACAGATTTCGTTAATAAAAGCACATATTTTGAGCTTTCCTGCATATGAAAGCCATTACTGCCGAAGAGACTCAGAGAGGAAATATCTGAGCTCAGATCTTTCTATCAGTAAAATGCATGAACTATTTTGCAATCAAAACGAAACCTTGGTAAGTGTATCAAAATATTCAGAAATATTTCACACAATGAATTTAAAATTTAAACAACCAAAGCTCGACACTTGTAGTAAGTGCGATATTTTTAAAGCCAAGCTGGAATACACGGATAAAAATAATGAGTTATATGTTCAAATAAGAGCAAACCAGGCTGAACATCATGATTTAGCAGAATTTGCTTATAAATCAAAGGAGAAAGATAAAAATATTGCAAAGTCAAACAAAAATGTAAAGACATATGCCTTTGACCTACAACAATGTCTTCCAACACCATATTTGAAAACATCTATTTGCTATTATAAAAGACAATTATTTACATTTAATTTGACTGTACATGACTGTGAAACCAACGAGCCATACTGCTATATGTGGCATAAAGCGACTGGTCGAAGAGGCGGAAACGAAATTTCATCGTGCTTATTCAAACACCTTAGCTCATTACCTGATAACGTCGATACATTAATTTTTTATAGCGACTCATGTGCTGGACAAAATAAAAATTCTTATGTAAGCGCTATGTTCATGCTATATCTTCAAAACAATCCGCACATCAAAACCATTGACCACAAATTTTTAGTGCCAGGACACACACACATGGAGTGTGATGTAGATCACGCAGTCATAGAGAGAGAAAAAAAGAAAACATCCCAAAAAATTCACCACCCTCGTGACTGGTACCAGTTTGTCCGATCAATGGGTACGAAAAATAAATTTTGTGTTATAGAAATGGAAAGTACAAATTTTTATGACTTTGGGTCTTTATCGAAAAATAAGTTTGTTTGGAGAAAGTTAAATGAAAATGGTCAGATGTAAAATGGTTAAGGTACAGCAATAGTAAATTTGGTTACATACAGTATAAGACGTCATTAAACGATAACGAACCGTTTGAAAGTCTTTGTGTATTAAAACGTGGGGTAATTTCGCTTGTGTCATCTGATTTAGAACAAGTTACAAAGCTACCTATTATCTCGAAAGAAAAAAAGGCGGATCTTTTAAGTATTCTTGATTTAATTGATCCATGCTTCCACGACTTCTATAAAAATTTAAATGATGGTAACATTCCAAACACCGATCCAGATATAGCCGAAGATGATTAAATAAGGACAACATTTAAAGCACAAATAACTATTGCCAAAATTTAATTCATAATTTTTTATTCCAGAGATTGAACTCAATTTTAATTTTACGTATTTTACTAATAAAAATTTAAAGTGTATGTTTAAATAAAGCAATTTTTTGTAAATGTATTAATTAAACAAGAAATGAGACTGAACTCAATTTTAATTTTACGTATTTTATTAATAAAATACATATACAAATAAATATTTGAACATAAAAGCGTTTATTTGATGTTTGATTTCATTGCAAATAGGTCAACTACTTTTCATTACGGACAAATATGTTAGTTTGGAATGTTGGAATAAAAACATAACTCGAGTTGAGAGAATATAATGCGTTTTGTAAGATCGACATAAGTCGAGGTGTGTTACAATACAGAATATAATACGTTTTGTAAGAACGACATAAGTCGAGGTGTGTCTCTATAACTTAATTTATTTAAAAAGGAATAACAGCATAACTTCGTTTTTAATCAATAACATTTAAAATTAAAATAAATATATTATTGTTTTTACATAAATTCATTTCCCTTTTAATGTCTGAGAAATTTGCAGTGAGATAAATAAAATAAGTCAATAAACATTTTTCCTATATCAATTTAAACTTTAAAATGCTCTCCTGAAAAGTTGCAAAAACACACTTATGCTGTTACGCCTTGTGACCACAGATATATGTTAAACAATATTAGGTTTAAAAACATTCAGAGCTTTTTATTTTATAGCATAAAACGCGTGTAACAGTATTTATGTCCCTACTAAGTATATCCAATAAACAGCTTAGAACTTTTTTTTAAAAAATATGTGAAGTTTTACATCGCCTTATACTAAACTTTTTTCGATAATCAGCTTACAACTTTTTTTTGTAAATATGCAAATTTGTTCATCGCCTCGGAACGAAAATATTTTCGATAAAGGGCGTACTATTTTTATTGTACGAGGTCGACCGCAAAAGCAACTGGCCTAACATAAAAGAACCTTTTTTTTTGGAATTATTATTATTTATTTTTCAACATAATCTGCTTCCAACTCAATACACTTCATCAAACGTTTTTCAAGTTTTTTAATTCCATCCGAAAAATAAGATATTTCAAGACCTTCAAAATATGACTCAGTTTCAGCAATAACCTCGCTATTGGACGAAAATTTTTGCCACCGAGAATTTTTTTTTAAATTTGGAAACAAGAAATTATCAGAAGGATCTAAATCTGGACTATATGGTGGATGCGGAGCAATTTCAAATCGTAATTCGGCCAGTTTTTGTTGAGTTAAGGTTTTGTTGTGTGAAGGAGCATTATCTTGATGAAAAATAACATTTTTTTTCTAAATGCGGTCATTTTATCTTGGTTTCTTCACTCAACCGATCCAATAATGCACAATAATATTCACTATTTATAGTTTTTCCTTTCTCAAGATAATCAATAAATATTATACCCCTTGCATCCCAAAATACTGTGGCCATTACTTTTCCTGCTGACTTAACAGTTTTCGCCTTCTTGGGACCACTTTTACCAGCTTCTTTCTATCCATTGTTTTGACTGTTCTTTGCATTCTGGGATGTAGTGATGGATCCATGTTTCATCAACAGTTATCAATCGGCGCAAGAACTCTGATAAAACGCTAAAAGCTCCTCGGAATTGGTCCAACGGACGATTTTTTGGGGCAAAGTCAACAAACGCGGCACCCATCTTGCGGATAGCTTTTTCATTTAGTAGCAGCATAGTAGTAGCAGTTTTCGGTCTTCCAACGCGTTGTTCATCTTCCGTACTTGAACGAAGCATTTTAAATTGTTGAACCCAGGATTTCACGGTGGAGTATGATGGTGCATTATCACCATGAACAGAATCCAATTCATCTTTGATTAATTGTGGCGTATAACCTTTCATATAAAAGTGTTTAATTACCGCACGAAACTCTTTATTTTCCACTTTTCAAAAATTATAAAACTTGTTTACTTCAATCACCTGTAACAAAGAAAATAATCATTAAATATTTAGGAAATTTCGACAGATGGCTTATAAAAGATTTCTTTTAAAACACAAAAAAAAATTGCTAGTAAAACAGAAAATGTGCCAGGCCAGTTAGTTTTGTTTGCGGTCGCCCTCGTAAATATTGGAATTTGTTTATTGCCTGACATCGGAAACATATTCGATAAACCACGTAGGTTTAATGTGTTTTATTCACAGGATTCGTAATTAATTTTTTGTTCTTTTTTTGTTCAGTGTGTACAAATGCACGCAAAATCTTTCCTTCATGCTCTAGAAACAGACATGCGGAATCTTCTGAATAGCAGAGTGCTGTAAAGTAGATCAGATACTTCACAGGCCACTTGTTTACTTGTTCTTGTACTTGTTTTTTTTTCAAATATAGCTGAAAATTTTGAAATTTAAAAAACTAAAGGTTGTTTTTTATACGTGTGGTTTTCAATCTGGCCACACTTTTATTCGGAGTTGGTTTGTGTTAAAGCTGTCCCATGATTTATGCTCAGTTTGGTTTGCCATTTCATAATGAAAAGACAAACTCCGGAACAACGTTTGCCAGTCGTGGTGAGTGGGCCCTAAACGAGATGGCCACCGATCCTGATTTTTACAAGAATATTTTGTTTAGCGATGAAGCTCAGTTTTAGTTGAATGGGTACGTTAATAACCAAAATTGTCGCATTTGGAGTAATGAAAATCCACAAGCCATTGTTGAGACACCGTTACATACCCAATAAAGTCACTGTTTGGTGTGCTCTATGGAAAAAGGGAATCATGGGTCCATATTTCTTTAAAAATGAGGCGGGACATAATGTTACATTCACGAGGGAACACTATAGAGCTATGGTTAATGACTTTTTTGTGCCTGAGTTGGAGGATGTTGATGTGAACGACCTTTGGTTCCAACAAGACGGCGCTACATGTCATATAGCCAACGAAACATGCAATTTATAGAAGAAAACTTTTGGTGAGCGCATTATCTCGTGTTGTGGTCCTGTGTCGTGGCCTCCCATATCGTGCGATTTAACACCGCTGGACTATTTTTTGTGGGCTTATGTCAAGGCGCTTGTTTATGCAGATAAACCTAACATGATTGACGGCTTGGAAGAGAATATTCTGGAAGTTGTTGCTGACATACGGCCCCAAATGCTGCAAAAAGTGGACGAAAATTGGGCCTCTCAACTGGAATTTAAACGAAATTATTTGCCTGCCCGAAATCATTTTTAAAATATGTCCTTATCTTTATATTAACGAAATTCTTGGCCATAACGTTAAATTATATGCGATTTAGTTCTTCTTGATAACCACAAGTCTGGGAAAAAAACAACATACAGAGCATCTTACACAGTAGAGCATAAAAATTTATTTTTTTTTATATTCTTCTTAACGACCTATTGTTTTTTTTTCTTGTATTTTATTTTGCGATCTATCTTTCTACAAAAAGCAAAAGCGTTAACATTAAATAAATGGCTTCAGTTATGTTGCGCCACTGGAATCCATAACTATGAGCAAGAGCAAATAAAATTACTTAAGCTAATACATTTCACAATTTTAAAGAAAATTAATTATTTACAAGACTAATTTCTAAATGGTAAATCGAATATGAACTCTTCTTGTAACATAGCTGTCGTCCAAAAGGGAGATAGCCAAGGGATTAACATGCACGCAGAGAAAAAACATGGTTACTACATGGTCACGGCAGTAATAATATGTTCTCCGCAATAGAAGTATGTTCGTCGCAACCATAGCATTGTTAACTGAATTTATTTTTGAAAATAGTATAATTGCTGCAAAATAATTATTGTTGAAATGTAACAATAGTATTATTGCCAAATTTAAAAATGAAAATAAGGTTATAGCAACAATATAAAAATGGTTGGTGCGACAAAAGTATTGTGTTTTGAGTTTTATGTTAACAATGATATGACTACGATAATCATACTGTTTGATTGTAATTTTTCTTCATTTAAATATGCTTTTAAGAACAAATGTTAGTGGTACGGATCTAATGCAATAATAGTACTTTGTTTTATCGAAATTAAAATTTTTTTTGCTTTTGCTTTGTTTAACTGAAATATTTTTAATAACAACGCTTACGTTTATTTAAACTTATTTTTTCTACTGTGAAATAAATGACTCCTATTATTTTGAATTTAATGTATTTTTGAATAATTTTCATAATTCAAATCTATTGTCGACAACTTAAACAAATTCTAATAATTTATAAGTATATTGGAGATCATAGTATGGTTGAGTGTGAATCATACTATGGTTGTGGGGATCATAGTATGGTTATGTGTGAATCATACTTTTGTTGTGAGAATCATAAAATGGTTGTATGTGAATCATATTGTTGTGAGGATCATAATATTGTTGTACCACAACCATATACCCAACAATAGTATTATACTCTTCGAATATTGTCACCACAACCATACTATTTTTCTGCGTGTGGTCACTTAGCCTTTGTAGATAGATTTTACTAAATCTTCTGACCAATTGTTTTGACGCATCAAAATGATCCCTGATATTTTAACTTATATCCAGCGCCCACATCTTCCATGATTATAAGTTTTATCCGCCGTTTTGATAAATAGACCTAATGACAAGTTGGGAGCCGTGCAGCGAAGAAGCCTTGGACTCTTCAGTGGCAAATCTCAAATCTTAGGTGTTAACCCAGCACAACATTAATGAGAGTTTTAAAGTTGGATCTTACGATATACCCATACAAAATTAAAATGGTAAAACAACTGCAACTGTAAGATCACTAGATCTTATTTGTGATAATCTGTAGTTCAAACTCGTGGGATAAAAAAACTAAACGGCCAGAAATTTCAAAACAAGCGTCCAATAGACAACACGGGCTTCTCCTTCTTAAAGAATTATAAGAGAAGTTAGAGTAATTATGTGATTAATTTAAATTAAAAATTAAATCTTTATTAATTTTTAATTGCAGCACAGTCTTGAAAAAATTGACAAAATTCGGAAATTAAATAAGTTTGTTGTCAAGTCAGTGAAATTTTATAATCTAACACAACATTTTTTTCTTCCGGTGCAAAGTAAAAGAAATGGACCCTTTTTAAAAACATACAAAGGACACATAAAAAATATAACTTTATTCAATAATAATTCCTTAATAGACGTCACACATAATAATAAAGCAGCAGAAGGCGGCGAAGAAGGGGCGAAACTCGAACAAATTGTGAAAAATATGAGATCTTCAAAATGCCAACACGTGCCGCTAGGGCCATTGTGGTAATGAATGCTTGTCAAGAATGTTGGAAAACGTGTTAACCGAAATATACGAGAGCCACCACATCAAAAAAAACAAGGAGCAAAAAAAGAAAACACATTTGACTTTTGTAACTAACATAACTATGTACAAGATATGAATGTTATGGACTCATCCCCCGATATAAATATGTGTCCTCCTCCCCCACAACACACACTGTATGTGGACACAACAAATAATGGCACTCCTCGAAATGCCAAAACGAAATATATGACACATCATAACTTGTGCCCCAAACACACAAGAGTCACAACACGTCAACACTTGTAGTTGGATACGAAGTCCTAAGGATACGAGTATTTTCCCCCTTAAGATGGTTGTGAAAATGGACAAGGACACACACCACATATTCTCACTTACAATAGGAATACAAGTTTGACGATTTCCCTATGCCTGTGTGGGTGATATTCTTTATTCGATTCTTATACCGCACATGTTGTTCCTTTTGCAGTTTGAGGAAAAGGTCGTTAAAAGCACTCGACAATTTGCCAGTGACCATAAAAAAAAGTACGTTTAAATCTAAAAGTCCCTTTCTTCTGGGGAATTTTTTTCTTGTGTTGTTGATTTCTTTCAGGGCGAGAAAATAAATGTTTATGAATTGCTACAAGAAAAATTGCTATTGATATGAAAATAATGTCCTTTTTTGCTTGATATTTGCATATGGAATTATAGCCCTTTTATACTTTAGAGAGCGTGGTGGGGGTGAAAAGAAAAAGGATACGAATAGGAAATACTTAAAATAATATGAAATTTTGTGGAGGAAAAAAGTTATTGGTAAAATATTTAAATAACTTGCATATTTCAAATGTTATAAGAAAGTGTCAATGTTGTGTGAAGTGAGAAAGAAAAAGGCTAAAGGATAACTATGCACAGTGGGCAAGAGAAAATTTAACGAGGGGGGAGTTCTGAAAACTGTTGACAGTTATAACTGGCTGGTCCGATTTTATGGAAAGCTCACAAATGATCTAGTTTAAGTCTAATATATGTTGTAAATTGCCAAGGTTCTGGTACTTTTTTTAGACAAACGAAAGCTCGTCAGATAAATAGCTGGAACCGTTTTAAGTGCTCTTTAATTCAGGGTGTAGTTTCATCATCAATTAATTAATTTTATCAAACCAGTAAAAGTAATTATCTCAAAAAGTTTTTTTGGTCCAAATCCCTAGATTCATCTCTAGAAAAAGTGCACTTTTGCACTTTACTTAGTTTCCACAACATTTCATTAAGGAACTAGTAAAAACTCAAAGTTGGGCGTGGCCGATGATATTATACCCCGCAGATGTTGATGTTTAGAAAAGGAAATAGGGGTTTTAGTACCCTTGGACGGACTCTAATTTACTCGGATTTTTAAACTAATGTCCTACCTAAATTTGCTAGAAAATTTCATTTTTTTGAGTAATAGCTGACTAAATATAGCGATACATTTAATAGTTTAGAGTTGTATCGGCGGGGCCACACTCTTTTGTCTAATTTTAGCACAATATGGTCTAAGTAATATGCTAATTATTGATTTCATTTCGTTCTGTAAAATTTCTTCAATCAGTTCATTACTTTGGCCATAAATGCGATTTTTTAAAGGGGTCGTGACACCGTCCACTTTTTCTCCAGGATGTCATTCGATACATGCCAACATCATATGGGCAATTTTTTTACTGGCTTCGTTACATTTTCAGGGACTTGGCTATCGTTTTCGTCGAACTGTTCCTTAAAACTACAAAAAGTCTATATTTTGCATGAGCTTTTCAGTTTACCTTGATTAAATGTACATTTCGTCTAAAGCAATGTTTGCAATAACTTGGACGGTTTAAAAGTTATTGCTGCGCAAAAGACTGCTGGCTTCGTTACATTTTTTGGAACTACTTTTGTAGGAATGAGCAAATTTGAGATGATTTCTGCGAATCAGCAAGGGTCACATTTCTGTTATATACATATATTATGTGGAAAGGATGTCAGAAGAAACTGGCATACTTAGTTTGTGTCAAAATTATAGTTTTCCTATTATTAGGGCAAAAGTTTGTGTACTGGCTTCGTTACATGATTTGCTGGCTTCGTTACTTGTCACTTTTCTTATCGAAATAGTTGAATATGAACCCGATCGGACCATTTTATGGGTACCCCGCATATAGAGGGGGGTTCAAAATTTCACAAAATTCGGCATAAAAACTGCAAATATGTATGTACCTTCCAGAAAATTGGTGAGTAAGCAATGCTGGGCGATGTCTTTCACTCATCTAAGAATGATGGGAGCCGGACATCTACTAGAGGTACCCTCCATATAAAGGGGGACTCAAAATATCACAGAAAGGGACGTTAAACTATCAAAAACGCATTTATCTTCCTGAAAGCTGGCAATTGAGCAGTACTAGAAGACATCTTTCTCAAATAGGGGTGTCCCTTATGCAAAGAGGGTTTCAAAATTTCAAAAAACGGCCGTATGCTTAACTTAAACACTATCTTGTTCTATTTTTTCATTACTTGAAAGAATATTGCAATAGCAGAACAGAAGAACAAGAAGACACAGAAGAAAAAGAATAAAAATGCGTATTTTATTTTCTTCGTGATTAGTTTATTACGTATCACATTTTTCAATAAAGCTTTGGTAAAGGCTCTTTTTTCTTGGCTTTAAGCTAAGTTATACCCTTCTTTGGAGGTGTAAAAAGTTACAATTTTGCCATTGATAACTTGTATTTGGTGACTGTTTGA
Organism: Hydrotaea diabolus; assembly: GCA_963513945.1. Taxonomy (NCBI): domain Eukaryota; kingdom Metazoa; phylum Arthropoda; class Insecta; order Diptera; family Muscidae; genus Hydrotaea; species Hydrotaea diabolus. The sequence goes on along the minus strand of OY740716.1, from coordinate 226,602,952 downwards.
AATATTTCTTATATTTTTACAGCTTGAAAAAAGCTCTGACACTTGCAGTTTGTTATTAACTTGATCGAATTCATCATTTGGTATTTCGATGACTTTGATTTCTGAGTTCGTCAAATTAAAAGCTGCGACAAAATCAGATGCACTATTGACTATAGCATTACGCGCTTTGATGTGCTTGCGTACAACGATTTTTGCTGTTGCGCCTATCCCATCAACGCATCCTTTGCCGTGTGTGGCTGCAAAATAATTCCAGTATATTTTTATTTTAAAGCAATCCTCTAAGCGTTCTATCAATGCGGCCATGAATTTATTTTTAAATTGGGAAGACGGACCGTCGCTCCAAATTTTTAAAATCTTTAAAGAAGCTGGCACCGTTGAGATTAGCTTCCATAAATAAGTGACAATGGTGTCCTTAGTATGGCATAGGTTGTTGGACACAAATACCTTTCCTTCGAACGTGCCGTTAAAATGAAAACCCGACGTGAATAGTGAAAGCTGGCGTTGATTCCAATGCGCGTTTTGGACTTCGTCTTGGTTTTCACAAACGAAATTCTCTGCAAAATCTATTTGGAGTAGGCCCTCCTCGGGAAACTCGCCACTCAAAGCTCGTCGTCGATCATGCATATCAAATATTGTGGACTGCTCCCGTTTTGCAAAGCTGTGCCTTATAAACTTTGGCCATAAAGAGATAACGTGCGCAACAAGTTTATCCAACGAGCCACTCTCCTTGCACTTTTCGGTGCGATTAGCACTTGTACTCTGCTTCCATACGTACCATGAAACTGTCGAGGGTGATGCTGTATTTTGCGCAATTTGGTTTAATTCTGTTGCCAATTTATTAGCACAGGAGCTGCAGCTGCTATGCCAGCAATCCATTGTGGTTGGCTTGCACAAAAAATGCTCAACAAAGCCATCAGCATAGCCTGGCAATTGTGAGCATATTTTTTTAAGAACTGAAACAGCTTCAATGAAATTTTCATGGTAAGAACATAAACAGACATTATGTGGCAGCTTGTTATTTAATTTAACGTGCTCTGGTCGGTGGCTAATAAAATAACTCAGACTACAAGTATCTAAAAATTAAAATGAAGGGAAACCCTTAAATAAAGAGAATATACGCCAACATTTTTTTCCGTACCTTTTCCTGAACTGTTTTGCTCATCCCGAAACCTAGCAAAGCACTCTTTAAGATTAAGCAGCATGTGTCTTGTCGGCAAAAGTATTTTTTCTCCATTTTCATTTCGAAATTGCTTAACGTCACGCATCTTTGGCGAGACACGTGAAATATCATCCTTTTCATAAAATTCTCGAATGGCCTTATCTGAAGCTGAATCGTTCTTGCTCATCGTTGAATTTTGTACACTTGCGCCAGAAATCTTATTAAGCGCGACGATTTTCCTGATTACAGTTTCCCTTTTTCTCGGAGATTGAGGAAGTGCACGGGTAACTTTGCTCACTGCCTTTCCAAGCGATTGTTTTGATTCGTAGCCGTTAGATTCCGAATTTTGAGAAAACATTTCGCCTTGAGCCAATCGTTTTCTCTCTCTACACAGCCTAACTCGTTCACGTACCGCATCACGGCGCTCATCTTCCAAACGCTTTCGCAAAGTCACTGACATATTTTTCTCGTCCGCCTTTTTCTTTTCTCGACACTTCCTCAATACAGCGGACTTTCTTTTTTTATAATCTTCGTATTTAGGCTGCGCTTTAAGCTTTATCATATAATTTTTGTTATATTGAGCTTTCCTTATCTGGGCCTGAAAATTAATAAATTTTTAGAAGGCAACGCAGGACACAAAAAATAGCAGCAAAAATGACTGGCTTCGTTACAATATTTTGCGACCCATTTAAACCTCAATGGAAAACAATATTACCTTTTTCTTTTTTTTCTTTGAAAGTAGACTCAAAACGCTAAAAAAGTGTGTTATTGGTTATTTTAAAAAATCGCTAGACACCGAAGCAAAAAAAATTTTGTGCTTTTTTGCTGGCTTCGTTACATCTCAAATTGCGACATATTTCATTGCGGTCAAATGGGCCGAAAAAAATAGTTTTTGCACAAGTTCGTATAAAATTACGTTAAAGCCAAATATTTTCAGTATGTGTAAACATAAGAATCTAATATTATTGTTGCCAAACACTTTTATTCACCTTTGTTTTGCCAGCCTCGTTTTTTTCCATGTTTGCTCTGTTTCACGCACGCGAACAAAAATACTAAAATTCTAATGACAAATAACCCAGTGCTGCAAAAAATTCTTGATTTCAGATGGTTTGACATGTACTGAGTACATTTGAAACCGAATTCCGCCAGTTTTACACACAAAAAAATTTTCGAGCCGGTTGACCTTTTCAAAAAATTGCCCATATGTTTCAAGTATCATTGCTATAACTCTAATAGTTTATGAGCTCATTTCTACCTTAAGTTTGGCCGAATTGCGGGCAATAAATACTAACGTCGGTACACTTATGTACGAGGGTTGCTATTCATATTTCGTGTCCTGACAATACTAGTGTTCCCAGATTGGAAACTTTGACAAAAACTTTTAGTTACAAGTGAGCGGCACTTCACCATCATAGAACCCCATGTAACGAATGTGCTGCAGCTATGTTAAGTGACTATGTACTTAAGTGCAGGCGGTTGCGCAATTAACGAAAACTGTCAGCATAAGAGTTTTCCACCGAAAAAACTTAAAATTTCTTGCATTCAAACATACTACTCGTACTAGGATTGCTATTTATATTTCGGGTCCGGCAATAAGAACACAATAACTTGTCATTGGAAATGGTTTTATTGTTTTTCAAAATATTCTCCGTTAAGATCAATACTCTTATGCGCACAAACCAATTTTCCAATCACTTTTTCCTCTCCGATCCAAAACATGATATCTGAACGCTTCAACAGCAGCTTCGGGCGATGAAAAACGTTGACCATGCATTTTTTTCTTGATGCTAGGTAATGAGAAGTCATTGGGTGCCAAATCAGGGCCGTCCGGTGGATGGCCCATCAATTCGACATCTTGAGTGCTCAAATAGCTCATCGTTTCAGCTGATGCTGAGCTGAGCACGCATTGTTCTGATGCAAAATAATCCGTCTTCTATTATTATCTTTCCACATATCTTCGAACACCGTTGGCAAACAGATGGTTGTATACCACTCAGAATTGACCTCCTACGTTACACTAAAGGCACTGTGGCCGGTTTTACCGAAAAAACGCAATCATTTGCTTCGATGTATTTCTTCCACGAACTTTTGTTTGATTTGGCTCATCTTGAAAGACCCATCCGGTCGATTGCAGTTTTGTTTCGGGTTCATATTCATAGATCCATGATTTGTCACCTGTGACTAAACTTTAAACACTGACTTTGAGTTACCACAGTTATACTTCTTCAACATCTCTTTGCACAAATCCATACGAGCCATGTTTTGAGCATTCGTCGAATTATGTGGGTGCCATCGAGAACAAATTTTTTTTCACGGCCAAATGAACATGTAATATGTTATTAATGCGTACTAATGCCCAAGGATGCCTCAATCTCACGGTATGTCACATGTCGGTCTTGCTTAATCAGCTCACGCACAGCATGGATGGTTTCTAGCAATGTGAGCGAAACTGGAGCGAACGGCGCCCGAGACTGAACTCTTAGTACCAGCAATTAACAGTAGTTTTTGATGGTGCTTCATTGCCAAAAGTCAAAACAAGTTGATTTAAACAAATGGATTTTTTTGGTTATTTTTTGAATTTAAAAAAAACTTGGTGGTTTAGCCTAGAATCTGTTTTTCGATATTATTAACAAAAATTAGCTTTCTTTCGAAGGTAAACTGATGGTAACTGATGCTCTACATCAATTACCATAATTTTTTGCTAACCCACTGTTGCCACTACCATAAACCAGAAACAGACGATAACGACTTTTGCTCGAAATGCTTGCCAATAAAATTTGAATAAAAAGATTGTTACTTGCAGATATCAATAAAGGGATTGACGATTCCGTTACGATTATACGATTTAACCGTCATTTATTTTCATTTTTTCCAGCTACAAACAACACCGCAAAACTCATCGGCAATTGTTAAAAAACTTAAGATATTTAATAATCATCATCATTATCATCATCATCCGAAAAATAATAAAAGACATACCGCCACAACAGTAATAAACTAAATAACCCAATACCAACCACCCCAACCAAGCCAACACTCAACCCGTCGCCCATGACCCCATAGAAAAAGGAAAAGAAAATTTATTAACAGTTTTGTCGAAATATTTCAAGCGGAAAATTACACATTTCACTCTCTCGATCCATCATCAGCAGCCGCAGCGTGGAAGAGAAACAAATCATGTCTAGCTACACCATGACATGTCCTGACTGGCACACAGCCCCCCACTACCAGACCACCTAACGACAAGCGACGACCCACTTATTGACAATCAGCCAAAGACAACGGCAGCAGTCGGCACAGACAGCAACGATATTGTCGTTTCTCGATGTCAACTGGTGCAGAGGATGGCTGGCTGATGATGACAACAGCCTCAGCCGCTCGCAGCATCCCTTTCCCTTGGCCAGACATACCGAAAATTGGCGAATGTACACAAATAATAGACTTCACACCCCCACTTCACTTCACTTACCCACACTTCCCCCATCTTAGCTTTTACCGCAATTTCGATTTGTTAATAACGAACCCACGCACTCAATGCAAAGTCTAACAAGTGACTAAACGATTAACGACAACAACGTCGACATTTCTCTGTCTGTTATGGGAGTGTGCAAGGACTGCACAGTGTTTGAAAACCATTGATTAGAGCTAAGAATATAAATTGTATAATTGATTTATATTTTTTGATTAGAGTCAATTGTTGCTGGGAAGACCAAGTTCTAGGTTTACACAGCTGGCTGCATCGAGGAGGAGGAAAGTTAAAAATTTCTTTTTTAAAATTAAAGCTTAAAAATTTTGCTTACAATTAAATCATGATTTCAGCACTACGGTCTTGTGCGTACTTTCTCCAGTTTCTAATCCCAAGGATCTTAGCAACATTTTCTACTTGGTCTGTTCACCAGAGTCTTGGTCTTCCATGTCTGCGCTTTTCACTTTCCATTCGACCAACATGTTCGAGCCAGCGCAATCGTTGTATCTTGATGCGCTAAACTAAAGGGTGGTCAAACGCTCGATGTTAATACGAGTAGTAAATAAAACAAAAAGTTTGCAGAGAATTATCTTAATATTTTTTTTTTATTATTTCTGACAACTGTGTGTAAAACAAAATATCGGCGAAATGTTCTCCTCGGCTTCGGTGGCATGAGCACAAATTAGGCTATTATAAAAAAAATAGCTTTGATGCGAATTCTGTCCAGCCGTTCGTCTACTGGTGTGAAACTGGCGAAAAGTTGACTTATTCGCCTATTTACAACAAATCCTCATCCCAATTGGTTTTTATTATCAGACAGATGAATAAATATCGCAATTTTTTATTTTATTTACGTCATGCTCTCTCTAGCTTATCTTCTGGATAGCGGTGAATTCCGCGATGTATTCTTAGAGACATCCGTCATTGCAATAGAGGCACGCAGGAGTGATCGTACATTCCATGTGCATATCCGTAAATCGCGGTCCTTTATGCGTTTGTGGTGTCGTCAACAGTTAAAGCGTTCCAGTTTTTTTCATTTATTGTAGCTTTCATTGTTTTTGTTTTTTCCGAAGCGGGCTTTAAACCCAATCCCAACTTCAACCTCTTTAAGCTGAGCCAAGTTTGCCTCTGACACGTTGGATGTCAGAGGTGATGTCAAACACCTGGATGTCAAAACAGCTTGTTTAGGAATTACCACGCGGCGGTCTGAAAGACGACTTGTAGTACGGGGGCTATATACTTATACAGGGTGCGGCTAAAGTTACTATATGATGTAAAACAATTGTAACTTCTTTGCTTGCGAGTATTTAACTTTTTCTTTTTTCCTATTTCAGAAATTAAACTTGGGAGAATATTTAAAAATGGAACGCTATACAATTGCATATGGGACTGTCGGAGATTCAAGACGTACGGGCAGACCTCGAACTAACAGATCGGCCGAAAATATTGATGCTGTGCGACAGAGCGTCGAAGAAAATCCGGAGACATCAACGAGAAGACGATCTTCCCAGTTGCAGCTTTCTGACCGCACTGTTTTATTATATTTCGAAGTATTCTCCAGCATGAGTTTTACACTTTTGCATGCGCTCAAACCAATTGTCGATGCACTTTTTCCACTCCGATTGAGACACCTTCAAAACATGGTTTTTGAATGCTTCAACAGCATCTTCTGGCGACGAAAATCATTGACCACGCATTTTTTTCTTGATATGCGGCAATAAAAATAAGTCATTGGGTGCCAAGTCAGAGCTGTACGGCGGATGACCCATCAATTCGACGTTTTGGCCGGTCAAAAAGGCGCTGGTTTGAGCCGATGTGTGAGAGCTCGCATTGTCATGGTGCACAATCGTCTTCTCTTGTTCGTTTTTCGACTTTCTCCGAAGACTTCAGGAAAACAAATTGTGGTGTACCACCCAGAATTGACCGTCCTACGTAGCTCAAGCGGAACAGTCGCCACATCCACAGTTTTGCCGAAGAAACAGGCGACCATTTGCTTCGAAGTGCTTCTTCCACGAACAACTTTCGTTGGATTTGGCTCGTCTTCGAAGACCCACACGGTCGATTGCTGGTTTGTTTCGGGCTCATACGCATAGATCCATGATTCGTCACCTGTGACGATGTTCTAAACGCTTTTTGACCAAACGACACGAGCCTTTTTTAGCGATTGTCAAATTGCGCGGGATCCAACGAAAACAAATTTTTTTTCGGCCAGGTATTCATGCCAAATCAAATGTATGCTGGTGAAAGAAATGCCCAATGATGTCTCTATCTCACGGTATGTCACATCACGATCTTGCATTATCAGTTCACGCATGGCATCAATGTTCTCTGGCACAACGGCCGTTTTTGGACGACCTTCGTCTTTGAGCGAGCGTCGGCCACAATTGAATTCATTAAACCAGTTTTTCACAGTGCTATAGGATGGTGCTTCATCGCCATACAAAGATTTAAGTTCAACGATCCACTCTTGTCGTGATAATCCACGTCGAAAGTTGTGAAAATGATCGCACGAAAATGTTGACGAGTTAATTCCATTTTTTTGCCAAATTAAATTTTTCAAGTCACTTAAATCGCCTACTCTAGTTGTTGATTCAAAGGATCTCCACATGGGCGCCGGAAAGGGGCGGGGAGTGAACACGGACATAAACGATACGAAACACTTCATTAGACATCATTGCATTTTAGAAAACCACAATGAAAATACTAAGAATAATTTTCTTAGTTCTCGATAGACCCCTAACAGGTTAACCCAACATTATTGATTTGATGGACTTGAACGATCTTAAGTTTCAGCAGAATGGCGCTGCGTGACACACAGACTACACTACAATTGAACCTTTGCGCTCCATTTTTGGTAATAGTGTTATCAGCCGCCTCGTCGATGTCAATTGGCCACCTCGGAGTTGCGATTTGACGCCGTTAGACGTTTGTTGGGATTTACCGTAACGAACCGATATTATGCTAAAAATCTAAACAGATCTTTAAGTCAAATATCGAACAACTTAATCGTGAAATACTTAGGGCCAGAAACCATCACCAAGGTCATGAAAAATTGATTTGCCAGGATACATTACACCGAAGCCAGCCAAGGCCACGTAAGTTTCATCAAGATTGAATAAACAATGTGGCTTCTAGGAGCTAAAACCATAAATTTCAGATAGGGTGGGCGGTTTAACATTTTAAATTTAAATCAGTTGTAAAAAAAAGTACTGATAAATTTTACAAATTTCTGGTTTTATTGAAAAGTTAGAACGTTTTCATTAAATAATGGAACACAATATTATTCTTATGACTACCACAACTGGCTCGACCCAACCCAATTTTTCAGTACATTTTCGATTGTTTCGCATCGAATCTCTTCAAAGCCATCTTTGATTTCATGTTTCAACGCTTCAATTGTCTCTAAATGATTTGCCTAACATCTATCCTTAATGGCTCCCCACAAAAAATAATCCAAAGGGCTTAAATCGCAGCTCCATGACGAGCAGTTGACATCACAATTCGATTTTCAAAAACAGTGCGTAAAATATTGATGATTGCTTTGGCTGTGTGACATGTGGCCCCGTCTAGGTAAAACCAAGTGTCGTCTATGTCCATCTCTTGAAGTTTTGGTAACCAAAATTCGTTGAGCTTGAAGCAGTAGTGCTCGCCGGCGGTTCCTTGCTCAGTTTCGGAGAAAAAAGGCCCAAAGATGCCGCCAGCCCAAAATCCACACCAAATAGTGAATCGTTGAGGATGTTTTGGCTTCTCAATAGTCACGCGTGGGTTCTCCGAACGCCATATGCGACAATTTTTTATTAACAGCCCCCGAGATAAGAATGAGCTTCATCTGAAAACACAATTTTTCGGTAAAATTCTTTCTTTTCTGTCAAACAATCTTTAGCTTGTTGGGCTAAGCGTGAACGCATCGGATAATGTTCCATTATTACAAAAATAAAAATGACAAAGCTCAATCTTTTCAATAAAATCAGAAATTTGACAAAATCTATGGGAGACCTGATGGCGTTCCTTTCGGAGCTGTGGAGTCGATGAATTCACCGACTTGGTTAAAGTAAGGTAGTGGCTCTGGAAATTTCCAAGGCGTTCGATAGAGTGTGGCCGGCGCACTCTTATCAAAGCCAATTGCTGTTGGAGTCGGTACTGATTTCGCTCGATTCATATCGAGTTTTCTCCGAGATCGCTCTATACGTGTTGTTCTAGACGGAGTCTCGCCCGATGAGTATGCTATAAATGCGGGGGTACCGCAAGGCTCTGTTCTCTCTCCCTCTCTGTTTCTTATTTTTCTCAATGACCTCCTGAGTCTGACAACAAACCCTATTTATTTGTTTGCTGACGACAGCAGCATCTGTCACTCATTATCGTTCGACCGTAGACCGGGATTCACAGATACAGAGGCGATGAGACAAAATATGACTGACACACTCAACGAAGATCTTGTGAGGGTCTCAGAGTGGGGTTTTGCAAATAGGGTCGAGTTTGATGCTAGCAAACTCCAATGCTGCCTGTTGGGCCATAAACGATCGACGGGCTTTTCATCGTCGGCAATACAGATGAATGGTACTGTTGTCGAGGAGTCGGATGCTCTTGATGTTCTGGGCATGCAAATTCTGTGTGACGTTCGCTGGAACAGACACATTTTTAAAGTGTCGAAAGAAGCATTTAAGTTCCTGGGCTTTTTAAAGCGGTGCAAGAAATGCTTCACGTCCTCTGACCTCCTCAACATCTACATCACATACTTACATTCGGCCAAAAATGGTGTATAACTCCCACATTTGGTTGGATGCTTCAAGGTCTTCTTTGGAGTTTCTCGACCGGGTACAAGGGAGGGCGCTGAGGCTTGTTGGAGATACCAGAATAGCCAACTTTGTTGTTTCACTCGAGCATCGGCGGAGTATTAGCTGCGTATCACTCTTTTACAGGTACTTTAAATGGCTGGCTCTTTTGAGATAGGTGATCTTGTCCCAAAGGTTAGAGTGTTCGCCCGTAACACCCGCTTGTCCAGAAGATTGCATCCATTTTTTATTGATTGGCCTACTGAACGCACGACGCATTACAGGGAGAATTCGTTCTTTTGCCGTGTTGTCCGTATGTGGAACAGACTTCCCGCAGAGGTGTTTCCTGTCACCTACGACATGAACAGGTTCAAATCAAATAAACATTACATTACTATCTCTTTCCTACGCTAACCTATCTGACCATGGCCAATACAATGCACTGTATATATAGGGTGATCCATCAAGAGGATTTTTTTCGAAGTAAAAAAAGAAAAAAAAAAGTATGGAAAATTGCAAAATAATCCTTACATTTTAAAACCCTCATATATAAGATGAATGTATAGAAAAATGTTTTTTTTTGATGTAATATCGCCTAATCCTCAAATGTTGGCAACGTAGTTGGTATTGCAGATTTGACATTTCTTTTCACCGGTATACAGACTTACTGAATCAGATACCCAGAACAATTGCAGCCAAATGCAGAACTTTCTTTTTCTTTACAAACTTTGAAGTGAAAAGATCAAACATTCGTAATAATTCGTGCACATAGTAACAACGAGTCTGTTATTTTAAAATTGAAATTGATTTTACCATCAACCCCAATAATTAACACGTTAACACTGAATAAACCTATTTATGATTCACGATGAATCTTTAAGTTACTTTTAGACGCTTTCTTGCGAAAGGGATGAGTTCATAGGTATGGAGTGATAGAACATTAGGGGTCCATTTTTTATATAGCTTTTCAGTGCCATAAGGACACAGGTAGGCGAGGGTTTTGAGGCATATTCTCTCAATGACATCTGAGAGTAATCAAATATTTATTCGACACTCGGCGAATGCCCGTTAAGTTTAACCATATATCAAGTTTGGTTCTATATTTTTTTAACCTTAATTTTGGATTTTATTTTTGTTTTTGGTCCACATTTAACTTATTTTCTTAGTAATAAAAAGGCAGTCTACAATAATGTTTGTAATGGGAACATGGCTTGGCTGGAGAACGACACGAACCCCCCACCCGACTGTTGTTAGCAATAAAAAGGCTCCCGCAGTCCTACCTCTGCCCAAGTTCCAGGATGCCTAAGGATATTTATTAACATTGCATCACAAAACAGTTTTGTTCTTTTACATTACACAGGACGGTGCCACTTGCTATGCAGCTGGTAAAACAATGGATCTAGTGAGAGGTAATTTCGAAGAGAAGCTAATTTCACATTTTCGACTGGTATATTGGCCGCCTAGATCATGTGATATCACACCTTTAGACTTTTCGCTTTGGAGCTACGGAAAGTCAAAAGTCTATGCTGACAAACCAGCTATGATTCAGGTCTTGGAAGCCAACATTACGAGTGTCATTTACGCCATACCGGCCGGAGTGATCCAAAATTACACCCTTAGAATGGACCATCTGAGGCATAGTTGCGGCTTACATTTGAAAATGAATGCCATAAAATTTCCTTCAAACGAATAAAAATGATTTTACACTTGATTAAAATGTTTGTATTTTTTTTTTTTTGAAAAAAAACCTCTAGATATATCACCATATATAGTGGACACACGCCTTAAGTCACACTGGTCAATCGTCAATAGCTGCACGAACCTCGTCCATTGTAAAATTGGACACAGCTCGAACCAAGGCAGTCGTAAGAGATCCAATGTTGGGGTATCTTTTGTGACAAACCTTGTCCTCTAAAACCGTTCACAAATTGTCCAATGGGTTCAAATCTGGACTATCTGAGGGCCATTGTTCAGAGGAAATGAACGCTGGTAAAATGTTTCGAAGCCAGGCCTGGGACGTTTTAGCCTTATGGGCCTGCTGGAAAGTCCATGGATGGTTTTGGAACAGGAAATTGTTAAATGGCTTCACAACAGTTTCCAAAACAGTTTCTTGGTAAACTTTGGCCGATGTTTTGACTCCTTGTTCGCAGAAATGCAGGTCAGTGACCCCATCGTAAGAGATACCCCACCAAACCATGACTGAAGCTGGGTGATGACCGTTTTCCACCCTTGGGATCAGTTCAGTTGCTTCCTTAGATACTCTTAGATACATATACTCTCTCATTTTGCTTGTTAAATTTTTCCTGAACGGTAAAAAGTTTTTCATCGGTGCACAAAATTTTTCTGTGCAAGTTATCAGCGTGCTTCACCAAAAGACGTTTGCATTTTTCAATCCTATTTTTTTAAAGCTGCAGTCAATAAATGTCCGGTACGTCGTTGGAAAGCCCCAAGTCCCAAGCCCTTTTTAATTTTCTGTTTTTGGAGCTGATTTCTGTGAATTCTTGATTTAACGGCTTTGATGACATGCGGTGTTCGAACAGAGCGTGGGTGGCCCGTCCGGTGGTGGTCTTTTACTTCTTCAGTCTCCCTAAACAGTTTTATGCATCGGTAGACGAACATGCGGCTAATCCCTAGTGGCCGGAGCGTTTTGAAAATATCGCTTTTTTCATTTCACACTTGAAAAGCGCTATTACAGCGATACGGTTCACATTATCTGACCACTCCATGATGAAAGTTCAAACAATTTTAAAATCCCGTTACAGACTAACGCAATTGAGGTTAGCTTTCAAAACCCATATGACAATAACGGGGTATGTTCAGTTCCACTATTGAAATGGGTGTGTTCAATGTTGTAAGAGTCTTTATGTCCCTACTAAGTATAGGGGAAACCCCCTGAAAGTTGGTCTTAATAAAAAAAAAGTATTTTAAAGATTCTATTAAATGTTCATAATTAATACGAAATGTTTCTCATATATAGGGTGATCCATCTAGAGGTATTTTTTCAAAACAAAAAAAATATAGAAATTCAGTTAAGTGTGGAATCTTTATTGGTAATTTGAAAGGACATTTAATGACATTTATTTTTTGAATATAATTTCCTTTAAATGTTGGCCGCAACTACGCCTCAGGGTTTCCATTCTGAGGGTCCAATTTTGGATGACTCGTTTGAGTATTTCGACCGGTATGGCTTTAATGACACGCCTAATGTTGGCTTCCAAAACCTGAAAACCGTAGCTGCTTTGTCAGCATAGACTTTGGACTTTACGTAACCCCAAAGAGAAATGTCTAAAGGTGTGATACCACTCGATCTAGGCGGCCAACTCAACTGTGCAAAACGTAAAGTTAGCTGCTTTTCGAAATGACTTCTCAATAGATCGATTGTTTGAGCAGCTGTATGGCAAGTGGCAACGTCCTGTTGAAACCAAGTGTCGTCAAGATTACGGGCTTCAATTTCAGGTAGCATAAAGATCGATATCATGGCGCAATAGCGAGCACCATTCACGGTTACGTTGCGGCCATCATCATTTTTGAAAAAATATGCACCGATGATTTCACCAGCCTATAAAGCGCACCAAACCGTGGTTTTCTCTGGGTATAATAACACCTCTGGAACCTCTTCTTGTTGTTCTTCAGCCCAAATGCGGCAATTTTGTTTATTGAATTTGCCGTATAGCCAGAAATGGGTCTCATCACTGAAGAAAATTTTGGTCGAAAACAGCGGATCTTCCCGTTTCTCACCGAATGCTCATTTCCATAATGCAGTTGCCTACTTTGAAAGGAAATTATTTTCAAAAAATAAATGCTATAAAATGTCCTTTCAAATTACCAATAAAGATTTCAGACTTGATTTGAATTTTTATATATTTTTTTCGTTCTGAAAAAATACCTCTAATGGATCACCCTACATTATGAAACTTTTTCAAAAAATTTGTGAAAAAATTCTTTTGGGGAAAATGATGAAAAAAATTTTCGTGTACGAGTAAAGACAGTCTAGGAAGTCTAGAAGAGGTAAAGAATAAGGCAACATTTTAAGATCCTTTAGTGGTAACAATTCTCTTCGCCCACCTGTAACACCGTGCCTCCCCTTATTTGTGTGCCCTTCATTTGTATGCCAATAAAACAAGCTGCAACATTAGCGTATCATTGACTCCCCCAGCAGGCAATGGCAAAGCTATATGGGGAAGGGTAGGGAGAAAAACCGCACGAAATAAAGAAATCAAAAGGCACGTCACTCGAAGCGTACAAATGTCTGCGTGTGACATACCAAACACCAAACAAATTTCGTTTGGTGCTTGTTTCCAAACGCCCCCACAAATAAGATCTTCCTCGTGTCAAGAGCTCTGCAAACGAAGTGGTGGACAGTTATGGCACAAGGGGGAGTGTGTAGGTAAATTTTCCAGGCACAAGGGTTTTAACCTGAGCAAAACAAAAACAAGCAGGAAAAAAGGAAAAATGAAGAAAATTGGACGAATAGCAGAAGAAAGGTTGGTTAATATAACACAAAAAAGATACTGAGCGATGCTTCACCGTATGCAAGGGGGAGAAAATGGGAGATTTTCCATACTTTCAGAGGGGTTTGGCGCGCTGACTGCAGTGTGAGTATTTACATTACATTTAGCGGGTGTGATAAATACTTTTTGATGATGACACAACGATGATGTTTTTAATATCAACAGCAGCATCATCGTCATCATCGACTCTGGTGATATTTTTTAATTTAAAATTCCTCAAACCTCTGGCAAGGGATGACGAACGGGGGAACGAGCAGAAGTCGTAATGATGATTTCTCCGGGTTTATCATTATTGACGACAAAAGAGTCGGTTACTTGGGTGGATGGTTGGTAATAAACTCGCAGCGATGTTTCGTAATTAAATTAACAACAATAGCCATATCTCGAATGATTCTCGAACTGTATACAATTAATTGACAAGGGCAACAACAAGAACTGCTTACGAGTAAGTAACCCCCTCTCGAATCGAAACACAAATCGAGTGGATTTTATTTTTCATTAAATTTATGTTAAATGTTAATAGTTGCTTCCCTCTTCTATCTCATCTGTTTGGGCTTAAAAGCAAAGCAGATGTCTGGACCGAAAGTCGGAAGGGCGGGCGGTTGGTTAGACACACAAACAATTATTTCAGTTATTTGGCAGTCAGTCGTGCAATCATCTACTCGTACATGCAGACACAGACCGACACTAAATTGCCGGAATAGAAGGATGTATACAAAACGATTTTGGATATACTTTCAAGCATTCTCCTCCCCTCGGCGGGTTATTTGTCATTGAAGTTACCCTTTTTCTTAAACAATTGTCTGCTGTTTGAGTGCGAGTATGTATGTGCCACTCTCTGTCTGTGTGTTTGTGTAATTTTTAAGGATCACTGTCAAAGAGTTCTTCTTTTGTCTTCTCTGGCAATTCTTTGCCTTATGTTGTGGGCAACTGTTTTGAAATTCGTTATTTAGAGGATATAAGTTTTTTTTGTAGTTGGTTTTTTCACAAATGGGGGTGCGCAATATATAGTCGAATATAATAGTCGAAACGGTCGAAATGAATTCAGTTATAATGAATCATATTTGGGATATGTAAGAACTAATGTGATTTTTATGGTGATGCTTTGGTTTTTGCGACGGATAGTGTTTTAATTTATTCCACTTATACACAGACAAAAAAGACAACCCTTAAATTTCAACCAAAAAATTGGTATGTGAATTTAATCACAACTCAATGAAAAATTTCGTAAATAAGCTAAACTATTTATCACATATTGCAATGATATTTAATGAATGGAAACAACAACAAAATTGATGCACAGTATCGTGTGTGTGAGTGTATGTTTTTTAGTATGTATGCATTGCGAGAGATTTTCATTGTGTTCGGTGGAAAACTTTACGGCCGGCAGTTCTCGTTAAATGCGAAACTGACTGCCCTTAAGTACATAGCCTCTAAACATAGTTTATGTCATGAAACTAAAATTTGACGAAATAACGATTGATGACATTTCAGTGTAAAAACGTCGAAAATTAAGATTTTTAAAAACTCACAAATTATGCGAAAAAAAGAGGAAGCCATATCTAAATTTGCACATGATTAGAATGATAAACCTTAGGATTCGATGAGTTCGTAGTAAGAAAATGTAAGTGATTCACTTAAATTTAATATGACAAAAATAATAGGCCGAAGATTGAAAACATGGTTCTTATTATTGAAATAACCATTACGCATATTACAGACAAAAGCGTCGCATTTTTACTCATATTCAAAATAATGCAACAAAATACATAGTACATATAGCTCGGAAAATGAGTGTGGGGCAGAGGTGGGCATAATAAGCACAAAATGTACATTGAGAAGTCGTCTTTCTCCAGGACAAAACGTTTCTTAGAAAGGTGTATATATATTATAAGTAGATACTTTTAAGTGTGTATAAAATTCTTCGCTAAGGGAAGTCCCCCTAGCTTCGGAGAGTAGTCTCTCGTAAATAAAATAAATTTCTTATAGAAAATTTGTGTAACTTGTGTGACGACCATTTTCAAAAATAACGATATTGAAGATTTTTGAGAAAAACAATTTTTTTATTGATTTTGGTTGGCAGCCCTGGTTATAGCACATTTGTTGCTTGGGATCTTATGATCGTGAGGTGGGGCTCACCGCAACTGCAGTCACCCGTGCTAAAGTCATTCCGACTGGTTTTAGGGGAAAAAATTACAGCATTTTTTTCATCGCCTCATAACGAAAACATTTTACATCACACATTTACTACTTTTTTGTAAATGTGTGATGTTTTCTCCGCCTGATACGAAATTATTTTTGATAAACGACTAACAACTTCTTTGGTAAATATGTGAATTTTTTCGTAAACATCTCCTGAAATCGGAAATATTTTAGAAAAACAACGTTCGAATATTTTAGTTAACATGTGAAATTTCAGGATTCATAATTAAAATTTTGTTGGAATATTTGAATTTTTTGTCGATCAAAAAAATTATTATTTATTTTGTGCTGTGAGCGAAGAAGGATGCAAGACTGCATTTCATGTCTGCTTTTGTTCAACGGGGTACTAGATATTGTAAGAGATATGCAACAAACAACTAAAAAGGTATACGATCAAAATTGATCGTATACCACAAAAAATGCCCAGGAAAGTAATGAAAAGTTCTATAAAAAGAACAAATTTTTTCATTAGAGAAAACCGTTCTCTTTCTGTCTTTCTTTAATTTTCAAAAATTAATGTAAAAAAATAAATAAAAAAAATTCTTTTTATCATTCAATTTTTAGTTTTTCTCATTCCATTTAATATTTTTTTTTAAAAACAAGTCGTACAGTAACTCTTGCCCCACCCTGTACATCATCTGATGGTATTTCAAACAAAATATCCATAAAGATTAATAACACCAGCAGACTGCAAGAGAAAGTGTTCTCGTTCAATGGAATTTGTGTACTCCGAGTCCATACCAAACCGTCTGTTTCTCTATGTGTAAAGACCAGAAATTGTGTGTAAAGACCAACATATTAACACTAAACTTTAAAGATAGTTTTAAGTTGCCGCAACAGGCGGTTCTTGCAACCAATTTTTGACCTTCATTTCATTAGTAAAGGGTGGCGCATGAATCGTGATACAATATCAAAACGATTATTTTTTATTTTATTTGGAAGGTTAGTATTTAATGCTTGGGATGCCAAAAAGAGGATTTGGATGGTGTAACGGTGCTTTACAGTCCTGCATTTCCGTCCAAAGAAAATTAAGGCAGAAGTTTGGCTTAACTCCTCCGAGTGGATGGACCATTATGAGGCTGGTAAACATGTTTGCCGAATTTGGAAGCATTGTAAGAAGAGAACCCTATGTTCGGGTACAAGAACACCATCTCTGCTATAGCACCGTCAATTCAAGCAAATCCAATCGTTTCGGCTTGAAAGTTGTTGGCGCAGATTGCAGTTAGCAAACGATCATTACAACGGATAATTCATGATAATTTAAACTTTTTTCCGTCCGAAGTTAAACCCCCTGGATTTGCCTCTACGAATGGAATTTTGTCACAAAATTATTAATATATCCGATGATGCTTGTTTATGTCTGATGAGGCTCATTTTGATCTACACGGCAATGTAAACAAGTAAAATTGCAGTATATGAAGTAAATTTAATCCACAAATACTTCATGAGACGGAACTACACCTTATTATAAAAAAAATTACATTGATTAAAAAAATTGTTATTTGAATTTCTCATTGTAGCAAAATTGATGCGCCACCCTGTACAACTGAAATTACCTGTGTCAGTAATATGTGCAACAATATTGTCATAGGTACCATTTTTTGGAATGTCGAACAGAATGTTTTTCAAGGTTAATAACATTAGAGGATTACAACAAAAAGTCTTCCCATCCAACCGAATTTTTATAGTCCAAACTGAATTTCAACAAACTTTTTCGTTGCGCACGCAGAAAAATAGACAAGCATTAAATTTAACAAAAAAATTGGTATGTGAATTAAATCACTACTCAATTAAAAAATTCGTTAACAATCTCAACAATGTATCAAATATTGCAATGATATTTAACGAATGGAAACAACAAAAAATGCAAGCATTGTATCGTGTGTGTGCGGTGGTATGTTTTTAAGTATGTATGCAGTGCGAGTGATTTTAATTGTGTGCAAAACTCTACAGCCGTCAGTTCTCGTTAAATCTAAGACTGCACTTAAGTGTAGCCTTTGAACATAGTAACTCTACATTTGTTGCTTGGGGTCTTATGATGGTGAAGTAGCGCTGCAGTCACCGCTGCTTGTAATTTAAAGTCTTTCGGGCAGCTTTTTGAAAAAAAAACTTAAATTTTTAAAACATTTATGAGGCGATGATTATAACGAAAATTGTTTTAATAGACGACTTACAATTTTTTTTGTTGTAAATATGTGAAGTTTACTTCGCCTAATACGAACTGAGATTTGATAAATGGCTTACAACTTTTTTTGTAATTATAAAGTATTAATTTGTTTATTTATATATTATCGGAAATGATTTCGATAAACAACTAGCGAGTACTTTAGTAAATATATGAAGTTTTTCATCACATTTGTTAATGAGTATATAAATATTTTAATTGAACCGAGAAAACATTTTTTTTTCTGTGTATGGCTATAAACATGAAACGTCCTTCACTGCAAATAAAAACAGCTAAAAAAACAAAAGATAAATTCTTTTGGAGAACTGATATATCTTTGGTCTCTGTACGCTAAACTTCTATCAGTTGTTTACTGTCGAGAACCGGGGTTGTAGGCCTTTTGTGGAAGAGCTAAAAACAATATCAGTAAATGGTCGTTGAGCGAAAAATCATTGAAGATAGTTTTAGCTTCCTGTGTCAAAAGTATAAAAACAAACATTCGCCGATTAAGTCAAAGAAAGCGAAGGCCATATCATCGTCAAATTCCTCGGGTTCTTCCTCTTTCTTTTTCTCTTTCTTCTTGGCTTAAGCGGCAAAAACAGCTTCACCATCGGCAGCAACTGCAGCGAAGCACCAGTGCCAACATCGAAGCCAATGGTGGTGATCAAGTCCAGACATTTTACCTTCTAAAGCCTTGGCGGACAAAACGGGCCAATAAGGTTCAACCTCAACATTGGCGTCCTTCGAAACGGTGGAGATCATTCATAATGGAATGATGTTTTCCCCTACAAACTAAACCAATTTTTGGCCAAACAAATTTGAAATTATTGTACATTAACAAACCATGCCATACAATTCACTGAATAGAAATCATTCCTGGTGTACGATACTAATTGCTAATTGTCCGTGCATACGTTTAAATCTTAAACCCAAATCAAGAGTTCAGCTCTGTAAATTAAGTTCTAAATACGTTAAGTGGTGGTTTTACGCGTGTTACTTTTGTTAATTCCAATACTACTGACAGGACTTGCCACAATAAGGACGACGGCAAACCGCCTGGGCATGCAAAGATAAACCCATTCACTCGTAGTTATAATTCTACGGCGATGATACACCTCAAACCTTGCAACGATTATATTTGATTCATTCATGGCATTCTCACATTGGCAGGTCAAAATATCTAAATCCTCCAACTCCAAGGAACTCATGTTAAATCAAGCACAATGTATTAAAAACTGGCTAATGTTTGTGAGCAAAGTGGGCGAATGGGCTAGCAGGACGAACGAGGAGCGGAGGTGGGGCTGGAGCTGAATGTGTGATGAATATAACAATAAAATTGTGTAAAAATGCCCGAGGTATGGGAACGGTTGCCGTGTACTTGTTGTGCGGCTCAGCACCGTGGCACATTCCATGGAGGCATTGTGCCGAACATGAAAACCAGACCCCAAACAATTTCATTTCATAAAGGAGGACGACAATAGCTGTGGCAACAGCAGTCGCCGTAGCAGCTACAACTACAACAACGCCAGCATCCACACATACTGTGAGGTGTTGTTATAATTTATATTTTGTTTATCATAAGCGATTGTTTGGCCTGGCTCGGCTGGGACGATCATCCTGGCCGGGGGTTTATTTGGCCGTTTGGTTGCTTGGCTTCGTCAGATTTATGTGGTCTTGGCCGGGCGATGGAAGGAGGAGAATGTATGCTCAGGCTGCAAGAAGAAAACTTACTTTTGTATTCGCATGATTGGTTGGTTGGGTGGCCTTTCAGTCACAGTCTCTTTGTTTGGCTGT
This sequence comes from Hydrotaea diabolus, assembly GCA_963513945.1. Classification (NCBI taxonomy): domain Eukaryota; kingdom Metazoa; phylum Arthropoda; class Insecta; order Diptera; family Muscidae; genus Hydrotaea; species Hydrotaea diabolus. Next base: position 226,582,884 of record OY740716.1, on the reverse strand, counting down.
TTGCAACTCGTTATTGTTGGCAATGATTTGTTTCATTTCATGGACACGATCTCTGGTAGAAATGGCATGAAATTTTGGCTGTGGTAGGAAGAGAATGGAAACTGATTTCGCCATACACAAAAGAAGAAGAAAAAAGGTTTAACTAAAAAATTCATATATGTGACACGCAAAATAGAAAGGGACCTAAGGTTAAAAACCAGTTTTTTTTCAGGAGAGCCATTTTAAAGAGTAGGTTCCTTTCTATTTGCGCTTAGAATCGTCGACTTCACTTTCATAAAATGGTCATATCTCTGGGAGGGAAAACTTTTGGGTAATGAGATCGGTCTCAATTGATAAAAATTTTTGTTCAGGAGAGCCATTTTAAAGATTAGGTCCCTTTCTATTTGCGCTTGGAATCGTCGACTTCACTTTCATAAAACGCGCATATCTCTGGGAGGGAACACTTTTGGGGCATGGGATCGGTCTCATTCGATGCTCAGATGTTGTCCACACCAAAAAAAGTGAAAATTGATTTTTTTTTAGGTCCCATTCCCTATGCGTTGGAGTGCTGTACATTTTATTTTATTTAGAAGGCTAGTATTTAGATATCCAAAAATATGATTTGGATAGTCCTACATTTTCGCGCAAAGGGAATTTAGGCGGAACTCCCACAAGTAGACGGACCATTTTGAGGCTGGTTGTTGTTGTAACAACAATATATTTATTTTGAAGTCTTGTTCGTCTATGGGGGATCTGCTTCGATATCCAGGTGAAGGAAACGCGCCATTTGAACTGGATGCGTCCACAGAGACCTGGGGGTCAGCTGAGTGGGCTTGGCCGGACAGTTGAAGAGGTGCAGTACATCATGTGGTCCCTGATGGCAGGCGGGACAGATGTCCGGAACGTTAGCATCAATTCGTGGCCAGTAAGAAATGAGGCGGCTGCACCATCCAGATCTCAGCTGCGCCAGAACCACGCGCGTCTGCCGAGGTAGTACATTCACCTCAGGCGAAATCTCCGGGGGATGTTACCCTAGCACTGCATTCACACGGTAGCTGGATACTGCTGCTGCGACATCATCGGCGTGAATGTTGTTCAAACCTGCCTGATAGTTTCGATGATCTAAAGGTTCTCTCTTATACCGCTGGAACTCTCTCTCTAGATCATGAAGATCGTACCTGATCTGCCTGGGTGGAGGCATCCTGTTCAAGAGATGGTGGTTAGGATGACTGCTGCGAAAACACCCTAGCAGGTATTCGTCTCCTCATGTAGATGGTCCTCAGAGGACATAAGAAGACACCCTGTTGATGTTCTAAGGGCGGCATTCTGGCAAGTCTGAATTTTCTTCCACTGCGTCGTACTCACGTTCGCCGACCATACAGGTGCTGCGTAGTTTGCTACAGACCGACCTATCGCTTTGTAAGAGGTCAACAAGGTTTCTTTGTCGGCTCCCCAAGTACTGCCGGCAAGTGACTTGAGGACCTTGTTCCTACTTTTGAGTTCATCGCAGATAGCTGTAGCATGTGCAGAGGATCTAAAGGCTGTCCAATGTGACCCCAAGGATTTTGGGGTAGTTGGTGGTCGGGATGTTGACGTCATCGACTTTCACATTGAGTGACAACCGCACCTATGCGGTCCAAGCAGTAAACAGTGTGGCTGATGATTTGGAGGCGGATATTTTCATATTCCTCGCAGTGAAGAAACGTGCTAAGTCAGTGACTGCCGGTTCGATGTACCGGATTGACCCGAAACTCTTCGGACAGGGGCAGTCACCTCAACAATATATGTTTTTTGTTCGTCCATTTTCTGGCCTAGGCAAGACTAAGTGCTGCCTGGCGCCACCTGACATTGGAAAGTTTGGCATTTTTTAGCATAAACGTACTCAGAACGTTTTGACGTACGACCATCATTTGTGTTGTTTACAGTGACTTGAAAAAATCAATTTGGCAAAAAAATGGAATTAACTCGTGAACATTTTCGTGCGATAATTTTTCACAACTTTCGACAAGAGTGCATCGATGAAAGCAAATCTTTGTATATCGATTTAGCACCATCATATAGCACTGTGAAAAACTGGTTCAGTGAATTCAATCGTGGCCGACGCTCGCTCAAGGACGAAGGTCGTGAAGGTCGTCCAAAAAGGCCGTTTTTCCAGAGAACATTGATGCCGTGCGTGAACTGATAATGCAAGATCGTCATGTGACATACCGTGAGAAAGAGGCATCCTTGGGAATTTGTTCCACCAAAATACATTCGATATTGCATGAGCACCTGGCCGTAAAAAAGGTTTGTTCTCGTTGGATCCCGCACAACTTGACAATCGCTCAAAATAGGCTCGTGTCGATTGGTGGAGCCAAATCCCACGAAAGAGCATTCGTGGGAGAAGCACTTCGCACTTCGCCTGTTTCTTCGGCAAAACTGGTCATGTGGAGACTGTTCCGCTTGAGCAACGTAGGACGGTCAATTCTGAGTGGTACAACACAATTTATTTGCGTGAAGTCTTCGGAGAAATTTGAAAACCGAACCAGAAAAGACAAATCATCGTGCACCATGACAATGCGAGCTCTCACACATCGGCTCAAACCAGCGCCTTCTTGACCGGCCAAAACGTCGAATTGATGGGTCATCCGCCGTACAACCCTGACTTGGCACCCTACGACTTCTTTTTATGCCCGCACAACAAGAAAAAATGTGTGGTCAACGATTTTCGTCGCCAGAAGATGCTTTTGAAGCGTTCAAAAGCCATGTTTTGGAGGTGTCTCAATCGGAGTGGAAAAATTGCTTCGACAATTGGTTTGAGCGCATGCAAAAGTGTATAAATCATGCTGGAGAATACTTTGAAAAACAATAAAATCATTTTTGATAATAAATATTCGCGTTTTCATTATTAGGCCAGAAATATATATAGCAGCCCTCGTACCAGCAAGATCTCTATGTTCAGGTTCGAAGCACCATCGGGTATGTGTTGTCGAAAATTCGGGCAAATCCAAGGGTATCCACTCGCCGCAAATAGCAGTAAGCAGCCGGTCATTACAACGGATAATTCATGATGACTTAAACTAGTTTCTTTCCGAAGTTAAACCCTCTAGATTTACTTATTCCAATGGAATTTTGCTAACAAAATTATTGAAATGGTCGAAGCAGACAACAGCTTGATAACTTGATTGTTAATGTCTGATGAGGTCCATTTTGATCTAAACGTTAATGAAAACATCTTAACGTTAATGAAAACATGCAAAATGGACGTTTATGTGACAGCGCATAGAGAAAGGGACCTAAGGGTAAAAAATCAATTTTCATTTGTTTTCTTTTTTTGATGTGGACAACAACTGAGCTTCGAATGAGACCGATCCCAAGCCCCAAAAGTGTTCCCTCCCAGAGATATGCGCGTTTTATGAAAGTGAAGTCGACGATTCTAAGCGCATATAGAAAGGGACCTTATCTTTAAAATGGCTCTCCTGAACAAAACTTTTCAACAACTTTTCACTTTTTTTTTGATGTGGACAACATCTGAGCATCGAATGAGACCGATCCCATGCCCCAAAAGTGTTCCCTCCCAGAGATATGCGCGTTTTATGAAAGTGAAGTCGACGATTCTAAGCGCAAATAGAAACGGACCAAATCTTTAAAATGGCTCTCCTGAACAAAACTGGTTTTTAACCTTAGGTCCCTTTCTATTTTGCGCGTCACATATAACGATTTTGAAGGACTTGTTTATCCAGAAAGACGTATTCGATTCAATAGCATTTGGTGCCAGCAAGATATAGCAACTGAACACATAGCCAGACCGGTTATGGCAGAGCTCCAACGAAAATTTCCAAACAAATTAATATCCAATTTCTGCTAGTCCCCAGGTCACCGAACCTGACTGCACCTATCATTTTTTTAATATGGTTATGTCAAACAAAAGGATTTTGACTCAATTAAAGTAGTCCATTTACACTATAATTGAATCGATCCCAACTTCAACGCTTCAGGCCGCAATTAATAATTTTCTGAGCAGGTGGTGGACGAGGTTATTTACGGTTTATCTCACCTTCAAACACAATTAGTCATATAAAATTAAACCGATTTTTCTCTACAATAAAATTAAATAAATGAAATACATTGATTAAACCAATTATTTGAGTTTCTTATTGTAACACAGTTGATGCACAGGGTGGCCTGTATTAACTAAAATATTCGTACGTTGTTTATTAAAAATATTTCCGATTAGAAGCCATAAAGAAATACACATATTTTCAAATAAAAAATTGTATGCCTTTTACCGAAAATATTTTTGTTATGAGGTGAGGACAAATTCACTTATTAACCAAAAAATTTTTTGAAAAATCGTTTGGAACGACTTTTTTACAAGCATCATAAGGCCCCAAGCAATGAGTGTGCTGTAACTGTGGGTTGCGGCTCTACAATAAAGGGCAGAGTGCCTGAATTTTATGAATTTTGTTGTTGTTTTCATTCATTAAATGTCATTGCAATATCTGTTTAATAGTTTGGCGTATTTACAAAATTTTTAATTGAGTGGTGATAAAATTCACATACCATTTTTGGTTGAAATTTGAGGGTTGTCGTTTTGTCAGTGTACAAATCAAAGTGTGGATCCCATCCAAGCAGAGATTCGATAACATTTTCGGCATGGTTTTGGATTTTTATAACTCAAATAGTTTACTCTTTAATTAGTGTCTCTGGGAAGCATAGCAGCATTCAATGTCCCATAAATGGTCGTTGTCATTAGATCCTGGGGCCCAATAACCGTCCCCTAATATTCGGAAACATATGGATATCATGAAACAATGAAATCACAAATCCAAATATGTATAGGTTATTCCATTAAGAACATAACAATTTGATATATTAAGGAAACACATACTATTTATGATATACGGTTCAAATTTATTCCAGGTGTAGTGCAAATTTTACATTTTAAGAATGAAACTCGATTTCGGTCCTACTGCCACCACTAGCCCTTGTACAGCGATATATTTATTGGATCCAATTTTCCACCACTCTTGCACACATTTCGACCGGAACGTTGGCAATTTCGCGTTGCATGTTGTCTCTGAGCTCTTCTAAAGTTGTTGGCTTTTTGGCATAGACTAATGACTTGATGTGGCCCCATAAAAAGAAATTTAATGGCGTTCAATCGCATGAACGAGGCGGCCGGACCATTTCTCGAGAAAACACGTTTTCCGAATTTGCCTTTCAGTAAATCGATTGTGCCACGTGCTGTGCGTAAATTTTAAACATTGCGCGATTAACAGTAACACGATGATTGTTTTCATCGTCAAAAAAATACGGCCCAATCACACCCCCGGCATGAAGACCACACCACAGAGTAATTTCTCGGGTTTGCTGCTGTCCAATAACGCATATTTTGTTTATTGACAAAACCACTCAGCCAGAAATGAGCTTCATCGCTGAAGATGATTTTTATATGAAATTCTAGATTTTCGTAAAACTTTGCCAGAGCCCAATCGGAGAAGTTTCGTCGTTTAGTTCATGAGTCAGTTTGGAGGATGATTGACTACGACTAACGTTTTGATTTTGAAAGATCATTAAAAATGTTTGAGGGTTCGTTGACATATGTGACAGCGCATAGAGAAAGGGACCTAAGGGTAAAAAATCATTTTCCATTTTTTTTGATGTGGACAACATCTGAGCATCGAATGAGACTGATCCCATGCCCCAAAAGTGTTCCCTCCCAGAGATATGCGCGTTTTATGAAAGTGATGGTACACTAAAGATGCACGTATTTAAATCTTTAAAATGGCTCTCCTGAACAAAACTGTTTTTTACCCTTAGGTCCCTTTCTATTTTGCGCGTCACATATATTGCTATGTCCCTATTGCAAAACCCGTTACCTTCACTTATGATTTGGGCAAATTTGGTACTCGAACTGGACCATTTGGGTTCTGGGGTCCAAAAATCCGCCGGCTTTAACTTAGGTTTTACGAGTATATCATTGTAATTTTAACATGACATAAAAACATAAATTCTAATATTCGAATACCCCCGTACCCCAAGGGAAAGAAGTCGTTTCAAACATGGACATGTGGATCCTAAGAAATAAAGGAATATCTAAATAAGAACTTACTTTAAATATATCTTTAAATTTTGGGTCCAGATCTACTGGTCTTAGGGAAATTTAGGTACCCCAAAAGAAAAAAAATCCTAACGAATCAATGACATAAATTTTACGGTTTAGCGGTATTGAAAGCCTTAGTGTAAAAGAAAAACGGGGAAAAATTCCCTAAGAGGTACTAATGGTACATTAGTAAAAAGTACACTTCTGTGAGTATTTACTAAACAAATCAAATTATCTCATAAATGGACGAAATCTTTAGGGCTTGGGTCCCAAAAATCGTCCCCTAATATTCGGTGAAATATGGATATCGAAAAACAGTAAAACAGCGAATACAAATATTTACCTGAATTTAAGATTTGAGATGATGCGGGACTCAGACCGGTCCATTTCCTCTCTAGGGGTCCAAAAATCGGCCGCCTTTAACTTTCAACTGAAGGATATGAAATTACTCGTACATCACTAATCCGAATATAACGTAAATTCTACGTTTTAACTAAATTTAGGACGAAAAATAAGCCGTGTTGAAAATGGGCAATTGGGGCCTCAGAATCAAACAATTTCAGATCTGGATCTACGGGTCCTTGGACCTAAAATCGGTACTCTTTAACAATGGACCTATAGGTACCCAAAAACATACCAAATTTTTTTCTGAATCTAATTATGACATTCAGTTTACGATTTGGTTGAATTTTTTGTTTTGATCCCTGAGCGTGGTCATTGGGCGCTGGGACCCAAACACCGTCCCCTAATCTTGTTTTAGGATCATTTGGGTATCCAGAAACAGCTAAGTTTACACCAAATTTCAATTATTTAGCTATCTTTATGGTTTTGACTGGGTCCATTTAGATCTCAAGGACTTAAAAATCGTCCCCTTGAAACCATTACCAATAGGTCTAAGGTCCCTAGAGCACCGACATAGGTCCATTTGAACATGCGGTTACTCAGGCACAGTGGAATTTTCTTACTTTCTACGTATGTACAGACCCTAGCTAACCTATAATCGGTTCCTTCAAAGAGTGTCTGAAAAACTGTGAAAATTCTTTACAAATCAGAATATGCCATAAATTTTGCCATTTCATAGAATTAAAGGCTATAACCTATTACTCAATAATTAATGAGGTGCTGATAACAAGGTACTATTAAACATGGACCCACACTGTCCCCAAATATTATCAATGATTTACTGGACCACAATCATTAGTAGAAAGTATACTTAGTAGGGACATAAATACTGTTACACACGTTTTATGCTGTAAAATAAAAAGTACTGATTGTTTTTGGACCAAATATTTTTCAATATACAGGGTGCGGCTAAAGTAACTATATGATTTGTTTTTTAAATAACTATTGAATGGAATGAAAAAAACAAAAAAAATTATGATAAAAAGAAAGTTTATTTTATGTTATTTTTTTACATTAATTATGAAAAATAATATCAGTTAAATGAGAACCGTTTTCTCTAACGCAAAAATGTGCTCTTTTTATGGCATTTTCCATAACATTGTTGAGTGTTTCTTGTGGTATACGATCAATTTATTCTTGAATGTTGTCCTTTAGTTGCTGCAAGGTTTGGGGCTTATTCACATAAACTTTGTCTTTGAGATAGCCCCACAAGCCCCACCGTTCAAGTGAAAATGCGCTTCGTCGGTCATCATTAAATTTGACAAAAAATTTTCATTTTGATAAACAAGATTTAAAACTGCTCTAGCATATTCCAAGCGCAATACGAAGTCCTCAGGATTTAGTTTTTGGACTAGTTGGATTTTGTAAGGAAAGAGGTGCAAATCGTGTTTTAAAATTCGCCGAAGAGTGCGGTCAGAAAGCTGCAACTGGGAAGATCGTCTTCTCGTTGATGTCTCCGGATTTTCTTCGACGCTCTGTCGCACAGCATCAATATTTTCGGCCGATCTGCCAGTTCGAGGTCTGCCCGTACGTCTTGAATCTCCGACAGTCCCATATTCAGCAAAATTATTCACCAACGAACGAATGGTTGGACCCGTTGGAGCAGTTCTTACACCATAAAATCTTCTGTATGCACGTTGAGTATTAATTATCGAACGATGATTTTCAATGAATAGAAAAACAATCTTAGTTCTTTGCGCAATTGTATAGCGTTCCATTTTTAAATATTCTCCCAAGTTTAATTTCTGAAATAGGAAAAAAGAAAAAGTTAAATACTCGCATGCAAAGAAGTTACAATTGTTTTACATCATATAGTAACTTTAGCCGCACCCTGTATTTATTGAGTAGCTACTTATTCGAAATGTCCGCCTTTGGCCTTTACACTCGCCTTAAGACGCACTGGCCAATCGTCCATAGCTGCACGAACCTCGTCCATTGGAAAATTGGCCACAGCTCGAATCAAAGCAGCCTTAAGGGGTCCAATGTTGGGGTATCTTTTGTGACAAACCTTGTCCTCTAAAACCGTGAACAATTTGTAATATAATGGGTTCAAATCTGGACTGCCTGAGGGCCGTTCTTCAGAGGAAATGAACCCATGCCTGGGACGTTTTAGCCTTATGGGCCGGCGCAGAATCCTGCTGGAAAGTCCATGGCTGGTTTTGGAACAGGGAATTGTTAAGAGGCTTCACAACAGCTTCCAAAACGGTTTTTGGTAAACTTTGGCCTTGTTCGCAGAAATGCAGGTCAGTGACCCAATCGTAAGAGTCACCCCACCAAACCATGACAAAAGCTGGGTGATGACCCTTTTCCACCCTTGGGATCAGTTCAGACGCTTCCTTAGATGACCGCGCATACACTCTATCGTTTTGCTTGTTAAATTTTTCCTCAACGGTAAAAATGTTTTCATCAGTGAACAAAATTGTTCTGTGCAAGTTATCAGCGTGCTTTACCAAAAGACGTTTGCATTTTTCAATCCTATTTATCGGAGTAAACCTTTACCGGACATCCCCTTCTGGCTGTGAACCTTTTCAAAGCTCCTATAAACGCTGCGGACGTCAAGTCGGACACTACTTCCAAGTGAACTGCCTTCGTAGCAAAACACACAAAAACACAGACGTACGACTTATCCGCCCTTTTACCCCTTATTTTGTAGTGTATTGTTATGGGACCCAGAAAATCGATTCCTACGTTCAAGAACGGGCGAGTTCTAATTACGCGATCTTCCGGCAAATTTCCCATTAATTGATGCAAATTCCTAGGTTCCGTTCTAAAACATCTGTAACATTTGTTTACGACCTTTTTTGTTATTTGTCTTCCCCGAAGAGGCCAAAATTCCTGTCTCAGTATTTCTAACAATCCCTGCGGACCTACATGCAAATTTTTAACATGCACTTCCTCCACCAGTAATTCAACAACCTTACATTTGTAAGGCAGCAATATGGGATGCTTTGCATGGTAAGGAAGAGCACAATTTTCTAGTCTCCCACCTACTCTTATTATCCCTTCTGCATCAATTACCGGGCACAAGGTTCGAAGAAATGACGTTCTATACACTATTTATTTTTAAAGCTGCAGTCAATAAATGTCCGGTACGTCGTTTGAAATCCCCAAGTCCCAAGTCTTTTTTAAAGATTCGACTCATGGTTTTTTGCGTGATATTCATCTCACGGGCCATGATTATCTGTTTTCGGAGCGGATTTCTGTGAATTCTTGATTTAACGGCTTTGATGACATGCGGTGTTCGAACAGAGCGTGGGCGGCCCGACCGGTGGCGGTCTTTTACATCTCCAGTCTCGTCAAACAGTTTTATGCATCGGTAGACGAACATGCGGCTAATCCCTAGTGGCCGGAGCGTTTTGAAAATATCGCACTTGAAAAGCGCTATTACAGCGATACGGTTTTCATTATCTGACCACTCCATGATGAAAGTTGAAATAATTTTAAAATCCCGTTACAGACTAACGCTATTGAGTTTAGCTTTCAAAACCCATATGACATTAACGGGGTATGTTTAGTTCTACTATTGAAATGGGTGTGTTCAATGTTGTAACAGTATTTATGTCCCTACTAAGTACAAGCTGCAGCCCGATACCGCCAAACTTAAGAGTTGTCCACTTGTATCTACATGACAGGAGGCCTATCACACAACATGACATTGGGGTTTTTACGGCACTTATATATAATACACGTATAAAACTTGTTTGGAACATTGATCGAAATGTTCCAAAGAGCCGCGTCATAACATTTGTATGGGAAGTACCAGAACGGCCGTGGCTACTTACTTACTTCACCACACAACAGTTCTTTAGCCGCGATAAGACTTTAACTCCACACGCTTTGATCTTTAAGGCGAACTCCAAAAGGTATATTAATATACGTTTGGTCCTCCTGGATCATGTCTTTTCACTGCAGCTTTAGTCACCCGCCATCTACGAATGCTCACAATATTGTCCTTGAAGACTCTTGGTGGCGGTTATTTTTAAGGCATTCGCACAACTATTCACTGCTAGTGCAGTCCCTGGAGATTGGTGCAGCCGCTTAACTCGATGTCGACATACACTAACTCTTCATTCGCGTTCGATATTCAACGTTACAGCAAAAGGGTCTGAAAAACTGAAATATTTTCCTTGTACATACAATCTTTTAAACATTTCGTTGATTTCTTTTTGATATCTAGACACGGAACAAATATGTAAATACTCGTATATGAACAATTTAGCGAAAAATAATAATTAACTTTTGCACGCCAACTTTGACTGTTGGTCTTTCATTTCGACTTACAAGCAATTGTAGAACACTCAACATTCTGTGAAATGAAACTTTCTCCTGCCGTATGGCCTGTGTCGTATGCCTAGGTGCTGCCTGGTTTTTTAATTTTGCGTAATTAGGAAACTATTCGCCAAGTGGATGCGTTGGAAATGTGCCTGCATTTAAAAGCAAAACTCTGGTAATTTACTGCTACATAAAATATGCGACAGTTGAAAAGTTTGCTTCCGGGCTGGCTTTCTTTGCGTCTTTCATATAAAGTCATAAACAAGGTGACCATCTTTGGGAAATGATATTTTACTGAAGTGAAGCGAATCAATATGACTGTCACCTCACATTAATGGTTTGGGCGAAACCAGGCGGATATGTTTAAATTTAGCAAAAAAAAAATATTTAGAAAAGCTAGGATTGTACACAAAAATATATAATCCTTAATTCCAACCAAAAAATTGATATGTGAATGTATAACCACTCAATTAAAAAATTTTATTTCGGGTCCGGCAGTAAAAACACAATAGTTTATAATTGGAAATGGTTATATTGTTTTTAAAAATATTCTCTTTTAAGTTCAAAGTACACTTTTGCATGCGAAAACCCATTTTTCGAAGCAATTTTTGCACGCCGATTGAGACACCTCAAAAACATGACTTTTAAACGCTTCAACCGCTGCTTTGTGCGATGAAAAACGTTGACCACGCATTTTTTCTTGATGCTAGGGAATAAGAAGAAGTCATTGGGTGGCAAATCAGGGCTGTACGGTATATGGTCCATCAATTCGAAATCTTGAGTGGTCACATACACGCAGAAAAGTGGTATGGTTACGGTGACAATATTCGAAGAGAATCATACTTTGTTAGGTACATGGTTGTGGCACAACAATATTATGATGCTCATAACAATAGTATGATTCACACACAACCATACTATACTTCCCACAACCATATTATGAGTCACACTCAACCATACTACGATCTCCACAACCATATTATGATTCTCACAACCTTATTATATTTCACATACAACTATAGTATGATCCTCACAACCATAGTATGATTCACAAGCAACCATAGTATGATCCTTACAACCATAGTATGATTCCACTCAACCATACTATGATCCCCACAATTATTTTTAAGTATTGGGTTATGTTATTATTCAATATAAAAGATTTTTTTTTATTAAGCATTTTTTTTTAAAATTGTTCTTTTTTTATTAAAGGAACAAAAATATATTTAAAAGGCAGTCAAAAAGACTTTTAGTTGCAAGCAGTGGAGACTGCAGGGGGTGAATGCTTCTTTACCATCCGTAGACTCCAAGTGATTTTTTTAAGTGCGGGCAGATTTTAAATAAACGAGAACCTGTCGCCAGTAACGTATTCCACCGAACAAAGTAAACACAATAAAAATCTCTCACACTGCGTTCCGATTGTTGTAGTTTTTTATAATGACCAACAACCATGCACTGCATCGTGTGTGTATGTTTTTTTGGTGTTCGAAAAAAACCCACACACAAAGTTTTTACAACCTGTTATGCTTTGTTGATAGTCTCAAACATACAGTATGATTGCCGTAATTATATTATTGTTAACGTATATCTTCAACAACAATACTTTTGTCGCACCAACAATATTTTCATGGCAGCTACAACCATATTTTCATTTCTAAATTTAGCAATAACAGTATTGTATTTCAACAATATTAATATTACCGCAATCATACTGTTGTCGAAATAAAACCAATACTACGGTTGCGACGAACATGCTTTTATTGTAGAGAACATGTTATTGTTGCCGTGATCATATACAAACCATGTCTTTTCTCTGCGTGTAGCTCATTGTTTCAGCTGATATGTGAGAGCTCGCATTGTCGTGATGCAAAATGATCCGTCTTCTCTTATTATCTTTCCCCATTTCTTCGAACACTGTTGGCAAACACTCAGAACTGTCCTACGTTCCACTAAAGGCACTGTGGCAACATGGCCGGTTATACCGAAAAAAATGCAATCATTTGCTTCGATGTACTTCTTCCACGAACAACTTTCGTTTGATTTGGCTCGTCTTCGAAGACCCACACGGTCGATTGCTGTTTTGATTCGGGTTCATATGCATAGATCCATGATTCGTCACCTGTGACAATGTTATACACTGCCTTTGAGCTACCGCAGTTATACTTTTCAACATCTCTTTGCACCAATTCATACAAGCCATTTTTGGAGCATTCGTCAAATTATGTGGGATCCAAGGAGGACAAATTTATTTCACGGCCAAATGTATGCCTCAATCTCACGGTATGTCACATGTCGGTTTTGCTTAATCAGTTCACGCATAGCATCGATGGTTTCTGGCAAAGTGACCGAATTCGATGTCTTTCGTCTTGGACCGAACGGCGTCCGAGGCTGAACTCTTGGTACCAGCGCTTAAGAGTGGTTTTTGATGGTGCTTCATAGCTAAAAGTCGAAAGAAGTAGATTAAAACACTCTTGTCTCGATAACCCACGCCGAAAATCGTAAAAAATCATGGCATGAAATTGTTCACGGGAGAATTAACTTTTTTGACTGAGATGAATTTCCGCCCTCAAATGACAAAACGTTCTGAGTGAGGATATGCTAAAAAATGTCAAAGGTTCCAATGGAAGTTCCAGTTTGCATCTGGGAACACTAGTATTGTCAGGAACCGAATATAAATAGCAACCCTCGTAAACCGACCAAAACGGCCCGACCAAATCATTGAAAAGTCATTGATATATGTGATGCGCAAAATAGAAAGGGACCTAAGGGTAAAAACCAGTTTTGTTCAGGAGAGCCTTTTTAAAGATTTAAATACGTGTATCTTAGGTGTACCATCACTTTCATAAAACGCGCATATCTCTGGGAGGGAACACTTTTGGGGCATGGGATCGGTTTCATTCGATGCTCAGATGTTGTCCACATCAAAAAAAAAAATTAAAATTGCTTTTTTTTCCCTAAGGTCCCTTTCTCTATGCGCTGTCACATATTGATAATAGTGGTATTTTCGACAAATAAAACTGAATTAAAAAACGCAATAGCTAAGTCATTAAACAACAAAAGGTGCCAAAGCTGCTCGTATTCTATAAGTAAAGGAACATTTCAGAGGTAATAGTCTTCAAAAAAAATTAAAAAAGTAGTTGAATTTATTTTCCGTAGCCATTTTAGTACTAAACCTGTATAACTATCGAGCATAGGCCTCTATGCATGCTAACTTCTAAAAAGCCGCCAAAAAATATTTTTTAAAAATGCTTTTTGCAGAATGGAGACATGCTAAGAAAAAGCACTTTTTGTCATTTATTTAATTTTTTTGTTATCTGATTTCATTTTAATATATTTAGTATAATTTCGAGAGGCTTAAGATAAAATAATAAGCGGCAAAAATGCCCAAAAATTATATTAATCTCCGGCCAAACTATAAATTTTTAATCTTTTCGACCACATTTGCTCGAAACCGACCAGAACGGCAACACGGAAAACAACAGGATCAGTAAATGCCTGATCGTCTTAACAAGAGTTTCCGAAAAGCTTTTCCGCTTTTTTAAAAACGATAACAACTCTTAGTTCCCCTGGAATGGAAAATACCATATTTTAAATGAACCTACTTCAAACTTAGCATACTGCGTTATAATTTTGTAATTCTTTCACTCAGAATCTACAGTTTGTATCCGATTTTTAATAAATTTCGTACCGAAGTCATTAATGCAATGGAGTAGGTAATCATGTACAGTGAATGCCATTAATATTTGGTTTTTCGTTGATTTTTTTAGTCAAAATTAGTCAAAATTCCCATTAAAATTATAAAAAATCTAACTTTTTATTTTTGGTAATGTAATACAGTAATTTACGCTTATAACGAAGCCACTTAAAACGAACTTTCGCCTAAAACGAACGTGCTTTATTTCTAATAAACCATGAAATTTTTGTCGCTTATTACGAACCCGTTTAAAGAGAACTTTCGGTTATAAGAAAATTTATTTGCATTCAAAATTTGTTTATTTTTCGGTTAAAACGAACCCATAAGTGGCGCTATGAATAAAACCTGATATTTTTGCGCTGGCAACACTGTATTACGCAGTGTTTTAGTTTTCCTATGTTCTCGAATCAGGGGATTTCCCTAAGTTTAATGTTTGTTTGTGTGAAGGCGATGTGCAGACAGCAGTTGAAAATTACAAAGCTAGAAGATGGACGTAGTAGCAGTTGGAAAGCAAAGAAGGTTTTTTTCTTTAAAAGAGAAGTATGAAATAATTAAACGATTACAACAAGGTGTAAAACAAAAGCAAATATGTCAAGAAATGGGCCTCAGCAAGTCAACAATTGCTACAATTTGGAAAAATAAGGACTTGGTGCTAAATAATTTTGAGCAAAACTCCTCAAATGTAAAGAAGGTTAAAACCCCTTCTTTCATGGAACTGGACCATTGCCTACTAAAATGGTTCACTCAGAAAAGAGCCAATATTACGACTATTACCAATGCCGTTTTACAAGCTAAAGCACAAGAATTTGGAAAAAAAAAAACTTAACTACTGCGATTTGAAGTGCAGCGAAAGTTGGATTGTTCGATTTAAAAGACGCCACAATATCACTAGTGGAAAAATTGTTGGAGCGGCGGCTGAAGTCAATGTTGATGTGGCCAATGATTGGTTGCAAAATAAGTGACCAGATATAAGAACATATTATAAAGATAAGGACATATTTAACTGCAATGATACTGGTATATTTTATAAACTCACTCCCAATAATACACTGCGATTCAAAGGTGAGACCTGTGCAGGTGGTAAACTATCAAAGGAACGGCTAACAGTGCTCGTAGTAGCTAATATGACGGGCACAGAGAAACGAAAACTTTTAGTAATCGGAAAATCAAAAAGTCCCAGGTGCTTTAAAAACATTAAAAAATTTCCAGTTAATTACCAGGCTAATAAAAAGGCTTGGATGACATCCGAAATTTTCACCAGCGAATTAAGACAATGGGGCTATAATTTACGCCGTCCGAATCGAAAAATTATGCTTCTGGTAGACAACTGCCCAGCTCATCCAGATACAAAGAACTTAGAGTGCATTAAATTAGTGTTTATGCCTCCAAATACAAGCTCAGTTTTACCACCTATGGACCAAGGTGTCATTTACGCATTGAAAAGTAAATATCGCCACTTGCTTCTCTCAAAAATTGTTAATTCGGTTGATATGGGTGAAGATAACTTTAAAGTTGGTATTCTGGACGCAATCAATTTTTTGCATATGGCATGGTTAAAAGTCAGCAAAACAACAGTTGCTAATTGCTTTCGGCAAGGCGGATTTAACAGCAATGAAGATGAGTTCGACTCGGATGATGATCTGCCATTAATAGAATTGCTAAATCTACCAATGGAAACATTTACAGCTGGTAATAAAAGGATTTGCTGAGTTGTACTACAGTTGGAACAGAAAGCTTCAACGATTACATATGTTTTGATGACGACCTTGTAACTACGGACGGCGCAGCTATTTTGCAGCCTGTTCGCGCTGATGATGACGACCTTGACGACGATATGGACAACGAGGAGCCAATCCGAGTCACAACTGCCCTGGATGCAATGTGTAGCGTAAGCTATGTAAGAACTTTTCTTCAGTCACGCGACACTCTACAACAAATTCTTGATCACTTGGCTCAAGTAGAAGTGTATATAAATGAAACTAATATTGGTACTAAGCAAACTCAAATAACTGATTTTTTTAAGAACTAATTTTTTTATACATATGTATTAAAATATCCCAAAATTGTCTTTAATAAATCAATGCATGTGCACTTACATACATAAATTTTTTTCTTCAAGTCTTCATTTAAACCGAACTTCGTTTAAAACGAACTAGTTTACCCAGTCCCTTGAAGTTCGCTTTAAGCGAAAATTACTGTATATATATTTAGAGATCAAAATTAAATTATATCACATTCATTGCTATTAATGAAAATACACAGAACAAAATACATAAATAAAAAACTATAATAATTCATCTGCCATTAATATTCAGTTTTTACGTTATAACACAGATTACTATTAAAAAAATATTCATAAAAATTAAAAATTAATATTTTGTAGGATAGCCCTTATTTTTTATCACTTCAGAAAGGCGTTTTGGCATATTTTTTATGTTTTTTTTTGTAAATATTCAATTCCGATTTTACTCCATTCTTCTTCAAGCCTACTTTTAAGTTTACTTTTCGAAGAAACTGGCTTCTCACGAACACGCCGATCCAAATGATCCCACAGTACGAGGGCGGTTCGGAAAGTTCTTAGCCTATCAATGAAAGAGAATAGTTAGTTTTTCAAAAATATTTTTATTTTTCAATATAATCTCCTGAAACTTCAGTACACTTAGTCCAACGCTTATCTAGCAATTCTATCCTATCCCTTGATTAAAATAGTTTTCCTCAAGGTCTTCAAAATGGTGTTTTACAACTGTAATTGCATCATCATTTGAGGCAAAACGCTTCCCAGCAAGGAATTTTTTTAGATTTGGGAACAGGTAAAAGTCACTGGAAGCTAAATCAGGAGAATAAGGTGGGTGGTCAAGCAACTCGTACTTTAATTCGTTGATTTTAGCCATTGTTAAAACACTCTTGTGCGCTGGTGCGTTGTCTTGATGAAAAATTATTTTTTTGTGTTGTAAGCCAGGACGTTTTTCTCGAATTTGTACATTTAATTGATCTAAAAGGTTGCAATAGTAATCTGAATTTATTGTTTACGACACGTTTATGACACGACGCTTAAATCCATTTTATTTCGCTGAAAACGATCCAAAAAAGCTTGAGAAATGTTCATTCTTATGCGTTTTTGGTCCACTGTTAACAAGTCCGGCACCCATCTTTCAGAAAGCTTTTTCATCTGTAGTTCTTCATGCAAAATTAAATGGACTCGATCATTTGAAATGCCCATGATATTAGCTATTTCACGCACTTTTATTCGTCGATCATTTAATACCATATCATGCACTTTGGCTACAATTTCTATTGTTGTTGCTGATTATGGACGTCCACTACGTGGTTCATCTTCAATGCTTGTACGACCACGTTTAAACTCAGCAACCCAATTTTTTACTGTTGCATATGAAGGAGCACTTTCACCTAACACATTCACCATATCATTATGAATTTCTTGTCCCGATAAATCTTTTTTATGTAAATATTTAATGACACCACGCATTTCTAATTTTTCCATTGTAAAAAAATCGCGGATGCGTCTTTTGTGAACACCTGTTTCTATATGAAGGAGTTGTCAGATCGAAACAAAATTTAACATGTGTTCATAGCAGAGATGGAAGTTTCCAAAACACTTAACTTTCTGTTTATACCGCGCATTTTGTGCTAGGCTAAGAAGTTTCCGAACCACCCTCGTACCATCGATAAAAACCAGGTTTCCCACACCTTTTGCCGATATGCATCCCCACACCCTGACACTTCCACCTCCGTGCTTTACTGTTGGAGTGATATTTTTCCCTTTCAGCTCCTCATTCGGCTTACGCCAAACCATGGTCTTCCCATAACTTCCAAATATGTTGAATTTGCTTTCATCAAGGGAAATTACATCATCCCGCCAAGTTACATCCTTCTGAATATGTTCCTTCGCAAAATTGAGGCGATTTCTTCTATTGACCAAACTCACAAAGGGGTTTTTTCGAGCCACTCGACCGTTGTACCCTTCTCTTCTTATTATGCGGCGTACAGTTGACTCAGAAATTGACTTTCCTAATTCCGTTTTAACATCGGTCACAATTTTAGGAGCACTAAGCCGCGGATTCGCCTTTACTTTCCTCACACACGCAGGGAAATAACATGGTTACTACATGGTCACGGCAATAATAATATGTTCTCCGCAATAAAAGTATGTTCGTCGCAACCATAGCATTGTCAACTGAATTTATTTTTGATAACAGTATATCGCTGCAATATTAATATTGTTGAAATGTAACAATAGTATTATTGCCAAATTTAAAAATGAAAATATGGTTATAGCAACAATATGTGACGCGCAAAATAGAAAGGGACCTAAGGTTAAAAACCAGTTTTGTTCAGGAGAGCCATTTTAAAGATTAGGTCCCTTTCTATTTGCGCTTAGAATCGTCGACTTCACTTTCATAAAACGCGCATATCTCTGGGAGGGAACACTTTTGTGGCATGGGATCGGTCTCATTCGATGCTCAGATGCTGTCCACATCAAAAAAAGTAAAAAGTTGATGAAAAGTTTTGTTCAGGAGAGTCATTTTTAAGATAAGGCCCCTTTCTATTTGCGCTTAGAATCGTCGAGTTCACTTTCATAAAACGCGCATATCTCTGGGAGGGAACACTTTTGGGTAATGGGATCGGTCTCATTCGATTCTCAGATGTTGTCCTCATCAAAAAAAAAAATAAAGTGAAAAGTTGATGAAAAGTTTTGTACAGGAGAGCCATTTTAAAGCTTAGGTCCCTTTCTATTTGCGCTTAGAATCGTCGACTTCACTTTTATAAAACGCGCATATCTCTGGGAGGGAACACTTTTGGGGCATGGGATCGGTCTCATTCGATGCTCAGATGTTGTCCACATCAAAAAAAGAAAAAACAAATGAAAATTGATTGTCACATATACATATGGTTGGTGCGACAAAAGTATTGTGTTTTGCGTTTTATGTTAACAATAGTATGATTACGGCAATCATACTGTATGATTGTAATTTTTCTTCATTTAAATATGCGTTTAAGAACAAATTTTATTGGTACGGATGCAATAATAGTACTTTTTTATCGAAATTAAAATTTTAAACAAGCTGCTTTGGCTTAATTTAACTGAAATATTTTTAATAAAAACGCTTACGTTTATTTCAACTTATTTTTTCTACTGTAAAAACACTCGTATTATTTTGAATTTAATGTATTTTTTGAATAATTTTCATAATTCAAATCTAAACTTAAACCAATTCTAATAAATAATATTGGGGATCAAATCTATTGTCGACAATATAATTGTGTGTGATCATACTATGGTTGTAGGGATCATAACATGGTTGCGTGTGAATCATACTATGGTTGTGAGGATCATACTATGGTTGCATATGAGGATTATACTATGGTTGTGGAGATCATAGTATGGTTGAGTGTGAATCATACTATGGTTGTGGGGATCATATTATGGTTATGTGTAAATCGTACTATTGTTGTGATGATCATAGTATGGTTGTATATTATATTTAATCATGCTATTGCTTTGAGGATCATAATATTGTTGTACTGTAAAATTGTTTGCTTTCTTTGTGTTTTGTTTATGTGTGATTCCCCACTCCAAAGAAAAAATGTAGCACTGAAGATTTACAGCGATGTAGGGAAAAACACCGAATATTAATGGCGCACATTTAACTAAATTTATAGTATGGTTATGTGTGAATCATACTATTGCTGTGATGATCATAATATTGGTGTACCACAACCATATACCCAACAATAGTATTATCCTCTTCGAATATTGTCACCACAACCATACTTTTTTTCTGCGTGCAATATTGCGTTGTTCCATCTCGGTTAGTTTTTTGGGCTGCCAGTTTGTTTCTTAAACTCATATTTTCCCCTCATTTTTGTATCTTCTGACGATATCACCAATATACTTTTTTCCATTCTTGTAATGTAAAATTACCAATTTTCTCAATTCTAGCGAAGTATGTTTACCTTTACGGCCCATTGTAGTTAATTTAAGACAAAAAATAAAAAGAATGCTGTTTATTCACGTGATTTGCTTTCTTTGTGTTTTGTTTATGTGTGATTCCCCACTTTCTAAAGAAAAAATGTAGCATTGAAGATTTACAGCGTTGTATTTTAGAGGTAGGGGAAAAACCGAATATTAATGGCGCACATTTGTCTGAATTTAACATATTAAAGTAAATATTACAAAATATATTATGAGTTAATTTTTACCTCTGAATATGTATATTTTACAACATAAAAGAAAAAAATAGATTTTTTAAAATCTTAAAATTTCAACTTACAAAAAATTCAACAAAAAATGGCATTCACTGTATCATAAAGTTGGTCCTGTCCGATTTTATACTGTTAACATTTTTCACTCTAAAGAAATACCACCTGGTCAGCTTTATTTGCAGTTGCAGTCGTGCCTAAAGCACCCTCTTTTTCCAAGCCGAACAGGCGAAACTTCTTACATATGTTGAGTGTTACAAAATGGAGGAAACTAACTGAAATACTATAAATATATATAGTACATATATACAACAACGTGAACTCTCGCTATATAATGAAATTTCTTACAACTCGGCGTAGTAAAACCAGTTAAAAACTTTTGCCTCCGGCAAAGTTCGAATAAAAATCCCGCCTGGGGGAGAAACACAATTGAAGAAGAATGCTAAAGCAGCAGCAGCAGCAACTGCATCAGTCGATAAGAAAGTTCTGAAACATTTTTTAAGTTTTGTTCTCTGTACGCCGCGGCGCGCCGCCCTTCCCCCTTCTTGGAGTACCATCCGCACGCCCGCCATTAGGAATCTGCGATTAAACTTATACTTTCTTTGGCGCTTTCTTGAATAATTTCTTGGCTTTTCAAACACTCCGCCTCTATTGGAACGATTTGCATTGGCAGAAGGGATATAAAGAATGGAAAAGAGAAAAAACGAATACAAATAAAAGAAATTGCACTATTGCGAAACTTTACACAATTTCATTTCATGGGTGGGCGGTTAAACAGAACTACACACACACACACACACAGAGACGTATAAAATCAAGCCCCTCCAAGCAAATTAAGGGATGGTCTACAGGGGTATCCACTTCAACATGAGATTTTTAATTAAACGCAATTAGGGCGCTTAAAAATTGTTAAGCACAACCCCACTTTTGGCTCATGTCGCGCATATAATGGCTTAAGTCGTGCCATCCAACAGCAGCTAGACGTCCTTCTCCACCTACCCGGTCTCCTACAGCCAGGACGTTTGCCAAGCATGGGTTGCTCTTTAGCTTCCAATTCAGCACCACCACCTCCCACCCACGGTGTTGATGTGCCGAGCGCGCAAAGTCCTTTTAAAAGCGGATATATAGTAAAAGTAGCAACAGCAACAACAAAACCAACCCAACGAATGCATTTAATTGCAGAAAAAAAAACGAAATAATCAACGCTGAAATGAAAAGCAAAAAATACAGAAATTATGTTTAAAATAAAAGAGAAAAGTATAAAATGGTAATTATAGCAACTGCACGAATTGAATTGGATGGCGAAATGTAAGCTAAGGTCGCGCTGGAGGGGGCGCGACATGGATGAATTCCCACTTTCTTCGTTTTATTTATTATTTTTCGCTCGGACCACAAATTGTGCTCCCCTTTGGCTACAACTATATGACTTTTTCTAATATACGAGGTATAGCTGGCAATGTTTTGCAAGAGGTCTTAGGATTAGCCAACTTGTTTAGCCTTCATGGTTGGGCCATTACATTATGTGATAGTCTAGCAATATTGTAGCACACACAAGCTCAATTGAGGTACAAATCCAAACTGTAATTTGGCAATAGGAGGCTTAGCTTACTGTCAGGAGTCATCTCGCGGGCACTCAATTATAGGCAAGATCACAAATAAGAACTCTCAGAAATTAGAATTTCCAGAAATTGACAATTCGAAAATTAGAACCAAAAGTTCTAATTAGATGTTACGCAAAAACTAACTATGATTAGATACACTACCACCGCATTCTAGCAACTGGATAATAAATTTTCCTTCACTTCAATGAATCATTTTAAGTTTGAAACATTTATGTGATATAATTTGACTGAAATGTTTTTTAAATTTTCGTGTTTCTTAATAAAATACTCAAAATTCAATATAACTTGTGTATCCGCCTTATTTTTGTAAAAATATACGAAATTAGAACTACCCGAAAAACAAAGTGGTTCTAATTTGTGAGCGTCTACTGTATTGGCCAACTACTTAGTACCCAGTAACCCAAATTTGCCGACAATGTCTGATATCAGACAATTCTGAACAATATCTGAACTCTGTCGAGAATTCTTACCGAAATCGTTATAAATTCTGTTCGATTTGTCTGAGGATTTTTTATTTATTATGTTAAGAAATATCTGAATTCTGTTAGACTTGTCTGTGGGATTTTTATTAAGTTCTTGTTCAGACTTCTCTTATCGAACTCGCAACTAATTCTGAACTATTTATCTGAGGTAGTCTATTCGTTTAAAATTTTTGTTATTTGTTTCATATTTTACAGTTGTTGTTCTTGTGTTCAGACATGTCGGAACAAATTCAGAACGAATTCTTAACTGTTTGTCTGAGGTATTTTATATTTCAAATTCAAATTCTGAACGTTTGGTTAGCTTTGTTGTGCAAGGGATTTTTATTGTGTTCGGAGGAAAACTCTACTGCCGGCAGTTCTCGTTAAATGCAAAACTGGTTGCCCTTAAGTGTATAGCCACTAAACATAGTTACAGCACAATTATTGCTTGCGAAACTGCAGACACCCCTGCTTGTAACTTAAAGTCTTTCGGAACGCTTTTTGAAATTGTTTACAACTTTTTTTTATGTAGAACAAAAACATTTTCTTCTTTTTGATTGTTTACATTCATAATTTACCATGACATAAGCTCAGAATTCGTTCAGAGTTCGGTTCGTAATATCGGTAAAAACATCAGAATTTAATAAGACCAGAATTCTGACCGAAGTCGTTCAGAATTCGATACGACAAATCGAAATTTCCTTTCGAATTTCCCAAGACTACAGTTCAGAAATCGGTCAGAAATCGGTTCGAAATGTCTGCAAGAACATCAGAATTCCCTCAGAGAAGTAGTTCAGAATTCGTGTCAACCCTCTCATATGTTTTTGTTACGAACTCGGTAAGAATTCTGATCCGAAATCGGAACATTTTGTCGTACAGAATTCTGACCGAATTCTGAAGGTTTGGTTTGCTGGATAGGGACATAAATACTGTTACAACATTGAACACACCCATTTCAATAGAACATACCCCGTTAATTTCATATGGGTTTTGAAAGCTAACCTCAATAGCGTTAGTCTGTAGTGGTCAGATAATGAGAACCGTATCGCTGTAATAGCGCTTTTCAAGTGTGAAATAAAAAAACGATATTTTCAAAACGCCACTAGGGATTAGCCGCATGTTCGTCTACCGATACATAGAACTGTTTGAGGAGACTGGAGATGTAAAAGACCGCTACCGATCGGGCCGCCCATGCTCTGTTCAAACACCGCATGTCATCAAAGCTGTTAAATCAATCATTCACAGAAATCCGCTCCGAAAACAGAAAATCATGGCCCGTGAGATAAATGTCACGCAAAAGTCCATGAGTCGAATCATTAAAAAAGACTTGGGACTTGGGGCTTTCAAACGACGTATCGGACATTTATTGACTGCAGCTTTAAAAAAAATAGTATTGAAAAATGCACACGTCTTTTGGTGAAGCACGCTGATAACTTGCACCTAAAATTTGTTCACCGATGAAAAATTTTTTACCTTTCAGGAAAAATTCAACAAGCAAAATGATAGAGTGTATTCGCGGCCATCTAAGGAAGCATCTGAACTGATCCCAAGGGTGGAAAAGGGTTATCACCCAGCTTCAGTCGTGGTTTGGTGGGGTGTCTCTTACGATGGGGTCACTGACCTGTATTTCTGCGAACAAGGAGTCAAAACATCGGCCAAAGTTGACCAAGAAAAAGTTTTGAAAGCTGTTGTGAAGCCTCTTAACAATTCCCTGCTCCAAAACCAGCCATGGACTTTCCAGCAGGATTCTGCGGCTGCCCATAAGGCTAAAACGATTTGCCAGCGTTCATTTCCTCTGAAGAATGGCCCTCAAACAGTCCAGCTTTGAACCCATTGGATTACAAATTGTGGACGGTTTTACAGGACAAGGTTTATCACAAAAAAAACCCCACCATTGGATCTCTTAAGACTGCTTTGGTTCGAGCTGTGGCCAATTTTCCAATGGAGGAGGTTCGTGCAGCAATTGACAATTGGCCAGTGCGACGTGTGTAAAGCCAAAAGGCGGACATTTCGAATAAGTAGATTCTGTTTGGATACAATATACCTCAATAAATATATTAAAAAATATTTGGTCGAAAAACATTCAGTACTTTTTATTTTACAGCATAAAACGTGTGTAACAGTATTTATGTCCCTACTAAGTAATATTTTTGTTGAGTGTTTAAAACTTTGAATCGAATCCAAAGAATCAAATATAAAGGGTGTTCTTTTTAGACGTGTGATTTTCAAACTGGTCACACTTTTTTCGCAGTTGGTCTTTTTGACAGCTTTCACTTGATTTATGCTCAGTCTGGTTTGCCATTTCACAATGAATTGACTTACTCCGGAACAACCTTTGCAAATCGTGGTGAATGGGTCCAATACGCCACCGATGCCGATTTTTACCAGAACATTTTGTTCAGCGATGAAGCTCAGTTTTGGTTAAATGGGTACGTTAATAATCAAAATTTTCGCATTCGGAGTAAAGAAAATCCGAAAACCAAAAATTCACTGTTTGGTGTGATCGATGGGCAGAGGGAATCATCGGTCCACATTTCTTCAAAAAAGGAAGCCGGCCATAATGTTACAGTCAATGGGGAACGTTATGGAGCCATGATCTATGAGTTTTTCGTGCCTGTATTGGAGAATGTTGATGTGGACCCTTGGTTCCAACATGACACACTCCACTACATGAGTCTCTCGACTGGAAATTATTCGAGCCAACCGCGGCTGCGACTTGCCCGAAATCATTTTTAAAACATAATGGCAAACCCTTATCTTTATAACAAAGCAAAATTCTTGGCC
Source organism: Hydrotaea diabolus (assembly GCA_963513945.1). Lineage (NCBI taxonomy): Eukaryota > Metazoa > Arthropoda > Insecta > Diptera > Muscidae > Hydrotaea > Hydrotaea diabolus. The sequence continues at coordinate 226,557,363 of OY740716.1, read as the reverse complement.
ATAACATTTCAATAAATTCATTTTATTTCTTCCTAAAAACCACACGTCTAAAAAAACACCCTTTATTGCAAAAAAATGTGGTTTTGACAGTGTTAGTTAATTTTTTTTTTTAATTTAAATATATTACATTATTCCCAATCATTACATATCAGTGCAATATCTGATAAAAAGTTTTGCTTATTTACGAAATTTTTAATTGAGTGGTGATACAATTTTCATACCGATTTTTTAAGGGTTGCCTTTTATCTGTGTACAACAATATTTTAATCAAACTATTCTTGATAGAGAACATACAATAATTAAGTCAATACAATTTACATATTGAGTGAAAATTCAATAGCCGACTTTCAATTTTGTGCGCTTTATCACACCATTTTCGATTAAGTTACAAAATTATTTCTTTCTGTGTATTTACGGCTGAAAGACTCCGAATAACTGAAAATGCCAGAAGCCACAGGGCAGAAACTAACATTCGGCGGTACTGATAGAGAAGAACCCGAAAAAATCGCATTCCCCCTTCCTATGGTATAAGTCAGTGAAGGAATAAAATTGGCGTCTTAGATCGGCACACAGAAAAAAACAAGCATTAAATTTCAACCAAAATGTTGGTAACGAATGAACAAAATACAAAACTTCATATCAAGTGTGGAGTCTTTATTGTTCATTCGAAAGAACATTTTATGCCATTTTTTTGGAATATAATTTCATTTAAATGGTGGCCGCAACTACATCTCATGGTGTGCATTCTGAGGGTCCAATTTTGGATGACTTGTTCGAGCATTTCGACCGGTATGGCTTTAATGACACGCTTAATGTTGGCTTTCAAAACCTGAATAGTAGCTAGTACGTAAGCATAGATTTTGGACTTTATCTATGCTTACGAACCAAAAAAAAGTCTAAATGTGTGATATCACACGATCGAGCCGATAAACTCACCGGTCCAAAACGTAAAATTAGCTGCTCTTCAACATGACCTCTCAACAGATACATTTTTTGTTTCAATCCAAATGTCGTCAAGATTAGGGTCTTTAATTTCTGGTAGCAAAAAGTTCGATATCATGGCGCGATAGCGAGCAACATTTACGGTTACGTTCCGGCCATCATCATTTTTGAAGAAATATAGACCGATGATTCCACCAGACCATAAGCCGCACTAAACCGTGGTTTTCGCAGTTTAAGTCTTTCCATTATGAAATGGCAAACAATACTGAAAAGAAAAATATTGAAAAAATACCTCTAGATTGATCACCCGTTATGTAAATTTCATCACCACTCATGTACAAATTGCGTAAAAAAACTAAACTATTTGTCAGATATTGCATTTTCCATTCAATCACAAAATGCATGTACTGATGTTTTCTGTGAAAAACACAACTGCTGACAGTTCTCGTTAAATCGTTGCTTGGGGTCTTATGGTGAAGTGGCGCTGACCGACACTGCAATCACCCCTTCTTGCAAGTAAGCTTTCATATACAAATTTGTTCATTGGAAAATTCTACTGCCGGCATTTCTCGTTAAATGAGATAAAGCGTCCTTATCCGCTGGAAATAGCTAAAGCACATTTGTTGCTTGGGGTCTGATGATGGTGAAGTGGCGCTGACCGACACTGCAATAACCCATGCTTGCAAGAAAGCTTTCCGATTGCATTATCAACAAATTTTACAACATTTATTGTGAATATGTGAACGGCTTGCAACTTTTTTGTAAATATCTGATTGTTTTCACCGCCTCATAACAAAAATGAAGGTTGGGCGATTTAACATTTAAAGTTTGAATCGGCTATAAAGAAAAAAGTACTGATTATTTTGTTTTCAATTTCTGGTATTATTGAAAAGGTTCCACTTTGTCATTTAATAATGGAACACAATATGATTCATATGACTCCCGCAACTGACTTGGCAGTACCTCATCCGAGCAACCCCATTTTTCAGTGCATTGTCGATTGTTTCGGGTCGAATCTCTTCAATGGCAACTTCGATTTCATGTTTTAACGCTTTAATTGTCTTTGAGTGCTTTGCGTAACATTTATCCGTAATGGCTCCCTACAGAAAATAATCCAAAGGGTCAAATCACAGTTCCGAGTTTACAGTTCGTTTTACAGTTCGTAAAATATCGATGGTTGCGTTAGCTGTGTGACATGTGGTCACTTCAAGGTGAAACCAAGTGTCGTCTATGTCAATCTCTTGAATTTTAGGAAAGAAAAATTCGTTCGCGCGGGCACCCTCACCGTTGATGGTAACGGCGGCTCCTTGCTCATTTTTGAGGAAAAATGGTCCAGTTACTCGTTGTGGATGCATTGGCTTCTCAATGGTCACGTGTGGGTTGCCTGAACGCCATTTGCTGCAATTTTGCTTATTGACATAGCCACCGAAATGAAAATGAGCTACATCTGGAAACTCGATTTTCGGTAAAAATTCTTTATCTCTGCCAAACCATCTTCAGCCCATTGAGCGAGGCGAAAACGCTTCGGATGATGTTCCATTACTATATGTGACGCGCAAAATAGAAAGGGACCTAAGGGTAAAAACCAGTTTTGTTACGGAGAGCCATTTCAAAGATTTAAATACGTGTATCTTTGGTGTACCATCACTTTCATAAAACGCGCATATCTCTGGGAGGGAACACTTTTGGGGCATGGGATTGGTCTCATTCGATACTCAGATGTTGTCCACATCAACACATATGACAAAGTTCAAGCTTTCCAATAAAACCAGAAATTTGAAAAAATTGTCAGAATTTTTTTTTTAAATTCGATTCAAATTAAAAATTTTGAATGGTCCACCTCATATTTTCGATAAACGGCAAACAGTTTTTTTGGAAATATGTGAATGTATTTATCTCTTGAAATCGGAAATATTTTCGTTAAACAACGTACGTATATTTTAGTAAATATGTGAAATTTTTTATCACAGGATTCCTAATAATTTTTTGTTTGAATATTAAAATTTTTAAATTGAACCGATTTTTTTTTTTGAACAGAAGCGATGTAAAAAAGCAGCATATCTCCCAAAACTCTTATAGTACTACGGCGGAGAGTAAGGAATACTGCCCACAACGCAACACTACAGGGCGTAATTATGAGAGCTGCTTAGACGAGATATCGGGCAGTCTTAACCGCGGAAAAGTGTTTATTCCGACAAAAGAAACCAGTTTAGGAAGTGAACCAGTGTGATACACAAATCCCGCGACTGCCGGTTCTATGTACCGGATTGACCCGAAACTCTTCGGCCAGGGGCAGTCACCTCAACAATATATGTTTTTTGTTCGCCCATTTTTTCGTCGTGGGAGCAGCACTTCCCGGAATGCCTGCTCCGAATACTACTGGTCCGAGCCGGGATCGAACAAAACCCCGGACCTTGGATCTGCTCGGTTTGACAGAAAGTCGAAGCCCCGTAGAGTTAAACAATGAGTTCCCCAGGGTGGAGTTTTATCCCCGGCTCTGTTTAACCTCTACCTCTCTAAAATTCCTGCTCCACCAGACGGCGTTGAAATTGTGTCGTACGCTGACGATTGTACAATTCTGGCGTCAGGACCTAAAGTGGATGACATTTGCGAGAAAATCAACTATTACCTCACTGACTTAGCACGTTTCTTCACTGCGAGGAATATGAAAATATCCGCCTCCAGATCATCAGCCACACTGTTTACTGCTTGGACCGCAGAGGTGCGGTTGTCACTCAATGTGAAAGTCGATGACGTCAACATCCCGACCACCAACTACCCCAAAATCCTTGGGGTCACATTGGACAGCCTTTTTAGGTCCTCTGCACATGCTACAGCTATCTGCGATAAACTCAAAAGTAGGAACAAGGTTCTCAAGTCACTTGCCGGCAGTACTTGGGGAGCCGACAAAGAAACCTTGTTGACCTCTTACAAAGCGATAGGTCGGTCTGTAGCAAATTACGCAGCACCCGTATGGTCGGCGAACGTATGTACGACGCAGTGGAAGAAAATTCAGACATGCCAGAATGCCGCCCTTAGAACATCAACAGGGTGTCGTCTTATGTCCTCTGAGGACCATCTACATGAGGAGACGAAGGTCCTTACCGTGCGCAGACACAATTTCCTGTTGTCTAAGCAATACCTGCTAGGGTGTTTTCGCAGCAGTCATCCTAAACAACATCTCTTGAACAAGATGCCTCCACCCAGGCAGATCAGGTACGATCATCATGATCTAGAGAGAGAGGTCCAGCGGTATAAGAGAGAACCTTTAGATCATCGAAACTATCAGGCAGGTTTGAACAACATTCACGCCGATGATGTCGCAGCAGCAGTATCCAGCTACCGTGTGAATGCAGTGCTGGGGGAACATCCCCCGGAGATTTCACCTGAGGAGAAGGTACTACCTCGGCAGACGCGCGTGGTTCTGGCGCAGCTGAGATCCGGATGGTGCAGCCGCCTCAATTCTTACTGGGCACGAATTGATGCTAACGTTCCGGACATCTGTCCAGCCTGCCATCAGGGACCACATGATGTACTGCACCTCTTCAATTGTCCGGCCAAGCCCACTCAGCTGACCCCCAGGTCTCTGTGGACGCATCCAGTTCAAATGGCGCGTTTCCTTCACCTGGATATCGAAGCAGATCCCCCATAGACGAACAAGACTTCAAAATAAATATATTGTTGTTACAACAACAACAAATGGGAATTATGCTGTATACGAGGGCTGCTATATATATTTCTGGCCTAATAATAAAAATGCTAATATTTATTATCAAAAGTGGTTTTATTGTTTTTCAAAAGATTCTCCAGCATGATTTTGCATGCTTTCAAACCAATTGTCGAAGCCCTTTACCCACTCCCATAGAGACACCTCCAAAACATGGCGACGAAAATCGTTGACCACACATTTTTTTCTTGATGTAAAAGAAGAAAAAGAAGCCATTGGGTGCCAAATCAGGGATGTACGGCGGATGACCCATCAATTCGACGTTTTGGCCGGTCAAAAAGGGACTGGTTTGAGCCGATGTGTAGGAGCTCGCATTGCCATGGTGCACAATGATTAGTCTTCTCTTGTTCGTTTTTCTAATTTCTACGAAGACTTAAGGCAACCAAATTGTGGTGTACCACTCAGAATTGACCGTCCTACGTTGCTCAAGCGGTACAGTCGCCACATGACCAGTTTTGCCAAAGAAACAGGCGACCATTTGCTACGAAGTGCTTCTTTCACGAACATCTTTCATTGGATTTGGCTCGTCTTCGAAGACCCACACGGTCGAGTGCTGTTTTGTTTCGGGCTCATGCATAGATCCATGATTCGTCACCTGTGACGATCTTATAAACGTTTTTTGCAACACTGCGATAATATTTTTCAAAATTTCTTTGCACCAATCGACACGAGCCTTGTTTGGAGCGATTGTCAAATTGTGCTGGATCTAACGAGAGCAAACTTTTTTTACGGCCAGGAGTTCATGCAATATCGAATGTATCCTGGTGGCAGAAATGTCCAAGGATGCCTCTATCTCACGGTTTGCCACATGACGATCTTGCATTATCAGTTCACGCATGGCATCAATGTTCTCTAGCATAACGGACGTTTTTGGACGCCCTTCACGCCCTTCGTCTTTGAGCGAGCGTCGGCCACGATTTAATTCATTTAAGCGGTTTTTCACAGTGCTATAGGATGGTGCTTCATCGCCATACAAAGATTTAAGTTCATCGATGCACTCTTGCCGTGGTAATCCTAGTCGAAAGTTGTGAAAAATGATCAGGAGTTAATTCCATTTTTTTGCCAAATTAATTCTTTCAAGTCTCTGTAAACAACACAAATGATGGGCGTACGTCAAAACGTTCTGAGTACGTTTATGCTAAAAAATGTCAAACTTTCCAATTGAAATGTCAGATGGCGCAACGCAACACTTAGTGTTGCCTAGGCCAGAAATTTATGGCAGAGCATAGAGAAAGGGACCTAGGGCAAAAAAATCAATTTTCACTTTTTTTTTTTGATGTGGACAACATCTGAGCATCGAATGAGACCAATCCCATGCCCCAAAAGTGTTCCCTCCCAGAGATATGCGCGTTTTATGAAAGTGATGGTACACCAAAGATACACGTATTTTAATCTTTAAAATGGCTCTCCTGAACAAAACTGGTTTTTACCCTTAGGTCCCTTTCTATTTTGCGCGTCACATATACAGCAACCTTCGTAACTCTACCGGTCAGTGAGAAAAAATATTTTATCACACCTTTCGTTGCGGCGGCTTTTCCACCACGTAAATGCCGGCAACTTTACGCGTAAGAGATTTATATCATAGCCGTGTAAAATTGTATCTATAAAATTAATTTGCCATTTGATGCCGGTTTTAAACCCTAGGTTCCGGTCAGTAAGTGCAAAAAGTATATCGTGCACAGCTTAATGATTTCAAGGAAGTTCCCAATCTGCTCCCTGATGCTATGAATGTTAAGGGAATTTGTTTGAGTATTGCATACCTGCTTTATTTCGCCTGTTCAGTATAACATTTACAAAGGCCATTTTTTTTCTGCGATATGAAAATAAAGCCACAGGTAAGTATTTTGCTCTAACAATTTTCTATAAGCAGAAACCAAAAGTCGAAGAAGTAAACGCTTGTATCGACAAGGCCGAAACGCAGTTACCCTTTCCGTGCTGCCCTCGTAGCAACATTGTGATTAGCATAAAAAGCGTGTGGTCAGCCATCATCATTTCAAAGCGCATTAGCACCGCTAAATTAAAACAAAATACCAAGTGGTTAACCGCCCTCTCAAAACTTCTTTGTATTCATCATCTCGTCCACTGGCAATGAGTCCTCCCAGCCATTACGGAAGCAGCAAACAGGCCAAAGAAAATTGGTCAGTTAAATGCCACACAACAAGTACTTCAGTCCTCTTGGAAGTTCTAAATACGAAGAATTACGGTCCCCATTCCAACCACTTTTGCTTACGGCATGAGAAGGAGGGCAGACGTGAGGGCGTCTGCGATGGGAATACGCGGCAATTAGCGTTAATTTGATTATAATCTTGCGGTTAGCTGTTGAAGGGGGATCTAGTTAGTATGCAATATAATTTCCGAATATTTTTATGGGGTAACTCTTTTGCTATGTTATCTTAGTAAAATCGTAAGTCTATAGGAAAGCCTGTACTAAGGACTTCAGACAAGGCGTATACGAGGAGATGAAATGTTTTTAAACCATAGAAGAAAAAACAGAGTGCCACAGCACACTAGAGGGTTTTTTTGCTTTATATTACAAAGATCAGCTAAAGGAATATTTATATAACCTATAAGGTGGACTGTATATATTGTTTGCCATGTAGAATAGCATACTCCATCAAACTAATACGAGGGCGGTTCGGAAAGTTCTTAGCCTATCAATGAAAGAGAATAGTTAGTTTTTCAAAAATATTTTTATTTTTATATAATCTCCTGAAACTTCAATACACTTAGTCCAACGCTTATCTAGCAATTCTATCCCTTGATTAAAATAGTTTTCCTCAAGGTCTTCAAAATAGTGGTTTACAACTGTAATTGCATCTTCATTTGAGGTAAAACGCTTGCCAGCAAGGATTTTTTTTAAGTTTGGGAACAGGTAAAAGTCACTGGGAGCTAAATCAGGAGAATAAGGTGGGTGGTCAAGCAACTCGTACTTTGATTCGTTGATTTTAGCCATTGTTAAAACACTCTTGTGCGCTGGTGCGTTGTCTTGATGAAAAATTATTTTTTTGTGTTGTAAGCCAGGACGTTTTCCTCGAATTTGTACATTTAATTGATTTAAAAGGTTGCAATAGTACTCTGATTTTATTGTTTTACCCTTTTGCCGATAGTCAATCAATAAAATACCTTTGAAGTCCCAATAAACCGTTGCCATAACGTTACCAGCCGATTGAATTGTTTTTGCCTTCTTTGGGGCACTTCCTCCATCTTAAGTCCATTGTTTGGATTGTTATTTTGTCTCTGGAGTATAGTGGTAGTTCCATGTCTCATCAACAGTTATGACACGACGCTTAAAATCCATTTTATTTCGCTGAAAACGATCCAAACAAGCTTGAGAAACGTTCATTCTTATGCGTTTTTGGTCGACTGTTAACAAGTCCGGCACCCATCTTGCAGAAAGATTTTTCATCTGTAGTTCTTCATGCAAAATTAAATGGACTCGATCATTTGAGATGCCCATGATGTTAGCTATTTCACGCACTTTTATTCGTCGATCATTTAATACCATATCATGCACTTCGGCTACAATTTCTATTGTTGTTGCTGATTTTGGACGTCCACTACGTGGTTCATCTTCAAATGCTTGTACGACCACGTTTAAATTTAGCAACCCAATTTTTTACTGTTGCATATGAAGGAGCACTTTCACCTAACACATTCACCATATCATTATGAATTTCTTGTCCCGATTAACCCTTTTTATGTAAATATTTAATGACACCACGCATTTCTAATTTTTCCATTGTAAAAAAATCGCGGATGCGTCTTTTGTGAACACCTGTTTCTATATGAAGGAGTTGCCAGATCGAAACAAAATTTAACATGTGTTCATAGCAGAGATGGAAGTTTCCAAAACACTTAACTTTTTTCTGTTTCCACCGCGCTTTTTGTGTTAGGCTAGGAAATTCCGAACCGCCCTCGTACATAGGTAACATTGAATGGGCTGTATTAAAGACAGACTTGTGGAGGCTCTTGAGAACATACTAGGCAGAGTAGTGGCCTTATGTATAAACAATTTTTGGTTGAATTAAAAAATTTTAATATTCCAACACAAAATTAATTAGGAATTTTACATATTAACTAAAATATTCATACGTTGTTTATCGAAAATATTTTCTATAAACATATTCACATATTTACAAAAAAATTTGTAAGCCGTTTATCGAAAATATTTTTGTTATGAAGTGATGAAAAATTCTCACATGTACAGTAGAGCGCCCATAAAACAAAAAGTGTTATTTTTCCCGCTCCCCGCTCATTTTCTAGTATATTGGGCATCAAAAATAATATCCGTGCAAAATTTTTTTTCAATCGGATGGAAACCAGCCAGTCCGTCACGACTATTAGTCCTAAAAATGGAGTAAAACTAGTTGTAAGCTTCGGTGAGATATAACTGCTAAGCCAGACGACTTTCGAAACATTCACCGTAAGCATTTGTGTGGCAAATATACAGGCAACATTTTTCTCTTGCACAATTTTTGACCTAGCTATGACCCTTCATGGTCCCAATAGGACTTTTTCCGAATACTTCGGAAAGTATACAGGGATTGTATATGAGAGCCAAAAATCAACTCCATACATCTTCGCATACTTTGTATAAAGAAACGCCATGAAGTAACGGAAGTGAGAAAATTTCATTCGTGGGTGATGCATCATGAAACATCTTCGCATACTTTGTATAGACACGAAGATGGAACACGATGTGGTCTCCATACACTTCCCTATACTTTGTATGCGATTGTGTTTGTATATACTGAAGCGGCCATTCCTTAATAAATGTATATTGGAAAGGTATACTGACGGGCACAGTATCCCTACATCGTTTGTATACTATACGAATGCGTCTACGTATAGTATACTGGTCCTATTGGGGTGTTTTCAGAGGTCAAACTTAAAATTTGAGTCAACATTTTTTTCAAATGCAAATTAGTAATTTTATTTATAAACGTGACGGACTGGCCCGTTTCCATCCGATTTAAAAAATTTTTGCACAGATATTATTTTTGAAGCCCAATATACTAGAAAATGAGGGGGGATCGGAAAAATAACTCTTTTTCATTTTCTATGTATTTCATGGGCGCTCTAATCTAGAGGGTGGAGCGCGGAAGTTTGCTTTTTTGCACTGCAGGCTGTGGCGGCACTGTTGGTCGAAGAGAGTAGAGAGTGTGCGTGGCTTTTAGTTGCTGATGGGAGATTTGTATTTGTCTGCCTTTCAGTTGTCATCATGCATTGGACACGTGAGGAGAGGTCATTTTGTGTTGAAGCCTATTTTTTTTAATGCGCACTCAATCATTGCAGTGCAGCGTGCTCTTCGTTTACGATTTTCTGTTACCCTACGCGGACGTCTTGCTGGTCGGCAATCAATACTAAATTGGGCAACTTCATTGAGAACAGCAGGGAATGTGTCATGTGTACGAAGGGGACCTGAGAGAAGGATGACAACACCACAAAACATCGAGAGAGTTAGAGCAGCAGCACTGCAATCTTCGAAACGCTGTGCTCGAAAACAATCACTTGCTCTTGGCATTACCAGACGTTCTTTCCACCGAATTCTTCATGATGAACTGAATTTGTACACGTATATAATGTGCATGGTCCAGCAATTGTCAGCACGGGACTATTTGACACAGCGGACCTCTTGTGGAGACATTCTTGCAACTATACCGCGTGACGCAATTGTGTTCTTTTCTCATGAGGCACATTTTTACCTCAGTGGGTGTGTAACAAATAAAATATGCGGTACTGGAGTGAATCAAACCACAGAGAACTTCACCAAGAGACCTCTGCATTCGGACCGCGTCACTGTGTGGTGCCCCATATCACGAGTAGGCGTCATTGGCCCTTACATTTTCCTGGAAACCCGTCTTGCCGTAACTGTGAACTCCGAAAGGTACTTGACTATGATACAGGATTTTGAGTCAATGCAATAAGAGGATGCCTGGTTCCAACAGGATGGTGCCACAGCAAACCTTACCTTAAGTCGAAGATGTATATTAACCGCTCCAACACCTTGGTAGACCTAATTAACAATATTGAGGCTAAAATTGGCAGAATACCTGTCGTAATACTTGTTAGAGTTCATGAAAACATCAGAAAACGTATGCAGCAGCGTGTGAATAGCGAAGGTCGATATTTGCTAGATACACTATTTAAAACCATGTAATTTAAAAATCCCCTTACTTTTCAATATAATTAAAATATAAAATAAATTTTTGTAAGGTTTCTGAACCTTACTTACATAATATATTTTTTTTCATATATTTTTTATTTCATTCCCAAATAAACAAATTCCCGCAGTCCACCCTGCATAAATAATCTACTCTGCAGATCTCTCCTAAGCTTTCTACAATGGTATTGAAAATTAAATTTACAATCTATAAACATTCCAAAAATGTTGCCAACATTGACGTTTTCAATTTTATTCTTATAAACCAGTTCTTAACTTTGAACTCTGGGCTACAATTTGAGAACTTTTCATGGCTTATACTAAGCAACAACTTTTATTTCTAGCTAACAATAAGCGACTGAGAAACCTTTCTTCTATATCCAATTTAATCTGAAGATGCTACACTAGAGTAAAGAAGAACAGAAAAATAGCAGTCTAAACTTTTGTTTCTTCTTAAATTGGGCAACAATTTCTAAAAGTTCGTAACAATCCACCAAGCACTTGAATTTCTTAACAAATACTGCTGACCACCATCTCGTCCATACCCCCACCCGTGCATGACCATACAAACCACATAAATGTGCACATCATCCTTCCACATCCACCCATGGACCGAACTCTGTACTCCACTTGCCAGCGCAAAGTTTTTGCAATCAGAAGACCAGAACCGCATGGAACCGAACAGAACTGGAGAAAAGTATGTGTTTGGCATGTGCCATTCAAGCAAAACCAACAAGTGCTACTTGAAATAAATAAAACACAGTATTTTAAATAAAAATTAATTGGAGAGCATATACTCGTGTACTTATGTATGCCTGTAGTGGAGGGAGGTACATGTACCACTGTACAGGAGTAGGGCCGTGCATGGAACTATTGCATGTGTACGAGTGGAATATGTATTTATTCCCCGGTGCACATGCATAACTAAATACTCGAAACAAAAACATAATATAAACACAGTATTTTTTAAATGCAGACCCCCATAATACAAGGTTATCTTGGTGCCAATGTGGGGAAGCGTATGCGAGGGACGAGACGAAAGTTACAGCTACGAGGGTTTAGTAACACCCACGTGAATAAAGACAAATGAATGTTTAAAGCACAGTTCTAAAGGGTTATTCATCGATATAAATCAAAGCGATCCTGCGTTGGGCGCCATTTCAAACTGCACGCAGAAAAATAGTATGGTTGAGGTGACAATATACGAAGAGCATAATACTATTGTTGGGTATATGGTTGTGCTACAACAATATTATGATACTCACAACAATAGTATGATTCAAATACAACCATACTATGATCCTCACAACGATAGTATAATTCACACATAACCATACTATGATCCCCACAACCATAGTATGATTCACACTCAACCATACTAAGATCTCCACAACCATAGTATGATCCTCACAACCATAGTATGTTTCATATTCAACCATACTATGATCCTCACAACCATAGTATGATTCACATGCAACCATGTTATGATCCCTACAACCATAGTATGATCACACACAATTATACTATGATCTCCAATATAATTTATTAGAATTGGTTTAAGTTGTCAACAATAGATTTGAATTATGAATATTATTCAAAAATACATTAAATTCAAAATAATAGGAGTGATTTATTTCACAGTAGAAAAAATAAGTTTAAATAACATAAGTGTTTTTATTAAAAATATTTCAGCTAAACAACGCCAAAGCAACTTCTTTAAAAAAATTTTAATTTCGACAAAAAGTACTAATATTGCATTAGAGATCCGTACCAGTAACATTTGTGCTTAAAGGCATATTAAAATGAAGAAAAATTACAATCATACAGTATGATTGCTGTAATCATATTATTGCTAACACAAAAAGCAAAACACAATACTTTTGTCACACCAACCATATTTATATTGTTGCTATAACCATATTTTCATTTTTTAATTTGGCAATAATACTATTGTAACATTTCAACAATATTAATATTGCAGCAATTATACAATTGTCAAAACTTAATTCAGTTAACAATGCTATGGTTGCGACGAACATACATTTATTGCGGAGAACATAACAGCTGTTCAAGCAATAATACGACGGCTGCTATATATATTTCTGTCCTAATAATGAAAATGCTATTTATTTATAATAAAAAATGGTTTTATTGTTTTTCAAAATATTCTCCAGCATGATTTATACAGTTTTGCATGCGCTCAAACCAATTGTCGAAGCACTTTTGCCACTCCGATTGAGACACCTCCAATACATGGTTTTGAACTCTTCAACAGCATCTTCTGGCGATGAAAATCGTTGACCACGCATTTTTTTTTGATGTGCGGGAATACAAAGAAGTCATTGGGTGCCAAGTCAGGGCTGTACGCCGGATGACCCATCAATTCGACGTTTTGGCCGGTCAAAAAGGCGCTGGTTTGAGCCGATGTGTGAGAGCTCGTATTGTCATGCTGCACTATGATTCGTCTTCTCTTGTTCGTTTTTGGAATTTCCTCGAAGACTTCAGGCAAACAAATTGTGGTGTACCACTCAGAGTTGACCTCCTACGTTGGTCAAGCGGAACAGTCGCCACATGAACAGTTTTGCCGAAGAAACAGGCGTCCATTTGCTTCGAAGTATTTCTTCCCCCAACAACTTTCGTTGTGTGTCTTCGTATGTGTCCCGTCGTATGTGTCTTCGAAGACCCACACGGTCGATTGCTGTTCTGTTTCGGGCTCATACGCATAGATCCATGATTTGTCACCTGTAACGATCTTACAAACGTCTTTTAAAGCACCGCGTTCGTATTTTTTCAAAATTTCTTTGCACCAATCGACACGAGCCTTTTCTTGAGCGATTGTCAAATTGTGCGGCATCCAACGAGAACAAACCTTTTTTACGGCTAAGTGTTTATGCAATATCGAATGTATTCTGATGGAAGAAATTCCTAAGGATGCCTCTTTCTCACGGTATGTCACATTGCGATCTTGCATTATCAGTTCACGTACGGCATCAATGTTCTCTGGCACAACGGCCGTTTTTGGACGACCTTCACGATCTTCGTCTTTGAACGAGCGTCGGCCACGATTGAATTCATTAAACCAGTTTTTCACAGTGCTATAGGATGGTGCTTCATCGCCATACAACGTCTCAAGTTCATCGATGCACTCTTGTCGTGATAATTCACGTCGAAAGTTGTGAAAAATGATCGCTCGAAAATGTTTACGAGTTAATTTCATTTTTTGCCAAATTGATTTTTTCAATTCACTGTAAACAAAACAATTGATGGTCGTACGTCAAAACGTTCTGAGTAAAAAGGTCAAACTTTCCAATGGAAATGTCAGATGGCGCCAGGCAACACTTAGAAATAAAAATAGCAACCTTCGTAAAAATGATAAAAGACCGAAAAAATGTAAACAGAACAAAAACGTATTAAGATAATTCATGAAAAACTATTTGCTTTATCTACAATTATCATCGTGCGTTTTAGTTGGACCACCCATTATATATCGGGAAATCAATCTAGGGGTATTTTTTTCAAAATAAAAAATAAAAATTTTGGATGACCCGTTTGAGCATTTCGACCGGTATGCCATTAATGACATGCGTAATGTTGGCTTCCAAAGCCTGAATCGTAGCTGGTTTGTCAGCATAGACTTTGGACTTTACGTAGCCCCAAAGGAAGAAGTCTAAAGGTGTGATATCACACAAACTACACACAGAGCAAAAATATGGACTATATGGTCACGGCAATACTAATGGATATATAAGTAAAACTATTTCACTTAATCCCAGTACTTGTTTCTATGGTTCTTTCGAACATGCGCGTTTAGGTACAAAAACAGAATTTCCTTCGGATTTGTGGATCGGACGCTTTGACAATGGACATTAGGGTGGAGTGAAAACATGCTTTTGTTTTAATTTGAAAAAGTTAACCTCGGAAAGAGATGTAGTCTGGGGTCCTAAAGAGGGGAAAAATAAAGAAAAAAATTTAAAAAAAATTTTAGGGGTCGCGCCAAAATAAACATATACACATGTTTGAAGGCGTGAATTTTCCTAACCCCTGAACCGATTTTAAAGTTTTATGTTAATAAATGTTTGCAATAGCGTAAACAATGAAATTAGGGCATGAAAAAATTTAAAAAAAATTTTCTCATTGTTCAAAAATTTCAAAAAGTAAAATAAGTCAAATCGTCCCTTCTTCAGAAAATTGACTGAACAATGAAATCGCCACCAAAGCTACAAATATTAGTCGATTATCCTCATATTTGCCTCAAATACTTTTGTTTGGGCACTGAACAAGCTCAAACTTTTAAATTTCGAATAAGTTAAGTCGTTAATTTTTAGGATTTTTCTAAAATCAACGCCAAAATAGCGATAATTTCCAAATTTCTAGGGAGTGGCGCGACCCCTAAATTTTTTTTTTAAATTTTTTTCTTTATTTTTCCCCTCTTTAGGACCCCAGACTACATCTCTTTCCGAGGTTAACATTTTTTTTTGAATTTCACTCCACCCTAATGGACATATCTCGATATCATTTCGTTTTAGGGGCTAGGGGCCACCACCAACATCCATTTCCCTCAGTACTACTAATACTAGCTTGGATCCGGCCGAACTTATGAATTGTCCACGTATTTTTTATAAATTTCAGGTATCTCCAACCGGATGTTCGGATTTAATGACGTCTCAACGACGTCTAGCTCAAGTGTGTTAAAGCTAAAGTATGGAAGATGGGGCACTTGTATAATACAGGTGAAGATCTATGAGTAAGGAAACAGAAAAAAAGTGTTGCCTGGCGCCATCTTACATTTCCATTGGAAAGTTTGACATTTTTTAGCATAAACGTACTCAGAGCGTTTTGACGGACGACCATCATTTGTGTTGTTTTCAGTGACTTGATAAAATCAATTTGGCAAAAGAAATGAAATTAACTCGTGAACATTTTCGTGCGATCATTTTTCACAACTTTCGCGGTGCTTCAAACTATCGCCATAGGTGACGAATCATGGATTATGATCCCGAAACAAAACAGTAATCGACCGTGTGAGTCTTCGAAGTCGAGCCAAATTTAACGAAAGTTGTTCGTGTAAGAAGCACATGCTCGCCTGTTCTTTCGGCAAAACTGGTCATGTGGCGGCGACTTTTCCGCTTGAGCAACGTAAGACGGTCAATTCCGAGTGATACACCACAATTTGTTTGCCTGAAGTCTTCGGAGAAATTCGAAAAACGAACAAGAAAAGACGAATCTTTGTGCACCATGACAATGCGAGCTCTAACACATCGGCTCAAACCAGCGCCTTTTTGACCGGCCAAAACGTCGAATTGATGGGTCATCCGCCATACAGCCATGACTTGGCACCCAATGACTTCTTTTTATTGGCGCACATCAAGAAAAAATGCGTGGTCAACGATTTTTGTCGCCAGAAGATGCTGTCGAGGCGTTCAAAAACCATGTTTTGGAGGTGTCTCAATCGGAGTGGAAAAAGTGCTTCGACAATTGGTTTGAGCGCATGCAAAAGTATATCAATCATGCTGGAGAACACTTTGAAAAACAATAAAACAATTTTTGATGATAAATATTAGCATTTTCATTATTAGGCCAGAAATATATATAGCAGCCGTAGATGATGGTGACGACTGATGTTTTTTGTAGTAACCCAACCCCGTTTAGTTCACTGTTGTAACATATTTTTAATTATCAAACATCAGAATATAGTCTCCGTAGTAATGTATCGTTCTAGTCACTACGAAGTCGTAGATTACAAATGTAATCTCTATTTTAAATACTTTAGAGTTTAGGGAATTTTTGTTCCACTTTGGATTTAACAATTTCGTTAATAAGTTTGGTCGAAACTTACAGATTATCCAGAGATGCTGTTAAACTTATTCATAATAAGATAAGCAGAATATATAAAATGTTACTATCAGTTTGTATATATAATTAGTAGTAATCACCAAGCTTCAATCATGGTTTGGTAGAGTGTCAATGAGTCAAAACATCGGCCAAAGTTTACCAAGAAACCGTTTTGGAAGCTGTTGTGAAGCCTCTTAACAATTCCCTGTTCCAAAACCAGCCATGGACTTTCCAGCAGGATTCTGCGACGGCCCATAAGGCTAAAACGTCCCAGGCCTGGCTTCGAAACAATTCACCAGCTTTCATTTCCTCTGAAGAATGGCCCTCAGGCATTGGATTACAATTTGTGAACGGTTTTAGAGGACAAGGTTTGTCACAAAAGATACCCTAACATTGGATCTTTTAAGACTGCTTTGGTTCGAGTTGTGGCCAATTTTCCAATGCACGAGGTTCGTGCAGCTATTGACGATTGGCCAGTGCGACTTAAGGCGTGTGTAAAGGCAAAAGGAGGACATTTCGAATAAGTAGATTCTTTTTGGATACAATAAATATATTACAAAATATTTTGTCCAAAAACATTCAGTACTTTTTATTTTACAGCATAAAACGTGTGTAACAGTATTTATGTCCCTACTAAGTAATGTTCGTGGTAGTAACCAACGAATTCAAAGAATACTTAAAACCAACAATATAGATTGATATCAAATACATGTACAAATTCCGTTCCAATAATCATCTTTATTAGTCGGGGTTTCCCGTACTTTGTCTCTTTAAAGGATAGTGTCAGTTGCTTCTACTGAAAATTGCCGCCCGTTCTTTCTACTCAAAATTGCCGACGATCGACATTCGGCTAAAACAATGGAATATATAAATAGTCCTTGAAGTCACTAACAATCGGTTAGAAAATGTTCTTACCATTCAAAGGTAGCTAAAATGATGTTACGATTTTTATAGTCAATAAGTCGGTTTTACCAACTGCATTTACGAAAACTAAAAGTTGCCACAACTGGTGGTTATCACAACCAATTAATTATAAAGCACATGTTACTTTGGTACCAATAACACTGTGGAACATTTTTGGGGTTATTGTCTGGGGGGTGAGAAAGTCACATAACCTATAAACAAAATGCGACATAGATCATAGAAATCGATTAACGCGTTCTGCTTTTATTTACAATTAAGTAACGTCACTTAATTGTAAATAAAAGCAGAACGCGTTAATCGATTTCTATGATCTATGTCGCATTTTGTTTATAGGTTATGTGACTTTACGTGAAAGTTATAAGACTCTACACGTTTTTCCGTTTGGGATTTATATGTTTTAAAAAAAAAAAAAATTTTTTTTTTGTCAAAATTTTCTTCATAAATTTATTTCTAATTGCAAAAATGTTGATTTGGTAGAGAAACAGTATATTAATGGATTAAAGAAAATGTAATTATTAATTTTTCTCAATTTATTTCAGCAAAATCGAACTAGTCGTTCTCGAGTTATGTCAAACTACGTTTTTGCCAACATTTTACAACTAAGCGAAAAAACATCAAGATAAGGAAAAAATGTAAAAGGTCATAAAAAAACTGGCACATACGAACGCAAAACCCTTTGAGGGTTTTAATATACTGACCTAGTACCATCACCCTGACTTGGAATTTCTCACCCCCCAGATTGGCTGTTGTACTGTGTAATTGGTGGTAACAACAAATAAATTCTTTGTAGTAACTAAACCCCGTTTAGTTTGCAAAATATTTGTAAAATATTACAAAGTTTCGGACTTTCTAGGAGTTGAATCATTTCTTCAGGAAATGAAAAACTTAGGTGAAAAACTTAGGTGATTATAATAAATTTTCAAAAGGACTGCCATGGTAAATGGTCCAGTTACTTTTTATGAGCCGAGCAAATGTTCTCCTTGCAACTCTATACTGTACTTAGTAGGGACATAAATACTGTTACACACGTTTCATGCTGTAAAATAAAAAGTACTGAATGACAAAATATTTTTTTAATATGTGACAGCGCATAGAAAAAGCACCTAAGGGTAAAAACATAATTTTCACCTTTTTTTTTGATGTGGACAACATCTGAGCATCGAAGAGACCGACAATGGGGCATGGGACCAAAAGTGTTCCCTCCCAAAAATATGCGCATTTTATGAAAGTGATGGTACACCAAAGATACACGTATTTAAATCTCTCCTGAACAAAAATGGTTTTTACCCTTAGGTCCCTTTCTATTTTGCGCGTCACATATGTTTATTGATGTATATTGTATCCAAAAAGAATCTTCTTTTTCGAAATGTCCGCCTTTTGCCGGACATTTCGAAAAAGTCGCACTGTCCAATCGTCAATAGCTGCACGAACCTCGTCCATTGGAAAATTGGCCATAGCTCGAACCAAAGCAGTCTTAAGAGATCCATGTTGGGCTATCTTTTGTGACAAACAGTGTCCTCTAAAACCGTCCACAATTTGTAACCCAATGGGTTCAAATCTGGACTGCCTGAGGGTCATTCTTCAGAGGAAATGAACGCTGGCAAATTGTTTCGAAGCCAGGCCTGGGACGTTTAAGCCTTATGGTCCGGCGCAGAATCCTGCTGGAAAGTCCATGGCTGGTTTTGGAACGGGGAATTGTTAAGAGGCTTTACAACAGCTTCCAAAACGGTTTCTTGGTAAACTTTGGATGATGTTTTGGCTCCTTGTTCGCAGAAATCAGTGACCCCATCGAAAGAGACACCCCACCAAACCATGACTGAAGCTGGGTGATGACTCTTTTCCACCCTTTGAATCAGTTCAGAAGCTTCCTTAGATGACCGCGCATACACTCTATCATTTTGCTTGTTAATTTTTTCCTGAACGTTAACAATTTTTTCATCGGTAAACAAAATTTTTCTGTGCAAGTTATAAGCGTGCTTCACTAAAAGACGTTTGCATTTTTAAATCCTATTTCTTTTAAAGCTGCAGTCAATAAATGTCCGGTGCGTCGTTTGAAAGCACCAACTCACAAGTCTTAATGATTCGACTCATGGACTTTTGCGTGATATTCATCTCAAGGGCCATGATATTCTGTTTTCTGAGCGGATTTCTGTGAATTCTTGATTTAACGGCTTTGATGACATGCGGTGTTCGAACAGAGCGTGGGCGGCAGTGCAGTCTCCTCAAACAGTTTTATGCATCGGTAGACGAACGAGCGACTAATCCCTAGTGGCCGGAGCGTTTTGAAAATATCGTTTTTTTTTCATTTCACACTTGAAAAGCGCTATGACAGCGATACGGTTCTCAATATCTGACCACTCCATGATGAAAGTTGAAACAATTTTGAAATCCCGTTACAGACTGTCGCTATTGAGGTTAGCTTTTAAAACCCATATGACATTAACGGGGTATGTTCAGTTCTACTATTGAAATGGGTGTGTTCAATGTTGTTACAGTATTTATGTTCCTACTAAGTATATAATAAGTTAAAATAATGAGATGTCTTTTGTAAAATCATATGGATTTTAGTTTTGTAGAACATTGTAACATTATATATCTCTTAGGTGGGGGAAGTTTCCTTCTAGTCTTTTTTCCAAAAGTGAAAAAATTATGAAATTTTATAAATATTTTTAAAATTGGTCGGTTTTGGGTTAAAATGTTCTACTAAATTACTACTTACGAGGGCGACCGCAGAAGTAACTGGCCTAACATAAAAAAACAGTTTTTTTGGAATTATTATTATTTATTTTTCAACATAATCTCCTTCCAACTCAATACACTTCATCAAACGTTTTTCAAGTTTTTTAATTCCATCCGAAAAATAAGATTTTTCAAGACCTTCAAAATATGCCTCAGCTTCAGCAATAAACTCGCTACTGGACGAAAATTTTTTTGGCACCGAGAAATTTTTTTAAATTTGGAAACAAGAAATAATTAGATGGAGCTAAATCTGGACTATATGGTGGATGCGGAGCAATTTCAAATCGTAATTCGGCCAGTTTTTGTTGAGTTAAAATGCAGTGTGTGAAGGAGCGTTATCTTGATGAAAAAGAACTTTTTTTCTAAATGCGGTCGTTTTATCTTGATTTCTTCACTCAACCGATCCAATAATGCACAATAATATTCACTATTTATAGTTTTTCCTTTCTCAAGATAATCAATAAATATTATACCCCTTGTATCCCAAAATACTGTGGCTATTACTTTTCCTGCTGACTTAACAGTTTTCGCCTTCTTGGGACCACTTTTACCAGCTTCTATCCATTGTTTTGACTGTTCTTTGCATTCTGGGATGTAGTAATGGATCCATGTGTCATCAACAGTTATGAATCGGCGCAAGAACTCTATTGGATTACGCTGATAAATCGCTAAAAGCTCCTCGGAATTGGTCTAACGGACGATTTTTTAGGGCAAAGTCAACAAACGCGGCAGCGTTCTTGCAGATAGCTTTTTCATGTGGAGTTCATCATACATCAAATATACCAAACTTGTTTTTCGTGTATTTTAACAATATCAGCAAGTTCTCTGAGCTTTATTCGTCTATCTTTAGTCACTTCATTAAATATTTTTCTAATGTTTTCAATAGTAGTAGTAGTTTTCGGTCTTCCAGAGCGTTGTTCATCTTTCGTACTTGAATGACCCATTTTAAATTGTTGAACCCAGGATTTCACGGTGGAGTATGATGGTGCATTATCACCATGAACAGAATCCAATTCATCTTTGATTAATTGTGGCGTATAACCTTTCATATAAAAGTGTTTAATAACCGCACGAAACTCTTTATTTTCCATTTTTCAAAAATTATCAAACTTGTTTACTTCAACCACCTGTAACAAAGAAAATAATCATTAAATATTTCGGAAATTTTGACAGATGCCTTATAAAAGATTGCTTTTAAATAACAAAAAAAAAGTTGCTAGTAAAACAGAAAATGTGCCAGGCCAGTTAGTTTTGCGGTCGCCCTCGTATATCATTTTAGTATACCGTCCAAAATATAATCATAATATCTTCTAGACCCTTTTGCCTTTTTGTCAAAATAAAAAATAATTTTTTAATAAAATTTATTGAATAAGGTATGTTCAAAATGGAAGCAAAAATAACACAGAGGGGCGAGTTATAAAATTTAATTTTTTCCATGCATTGTTTTAAAATTACCTTAAAAATATGATCGATATAAAGGTTTATATTTTTAACACGTTTATTTTAAATTACATTACCCTTAAGTAATAGGAAATATTAAGATTTAAAATTCCACTTTGCTTCAATTAAATAATTTATCATAATTAGCGTTCTTACAATTTTTTGGCACTTTTAAACAAAAATGAAATAGAATAGATTCGAAAGTAAAAACCAAGTTTTAAAAAACATGCTCATAATTCAAATAGCAGAACAAATATTTTCAAATCGTTAAATATATGAATTTAATAAAAAAAAAACTTTTTTACTGCGGTCAGATAAACGAATATAAAAAAATTTAACCATCGTTCGGTCCAGTTAACGAATGCTCGTGACAAGGACAACCCAATTCAAAGAGTTTTTATAGTCCATAATCTAAAACAACAACCAAAACGTATACAAACTCAGTTCAAATAGTCATCGCAATTAGTTAGGGTTACAGATTCTTTGTCTATTCAACCGAATCTGTCATTTCCCACTACCTAAAATCGATGTGTCCCAAAAATTGGGTTGTAGCAACAAATCTGTTCTCTAAGTATACGTTTATTATGATGAAAGCCGACTCATCATGGTTCGTTTTTATACCATGAATACTTCAAAATCTAAGGCTTTATATAAAGCATGTCCTATAGTGAGCGTCAAAAAAATTTATATTTTTGATAAGAGCCAAGGACTTACAAAAAACTTCTAACTCGTCCCTCGCATTCCCCCCACCTCACACACGTTTGCATAACGAATGATTTAATCAGCGAATGTATGCATATAAAAAAAAACAAAATGTTGAAATTATTACTTGAATTAAAAGTACTTGAAACGAATAAAAACACTGACCATTAAGTTAAACCGTCCGTGGAAAACGTGTATTTTTTTCGGTTCTCCAGCATGAGGTCAACTTGGAAAAAAAGTGCTGCCGTTCACCAACAACACTCCAGTGGTATGACCAACCAGCCACAAAAACTCACATTGAGGGGTAAGCAGAATGCTTCCTATCCATTTTACTAGGACTTCTTCGCAAAATAAAAAAAACAGCGCAGCAAGAATACAATGAAATGATTAAATTTGATATGGGGGGAAAATCAGGGTAAAAATAACATAGTGAACGTAGTACATCAAGTGGCCCAAGTTTTTTTTTTATTTTTGTTGCCTTCCTCTCCTTCTAGCCGTAAAACTGCAACCGAAAATAAATTTTACATGCCCAAAACATTCTGACGATGTTCAGCATCACCATGGTCAAGTCAATAATGTGTAAGACCAAAAAAAAGAAGAAAAAACATTACAAAAACTGTTTTATTTGCTTCAGTTAGAAATGGGGAGGCTGCTAGTGGCTGGAAGGATCATATACTCAATTCATCCTTTTGCTTGCCGCAGTTACAAAAAAGTAATTTTACGAATATGAGGACCATGCGATCCTTAAGTTCGAACGCTCTATGTTATTTTTTTTTAAATGTTGGTGAAGATAAATAACATCCTGCAGAATTTTTCTTTACCTACTTAGGTTAATTTTTAAGCAGTCCATTGCAACATTGCATGTTGCTATAATTTTCGAACGAAATGTTTAGTGAGTAATGTGTACAAATGTGTAGGGTATAGTTTCTCAGTTATTATAGACTCAGACTCTGTTCGCCTGTTTTTAGATAACCACCATAGAAGACCTTGGCGTCACATATGCTGAAGAGAAAGGGTAGGAAAATATCATACATCTGCCGTAAGTCTGCTTAATATAAGAACAATTCCGCTGAAGAATATAATCTTCCAGCAATACGTCGTTTGATCAGTACAATAATCAACAAAAATGGCATAAATGTTCAAAAACGTCTGCTAAAGGCACGTTTTTTTAAAACCTTTACATACCCGAACAGTAAATCGGGACATCCACAATGACTTGTGTCAGTGATACCTTTCAGTGATAAAAACTTCTTTAAAATTCTTTAAAAAGTTGGTACGAGTATATAAAAATTATCAACACTCAATTAAATAATTTGTAAATAGGCTAAACCAATTATCAAATATTACAATGATGAATGAACAATAATATTCATAAAATAAGGCTAACATCGCTGGTCTTATACAGTTGTTCATTTTTAATGGAAAACGATCAGACACAGTATCGTTAATGTGTGTACGAGTATCTGTTTTTGTATGTGCGAGGGATTTTAATTGTGCTTACTTTGTTCAATGGAAAACTCGACAGCAAGCAGTTCTCGTTACATCCTACTTTAGCCGGTTCTGTCGACCTAATCGACATGAAGCAGCAATTCTTCGGCTACATACTTTCGCACAATATGCCGCTACAACAAGAACACCTGCTTTTAAGTGTACAGCCGCTGGTTATGGTTACAGCACATTAGTTGCTTGGGGTCTGATGATGGTAAAGAAGCGCTCTACGACTTGGCATTCACGCCTGCTTGCAACAGAAATTCTATTCGAATTATTTTACTTATAATTTTTTTATCAATGTTCAATTGAAACATGGTCTCAAATCCAACTAAGAACTAAGCATAATATGTAAGGGATTCATCGCCTCATAACGAAAATATTTTCGATGAATTTTCCATCGTTCCGTCCTCCAATGCTTGAAGAGTACCGCTTTTCAAAATTTCGTTAAAGCTCGATTGATTGGAGATGCTAGCATGGGACGTGACATCTTTTTTCTTATGCCCATTTGTCAGCTAGTCTATTTTTTGTTCGATGTTTTAGTTTCATAATTTTAAGCAGAATCGTATGAATGGTACTAAAATTATTATGCGAATACCAAAAGTGGGCGCAATAGTGCATTACTTATATAGAGGTATTTTTTCAGAACAAAAAAAAATATAAAAATTCAAATCAAGTGTGGAATCTTTATTGGTAGTTTGAAAGGATATTTTATGGCAACTACCTTTAAATGTTGGCAACTGTACTATGAAAATGAGCGTTCGGCGAGAAACGGGAAGATCCGCTGTTTTCGACCAAAATTTTGTTCAGTGAAGAGGCCCATTTCTGCCACAACGTCAACAAACAATATTGCCGCATTTGGGCTGAAGAGCAACAAGAAAAGGTTCAAGAGGTGCCATTATACCCGGAGAAAACACGCTTTGGTGCAGTTTATGATCCAATGGAATTATCGGTCCATATTTTTTCAAACATTATGGTGGCCGAAACGTAATCGCCTTGATATCGGACTTCTTGCTACCTGTAGTTGAAGCCCGTAATCTTTTAAGACATTTGGCTTTAACAGGACAGTGCCACTTGCCATACAGAAGCTCAAACAATGGATCTATTGAGAGGTCATTTCGAAAAGCAGCTAATTTCACGTTTTGGACGGGTGAGTTGGACGCCTAGATCGAGTGATATCACGTCTTTAGACATTTTTCTTTGGGGTACGTAAAGTCCAAAGTCTATGCTGACAAACGAGCTACGATTCACCTTTTGGAATTACGCGTGTCATTACCGCCATACCGGTTGAAATGATTAAACGAGTCATCTATAATTGGACCCTCAGAACACGCAGAGAAAAGATGTGGTTACTATAAGGTCACGGCAACAATACTTTAGTATGTTCTCTTCAATAAAAGTATGATCGTCGCAAGCATAGTATTGGTTTTTTAATTTCATTTTGACAATATTATGATTGCGGCAATATTAATATTGTTGAAATGTAACAATAGTGTTGTTGCCAAATTAAAAAATGAAAATATGGTTGCAGCAACAATATAAATATGGTTGGTGCGACAAAACGATTGTTTTTTTTTTGGTTATATGTTAACAATAACATGATTACGGCAAGCATACCGACGAAATCATAATATTTTTCTAATTTGACAATGTTATTGTTACGAATCTTACGCAATAGTAGTTCTTTTTATACGTAAATTCAATTTTTTTTAAACAAACTACTTTGGATCAGTAAAACTAAAATAATTTTAATAAGTGCATTGTTTCTACTTTTAAATAAACCACTACCATTATTAAGAGTTTAATGTTTTTTTTTACATAATTTACGTCTTCTATTGTTGAATAAAAACTTAATTTAATCATTACAAACAATGTTTGGGATTATACAAGTAGTATGGTTGTGTGTGAGTCTTACTATGGTTGCGAGGATCATGCTAAGGTTGTATGTTAAACAAACTATAGTTATGAGGATCATAATATGGTGGTGGGGATCATAGCATGGTTGAGTGTGAATAATAATATTGTTGTGAGTATCGTAGTATGGATGAATGAATAATAATATGGTTGTGGGGATATATGTATGATTGTGTGTTAATAATTATATTGTTGTGAGGAGCATAATATTGTTGTAGGGATCATAGTATGATTGTGTGTGAACCATACTATTGTTGTGATGATCATAATATTATTGTGCCACAACCATGTAACCAACAATAGTATGATGATCTTCTAAACTAAATGGCATAAAATGTCCTTTCGAATGAAAAATAAAGATTCCACACTTAGTTTGATTTATTGTATTCTTTTCATTTAAAAAAAAACCTTAAGAATGACCACCAGTAATTTTTTTTCTGCTTCTTAAAATTTTAATTTGTGTAGGATTTGAAGCCGCGCACATGTTTTTGACTCATGCTCCGACTTTGGACAAATTTCGAAAGCTCTGGACTCCACAACACCTGTTATATTTGACGCGGTTGTACTTCCACTGCGAGTGAAATGGCACTAGCAGTCGTATAATGCCAAACGATCATAAACAATATCTCCTCTCGCAATACCATCCACTTCAACGGGTATAGCGCATATCCAGCCAAACTCAGGCACAATGAAAAACCAACAGTTTTACGCAATTTTAGGGGATTTTTCAACATCTCCAGTGGCAGTGGCATGTGGAAAACAAGCAATTGACAGATAACTCACATTGAGCAAAATTGTAAAAGTTAAGCGTTCAAGTGCTGACCCCCCCCAAGTAGTCCGGTAACAGATTTATAGGTAAACTCTACCCTTAAATGGTTTTGTAGATTTAAAAACTGGAAATGAAAAAACAAACACTCACAACGAAATTAATCATTCTCAAATCGATACGATTTAGGCACAAAACTCGTAAGGCTGCAATAGGTTTCCATGACGTTTACCGAGAACGACCGATAAAGACTGCAAATGTTAAAAATTGTTTTTACGCTGAAATCAACCATGGACAACGAAGTAAGAAACCCCCTCTAAGAAGAACTACAGCAAAGCCACCAGCAGCTGGAGTGGGAGCAGTCGCAGGAGCTACAACAAAAGTTGGCTAAAACAATCTTTTGATTGGTTGACGATTACGGATGATTTAACTTTCGATGGATGCTGCTGAGTTTGTGTTTCTGATGTGTTTATGACACAGAAGTGCGGCAGCTGTAAGTGAATGCGAATGCGGTGGGTGGGTAGGGTATGTAAATGGCAATGGTTTTTAGCTGGGGGTGGGGCCGGTTAGAATTCGCATCTCGCGAAGGGAGTGACATTTTTGTTTGTATGGAATAAATTGAAAAAATAATTGAAAAGGTTTGTGTCAAGTGGCACATTTCAATACAATGGCCCCGCGCTGGTTGGTGGCGGTGTCGTTTCACCATTTGATGCAACACCAAACATTGTTAAGATTCGCGATGAAGAAACGTTGAGGTAACGACAAAGCAAGTGTTTTAATTGTTGGTATATTGGGTCTGTGTACCCTACACCAAATGGCGTCAGCAAGTTACATCTTTATTTAATCAAAACGAAATTTTGAATTGGTCAAATGTTGCTCTAAAGGAAGTGTAGCAAAATCTAAATAAGTGGGGATGAGAAGCAACCACCTAAGCGGAGAATGTTTGTTTGGTTAAGGAGACAGAAGGGCTTTCTTATACTTCCAAGAAAAGGGTTGGTTAAGATGATTCTGGCCGACAACTGAATAACGCTGATTCCTTTTTTAAGACTCTTTTAAGAATGGCTTGGCTGTCTTGGGCGAATGTCCCTTAAATTTTCTTTGTGACAGATTTGGGACACTAAAAAATATGATTGTTTGAATAAGTAACAGCTTAATTGCCTTACCCTCTGTATACTGTAGCCTTGTAGGGTACGAGTATTAATATCGACATCCACTACAGCATATTTCACTACGGATCCAAATAAGTATATTTAAGATTTCGTAGAAATTGGTGCCAAAAAATTAGCCGAATAACCAAAAAAATGGTATTTGTATGGTATTATTTTTATCAGCACTCAATAAAAATTTGGTAAATAAGCTAACCTACAGGCTGACCTGTCTAGAAATATTTTTTCAAAATAAAAAAATACAAAAATTCAAATCAAGTGTGGAATCTTTATTGTTCTTTCGAAGTGACATTTTCAGCCATTTATTTTTTTTCAAAATAAAATAACCTTCAAATATTAGCTGCAACTACGCCTCAGGGTGTCCATGCTGGGTCCAATTTTGTATGACTCGTTCGAGCATTTGAATCGGGATGGCGTATTTGACACGCTTAATGTTGGCTTCCAAAATCTGATCGTAGCTGGTTTGTCAGCATAGACTTCGGACTTTACGTAGCGCTAAAGAGAATAGTCTAAAGGTGTGATATTACATAATCTAGGCGGCCAACTCGCCGGTCCAAAACGTGAAATTCACTGATCTTCTAAATGACCTTTAAATAGATTTATGAATTAAACAGCTGTATGGCAAGTGGCACCGTCATGTTGAAACCAAATGTCGTCAAGGTGCGATAGCGAGTAACATTCACGGTTACGTTTCGACCATCATCAAAATATTGACCGATGATTCCACCAACATATAAACCCACCAAACCGTGATTTTCGCGATGTTAGTCTTTCCATGATGATGAATGGCAAACAATACTGAAAAGAAAAAAATAAAGTTTAACCCAGCTCACACGTAATCTGTAAAAAAAACCCTATTGAAAAAAAATACCTCTAGATTGATCATCCTATATTTATCAGTTATTGCAATGATATTTAATGAATAGAAACAACAACAAAATAATAACATGCAAGCACTTTACTATGTGAGTGTGTTTGTTCTTTTCTTTCTGTATCCGGAGGTTTGGATTCTTCAAAGAAACTAGTGGCCCCCAACAGCAGCCCGATGATTCCACCAGCCCAAAAACCCCACCAAACCGTGGTTTTCGTGGTGCTAGTCTTTCCATGATGAAATGGCAAACAATACTGAAAAGAAAAAGGTAAAGTTTAACACAACTCACGCGGAATCTGCGAAAACCCCCTTTTGAGAAAAAAAACACCTCTAGATTGATTATCCTATATCATCCCATGTGAGTGTGTGTGTTTGTTCTTTTCTTTTTGTATACGGAGCTGTGGATTCGTCAAAGAAACTAGTGGACCCCGCCACAGGTATGCACGATTTGCCATTGCTGGCACCTACGTTCTAAACCACACCCGAGTACTTCAACACACACGAGTACTTCAACAAGTAGACATTTAGACATTACTTCGTGAGGGCTGCTTAGCATATATGCTACGAGTATCGTTAGAACATTTTCTCTTGCTTCGAGGTCTAGAAGGCGTTTCGCTCTCAGCAGCTCCTTAAGCACAATCACTGTGGGCGTTTCGATCTTACCCCAGTTTTCCAGACGTTGGAGCATGAATTGCAATAAATGTTTGGGGCCCGGAATATCCATAAGAGATGTCCTGAATCTGGGATAGTTAAAAACAACGTGTCTACGTTTTCCTCCTCATCCATATAGTTCGGGCATACAGGCGAGCTGTCATGTCTAAATCTGTGCAGGTATTTTCCAAAAAATCCCTGACCTGTCAAGAATTCTGTTAGGTAGCAGTTTACCTCGCCCTGGGACATATTTTTCCAGTCGGATGTAGTTGGAATTAACTGGTGCGTCCATCTACCCTTTTTACTGCTGTCCACCTAGCTTGCCACCTTTGCACGAAGACATTCTTTGTTGGCCTTTAATCTGTCTCTTCGTTCAGCAGGGTTTGTCTCGAGTAATATACGTATATGCCCCGAATTTCATCCACTGGTATGTCAATCAGCATCATCCCTGCCACTACGAATGCCGCCTCATCCGATACGGTGCGGAATCCGCTTATTGTTCGTAGGGCACTCAGTCGATAATTTGAGTTTAGGTTACCCACGTTCCTTGACATCTTGTCTGCCATTACTGGAGCCGCATATAGGATCACGGTGTTAACGGCTGTCGCTAGTAGTCTCCTTCTAGACTGCTTGAGCCCTCCGATACTGGTTAACATCCTGGTAGTGCCGCCTGTATTCGGGGGGCCTTTCGGCACATATGCTCCTTAAAGTTGAGCATGTCATCTATCTAGCATAACCTCAAGGTACTTAAGAGCATGCGAAGAGCAAGATAAAACTCTTATGTTCATATACTCTATCTTTTTTGTTTTATGGTCAGTTAGCTCTAGACCTGCCGTTTCTAACTACGTGAGCACCTGGTGAATAGCATCGTCTCTCATAAACTCTATTTATTGAATATGCTTGGTAACAGTCACAATGGCAATATGGTCCGCGAAGCCTATTACTTTGGTACCAGAATGGAGTGGTAGTGTTAGTAGTCCGTCGTACATTATATTCCACAACAGTGGGCCGTGCACTGATCCCAGTGGAACACCGGCTGTCACGTGATAGATATGAAAGCAAGTACTGGTCTCGTTAACCATTTTATAGTAAATTAGCAATTACTTCTAATGAATAAAAAATTAGTTAAATTTATAACATTAGTTTGTCAAACTATGATTATTATTCAATCCCTTCGTCGCTGCCATATATCAGCCTTGGATTCGAAAAGTAGGTAGTGATCAGTTCAAGATTGTACACAGGTATCTCCATTTCTGCGAGGGTGCTATTTATTTTGCCCCAATTAACCGAGTTAAATGTGTTCTTTAAGACTAGTGTTACTACTGCACAATACTTCTTAAAGCCTTCCTTCCAGCGTTTTCCAGATATCTCCTCCGTCGCGATATTGACTGCTGATTTTACTGCGCCTATGGTGGACTTCCTGAGACCAAACTGTCGTTCTGAAAACACCCTTCTATCCTCCACTATTCTTAGTAGACGGTTGTAGAGAATGCGTTCCAGTATTTTCCCAATCGTATCTAACAGACAGATTGGTCGATAAGACGATGGCTCTTCCGGCGGTATATCTACCATGGGAATATGTACCAGTCTCTGCACTTTCCATCTGTCTGGGAACACTCTTTCGTCAAACCACTTTTGGGAGGTTTTGACAAAGGCTTCTGGTTTAGCACGTATCGGTGCCAAGGACTTAGCTGTCACCTACGAGTATTTAAGAGCAGGCTACGAAGATTTCCTGAACTGTGCTTACGGGAACCTCTTCGGTTCTTATTGATCTATTTGTCGATGTGTCAATTGGCGACAATGGACGAAGTGGAAACAAAGCTTATATTATTTTACGCATTACGACGGGACACGATATTTGAGGTGATTTCTGGACACCCAGTTTCTTTGGCCAATTGAGGTCAATATACCTGAAAATGTCGAAAAAAGCCACGATATGGTGTTGGCCGATCGAAAAGTAAAAGTGCGTAAGGCTGTTGATGCCTTACGCATTTCATATGGCAGCGTGTTTTCGATTTTACATGATCAGTTGGGTCTAAGAAAGCTGCCTGTAAGATGGGTGCCGCGTTTGCTCTCAATTGACAATAAACGTTATTGTGTGACATCTTCAAAGGATTGTATGGAGTTGTTAACCGTTGTTTAACCGCAATTCGAATGAGTTTTTGCGGCGTTTTGTAACTGTGGATATAACATGGATCCATTACAACACTCCGGAGACCAAGCAGCGGTCTAAACAATGGGTTCTCCGAGTGAACCGGCTCCGAAGAAGGGCACTTTGTCGGCCAATTAGCTGATGGCAACAGTTTTTTGGGATACACACGGGATAATCAACATCAATTACATTCCAAACGGAAACACCATAAACGGCGAATATTATGTCGACTTATTGGTCCGATTTAAGGAGGATTGAATAAAAACGACACAATATGGCCAAGAAAAAAGTTCTTTTTCGTCAAGAAAATCCACGGGTGCACACGTTTGCGTCTCAATGGCAAAATTGCATGAATTGGGTTACGAACTGGTAGCTTATCCACCATATTATCCGCATTATTAAAAAACTGTGTTTTATCCGAAAAGTCACGGAGTTATTAATATGTCCTCGTAGTCTGAAATTGCAGTCGGACAAATGGATCGAAGGGGACCAAAAAATGGTCGCAATGATTAAAAGAATGGACCACCGATAAATATGGTAACTTAAATTGAAGCAAACTTCGTAATGAATCTAAATATGAAATTATTTATTATCTTTCAGAAAGTGTGGCTCGTCACCAAGGACCTTCGGGACCCAAAGAAACGGCCTTTTTGGTCAAAACAAGCGCCTATAAGAAAACTTATAACTTATAATAACTGGTAGCTCTGATATTTCAAATTTTCGATTTTACGACGTTTTGTTTTGGGATATACGATTTAATTGCGCTTTACGTATATCAGTCTAAAAAATCTCTCTTTTTCAAAATTACATTGGACTCAAAAGAACTAGAGGTTTTCTTGGCTCACCAGTACAACCAGGATAAAACTGAGTAATGACTGTTGCATTCCTAATCCGTTGCTTTTACTATTAACGGAGAGTTTGACTGTTAGGGTTTCGACAATTACTTCGGTTTCTGTAGAGTATAACAAGTTCTCCTTTGCCCATCCGCCTAGAAACACTCGCATTCCTTTCAAGAAGCAACTCCTTCAAGATTTTTATTCCAAGCAATTTTATTTTCTATAGCACCTTTAATGCCTTTCAGTTCGTCCTATGGAAACAAGGTGTGGAGTGATTGATTATTAGCTTTGACAATTATACCAAAAACACTGTGTGAAAGTCATCAAAAGTGGAATTATTGTTAAATCACACATAACACAGCGCCGGAGGAACGGAAAGGAAAAGCGTACAAACGCCTAAGCAGGTCTTTAGATTTTAATCAATTGTATTTATGTGCTTTGCCAACGCCAACCAAAGTCAAAGTGCGAATATTTATGTTTTTTGTCGTATTTATTTTGCTTCTACAAGTGCAGCATTTTAAATGTTTTGATGCAATCATAAATGCCAACATGTGTGTGTCGGCAATGCACCGTTTTTGATAAAAGGACAATAACTCGAACAACGGCAGCATTAAAAAATAACATGCACTCAGGACTTTTGCCACTCCTGTTTCTGGTGCACAATTAATGCGAGTTGTGTGACACGCCTCACGGTGGCAGAGGGCACAGTACTCTGCCACATACTGGCCGCCGCCAAGGATGATTTCGATTGTTAAGCACACACTTGCAACACACATAACACTGCGTTGGGCCAAAAGCTTTACCAATTGAATTTCCTTTGGTTCGTTATATTTTTTTTTATTGTAAAACGCGTCTAAAAATGCAATGGACCAAGCATTTATAATTACAAATCGTTTATATCGCTGGTTGATTGGAGTATTGAAGGGATGTCGGAACTGCTGGCGTGATAGAGTTTGAAATGGGAACATTTATTTGCCACAAATGACGTTTCGGCTAATTGTGGATGCATGTTTTATTCGGCCTCTGACAAAGCACTTTACGATCTGTATTTCAAAACATTGCCCCAATCGCAATCTGAAATACAACGGATCTTTTTTTAGATTGGTTTAATCTTATAATTTTGGACGTGTTGCCAGTATTTAGTTTTTCTTGTCTAAGATTAGTTAAATTACTAGACCAACAATAAAGAAGCACTCGTCGTAGGCAAAATTAAGTTGAGAGTTCGGCCTAATAAAAACTTCAACGTACGGACATAGCATGATTCTTAAAGTAGTAGACCCACATGAAATGCTTGGAGAAGTCCTAGATTAAATGACGCTGCTGCTTAATAGATTTCACTATGTTAAGGCCACAATACATAGCGAAAAAAATGGGCAGCAAACACCGTCATAACGTTTGACGAAATCTTAATATTCACCGACTGCTCCAAACTGATGTTGGGGTATTTTAGACCTTAGACCTTAAACTTTTGAAAATATCAACAACGTGTTCCACAAACTTCCGGGCGGAGACCAACGCCATTCACTTAGACGCCAGAAAGTCACAATTAAATCTATCACCTTCTGAAATACAAATTTATTTGGACAGCACAGCAGCTCTTAAGGCCTTACATTTAGGAATTATGTATTGTCACGATTCGCGCCTAATTCTATATCCCAAACTAAATCACAGGCTAATCTGGTTGCCGGTGCACAACAACATAACTGGCAACATGCTGGCAAACGTGTGCACTAGGGCAGGTTCCAAAACAGTAGACGCGGTCATGCACTTGGTTGAGCTATTTAACTTCTTAGTAGGGGCATAAATACTGTAACACACGTTTTATGCTGAAAATAAAAAGTACTGAATGTTTTTGGACCAAATATTTTTTAATATATTTATTGATGCATATTGTATCCAAAAAGAATCTACTTATTCGAAATGTCCGCCTTCTACCTTTACACACGCCTTGCATACGCCTTTTGTCGCAATCGTCAATAGCTGCACGAACCTTGTCCATTGGAAAATTCGCCACAGCTCGAACCAAAGCAGTCTTAAGAGATCCAATGTTGGGGTATCTTTTGTAACAAACCTTGTCCTCTAAAACCGTCCACAATTTGTAATCGAATGGGTTCAAATCTGGACTGCCTGAGGGCCATTCTTCAGAGGAAATGAACGCTGGAAAATTGTTTCGAAGCCAGGCCATGGGCCAGCGCAGAATCCTGCTGAAAAGTCCATGGCTGGTTTTGGAACAGGGAATTGTTAAGAGGCTTCACAACAGCTTCCTAAACGGTCAGTGACCCCATCGTCAGAGACACCCCACCAAGCCATGACTGAAGCTGGGTGATGACCATTTTCCACCCTTGGGATCAGTTCAGATGCTTCCTTAGCTGACCGCGCATACACTCTATCATTTTGCTTGTTAAATTTTTCCTGAACGGTAAAATTTTTTTAATCGGTGAACAAAATTTTTCTGTGCAAGTTATCAGCGTGCTTCACCAAAAGACGTTTGCATTTTTCAATCCTATTTTTTTAAAGCTGCAGTCAATAAATTTCCGGTACGTCGTTTGAAAGCCCCAAATCCCGAGTCTTTTTTAATGATTCGACTCATGGACTTTTGCGTGGTATTCATCTCACAGGCCATGATTTTCTGTTTTCTGAGCGGATTTCTGTGAATTCTTGATTTAACGGCTTTGATGACATGCGGTGTTCGAACAGAGCGTGGGCGGCCCACCGGTGACAGGCTTTTACATCTCCAGTCTCCTTAAAGAGTTTTATGCATCGGTAGACGAACATGCGGTTAATCCCTAGTGGCCGGAGCGTTTTGAAAATATCACTTGTTTTTATTTCACACTTGAAAAGCGCTGTTACAGCGATACGGTTCTCATTATCTGACCACTCCATGATGAAAGTTGAAACAATTTTAAAATCCCGTTACAGACGAACGCTTTGAGGTTAGCTTTCAAAACCCATATGACATTAACGGGGTATGTTCAGTTCTACTATTGAAATGGGTGTGTTCAATGTTGTAATAGTATTTATGACCCTACTAAGTATATAGACAATTGATGCACTCCCGTAAGTGCTGCATGAAAATGCACTTTAGCGAAAGTCGTATATCCCCCGAATATATGGAATATTGGCTTCTCAAGACAGGACTACTGCAGGAGCAGCTTCGATAAAGACGAAGTAGAATCGATAGAGCACTTTCTACACTATAAGAATAATTTACATAACGTCATTCTTATTATGTTGTTCCTACATTCTTCATACGAGTTATATTGACGAAATTTTTCGTACATTTCAACTTTTTCTCATCTTTCAATAAGATCTTAAAAATCACGAAGTTTTACCATCAAACCGATTTTGTAATGTTTAGGATTTGTTTTCATATTTTTTATAAAAAGTTTCTTTGACTGAAAAAATAAAACAAATTCCGTAATTTATATGAAATATATTGTAATTTTCACGAACAAAATTTTTTCAGGAAAGCGGAGTTTCATCAAACTTGAAGTTTTCTCATCAACTGGTTTGGAAAAGAAGGCTTGAACGAACTTCGGCTTGCATAAAATATTCTAAATTTAGTTTTTAACGCGAACTTGTCTATAATGCGAGTCTGAATAAAAGTTTTTTATACAAAAAAAAAAATTTAAAAATTGTATTCCAAAATATTGCATCTTCGATTCCCTAAAAAAAAGTCGACTGTAATCGACTTTTTTATACTTAATGTCTAAAAGCCGACTTTTAGTCTTAAGTATATAAGCCTAGTAGGTGGTACCAGAATGGTTCTGTCCCATATGGTCAATTTTCAATTCCATAGGCAGTTTTGGAAAAATATTATGACATGCTAAATTAAAAACCAATTGGTAGCTCCATTCGAGAGTTATCGTGCGAGCCAGCCGCACAGACGGACCTGCTTTAAATGACTTAAAAATACATGAAACGAAAGTAGTCTTATGGACTATACAAATATTTTATTTGTAAAATTATTGGGGAAGAAGTTTAAGAATTATTTTTTGTTTTTTCCATGCGAAATGTCCTTATCCCATAAGGGAAAATAACCAGCGTAAGGTTTTAGCAACAAAAAAATCTTAAAATAAGGCTGCCTTATGTATTGTATCGTGTGTATGGCTGTATTTTTATTGTGTTCTGTGGAAAACACTGCTGCCGGCAATTCTCGTTAACTATGAACTTGCCTGCCTTTAAGAATATAGCCGCTAATCATAGCTACAGCACACTCGTTGCCTGGAGTCTTATGAATGTGAAGTGGCACTCACCAAAACCGCAATCACGCCTGATTGTAACTAAAAGTCTTTCCGACTGTTTTTTAAAAAATGTTTACAACCAAACATTTTCAGTGTACGGCTTACCACTTTGTTGTGAAGGATTTTATCGCCTCATGTGAAGGATTTTATCGCCTCATTTTTAAAATTATTTTTGATAAACGTCTTGCAACTTTTTCTGAAAATATGTGATTTTATTAATAACCTCATAACGAAAATATTTTCGATAAACCGCATACACATTTTTTTTTGTAAATGAGAATTTGTTTATCGCCTAAAATCGGAAGTATGTATTATCAATAAACAAAGTACGAATTTTTTAGTTACTTATATTATGTGAAATTTTTTATCGCAGGATTTCTAATTACTTAGTAGGGACATAAATACTTTTACACACGTTTTATGCTGTTAAATAAAAAGTACTGAATGTTTTTGGATGGACCAAATATTTTTTAATATATTTATTGATGTATATTGTATCCAAAAAGAATATACTTATTCGAAATGTCCGCCTTTTGCCTTTACACACGCCTTTAGTCTCACTGGTCAATCGTCAATAGCTGCACGAACCTCGTCCATTGGAAAATTGGTCACATCTCGAACCAAAGCAGTCTTAAAAGATCCAATGTTGTGGTATCTACTGTGACAAACCTTGTCCTCTAAAACCGTCCACAATTTTAAATCCAATGGGTTCAAATCTGGACTGCCTGAGGGCCATTCTTCAGAGGAAAGGAACGCTGGGAAATTGTTTCAAGTCAGGTCTGGGACGTTTTAGCCTTATGGGCCGGCGCAGAATCCTGCTGGAAAGTTCATGGCTAGTTTTGGAACAGGGAATTGTTAAGAGGCTTCACAACAGCTTCCAAAACGGTTTCTTGGTAAACTTTGGCCGATGTTTTGACTCCTTGCTCGCAGAAATGCAGGTCAGTGAACCTATCGTAAGAGACACCCCACCAAACCATGTCTGAAGCTGGGTGATGACCCTTTTCCACCCTTGGGATCAGTTCAGATGCTTTCTTAGATGACCGCGCATACACTCTATCATTTTGCTTGTTAAAATTTTCCTGAACGGTAAAATTTTTTTCATCGGTAAACAAAATCTGTGCAAGTTATCAGCGCGCTTCACCAAAAGACGTTTGCATTTTTCAATCCTATTTTTTTTAAAGCTGCAGTCTATAAATGTCTGGTACGTCGTTTGAAAGCCCCACTCTCCCAAGTCTTTTTTAATGATTCGACTCATGGACTTTTGCGTGATATTCATCTCACGGGCCATGATTTTCTGTTCTCGGAGCGCATTTTTTTGAATTCTTGATTTAAAGGCTTTGATGACATGCGGTGTTCGAACAGAGCGTGGGCGGCCCGACCGGTGGAGGTCTTTTACATCTCCAGTCTCCTCAAACAGTTTTATGCATCGGTAGACGAACATGCGGCTAATCCCTAGTGGCCGGAGCGTTTTGGAAAAATCATTTTTTTCATTTCACACTTGAAAAGCGCTATTACAGCGATACGGTTCTCATTATCTGACCTCTCCATGATGAAAGTTGAAACAATTTTAAAATCCCTTTACATACTAAAGCTATTGAGGTAGGCTTTCAAAACCCATATGAAATTTACGGGGTATGTTCAGTTCTACTATTGAAATGGTTGTGTTCAATGTTGTAACAGTATTTATGCCCCTACTAAGTAATTTTTTTGTAGTTTTCTTCGATATGTTTACATTTATTCGGTCTTTTATCATTAGACCTTAAAATACATTTCACCAATTTTTTATGTTGATTCTGTAAAAGAAACAACAAAAAGGCCTCGAACTAGAATAAAAACTGTTCAAGTCATAATTTTTTTGGTTGAATTTTTTATTGAACCGCAAAAATGTTTTTTCTGTGTATGAAACGGCACATCGGTTGATTATGGAAGGTCGACGCGAGTATAGCAAAATGGGCGGTGAGAAATCAGAAATAAAAAACGACGTAGAATTGACATTTATGTTGGAATAGGTCGCAGAAAAACCAGCCATTACGCTTTGGAAAATAAAAAACAAAATCTAAGAAGAATTCCATAAATGGATTGCAACCTCTACCATTAAAAATAACTTAAATATTATGATGTACACTGTCAAGTCTGCTTAGTAAAGGGTGTTTTTTATTGAGGTATAGAACTTCGAATTGAAATAAAACACAAGAAAATCGTTTTAATGTCCATCAATTTGGCTTTATTGGAAGGATAATTTTATGCCATTAATGTTTAAATATGATTTCGGGCATGTGGCCGCCGCGGCTGGCTCGAATAAAGCCAATTCTACAGGTCCAATTTTCAACAACTTTTTCGAGCATATGGGGCCGTATGTTGGCAATAACGCCACGAATGTTGGCTTCCAAGTCCCCTAACGTGTTTCTGGTTTGTTGGCGTAGACGAGCGACTTCACATATCCCCAAAGAAAATAATCCAATGGTCCATGTTAACCGATCCATGGTTAACCGAATTAATTGCCGATGGACGATTATGTCGACCATAAAATGGACGGAGCTTGCGGTGAACTTCGCGAACTGACCCATTACTTTCGAAATAAATTTGCACGATTTGCAAGCGTTGTTCTTTTGTCAACCTGTTCATGATGAAATGGCAAACCAAACTAAATATTAATCACTTGACAGCCGACAAAATGGCCGCCAGTTAAAAAAGTGATGCCAACTTAAAATTCTATACCCCAATAAAAAAACACCCCTTATAAGCCAGTTTTCACGAACTACTCTGAAAACAAGCCAAAACGGGCTAAATACGTAGAGGATCTAAACGCCGTAATCATATCTAAACAGAAAACAAGAAAATTTCATTCAAATGTCGGTGCGAATACGTTGCACGTGAGAATACGCGCCGGTAAAAAATTGTGCTTAATTCTACCTAACTTTGGGCTACTTGTGCGATTGTCGTACACACCAATCCAAACACAATATCGCTATCACTCACACGGAATCACCCTGTGCTCGGCATTTGCCGGGGTGTGGATTAAGTTACATACCCTTCCGTCCTTGTGTTTAGATTTCGTGCA
This sequence comes from Hydrotaea diabolus, assembly GCA_963513945.1. NCBI lineage: Eukaryota > Metazoa > Arthropoda > Insecta > Diptera > Muscidae > Hydrotaea > Hydrotaea diabolus. The sequence goes on along the minus strand of OY740716.1, from coordinate 226,517,745 downwards.
CTTCCTAATTGCATTCAACGACAAGGTCTGCACAATTAATATTGAAATGTTATCGTTATTAATACTCATAATTGTGCATTGTTTTCACAGATTTCCGGTAATTTGAAATACGAGAGTACACCGCTGCAGATGATTGAAATTGCAAGAACACACACACCTTTCCAATCATATTAAAGCATTAATTTTCTTTAATAATTTAATCTAAATCACAAATTGAACATTTGCGATTCATTTTTAGATTGCAATAACAAGCGGTAGTAACTATGTATGAAATTGAATTCTCTTTCTTTAAAACTTGAAAAGGAAATGAACTCAACAAACAAATACAACTTACTTATTCCTTCATTTCCTTCCTTTAATTTTAATAATAAATAGACAAATTAAAATTTTAGACGTTTATACAAACAGGCGTCGCTTGGATGTTTTAGAATTTAATGCTCCTGGGCAAAAGTCGAATTTGTAGTCATCACCGATTTCTAAAATTTTGCCATTCAATTGGAAACATTTTAAAACTAAGGAAACATTTTAAAACTAAAAATTAGATCAGAACATTGTACTTAGTAGGGACATAAATATTGTTACAACATTGAACACACCCATTTCAATAGTAGACCTGAACATACCCCGTTAATGTCATAAGGGTTTTGAAAGCTAACCTCAATAGCGTTAGTCTGAAACGGGATTTTAAAATTATTTCAACTTTCATCATGGAGTGGTCAGATAATGAAAACCGTATCGCTGTAATAGCGCTTTTCAAGTGTGAAATGAAAAATAGCGATATTTTCAAAACGCTCCGGCCAGTATGTTCGTCGAGGTGACTGGAGATGTAAGAGACCGCCACCGGTCGGGCCGCCCACGCTCTGTTCGAACACCGCATGTCATCAAAACCGTTAAATCAAGAATTCACAGAAATCCGCTCCGAAAACAGAAAATCATGGCCCGTGAGATGAATATCACGCAAAAGTCCATGAGTCGAATTATTAAAAAAGTTCACCGATGAAAAAAAATTTTTACCGTTCAGGAAAAATTTAACAAGCAAAATGATAGAGTGTATGCGCAGTCATGTAACTAAGCATCTGAACTGATCCCAAGGGTGGAAAAGGGTCATCACCCGGCTTCAGCATGGTTTGGTGGGGTTTCTTTTACGATGGTGTCACTGACCTGCATTTCTGCGAACAAGGAGTCAAAACATCGGCCAAAGTTTACCCAGAAACCGTTTTGGAAGCTTTTGTGAAGCCTCTTAACTATTCCCTGTTCCAAAACCGGCCATGGACTTTCCAGCAGGATTCTGCGCCGGCCCATAAGGCTAAAACGTCCACTTCCACTGAAGAATGGCCCTCAGGCAGTCCAGATTTTAACCCATTGGATTACAAATTGTGGACGGTTTTAGAGGACCAGGTTTGTCACAAAAGATACCCTAACATTGGGGTATCTTAAAACTGCTTTGGTTCGAGCTGTGGCCAATTTTCCAATGAACGAGGTTCGTGCAGCTATTGACGATTGGCCAGTGCGACTTAAGGCGTGTGTAAAGGCAAAAGGCGGACATTTCGAATAAGTAGATTATTTTTGGATACAATATACACCAATAAATATATTAAAAAATATTTGGTCCAAAAACATTCAGTACTTTTTAGTTTACAGCATTAAACGTGTGTAACAGTATTTATGTCCCTACTTAGTAATTGTGGGCGTGGTGTGCAGGTAAAAACAACAAGCTGTAAATTTGTGTAGAAGGAAATCACCATTTCTCTCAAACTGTTATTGATAACAGGTTAATTTTTTTTTGTTGGATAGGTAGGATAGGAATCTTTAAGAATGAAATACTGTATTGCTGCACTGTTTATACGTGGTGTATACGGGCGGTTCGGAAACTTCTTAGCCTAGCACAAAAAGCTCGGTATAAACAGAAAAAAGTTAAGTGTTTTGGAAACTTCCATCTCTGCTATGAACACATGTTAAATTGTTTCGATCTGGCAACTCCTTCATATAGAAACAGGTGTTCACAAAAGACGCATCCGCGATTTTTTTACAATGGAAAAATTAGAAATGCGTGATGTCATTAAATATTTACATAAAAAAGGTTTATCGGGACAAGAAATTCATAATGATATGGTGAATGTGTTAGGTGAAAGTGCTCCTTGAACCACGTAGTGGACGTCCAAAAACAGCAACAACAACAGAAATTGTAGCCAAAGTGCATGATATGGTATTAAATGATCGACGAATAAAAGTGCGTGAAATTGCTAATATCATGGTCATCTCAAATGATCGAGTCCATTTAATTTTGCACGAAGAACTACAGACGAAAAAGCTTTCTGATGGGTGCCGCACTTGTTAACAGTCGACTAAAAACGCATAAGAATGAACATTTCTCAAGCTTGTTTGGATCGTTTTCAGCGAAATAAAATGGATTTTAAGCGTCGTTTCATAACTGTTGATGAGACATGGATCCACGACTATACACCAGAGACAAAAGAGCAATCCAAACAATGGACTGAAACTAGAGGAAGTGCCCCAAAGAAGGCAAAAACAATTCAATCGGCTGGTAAGGTTATGGCAACGGTTTTTTGGGACTTCATAGGTATTTTATTGATTGACTATCTGCAAAAGGGTAAAACAATAAATTCAGAGTACTATTGCAACCTTTTAGATCAATAAAATGTACAAATTCGAGAAAAACGTCCTGGCTTACAACACAAAAAAATAATTTTTCATCAAGACAACGCACCAGCGCACAAGAGTGTTTTAACAATGGCTTAAATCAATGAATTAAAGTACGAGTTGCTTGACCACCCACCTTATTCTCCTGATTTAGCTCCCAGTGACTTTTACCTGTTGAAAAATAAAAATATTTTTGAAAAACTAACTATTCTCTTTCATTGATAGGCTAGGAACTTTCCGAACCGCCCTCGTATTATTACATGTTTTCACAGGCACCATATTTTAGTCAAATTGGAATTTTGGAGGCAACGAACTTCTGAGGGTCAAAAGGTGTTAAAAAGGTTTTCTACCACCAGAAAGGCGAATGTGCGCTCTTCAAGTCCATAAATAGTTTAGTACCTGTCTGGACCTATCTATAGCACACTTTTTTATTTGAATGAATTTACTCGGAAAAAATTGTTTTTCTCTATTTATTTTACACGTTCTTATGACCAATTTGTGTGTGTTATATCATATATCGTAGTTATCAATATTTGTAAGATTTTTAGTGTATTTTTACCTAAGTTTAGCCCTTGTTAGTTTTTAAGAACTTCTTCTATTTTACCTTTGTTTATGCTAGCTATGAACACAGATGACATAATTTGTTGACAGGTTTTTGGCGATTTTCTTCAAAAGTTTTTTCAAAAGTTATTATTAAAATAGTTTATTAATCAACATGTAACCTTCCTTTAATAAATAAAGAAGATGACAAAAAAAAACCCTACATTTTCATGGTCAACTTTAAAAAATTAAAAAGTTCAACTTTTACCTCAATGACTACTAAACCGATTTTAGTGAAGTTGAAACTGGAGAAAAGCTTAAGGCGTTATCTGCCAAAATAAAAAACTTTATCCGTTCAAAAGTAACATATTTCTGGCCTGTAAAAAACGAGTCTGAACCACTGTGCGTCGGTTGTACAAGTGCGCTCATAGAAAGAATTAGTTGGTAATCGGTTCGAACTACAATAATTCGGTTGAATAACTACACTTTCTGTTACAATCACCAACTTTCCAAGGTATTGTTGGTTACATGGTTCGACATATCATAAGATGGTATGTCGGTAATACCAACCGATTTCAGTAAAAGGTTGGTTGCCACAACTGGTCAACAAACATGACAACAAACCAGTTATAAAGGACAGACTACTTTGGTACCAACAATTGGTGGTGACAACAACAAAATTATTTGTAGTAACCAAGTCCAGTTCAGTTCACCGCTTTAATATATAATCGGTTATGGTTAAATCAGCATATACTCGTAATTCCTATAATAGTTTATCGGTTCTATTCACTATAAAATCTTAGTTTAGGATAAAAATATAACACGTAAACCAAAGAAGGAAAATTAAAAAGAATTAAGTAATGAATCATTATATTAAAAATTTAAAGTTTGGATTATTTTTTCAAATTGGATAAAATGTAATCATCAGTTGGTCCAGTTAACAAATGGTCGTTGTAATGACACCCGAATTCAATGAGAACTTAAAACCAACAATATATAACAAGAACCAATACATTTACCAATTCAGTTCCAATAAGTTTTTTTCCTGGCCCAGAGTTCTAAATATTTTTTCCTTCAGATTATAGCCTTTTCAACACGGTAATGAATTTAAAAAAAAATTGATTAGTTTTCAAGACAGAATTTTTGTAATTTACGATTTTTTAGGAGATGTCTCAACTTTTTGGACCATAACTCCCAAACGTTATTACCCATTTGATCAAGAGTGGTCTCAAATTAGCTTTTCTGAGACTTTTTCCTACAAGGTATCAAAATCAGTTCAATAGTTTTTACGCTAGAGGCATTTAAAATTAAAAAAAAAATAATTTTGTGTGCAAAAATAACGATTATAAATTGAAAAAATATATAAGCAAGAATATAAATATATATAAATAAATTAAGCATGGAGTTTCTCAAGCAAAAAGCTGAGACATCTCTTTAAAAATCGTAAAAAAAAATCCAAAAATTCTATCTTAAAAACTAATTAAACGATTTTTTTTTTAAATTCATTTTCGTATTTAGGAGGCCAAAAACTAAAGAAATAAAATATTTTGGAATTCTGAGACAACATTGCCGTAAACCAGTGTAATCATCATTTACTAATCAACCGTGTATACGTACAACCAACAACGGCTGTAGCGATAAAATACGTCGATATTTTTCGCAACCGCCAATATTCGGTTGGCAAACAATTCGTTTGGGGCAACAAAGCTGTTCTCTGTTTATAGAAAAAGCACTACAATGCACCGGATTTAAACGTTTGGTCAATGGTTCATGACTCATTTGACAGTACTTGTTTTACCAAATTGCCGCGTGTTCGTTTAATGAACAAATTAGGCAAATCAATTGTAGCAGAAATTATATTCCAGCTTAGTGTGAATTGTTTCTTCGACATTTCCCAAGCACTGACAAAACAACATTGGTTAGAAGCTGGACCGTTACAATTCTTTGCTTTTTTGTGTACCCTTCATTGATAGATGGAGTTTGGAATTACTAAACACGTCAAAAGAGGGCATAGTTGCTGGACGGTTTCGGCTCATGTGGCCTCGTATGGTCAAAACGGGCGATTAGTAGTCAATATGGACATATTGGTACTCAAAGGAAAGTAAGTTTCACAAACAATACAAATATGGTTTGTTTTTAAACCATAGCTGAAGGCATACGGGCTGATATACTTATATATATTTCTGGCCTAATAAAGAAAATGCGAATATTAAGCATCAAAAATGGTTTTATTGTCTTTCAAAGCATTCTGCAGCATGATTTATACACTTTTCATGCGCTCATACCAATTGTCGAAGCTCTTTTTCCTCTCCGCACTTTCACACTTGAGATACCTAAAAAACATGGTTTTTAAACGCTTCAACAGCATCTTCTGGCGATGAAAATCGTTGACCACGCATTTTTTTCTTGATGTGCGGGAATACAAAGAAGTCATTGGGTGCCAAGTCGGGGCTGTACGGCGGATGACCCATCAATTCGACGTTTTGGCCGGTCAAAAAGGCGCTGGTTTGAGCCGATGTAGAGCTCGCATTGTCATGGTGCACAATGATTCGTCTTCTCTTGTTCGTTTTTCGAATTTCTCCGAAGACTTCAGGCAATCAAATTGTGGTGTACCACTCAGAATTGACCGTCCTACGATGCTCAAGCGGAACAGTCGCCACATGACCGGTTTTGCCAAAGAAAGAGGCGACCATTTTTTTCGAAGCGCTTCTTCCACGAGCAACTTTCGTAGGGATTTGGCTCTCCTTCGAAGACCCACACGGTCGATTGCTGTTTTGTTTCGGGCTCATACGCATAGAACCATGATTTTTCACCTGTGAAAATCTTATAAACGTCTTTTGAAGCACCGCGATCATATTTTTCTTCTTTGCACCAATCGACATGAGCTTTTGTTTTTGAGCGATTGCCAAATTGTGCGGGATCCAACGAGAACAAGCCTTTTTTTACAGCCAGGTGTTTATGCAATATCGAATGTATGCTGGTGGAAAAAATGCCCAAGGATGCCTCTATCTCACGGTATGTCACATGCCGATCTTGCATTTTCAGTTCACGCAAGGCATCAATGTTCTCTGGCACAACGGCCGTTTTTTGGATGATCTTCGTCTATGAGCGAGCGTCGGTCATGATTGAATTCATTAGACCAGTTTTTCACAGTGCTTTAGGATGGTGCTTCATCGCCATACAAAGATTTTTTTTTCATCGATGCACTCTTGTCCACGTCGAAAACTCTAAAAATGATCGCACAAAAAAATTCACGAGTTAATTCCATTTTTTCCAAATTGATTTTTTTAAGTCACTGTAAACAACACAAATGATGGTCGTACGTCAAAACGTTCTAAGTACGTTAATGCTAAAAAAAATGTCAAACTTTCCAATGGAAATGTCAGATGGCGCCAGAAATATATATATAGCAACATCTAAGTTCATAGAAACAAAGAACTTTATTCAGCAAACCGATTTTGTTATTTTGAAGATTATTTTTCAAATTTCTTATAAAAATTTCCTTTGGCTAAAAAAATAAGGCTCATTTCGTAACCAATACAAGATATTTTGTGATTTACTCCTAGGAATAGTAGTATGCCTTCCACAATAAGGGAGCTAAGGATGTTTATTGGATCTCTTTAATTGAAAATGTGGACTCTTTATAAAAATACGCAGTTATAGGATCAATTAAAACCCCTTCTAGCACGCCTTCTTAGAGCACCAACCTAGTGTGTACAGGATCATTTTTTATGTGCAAAGTTGAATTTTGGAAGACATCTAAGAATGTGTAGTTGAAGGTCTCTTAAGAGGAGGTCTTTTAAATGTTGAATTTTGGAAGACATCCAAGAATGTGCAATTGATCTGAATAGCAGATCATCAAGAAGGTATCTTAAGAGGGGGTCTTCTTTTATATATTTTTCGCTGGATACACAATGTAAAGTACATACTATTAACAAAACTTTCTTCTTATTGTGTTTTTGGAACATTCTTCATATTATTGACGACATTTTTCGTACATTTCGTGTATTTGGTGCAGAAGTTTTTACGAAGATTCATAAAAATGCTTCTAAAAATTTTCGTAACTTGTCCTTCGTATGTTTTATAAAAAGTTTCTTTCATAAGTTTTTATACAAAAAAGTCATCGTAAAAATTTCGTAATTTTTGGGAACATTTTCGTATAAATCTCGTAATTCAAAATGTCTTCATAAAAAAGTGATTCGTCATTTTTAAAAACATAAAATTGTGATTGTGCATACGTGTACAAGAAATTCTTAAAAAAAAATACTACAATTTTTCACTAAGTTCCTAAAAATCATGAACTTTTATCATTAACCCGATCTCGTAATTTTTATGATTTGTTTTTAAATTTCTTACGAAATGTGTTTTTGGCTGACAAATTTCGTAAATTATAAGAAATATTTCGTGATTTTAACGAACATAATTTTTTCAATAAATAAATCAATATCAATAATAAATAAATCAATCAATAAACTTACACTATCTAAAGTTCGAACTTTCTCTGGGGTGCGTATGAATTCTTTGGACCTCGCAGTTATTTTCAATGGGCCGAGGAAGTTTTAATTTTGCAACGCAATAACCTTCAAAATTGTACTTAATAGAGACATAAATACTGTTACACACGTTTTATGCTGTAAAATAAAAAGTACTGAATGTTTTTGGACCAAATATTTTTCAATATATTTTTCTTGATGTATATTGTATCCAAAAAGAATCTACTTATTCGAAATGTCCGCCTTTGCCTTTACGCACGCCTTAAGTCGCACTGGCCAATCGTCAATAGCTGTACGAACCTCGTCCATTGGAAAATTGGCCACTGTTTGAACCAAAGCAGTCTTAAGAGATCCAATGTTGGGGTATCTTATGTGACAAACCTTGTCCTCTAAAACCGTCCACAATTTGTAATGCAATGGGTTCAAATCTGGAGTGCCTGAGGGCCATTCTTCAGAGGAAATGAACGCTGGCAAATTGTATCGAAGCCAGGTCTGGGACGTTTTAACCTTATGGGCCGGCGCAGAGTCCTGCTGGAAAGTCTATGGCTGGTTTTGGAACAGGGAATTGTTAAGAGGCTTCACAACAGCTTCCAAAACGGTTTCTTGGCAAATTTTGGTCAAAACATCGACTCCTTGTTCGCAGAAATGCGGGTCAGTGACCTCATCGTAAGAGACACCCCACCAAACCGTGACTGAAGATGGGTGATGACCCTTTTCCACCCTTGGGATCAGTTCAGATGCTTCCTTAGATGATCGCGCATACACTCTATTATTTTGCTTGTTAAATTTTTCCTTAATGGTGAAACTTTTTTCATCGGTGAACAAATTTTTTTTGTGCAAGTTATCAGCGTGCTTCACCAAAAGACGTTTGCATTTTTCAATCCTATTTTTTTAAAGCTGCAGTCAATAAATGACCGGTACGTCGTTTGAAAGCCCCAAGTCCCAAGTCTTTTTTAATGATTCGACTCATTGACTTTTGCGTGATATTCATCTCACGGGCCATGATTTTCTGTTTTCGGAGCGGATTTCTGTGAATTCTTGATTTAACGGCTGTGATGACATGCGGTATTCGGACAGAGCGTGGGCGGCCCGACCGGTGGCGGTCTTTCACATCTCCAGTCTCCTCAAACAGTTTTATGCATCGGTAGACGAACATGCGGCTAATCCCTAGTGGCCGAAGCGTTTTGAAAATATCGGTTTTTTTCACTTCACACTTGAAAACCGCTATTACAGCGATAAGGTTCTCATTATCTGACCACTCCGTGATGAAAGTTGAAACGATTTTAAAATCCCGTTACAGACTAACACTATTGAGGTTAGCTTTTAAAACCCATATGACATTAACGGGGTCTGTTCAGTTCTACTATTGAAATGGGCGTGTTCAATGTTGTAACAGTATTTATGTCCCTACTGAGTACATATTCCTTTATCTTAGCAAATTTTCGTAATGCCATGTTTAAAGTAAAATTGTATGGAGAGTATTTTCGTAGAACAGTTTGACATTTTATCTCTAGGTTTTTTTTTTCTTTGGTGAGCCCTACTGATGAAATAAACTGGGCAACACTATAGTGGAACAATAAAATACTTAAAGCTCTCGTAAAAGAATGGTTTTTCACTTTTCTAGAAAAAAGAACGAAAAGGAAACGCCAAGCTTAGAGATAGGATGTCAGAATGTTCTACGAAAATAACAAAAAAAATCCACGAAAATTCGCTAACATACAGGAATATGTTCTATTTTTTAACTTATTTGCTATGCAGTAAAATGAAAACTTTCTCGGCCCATTAAGCCTACCAGGACTCTGTTCTTTTGGGAATGTACTATGCTCATCTAGGTCATGTATTTCGTGAAGAATGAAAAAGTTTTGCACAGTGTTAACGTTTATATGCGCATGTGACATTTTTTTATTCTTATGCCTGATACTCTTCGATTTTGACCACTAGCATGTGCGAGTACTTACCGAAATTAATGAATTATAGGCAGCAAAACTTATATTTGACGAATTGAGTGGTCCGCTTATGTACTCAAAAGAGATGTACCTAAAAGAGATAAATATACAGAAAAATTAATATTAATGTTAACTATATATGTTTATTAAAAATATAAATGTACTCGTATTAACAATATGTATACGAGTATGTATATTTCCAAGATAGACCCAGTGTGTCAGAAAACATCTCTGGCCCATCTCCAATACCAACCGTTTCAGTCCATCGAGATATATTCCTGCAAAATTTCAGCCACCAAGGTTCAATAGTGCCACCTGTAGTTTGCTTTACATGGTCTGGTCGTCTTTGAATTTTACTACGATTTAGAATATACAGGGTGATTCATTCACGACTGGACAAATTTCACTAGCCTATTTTATGGCTCATATCATGAAAATGTGTCCATCTACATGCCCGAAAATGCAAGGGGGCAAAATGGCAGCGCTATGAAAATTTTCAAATTAATGGTCCGTGGGTACTAGGGTAAAAGTGCTAAGTTCTTAAAAAAAATCTATAACTTGCACGTACGATATACCTGTTTTTATACCCAGCAACACTCTGTGCAACAGAGTATTATAAGTTAGTTGCAATTTCCAAAAATATTTGCCATAGACCCACCTACTTTATAGGTGTAACAGTCGATTCAAAATTGCCTGATGATTCGATTAGATGATGCCTGTCTGTCTGCTGTGCATTTAAAACTTGCAATCAAACAACTGAAATTTGGGAAAAGGGAGTTTTTTGGACCAAGGACGGATGCTACTGAAATCTGTTCTTTACTGAAGAAATCAGATAAAAATGGGTCCCATCAACCCATGTGTTGATACAGCCCCTGCAATTTTACATACAACCGCTTTGAAGCGCTAATATTGATTAATATTTCGATCACTTTTGGTATAGTATACGAGGGCTGCTATATATATATTTCCTAATAATGAAAATGCGAATATTTATCATCAAAAGTGGTTTTATGGTTTTTCAAAGAATTCTCCAGCATGATTTATACACTTTTGCATGCGCTCAAACCAATTGTGGAAGCACTTTTCCCACTCCGATTGAGACACCTCCAAAACATGGTTTTTAAACTCTTCAACAGCATCTTCTTGCGATGAAAATAGTTGACCACGCATTTTTTTCTTGATGCTAGGGAATAATAAGAAGTCATTGGGTGCCAAGTCAGGGCTGTACGGCGGATGACCGACCCATCAATTCGACGACGATTGGCCAGTCAAATAGGCGCTGGTTTGAGCCGATGTGTGAGAGCCGCATTGTCATGGTGCACAATGCTTCGTCTTCTTTTGTTCGTTTTTCAAATTTGTACGAAGACTTCAGTCCAACAAATTGTGGTGTACCACTCAGAATTGATCGTTCTACATTGCTCAAGCGTAACAGTCGCCACATGAACAGTTTTGCCGAAGAAACAGGCAACCATTTGCTTCGAAGTGCGTTATCCACGAACAACTTTGGTTGGATTTGGCTCGTCTTCTAAGATCCACACGGTTGATTGCTGTTTTGTTGCGGGCTCATACGCATAGATCCATGATTCGTCACCTGTGACGATCTTATAAACGTCTTTTGAAGCACCGCGATCGTATTTTTTCAAAATTTCTTTGCACCAACCGACACGAGCCATTTTTTGAGCGATTGTCAAATTGTGCGGGATCCAACGAGAACAAACCTTTTTTACGGCCAGGTGTTCATGCAATATCGAATGTATGCTGGTGGAAAAATGCCTAAGAATGCCTCTATCTCACGGTATGTCGCATAAAGATCTTGCATTATCATTTCACGCACGACATCAATGTTCTCTGGCACAACGGCCTTTTTTGGACGACCTCCACGACCTTCGTCTTTGAGCGAGCGTCGGCCACAATTGAATTCATTAAACCAGCTTTTCACAGTGCTCTAGGATGGTGCTTCATGGCCATACAAAGATTTAAGTTGCACTCTTGTCATGATAATCCACGTCGAAAGTTGTGAAAAACTATCGCATGAAAATGTTCACGAGTTAATTCCATTTTATTGCCAAATTGATTTTTTCAAGTCACTGAAAACAACACAAACGATGGTCGTACGTCAAAACGTTCTGAGTACGTTTATGCTAAAAAATGTCAAGCTTTCCAATGGAAATGTCAGATGGCGCCAGGCAACACTTAGTGTTGCCTAAGCTGATTGAAAAATTTCCTTACTGACAGAAGATTTATTGTTGAAATAGATGGAGAGAAATCGGCGGTTAAATGTATCCCTGCTGGAGTTCCTCAAGGATCTGTTCTTTCTCCTTTGTTATACTCGCTTTATACTTCGGACTTTAAACCTTCTGTCGGAAATGAGGTAGCTTTTTATGCCGATGACAGCGCATTCATATGCCATGGAAAAGTTTCAAATGCCATAGTAAAGAAAATGCAAAAAGCTCTTGTTTCCGCAGGCAAATACTATTCCAGAAGGAAAATAAAAATATACGAGGAAAAGTCCCAAGCTATTTTATTTCCTTTCAATAAATCTCCTCAAAGAATTCCTTCCATAAAACTAATGGCACCCCTATCAAAATCAATTAAATACCTTGGAATCATTCTGGACCAGAAACTAACTTTTAAGGATCATCTAGAGGAGGTGTGTCTAAAAGCTACAAGATGTGGACGAGCATCAAATCCGTTATTAAATAAAAAATTTAAATTACATTCTAAGAACAAACTTCTTTTGTACAATTTATGCATTAAACCAATCCTTACATATGGCTGCCAGATCTAGAGAGAGATTGTGCAAAAACACATAGAAAGAAACTTCAAATTATTCAAAACAAAAATCTTAAAATAATTTACAATTTACCTTCAAGATTTCCTACTGCAGAACTTCATAGACTATCCAAACAGAAAATGATCCATAACATAAAAGACGACTTGACGCTGACATTTAATGACAAATGCAGAAGGTCAAACTACGCCCATCTAAGAAGATTTAACAATAGCTAATTTACTCCATAAGTTTTATTATAGACAAATCTAATTATTGCTTTTAAATCTTCTTATTATTTTGTGATATTAAGCGTAGGTTTTTTACTATTTTTTCCCTATAAACTGTTTTTATTTAATTAATCAAATAATTGTAACTATTTGTTGAAATATCTTTACGATAAAACTCAAAACTCTGTAAATATATAACCCCTGTAGTATTGATAGCAAATAAAACACACAAAAAAATAATCTGGATGCCCATATAACTTCTTCTACACGAACATACACGTATCCAATGATAATAAATCCAAATATAAACTTATGTTTGCTATTAGACTAAATTTGGGTGATGGAACCTAGGCTGGAAATGCGTCCCATGTAAATATGGACATATGGGTGAGAAACAAAATGGAATTTTCTCACAAATTCAAACGGAAATTATTTTGTGTTCATAACCCAGTTTTTATAGCCAAATTTTTCTAGTTTTTTTTTATTAAAAACAACTTTTTTTCGAAATTGATTCTTATGCATTTTTAGAGTGAAAAAATAAGGTCAATCACTTAATATCTGAATGGAAAATATTTTCTATTCTTAGGAAAAATGCTTAAACTGGAATGTCGGTTAATGCCGATTTTTTACTTAAAATAAAACTCGTAAGCCGGTTTTTTTAAACAGGTTTTTAGAAAAAAACTGAAATGCCGGTTTTCTGAAGTCCCCTTTTTTCTACACTCAATTCTTTGTGGGAGGTCATCACGTCACTTTTTGAAGAAAAAAAAACGCTACTCAAGTTAGATATTACACTAAAGTAGAATTGGTTTGAAAGTAACTTATTTTACGAGGGCGACCGCAAAACAAACTGGCCTGGCACATTTTCTGTTTTACTAGCAACTTTTTGTTTTGTTTTTTAAAAGCAATCTTTTATAAGCCATCTGTCAAAATTTCCGAAATATTTAATGATTATTTTCTTTGTTACTAGTGATTGAAGTAAACAAGTTTTATAATTTTTGAAAAATGGAAAATAAAGAATTTCGTGCGGTAATTAAACACTTTTACATGAAAGGTTATACACCACAATTAATCAAAGATGAATTGGATTCTGTTCATGGTGATAATGCACCATAATACTCCACCGTGAAATACTGGGTTCAACAATTTAAAATGGGTCGTTCAAGTACGGCAGATGAACAACGCTCTGGAAGACCGAAAACTGCTACTACTATTGAAAACATTAGAAAAATATTTAATGAAGTGACTAAAGATAGACGAATAAAGCTCAGAGAACTTGCTGATATTGTTAAAATACACGAAGAACAAGTTTGGAGTATTTTACATGATGAACTCCACATGAAAAAGCTATCCGCGAAAAAGGTGCCGCATTTGTTGATTTCGCCCCAAAAAATCTTCCGTTGGACCAATTCCGAGTTTAGAGTTCTTGCGCCGATTCATAACTGTTGATGAAACATGGATCCATTACTACATTCCAAAATGCAGAGAACAGTCAAAACAATGGATAGAAGCTGGTAAAAGTGGTCCCAAGAAGGCGAAAACTGTTAAGTCACCAGGAAAATTAATGGCCACAGTATTTTGGGATGATAGGGGTATAATATTTATTGATTATCTTGAGAAAGGAAAAACTATAAATAGTGAATATTATTGTGCATTATTGGATCGGTTGAGTAAAGAAATCAAGATAAAACGACCGCATTTAGAAAAAAAACGATCTTTTTCATCAAGATAATGCTCCTTTACACACTGCATTTTTAACTCAACAAAAACTGGCCGAATTCCGATTTGAAATTGCTCCGCATCCACTATATGGTCCAGATTTAGCTCCTACTGATTATTTCATGTTTCCAAATTTAAAAAGAAATTTCTCGGTGGCAAAAAATGTTCGTCCAATAGCTAGGTTATTGCTGAAACTGAGGCATATTTTGAAGGTCTTGAAAAATCTTATTTTTCGGATGGAATTGAAAAACTTGAAAAACGTTTGATGAAGTGTATTGAGTTGGAAGGAGATTATGTTGAAAAATAAATAATAATAATTCGAAAAAAACGGTTAATTTTATGTTAGGCCAGTTACTTTTGCGGTCGCCCTCGTACATGCTTACTAGTAAGCCCAAACGAACGATGTTAGTGTTTGTTGTCAACTTGTGGATACAATCTCAACATATTATTTGTGATCAAATTATCTTTATTTCTAAATTGTTAAAGAGTAAAGGTAAAACATATGACGCTCTCCTAAATCGAATATCCAATTAGCACTTTTAATAAACTCAAAAGATTTCATACGCTTCGTATGGATGATGACACCACAATGACAATTAAATTATTTCAATTGCCTCCCTGGCATATGTCAACCAAGGCTAAATGCCGCAAATCTCCGGTTTGCCCAAAGGGAAAACGCTTGACAAATGTTTAACCCAAAACAATTATGAATTAAATCAAGCATTATCCGCAGTACCACAAAAAGAATCATAACAAGAAAAGCAAGAGGGGGGACGAAAACAATTCAAACCCAACTGAACTGAATTGAATTGTGCTGTATTGAAATGTTAGATACAGAGATATTTATCAATGTTTACTTTTATTGTTGTCATTGATAATGATGCTGTCGATGTCGATGCGTCGACAGAAGGACGATGTCTGTGATGTGCTTGCCATTGTTGTACGTCCGTATAAAAATTCAAATAATTGGATCAAAATGGGAAAAATCATTACAAGAACATATGTATGTACCCATACACTTACATACTCGTATGCATGTGATGTTTTATTTTGTGCATTGTGATGAAGCCTTTGTTGCCTTACAGGCAAAAAAAAGGATTCTTCCTTTTTCACAAAAGTAGTGGTCTTTAAAAAATCCCATCTCCCATGACTGACAGATAATGGATGTAAAGGAGTGAGCATCGATAAAAGGTTGTGCAGTAGTTGTCTCTGAAAATTTCGTAAAATGTTCCTTCTTGCAGGGAAATAGAAAAAAAATATATAAAAGATATCTCTGGAACCCACACTGAGAAACGATGATTATGATGAACAGTTTAACAATAAATCTTAAGTGCATTTATCCGAAAAGAAAGGAATAGAATATTATGTCAATAATAATGTGTGTAATGCATACAAGTGATTATTCAAAAAAAAAAAAAACAAACGTCTCAATCAACGACTGGGAAATACCCTGCAGCGTGTATCCGTAAGATTAAAATAATGTTTTCCACTTTACATATTAGTTGTGTTTTAGGTTAAGAATAGAAAGTAAACCCGCAATAATTGTTGTCCGTATCTAAAGGAACAGTCAGATGTTCTAGACTACTCAAAAACACAATTTAAAAAAAACTTAAGTTGGGCGTGGTCGACTATGACTTAATATGTCACTTCTAGGGCGGAAAGAACATATTACATGGGGCTATAAGAAGTAACGCCCATGAGGGGTTTTCGATACAGGAAATAAAATACTTGTAGGTGACCAAAAACTTGCTTAAGGGACGGCAGCTCGTCTTTTAGTATCTTTAATGAGCAGAAGTTGAGACTACTGGTTTACGATCACTAGAGATCGTCGTAGCATCTGTAAAAGCAGTGTTCGCACAGCGATGACCGAATAAAAGTCTTAAAGCAAGCGATTCGCTTTTAACCCGACAGCCGGTTCATCAAAAATACTTAAAAACCCAACATGTCGGTTAGCTGGTTTTTTGCTATCGGGTTCTACGTTTTTTTTTTTTTAGTTGATTCGATTAAACGATATCTGTCTGTTCGTCCCTCAATCCGCCAGCTGTCTTTCTGCAGCTTGTATTCAAACTACAGCTCGCAATTATGGTCCGATCTTCATAAAATTTGCACAAGTTAGTTTTTTGGACAAAAGGCTGTTGACTTTTATAAAAAAAAAACGGTTGAAATGTTGATATAGCCCCCTCACATATGTTCGACCATTTTTATGTTTATAGCTCTAGAAGCCATGTTCGATAATTGACGACATTTACCACAGTTCATATAGAATACAACCGCTGTGGAACATTCATATTCATTCCGATTTCAATCAAATTCGGTATGGTGTATGTAACGATTGACAAACAACAAATCTTGAAACGATTTGAGTCATATACTTTTGATAAAGTCCCCGTACAAATTGTCTGGTAGCCCAAAAATAGCGTATATTGGCAACGACCACGAAGCTACTAGTCGCCGCCATTAAACACAAGCTAAAGAAAGCGTTAAGAAGAAACACAACAGGATCCCACAAAGGCTTGGAAATATCTAATGGGTCGATTATGGATGGCCAACAATGTTTAGTGGCGTTGCCAGTTGCCAAATTTGCATTACGGATGGCAACTACGACCGACAGTTGTCAATTTCAGTTGGCAACCATTACCTCTGGTTGCCGTGTAATTTTTCAAATTGGTGTGTAATTTTTCAAAGAAATAAAAAGTGAAAATAAGAGGTAATTTACATTTATTTTTAATTATTCATATATTCAATATTACATATTTTTTTCTGGTGTTGTTGTTGTCATGATGGTTAAAATTACCACAAAGCAGCAATTTGAAATCCTGGTAGAGAAAATGGAATCTAAACCAAACCTAGCTCGCGGTGTACGGGTTTTTGGTGAAACCAAAGCTACTGCGGATGAAGTGTGGAAGGGTATTGCCGATAATTTAAATAGCTATGGCCCACCTACACGTACTCCAGAAGAATGGCAGAGAGTGTGGATTCATTTTAAGGCAAAATTAAAAAAGAACCTGGCAGAAAATAAAAGAAAACTTAACACCACAGGTGGTGGGCCATCGCAAGAGGTGCCTTTATCGCCATTGGAGCAGGCGGCAGCCGGCCTATTGCAAATTGATTTGGCTGCAACTCCAGTGGGTAATCTGTTTGGCGTTCTAGAGACATTGGAGGTGGACCAAATTATTGAAAGCGATCCAAATATTGAAATGGAACAAGAAGCTAGTAAACAAATTAAAAAGCAGCACACACTTTTAACAGTGGAGGTATTGCAGTCGACCGGTAGCTTTTTTAAAAGCAATTTTTTAATTCTTCCACTAAATAGACAACGGCATCTTTTGGAAGTCGGAAATACGCCTTAAAGCTAAGACGAATAATTGATTATTGAAAAATTTTCAAGATAGAAACATCTACTCACAGTACAGATGGCAATTCTAAGGGATTAGAGCTATCTCTTGAATTCTCCCTAATAGATGCCTGGGCATCTTCTTCTTCATCAAAAAAAAGTTCCACTGAGCTAATCACTAAAAATATAATTTTGTATGTTGAAATTTACTTTTTTGAGTTGAATTGTTTTTGTTGACAAAATTTCAAGTTGCCGAAGTGTCAAAACACTATTATCGACGGCAACTGACAAAGGTTGGCATATATAATACTTATTTTTATTTCAGTTGCGTAGCCAGTAGACAACTCAAGTGGAGTTTGTTTGCCATCCATAATCGACCCATAAGTTAAAAGATAGAAAAGAAAAGTCGGGCGCAGATAACTTTATTATACACTTAGTGTTGCCTGGCGCCATCTGGCATTTCCATTGGGAAGTTTAAATTTATTTAACTTAAATCTTTGTATGGCGATGAAGCACCATCCTTTAGCACTGTTAAGAATTGCTTCGATGAATTCAACCGTGTCCGACACTGGCTCAAAGACGAAGGTCGTGAAGGTCGTCCAAAGAGGGCCGTTGTGACAGAGAACATTGAGGCCGTGCGTGAAATGATAATGCAAGATCGTCATGTGACATACCGTGAGATAGAGGCACCCTTGGGCATTTCTTTAACCACCATACATTCGATATTGCACAATTTGACAATCGTTAAAAAAGGCTAGTGATCGCGTTAAAAAAAGGCTCGCGATCGCGGTGCTTTAAAAGCCGTTTATAAGATCGTCACAGGTGGCGAATCATAAATCTATGCGCATGAGCGCGAAACAAAACTGCAATCGACCGTGTATTCGCATTTTCATTATTAGGCCAGAAATACATATATAGCAGCCCTCGTACCCTGCATTTCAGGATGTTTGGAGAAGCCAACTGAAAATGTTTTTTAACTCCTTTTGACGGGCTCTTTACCTAAGTTTAAACACTACAGTAACATTTTAATTTCTAAGGAAATTTCATTGTTTTTCGTAAACTCAATTGCACATGTTTGTGGCACATATATCGAAACCGACTTTCTCCAGTTTTAACAGCATCCGTCCAAGGATCTTACTTGTGCCAAATTTCATCAAGATTGTATTTAAAATGTATCTTCTAGAGCTAAAAACATAAAAATCAGATGAAATATATGGTAGTTATATCTAAATTAATTTTAGCAACATCCTTTCTTGGTCCTAAAATCTAACGGGAGCTGAATTTCATCAAAATGTGGCTCATAGAGCTGAACGCCGGAAAATCGGATATGTATCTTCTAAAGTTTAAGGTATAAAATCAGAAGAACATATATGTATAAAAGCTATATTGAAATCTGAACCAATTTTCTATAATCTTTATAACATCCTTCTTCGGTCCAAAAATCTAACGTGTGCCAAATTTCAACAAGATTGGATTTAATATCTGACTTTTAGAGCTAAAGCCATAAAATCGGATGAACATATATGATAGGAGATACATCTAAATCGAAACCGTTTTTCCTCAATTTTAACAACGCCCTTTCTAGGCCCTAAAACCTACGTGTGCCAAAATTCCTCAATTTGTTAGTATAACAAATTATATCAATTATATCAATTTGTTAGTAAAGGGTGTTTTTTATTGAGGTATTGAACTTCGAATTGAAATAAAACACAAGAAAATCGTTTTAATGTCCATCAATTTGGCTTTATTGGAAGGATAATTCTATGCCATTAATGTTTAAATATGATTTCGGGCATGTGGTCGCCGCGGCTGGCTCGAATAAAGCCAATTCTACAGGTCCAATTTTCAACCACTTTTTCGAGCATATGGGGCCGTATGTTGGCAATAACGCCACGAATGTTGGCTTCCAAGTCCCCTAACGTTTCTGGTTTGTTGGCGTAGACGAGCGACTTCACATATCCCCAAAGAAAATAATCCAATGGTGTCAAATCACACGATCTTGGTGGCCAATTGACAGGTCCATTCCGCGAAATTATGCGCTCATCGAATGTTTCCTTCAATAATTCGATTGTGACGAGCGCTGTGTGGCATGTAGCGCCGTCTTGTTGGAACCACAACTCATCCACATTCGTGCCATCCAATTCGGGAACAAAATAGTCGGTTATCATGGCTCTATACCGGTCTCCATTAACGGTAACTGACTCTCCAGCATTATTTCGGAAGAAGTATGGCCCAATGACTCCACCAGCCCATAGAGCACACCAAACAGTCAGTTTTTGTGGATGTAATAGCGTCTCAAGGGTCTCATGTGGATTCTCTTCACTCCAAATGCGGCAATTTTGCTTGTTGACGTAGCCATTCAACCAAAAATGAGCCTCATCACTGAACAAAATTTTGTGATGAAAATCAGCATCGAGATGAATCTCATTTTCGGCCCATTTTGCAAGCGTTGTTCTTTTGTCAACCTGTTCATGATGAAATGGCAAACCAAACTAAATATTAATCACTTGACATCTGACAAAATGGCCGCCAGTTAAAAAAGTGATGCCAACTTAAAGTTCTATACCCCAATAAAAAACACCCTTTATAAGAAATAAAAAAAGTTTGAGGCACAGACTGGCCCAGGAAAAATTATAGGTCAAATATAATGCGTTGTTCCTAATTTGAGCTAGATTGATTTACCATGGGCCACAAATGGGGAGGGGACTATTCAAAAACATGGAAACAATGGAAACTTTGGTCGGTCAAAAAGGCGCTGGTTTGAGCCGATGTGTGAGAGCTAGCATTGTCATGGTGCACAATGATTCGTCTTCTCTTGGTCGTTTTTCGAATTTCTACGAAGACTTCAGGCAAACAAATTGTGGTGTACCACGCAGAATTGAACGTCCTACGTTGCTCAAGCGGAACAGTCGCCAAATGACCAGTTTTGCCGAAGAAACAGGCGACCATTTGCTTTGAAGTGCTACTTCCACGAACAACTTTCGTTGGATTTGGCTCGTTTTCGAAGACCCACACGGTCGATTGCTGTTTTATTTCGAGCTCATACGCATAGATCAATGATTCGTCACCTGTGACGATCTTATAAATGTCTTTTGAAGCACCGCGATCACATTTTTTCAAAACTTCTTTGCACCAATCGACATGAGCTTTTGTTTTTGAGCGATTGCAAAATTGTGCGGGATTTAACGAGAACAAAGCTTTTTTACGGCCAGGCGTTTGTGCAATATCGAATGTATGCTGGTGGAAGAAATGCCCTCTATCTCACGGTATGTCACATGACGATCTTGCATTATCAGTTCACGCACGGCATCAATGTTCTATGGCACAACGGCCGTTTTTGGACGACCTTGAATTCATTAAACCAGCTTTTCACAAAGCTATAGGATGGTGCTTCATCGCCATGCAAAGATTCAAGTTCATCGATGCACTCTTGTCGTGATAATCCACGCTGAAAGTTGTGAAAAATGATCGCACGAAAATGTTCACGAGTTAATTCCATTTTTTTGCCAAATTGATTTTTTCAAGTCACTGTAAACAACACAAATGATGGTCGAACGTCAAAACGTTCTGAGTACATTTAAGCTAAAAAATGTCAAACTTTCCAGTGATAATGTCAGATGGCGCCAGGCAACACTTAGTGTTGTTGCCTAGGCCAGAAATATATACAGCAACCCTTGTGTTCCATTATTAAATGGCAAAGTTCAACCTTCCCAATAAGACCTGAAATTTGAAAAAAAAAATTATCAGTACTTTTTTTTTACAGCCGATTCAAATTTAATATTTTTAATTGCCCACCCTGTATATAATAAAAAGTTGTGTAGGCGCTGCAACGCAGCTGTAGCCAACTTAACTCAAGGTTATTTCGGAGAATGTTAATTTAAGCTATACTTGGTTTGTGATAGTGTTTAAGGGGTTAGCAACTTGTAAACCAATCCATGTCATTCAGGTAAAACCCGTATACAAAGCGATACTTTCCCAAAGAACCACATGATCTGGCATAAAAAAAAACACTACTACAGGTTCCTGTTGCAGCAATTTTTGTTTACTTTTTTGCAAACTTCTTTCATCAAATATGTTCTGCGACGTAGGGTGTCCTCGTGTAGACAACACTAACAAGATGAATCAATATTTATCTTCTCATTGTTAGCACATCGATTGTGTTTACGCAAGGGGGTTATGAGTTTTTGCTCCTTAAAGGATATAAAAAACATTTTCTAAATAAATATTTAAGGATCCCATTTTTGTTAAGCTGTTGTGACGTTTTTTTTTAGCTCACAACTATTGGCGGATAAACCTTTTCTGGGTTCACTTGAAGCAGAGTTGTTAAAGGATACAAGAGAGTACCTTCCGTATGAGACCACCCTGAGCTACTTGTGCACTAGTAGGGCATATTTCCCCCCTCAAATGTGCTATAATTTTTCCGGTCTACACTCGATTTAAGGGTAGCAAGTGTGTATTTATTTTGCTTGGCTGGCTCTGAGTGTATTTTGTATGAATGATTTCTTTTTTGGGAAATTTATCTCCAGAAAAAAGGAAGGTTTATTTAATGAGATTTATTAGATGTTGCAATATTGTCGATCTTATCTTCAATTGGATTTTGTATAAATGTTCTTTTAGAGCAACGAGAAAATCACATAATTGCCAACGATATAAATGCAATTAAATGGTGATTTTCGCTCTGCTTTCTTTGGTTCTTCTGGGGTTGCTATCCTTTTTGGGAATTATGACGATGTGTGTGGTTATGCAGTGATGCTTGCTTAAATTCCCACTAGAAATCAGCTTGAATTTCTATTGAAGGAAAAATTACAATTGTTAAATGAAGAGATTCCTGCTATTTGCTACAAAGAAACGTTGTAGATAATTGCTTTTTATTTTTCACACCCCACCTTATTTTGTTTGGCCACCAACGAAGTTAATATTTTGCTGATATTTAGTTCCTGATAAAGTTTCTGATTATTTATTTCCCCAAATATCTTGTGTGACGTAATCGTGTAATTATTTGTAATTAATTTACTAGATTCGTTTGGGGGTTTTCCGTCAGGGTTATGCAAATTTAAGACACGGAATAACTTCTTGTTTGAGATTCCATTCCAAAAGGGTTTATTTGACAAATTACTTTTGGACAATATTCCACGTACAGGTTCGTGGAAAACAGTGATCCTTGGAGGGCCAATGAGAAAATCCTTGGAGGGCCAACCAATACTAAGGACTTGGATTTACCTTAAATCAAAGCACATGAACATAATTTATTCGGATGGAAAATTCATTTGCACCTTCTACCATGAACTGTGTTAGACAAGGCCTCATGGTGCGATATACGAGGGTTGCTATTTATATTTCGGGTCCGGCAATAAAAACACAATAGTTTATCATTGAAATGGTTTTATTGTTTTTTAAAATATTCTCCTTTAAGATCAATACACTTTTACATGCGCACAAACCAATTTTCGAAGCACTTTTTCCACTCCGATTAAGACACCTTCAAAACATGATTTTTGAACGCTTTAACAGCTGCTTCGGGCGATGAAAAAAGTTGACCACGTATTTTGTTCTTGATGCTAGGGAATAAGAAGAAGTCATTGGGTGGCTGTACGGTGGATGGCCCATCAAATCGATATCTTGAGAGGTCAAATAGCTCATTGTTTCATCTGATGTGTGAGAGCACGCATTGTCGTGATGAAAAATGATCCGTCTTCTCTTATTATCTTTCCTCATTTCTTCGAACACTGTTGGCAAACATATGGTTGGATACCACTCAGAATTGACCGCCCTACGATCCGCTAAAGGCACTGTGGCCGGTTATACCGAAAAAAACGCAATCATTTGCTTTGCTGTACTTCTTCCACGAACAACTTTTGTTGGATTTGGCTCGTCTTGAAAGATCCATACGGTCGTTTGCTGTTTGGTTTCGAATTCATATGCTTAGATCCATGATTCGTCACCTGTGACAATGTTATACATTGCCTTTGAGCTACCGCAGTTATACCTTTTCAACATCTCTTTGCACCAATTCATACGAGCCTTTTTTGAGCATTCGTCAAATTGCGTGGCATCCAACGAGAACAAAATATTTTTCGGCCAAATGAACATGCAATGTCTTATTGTTGCTTATTGAAGATGATGCCATACTAAGCCCAATGATGCCTCAATCTCACGATATGTCACATGTCGGTCTTGCTTAATCAGTTCACGCACAGCATCGTTGGTTTCTGGCTAAGTGACCGAAGTTGGACGTCCTTCACGCAGAGAAAAGATATGGTTACTATATGGTCACCGCAACAATAATATGTTCTCTACAATAAAAGCATGTTCGTCGCAACCATAGTATTGTTTTTTGAATGTCATTTTAACAACAGTATGATTGCGACAATAAAAATATTGTTGAAATGTAACAATAGTATTATTGCCAAATTAAGAAATGAAAATATGGTTGTAGCAACCATATAAACATGGTTGGTGCAGAAAAAGTAATGTTGTTTAAAATTTACGTTAACAATAATATGATTGCGGCATACATACGGTATGGTTGCGAATATTTTTGTGTGTGCGTATATTTTTTTGATATACCAAAGAAAAACACATACACGCGATACAGGCATGGTTGTTGTCCATTATAAAAAACAACAACAATCGGAAGGTAGTTCGAGGGATTGTTATTGTGTTTACTTTGTTAGGTGAAATACTCTGCTATCGACTTGTTCTCGTTTATTTAAAATCTGCCTGACTTAAGTATATAGCCATTGATCATGGTTTAATCACACTCGTTACTTGGTGTCTACGGATGATGAAGTGTATTCACCCTGCTGGCAACTAAGAGTATTTTCGACCGATGGAATATATATTTTGGTTTCTTGAATGAAATGTTTAATAAAAAACATGGCGTCAAATCTGGCTATGAACTACTTGTAATGCAATTTAAAATAACTAACTTGATAAAAATCTCTATTTTTGAATAACAACATTAGCCAATCCTAATAAATAATTTTGGGGAGAATAGTATGGTTGAGTATGAATCATACTATGGTTGTGGGAATCATAGTATGGTTGCGTGTGAATCATACTATGGTTGTGAGGACCGTACTATGGTTGTATGAGAAACATACTATGGTTGTGAGGATCATAATATGGTTGTGGAGATAATAGTATGGTTGAGTGTGAATAATACTATTGTTGTGAAGATCATAGTATGGTTGAGTGTGAATCATACTATTGTTGTGGATATCATAGTATGATTGAGTGTGAATAATACTATTGTTGTGAAGATCATAATAATGTTGTGCCATAACCATATACCCAATAATAGTATGATCCTCTTCGAATATTGTCACCCCAACCATACTTTTTTTCTGCGTGTTCACGAAATTCATCGTGGAGCGAACGGCGTCCGAGACTGAACTCTTGATACCAGCGATTAACAGTGGTTTTTGATGGTGCTTCATCGCCAAAGGTCGAAACAAGTTGATTGTAACACTCTTGTCTCGATAACCCACGCCGAAAATCGTAAAAAATCATCGCACGAACATGTTCACGGGATTGTTCCATTTTTTGACTGAGATGAATTTTTCAACCCACTGTAAACAAAACAATTTGCCCGCAAATGACAAAACGTTCTGAGTGAAGTTGGGCTAAAAACTGTCAATGATTTCAGTGAAAGTTCCAGTTTGCATCTGCGAACACTAGTATTGTCAGGACCCGAAATATAAATAGCAACTCTCGTACCTTCTACCATAAACTGTGTTACACAAGGCCATTGGCCTCATGGGGCGAAATAGTTTCAAAAAATGTCAACTTTTAGAATGCATACACACCAAAACGCTGGGATGCGTAAACTTAGATTTTGGTTGTTTTGTATAAATATTTGTATAAATCATAAGGAGTTTAAATGAATGTCCAATAAACCGTGGCCGGTGTTAAAATCTATTTTCGTAAAACCGACTGTCGGGTTTGGATAAAAAAAGGGGAATGTCGGTTTTTCCTAATTGATTTCGTTCCAGTATGACGTTGGCATTATTAGGATAAATGGATGTTGGATACGGGCCAATGTTTTAAATTACCTTATTTTCGGGGCGTTATGGACAATTGGCCCATTCTTTTAAGCCAAATCGTAATATTAATGTCATATTCCGATACGTATGGGCCAAGACCTCAAATTTCTTCGAATCGTAGAATTAATATAAAATTATGAGACGTTTTGTTGTTCACATTTGCAGACATCCGATTTTTGGACCCGTATAACCCACCGAGTCCATATTTTGGGAATTTCTCTGAGCTCGTCTAAAGTTGTTGGCTTGTTGGCATAGACCAATGACTTGATGTAGTCCTATAAAAAAAAAATCCAATGGCGTTAAATTGCATGAACGAGTTAACCATTCCACCGGTCTATTTCTCGAGATAACACGTTCACCGAATTTGCCTTTTAGTAAATCGAAGGTAACGCGTGCTGTGTCGCTAGTGTCTTCTTGAAACCACATATCGGCGATGTCAAGCTCATCGAATTCTGGCCAAAAAAAATTTTTCTAACATCGCACGATAGCGCTCTCCATTGACGGTAACATGACGCTTGTTTTCATCGACGAAAAAATACGGCCTAATCACACCTCCGTCGTGAAAACCACACCACATAGTAATTTTTTGCAGATGGAATTGTGTCTCTTAAAGCACATGCGGCTTTGTTGCTGTCCAATAATGCATATTTTGTTTACTGACAAAACCACTCAGCCAGAAATGAGCTTCATCGCTGAAGATGATTTTGAGGTGAAATTCGTGAAACTTTACCAGAGCCTATTCGAAGAAGTTTAAGTTCTTTAGTCAGTTTAATCTTACTCGTATATGGATTAAGGCCAAGAGCTTTTCGCAAAATACTCCTGTGTGGTTGAGAGATGCCCAATTCCTGAGAACGACAGGGAATCGACTGATTTGGCTTATTTTAAACGGAAACACTTAAAAACCCATGCGATGTTTTCGTCGCCTCGAGCGGTATGGCGTCTCTTTGGTGCCGTAACATACAAAAGTGGACATTTGGATCCAAATTCATCCACTATAGCACGCACAGCCTGTCGGGTGGGAAGATTATTACGGCCGAAACTTGGAGTAAACGCTCTTAAAGTTGCGACCACCGACTCAGAATTTCGGTAGTAATTTTTAATGATTTTCAAACATTGGTAGTAAGTAAACATTACGAGGGCAGTTCGGAAACGTCTTAGCCTAGCACAAACAGCGCGATATAAACAGAAAAAAGTTAAGTGTTTTGGAAACTTCCATCTCTGCTATGAACACATGTTAAATTTTGTTTCGATCTGGCAACTCCTTCATATAGAAACAGGTGTTCACAAAAGACGCATCCGCGATTTTTTTACAATGGAAAAATTAGAAATGCGTGGTGTCATTAAATATTTACATAAAAAAGGTTTATCGGGACAAGAAATTCATAATGATATGGTGAATGTGTTAGGTGAAAGTGCTCCTTCATATGCAACATTAAAAAATGAACATTTCTCAAGCTTGTTTGGATCGTTTTCAGCGAAATAAAATGGATTTTAAGAGTCGCTTCATAACTGTTGATGAGACATGGATCCACAACTATACACCAGAGACAAAATAACAATCCAAACAATGGACTGAAGCTGGAGGAAGTGCCCCAAAGAAGGCAATAACAATTCAATCGGCTGGTAAGGTTATGGCAACGGTTTTTGGGACTTCAAAGGTATTTTATTGATTGACTATCTGCAAAAGGGTAAAACAATAAATTCAGAGTACTATTGCAACCTTTTAGATCAATTAAATGTACAAATTCGAGAAAAACGTCCTGGCTTACAACACAAAAAAATAATTTGTCATCAAGACAACGCACCAGCGCACAAGAGTGTTTTAACAATGGCTAAAATCAACGAATAAAAGTACGAGTTGCTTGACCACCCTCCTTATTCTCCTGATTTAGCTCCCAGTGACTTTTACCTGTTCCCAAGTCTAAAAAAAATCCTTGCTGGCAAGCGTTTTACCTCAAATGAAGATGCAATTACAGTTGTAAACCACTATTTTGAAGACCTTGAGGAAAACTATTTTAATCAAGGGATAGGATAGAATTGCTAGATAAGCGTTGGACTAAGTGTATTGAAGTTTCAGGAGATTATATGGAAAAATAAAAATATTTTTGAAAAACTAACTATTCTCTTTCATTGGCAGGCTAAGAACTTTCCGAACCGCCCTCGTACCATGAAGAAAATTTTGACTTTGCCTAACGTTTTGACACTGAAAGATGATTAAAAATGTTTGAGGTGTGTTGACATACGAAATTGTACGAAATGTCCCTGTTGGAAATCCCGTTTTTTGCATCTGAGAGAAAAATGTTTTAATTTAGTATATCCATATTCTTCATAGAAAAGGGGTCAGTTTTTGGGCGCCTTGGATCCAAAACCAATCTCATGAGTCAAGTTTTCCAATTCTGGCAAATCATAAAATTTAAAGCATATTCAGACTCCTGAGCAAATTTCATTGTTTTTGTATACCCACATGTCCATTGTTGTCGAGAGCAAACATTTGGATCCCTAGGGACCGTAGTTCAAACCCGGAGTGTTGGCAAATCCTAAAAACTAGTGCTTATTAAGATATTCATTTGTTCATTTTTAAACGGGTGTATTTTTCAGTGCCCTATGAGTCTTAGTCCCACAGGTCAAAGTCAGATTTGAAACCATGGTTCATTCAATAGAATCCAAAACATTAGTCAAACATAACGGTCATACAATTTGATATTTAATCTGACTGTGCTCGGAATGAAGTCCCCTGTATACCAGGTTGGTGTAGGGTACCCTATAGTCGGCCCTGTCCGACAGTAGTCGTTTTTACTTGTATTCGTTGACAATTTCAGCTAGTTTTTTGTCTGTGTATCGATATTCTTAGTAGGGACATAAATACTGTTACAACATTGAACACACCCATTTCAATAGTAGAACTGAACATACCCCTTAAATGTCACATGGGTTTTGAAAGCTAACCTCAATAGCGTTAGTCTGTAACGGGATTTTAAAATTGTTTCAACTTTCATCATGGAGTGCTCAGAGAATGAGAACCGTATCGCTGTAATAGCGCTTTTCAAGTGTAAAATGAATATTTTTAAAACGCACCGGCCACTAGGGAATAGCCGCATGTTGGTCTACCGATGCATACAACTGTTTGAGGAGACTGGAGATGAGCCGCCCACGCTCTGTTCGAACACCGCATGTCATCAAAGCCGTAAAATCAAGAATTCACAGAAATCCGCTCCGAAAACAAAAAATCATAACCCGTGAGATGAATATCAGGCAAAAGTCCATGAGTCGAATCATTAAAAAAGACTTGGGACTTTCAAACAACGTACCGGACATTTATTGACTGCAGCTTTAAAAAAAATAGGATTGAAAAATGCAACCGTCTTTTGGTGAAGCACGCTGATAACTTGCACAGAAATTTTTTTTTCACCGATGAAACAATTTTTACCGCTCAGGAAAAATTTAACAAGCAAAATGATACAGTGTATGCGCAGTCATCTAAGGAAGCATCTGAACTGATCCCAAGGGTGGAAAAGGGTCATCACCCAGCTTCAGTCATGGTTTGGTGGGGTGTCTCTTACAATGGGGTCACTGACCTGCATTTCTGCGAACAAGGAGTCAAAACATCGGCCAAAATTTGCCAAGAAACAGTTTTGGAAGCTGTTGTGAAGCATTTTGACAACTCCCTGTTCCAAAACCAGCCATGGACTTTCCAGCAGAATTCTGCGCCGGCCCATAAGGCTAAAACGTCCCAGGCCCTGCTTCGAAACAACTTGCCAGCGTTCATTTCCTCTGAAGAATGACGCAGCCCAGATTTGAACCCATTGGATTACAAATTGTGGACGGTTTTAGAGGACAGGTTTGTCATAAAAGATACCCCAACATTGGATCTCTTAAGACTGCTTTGGTTCGAGCTGTGGCCAATTTTCCAAAGGACGAGGTTCGTGCAGCTATTGACGATTGGCCACTGCGACTTAAGGCGTGTGTAAAGGCAAAAGGCGGACATTTCGAATAGGTAGATTCTTTTTGGATACAATATACACCAATAAATATATTAAAAAAATATTTGGTCCAAAAACATTCAGTACTTTTTATTTTACAGCATAAAACGTGCCTAACAGTATTTATGTCCCTACTAAGTAATTCCAATAAGGATTGCATTAGAAGGCATAAAAAATGCATTGACCAATAACACTGCACGCAGAAAAAATGTATGGTTGTGATGACAATATTCGAAGAGGATAATACTATTGTTGGGTATATGGTTGTGGTACAACAATAGTATGATCCTCACAACAATAGTATGACTCAAATACAACCATACTATGATCTTCACAACAATAGTATGATTCACACATAACCATACTATGATCCCCACAACCATAGTATGATTCACACTCAACCATACTATGATCTCCATAACCATAGTATAATCACTATTTAGATTTGAATTATGAAAATTATTAAAAATACATTAAATTCAAAATAATAGGGAGAGATTTAGTTCACAGTAGAAAAAAAATAAGTTTAAATAAACGTAAACGTTTTTATTAAAAATATTTCAGTTAAACAAAGCCAAAGCAGCTTGTTTAAAAAATTGTAATTTCAATAAAAAAGTACTATTATTGCATTAGACCCGTCTATACCAATAACATTTGTTCTTAAAAGCATATTTTAATGAAGAAAAATTACAATCATACAGTATGATTGCCGTAATCATATTATTGTTAACATAAAATGCAAAACACAATACTTTTTTCGAACCAACCATATTTATATTGTTGCTATAACCATATTTTCATTTTTAAATTTGGCAATAATACTATTGTTACATTTCAACAATATTAATATTGCAGCAATCATACTATTGTCAAAAATAAATTTAGTTAACAATGCTATAGTTGCGACGAACATACTTTTATTGCGGATAACATATTAATATTGCCGTGACCATGTAGTAACCATGTTTTTTCCCTGCGTGTGTGGAACAAATTCAGGTTAGCAAAAGTTAGGTCGATTCTGAGAGTGAGGGGTGAAAATATAGGCTAAATTAGAAGACCCGTATCGCGGCGTTTGTTTATGTTAGTTCGATTTGTTTTTTAATCGACCTTCGAACTTTACAGTCTAATGCCGATTTTCAGCATATTGTTTTTTGATATTTTTTCAATCTGTTAAACGAAATTATTGCTAGAGGCCTGTCCAACAATAAACTTTTTTTAAAAAATTGATTTAGAAAATTTTTGTGGTGCTTATGAAGCAAAATGTTGGAAAAATTATATTTTTTCATGCTTTTTGAAAATATTTTCCACAAAACTAAGTCGTTTTTTGCTGTTTGTTTGATCTATAATACGCTTCTCAGTTTCTTTGATAAATTTCATTTGAAAAGAAAACAATCATAATACAAAACTTGCGTTTTCCAGCTTAATATTAATTTAATACACATGTTTTATGTAGTAATTTTGTTCAGTGTTGGTTTTGAAGAAACACTGGAAAATAAATTACAAAAATATGTAAAAAAATTTAATTTTAAAATGTTAGTTATGAAAAGTTTTAAGTAAAAAATTAAATAAATTAAATTTAATTTGTAAAATAATTTTTAAACGAAATAAATTTATATAAACTGATTTAAACCTTATTCCTGAAACTGTTAACATAACAATAATGTAATTATTAATATTATTACTACTTATGTTCTATGGTCCATGTTACCTTATTGTAATTCCTTGTATTATTTCTACTCATATTCTATGGTCCATATAACCTTATTGTTTTGGGACCTCAATATCCTAAGTAAATAAATAAATTACCTATTTTTATGAAAATATTTCTGACACAATGCAAATATTTTTTTTTTAAATTTCCCTGTAAAATGATTTTTAAATCTATTATTTTAAATAGAATAATCTTCCAAACCCAAAAAAAAAATATTCGCTTTCGCATTTGCAAAAACCAAATTAGTAATATTCTTTTTCGCTAAAGAAACTTTCGTTACACCCCTAATTCCAAAACGCATCCGCTTAAACCACAACTTAGTCAGCCTAAATTAAAATCAAAATGAAATCAAAATTCTTTTTTAATCTACCCTCAAGATACAGCGCTCCTGTATCCAACATTTAATACCATTAGAAATGTGTACATACTTATGTGCTTATGTTCTTAAATAATATTAATTATTCAAATTAAATACTAGAAAAAAGGTGAAACACAACAACTTTTTAATTACATTTCACACCGAAACATGTCTAGAATTTCATTAAAAGTCAACACTCAAGAAAGACATCTTACAAATCCCAATCGTTGTACGCCCTCCTTTTACGCCCACTCCTGAAAATGAGTGGAGGAAGGAAGCGAAGATTGCGTCTTTATTCTTTTAGCAAATTTGCATATAATTTGTTCGGAAAGCAGAATTCATTCATGTAGCATAGGTAGAGCTCCGAATCATACCATGTGTTTTTATATTATTTAATCCTTTGGCACATCCCTCCCTCCATCCCAGCCCACACGCTGCCAGTATGGAAATTCAACATGACTCTTGCTCCGTGGGCGAGTGTGAGTGTGTATGCGTGCGCTTAGAGTGTGTCCTCATCATGATCCTTCTTAAAGGATAACACATTATTCAACTGTTCAACTATTCATTTAACGTTGCTCGTTGCTTTTCCCCGGCTCCTCACCCTCATTGAAATGCTTAGCTGACAAGGAAAACGATAAAGAATTTTTCGAAATTTAAAAAATTGAGAATTTGTTACTTATTAAAAAAATCTTCAAATCTACCACACAGCGCACGTGTCAATGACAAAAGGCATCAACGAATTTATGGTCCTTTAGCTTCAACTAAATCCCCGCTCTCTATCTCTGTTGCCCTCTCTTCCCCTTAGTTAAGAGCAGCATGGTTGGCTGCATGTTTTGGTTACCAACAACAACAGAGGCCTTTATTGTGCGCTAGCGTACTTTAAAATTGAAATTGACATCGCACTGGTATAATCCTGTTTTCAAAAGATTACTGTCACCAAAACATATTTTTCTAAATTCGAAATTATTTATAATCAAATTTGACCTGGCAAATTGTCATTGTTGTGTT
Organism: Hydrotaea diabolus; assembly: GCA_963513945.1. NCBI lineage: Eukaryota > Metazoa > Arthropoda > Insecta > Diptera > Muscidae > Hydrotaea > Hydrotaea diabolus. The sequence goes on along the minus strand of OY740716.1, from coordinate 226,484,953 downwards.
TCATTCACTTTACTCTCTCTCTCTCTCTCTCTCTCTCTCTCTCTCTCTCTCTCTTTCTCCCTTTCCTCTCACTCTCTCAGTGTGCTGTAAGAATTTCATTCTGCAAGGGGTGCCAGCTCAGAATGGTCTGTGTTTTGTGTCTCTCCTCGTGTGTGTGTGTGTTTGTGTGCCTTGAAAGGATAAAAAGGATGTTATAAAAGAATATGGTTTTAATGGTCAAAAAGTTTACTGTATTCCAATAAAAAAAAACCGAGGGACTGGTTACCATAAATTATCAACTTGCAACTGTTTTTGAGTTTGTTGCCTTCGGTTGTTAAGAGGGTGATTAATGCAAAGGGATTTTAAGGCTATTGGAAAGTTTCTTTATTAAACAGTATTTGTATATGTGACGCGCAAAATAGAAAGGGACCTAAGGTTAAAAACCAGTTTTGTTCAGGAGAGCCATTTTAAAGATTAGGTCCCTTTCTATTTGCGCTTAGAATCGTCGACTTCACTTTCATAAAACGCTCATATCTCTGGGAGGGAACACTTTTGGGGCATGGGATCGGTCTCATTCGATGCTCAGATGTTGTCCACATCAAAAAAAGAAAAAAAAATGAAAATTGATTTTTTTTTACCCTTAGGTCCCTTTCTCTATGCGCTGTCGCATAGAAGAACGCAATTTTTAAATCTGGCAACATTCGAAGTGTCATTGTTTGACATTTGAACAATTGTTATTGTTTGTTAGTAGAAGGTACGAGGTTAGTAAAAATGGAGCGCTACACGAATGAACAACGCATTCTCATTGTGAAATTGTTTTACCAAAATGGTGAAAGTTTTGCGGCTACAGTTCGCAAATTGCGATCAATTTGGGGTCACAATAATGCTCCAAAAGAGTCAACTGTAAAGAGATTAATGGATAAATTTGCCGAAACTGGGTCTGTTAGTGATGTAAAGACAACAACGCGCCATCGACCAGGTCGATCGACCGAAAATGTCGCAGCTGTACGTGATGATGTCGCTCAAACTCCATCCACCTCAATTCGACACCGAGCTCAGCAAATTGGTGTCTCCAAATCCACTTTGCAGCGAATTTTGACGAAAGATTTGAATCTTCATGCATACAAAATTCAATTGACTCAGGAACTGAAGCCAGCTGACCATGGACAGCGAAGGGAGTTCGTTAATTGTGTATTGGAGAGACAACATGAAAATGCTGATTTTGCCGATAAAATCATCTGCAGTGACGAGGCCCATTTTCATCTTGATGGCTTCGTCAATAGGCAGAATTGTCGCATTTGGGGTGCGGAAAATCCTCGAGTGATTCACGAGAAGCAAATGCATCCTCAACGTGTCACTGTGTGGTGTGGTTTTTGGGCTGGAGGAATCATTGGACCTTTTTTTTATGAAAATGAGGCAGGTCAAGCGCAAACAGTCAATGGTGTTTGGTATCGTGAAATGATAACCAGTTTTATCTTGCCTAGAATTGAAGAAATGAATGTGGAGGGCATGTGGTTCCAACAAGACGGCGCCACATGTCATACAGCCAGAGAAACAATTCAATTGCTGCATCAGTCATTTAAAAATTGCGCTCTTCTTGGGACACCCGTATATGAGGAGCAGTTTTTTTAATTTAATTTTAATTTTAATTTAATCCAAAAAAATCATGTGTCATAAAGACACATGTTTGGGATCTACGGGTGATTTTTTTGATTTAGAAATACAGTTTATCAAACAATTCTTTAGAATCAAATATTTGTATGAAAATTTTTACTTAAATTGTTAATAATAACAAAGTGTTCAGACTTTACATCCATTTTCTGGCATAATAATGGGTGAGCCAAGTAGAGATACTTTTTCAATAGCATTTTTTGACAGATCACGTGTGAGTCGTGTCATGCTGTCATGTTATTTTTGTTTAGTATTGTTTGGCATTTAATCATAGAAAGACTTACGCCTGAACAACGTTTACAAATCTATCAACTTTATTGCGAAAATTCACGTTCTGTGAGGAATGTGTTTTGTGCACTTCGTTCAACTTATGGTCAACATAATCGCAAGCAACACCATCACCCATCTTGAGACGCAGCATTCATTATTGGATATTCGACCCAATAGACCACGTCCAGCACGCAGTGAAGAAAATGTAGCGGCCGTAGCTGAGAGTGTACACCAAGACCGTGGAAAGTCGATTTGGCGCATATTACGTCGAGGTCTTAAATTGAAAGCCTACAAAATATAGCTTTACAAGAACTGAAGCCGCCCGACGTTCCCAAGCGACATCGCTTCGCTCTATGGGTTCTTGAAAAGTTCCAAGAAGATCCGACGTTTTCGAGCCAAATTTTGTTCAGCGATGAGGCCCATTTCTGCCTCAGTGGGTAAGTAAACAAGCAAAAATGCCGCATTTGGGACGAAAAGCAACCAGAAGAGGTTTAAGAGCTGCCACTTCATCCAGAAAAAGCAACGTTTTGGTGTGGTTTGTGGGCCGGTGCAATCATCGGTCCATATTTCTTAAAAAATGATGCCGGTGAGAACGTAACCGTCAATGGAGACCATTATCGTGCCATGATAATCGACTATTTGGTGCCTAAAATTAAAGCTCGTGATCTCGGCGACATTTAGTTTCAACAGGACGGCGCCACTTCCCACACATCGCATCAATCAAGGGATTTATTGAGAGAACACTTCGGTGAGTAGATAATTTCACGTTTTGGGCCGGTCGGTTGGCCACCAAGATCGTGTAATATCACACCGTTAGACTTTTTCCTGTGCGGATATGTAAAGTCTCAAGCTTATGCGGACTTATCGATTCAGGCCTTGGAGCAAAACATCACGCGTGTCGAAATGCTCGAACGAGTCATCGAAAATTGGACTCAACGGACGGACCATCTGAGACGCGGCCAATATTTGATAGACATAATCTTCAAAAACTAAATGCCAAAGAATGTTCTTTCAAATGATAATAAACATTCCCCATTCAATTTGAATTTTCGGTGTTTTTTTCTTTAAAAAAGTAGGGAACCTCGAAATGGATCACGCGTTACATTTGTTTAATAACACTATGTAACAAAATTTTGTTTAAGTGAATTTGTTTGCTGTTTCTCATTGGTTATGTCTCTAAACTGAAGAAGAACTTTAACTGATGTCTGGCTAATCGTTTTTTAAGAAATGACATCGAATTTTCAAATTTTTAAATAGTGCCTTTATTTTTCATGGTACAGATAGATAAGAGTGTGCATAAAAGATTGTTAAACAGCTTAATTTTAATGAAGGTATGCTTTCATATGATAATAAAACGAAAAATACACTTGAATCCTTAAATTCAGGATGCTCTTAATAATACTGTTTAAAAATGGTTTGTTTTTTACCTTTCCTCTTGTAGATTTGGTCATTTCCTCTGATTAAATTCCAGATATAGTCGCCAAGCATCTGTTCATTGTACTGCCCTTGGTATCGCTTTTCAAAGGCTTGAATGTCCTGGTGAAAACGTTCACCATGTTCTTCTGAGTATGCGCCAGAATTTGACTTGAACACTTCTAGGTGTGAGTGAAGAACATGCAACTTCAGAGACATTCTGCATCCCATGTTATGGTAGTTCTCGGTAAGATGCTGAACCACTTCCTTGTAATTATCAAAATGAGATACCATCACTTAGTTGAGAATTAAACCAAAACTTGTTAATCGATTTTATTGAAATGTGGCTAGTTTTATTTGTAACATATTTAAATTTATAACTAAAGATCAAAAAAAAAACTTTGTGACTTTTTTGGTTTTTTATGAATTTTAAGACAACAATTTTTTTTCCAATTTTACATGAAAAAAAAAATTTTTGGAAAAAGTTTCTGAATATTTCCAAAACTATTCACTTTATCAAAATACAGTGTACGAGTAACTTGGAGGTAATGTAGCTGCGGATTCTCGGAGTTTTTACTTAATCAAATCGGACAAACTGTTCTTGAGTTATGCTAAAATGTGTGGTGAAACCTCCATCATTTTTAAAATAGCGGTTTATATACTAAAAAAAACGTTTAGGTAGAGGAAAGAACACTCATTATATTATATTTATGACCTAATTCATTAGATAAAAGTAAAAAAATCACTTAAACAAACAAAAAGATTTTTTTTTGTTACGTAGTGTAATTTTCAATTATGATTTCATGAAAAATTATTATATGTTTTGTGAAATTAGTAAAAACATTGAAGTAATAAAAATAAGCATAATTTCCATTTTTTACTGTCAAAAAAATCTTTAGAAGATGTTTTGAATAGCGAGAGAATTTAAAAAAACATAGAAGGCGATGCAATTGAAGTCAGAAATGTAGTCGACAGCGTAGAACTACATACCACTTAACATTCAAAGTAAAAAGATCAGTTAGAAACGACAATAGGAAGGGCGAATTCATCACTTCAAATGCCGGGCAAAAGAAGAAAGAATAATGTCATTCAATTGGTTTATTTCAACATCCACAAAGGAAAATTAGCCAAGGAATTAGCCAAAATGTTTTCGTCCAAACTGGCAATGGTGTACAACATAAGACACCGCGCAGAAAATGAAGGTAGACTTGAACGGAATTAGTCACCAGGAAGACCAAAACAGTTCACAAGAAGAGATGAACGTAAAATAATTAAAAATATTGAAGACAATCCTTACGCCAGCACAAGATCTTCGGATCGCGACCTAAAAAATGACTGCAGAGTTGAGGTCTTGCATGAAACTGTGCGAAAAGTACTCATCGAAAACAAATATTCATCACGTGTACACTGATAAGAAAAATAACCTTATATAAGGTTTACTTAACTATAAACAAACATGATTTGGAGTCTATGTTATATAAGGTTAATTTGGACATTTTGTTTTTGACTGGTATTGAACAATAATAACAGTTAATTTAACTAATCTATGGTTGAATTTTTTAACCATGAAAATAGTTAATTTTAAAATAATTATTGTTGTTTTAACAATGCTTTGTTGAGTTTTTTAACCATTAAAATTGTTATTATGAAAATAATTATTGCAGTTTTAACAATGCATTGTTTTTAACCATGAAAATTATTAATATTAAAATTTCATAGTTAATTTATTGAAAAAATACATGTTCAATTTAACAATGAAATTGTTAATATTATTAACTATGAAGATTGCTATAGAAATCATTTTTATTGTTAAGTTAACTAATTATTGGTTACCTCTTTTAACTAGAAATGTAGTTACTGATTCAATTTTTAGTATTAAGTAAATCTACAATATAATTATGTTTTTGTTTTGTTTACATTTATTCGGTCTTCTTTCATTATTATGACTTGAACAGTTTTTATTCTGGTTCGATACCTTTTTGTTGTTTCTTTTTCAGACTCAACTAAAGAATTGGTGAAATGTATTGGCTAAAGTTGCCAGGCATCCTGTACAACTGTTTCTAAAGCCGTAAAAGTTTTTCTTCAGCAATCTTTGGCAATTATTACTTCAGCTACAAATCAAATGACTAATACGGCATTATGACTTATACGGCATTATGATTAATGAGAATTACCCTTTGCGTATAGTCTTCGAACCGTGTGAAAAGCTATCTTTTGCATTTGGTGGTTTTTTAAAAAAGCGATATAAATTGTCTTTTTTTTTTAAATAACCAACACTAAGGGGATGCCCCCTATACATGCGGTGCATTGCGTTGGCGAGTGGAAAGTGAAGGATCGGAAGGGGGAAAGAGGGAGTAATGATTATTGTCGCTTGCCTTGAACTTCTGGATGTTGCAATCAGTGGGAAATACATTTTCCGGAAGTCGATTCCAACTAATTTGATCTGTAGTGTATAGTGCGGTCAACTGTCCAATCAATAACAAACGGGTGTGAATTCCTAGAAAGTCGCGTATTCCTGCCGAACATCCTCACGTCAGGAATAAGGCGACGGATGTCTGATGAACACGTACCATGAAAGTAACGATAGAACAGCGTCACGCAACCCACACTCCGACGAACGGAAACAATAGAGTAGGATACCCTACTGTCACTTATCAGCACCATCGCTCTCCTTTGAACACGGTCAAGTAGCTCCAAGGATGATTTTGGATCACCTGCCCATATATGGGAGCTGTATTCCATCTTTGGCCTGATGTAAGTTGTATAGATATTGAAAAGATCAGAAGGAGTGAAGTATTTCTTGCACCGCTTTGTGTGCTTCTTTCGACACTTCGAATACATGTCTCGCCCAACGGGCATCACATTGTATTTTTATGCCCAGAACATCGAGAGCTTCTGATTGTTCAACATCCGTACCATCGATAGAAATTGACGATATTGTTGGGTCAGCGAATCGCTTGTGAGACAACAAGCAGCACTGGGTCTTACGTGTATTAAAATCTACTCTATTCACTCGACCCCATTCGGAAATGGCCAGTAGATCCTGGCCAAGTGTCTCATCCATAATTCGCCTTTCAATATCTTGAAGACTTGGCCTACGGTCGAATGAATATGAATGACAGAGGTAACTATCATCTGCGAAAGAGTAGATTGGATTCACGGTCTGACCCAAAAGATCGTCAATGAAAATAAGAAATAAAGAGGGAGAAAGGACAGAGCCCTGTGGCACACCTGCGGTCAGCCTATGTGTGTTGGATGAGAACCCATCTACAACAACTCTAATAGTGCGATCTCTAAGAAAGCTCGATATAAATCGAGCAAACATATTACCGACACCAAAAGCGATCAACTTTGATATGAGTACACCGTGCCAGACTCTATCAAAGGCCTTGGAGATATCTAGAGCCACGACCTTACTCTCACCAAGCTGGTGGATACACCGACTCCAACGTTCCGACAAGAACGCCAACAGGTCTCCGGTAGAGCGATTTCTACGGAAGCCATACTGTCGATCACTAAGCAGGCAGTTGGACTCTAGATATCTCACAAGATGGTGGTTAAACATGCTCTCCATTACCTTGGAGAGCGAAGAGCAAATCGCAATTGGCCGATAATTCGCAGTATTATTGGCTTCACCCTTTTTAGGGATCGGCTGGACGTTCGCAACCTTCCAACACGCTGGGAAAACTCCTGCACGGTAAGCAAGGTTGCGTAATGGACGGGCTAGCGTCGACGAGCACTTACATAGGACAAGTGCCGAAATATCATCCGTGTCCGGGGATTTATTTACATCGAGGTTCGCAAGAACCCTTTTAACTCCACGCGTTCGAAAAAATATCTGAGGCATGGAACTTGATACGTTTTCGATCGCGGGGAGTGGTGGATTGCTTTCCGGCAAGGAATAATTTCCTGCAAATATTTCAGCCAAAAGGTTAGCTTTATCAACCGGGTCAGTGAATGCCTGGTCGTCTTTAACAAGAGTTGGGATAGATGATGAACTATCCTTTGCTCTTCTTACAAACGACCAAAAGCTCTTACTTCCCCTGGGAGAAGTAAGAACCTTTGTACGTACCTTTGTACGTCTTATGATCTTACTCAGAATTACAAACGTTCAGAGCAGAGGAAGAAAGGAAAAAGAGTAGGGAGATAAGACAGTCGCATTCGTTGCTACTTCGTGTAACTTAATTCTGAATTTCGTATAGCACAAAGCAGATCAAAAACTTCGATACAACAGAGCCGAATGGTCTTACAATATTTGTTTATGTCGCACAACTTTCTGCATCTTTCTTGAAAAAACCAACCTTATATAATGTTAACTCAACTATTTTGAATGAACATTTGACCTTATAAAACGTTAATTTGTCTTCGTTATCAAACATTTACCAAGAAAAATTTAACCAGACACATGGTTAAAAAAAATTATTGTATTTCGGTTCAGTGTATGTAACGCACAATTTTCTGTCGGTTTCTTGAAAAAACCAACCTTATATAATGTTAACTCAACTATTTTGTATGAACATTTGACCTTATAAAACGTTAATTTGTCTTCGTTATCAAACATTTACCAAGCACAATTTAACCAGACACATGGTTAAAAAAAATCATTGTATTTTCGGTTCAGTGTATGTAACCTCAAACCAAAAATTCTTCTAAATGAACTCTTTATACATTTTATATTGTTCCAAACAGCCCACGCTAATCCTCATTATTACTTGCAATCAACCTCAAACACAATTTTATAATTTTTAAATCTTCATTCTCAATCCCTTGGACTTTACCTAGTTATATAAGTACATATTTTCCAAACAAAACTAAATACTTTCCACCCAGCACACATGCGATTTATGGAGATTATGTGGGCGCCGAAGCTGCTTAAAAAGTGTTCAAATAATTTGCAGTGCATGTGTATCTGGTTTCATTGTCTTTAAATTAGTTGCCAAGTTTTGCGAGACAATTGAACCTCTCACACCCGACCGAAGCAAACAAAACAAGCAACTTTATCGACACTGGCACCCTTCGACCCGGTGTCATGTTTTATGCCATATTAATGGGGAGGACGGTTGGCGTCGACTCTTAATGGACGTCAATGCAATTGACGGCAAATAACTTCAATGAATACAATTACGTTATTAAATTGCCATAGTAATCACTGCCTTTGTGCTTAATTATCTGCTGCAATCTCTTCGGTGGCATCTTTGAGCCGCCGTTATCATGCGGGCTTATTTAGACATACAACATATTTTTCGGGGGAGTTTAGGTTAACTACCGAAAGGGGTTCAATTCCTTCGAATTAAAACTGTGTATTGTCGTTTGCTTTTTGTTAGAGACTCAAGACGCAAGTAAGTTCCATTTATTGCACTTAGGTGGGTTGGGAGAATTTTTAATATGATTTTGGAAACAATTGAATTGTGTGGAAACGTTGAAATTAATGCCTGAATCAAAAATGTTTATATTTATTGAGTCGTTTCAAGGGGTTTAAAACAAGGTTTTTGTCCATGTTTTTATAAAGCGCTCACACAAGCCTACCTAACGATTTAGGTTAGCGCCGCTCTTGAAGTCACAAACTAAATCCAAACTAGCTCTAATTTTACGTAGTATAACATGAACAATAATGAGCTCTGGTAAACTTGGTTTATTTTGGATCATATTGGACCTTGAAGTGTCGAAGTCGCTTCCTAAAATCTGTTGAGAAGCTAAAAATCGGTTGATAATCGACTAAGTAACTTTCAATTAAGTGGACAAAAGTACTCAAAACCGTACTTAAGCGGATTTCCAGATTTTAGGGGTTTTTGCAAAAGTTCACAAAAATATTCTTATCGTACTTTACAAAAACCTAGTAAAAAAAACTTAGGTTGGGCTTGGTTGTTTATATTATTCTCTTGTGGATGTTTAGAAACGTCAATCGAAAATAGGTTTTTGAGCCCCTTTGGACTGGCTCCGAATTTGCCCAGATTTTTAAAATAATGTCATATTTGAATGCGTCAGAAAATGTCATTGTTTTTGGTAAAATCGGTTCAACATATATGTGAAAGCTTTATCGCAATCTTAACAGATTTTCTCCAATTTCAACAGCGTCCGTCTTTGGGACAGGGAACTTACTTTTGCCAAGTTTTATCAAGATTGGTCGTAATATGTGGCTTCTAGATCTTAGAATATCAAAACAGATGAACACAAGGTTTATGTATAGAAGGTTACGCCATCCCAGCCCCCTTCCCTTTTCTGTTTTTGACGTTTGTCACCAATGACGTCACGCAAACTTTGTTCCTATTGGCTAAAAATTTCGAGCTAACAGCTGATAATATTTGTGTATTCATAACAGTGGGACAATTGACTATTTTTGCCATCAATTTATTTATTAGCGAAAAACGAACAATTTTTTGTATATTAAGTTAAAGTTTTATTTAATTTTCTTTTTTTGGTATAAATATTTTTGGTAATGTCGGCATTTAATATTCTCAACCTAAAGTACATTCTGCACCGGAAAAACATTCTTTTTACATTTTCTTCAAGTTCAACACCTTCAGCTTCTTCTATGTGTTTTTTTAAATATTGATTCGTTAGCCACAATGTCTCTCCATTTAATTTGGAGAAAATTGTGTCGCTTGTGACTTATACACATACTCGCATATTTTTTACTGTTGGTTTTCATACATTTGCCCACTGCACACTTAATGTTTACGTTTCGATTTGTTGTTTTATTTCTTCACAAATCTGAAAGTGATTTCAGCTGTAGGGTTACCAACTCACTGCAATATGTACATTTTTCACATGAAATCTTAGCTTTGTTAACTAAAAGTAGGCAGACATAGAGCTGGCAACCCACTTCTTTTTGATGTTTGTCACCAACTACGTCACCTAACGGCAATTTTTGCTGATGGCGTAACCTTGTATTTATAAACCTTGGATGAACATATGTGCGGAAGCTACATCTAAATCTAAACCGATTTTCTTCAATTTTCATAACTTCTGTGCTTGGTACAAATTCTTTAATTTAAAGTGCGTCCTGTCATAGGCCAAAAAACGTACTCTTGCAAAATCGCCGTTTTGAGGCGATAAAAAAATTCCCATACATACGAAAAAAATGTATACGACTTTTAAAAAACAGTCGAATAGACTTTTAGTAGCAATAAAGGGTGACTGCAGTTTCGGTGAGCGTTACTTCACCATTATACAAACCTAAGCTACGAATGTGCTGTAAGCGGCTATACACTTAAGGGCTGGCAGTTTTATATATAATGCGAACTGCCGGCAGCAGAGTTTTCTTCGGAACACGCACTACAGACATGCCAAAAAACGTACACTAACACACACACACACACACACACACTATGCAGTGCATGGTCGTTGTTCATTAAAAAAACTACAAATGCATAATGCAGGCGGTGTCAGCCTTTTTTATGATTTTTTTGTTGTTTCCATTTATAAAATAAAATTGCAATATTTTCTAAATAATTTAGCTTATTCACGAAATTTTTAATTGAATGGAAATAAAATGCACATACCAATTTTCTTGTTGAAATTTAAGGCTTGTCTTTTTTGTACACATGTCTCCAAACATTTTGGGTTCACGCCAAAAGGTAAAGGCTTTCAATTCAGCCAAATCGAAGAACTAATGTCATAATCAGATTTTTTTTAAGTCTCACTGTTTCTGAGTACACATATGTCCACGTTCGAAATTACAAGTTTTTTGGCACCCTAGGGAGTTTACCCCCATGGGTCTGTCTCAAGAACTTAATATTAGTCGAGTAGGAAAATTAATAGGATCAGGGTTTAAAATGCTAACGCAATTTTAGTCTAAAGTACAGAATTTGTCAATTAGTTTTAGCATAAAAAAGTCAAAACTAATATGCGAACAAATGCTAAAACTAAATTAGTCGTAATATTCAGTTAGCGTTAGCAAAATAAACTAACGCTAACCAAAATATGCATATATTATTAGCAATGGAAGAAGAAGCAACTGCTGATTTTGCTAACGTCTTTGCTAAATTGTGCTAATTTGGTGACTAATTTCGACTTGTGTGTTTGGTTCGGTTTTTGTGTGTAACCGAAAATTGTGTTCGGCTCGAGTACGGTGTTGCCTACCTTTGATAGACAATAAGTTGTGTTTTTAAAAAATCGCATGAAACAATATTGCTGTGCGTTTCTGTAGCTGTTAAAGGTATATATATAAAAACAAGTGAAATTAATAGCACAGAAATAATTCGAGGTAGGTACTAGTATATATTTACATATTGTTTATACATATAATATAATGTTATGTACAATGACTAATAAATCACTGCATAATGGAGTCCACATGGTTAGATCCGTTTAACTTCCAACGGGAATGTTATATGTTCCACATTTAACATTGGATTGAGGAGATGCATAACGAACTCTGAAAATGCTGAAATAATAAATATTCGTAGAATAAATAGTATGACTGTTTAACCTAATATTCTCTATATTTTTCAAACATACATATTGAGAATTTTTATAGAAAAATAGTCCATCATTTCGCGTTTATTACGGGCATTCGTTCAGAAGTTATTGACACTGTTCGAAAACGGACAAAGAGAGAAAATAGAAACACTACGAAATTTTTGAAGGCTATTTATTTAAAAAAACTTGTATCAGAAATCCCCACTACGGTACCACTATTGGATACTTTGCGTCATGTTCCGTTGACAACACTGAAACCAGCTCAAATTTTTTGCTAACGAAAAATGGTTAGTCAAAATTAGCAAATTTTTAGCAGCACATTAGTCAATTGTGTTTAGCAGAGGTGTGTCATTTTTTTGACTAACGCTAACGCGAGCTAACGTTAGTCGGACATTAGTTTTAGCTCTGGCTTGTGGAAAAGATTGTTAGCATTAGTTTAGCAAAATGATGCTAATGGTTAGCGGACTGGTGCTTTTAAACCCTGAATAGGATATGTGGATGTGTGACAAAATTTTAATGTTTTTATATCCTCACTCTACTGGGTAAGAGGGTATACATATATCATTTGTAACGCATCGAAGAAAGCATTTTACGAGGGCAGTTCGGAAACTTCTTAGCCTAGCACAGAAAGCGCGGTAGAAAAAAGTTAAGTGTTTTGGAAACTTCCATCTCTCCTATGAACACATGTTAAATTTTGTTTCGATCTGGCAACTCCTTCATATAGAAACAGGTGTTCACAAAAGACGCATCCGCGATTTTTTTACAATGGAAAAATTAGGAATGCGGGGTGTCATTAAATATTTACATAAAAAAGGTTTATCGGGACAAGAAATTCATAGTGATATGGTGAATGTGTTAGGTGAAAGTGCTCCTTGAACCACGTAGTGGACGTCCAAAAACAGCAACAACAACAGAAATTGTGGCCAAAGTGCACGATATGGTATTAAATGATCGACGAATAAAAGTGCGTGAAATAGCTAATATCATGGGCATCTCAAATGATCGAGTCCATTTAATTTTGCATGACTTGTTAACAGTCGACCAAAAACGCATAAGATTGAAAATTTCTCAAGCTTGTTTGGATCGTTTTCAGCGAAATAAAATGGATTTTAAGCGTCGTTTCATAACTGTTGATGAGACATGGATCCACTGCTATACTCCAGAGTAAAAAACAATCCAAACAATGGACTGAAGCTGAAGGAAGTGCCCCAAAGAAGGAAATAAAAAACAATTCAATCGGCTGGTAAGGTTATGACAACGATTTTTTGGGACTTCAAAGGTATTTTATTGATTGACTATCTGCAAAAGGGTAAAACAATAAATTCAGAGTACTATTGCAACCTTTTAGATCAATTAAATGTACAAATTCGAGAAAAACGTCCTGGCTTAAAACACAAAAAAATAATTTTTCCTCAAGACAACGCACCAGCGCACAAGAGTGTTTTAACAATGGCTAAAATCAACGAATTAAAGTACGAGTTGCTTGACCACCCACCTTATTCTCCTGATTTAGCTCCCAGTGACATTTACCTGTTCCCAAATCTAAAAAAATTTCTTGCTGGCAAGCGTTTTATCTCAAATGAAGATGCAATTACAGTTGTAAAACACTATTTTGAAGACCTTGAGGAAAACTATTTTAATCAAGGGATAGAATTGCTAGATAAGCGTTGGACTAAGTGTATTGAAGTTTCAGGAGATTATATTGAAAAATAAAAATATTTTCGAAAAACTTACTATTCTCTTTCATTGATAGGCTAAGACCTTTCCGAACCGCCCTCGTAGACCCAACATAAGGCCAAATCTGTTCCCTGACTTTTTAAGTCATGTCCGTCGTGCATCTGGTTCGCACGAAAACTAATGAAAGAAGCTACCAATTGTTTTAAAATTGTACATGTCATAATATTTTTCCGAAAATGCTTATGGGATTGCAAATGACCCATAACCCACCCCTTGTGATAACTCCCACACAAATGTCTTATCACGCCCACTTTTGGCAATTCTGTAATATCGGTAAAACTGTTTTTACGAACTTACTAAAAATCCCCTTACCGGTACCCGCGCAGATGGTTCTATCTCAGTGTAGATTAGAACCCACTTATCTTCTCAACCAGTGCTTAAAGCTGGATAATATTGTGAACACCATTATATTTTAAAGACGACTTTGTACTCGCATATTCGAAAAAGATGGTTGACATGCTCCATTCTGGTGCCTCTCATGCAAATGCTCCATTTCGCCAAGTTTTGGTATTATTGTAATATCTTTAGGCTTGTCTATACGATCAAGCTCAAAATCAAAGCTAAGGAACATATGTTAAACTTGGATTCGTAGCCACTCCCATTCTGGTATCCCACACATGAATGACCCTGTTTCAATCCATAGAACTTGTCTACTAGTGTATGAAATCGCTTAAATTGCGAGCTCAATAATTTTATAATGAATGGCTGACTTGCCCCTTTTTGACACCTCTAGTGCAAATGCACGATGTAGCCCACTTTTGAAATTTGCATGGCCCATGCCTCCCCATTCTAGTACCTTCCTTGGGTGGGGCTATTTGTAAGGCGGTTCAACCGACTGAAAATCCCTTACTTGTTTAGTATCCATATGTCCAGAGATGTTTGGACCAATGGGGCGGCCGGTACAAATCTTTAAAGTAGGGACATTTTTGGTTTTGTTAGAAAATTTCAGTTTCTGGTAAACCGTATATCACCAAACATTAGGAAACGATTTTAAGGCCTAAGGGCCCAAAGACGAAGCCCATTGATAGAGAAGGCATATTTTCCAGCGCCCTTGGGACCTCAGCCTTATATTTCTTCGAATTGTAAAATGAATGTGATGTTCTGTTTCGTAACGAAATCGTTTTGTCATTCAAGAAGCCCAATTTTGGGCCCCTTTGTCATAGGTCAGAAACCCAAATTAGTAAAAATCCTAGATTTAGGTATATATTTTTTTTGGATACCCATATATCCCCGTGAACGTTGTTTGGATATCTAGAACACCAGAGTCGATTAATGGGAAGGAAGAAAGTTATGCCTACAACTAAAAACAAAAAAACAATAGCAAAAATGTCAAAAAGTAAAAAAAATATCAGGGCTGTTTTTAGACCCTCATCGATCGTTCGCCGACTATGAGACATATATTTGGCAAGTTATAGAGGTATAACTTTACCCTCACAAGGACTGAGTCAACCTTTCGAAAATCAACTATTCTGAACTAACAACGCAACATCTTATGAACTTCTAAAGATGTGTCGATTATATTGGCTGCATATGATGTTGGCATAGATCGAAACACATCCTAAAGAAAAAGTGGGCGGTGCCTCTCCAGCATTAAAAATCCCAATTATTGCCATAATAATGGACCGATCGTTCTAAAATTTTGACAGAACGAAACTAATGACTAGACATTTATTCTGGATTAGGTTATGAGTTCGTTAAAAAGACAATATCTCATGAACAAACAGAGATATGACGATGATATTTTGAGCAACTGGCATAGACATGGATCGAAACACATCTTAGTAATGGTCTAATCGTTATAGTTTTTTAACAGAATAAATTTAATAACTGCGAAATT
This sequence comes from Hydrotaea diabolus, assembly GCA_963513945.1. Classification (NCBI taxonomy): domain Eukaryota; kingdom Metazoa; phylum Arthropoda; class Insecta; order Diptera; family Muscidae; genus Hydrotaea; species Hydrotaea diabolus. Next base: position 226,469,625 of record OY740716.1, on the reverse strand, counting down.
GTTATAGGCTATTATGATAAAAATTGAAAAAGGGGCGTGGCCCCGCCCAATCAAACCTGAACTCGAAAAAAAATATCTCAGGATATACTTTATTAGAGATTTGACAATGATATTTGAGACATATGATGTTGGCAAGGATTGAAAAATATCCTGTAGGAGAAGTGGTCGGTGCCGCGCCCCCTTTAAAAAAGCACTGTATGGCAAATAGACCGATTGTTCTAAAATTTTAATAGAATGTATTAAATGACTAGACAACTATTATCGACTTTATTGTGAACAAATTGGACAAGGGGAGCGCCACCGCCCGCTTAAACCTGAACTTTCAAAGACTATAACTCGTAAACTAATACTGTTATACAGGGTGCGGCAAAAGTCGCAAAGGGATTTGAAAAATTAATAACTTTTGTAATGTAAATATTTTCCCCCATTTTCTTTTAAGGACTTGTAAAATAAATCTGGGAGATTACTCATGGAAAGTTACAACGTTATCCAACGAGTCAAAATCATAGAATTTTATTTTGAACATCATCGATCAATAATTCAAACTCAACGAGCCTATCGTCGTAATTTTAATGACGCGATTCCGGGAACAAGGCTCAGCGAGGGATCTTCCACGAAGCGGAAGACACATAAATTTAAAAAATCTACAGATAGTATTTTTATTATTTTGTAAGAAAAATAAATTAAAATTAAAAATTAAATAAGTAATGATTGTGTTAAACCCCTTAGTGACTTTTGCCGCACCCTGTACAATAGCATTTGGTATATACGTTTTTGATACTAAAAGAAAAAGGCCGGAGATACGGCACCCGGACAACATTTCCATATTGGACCATAATCCATGATTGAGGGTATGTAAGTTTTGGCATGGCCGAACTCAATTTGTCCACTTTCTGCTTTTGTATTTCGAGAACGCATACCCTTTACATTTCTTTTTTAAAAAATTTAAGTTTTTCAAGTGCACCAGGCGATCGAATTTATAGGGTTATCCAAGAGAAGTTTTTTCTTTATTTGTAAAGTTCTATCGATGGTACGGATATTGAACAATCAGAAGCTCTTGATGTTCTGGGCATGAAAATACAATGTGACGCTCGTTGGGCGAGACATGTATTCGAAGTGTCGAAAGAAGCAATTCAAGTGCATAGACTTCTTAAAGCGGTGCAAGAAATATTTCACTCCTGCTGATCTTTTCAATATCTATACAACCTACATCAAGCCAAAGATGGAATACAACTCCCATATGTGGGCAGATGCTCCAAAATCATCCTTGGGGCTTCTGGACCGTGTTCAAAGGAGAGCGATGGTGCTGATAGGTGACAGTAGGGTATCCAACTCTATTGTTTCCCTTGATCATCGTCGGAATGTGGGTTGCGTGACGCTGTTCTATCGTTACTTTCATGGTGTGTGTTCATCAGACATCCGTCGCCTTATTCCCGACGTGAGGATGTTCGGCAGGGATACGCGACTTTCTAGGAATTCACACCCGTTTGTTATCGATTGGCCAGTTGACCGCACTATACACTACAGATCAAATTCGTTTTTCACTCGTACAGTCCGTATGTGGAATCGACTTCCGGCAAATGTGTTTCCCACTAATTGCGACATCCAGAAGTTCAAGACAAGTGTCAATAAACATTATTCCCTCTTTCCCCCCTCCGATCCTTTACTTTCCACTCGCCAACGCAATGCACCGCATGTATAGGGGGCATCCCCTGAGTGTTGGTTATTTCAAAAAAAAAACACAAAATGTTTATGTGGGTCCCTAGAAAAGTATTTATATTCCTGATCGCTGTAAAATTCTAATGTCTGTCCGTCCATCCATGTGTCTATTGAAAGCACGTCAGCGGTCAAATGAATTACCCTATGAGTATTTGCTTAGCATATACATGTTTTTTGTGGACAGACAATAGTTAAAATAAGTACTGCTAGTTGGGTAGAGCGTCCCAACTAACAGTGCCTATTTTTACACTGTCCGTCCAGAAAAAACTCCTCAAAAAAGGTCATAAGTGCTGCACTGAGTAGAAAAATAACCTTATATAAGGTTAACTTACCCATAATTAAACATGATTTGGAGTCTACGTTATATAGTAGGGTTAATTTAAACATTTTGTTGTCGACGGGTATTTAACAATAATAATAGTTAATTTAACTATTCTATGGTTGAATTTTTTAATACAAAGCAGATCAAATACTTTGATACAGCAGAGCCGAATGATCTTTAAATTATTGTTTATGTCGCACAATTTTCGGGCTTTCTTTTGAAAAAACCAACCTTATACAATGTTGACTCAACTCTTTTGTATGTATATTTTCTTCGTTATCAAACATTTTCCATGAAAAATTTAACCAGACACATGATTAAAAAATCATTCTTTTTTCGGCAGTGTGGACTTTTTGGCTCATGCGACCCAAAAAAAAGGTATCGCATGGTCGAAACGGGCGATTAGTAATCAATATGAACTTAATACTTAAATTAAAGCAAATTTTGCTACGTATGCAAATAAAAAGTATGTTTGAAGTTTTGGCTGAGATTAGGGACAGAGGCATTGGCCGAAAACTGACCATTTTTAGTGCTTCAGTAGCGTAGGAACGGTGGAGGTTATAAAAGGCCGAAGCCTGGCAGAATATAGTGACGTTTTTACTTCTTTAAAAAATTATTTCTATTACAAATTTGAAATTAAAACGGTTTCAACATTTGACTGGATTAATAGTTATACTCCAAGTTGAAACTACTTTTATGAAGAATTCTCCTGCATATCTTTTTAGATTAATTGTAGAACTGTTCGATTTACCACAAAGACGACACAGGAAAAATACAAATTAAAAATCGGACAAAATTTTGCGATTGTGAATGACACACAAACTATAGAAGATAATAAAAAAAAAATATGTTGATACATTTGCCAAAGTACGTGACCTCTTCCCGAAAACGACAAATTTCATTGAAATCGTATACGGGGATTGCTATATATATTTCTGGCTTAGGCAACACTAGGTGTTGCCTGGGGCCATCTAACATTTCCATTGGAAAGTTTGACATTTTCTAGCTTAAACGTACTCAGCAACGTTTTGACGTACGACCATCATTTGTGTTGTTTACAGTGACTTGAAAAAATCAATTTGGCAAAAAAATGAAATTAACTCGTGAACATTTTCGTGCGATCATTTTTCATAACTTTCGAGGTGGATTATCACGACAAGAATGCATAGATGAACTTAAATCTTTGTATGGCGATGAAGCACCATCCTATAGCACTGTGAAAAACTGGTTCAATGAATTCAATCGTGGCCGACGCTCGCTCAAAGACGAAGGTAGTGAAGGTCGTCCAAAAACGGCCATTGTGCCAGAGAACATTGATGCCGTGTCTGAACTGATAATGCAAGATCGTCATGTTACATACCGTGAGATAGAGGCATCCCTGGGCATTTCTTCCACCAGCATACATTCGATATTGCATGAACACCTGGCTGTAAAAAAGATTTGTTCTCGTTGGATCCCGCACAATTTGACAATCGCTTAAAAAAAGGCTCGTGTCGATTGGTCTAAAGAAATTTTGAAAAAATACGATCGTGGTCCTCTAAAACACGTTTATAAGATCGTCATAGGTGACGAATCATGGATCTATGGGTATGAGCGGGAAACAACACAGCAATCGACCATATGGGTCTTCGAAGACGAGCCAAATCCAAGGAAAGTTGTTCGTGGAAGAAGCACTTCGAAGCAAATGCTCGCCTGTTTCTTTGGCAAAACTGGTCATATGGCGACTGTTCCGCTTGAGCAACGTAGGACGGTCAATTCTGAGTGGTAAACCGAAATTTGTTTGCCTGAAGTCTTCGTAGAAATTCGAAAAATAAACAAGAGAAGACGAATCATTGTGCACCATGACAATGCGAGCTCTCACACATTGGCTCAATCCTGACTTGGCACCCTATAACTTCTTTTTATTCCCGCACATCAAGAAAAAAAATGCGTGGTCAACGATTTTCGTTGCCAAAAGATGCTGTTGAAGCGTTCAAAAACCATGTTTTGGAGGTGTCTCAATAGGAGTGGAAAAAGTCCTTCGACAAGTGGTTTGAACGCATGCAAAAGTGTAAAATCATGCTGGAGAATACTTTGAAAAACAATAAAAGCATTTTTGACGATTTAAGCATTTTCATTTGCATTATTAGTCCAGAAATATATAAAGCAGCCCTACTTGATATTGTGGTTGGGTGCATAGAAATGTTTAAAAAAAAACAAAGTTTTCAAGGCGGCTCTTCTGATCAATCAGAGCGCCTATTATATTGTAATCATCGTGCGGCGCAAAGAGCAATAACCGACTTATTGTTGCCACTAATAAATTAACACAGCCATGTGCGTCTGTCCATAAGTCCGTCTGTCTATTGAAGGAACTTCAGAATCAAGAGTGATAGAGAGTGTGGAGACTATCGTCGATTTATTTTAAATTGCTTCTTCTGTAGTGCTCAACTTGCAAAAGCAAGATAGTATTGCTTAATTGATAACAGTTCGGTTGTTTAGGACATCGTCCTCTGTGAACTCTGAACTTTTGTCCGTCTTGAAAAAAATATATAGCCAAAGATTGTATGGTTTCAATACTTTACAATGGAGATAAATGATCATCTTACGCAAATGATAGCATTTTAAGCATATCGGATTTTTATTTTTTTTTTATTATTGTTGTGGTTTAATTACAAAATCATGTTGGAAAACGAAAATGGTTTAATGGGTATGAACGCTATCCTTGACCAATTGCAAATTGTTGTGTATGAAGCACATGCCGCCACGATAGGCCCAGGTGCAGGCATCACTGCCCTGACTGTTCTTATCGGCGCAACTGTCGATCTTACGATGCAGTTCGTCATTGTGATCGACTTCACCGTGAGCGCCCACCAATTGATGGTGAATGAGATAGGCATTGAAGCCATGGGTTTCATCGAAGAAGCCGAAACGTTCAAAAATGCACTTCATGTAACAGCGGGTCAACTCATCGTCGGGATAGTTCCAGGTCTTGTATTTCTCCATCAGATCCGCGGGTACGTTCAATTTGACGCCGCACTCTTCACGGAACTTGACCAGATCCTCATGACTTTTGATCGAGTAGTCATGACCGTCGTGGCGGATATGATGATCGTGACCGGTATGATCGTGACCTTCATGGTGATCGGCAAAGGCCTGCAAAATAAAAAAAACAGTAGAACAGAACGGCGTTGAAATGGTATTCTTTGTTTGGAAATTGGGCTGTTGCTTATTTATGTCGCCAGCGTTCGGAGATGCTTACCGTCGAGGCTAAACATAAAATCACAATGAACACTTTCATCGTACTGCTTGCCTTAGCCACGCCGCCCCAGGTTTTTATACTTTCTCCTTCTTTGTGCTGTTGTTCTCCGGCTTTTTAATGTGTTGCTGTTTTATTTTTGTACTTTTTATTCTCTTTTCTTTTTTGCTCGTTTTATAGAGGAGGAGGAGGTTATCATGGATGGGATGAGATGCATGTGTGGTATTTTAATGATGTTTTCATCTTGTTCGCTTGCACTAACCTTTTCGGGGGCGAGTAGGCACTGGATGTCATTTCGGTGTCCGTAACCGTATTTTGTTGTTGTTGTCACAAGGGAAAGTTGACTTAGTGATACATGCATTTGGAAGATGCTGTTTATGAAAAACATGACTTAAGACGAAACTAAACAAAAAGTGGAACATGAGTTCAATAAGAGAACAATTCGTAAGTTCGGGAAGTCCGATGGTTGGAGGAGTTGGGCCATGTAAGAAGGGCCCCGATTTCAGGGCTATTTGCACTGAAAAATTATGTTCGTAAAAATCACGAAATATTTCATAACACTTACGAAATTTGTACGATTTTTTTGCCAAAGAAACTTTTTATACGAAATATAAGTATAAAAAATCTTAAAAATACCTTAATCTTAAAAAAAAAAATCGAGGTTTTAATTGTTAAGAATTGGTTTCATACTTTTATGAACTACTTAGTAGTTACAACATTGAACACACCCATTTCAATAGTAAAACTGAACATACCCCGTTAATGTCATATGGGGTTTGAAGGCTAACCTCAATAGCGTTAGTCTGTAACGGGATTTTAAAATTGTTTCAACTTTCATCATGGAGTGGTCAGATAATGAGAACCGTATCGCTGTAATAGCGCTTTTCAAGTGTGAAATGAAAAAAGCGATATTTTCAAAACGCTCCGGCCTCTAGGGATTAGCCGCATGTTCGTCTACCGATGCACAAAACTGTTTGAGGAGACTGGAGATGTAAAAGACCGCCACCGATCGGGCCACCCACGCTCTGTTCGAACACCGCATGTCATCAAAGCCGTTAAATCAAGAATTCACAGAAATCCGCTCCGAAAACAGAAAATCATGGCCCGTGAGATGAATATCACGCAAAAGTCCATGAGTCGAATCTTTAAAAAAGACTTGGGACTTGGGGCTTTCAAACGACGTAATGGACATTTATTGACTGCAGCTTTCAAAAAAATAGGATTAAATGATGCAAACGTCTTTTGCTGAGTGAAGCACGCTGATAACTTGCACAGAAAAATTTTGTTCACCGATGAAAAAAATTTTACCGTTCAGGAAAAATTTAACAAGAAGAATGATAGAGTGTATGTGAACTGATCCCATGGGTGGAAAAGGGCTATCAACCAGCTTCAGTCATGGTTTGGTGGGGTGTCTCTTATGATGGGGTCACTGACCTGCATTTCTGCGAACAAGGAGTCAAAACATCGACCAAAGTTTACCAAGAAAGCGTTTTGGAACCTGTTGTGAAGCCTCTTAACAATTCTCTGTTCCAAAACCAGCCATGGACTTTCCAGCAGGATTCTGCGCCGGCCCATAAGGCTAAAACGCCCCAGGCCTGGCTTCGAAACAATTTGCCAGCGTTCATATTCTCTGAAGAATGGCCCTCAGGCAGCCCAGATTTGAACCCATTGGATTACAAATTGTGGACGGTTTTAGAGCACAAGGTTTGCCACAAAAGATACCCCAAAAGTGGATCTCTTAAGACTGCTTTGGTTCTAGCTGTGGCCAATTTTGCAATGGACGATTATCGTGCAGCTATTCACGATTGGCCAGTGCGACTTAAGGCGTGTGCAAAGGCAAAAGGCGAAAATTTCGAATAAGTAGATTCTTTTTGGATACAATATGCATCAGTAAATATATTAAAAAATATTTGGTCCGAAAACATTAAGTACTTTTTATTTTACAGCATAAAACGTGTGTAACGGTATTTATGTCCCTACTAAGTAGTATCATTTTTTATATGAAATTTTACTTATTTTTGATGAAATTGCTTATATTTTCCCGGACACTTTCAACATAAACATGAAACTCTTTTATAAATTGTATATCCATAATTTATTATAAACAATTCTCATAAATATGAAACTATTTTTTTCATTTTGTTTAAATTTATTCGGTTATTTAGGGTGATCCATCTAGAGGTATTTTTGCAGAACAAAAAAAAATATAAAAATTCAAATCATGTGTGAAATCTTTATTGGTAACTTGAAAGAACATTTTATGGCATTTAATTTTTGCAAATAATTAACTTCAAATGTTGGCAACTGTTTTATGGAAATGAGCGTTCGTTGAGAAACGGGAAGATCCGCTTTTTTCGACCAAAATTTTATTCAGTGATGAGGCCCATTTCTGGCTCAACGGCAAAGTCAATAACCAAATTTCCGCATTTGGGCTAAAGAGCAACAAGAAGAGGTTCAAGAGGTGCCATTATACCCAGAGAAAAGCACGGTTTTGTGCGGTTTATAAGCTGGTGGAATCATCGGTGCATATTTTTTCAAAAATGATGATGGCCGGAACGTTACCGTGAATGATGCTCGCTATCGCGCCATGATATCCACCTTTATGCTACCTGAAATTGATGCCCGTAATCTTGACGACATTTGGTTTCAACAAGACGGCGCCACTTGCCATACAGCTGCTCAAAAAATGTATCTATTAAGAGGTCATTTCGAAAAGCAGCTAATTTCACGTTTTGGACAGGTGAGTTGGCCGCCTAGATCGAGTGATATCACACCTTTAGACATTTTTCTTTGGGGTTACGTAAAGTCCAAAGTCTATGCTGACAAACCAGCTACGATTCAGGGCTTTGGAAGCCAACATTACACGTGTCATTAAAGCCGTACCGGTCGAAATGCTCGAACAAGTCATCCAAAATTGGACACTCAGAATGGAAACCCTGAGACGTAGTCCTTTCAAATTACCAAAAAAAAAAATCCACGCTTGATTGGAATTTTTATTTTTTTTGTTCTGAAAAAATACTTCTAGATGGATCACCCTATAATTATTATGACTTGAACATTAGACTTAAATGTAAAAAAGTAAAGAAATGTATTGGCTTTTCTTAAGCAGTCTCGGCCACAAATCATATAACTTATACAGTAGTCTGCTTTTAAATGAATGAGAATTACTCTTTTACGTATGCACATGTACAAAATTATGTTCTACAAAATGACGAGTCATATTCTTATGAAGACATTTTATATTAAATAATAATAAAAGTAAAACATGAAGCAAATACTAAAAAAAATTCTACGAAATTAATACGAAAATGTTCTTAAAAATTACGAATAAAATTTATACGATGACTTTTACACAAAACAAGAAACTTTTCATAAAACATTGAAGACAAATAATGAAACTTTTAAATATATGTTTTGATATTGTTTTCGACTATTTGACACTTGAAAATTATTATTGTTTTTTTTCAAACACAAAAAAGAAAATAAAAAAAGATAATGACTGTAAAAGCAGAAAAAATGTGAGCAATCATGACTACCCACGGAGGGTTCAGACAAACGTTTTTTCATAAAACTAAAGACGGAGAGAGACAGAATAGTTTGGACGATATTTTGATCTCACTATCCCATATGATCTCCGCAGAACCGCCCTTGCATTTTCATTGAATTTCAGTAATTTATCAAATCGTACGCCAAGATATCTGACATTTGCCTATAATGGAATCTCTGTACGGTCTACAAATAGTCTTAGTGACTTGCTCTCTTGTACTACAAAATTTCTGCACTTTCCAATGCGGTCCCAATGTAAAAAGCCACCAACTTAGATGCATTTATCCGGATACCCCCAACTATCGTGTACCGTTTCAAACTAGACAAATGTCGTGAAACTCGCCCAAAGCAACTTCAGGTGACTCATCATGACAGTATACTTATAACATACAGAATTCCCGTGGAATTATCGCCATTATGGGGGAAATTAAACATAAAAATATCATAAAGGTGTGGTTCTGAAACTGATTCCCACAGTTAACAATGTTTACACTGCCAAGGTCAGCCAAAGCTTCCCTAAACTGCATTCAGAAACTTCTATTTATAAAGAAGTTTTTAATGGACACTGCCAAGCCAATCTCTAACACCAGAATCCCGAAATGATACGCATGGTCCAACGCCTTTTCCACAGTCACCACAGCCACGGCCACAGTACACTTTCTATCCACATCCAGAAACACGTCCACAGTACACTTTCTATACCTAAAACTAGTAACGATAGCATCCTGAAAATTAATCATCGCATCCGTCGTGGAATGTCCTTTCATAAATCCGAACTATAGGGTAGGTATATACGGCAGCCGAACACCCGAAATCCATCTTAACACGAAGAATTTAAGGAGTTTCCCAAGATTCGATCGAAATTTAAAATGATCTCAAATTTCCTTTGTTAATATAAATGCATCTTTTTTTATTCGGAATAATTCTCGAAACCTTCCAAGCATCAGAAAAACAATGGAAACCTTAACGATAGTCAAGTACTCATATGCCTTGGTTAGCAATTCGTAATAAGAAAATTAGAGGTGGTGTCCGAGCCCGGACGATTTTTTGTTCTATATACCTCTGGACAGATCAAACAATTTTTAAGTATGACTGAGCCTGCACTTAGGACAGGACCACATTAAATATTGGAGAAGTAAAACTCAAGTTGATCTTAACACTGACTTTCGTCCTCTATTATAACACCATTTGCTGGCAGATTCTGAATAAATGAGTTTTTTTTATATCCCAAAATATAATAAATCTGACGAAGGGCTCTCCGACCCGGTAATCTTTAACAAATGTTTGATTTTATCGGTGGCATTAAAACCTAAAAATCGGTGGCACCTAAAAATATATATCATTTTATATAGTATAGGGTGATCCATCGGGAGGTATTTTTTTAAAACAAAAAAAAATATAAAAATTCAAATCAAGAATCTTCATTGGTAATTTGAAAGGACATTTTATGGCATTTATTTTTTGAATATAATTTCCTTCAAATGTTGGCCAATTCTGAGGGTCCAATTTTGGATGAAAAGCTTGATAAACACTACGGGGACTCTGCACCGTCGATTTCAATCGTAAAAAAAGTGGTTTACTAACTTTCGTTGTGGTCGCACAAGTACAAATGACGCTGAACGTTCTGGGCGGCCAATTGAGGTCAAAACACCCGAAAATGTCAAAAATAGGCCGATCGAAGAGTAAATGTGCATGAGATTGTTGATGCCGTACGCATTTCATATGGCAGGACAGTGTGGGTTCAATTTTTCATGATCAGTTCGGTTAATGAAAGCTGTCTGCAAGTTGGTTACCGCGTTTGCTCTCAATTGACCATAAACGTATTCGTGTGACAACTTGAAAGGATTGTTTGGAGTTGTTTAACCGCAATTCGAATGAGTTTTTGCTGCGGTTTCTAACGGTGGATAAGACATGGATCCGTTACAAAACTCCGGAGAATAAGCAGCAATCTAAACAATGGGTTTCTCCGGGCTCCAAAGAAGACCAGGATACTTTGACGGCCAATAAGGTGATGACAACTGTTTTTTGGGATGCACACGGGATAAATCACATCGATTACCTTCAAAAGGGGAAAAAAATAATCGTCGAATATTATGTCAACTCATTGGACCGATTTAACGAGGATTTAAAAAAAAACGACCCAATATGGTGAAGAAAATAGTTCTTCTCATCAAGATAATGCACGGGTGCACGCTAGGGGTGGGATAGTGCGCGAGTTTTCGATTTTGATACGGCTTACCCCCTTATTTTGTGGGGATGGATGAAAATGCATGGGACAAAAAATGGGGAAGGTGGGATCGGGGCAAGTGACAGCTCATCGAGGTCAAAGGTCGTGGGAAAATATTCACAAAAAGCCCCGCAACTACCTAGGAGTCGCACCTAGAGGGGTAAAATGTATGACTGACCTCCATTAACCTTTCCATCCCAATATTTTTTCCAAACATAACTACCCACTATATTCACCCCCTAACGGGATCACCCTACAAAAAATTAATTTTTTTGTAAAATTTCGGCGACGACTTCCAGAAATATAAATTTGCCCTAACGATGATGAAAAATATTGTTACTTGAGGTCGTCGCCGAAAGTCGGAATTTTTTCCCTCACATGAAAAAATTAAATTAATTTGACTAACAATTTCGAACTATAAAAAATTTCGTATTTTAAATACATGTATTTTTACCTTTAATAAAAACGAAAATAAATTATCTTCAATAAAAATAGGAAATGTAAACGAAAATATTATTTCGTGGAGGGTTTTGTTCTGTTTGGTCGTTTTTAGTGTATTTTGCATTGGACTTTTCTTATGCGTTAGCGATAGAGATTATTCATGACAAAAATGTGTACGGGGACTCCCTTAACGGTTGAAGATAGAGTGTGGACTTGTTCTGAGAAACTGTTGGAATTGCAGAAATATTGGAAGTTGGTCTTACATTTAACTCTTCTAGGAGCACTTTTGGGGCAGTTAAAGCGGTGGAAGCAAAATTCAAAAAAAAAAATAATTTTTTGTAGGGAGCCCACCTGTGGGGGTGAAGATAGGCGGAAGTTATGTTTGGAAAAATTATTGGGAGGGAAAAATTAATGGGGGTCGGTCATACATTTTACCGATCTAGGTGCGACTCCTAGGTAGTTGCGGGGCTTTTTGTGAATATTTTCCCCCCATCCCACGACCTTTGACCTCAATGAGCTGTCACTTGCCCCGATCCCACCTCCCCCATTTTTTGACCCACGCATTTTTTTCCAAACCCCACAAAATAAGGGGGTGAGTCATAGCCAAATCTTACTAAAGGGTGTTTTTTATTGGGGTATAGAACTTTACGTTGGCATCACTTTTTTAACTGGCGGCCATTTTGTCAGCTGTCAAGTGATTAATATTTAGTTTGGTTTGCCATTTCATCATGAACAGGTTCACAAAAGAACAACGCTTACAAATCGTGCAAATTTATTTCGAAAGTAATGGTTCAGTTCGCGAAGTTCACCGCAAGCTCCGTCCATTTTATGGTCGACATAATCGGTTAACATGGACCATTGGATTATTTTCTTTGGGGATATGTGAAGTCGCTCGTCTACGCCAACAAACCAGAAACACGTTAGGGGACTTGGAAGCCAACATTCGTGGCGTTATTGCCAACATACGGCCCCATATGCTCGAAAAAGTGGTTGAAAATTGGACCTGTAGAATTGGCTTTATTCGAGCCAGCCGCGGCGGCCACATGCCCGAAATCATATTTAAACATTAATGGCATAAAATTATCCTTCCAATAAAGCCAAATTGATGGACATTAAAACGATTTTCTTGTGTTTTATTTCAATTCGAAGTTCTATACCTCAATAAAAAACACCCTTTACTAAGAATATACAACAACTATCCCAACCCTAGTGAACGCGCGTGCAGTCTCAATGCCAAAGTTGCATGAATTGGGTTACGAAATGGCTCGCTGGAATGAGATTCAGCTCCAACTAGGAAATTATTGATCAAACAAATGCCTTTTTTGGACCTCGAAAAATCCTATTTTTTTGGAAGGGATACAAGAATTGGAGAATTGTTGGACTAAGTGTGCTCAAAGGAGATAATGTTTTAAAATATTTTTTTTTTCCAAAAAAAACTGTGTTTTATTCGAAAAGTCACGGAATTATTAAAATGCCCTAGTATTTCTTTTAATTAAACAATTTTCTACAAACCTGCATCATTAGAATTTTGATATTTTAGACTATTTTAGACGAGAAACGCTATTTTTGCCGCTGCAGACTTAACACCACAGACTACACCTTGACACCACCTCTCCCAAAATTATTCTCGACTCAGAATCAAAAGCATCTGCTGAGCTCGATGTTGTGGCCCTCAGCAGATTAAGCTTCAAATACGGTATACAATACGCGCCTGCATACAGATAATAGTTGTTGTTATTATTGTTGCTGTATTTCAAGTGATTGGCTGTAATTTTCAGAATATAATTGATAACGGCAAGCGAGTATCAACAACAACAACAAAGCGCACAAGAAATTCAATAAAAAAAATCGAGACAGCAACAATTCAAAGCTCGAAGAACATCTGATCAACAGCAGGAGTCGGCGAGTGATGTGCCCTCAGAGACCCACATATATCGTCATTGCGATTGTATTTATTTATGTATTTTGAACTTTATAGTACTCGTATGTCCAAAAGAAATTTCTTGAAGTTTTGTGCAAAAGTGTTTTATTCGTGAAAGAAACTTAATTCAAACGTCATCTGTTCGAAAAACACGGTGACTAATCTAAAACCGCGATAAAAATCATTTGTCAACCCAAAATAAATAGACAGCTCGGCGCTACTTGCCGGTATCCCAAACTCGTTGTTTTCTGTTTTCTGCTGGCGCTTGATACGCTTTCAGTGGGCGGGAAATATTTAAGTTATAATTCAAACATAGTTTTTTTTATGCACATTTAGTTTAGTACGAGAGTTCGAGCTTAAATTTCAGAGAAATCTGAAAAAGCAATGCATATCGGATGAATATAACATGTATGTTTGTCATTCCGTAAAACGATCTTGCCATCTCCGTTTGTCTGTCCTTTAGTGGAAAGCTCGATTCAGCCCAAATAGTATTCTAATTTACCAAATAAATGTATGTCTATTAGTGGCAGATCGGTTGGTATTGAAAATAAACCAAACAGTCAAAAAGGAATGGGCCCAAAAATCGATCCCTTATGTTCCGGTCAGGGTCCTACTAAAGTAAAAAATACTAATAATGGACTAACAAAAGCTCTAATCCTTTTTTAATCATCTTATACATTATATTTTTTATTATTTTCATCAGGGCCCTAGAGGCCCAAAAACTGTTTTCTTATGTTCTGGTACATATGGTGAAATCTTCTCTCTAATCTAAATAGGTTCCTTTTTTTAAGATTTCAATCAATATGGAATTCAAATCACACAGACCTATATAGGCCCAATGGGCCTAAAAATCGGCCTCATTGAACTATGTACATAAAGGTATTAAAAAAAACATACCTTCACTCAGAACGTTTTGTCACTTGAGGGCGAATTGTTTTGTTTACAGTGTATTGAAAAATTCACCTAAGTCAAAAAATGGAATTATCCCGTGAACCTTTTAGTGCGATGATTTACAAATTGTTTCGACTTTTGGCGATGAAGCACCATCCAAAACCACTGTTAAACGCTGGTGGCAAGAGTTCAGTCTTCAGTCGTCAGAATTTCGTGAAGGACTTTCAACTTCGGTCACTTTGCCAGAAACCATCGATGCTGTGCGTGAACTGATTAAGCAAAACCGACATGTGACATATCGTGAGATTGAGGCATCATTGGGCATTAGTATGAAAAACATCGATAAGATATTGTATGTTTATTTGGCCGTGAAACAAATTTGTTCTCGTTGGATCCCATATAGTTCGACGAATGCTCAAAAAAAGGCTCGTATGGATTGGTACAAAGAGATGTTGATAAAGTATAACTGCGGTAGCTCAAAGGCAGTGTATAATATTGTCACAGGTGACGAATCATGGAGCTATGCATATGAACCCGAAACAAAACAGCAATCGACCGTATGGGTCTTTTAAGACGAGCCAAATCCATCAGAAGTTTTTCGTGGTAGAAGTACATCGAAGCAAATGATTGCGTTTTTTTTTCGGTATAACCGGCAATGTTGCCGCAGTGCCTTTTGTGGAACGTAGGACTGTCAAATCTGAGTGGTATACAACCATCTGTTTGCCAACAGTGTTTGAAGAAGTGGGGAAAGATAATAAGAGAAGACGGATCATTTTGCATCACGTCAATGCGAGCTCTCACACATCAGCTGAAACGATGAGCTATTTGACCACTCAAGATGACGAATTGATGGGCCATCCACCGTGCAGCCCTGATTTGACACCCAATGACTTCTTCTTATTCCCCAGCATCAAGAAAAAATGCGTGATCAACGTTTTTCATCGCCCGAAGCAGCTGTTGAAACGTTCAAAAATCATGTTTTGGAGGTGTCTCAATCGGAGTGGAAAAAGTGCTTCGAAAATTGGTTTGTGCGCATGCAAAAGTGTGTTGATCTTAAAGGAGAATATTTTGAAAAACAATAAAAACCATTTCCAATGATAAATTATTGTGTTTTTAATGCCGGTCCCGAATAGCAACCCTCGTATGGGTACCCATAAACATAGAAAATTTACCTTTACCTAACATTTACTTATGCTTTGTGCCAATATGAAACTCTGAGCGGCACAAAATGACCTTAGGGGCCAGTTTCGACTATGGACGTACCCTAATATTTTATTTATTTTAATATTCGACTTATTTTAAGTCTTTTACTCATGAGAATCTGGTCCATAGGGTGCCGAAAAATAGATCCTTACGAACATGGAAATATGTTAATTCAGAAACTGTAAACTTTCTTAAAGAATTTGAATTTTACGATTTGGCTGAACTAGGAGAGTTATTCAGAAACAGTAACATTATCTTACAAATCCGAACCGAACAATCCATGTCCACTTATTTCGCCTAATTTCTTACGAGATTGGCTTTTGATTACTGTTGATAGCAAATCGTTGTTAGAAATTAACTTGGGCCAGAATATTCCTTTTTATTTTCCTTTAGCATTTGCTTATGACCATCTGTAGCTTCGTTGTAATCGAGTTGGTTATCTGCCATGCTGCGTAACCATACACGCAGAGAAAAGATATGGTTACTATATGGTCACCGCAACAATAATATGTTCTCTACAATAAAAGCATATTTTTAACATATTTATCAATGTATATCGTATCCAAAAAGAATCTACTTATTCGAAATGTCCGCCTTTTGCCTTTACACACGCCTTAAGTCGCACTGTCCAATCGTCAATAGCTGCACGAACCTCGTCCATTGAAAAATTGGCCACAGCTCGAACCAAAGCAGTCTTAAGAGATTTAATGTTGGGGTATCTTTTGTGACAAACCTTATCCTCTAAAACCGTCCACAATTTGTAATTCAATGGGTTCAAATCTGGGCTGCCTAAGGGCCATTCTTCAGAGGAAATAAACGCAGGTAAATTGTTTCGAAGCCAGGCCTGGAACGTTTTAGACTTATGGGCAGCGCAGAATCCTACTGGAAAGTCGATGGCTAGTTTTGGAACAGGAAATTGTTAAGAGGCTTCATAGCTGCTTCCAAAACGGTTTATTGGTAAACTTTGGCCGATGTTTTGACTCCTTGTTCGCAGAAATGCAGGTCAATGACCCCATCGTAAGAGACACCCCACCAGACCATGACTGAAGCTGGGTGATGACCCTTTTCCACCCTTGGGATCAGTTCAGATGCTTCCTTAGATGACCGCGCATACACTCTATCTTTTTGCTTGTTAAATTTTTCTTGAACGGTACAAATTTTTTCATCGGTGAACAAAATTTTTCTGTGCAAGTTATCAGCGTGCTTCACCAAAAGACGTTTGCATTTTTCAATCCTATTTTTTTTTAAAGCTGCAGTCAATAAATGTCCGGTACGTCGTTTGAAAGCCCCAAGTCCCAAGTCTTTTTTAATGATTCGACTCATGGACTGTTGCGTGATATTCATCTCACGGGCCATGATTTTCTGTTTTCGGAGCGGATTTCTGTGAATTCTTGATTTAACGGCTTTGATGACATGCGGTGTGCGAACAGAGCGTGGTCGGCCCGACCGGTGGCGGTCTTTTACATCTCCAGTCTCCTCAACAGTTTTATGCATCGGTAGACGAACATGCGGCTAATCCCTAGTGGCCGGAGCGTTTTGAAAATATCGTTTTTTTCATTTCACACTTGAAAAGCGCTATAACAATTTTAAAATCCCGTTACAGGCTAACGCTATTGAGGTTAGCTTTCAAAACCCATATGACATTAACGGGGTATGTTCAGTTCTACTATTGAAATGGGTGTGTTCAATGTTGTTACAGTATATATGCCGTACTACTCATGAGGGCAAAATTCCAAGGGACCCAATAATCGGCCATGGGCGTGGTATACGAACCCTGGGACCAAAAACCCAGCCCGTAACGTTCGGAGACGTATGGGTATCTTTAAACACAGAAAATTTACCTTTACCTAACCTTTATTTAAGATTTGTGCTAATATGGAACTATGACCGGCCCGAAATGACCTTAGGGACCAATTTCGACTATGGACATATCCTAATATTATATTTATTTTAATATTCGACTTATGTTGAGTCATTTACTCATGGGTATCTGGTCCATAGGGTGCCGAAAAATAGATCCTTATGAACATGGATCTATGTCAATCCTGAAACAGTAAAAATTTCTAAAGAATTTCAATTTTACGATTTGGCTGAACTAGAAGATATGGTTATTCAGAAACAGTAATATTATCTTACAAATCCTAATATGTACATACGAGAGCCGCTACATATTTTCCTGGCCTAATAATGAAAATGCGAACATTTATCATCAAAAATGTTTTTTATTGTTTTTCAAAGTATTCTCCAGCATGATTTATACACTTTTGCATGCACTCAAACCGATTGTCGAAGCACTTTTTCCACTCCGATTGAGACACCTCCAAAACATGGTTTTTGAACGCTTCGACAGCATCTTCTGCCGAGGAAAATCGTTGACCACGCATTTTTTTCTTGATGTGCGCCAATAAAAAGATGTCATTGGGTGCCAAGTCAGGGCTGTACGGCGCATGACCCATCAATTCGACGTTTTGGCCGGCCAAAAAGTCGCTGGTTTGAGCCGATGTGTGAGAGCTCGTATTGTCATGGTGCACAATGATATGTCTTGTCTTGTTCGATTTTTGAATTTCTCCGAAAACTTCAGGCAATCAAATTGTGGGGTACCACTCAGAATTGACCGTCCTACGTTGCTCAAGCAGAACAGTCGCCACATGACCACTATTGCTGAAGAAACAGGCGACCATTCGCTTCGAAGTGCTTCTTCCACGAACAACTTTCGTTGGATTTCGCTCGTTTTCGAAGACCCACACTGTCGATTTCTGTTTTTTTCGGACTTATACGCATAGATCCATGATTCGTCACCTGTGACGATCTTATATACGTCTTTGGAAACACCGCGATCGTATTTTTTTCAAAATTTCTTGCGGCATCCAAGGAGAACAAACCTTTTTTACGGCCAGGTGTTCATGCAATATCGAATGTATGCTGGTGGAATAAATGCCCAAGGATGCCTGTATCTCACGGTATGTCACATGACGATCTTGCACTATCAGTTCACGCACGGCATCAATGTTCTCTGGCACAACGGCCTTTTTGGGACGAGCTTCACGACCTTCGTCTTTGAGCTAGCGTCGGCCACGATAGAATTCATTAAATCAGTTTTTCACAGTGCTATAGGATGGTGCTTAATCGCCATACAAAGATTTAAGTTCATCGATGCACTCTTGTCGTGATAACCTACGTCAAATGTTGTGAAAAATTATCGCACGAAAATGTTCACGAGCTAATTTCATTTTTTTGCCAAATTGATTTTTTCAAGTCACTGTAAACAACACAAATGATGGTCGTACGTCAAAACGTTCTGCTTACGTTTATGCTAAAAAATGTCAAACTTTCCAATGGATATGTCAGATGGCGGCAGGCAACACTTAGTGTTGCCTAGGTCAGAAATATATTTAGCAACCCTCGTAACACAATTTTGTTTATTGACAGAACCACTCCGCCAGAAATGATCCCAATCAGAAAATATTGGGCGTTTCAAATCATCAAGTGACTTTACTTATAGTTCTTGAGTCAGTTTGATCTTTTAAGGATGAAGGCCAAGATCTTTTCGCAAAATACGCCACAGTGTGGATTGAGAGATGCCCCATTCCTGAGAACGATGTGAAATCGACTGATTTGGAGCATTTTCATTGCTTCGCCGCTGACGACGAAGCATCCAAAAGTGAAAATGTGGATCCAAATTAATTCACTATAGCACACACAGCCTGTCGGTTCACTTGCGCACAACGTTTGGAAATCATTTAAAATTACTATCGAAAATTTCAAATTTCGGCCGTAATAATCGGCCGAAATTTGAGTAAGCGCTCTTAAAGTTGCGACCACCGGCTCAGAATTTCGATAGTTATTTTTAATGATTTCCAAACGTTGCTCGCAAGTGAACTTTGTTTAACATGATGAAAATTTTGACTTCGACTAACTTTTTGGCACTGAAAGATGTAAAACATGTTATGGTTATGGTCATGTTAAGTCCTTATGGGAAAACCCGTTGCAACATCCGCTTGAAAACTATAAGGTAGCGAGTTCAAATTCAGGTTTTTTTATGGTTTTCATAATTTGTTTTAAACGTTCTGAGAACAATATATCCTAAAACATTAAAAAGAAAATATTTTTTTCCTGCTAAGTTCATGTTCTACTTACAAGGCCCCGAACATCGATGTCGTTAAATGCCAAATGTAACATATGAAGCCTCCATAATTCCAGAGAAAGTTTTTGAATTTCGATACAAGTGATAATAAGTTACTTGTTTCTTATTGCCTACTTATTCTCTCTTTGAAACATTTATGTTAACTTTTATACGGGGCAAACAGAAAGAGGCTAGTAATAGCTCTCGGAGATCGGATCGACCCCAAAGCAGGATGTGCATTTTTATGGAGCTACATCTTAACTTCGGCGGATTCTTTTTATTAGGGCAGGTTATTTTTATACAATTTCAACTTTGTTGCCGTACTCCTTTGCACACATTAGCGCTTGAAGATGCAATTATAAAACGCCATCTATCGGTACATAGTAACTCGACATTTGACAGTCTAGCCGATTCATTCCTTTTTCTAAAATTTAAAATATAATTTACAGTCCACACCAGTTTATCAACGGCACAAACCATTACCGACAATTAGCCACAATATTATCGACATTTTTGTTTGCAACCCATCCCTAACTTATGCAACGGTTTTAATTGAAAAAGAATTGATTGGAAATAACTTAAAGTTATAAAGTGGCCAGGTTTATTAATTTCTCCTTCAACTGGTGAAAAATTGCTTTATTGAGGCCGGGCCGAATCATTTATACAGGATGGGCCACGGGGTTTAACAATTTAATATTTTTTTACGTTTATATATTTTTTTGTCAGATTATATAAATAACACTTGGATTACATTAATGTTGGTATTTGTTTTACAATTTTTTGTTTTTATATGAGATGTACTACAGGGTGGGCCAAAAGTTACCATGGGGATTAAAAATTAAACAACTTTTTCGTTTATATATATTTTTTTATTTTTTTTTTCAGATTATATAAATAACACTTGGAGAATAAATAATGGAGAGATTCACAACTGAACAAAGAACCTGAATAATAGATTTTTATTATTTAAATCAGCAATCAATTATTTTAACGCAAAATGATGAGTGCTAAAGTTCATTTTCATTTGAATGGCTTTTTTAATGAGCAAAACTGTAGGTTCTGGGGTTCTGAAATCCAAGAGCCATTCATTGACGGGAATCGCACCCCATTAGGTGTACAGTATAGTGTGGGATCACATCTGCAAATATCATTGGGCCTTACATCTTGGAGAATGAAGATGGAAGTGCTGTAACCGTAAATGGAGGGCGGTTACGGTTTTGATAAGACATTTTTTAATGTCCTGTTCTTCTAAACAAACCTGAGGTGAGGTTTCCGCAGAACGGGGACACAATAGCACATTTAAGTAAAATTTTTGGGAGAGTGAATAATATCGAGAAATTGGGAAATTATTTGGCCAGAGCGACCGCCAGATTTGTCAGCACCCGGCTATTTTCTTTGGGGCTATTTGAAGGAGCGAGTATATGTGAACAAGCCCGAGACAATCCTTCAACCCAAGGCCAACATTGTTGCAGAAATTCGAACGCTACAGTCACAATTTTTGAAACATGTTATGGAAAGTGCTCTAAAACGAGCTCATCATTGCAAAGCTGAAAAGGCGGGTCATTTAAGTGACATTATTTTTCATACTTAGTCTAAAAACACTTCCATTTTGTATATTATATAGGGTGATCCATCTTGAGGTATAGCCTTTTCAATGGCCTTTTTTCACAGATTTCGCGTAAGTTGTGTTCAACTTTATTTTTTTTTTCTTTTCAGTATTGTTTGCCATTTCATTATGGAAAGATTTACACCGAAGCAACGTCTTAACGTTGTACAACTAACTGTTTAATGGAAATAAGCGTTCGGTGAGAAACCGTTCGACCTCAATTTTGTTCAGTGATGAGACACATTTCTGGCTCAACAACGGCGTCAATAAACATAACTGCCGCACTTTGGCTGAAGAGCAACTACTTAAACATCAATAAATATATTAAAAAATATTTGGTCCAAAAACATTCAGTACTTTTTATTTTACAGCATAAAACGGGTGTAACAGTACGAGGGCGAGCTGGCCTGGCTCATTTTCTGTTTTACTAGCAACTTTTTTTGTTTTTTAAAAGCAATCTTTTATTAGCCATCTGTCAAAATTTCCGAAATATTTAATGATTATTTTCTTTGTTACAGGTGATTGAAGTAAACAAGTTTTATAATTTTTGAAAAATGGAAAATAAAGAGTTTCGTGCGGTTATTAAACACTTTTATATGAAAGGTTATACGCCACAATTAATCAAAGATGAATTGGATTCTGTTCATGGTGATAATGCACCATCATACTCCACCGTGAAATCCTGGGTTCAACAATTTAAAATGGGTCGTTCAAGTACGGAAGATGAACAACGCTCTGGAAAACCGAAAACTGCTACTATTGAAAACATTAGAAAAATATTTAATGAAGTGACTAAAGATAGACGAATAAAGCTCAGAGAACTTGCTGATATTGTTAAAAAGCACGAAGAACAAGTTTGGAGTATTTTACATGATGAACTCCACATGAAAAAGCTATCTGCAAGAACGCTGCCGCGTTTGTTGACTTTGCCCCAAAAAATCGTCCGTTGGACCAATTCCGAGGAGCTTTTAGCGATTTATCAGCGTAATCCAATAGAGTTCTTGCGCCGATTCATAACTGTTGATGAAACATCGATCCATCACTACATCCCAGAATGCAAAGAACAGTCAAAACAATGGATAGAAGCTGTTAAAAGTGGTCCCAAGTAGGCGAAAACTGTTAAGTCAGCAGGAAAAGTCATGGCCACAGTATTTTTGGATGCAAGGGGTATAATAGTTATTGATTATCTTGAGAAAGGAAAAACTATAAATAGTGAATATTATTGTACATTATTGGATCGGTTGAGTGAAGAAATCAAGATAAAACGACCGCATTTAGGAAAAAAAGTTCTTTTTCATCAAGATAATGCTCCTCAACACACACTGCATTTTTAACTCAACAAAAACTGGCCGAATTACGATTTGAAATTGCTCCGCATCCATCATATAGTCAAGATTTAGCTCCTTTTGATTATTTCTTGTTTCCAAATTAAAATTTGGACCGGTGAGTTGGCCGCCTAGATTGTGTAATATCACAGCTATAGACTTTTTTCTTTGGGGCTACGCAAAGTCCAAATTCTATGCTGATAAGCCAGCTACGATTCAGGTTTTGGAAGCCAACATTACGCTTGTCATTAGAGCCATACCGGTCGCAATGCTGGAACAAGTCATCCAAAATTGGATTCCCAGATTGAACACTCTGAAGCGTAGTTGCGGCCAACATTTAAAGGAAATTTTGTTCAAAAAATAAATGGCATAAAATGTCCTTTCGAAAGAACCACAAATATTCCACATTTTATTTGATGTTTTGAATTTTTATTTTATTTTGAAAAAATACCTTCAGATTGATCACCCATTAAAATCTGAGAAAAAAAATAAAAAAAAAATGAATAAACGAAAAAGCTATTAAAATTTTTACCCTGGTAACTTTTGGCCCATCCTGTAATACTTAACACCAAGGAATGGGTTCCTATATGGCATTGTTGGTGGGATATTTATAACCTGCTCTACACTTTGGAAGTAATAGTATAAGTTAGTAATAAGTAAGTTAGTACGAGTAATAGTATAAGTTAGTTTTATGGTTAATGTTTGTCACTACCAAAATTATTTATGCTAGACCCACCTTTAATTAAACCGATCGACGTTAAATCACCTGCTAATTTCATTAAACGATGTCTGTCTGACCATCCGTCCGTCTATTTAAAGCTTGTAATCAAACTACAGGTCGCAACTGTTATCCGCTTTTCAATAAATTTTGTAGATTTTTGGACCATGGACGGACGCTATTGAAATTGAAAACATCGGTTCAGATTTAAATACAGCTCCCACAAATATGTTTAGCCGATTAAATGTCTTTAGCTTAAGAAGCCACATATAATAGAAAATCTTGATAAAATTAAATTTGCACCAAGGAAGGTCGCTAGTAAAATCGGTTCAAATTTAAATATAGCTCCTACAGTTATGTTTATCCGATTTTATGTTGTCTAGCTCTAGAGGTCCCACATACTACAGAAAATCTTGATGAATTTTGACACACGTTAAATTTTTGAACCAAGGATGCGCGCTAGTAAAATCGCAGAAAATCGGTTTAGATTTAGATATAGCTCCCACACATAAGTTCATCCGATTTTTCTGTTTTAAGCTCTAGAAGCCACAGCTTACGGAAAATCTTGATGAAATTTGAGACACGTTTATTTTTTAAACAAAGAAAGGACGCTAGAGACTTTGAAGAAAATCTATTCAGATTAAGATAAAGCTCCTAAATATATAATCATCCGATTTTATGACTTAAGCTCTAGAAGGTACATCTTTCATCCAATCTTGATAAAATTTTGTACGAGAGAAGTTTTTCGGGCCAACCAAGGATGATGTTGAAATCATGTATTGATATAGCTCCCAACATATACATTCATCCGATTTTGTGTATATAGCTCTAGAAGCTACATCTTACATACAATCTTAATAAAATTTAATTGAAATCTTAATACAAATTTAGCACGAATAATTTGTTCAGATTTAAATATACGAGTAGCTCCCACATATATTTGTTTACCAGATATTGTGTCTTTAGCTCTTACACCCAATATTAATGAAATTTAGCACTAGTAAGTTTTTTGGGCCAGGGACAGACACTATTTAAGAAAAATCGGTTCAGATGTAGATATAGCTTCCATACATATTTGTTTATTCGATTTAATGTCTAGCTTTTACAGCCACATATATCTATATATCCAATATTGATGAAATTTTGCCCAAGTTAGTTCCTTGTACCAAGGACGGACTCTGTAGAGTGGGAGAAAATTAATTCATATTCTGATATCGCTACCACATACATGTTTAACCGATTTAAACTTAAACATTGAAATTTTCTCACAAATTTAAATTTGACATTAGTTTGCAAATCTGGGTGAATTAAGAGTTCGTCCAGGGTACAATTATCTATCACAATTGTAGCCAAGGACTCAAGGATTATTATGAGCTATTAACATTTAAAGTCCGGCTATTGGATATATTTTAGATATTAGATACTAGCCTGAAGTTGACTACTTTTCGTATTTCCGATTTTAAAGAATAGTATTTTTTCTTTTTATTTTTTTTACATTTTTAGGTTTTGGAAATAGATAAAGTGAGATTTAATTTCTGTATCTTATACATTTTAAGAACTTTTGCACCATTTATTAATTATTAAGTGTGGTTTCTTATCTCTCCAAATTTTGTTCGTACCAAATGTGATTTGCTTGGAGTAACTATTTTAAAAACATCTTTTTTTAAAAAAAAATTTACTTTGGATCATCATAACTTCTTTCGTTTAAAAGCGTTAAAGAATGTAGTATAATTTGGAAAGGCGAAAAGGTTTTCTATTTTATGGGGTAAATTTTGCCATCCCGATTTTTCACTTGGAAGATAGCGTACAACTAGTGAAACAAGTCACATTTTTTAGTAACAAAACTCGAATTACTCCCTTTTTATTTTTTCATTTTTTTAACAATTAATTTTTAAAAACAACGTATGCAGCAAGAAAGGTGAGAAATTTCCTTTCTCCTAATCCTAAATTGTATCCCAATCGGAGTTCATTTCCCAGTGCTATGCCCTTAATAACCTAAAAAATGTAACTAATCGAATACCGCAGGATAACAGCCCACAGGCAGAACTGCAATTCATTCACAAGTTCTTTTATAAGTACACTAACCCGAAAATACAAAGATTTTTTAACCGTGTGTCTGTCTGGTTAAATGTTTCATGGTAAATGTTTGATAACGGAGACAAAATAACGTTATATAAGGTCAAATGTACATACAAAATAGTTGAGTTAACATTATATAAGGTTGGTTTTTTCAAAAGAAAGGCAGAGAATTGTGCGACATACTCGTTAACAACAATTTAAAGATCATTCGGTTCTGTTGTATCGATGTTTTTGATCTGCCTTATTAATTTATCTCGCTCTTTAATTCTCATTAATCACAATGGGCGGTACAGTCTGCCTGGCAGTACCGTAGCCAATACATTTCACCAATATTTAAGTTGATTATGAAAAAGAAACAACAAAAAGGTCTCGAACCAGAATAAAAACTGTTCAAGTCACACTAATCAAAAAGGACCAAATAAATGTAAACAAAACAAAAACATAATTAGTAGGTTAATTTAATATTAAAAATTGTAACAGTAACTATATTTTTAATTAAAGGAGGTAACCAATAACTAGTTAACTTAGCAATAAAAATGATTTCTATAACAATCTTCATAGTTAATAATATTAACAATTTAATTGTTAAATTGAACATGTATTGTTTCAATAAATTAGCTATGAAATTTTAATATTAACAATTTTCATGGTTAAAAACAATGCTTTGTTAAAGCAACAATAATTATTTTAATAATAACAATTTTAATGGTTAAAAACTCAACAATGCATTGTTAAAACAACAATAATTATTTTAAAATTAACAGTTTTCATGGTTAAAAAAATCAACCATAGAATAGTTAAATTAACTATTATTATTGTTAAACACCAGGCAACAACAAAATGTTCAAATTAACCTTATATAACGTAGACTCCAAATCTTGTTTATTTATGGTTAAGTTAACCTTATATAATGCCATTTTTCTTCTCAGTGTATGAATTTAATTAACATCAATTTCCATAATCTCGCATACCTGTGTTTTGAAGATTTGGATATTTGGTGTTTACCTGTTACATTTTAAGATTTTTACGAGTTTTTTTGACCCTTTGATTCTGACAAATCATTTTGGTTTTTTACCTGTTACATTTTAAGATTTGTAGGTGTTTTTTGACCCTTTGATTCTGACAAATCAATTTTTATAAAAATATATATGAATAGCACAGTTCGACAACGTCGAAAAATTGAATCTCACTTTATCAATTTTCAAAACCCAAAAAAAGTGAAAATCGGCAATATGGAAAAAAGTGCGCATTTTATGAACAATTACTTGCAAATATGTAAAAAAACTAAAAACGAAAATAAAATTACATTTCTTAAATATCGGATAATACGAAGGTCAACTTCAGCCTAATTTCTAAAATATACCCAATAGCCCGATTTTAAATGTTAATAGTTCTTGAGTCCTTGGCTGCAATGGCCCTTTTTACAGAACTTAAAAATATTTACTAGATCAAATGCCATAGAATTTTGGCCAATGAAAACCAATTCTGGACCACTGTGCACCGTGCAACGCCGGTTGTGAATGTTGTTCGTTGCCCGAACTTTTTGGACAAACTTGCATACCGCAGGTTGTCTAATTTCGGGCAAAACTAATTTTTCACAAAAATACAAGGACAAAAATACAAGCCTTCGAATAAAAATCTCATGCGAAGATTGTGCATTTTAACTTAATCTATTACAATTTTAATTATAATTAGTATGTAAATAATTAATATATAAAGGGTGTTTTTTATTGAGGTAAAGAACTTCGAATTGAAATAAAACACAAGAAAATCGTTTTAATGTCCATCAATTTGGCTTTATTGGAAGGATAATTTTATGCCATTAATGTTTAAATATGATTTCGGGCATGTGGCCGCCGCGGCTGGCTCGAATAAAGCCAATTCTACAGGTCCAATTTGCAACCACTTTTTCGAGCATATGGGGCCGTATGTTGGCAATAACGCCACGAATGTTGGCTTCCAAGTCCCCTAACGTGTTTCTGGTTTGTTGGCGTAGACGAGCGACTTCACATATCCCCAAAGAAAATAATCCAATGGTCCATGTTAACCGATCCATGGTTAACCGAATTAATTGCTCTGATGGACGATTTTGTCGACCATAAAATGGACGGAGCTTGCGGTGAACTTCGCGAACTGAACCATTACTTTCGAAATAAATGTGCACGATTTGCAAGCGTTGTTCTTTTGTCAACCTGTTCGTGATGAAATGGCAAACCAAACTAAATATTAATCACTTGACAGCTGACAAAATGGCCGCCAGTTAAAAAAGTGATGCCAACTTAAAGTTCTATTCCCCAATAAAAAACACCCCTTATATATATACAAGTAGTATATATAATATATTTTCTTCTAATGTTATGTATCAACATATAATACAAAGTGTCTATCAAGAGATCGCTGAATAACTTTGACGTTATTCCCCCTTTTTAGATATTAGGACTCGTCTATTTTGATTGCCAACTTTCTCCCTGGCAAATCAAATCGATCATTCGTCGGTTTAATGTGATAATTACATACTTATTTGCACAATTATAAATCAATCAAGGCATGCACCACTGTGCTGTTGTAAACAATAATTATAAATTGGAAAATTGCAAAATATTTTGTACGTCTTTTAAACACTAACCGCCTGCGGATAGTGATCATCAGTGCCGTGCCATGATCATGAACATCTTCATGATATGGGTTTTCTGTCCGAGAAACATCGTTTTCACAATGGCAACGTGATTCGACATGCCCTATTGTTGCAACATTCATTCATTCTAGGTGGGAGGGCTTGGAGTATCATTCAACAGACCGTAATAAATCATTATCGAATACTTAGAAGAATGGGGCAATTAATAGCCACAGCCAACTCTCAGAAAATTTAAATAATTTTAAAAAATGTAACGTAAACACTTGCATCAATAGTACAATAGACTGACCGCTCAATAATCATTGTTTGTTCCCTTGAAAAATAACAAAATCATAAATTTCCTAAATGAAGAAACACCCCGAGGCATTCAATGGAGTTACGAAACTAAGCTGGCAACGAAATGAATCATTTCGGGGGAAACCGGCTGTAAAAGTACCCATGGGCAGCCAAGGCAAATGAGCGCGTACTTCACTCTCGATGAGTATTCGACTATTGACGAATTCAATTAGAGCCTTAACAGGAATTTATGGATTAATGGCGAAGGTGTGCCAGTCTGGCGGACAACAATTAAACAGTTGTTAAAAGAAAATTTGTCGTTTTAGTAGACGTTTCGGAAAGATGTGAAAACATCCCATTGCAGATGACATTGACATAATAACGCGTTTATGACATTTTCTGAAAAATATCTACACTGAGAAAAAAAATCAGATATATACTACTAAACTTTGTATGTACGAGGGCGACCGCAAAAGTAACTGGCCTAACATAAAAAGAACCGTTTTTTGGAATTTTTATTATTTATCTTTCAACATTATCTCTTTTCAACGCAATACACTTCATCAAACGTTTTTCAAGTTTTTAAATTCCATCCGAAAAATAAGATTTTTCAAGACCTTCAAAATTTGCCTCAGTTTCAGCAATAACCTCGCTATTGGATGAAAATTTTTTGCCACCGCGAATTTTTTTTAAATTTGGAAACAAGAAATAATCAGAAGGAGCTAAATCTGGACTATATGGTGGATGCGGAGCAGTTTCAAATCGTAATTCGGCCAGTTTTTGTTTAGTTAAAAATGCAGTGTGTGTTGAGGAGCATTATCTTGATGAAAAAGAACTTTTTTTCCTAAATGCGGTCGTTTTATCTTGATTTCTTCACTCAACCGATCTAATAATGCACAATAATATTCACTATTTATAGTTTTTCCTTTCTCAAGATAATCAATAAATATTATACCCCTTGTATCCCAAAATACTGTGGCCATTACTTTTCCTGCTGACTTAACAGCTTTCGCCTTCTTGGGACCACTTTTACCAGCTTCTATCCATTGTTTTGACTGTTCTTTGCATTCTGGGATGTAGTGATGGATCCATGTTTCATCAACAGTTAGGAATCGGCGCAAGAACTCTATTGTATTACGCTGATAAATCGCTAAAAGCTCCTCGGAATTGGTCCAACGGGCGATTTTTTGGGGCAAAGGGTAGCTTTTTCATGTGGAGTTCATCATGTAAAATACTCCAAACTTGTTTTTCGTGTATTTTGACAATATCAGCAATTTCTCTGAGCTTTATTTGTCTATCTTTAGTCACTTCATTAAATATTTTTCTAATGTTTTTAATAGTAGTAGCAGTTTTCGGTTTTCCAGAGCGTTGTTCATCTTCCGTACTTGAACGACCCATTTTAAATTGTTGAACCCAGGATTTCACGGTGGAATATGATGGTGCATTATCACCATGAACAGAATCCAATTCATCTTTGATTAATTGTGGCGTATAACCTTTCATCTAAAAGTGTTTAATTACCGCACGAAACTCTTTATTTTCCATTTTTCAAAAATTATAAAACTTGTTTACTTCAATCACCTGTAACAAAGAAATCATTAAATATTTCGGAAATTTTGACAGATGGCTTATAAAAGATTGCTTCTAAAAAAAACAAAAAAAAGTTGCTAGTAAAACAGAAAATGTGCCAGGCCAGTTAGTTTTGCGGTCGCCCTCGTATAACTGATGGGCCAAAAACAAGATTCTTGTTACATAATAGGTTTTGTTGACACTGACAGCTATTTTGCAATCGAAATCTTGACAGAAAGTCAGTATCATTTCTCGACAATACAAAATAAGTCGCTTTACGTTGGGAAATGTCGCTCAACGTTGGGAAATATTAAAAAATCAGCAATATCGGTGCACGCTTTGTTAAGCTACCGAACACTCATTTTAATTCCCATTTTTATAAAATTTGGCATACGTAGTATAGGGTAGGCCGTTTAAAATCTGAATCGGCTGTAAAAAAAGTACTGATAAAAGTACTGATTGAACTTTGTCATTTAATAATGGAACACCATCAAATGCGTTTTCGCTTCGACCAATAGGGTAAACAATTTTTGGCAGGAAATGTAGAATTTTACCGAAAAATCGTGTTTTCAGATGAAGCTCATTTTAATCTCATGGCTATGTCAATAAGCAAAATGGCAGCGAGAACCCACACGTGACTATTTAAAAGCCAATAAAACAACAACGACTGAATTTAGGGTGTGGATTTCGGGCTGGCGGCATCATTGAGCCATTTTTCTTCCAAAATGAGCAAGGAGCCGCCGTTACCATAAACGGTGAGCGTTACCGCGCCAAGCTCAACGAATTTTTGGTTAAAATTCAAGAGAATGACATGAATGACATTTGGTTTCGACAAGACGATGACATTTGGTTTCGTCACACAGCCAACGCATTCATCGATATTTTACGCACGGTTTCTGAAAATCGAAAAATCAGCCTAAATTGTGATGTCAATTGGCCGCCTCGGAGCTGTGAACTGAGTCCATTGGATTATTTTCCGTGGGAAGCCATTAAGGATAAATCTTAAGCAAAGCATCCAAAGACAATTGAAGCGTAGAGACATGAAATCGATGTTGCCATAAACGAAATTCGACCCGAAACAATTCAAAATGTACTGAAAAATTGTGTTGATCGGATGAGGTCCCGCCGAGCCATTTGTGGCATTTTGCAATTTTTGAATACAATTTTGATACATTAGGGGTACCAAAAATTAGTAAATCTTTCAAAAATTCAAATGTGACATTATTTTTAAAAATCAGGGTTGATAAAAACCCCATCCAAGGGGTCCAAAACCAGTTTTACATTGCCTTTTCTGCAGTAGAAGTACAGGGTGTAGTTGGCCAAGCCTGCTCACAGACAAAAAGGTAGTTGGAAATTGGTTGGAACTACAACGATTCGGTTAAGAAAGAGGAATTTCGATTACAATCGCCAAATGTTAAAAATCGTAATAGATATTTGGTTCGAAATATCCAACTGCTGGTTGTGGTAACCAATAGTTTTGCAAACATTTTGTTGTTGAAACCGAAAATTTGTGATGATATTTAAACTTTCATCATAACCAAAAGCAAAATTAATCCTACATATATTAATTCAGTAAGAATATTTCATCACCGAACGCTCATTTTCATAATACAGTTGCCAATAGTTGAAGAAAATTATTTTCACAAAATAAATGCCATAAAATGTCCTTTTAAATTACCAATAATAATTCAAAACTTGATTTGAATTTTTATATTTTTTTTTTTCTGAAAAAATACCTCTAGATGGATCACCCTATATAAATGAAAAAAATATTTTCCGGAATATGGAAACGGGTTGTTATTTAGCGACATTACTCATACTTGATTAGAATTTTCGCTCCTTATTAATCAAAACAACAACCAATTTGTTTTTTGGTGGCGACCCATATTTCCCGAGTTACGGCCACCCAAGGCTTGACAATTAATTGAGCTTAATAAGTTCTTTTCATATTGGGGGCATTATTGCAATACTTTTGAGAACGTCTGAAAATTGCTGCGTACTTAATCAACATTCGGTTGTCAAGATGGAATACGTGGATGGTACGTGCAAACACCAACATTCGGTTGGCAAAAAAGTCGGTTGTGGCAACAAATCTGTTTTCTGTAGCTATATAGACATGGATAGTACGTACATAGTACGATTGGCAAAAAATTCAAAGAAATGCAAAAATTGAATAGGGATACAATATATTTTCTCCATTAATAAAAATCATAAGATAAACTTTCTTATCCTCCGAAAACTATGATCAATTCATTCAACTGCAAGTTTGTTTGTACAAAGTAAGGTCAGCAACAATTCATTTGTCTTTGGCCAATAAAAATAATTAAGTAAATTGGTAATTGTCTTTAATTTGAAAATTTCTTCTTTCACGTCACACACGGACGGATTAAACGGACTGAAAACGAGAGTTGAATACCAACGTTTTTGGCAACTCAGCATGACTAACACATAGAAATTAGACAAACTCAGTCAGACATTGGGACAGCTACCACCTTCACTTAATACGATCTAACAGCATCATCGTCATTCTCATTGCCTGAGTCACTACCAGCATTACCATCGTCGTCGTCTTCGCCATTGCCAACGACACAGCATCATAAAATTTGTCTATCTGCTGCTTGAAATCTGCCATTAGAAAGTTCAATGAAAAATAATTGAGGTAATTTTCAATTTCTATCGATCGAATCGGCGGCGACGTGAGCGAGTGATGACGATGATATATGGTACATTTTAAAAACCAACAACAACAAAGCCCAGCTAATATGTGATCAAATCCAGCACAGCAGGAGACAATGGCTGGCCATTGTACTCGCTGGTATCGAAGGTATGGGTACTCCACCAAAAAATAAACAAAATCGAATCTACCAAAAGCTGCGCACGCGTATTTAACT
Source organism: Hydrotaea diabolus (assembly GCA_963513945.1). Lineage (NCBI taxonomy): Eukaryota > Metazoa > Arthropoda > Insecta > Diptera > Muscidae > Hydrotaea > Hydrotaea diabolus. The sequence goes on along the minus strand of OY740716.1, from coordinate 226,436,898 downwards.
TTATCTGCCTTGTTTTTTTGAGGGGGGAGCCAGGAGTGAGATTCAATGTTCGCTTGCCGGAGGTTAGAGTTTTAAGGGAACCGTTCGCAAGGTAAACATCAACAACATCATTATCAGCAGCAACATATACAGCAGAGGCAGCAGCAGTAAGAGCAACAACAACCGGCAACTTGCAACTTAAGTAACTTTTCTTGATATTCAAATCAAGCGTGCACACAATAACGCATGACACTGCGGGGAGGGGGTATAAGAGCGTAAATATTTGGATGGAAAGAGGTTAACGCTGATGGTGTTTTACTTTGACTGTCAAAAGAAAGTGAAATTTGTTTGGTTTTCATTTTCGTTTAAAAAACGATTATTTACGCTGTTTCAGAGATGTTGTAATGCGGATAAGAATAATGGTGCTGCTGATGATAAAGATAAACGGGTTGCCTTGTGGGAGGCGGGTGTCTTAGAGATTACTTTTAGAGTCATTTCGGAATCTTTAGATAATGAAGTGGAAATGTTATCAAATTAACCGATATAAGCTTATGAACCCATTCATGTACATATGGGTGTTTTCAAAAAAAGATTAACCGTGACCGAAAAATAACAGATTAGTCTCATTTTATGCTAAAGAAATATTAAAATTTTACTGCTTTTTAAGCTTTACCACACGCAGAAAAAAAGTATGGTTGTGGTGACCATATTCGAAGAGGAAATACTATTGCTGGGTATATGGTTGTGGTACAACAATATTATGATCCTCACAACAATAGTATGATTCAAATACAACCATACTATGATCCTCACAACAATAATATGATATACACATAACCATACTATCCCACAACCATAGTATGATTCACTCTCAACCATACTATGACCTCCACAACCATAGTATGATCCTCACAACCATAGTATGTTACACATACAACCATAGTATGATCCTCACAACCATGATATGATTCGCACGCAACAATGTTATGATCCCTACAACCATAGTATGATCACACACAATTGTACTTTGATCCCCAATATAATTATTAGAATTAGTTTAAGTTGTCGACAATAGATTTGAATTATGAAAATTATTAAAAAATTCATTAAATTCAAAATAATAGGAGTGATTTATTTTACAGTAGAAAAAATAAGTTTAAATAAACGTAAGCGTTTTTATTAAAATATTTCAGTTAAACAAAACCAAAGCAGCTTGTTTAAAAAATTTTAATTTCGATAAAAAAAAGTACTATTATTGCATTAGATCCGTACCAATAACATTTGTTCTAAAAAGCATATTTAAATGAAGAAAAGTTACAATCAAAAAGTATGATTGCCGTAATCATATCATTGTTAACATAAAACGCAAAACACAATACTTTTGTCGCACCAACCATATTTATATTGTTGCTATAACCATATTTTCATTTTTAAATTTTGCAGTAATACTATTGTTACATTTCAACAATATTAATATTGCGGCAATTGTACTAATGCCAAAGCTAAATTCAGTTAACAATGCTATGGTTGCGACGAACATACTTTTATTGCGGAAAACATGTTATTATTATTATTGCCGTGACCATGTAGTAACCATATTTTTTCTCTATTGTTACTAAGATAAAACTGACTAAATATTAAAAATTGTTCTTTCTCTCATGTCAACTTTATTGCATTTGTTTTCAGCTTGTAATTTTTATGTGAAGTTTCCGCTTTTACATCTATTTTCCCAAGGAAAATGTTTAACACACACAGAGAAAAAATCAGTTGGAAATCGGTACGAACTTCAAATATTCGATTTGACCAACATACTATTTGTTGCAATCACCAACATTCCTTGGTATTGATGGTTACATGATTCGACTTACCATGAGATGGTTAATAATAGTACGAAACTTACAGCCAACTAGTCGGTTATACCAACCGAATTCAGAAAAACTATTGCTTGTTGTTGTAACAACAATATATTTTTTTTGAAGTCCTGTTCGTTTATATGGGATCTGCTTCGACTTCCAGGTGGAGAAAACGAGCCATTTGACTTGGATGCGTCCCTTAGAGACCTGGGGGTCAGCTGTGTGGGCTTAGCCGGACAATTGAAGAGGTGCAGCACGTCATGTGGTCCCTGATGGCAGGCGGGACAGATGTCCGGAACGTTGGCATCAATTCGTGCCCAGTAAGAATTTAGGCGGCTGCACCATCCAGATCTCAGCTGCGCCAGAACCACGCGCGTCTGCCGAGGTAGTACCTTCTCCTCAGGTGGAATCTCCGTTGGATGCTCCCTTGTACGAGGGCGACCGCAAAACTAACTGGCCTGGCACATTTTCTGTTTTACTAGCAACTTTTTTTTGTTTTTTAAAAGCAAACATTTTCGAGGGCGGTTCGGAAACTTCTTAGCCTAGCACAAAAGCGCGGTATAAACAGAAAAAAGTTAAGTGTTTTGGAAACTTCCATCTCTGCTATGAACACATGTTAAATTTCGATCTGGCAACTCCTTCATATAGAAACAGGTGTTCACAAAAGACGCATCCGCGATTTTTTTACAATGGAAAAATTAGAAATGCGTGGTGTCATTAAATATTTACATAAAAAGGGTTTATCGGGACAAGAAATTCATAATGATATGATGAATGTGTTAGGTGAAAGTGCTCCTTCATATGCAACAGTAAAAAATTGGGTTGCTGAATTTAAACGTGGTCGTACAAGCATTGAAGATGAACCACGTAGTGGACGTCCAAAAACAGCAACAACAACAGAAATTGTAGCCAAAGTGCATGATATGGTATTAAATGATCGACGAATAAAAGTGCGTGAAATAGCTAATATCATGGGCATCTCAAATGATCGAGTCGATTTAATTTTGCATGAAGAACTACAGATGAAAAAGCTTTCTGCAAGATGGGTGCCGCACTTGTTAACAGTCGACCAAAAACGCACAAGAATGAACATTTCTCAAGCTTGTTTGGATCGTTTTCAGCGAAATAAAATGGATTTTAAGCGTCGTTTCGTAACTGTTGATGAGACATGGATCCACCACTATACTCCAGAGACAAAAGAACAATCCAAACAATGGACTGAAGCTGGAGGAAGTGCCCCAAAGAAGGCAAAAACAATTCAATCGGCTAGTAAGGTTATGGCAACGGTGTTTTGGGACTTCAAAGGTATTTTATTGATTGACTATCTGCAAAAGGGTAAAGCAATAAATTCAGAGTACACTTGCAACCTTTCAGATCAATTAAATGTACAAATTCGAGAAAAACGTCCTGGCTTACAACACAAAAAAATAATTTTTCATCAAGACAACGCACCAGCGCACAAGAGTGTTTTAACAATGGCTAAAATCAACGAATTAAAGTACGAGTTGCTTGACCACCCACCTTAATCTCCTGAAGCTCATTTTAATCTCATGGCTATGTCAATAAGCAAAATGGCAGCGAGAACCCACACGTGACTATTTAAAAGCCAATAAAACAACAACGACTGAATTTAGGGTGTGGATTTCGGGCTGGCGGCATCATTGAGCCATTTTTCTTCCAAAATGAGCAAGGAGCCGCCGTTACCATAAACGGTGAGCGTTACCGCGCCAAGCTCAACGAATTTTTGGTTAAAATTCAAGAGAATGACATGAATGACATTTGGTTTCGACAAGACGATGACATTTGGTTTCGTCACACAGCCAACGCATTCATCGATATTTTACGCACGGTTTCTGAAAATCGAAAAATCAGCCTAAATTGTGATGTCAATTGGCCGCCTCGGAGCTGTGAACTGAGTCCATTGGATTATTTTCCGTGGGAAGCCATTAAGGATAAATCTTAAGCAAAGCATCCAAAGACAATTGAAGCGTAGAGACATGAAATCGATGTTGCCATAAACGAAATTCGACCCGAAACAATTCAAAATGTACTGAAAAATTGTGTTGATCGGATGAGGTCCCGCCGAGCCATTTGTGGCATTTTGCAATTTTTGAATACAATTTTGATACATTAGGGGTACCAAAAATTAGTAAATCTTTCAAAAATTCAAATGTGACATTATTTTTAAAAATCAGGGTTGATAAAAACCCCATCCAAGGGGTCCAAAACCAGTTTTACATTGCCTTTTCTGCAGTAGAAGTACAGGGTGTAGTTGGCCAAGCCTGCTCACAGACAAAAAGGTAGTTGGAAATTGGTTGGAACTACAACGATTCGGTTAAGAAAGAGGAATTTCGATTACAATCGCCAAATGTTAAAAATCGTAATAGATATTTGGTTCGAAATATCCAACTGCTGGTTGTGGTAACCAATAGTTTTGCAAACATTTTGTTGTTGAAACCGAAAATTTGTGATGATATTTAAACTTTCATCATAACCAAAAGCAAAATTAATCCTACATATATTAATTCAGTAAGAATATTTCATCACCGAACGCTCATTTTCATAATACAGTTGCCAATAGTTGAAGAAAATTATTTTCACAAAATAAATGCCATAAAATGTCCTTTTAAATTACCAATAATAATTCAAAACTTGATTTGAATTTTTATATTTTTTTTTTTTCTGAAAAAATACCTCTAGATGGATCACCCTATATAAATGAAAAAAATATTTTCCGGAATATGGAAACGGGTTGTTATTTAGCGACATTACTCATACTTGATTAGAATTTTCGCTCCTTATTAATCAAAACAACAACCAATTTGTTTTTTGGTGGCGACCCATATTTCCCGAGTTACGGCCACCCAAGGCTTGACAATTAATTGAGCTTAATAAGTTCTTTTCATATTGGGGGCATTATTGCAATACTTTTGAGAACGTCTGAAAATTGCTGCGTACTTAATCAACATTCGGTTGTCAAGATGGAATACGTGGATGGTACGTGCAAACACCAACATTCGGTTGGCAAAAAAGTCGGTTGTGGCAACAAATCTGTTTTCTGTAGCTATATAGACATGGATAGTACGTACATAGTACGATTGGCAAAAAATTCAAAGAAATGCAAAAATTGAATAGGGATACAATATATTTTCTCCATTAATAAAAATCATAAGATAAACTTTCTTATCCTCCGAAAACTATGATCAATTCATTCAACTGCAAGTTTGTTTGTACAAAGTAAGGTCAGCAACAATTCATTTGTCTTTGGCCAATAAAAATAATTAAGTAAATTGGTAATTGTCTTTAATTTGAAAATTTCTTCTTTCACGTCACACACGGACGGATTAAACGGACTGAAAACGAGAGTTGAATACCAACGTTTTTGGCAACTCAGCATGACTAACACATAGAAATTAGACAAACTCAGTCAGACATTGGGACAGCTACCACCTTCACTTAATACGATCTAACAGCATCATCGTCATTCTCATTGCCTGAGTCACTACCAGCATTACCATCGTCGTCGTCTTCGCCATTGCCAACGACACAGCATCATAAAATTTGTCTATCTGCTGCTTGAAATCTGCCATTAGAAAGTTCAATGAAAAATAATTGAGGTAATTTTCAATTTCTATCGATCGAATCGGCGGCGACGTGAGCGAGTGATGACGATGATATATGGTACATTTTAAAAACCAACAACAACAAAGCCCAGCTAATATGTGATCAAATCCAGCACAGCAGGAGACAATGGCTGGCCATTGTACTCGCTGGTATCGAAGGTATGGGTACTCCACCAAAAAATAAACAAAATCGAATCTACCAAAAGCTGCGCACGCGTATTTAACTTTATCTGCCTTGTTTTTTTGAGGGGGGAGCCAGGAGTGAGATTCAATGTTCGCTTGCCGGAGGTTAGAGTTTTAAGGGAACCGTTCGCAAGGTAAACATCAACAACATCATTATCAGCAGCAACATATACAGCAGAGGCAGCAGCAGTAAGAGCAACAACAACCGGCAACTTGCAACTTAAGTAACTTTTCTTGATATTCAAATCAAGCGTGCACACAATAACGCATGACACTGCGGGGAGGGGGTATAAGAGCGTAAATATTTGGATGGAAAGAGGTTAACGCTGATGGTGTTTTACTTTGACTGTCAAAAGAAAGTGAAATTTGTTTGGTTTTCATTTTCGTTTAAAAAACGATTATTTACGCTGTTTCAGAGATGTTGTAATGCGGATAAGAATAATGGTGCTGCTGATGATAAAGATAAACGGGTTGCCTTGTGGGAGGCGGGTGTCTTAGAGATTACTTTTAGAGTCATTTCGGAATCTTTAGATAATGAAGTGGAAATGTTATCAAATTAACCGATATAAGCTTATGAACCCATTCATGTACATATGGGTGTTTTCAAAAAAAGATTAACCGTGACCGAAAAATAACAGATTAGTCTCATTTTATGCTAAAGAAATATTAAAATTTTACTGCTTTTTAAGCTTTACCACACGCAGAAAAAAAGTATGGTTGTGGTGACCATATTCGAAGAGGAAATACTATTGCTGGGTATATGGTTGTGGTACAACAATATTATGATCCTCACAACAATAGTATGATTCAAATACAACCATACTATGATCCTCACAACAATAATATGATATACACATAACCATACTATCCCACAACCATAGTATGATTCACTCTCAACCATACTATGACCTCCACAACCATAGTATGATCCTCACAACCATAGTATGTTACACATACAACCATAGTATGATCCTCACAACCATGATATGATTCGCACGCAACAATGTTATGATCCCTACAACCATAGTATGATCACACACAATTGTACTTTGATCCCCAATATAATTATTAGAATTAGTTTAAGTTGTCGACAATAGATTTGAATTATGAAAATTATTAAAAAATTCATTAAATTCAAAATAATAGGAGTGATTTATTTTACAGTAGAAAAAATAAGTTTAAATAAACGTAAGCGTTTTTATTAAAATATTTCAGTTAAACAAAACCAAAGCAGCTTGTTTAAAAAATTTTAATTTCGATAAAAAAAAGTACTATTATTGCATTAGATCCGTACCAATAACATTTGTTCTAAAAAGCATATTTAAATGAAGAAAAGTTACAATCAAAAAGTATGATTGCCGTAATCATATCATTGTTAACATAAAACGCAAAACACAATACTTTTGTCGCACCAACCATATTTATATTGTTGCTATAACCATATTTTCATTTTTAAATTTTGCAGTAATACTATTGTTACATTTCAACAATATTAATATTGCGGCAATTGTACTAATGCCAAAGCTAAATTCAGTTAACAATGCTATGGTTGCGACGAACATACTTTTATTGCGGAAAACATGTTATTATTATTATTGCCGTGACCATGTAGTAACCATATTTTTTCTCTATTGTTACTAAGATAAAACTGACTAAATATTAAAAATTGTTCTTTCTCTCATGTCAACTTTATTGCATTTGTTTTCAGCTTGTAATTTTTATGTGAAGTTTCCGCTTTTACATCTATTTTCCCAAGGAAAATGTTTAACACACACAGAGAAAAAATCAGTTGGAAATCGGTACGAACTTCAAATATTCGATTTGACCAACATACTATTTGTTGCAATCACCAACATTCCTTGGTATTGATGGTTACATGATTCGACTTACCATGAGATGGTTAATAATAGTACGAAACTTACAGCCAACTAGTCGGTTATACCAACCGAATTCAGAAAAACTATTGCTTGTTGTTGTAACAACAATATATTTTTTTTGAAGTCCTGTTCGTTTATATGGGATCTGCTTCGACTTCCAGGTGGAGAAAACGAGCCATTTGACTTGGATGCGTCCCTTAGAGACCTGGGGGTCAGCTGTGTGGGCTTAGCCGGACAATTGAAGAGGTGCAGCACGTCATGTGGTCCCTGATGGCAGGCGGGACAGATGTCCGGAACGTTGGCATCAATTCGTGCCCAGTAAGAATTTAGGCGGCTGCACCATCCAGATCTCAGCTGCGCCAGAACCACGCGCGTCTGCCGAGGTAGTACCTTCTCCTCAGGTGGAATCTCCGTTGGATGCTCCCTTGTACGAGGGCGACCGCAAAACTAACTGGCCTGGCACATTTTCTGTTTTACTAGCAACTTTTTTTTGTTTTTTAAAAGCAAACATTTTCGAGGGCGGTTCGGAAACTTCTTAGCCTAGCACAAAAGCGCGGTATAAACAGAAAAAAGTTAAGTGTTTTGGAAACTTCCATCTCTGCTATGAACACATGTTAAATTTCGATCTGGCAACTCCTTCATATAGAAACAGGTGTTCACAAAAGACGCATCCGCGATTTTTTTACAATGGAAAAATTAGAAATGCGTGGTGTCATTAAATATTTACATAAAAAGGGTTTATCGGGACAAGAAATTCATAATGATATGATGAATGTGTTAGGTGAAAGTGCTCCTTCATATGCAACAGTAAAAAATTGGGTTGCTGAATTTAAACGTGGTCGTACAAGCATTGAAGATGAACCACGTAGTGGACGTCCAAAAACAGCAACAACAACAGAAATTGTAGCCAAAGTGCATGATATGGTATTAAATGATCGACGAATAAAAGTGCGTGAAATAGCTAATATCATGGGCATCTCAAATGATCGAGTCGATTTAATTTTGCATGAAGAACTACAGATGAAAAAGCTTTCTGCAAGATGGGTGCCGCACTTGTTAACAGTCGACCAAAAACGCACAAGAATGAACATTTCTCAAGCTTGTTTGGATCGTTTTCAGCGAAATAAAATGGATTTTAAGCGTCGTTTCGTAACTGTTGATGAGACATGGATCCACCACTATACTCCAGAGACAAAAGAACAATCCAAACAATGGACTGAAGCTGGAGGAAGTGCCCCAAAGAAGGCAAAAACAATTCAATCGGCTAGTAAGGTTATGGCAACGGTGTTTTGGGACTTCAAAGGTATTTTATTGATTGACTATCTGCAAAAGGGTAAAGCAATAAATTCAGAGTACACTTGCAACCTTTCAGATCAATTAAATGTACAAATTCGAGAAAAACGTCCTGGCTTACAACACAAAAAAATAATTTTTCATCAAGACAACGCACCAGCGCACAAGAGTGTTTTAACAATGGCTAAAATCAACGAATTAAAGTACGAGTTGCTTGACCACCCACCTTAATCTCCTGATTTAGCTCCCAGTGACTTTTACCTGTTCCCAAATCTAAAAAAAATCCTTGCTGGCAAGCGTTTTACCTCAAATGAAGATGCAATTACAGTTGTAAACCACTATTTTGAAGACCTTGAGGAAAACTATTTTAATCAAGGGATAGAATTGCTAGATAAGCGTTGGACTAAGTGTATTGAAGTTTCAGGAGATTATATTGAAAAATAAAAATATTTTTGAAAAACTAACTATTCTCTTTCATTGATAGGCTAAGAACTTTCCGAGCCGCCGTCGTATAAGCCATCTGTCAAAATTTCCGAAATTTTTAATGATTATTTTCTTTGTTACAGGTGATTGAAGTAAACAAGTTTTATAATTTTTGAAAAATGGAAAATAAAGAGTTTCGTGCGGTTATTAAACACTTTTATATGAAAGGTTATACGCCACAATTAATCAAAGATGAATTGGATTCTGTTCATGGTGATAATGCACCATCATACTCCACCGTGAAATCCTGGGTTCAACAATTTAAAATGGGTCGCCCAAGTACGGAAGATGAACAACGCTCTGGAAGACCGAAAACTGCTACTACTATTGAAAACATTAGAAAAATATTTAATGAAGTGACTAAAGATAGACGAATAAAGCTCAGAGAACTTGCTGATATTGTTAAAATACACGAAAAACAAGTTTGGAGTATTTACATAATGAACTCCACATGAAAAAGCTATCCGCAAGAACGCTGCCGCGTTTGTTGACTTTGCCCCAAAAAATCGTCCGTTGGACCAATTCCGAGGAGCTTTTAGCGATTTATCAGCGTAATCCAATAGCGTTCTTGCGCCGATTCATAACTGTTGATGAAACATGGATCCATCACTACATCCCAGAATGCAAAGAACAGTCAAAACAATGGATAGAAGCTGGTAAAAGTGGTCCCAAGAAGGCGAAAACTGTTAAGTCAGCAGGAAAAGTAATGGCCACAGTATTTGGGGTGCAAGGGGTATAATATTTATTGATTATCTTGAGAAAGGAAAAACTATAAATAGTGAATATTATTGTGCATTATTGGATCGGTTGAGTGAAGAAATCAAGATAAAACGACCGCATTTAGAAAAAAAAGTTCTTTTTCATCAAGATAATGCTCCTTCACACACTGCAGTTTTAACTCAACAAAAACTGGCCGAATTACGATTTGAAATTGCTCCGCATCCACCATATAGTCCAGATTTAGCTCCTTCTGATTATTTCTTGTTTCCAAATTTAATAAAATTTCTTGGTGGCAAAAAAATTTCGTCCAATAGCGAGGTTATTGCTGAAACTGAGGCATATTTTGAAGGTCTTGAAAAATCTTATTTTTCGGAAGGAATTAAAAAACTTGAAAAACTTTTGAAGTGTATTGAGTTGGATGGAGATTATATTGAAAAATAAATAAAAATAATTCAAAAAAAACGGTTCTTTTTATGTTAGGCCAGTTACTTTTGCGGTCGCCCTCGTATACTGCTGCTGCGACTTCATCGGCGTGAATGTTGATAAGACCTCCCTGATAGTTTCGGTGATCTAAAGGTTCTTTCTTAAACCGCTGGACCTCTCTCTCTAGATCATGAAGATCGTACCTGATCTGCCTGGGCGGAGGCATCCTGTCCAAGAGATGGTGGTTAGGATGACTGCTGCGTAAATACCCTAGCAGGTATTGCTTAGAATGCAGGAAATTGTGCCTGCGCACGGTAAGGACCTTCGTCTCCTCATGTTTATGGTCCTCAGTAGACACCCTGTTGATGTTCTGAGGGCGGCATTCTGGCAAATCTGAATTTTCTTCCACTGCGTCGTACTCACGTTCGCCGACCACACTGGTGTTGTGTAGTTCGCTACAGACCGACCTATCGCTTTGTAAGAGGTCAACAGGGTTACTTTGTCGCCAAGTGAATTGAGGACCTTGTTCCTACTTTTGAGTGTATCGCAGATAGCCGTAGCATGTGCAAAGGATCGAGAAAGGCTGTCCACTGTGACCCCAAGGATTTTGGTGTAGTTGGTTGTCAGGACGTTGACGTCAACGACTTTCACATGGAGTGACAACCGCACCTGTGGTGTACGATGCTGATGCGAGGAAGACTGCTGGGGAGGCCCATAGTTGGATGATTATGACGAAGACGACGAAAATTTAAACGGCGATAATGACACCAAATCCAGTACCCTCTGCTCACTAAGTTGATACAGCATAAGGCTTCGCTATACTTTCTGATGTGGTTCAGACCTGAACACCTCCTGAGGTGCACTTATTCCATGCAAAGATTACACCTTACAGACGTTGGACGATACACCGGTTCTGACAAACCCAACAGATCCAAGGTCCAGGTCCTTGTTCCGTCGCGGCTCGGACTAGTAATATTCGGAGCAGGCATTCCAGGAAGTGCTGCTCCCACGACAAAAAATAACACATATCGTTGAGGTAACTGCCCCTGGCCAAAAAATGTTTGCTTCGGGTCAATCCGGTAAATAAAACCCGTAATAGCGGAATTGAAACTATTGGTGGCCACACTTGTTGATTATAATAAGCAACCAATTATGAAGTACATGTTACGTTGGTACCATAATTGGTGGTGACAATAAATAAATTCTTTGCAGTAACCAAACCCTGTTTAGTTCGCTGTTGTAACAAATTGCACTATACAACAAAAGTTCCGACTTTCGCGGGTGTTAAATGATTTCTTCTACAAAGTAGGGACATAAATACTGTTACACACGTTTTATGCTGTAAAATAAAAAGTACTGAATGTTTTTGGACCAAATATTTTTCAATATATTCTTGTTGATGTATATTGTATCCAAAAAGAATCTACTTATTCGAAATGTCCGTCTTTTGCCTTTACACACGCCTTAAGTCGCAGTGGCCAATCGTCAATAGCTGCACGAACCTCGTCCTTTGGAAAATTGGCCACAGCTCGAACCAAAGCAGTCTTAAGAGATCCAATGTCGGGGTATCTTTTGTAAAAAACCTTGTCCTCTAAAACCATCTACAATTTGTAATCCAATGGGTTCAAATCTGGACTGCCTGAGGGCCGTTCTTCAGAGGAAATGAATGCTGGCAAATTGTTTCGAAGCCAGGCCTGGGACGTTTTAGCCTTATGGGCCGGCGCAGAATCCTGCTGGAAAGTCCTTGGCTGGTCTTGGAACAAGGAATTGTTAAGAGGCTTCACAACAGCTTCCAAAACGGTTTCTTGGTAAACTTTGGCCGATGTTTTGACTCCTTGTTCGCAGAAATGCAGGTCAGTGACCCCACCGTAAGATACACCCCACCAAACCATGACTGAAGCTGGGTAATAACCCTTTTCCACCCTTGGGATCAGTTCAGATGCTGCCTAAAATGACCGCGCATACACTCTATAATTTTGCTTGTTAGTATGCTTGTTAAAAATTTTTTTCATGGGTGAACAAAATTTTTCTGTGCAAGTTATGAGCGTGCTTGACCAAAAGACGTTTGCATTTTTCAATCCTATTTTTTTAAAGCTGCAGTCAATAAATGTCCGGTACGTCATTTGAAAGCCCCAATTCCCAAGTCTTTTTTAATGATTCGACTCATGGACTTTTGCGTGATATTTTGTTTTCGGAGCGGATTTCTGTGAATTCTTGATTTAACAGCTTTGATGACATGCGGTGTTCAAACAGAGCGTGGGCGGCCCGACCGGTGGCGGTCTTTAACATCTCCAGTATCCTCAAACAGTTTTATGTATCGGTAGACGAACATGCGGCTTATCCCTAGTGGCCGGAGCGTTTTGAACATATCGTTTATTTTCATTTTACACTTGAAAAGCGCGATTACAGCGATACGGTTCTCATTATCTGACCACTCCATGATGAAAGTTGAAACAATTTTTAAATCCCGTTACATACTAACGCTATTGAGGTTAGCTTTCAAAACCCATATGACATTAACGGGGTATGTTCAGTTCTACTATTGAAATGGGTGTGCTCAATGTTGTAACAGTATTTATGTCCATAATAAGTCTGAAGGACATGTTACGTTGGTACCAATAAATGGTGGTGACAACGGATAAATTCTTTGTAGTAACCAAACCAAGTTTAGTTCGCTGTTGTTACAAATTGCACTGTACAACAAAAGTTCGGACTTTTTTGGGTGCACACAGAAAAATGATTAGTTGGAACTAAAGAGTGATTTTTTTGAGGTTAGGATTTTCATGCATTAGTATTTGACAGATCACGTGGGATTTCAGACATGGTGTCAAAGAGAAAGATGCTCAGTATGCTTTGACATTTCATCATGAATAGACTTACTAACGAGCAACGCTTGCAAATCATTGAATTTTATTACCAAAATCAGTGTTCGGTTCGAAATGTGTTTATCGACAAATTTTGTTCAGCGATGAGGCTCATTTCTGGTTGAATGGCTACGTAAATAAACAAAATTGCCGCATTTGGAGTGAAGAGCAACCAGAAGCCGTTCAAGAACTGCCCATGCATCCCGAAAAATGCACTGTTTGGTGTGGTTTGTACGCTGGTGGAATCATTGGACCGTATTTTTTCAAAGATGCTGTTGGACGCAACGTTACGGTGAATGGCGATCGCTATCGTTCGATGCTAACAAACTTTTTGTTGCCAAAAATGGAAGAACTGAACTTGGTTGACATGTGGTTTCAACAAGATGGCGCTACATGCCACACAGCTCGCGATTCTATGGCCATTTTGAGGGAAAACTTCGGAGAACAATTCATCTCAAGAAATGGACCGGTAAGTTGGCCACCAAGATCATGCGATTTGACGCCTTTAGACTATTTTTTGTGGAGCTACGTCAAGTCTAAAGTCTACAGAAATAAGCCAGCAACTATTCCAGCTTTGGAAGACAACATTTCCGAAGAAATTCGGGCTATTCCGGCCGAAATGCTCGAAAAAGTTGCCCAAAATTGGACTTTCCGAGTGGACCACCTAAGACGCAGCCGCGGTCAACATTTAAATGAAATTATCTTCAAAAAGTAAATGTCATGGACCAATCTAACGTTTCAAATAAAGAACCGATGAGATTTTGCAAATTTTATGCGTTTTTTTTTAAAAAAAAAGTTATCAAGCTCTTAAAAAATCAATGATTCGGTGCAAAACAGGAAGTTCGGTTGCAATCAACAAATGTTTATAATTGTAATGAATATTCGGTTCAAAATACCACAAAATGATAAATATGATCATTAACTGCACTCACAACTTATAGATCGGTCACACCAATAAAACGAATAAGGGTTGTGGCAACCAATAGCTTTACAAACATTTTGTTGCTGTAACTAATTATTTAATAGTTTTTTTTTTAAATTAAACAATTCGATTATTACTGAATTTAAGACAAACGATTAAACAAATTTTTTTTCCAGTAAAATTTAAATATTCTTGGTTAGTTCAAAAATTCCCTTAAGAAGGTTCGGATACTTGGTATGTTGCACCGTTATTACAGTTTAGATAACAGAAATTTACAGAGCACCAACTAGCATTCGGTTGTACTTATGGAATTCTTGAGGTACATGTAACCTTAATCATTCGATTGGCAAAAAAATTCGGTGGTGGCAACGAATCTGTTCTCTGTGTGCATAATCGGAAATGGTCATTCCTCAACAACACTTTCCAAGGATCACTTTCAAATATTTTCAAAAGATTGTAAATAGTTACTTATTGCTGCAATTTCCACTTCAAGACATTCAAATTAAACTGCATTAATTTCTATATGAAATGAGCCTTCGATTTTGAAAGAAAGTAAATGTCACCATAAATCACAGCTCAATGAAATGGAAACACATGAAAAGGTACCCACTTCCTTCGCGTACCAAACTAGAGAACTTTCAATCTCTAAGAAATGAAACGTACTTTCTTCGTCTTCACGGTGGAAAGCCGCAACAATGAGCACGATCATGGCCCGAAAGTACGTACGTACGTACATACATACACACGTTCCTTCAAGATCAAACCGCAACAACGGCCCGAAGCAAAAGGGAAACTATTTGGGCGATATGATCACAATCACTTTACCATCGCCATCGGCAGCAGCTACGTCGGCGGCGGCGGCAAAAAAAAGTTTAACCCAAATAATATTTATTATAAACAATTACAATTGCGTTTGCGTTGTTCATTGCATAAAAAAATATATGGAAAAGAAATGGCAAACAGACAATGCAGAATTCATTCTGACAACAATGGGTACCGAGGCATTTCCTTTTCTTGTTTTCTCTCCCTCTTTCGGTGCAAACGACGGAAACCCAACTAACTTATGAAAGCGATCTAACGGACACATGGAAGGAAGGACGGACGGACGAGCGGACTGTCGTTTCATGCCAAAGTGTTTGTTAAGCAAAACATTGGTGCCATACATACAACCCACGAGGAGCATACCTGGATTCTGGTCAAACTTTAAATAAAGACGTAACGAAACCACACGCAGAGGAAAAATAGGGTCACGGCAATAATAAAATGTTCTCCGCAATAAAAGTATGTATGTTTTTTGTTAATAAAATTCAATTTTGACAATAGTATGAGTGCCGCGATATTAATATTGTTTAAATGTAACAATAATTTTATTGTCAAATTTAAGAAATGAAATATGGTTGTAGCAACAATATAATATTAATATTATGTTAACAATTATATGATTACGGCAATCATACTGCATGCTTGTTATTTTCTTCATTTAAATATGCTTTTTAAAACAATGTTATTGTCACGGATCTAATGTAAAAATAGTACTTTTCATATGGAAATTAAAATTTTTCAAACAAACTGCTTCAGTTAAACAAACTGAGGTAGTTTTAATAAAAACGCTTTCGTTCTTTTAAACTGATTTTTTCTACTGTTAAAAAAAATCTCTCCTATTATTTTGGATTAACTTAATGTATTTTTAAATAATTTTCATAATTCAAATCTATTGTTGGCAACTTAACCCAATTCGAATCAACATTTTTGGGGATCACAGAATAATTGGGTGTGATCGTACTATGGTTGTAGGAACCATAAAATGGTTGCGTGTGAATCATACTATAGCTGTGAGGATCTTACTACGCTTGTATGTGAAACATACTATGGTTGTTAGATCAAAGTATGGTAGAGAGTGAATCATACTATGGATGTGAGGATCATTGTATGGTTATGTGTGATACATACTATTGTTGTGAGGATCTTAATATGGTTGTATTTGAATCATACTATTGTTCTAGAATCATAATATTGTTGTACCACAACCAAATACCCGACAATAGTATAATGCTCTTCGAATATTATTATCCCAACCATACTTTTTTTCTACGTGCATCTGCGATCTTCTTTTAAGTCGAAGAGCTGTGTATATGTTAAAGTCTTCCCCCAAGGTACGAGGGTTGCTATATATATTTCTGACACTAAGTGTTGCCTGGCGCCATCTAATATTTCCATTGGAAAGTTTGACATTTTTTACGTACTCAAAACGTTTTGACGTACGACCATCATTTGTGTTGTTTACAGTGGCCTGAAAAAATCAATTTGACAAAAAAATGGAATTAACTCGTGAACATTTTTTTACAACTTTCGACGTGGATTACCACGACAAGAGTGCATCGATGAACTTTAATCTTTGTAAGGCGATGAAGCACCATCCTATAGCACTGTGAAAAACTGGTTTAATTAATTCAATTGTGGCCGACGCTCGCTCAAAAACGAAGGTCGTGAAGGTCGTCCAAAAACGGCCGTTGTGCCAGTGAACTAGATGCCGTGCATGAACTAATAATGCAAGATCCTCATGTGAAGGAGGCATCCTTGGGCATTTCTTCCACCAGCATACATTCGATATTGCATGAACACCTGGCCGTAAAAAAGGTTTGTTCTCATAGGATCCCGAACAATTCGACAATCGCTCAAAAAAAAGGCTCGTGTCGATTGGTGCAAAGAAATTTTGAAAAAATACGATCGCGGTGCTTCGAAAGACAATTTCGTCACAGGTGACGAATCATGGATCTATGCGTATGAGCTCGAAACAGCAATCGACCGCGTGGGTCTTCGAAGACGAGCCAAGTCTAACGAAAATTGTTCGTGGAAGAAGCACTTCAAAGCAAATGGTCGCCTGTGTCTTCGGCAAAACTGGTCATGTGGCGACTGCTCCGCTTGGGCAACGTAGGACGGTCAATTCTGAGTGTTACCTACACCACAATTTGTTTGCCTGAAGCCTTCGGAGAAATTCGAAAAACGAACTAGAGAAGACGACTCATTGTGCACCACGACAATGTGAGCTCTCACACATCGGCTAAAACCAGCGCCTTTTTGACTGGCCAAAACGTCGAATTGAGGGGTCATCCAACGTACAGCCCTGATTTGGCACCCAATGACTTCTTTTTATTACCGCACATCAAGAAAAAAATGCGTGGTCAACGATTTTCGTCGCCAGAAGATGCTGTTGAAGCGTTCAAAAACCATGTTTTGGAAGTGTCTCAATCGGAGTGCAAAAAGTGTTTCGAGAATTGGTTTGAGCACATGCATAAGTGTATAAATCATGCTGGAGAATACTTTGAAACACAATAAAACCATTTTTGATAATAAATATTCGCATTTTCATTATTAGGCCTCAAATATATATAGCAGCCCTAGTATTCTGCTTGGCAAATAAGACATATTAAACGCAATACTTGAGAATATCGAGCCCTTACCGCGAAAAATACGTGCGCCACTCGATTTTTAATGAAATAGAATAGAAATTTTCTCCAGATAAATTAGACAAAAAAACCCTCTCCTGTAAAATTTTCTTTTTGGCGCTTACGTCGTCGTAAGGGCTCGATATGACTCGAACGATAATTGTCAGGTTACATAGCCGAAGGAAAAAGTCTACTTTCGACTTTTTTGTTTCCACTGTTTCTTCACGAAGTTTTTGTAGCAACACAATTTTTATACCATCCCACGGTGGGGGATCCCTAAAAATTTTCATAATAACGGCTAAACGTCATAAACAGTTTGTTATGGCAAATACGCGAAATCGGCCCAGGGGGAAAAGTTCCTATTTAAGGGACTAAAGTGCAAATCATAAATTTTCGTGGTCGGGCTATGGTTAAACTGGACAGAAAAGGACATAGTTGCTGGACGTTTTGATTCTTGTGACCAAAAAATAATTGAATACATATATGTATTTCAGCAGTTATTACTGACATAAAGGGTGTTTTTTTCAATTCAATTCATTCAATTTAAAGCAAACATTTCTACGAAAATAAATATTTTTTATACCCTCCACCATACAATCTAGGGTATATTAGTTTTGTCATTCTGTCTGTAACACCTTGAAATAAACATCGGAGACCCAACAAAGTATATAAATTTTTGATCCTAGTAAAATTCTAAGACGATCTAGCCATGTTGTCCGGATGTCCGTCTGTCGAAAACAAGATAGAGCCTGCATGAAAACAGCTAGGAAACTGAAATTTGGCACAAACATCTGTAGTTAACCTAGCATGGTTGGTATTGGGCTATATAGCTCTACGGGAAGTTGGTGTTGGAGACCCTCAACCGACACTACCTTAAAAAAATTAGTTTTTTATTTGGAAATATCCGTTCAGTTTCTTGAGAAAATCACTGAAAATTTGCAAATAATAATCTCTATACAGGCGCAATCATCTATGTAAAAATGATTTAGATTGGGCCACCATTTCTTGTACTTCCCATACAAACGGCCTTATGGGCCTTGAGAAATAATATGACTATAACTCACCACAAACTTGACCTATCGAAATGAAATTATACACATCAAGATTTCTATATACAACACACTTCTACGCTGAATTCGATTGAGATCGGAAAAGTCCTACTGGTACCTCCCACACTAACGGTCGCATGGGCCTTGAAAAATAATATGACAATAGCTCACCACACACTTGACCTATCGAGACGAAATTTTCGGCATAAAGATTAATATATAGAACAGACTTTTGCGCTAAATTTGGCTAAGATCGGAAAGGCCCTACTGGTACCTCCCACACAAACGGCTCATGGGCCTTGAAAAATGATATGACAACTCACTACAAACTTGACCTATCGAGATGAAATTTTCTACATAAAGATTTTTATACAGAACACACCTATGTGCCAAATTCTGTTGAGATCGGAAAAGTCCTACTGGTACCTCCCACACAAACGGTCTCATGGGCTTTGAGAAATATTATGACGAAAACTTACCACAAGCTTGACCTATCGAAATGAAATTTTGCACATAAAGATTTCTATATAGAACACACTTCCGCACCAAATTTGGTTTTATTTGGGAATCTGGTGGAGATTATCCAAAGTTCGGCACAGCCAAACTTAAAATTTTTTACTTGTTTATTTTCAAGTTTCCGCAAGGATTAGACTCGGACGCATGGACCGGAGGAATTCGTAGCAAAGGTTTTAATCGCCTGATTTGTATTAACCGCCCATGCGGTACGAATTTTGGCCACACAAGCCAAAAAGTCCCGCAACTATGCCATTTTTTAGAAGTATTCAGGGCAACCTAACTAACATTACATATTTTAACTATTGAAGCGAAGTACCTTCAGCCCCTTAAAGGAAAACTTTTTTCCCCTTATCTGATTTTGCCCATTTACAGCGTATGACCACAAACCATTATCATGCGAAATTTCAGGATCCTAGATTCGTTCGACCGCTATCGTGCTTTCAACAGACACACGGACATGGCTAGGTGGTCTTAGAATTTTACGTCGATCAGAAATATATACATATAAGAGCGCCCATGAAATACATAGAAAAATGGAAAAGTGTTATTGTTTCCGCCCATTTTCTAGTATATTGGGCATCAAAAATAATATCCGTGCAATTTTTTTTTCAATCGGATGGAAACCGGCCAGACCATCACGACTTTTATCCCTGAAATACGGTAAACCAAGTTGCAAGCTTTGATTAGCTATAACTCGTAAGCCAGAAGACTTTTGGAAAATAAACCATAAGCGTTTGTGTTGCAAATATACAGGCAACAATTTCTCTTACACAATTTTGACCTAGCTATGACCCTTTATGGTGTTTTCAGGGGTAAAATTTCAAATTTGAGTCAAAATTTTTTCAAACGTAAATTAGTAATTATTTAATTACTTATTTTTGAGGCACAATCTACTAGAAAATGAGCGGGGAGCGGAAAAAATAACACTTTTTGTTTTATGGGCACTCTAATACATATATAAGTACTTCATAGGGTCCCAGATCTACATTTAATAGACTATCCACCTTCGGTGGAGGGTATAAGAAAATATCATGCAGAAATACAAACTGAAAAAAATCTAAATTTGGCCGTAGCGACTATAAATTTTAAATATGCAGAAAAAAGCCAAATGAAACAAGCCGATGGACCCCTTGGCGGATTCTAAATTTACCCAGATTTCAAAAACAATGTCCAAGTTGCATTTGTGTGAATTTTTCGTTATTTTTATTTTTGACCTTGAAAGCCTGTGGTACCCATATGTTGTAGAAACCTTTCATTCCCAGAGTGTACTCCAATGTTTCAATTGTGAGCGGATAAGTAACTTCGTTCATAGTCACCGCCATTTAAAAGTTAATCGAAACTTTTTTTAAATTCTAAGTTGTAAAGAATATATATCATGGCATACGGGCATTATTGAGAAAACCCTGATAAACCTGATTCAATGAGGCGGCCCTCGTAGAATCGTACTGCCACTGCTGCATCTAAAGCACAACAACACCGACATTGTGCCGCTTGACTTCAGATCTAAATGAAATGATTTTGTAAAAGATGTAATAACCGCATTTGGCCCACTACCACCAACCGCTGCCGATCGCTCATGATTTGTTGTTCCGTGTAGCACAAACAAAGTAAACAAACCTCAGTGCCCACGCGTGCTGAGGAGCGCAACTGCTGTTGGCTGTGGCTTGCTAAGCAGCGTCATGACGATGGAAAAAGCCCTCAGAAAACAGAAACATTTTTGTCAGTTGAATTGCCCACAAACATGTGCTGTGTTTGTTGCTGTTGCTTTGTTTTCCTCAGTGAATGACTGCCAGTCTGACTGGCTGACACGAGTGACTGACGGACAAGAAGTCAACAGATAAACTCCCATGGTCGGGTTATGTGCGGTGCATGGAGTTCGGGTCCGTTGGGTTGCATGTCACTTTTTTGATTTGAACAGTTTACGAGTATTTCACTTTAAATTATAACGTCTTTTTTTCTGTTTGTTTCTTTCTTATTTATTATTTTGACTGAATGGAATTGGGTCATTTCACTGCCAAAAAAAAAGGTTTTCCCGAAAAAAAATCTCCTAGAATCTTTTGCCAAAAATCTGTGCTGGTTATAAATTTCAACCTTCAGGGGACGCAATCACTTTGTGCTAAATGCCCGTTACAGGCAGTAATATTCTGTTGGCCGGCATACTTTCGCACAGTGTTCGGCAACGAGTGGAGTTGGGATGAGGTGTGTCTAAAGATACACTTATTTGCTTTTTTGCACTGCAGACTGTGGCGACACTGTTGGTCGAAAAGAGTGGAAAGTGTGCGTGGCTGACGGGAGATTTGTATTCGTCTGCCTTTCAGTTGCCATCATGCATTGGACACGCGAGGAGAGGTCATTTTGTGTTGAAGCGTATTTTTCAAATGCGCACTCGATCATTGCAGTGCAGCGTGCTTTTCGTTAACGATTCGCTGTTTCCCTACGCGGACGTTGTTCAGGGCGGCAATCAATTGTTAAATGGGTAACTTCATTCAGAACAACAGGGAATGTGTCATGTGTACGAAGAGGACCTGAGAGATGGATTAAACCACTACAAAACATCGAGAGAGTTAGAGCAGCAGTACTGCAATCTCCGCAACGCTTTGCTCGCAAGCAATCACTCGCTCTTGGCATTTCCAGACGTTCTCTCCACCGGATTCTTTATTATGAACTGAGGCAATGCAATTAGAAAATACATGATTCCTAAAGGATGGCGGCACTGCACACACAGCAAGGGTTACCATGAATTGTTTGAGGCAAATGTTTCCTGGACGGCTTATCTCTTTGAGGGGTGATGTGAACTGGCCGGCACGCTCATCAGACTTAGATACATGCGATTTTAATTTTTTATTTTATTCCTAAATAAGCAAATTACCGCGTTCCACTCTGTACTTTTGCCCACAACATTAAAAACATACAGAGAAACAATAGCAGTGTTCGTTTCGGGTAAGTAGCTTAGTAATCAGGTAGTTTGCAATATGCTGAGTATGGTAACATTAATAAGAATTAAAATTAATATGGCACCATTGTTTTTTTTTATACATCAAAACGAATTTAACAACAAGAGGTCTCGAACTCGTTAAAAGCAGACAGAAAGAAACTACATATAATGTGATAAAATGGGCAGTGAAATAAACTTATTTGTAACAACTTTAAATTGAAAAAATTGTGAAATGGCTTAAAAATATCAGTTAAAGTTAATTTATAGTTTCACTTATTCCATCTCGTGCAGAAGAACCCAATCCGAATTCGCTGAAGAGACCTCTTCTTGTTTGATTTTTTTTAAAACACAAGACAAAAAAGATATATATGAATATAATTTATTCGTATATATAATAAGACTAAGAGATAGATAATTAGAGATAGTATGTATGGCAACTCTTGACTCCTAAACAAATTAAAGCAACTCGCAAGCTAATCGAGCGTTGCTGTTTAATCTCTACCTTTCTGCAATTCCACAGCCAGCTAACTGCGTAGAACTCATGCCGTACGCTAACGACTGCACGATTCTGGCGTATGTCCCCAAAACCGATGACAGCTATAGGGTAAAAATCTACCTAGCTGATCTTGCCATTTTTTCGCTGCTATGAACTTTAAGATATCCAACATAGAATTAACAGTTATATTTAAGAGTCGATGACAAACTAATTCCGGCCACCAATTACCCGAAACTTTAAGGAGTCACGTTAGACAGTCTTTTAAATTCCTCAGTGGACTTCTCTGTTATCTGCGATAAACTGAGAAGTAGAAACATGATCCTCAAGTGGAGGCATTAAAGGAGCAATCCGACTTTCTAAAACCCCAATACTTTTTGTCGCACCAAACTTATATATAAGGGCGGTTCGGAAAGTTCTTAGCCTATCAATGAAAGAAAATAGTTAGTTTTTCAAAAATATTTTTATTTTTCAATATAATCTCCTGAATCTTCAATACACTTAGTCCAACGCTTTTCTAGCAATTCTATCCCTTGATTAAAATAGTTTTTCTCAATGTCTTCAAAATAGTGGTTTACGACTGTAATTGCATCTTCATTTGAGGTAAAACGCTTGCCAGCAAGGAATTTTTTTAGATTTGGGAACAGGTAAAATTCAGTGGGAGCTAAATCAGGAGAATAAGGTCCGTGGTTAAGCAACTCGTACTTTAATTCGTTGATTTTAGCCATTGTTAAAACACTCTTGTGCGCTGGTGCGTTGTCTTGATGAAAAATTATTTTTTTGTGTTGTAAGCCAGGACGTTTTCCCGAATTTGTACATTTAATTGATCTAAGAGGTTGCAATGGTACTCTGAATTTATTGTTTTACTCTTTTACAGATAGTCAATCAATAAAATACCTTTGAAGTCCCAAAAAACCGTTGCCGTAACCTTACCAGCCGATTGAATTGTTTTTGCCTTCTTTGGGGCACTTCCTCTAGCTTCAGTCCATTGTTTGGATTCTTCTTTTGTCTCTGGAGTATAGTGGTGGATCCATGTCTCATCAACAGTTATGAAACGACGCTTAAAGTCCATTTTATTTCGCTGAAAACGATCCAAACAAGCTTGAGAAATGTTCATTCTTATGCGTTTTTGGTCGACTGTTAACAAGTCCGGCACCCATCTTGCAGAAAGCTTTTTCATCTGTAGTTCTTCATGCAAAATTAAATGGACTCGATCAATTGAGATGCCCATGATATTAGCTATTTCACGCACTTTTATTCGTCGATCATTTAAAACCATATCATGCACTTTGGCTACAATTTCTGTTGTTGTTGCTGTTTTTGGACGTCCACTACGTGGTTCATCTTCAATGCTTGTACGACCACGTTTAAATTCAGCAACCCAATTTTTTACTGTTGCATATGAAGGAGCACTTACACCTAACACATACACCATATCATTATGAATTTCTTGTCCCGATAAACCTTTTTATGTAAATATTTAATTACACCACGCATTTCTAATTTTTCCATTGTAAAAAACTCGCGGATGCGTCTTTTGTGAACACCTGTTTCTATATGAAGGAGTTGCCAGATCGAAACAAAATTTAACATGTGTTCATAGCAGAGATGGAAAATTCCAAAACACTTAACTTTTTCCTGTTAATGCCTTGCTTTTTGTGCTAGGCTAATAAGTTTCCGAACCGCCCTTATATTTTGTTGCTGAGAATACAGTATTACTGCCGTGACCATAAAGTAACCATATCGTTTCTCGGCGTGCATTGTGCAACCAATCCTAAGGCCATATCTAAGTGACGTTGAGAATGTCAAGTTGAATAACAATTAAATTCTTATACACAGTGACCGGGACCTACTGTTAAACGCCGGCTAATGCATTTTATGTAGAAGTTTTTTCATGGCTTTGAGATAAATCTCTTACTCGTTAAGTCGCCGGCATTAACAAGGGTTGAACCTGGGTTAACTGGAGGGAAACTTTCATCACACCACGGCGACCCACAATCAATCTAGAATCAGGTCATATGAATGACGACGCTATGACTTGAACCATGAACCGACTTTTTCCGCATGTGCTAGTAGAATAAGAAAATCAAGGATATTCTCTGGAATATCAAATCTCTCAAAATGTTATTTCCCTTAATAGTTTTTTTTTTGTTTATTAGTACTTCCCAGAATTAGGGCAGCAGTTAGTGGTTGACAAGTTAGCGTAGACTAAGGGCTTGATAAAAAAAATGATATCAAGCTACAAGTAGTCGCTGTAGACAATTGTTGAAAGCTTCGCGTAATATGATCCGGCCAAAAAAGTTGTTCTTCACTACTTCAAGCGTTGCTTGACTTGTCTAGACAGTCCGTCATGTTGGAATTACAACTCGGATATAGAATTGTAATCCGACCTTAAAAAGTTGTATAACATCTTTTTATGTCAATAACCACTGGCAGACTACGTGTCCCAACTTAGGAAAGGATAATATTGGGAAGAAATATACTATAATAGAGCAGTAAGGGTAGTATCGTGAATTTGAATAATCTCGTCATCTGTTATAAATTCATGTGTCCCTTAGCGTCATGTGACATACCGTGAGATAGAGGCATCCTTGGGCACCAGCATACATTTGATATTGCATGAACACCTGGCTGTAAAAAGGTTTGTTATCGTTGGATACCGCACAATTTGACAATCGCTCAAAAAAAGGCTCGTGTCGATTGGTGCAAAGAAATTGTGAACAAATGCGATCGCGGTGCTTCAAAAGACGTTTATAAGATCGTCCCAGGTGACGAATCATGGATCTATGCGTATGAGCCCGAAACAAAACAGCAATGCGTATGAGTCCGAAACAAAACAGCAATAAGTCTTCGAAAACGAGCCAAATCCATCGAAAGTTTGTGGAAGAAGAAGCACTTTGAAGCAAGAAATGGTTCGGCAAAACTGGTCATGTGGCGACTGTTCCGCCTGAGCAACGTTGGACGGTCAATTCTGAGTGGTACACTACCATTTGTTTGCCTGAAGTCTTCGAAGATATTCGAAAAACTAACAAGAGAAGTCAAATTATTGTGCACCATGGCAATGCGAGCTCTCACATATCGGCTCAAACCAGTGCCTTTTTGACCGGCCAAAACGTCGAATTGATGGGTCTTCCGCCGAACAGCCCAGACTTGGCACCAAATGACTTTTTTGTTTATTCCCGCACATCAAGAAACAATGCGTGGTCAACGATTTTAATCGCCAGAAGATGCTGTTGAACCATTTTTTGGAGGTGTCTCACTCGGAGTGGAAAAAGTGCTTCGACAATTGGTTTGAGCGCATTCAAAAGTGCATAAATCATGCTGGAGAATACTTTGAAAAACAATAAAATCATTTTTGATGATAAATATTTGCATTTTCATTATAAAGCCAGAAGTATATATATCAGCCCTCATATTCTTAGCCTTTCCTACTGTCAGGGACCTGCGTCCGTGTGCTATAGCTGTGATTGATTTAACCATGGTGCGGCATCGCACAGGAGCCATTGCCAAGCGACGGCCAGCTTCTAAACCTTCGCTGATCTCCGGTTGCAATAAAACTCTACACTTAGCCGAAACTCTCCCCGTGATATGGGTTTAAACCACAGCCACTACTATACTTCCCGAAGGGCCGCACCTACTATTCAAGCCAAAAACAATAGTTCTGGGGGCTCCTGACTACTTGAGGTACCAGACTTTAGTCTCCGGTCAGACCTCGTAGTCGAGTTACTACCAGTTTTCGATCCTTACAATTCAGGACAGGTCACCCAAAATTAAAGGCCTCAGTCGTGAGATAGTATTTAGTATAATGACATAGTACATAGGTGTTATGGTCTAAAAGCATGCTATAGATTGGCGTGGATTCCTCACATTTCAGAGCAAGGTCATTCTCTACCTCTTCCGTTCGACGACCATAAACGGCAACCGTTTAGTAAGGCATGAATGGCTATAATGACTGGGTGAATTTCTGAGTAACTAAAATTACTCCCAGTTTTGTCCCAAGTAGCCAGGGTGCTGGTAAACATCCGTAGCAGCACATGTCGATATTAAAAGGGGCATATTGCAGAACGCAATAAGCCAACGAGAACACGACGACTAGAAAAGCCTGACAAACGAAATGTCTTATCCTAGCTTGACATGTGCTAATGGAAAGCACCGCCCTGACGTCCCACTGAAAATCAGAAAAAAACACGCCCATATCGCCCAGATCCCTTTTGTCCTTATCGGGAGAACGTTTGCACAAGACATGCAGCCAGTCCTCGACTGGCGCCCCTCCACTGCATGTCTGACTAACGCTAAAAGCCCTTATATGCAAAAAAAGCAGTAACAGACCGGACAGCGTGAAACCCAAGTAAGGGCCGTAGCCAAAATCCGGATTACTACCGACAAAACTAGCATCACGGATAAACCTGTACGTCACAGGACCAGCTGGCATTCCATCTAGACTGCCATCTACAGGTGACACGCACGCGCAACAGCACTTTGCTACCCCGATCGGCGATACTTCCTACACCCCTCGCTATCACCCAATTATTAGCTAGCAATGCCAACATCCTCTTAATCCTGAAGGCAATACTCCAACATATTACCTCATTATCGAGAGGAGCTACACCTTGCAGCACCTGAAGGGCGTGAGTTGAAACCGTGCGACACTCTGGTAGAAATGCTAGCAAACAAATGCTTTTGCAACAGAGTATCTTGCGAGACCCTACAGCCAACTTAACTGTCTCAATACAGATTATTAGGGACCCAGTCCATGTTTAATATGGTGGGACTTTTGAGCACTCGATTGTTGACATTTCGATCTAGATACGATCGCACCATGTTTCGCCCACGCCGAATACAGCGCCAAACTTGCTGTCACTGTTTAACTGCCTGTGGCTTTACGATTTTAGGTGCCGGTCAATATAACAATCGATAACCTTGAGGCTACTATTCAAATATTATACCAACAGCTGCCTGATACCACCGCGTGGAGTTCATTGAGTAGTTTTAAGTTCACTTTGGACAACTCATTTTAAAATTTTCCTTCGTTTTTTCGATTCGAGAAATTTCATGTAAATTTCCCTTGGTATGAACGTTTTGGGAACACCGTGTATCGTTGCCAAAAGACATAAAGAATTGTTTAAATGTGAAAATAGTCGTCATACCGAATATTCTGTTTTTTTCTAAAGTCTCTTTTATCTTTGGTGTTCATAGCACTTCATGAGCACTTTGAGGCTCAAATGCACCACATGCCTGCAAATGAGGAGGAAGCATTTCACTCAAAATTCATTCTTATGTTGGATGCCGAGTAAGAGATCACATCAGGCATCTCCTCAAACCGGAGGAGTAGAATTTATGACTTGATTCATGTCCGTCCGTTTTAACTTCTTTGACTTATTGCCATTGTATTGCGTCGTCCGTCAGTCTGTCAGACCGCCTGTGAGCGTAAAAAATACTTGGGATATCAGTTGGCCGGTAACTCGTAAAAATTAACTGGTTGTGTGAACTTTGTTTTGAATGGAATGAAGAAAGCACGCCAAGCTAAAAACAATCACTCACACCAAGAAGCCCCAGCAGCCAACGCCGCATCACTTCTGTCTGTGGCGTTTTAATCCTATTAGAGGGGAAATGAAAACTGAGTTGCTGATGGAGTTGAGTGAGTCGATTTCAAGTTGGCGCTTTCACAAAACAAAATGAATAAAAATTATTTGGCCGAAAAATGATTTGGTTTATTAAGAAAAGACACTCATCTAGCGCGGCGGAAAGACTTCATACAACACTAAGGAAAAATATTGAACAGAAACTGAAACTGTATGAAACTGAAGTAGCAATTATGCGATGCTTTTTCTTTATTGCCATAGAATATTTTGAATGAATATGTACGAATACAATATATGGTTCGATATGACAATAGTCCATATCAATACACTAAAAATTTATTTGGTATTTAAACAATGAACATTTCCGACAATTGTTGCCAAAATATAATGGTGAAAATTCGATTGATTTGTCATGGGAGCAGTGACGTTTGCTTACTAGAACTGATGGACCAGACAAAGTGCATTTATTTTTATATTTCATTGGTTAAACAAAAATAGAGAAAACATTCCGCTGTTGCTGTGGTGGTGGCAACATTTATCATTTAGACCCTTTAGACTAAGAAATCATTTAACTGAAACTGGTAGAATTTCCAAGTGGCTTATAAAGTTCCCATCGTTCAGATGCAAATATTATGGGCAATCGGTATTTGATGGTGTTTACTTTTATTAACATGTCGATGGCGTTAACTCATTTTTTTACTACTTTGTTTACTACAGTGCGATATTAAAAGCAAAGACAATAACAAGGGTGTGAGATATAATTGAGTCTGGCATTATTTTAAAGTTATGTTTATGTAAAAATATAGCATCACATCATTCAAATGTATGTTTGCTGCAATACTACATGCCCGCAGAGAAAGAATATTGGTACTACGAGGGCGACCGCGAAAGTAACTAGCCTAACATAAAAAGTACCGTTTTTTTTGAATTATTATTATTTATTTTTCAACATAATCTCCTTCCAACTCAATACACTTCATCAAACGTTTTTCAAGTTTTTTAATTCCATCCGAAAAATAAGATTTTTCAAGACCTTCAAAATATGCCTCAGTTTCAGCAATAACCTGAAAAAAATAACCGAAAATTTTTTGCCACCGAGAAATTTTTTTA
The DNA here is from genome assembly GCA_963513945.1 of Hydrotaea diabolus. NCBI lineage: Eukaryota > Metazoa > Arthropoda > Insecta > Diptera > Muscidae > Hydrotaea > Hydrotaea diabolus. The sequence continues at coordinate 226,407,547 of OY740716.1, read as the reverse complement.
AATTTGGAAACAAGAAATAATCAGAAGGAGCTAAATCTGGACTATATGGTGGATGCGGAGCAATTTCAAATCGTAATTCGGCCATTTTTTGTTGAGTTAAAAATGCAGTGTGTGAAGGAGCATTATCTTGATGGAAAAGAATTTTTTTTTTCTAAATGCGATCGTTTTATCTTGATTTCTTCACTCAACCGATCCAATAATGCACAATCATATTCACTATTTATAGTTTTTCCTTTCTCAAGATAATCAATAAGTATTATACCCCTTGCATCCCAAAATACTGTGGCCATTACTTTTCCTGCTGACTTAACAGTTTTCGCCTTCTTGGGACCACTTTTACCATTGTTTTGACTGTTCTTTGCATTCTGGGATGTAGTGATGGATCCATGTTTCATCAACAGTTATGAATCGGCGCAAGAACTCTATTGGATTACGCTGATAAATCGCTAAAAGCTCCTCGGAATTGGTCCAACGGACGATTTTTTGGGGCAAAGTCAACAAACGCGGCACCCATCTTGCGGATAGCTTTTTCATGTGTAGTTCATCATGTAAAATACTCCAAACTTGTTTTTCGTGTATTTTAACAATATCAGCAAGTTCTCTGAGCTTTATTCGTCTATCTTTAGTCACTTCATTAAATATTTTTCTAATGTTTTCAATAGTAGTAGCAGTTTTCGGTCTTCCAGAGCGTTGTTCATCTTCCGTACTTGAACGACCCATTTTAAATTGTTGAACCCAGGATTTCACGGTGGAGTATGATGGTGCATCATCACCATGAACAGAATCCAATTCATCTTTGATTAATTGTGGGGTATAACCTCTCATATAAAAGTGTTTAATTACCGCACGAAACTCTTTATTTTCCATTTTTCAAAAATTATAAAACTTGTTTACCTCAATCACCTGTAACAAAGAAAATAATCATTAAATATTTCGGAAATTTTGACAGATGGCTTATAAAAGATTGCTTTTAAAAAACAAAAAAAAAGTTGATAGTAAAACAGAAAATGTGCCAGGCCAGTTAGTTTTGCGGTCGCCCTCTTACATAGTCACGGCATTAAAAATATGTTCTCTGCAATAAAAGCATGTTCGTCACTATCATAGTATTGTTTTTTGAATTCCATTTTGACAATCATATGATTGCGGCAACATTAATATTGTTGAAATGTACGAGGGCTGCTATATATTTCTGGCCTAATAATGAAAATGCGAATATTTATCATCAAAAATGGTTTTATTGTTTTTCAAAGTATTCTCCAGCATGATTTATACACTTTTGCATGCGCTCAAACCAATTGTCGAAGCTCTTTTTCCACTCCGATTGAGACATTTCCAAAACATGGATTTTGAGCGCTTCAACAGCATCTTCTAGCGATGAAAATCGTTGACCACGCATTGTTTCTTGATGTGCGAAAATAAAAAGAAGTCATTGGGTGCCAAGTCAGGGACAAAGGCGCTGGTTTGAGCCGATGTGTGAGAGCTCGCATTGCCATGGTGCACAATGATTTGTCTTCTCTTGTTCGTTTTTCGAATTTCTCCAAAGACTTCAGGCAATCAAATTGTGGTGTACCACTCAGAATTGACCGTCCTACGTTGCTTAAGCGGAACAGTCGCCACATGACCAGTTTCGCCAAAAAAAAACAGGCAACCATTTGCTTCGAAGTGCTTCTTCCACGAACAACTTGCGTTGGATTTGGCTCGTGTTCGAAGACCAAACAGTCGATTGCTGTTTTGTTTCGGGCTCATACGCATAGATCCATGATTCGTCACCTGTGACGATCTTATAAACGTCATTTGAAGCACCGCGATGGTATTTTTTTTTTAAATTTCTTTGCACCAATCGACATGAGCCTTTTTTGAGCGAAGGTCAAATTGTGCGGGATCCAACGAGAACAAACCTTTTTTATGGCCAGGTGTTCATTCAATATCGAATGTATGCTGGTGAAAGAAATGCCCAAGGATGCCTCTATCACACGGTATGTCACATGACGATCTTGCATTATCAGTTCACGCACGGCATCAACGTTCTCTGGCACAATAGCTGCTTCGTCTTTAAGCGAGCGTCGGCTACGATTGAATTCATTAAACCAGTTTTTCACAGTGCGACAGGATGGAGCTTCATCGCCATACAAAGATTTAAGTTCATCGATGCACTCTTGTCGTGATAATTCACGTCGAAAGTTGTGAAAAATGATCGCACGAAAATGTTTACGAGTTAATTCCATTTTTTTGCTAAATTTATTTTTTAAGTCACTGTAAACAACACTTATGATGGTCGTACGTCAAAACGTTTTGAGTACGTTTATGCTAAAAAATGTCACAAACTTTCTTATGGAAATGTCAGATGGCGCCACGCAACACTTAATGTTGCCTATGCCAGTAATATATATAGCAAAATTTAGAATATGGTCATAACCACCCTTTACAGGGTGGACCAAAAGTTATGGGGTTTAAAAATTGAATAACTTTTTCGTTTACATATTTTTTTTCAGAATTTATAAAAAAAACACTTGGAGTAAAAATATTGGAGAGATTCACAACTGAAAAAAGAAGCAGAATAGTAGAATTTTATAATTTTAATCAGCGATCAATTATATTAACGCAAACGCATGAGTGATAAAGTTCATTTTAATTTGAATGCCTTTGTTAATAAGCAGAGCTGTAGGTTCTGAAAATCCAAGAGCCATTCATCAACGCCAATTGCACCCTATTAAGTGTACAGTATGGTGTAGGATCACATCTGCAAATATCATTGAGCCTTACTTCCTCGAGAATGAAGATGGAAGTGCTGTAACCGTCGATGGAAAGCGGTATCGGTTTATGACAGAACAAAATATCATTGGGCCCTACTTCTTCGAGAATAAAGATGGAAGTGCTGTAACCGTCAATGGAAGGCGGTATTGGTTTATGATAGAACATTTTTTACGTCCTGCTCTTGAAAACAGACCTAAGATGTGGTTTCAGCAGGACGGAGCCATTGCCCACACTGTCCGAGACACAATGGCACTTTTAAGTCAAATTATTGGAGAGCGAATAGTTTCCATAAAATCGGAAATTATTTGGCCAGCGCGATCGTCAGATTTGTCAGCACCCGACTATTTTCTTTGGGGTTATTTGAAAGAGCGAGTATATGTGAACATTCCCTAGGCAATCCTTGAACTTAAGGCCAACATTGTTGCAGAAATTCGAACGATTCAGCAACAAATTTTGAAAGATGTTATGGAAAATGCTCTGAAACGAGCCCATCATTGCCAAACTGAAATCGGGGGTTATATAAGCTACATTATTTTCATACTTAATTTTAAAAAAATGTAAATTTTGTATATTATATAACCTGAGAAAAAAAATAAAAAAATGATTAAAGGAAAAAGTTATTAAATTTTTAAACCCCTTGGTAACTTTTGGACCACCCTCTAAATATGGTTGGTGCGACAAAAGTACTGTTGTTTTTTGGTTTTATGTTAACAATAGTATAATTACGACAATCATGCCGTATGGTTGTTACTATAAACTAAGCATAACAGTTTTTATAGACCAATGATACATATAAAAAAAGAAATTACCCACACACAGAAGGCACTGCGGGGGATTTTTATTGTGTTAACTTTGTTCGGCGGAATACTCCACAGCCGGCTGGTTCTCGTTCATTTAGAATCTGCCTGCACTGATATGATGACGTTTGATCACGTTCGTGGCTTGGGATCCGAGGATGGTGAAGTAGCGTTTATAGAAACTGCAGTCACCCCTGGTTGCAACTAAAAGAGGTTTCTTCTGAAATTCAATAGAAACATGGTCTCAAATCTGGCTATTAACTAATTGTAATGCTGTTTAAAAAAATGTATCGGTTTGGAAAGTTCTTAGCCTATCAATGAAAGAGAATATTTAGTTTTTCAAAAATATTTTTATTATTCAATATAATCTCCTGAAACTTCAATACACTTAGTCCAACGCTTATCTAGCAATTCTATCCCTTGATTAAAATAGTTTTCCTCAAGGTCTTCAAAATAGTGGTTTACAACTGTAATTGCATCATCATTTGAGGCAAAACGCTTCCCAGCAAGGAATTTTTTTAGATTTGGGAACAGGTAAAAGTCACTGGAAGCTGAATCAGGAGAATAAGGTGGGTGGTCAAGCAACTCGTACTTTAATTCGTTGATTTTAGCCATTGTTAAAACACTCTTGTGCGCTGGTGCGTTGTCTTGATGAAAAATTATTTCTTTGTGTTGTAAGCCAGGACGTTTTTCTCGAATTTGTACATTTAATTGATCTAAAAGGTTGCAATAGTACTCTGAATTTATTGTTTTACCCTTTTGCAGATAGTCAATCAATACAATACCTTTGAAGTCTCAAAAAACCGTTGCCATAACCTTACCAGCCGATTGAATTGTTCTTGCCTTCTTTGGGGCACTTCCTCCAGCTTCAGTCCATTGTTTGGATTGTTCTTTTGTCTCTGGAGTATAGTGGTGGATCCATGTCTCATCAACAGTTATGAAACGACGCTTAAAATCCATTTTATTTCGCTGAAAACGATCCAAACAAGCTTGAGAAATGTTCATTCTTATGCGGTTTTGGTCGACTGTTAACAAGTGCGGCACCCATCTTGCAGAAAGCTTTTTCGTCTGTAGTTCTTCATGCAAAATTAAATGGACTCGATCATTTGAGATGCCCATGATATTAGCTATTTCACGCACTTTTATTCGTCGATCATTTAATACCATATCATGCACTTTGGCTACAATTTCTGTTGTTGTTGCTGTTTTTGGACGTCCACTACGTGGTTCATCTTCAATGCTTGTACGACCACGTTTAAATTCAGCAACCCAATTTTTTACTGTTGTATATGAAGGAGCACTTTCACCTAACACATTCACCATATCATTATGAATTTCTTGTCCCGATAAACCCTTTTTATGTAAATATTTAATGACACCACGCATTTCTAATTTTTCCATTGTAAAAAAATCGCGGATGCGTCTTTTGTGAACACCTGTTTCTATATGAAGAAGTTGTCAGATCGAAACAAAATTTAACATGTGTTCATAGCAGAGATGGAAGTTTCCAAAACAGTTAACTTTTTTCTGTTTATACCGCGTGCTAGGCTAAGAAGTTTTCGGACCGCCCTCGTATATAATTTTGGGGTCAAAGCATGGTTGAGGCGCATCATACTATGGTTGTAGGGATAATGACATGGTCGCGTGTGAATAATACTATGGTTTTAAGGATCATAGAACGGTTGTATTTTAAACATTCCATGGTTGTACGTAAAATATACTATGGTTGTGATGATCATAATATGATTTTGGGAATCATAGTATAGTTGAGTGTGAAGCATAATATGGCTGTGGTTGTCAGAGTATGGTTGTATATAAATCAAACTACTGTAGTAAAGATCATAATTATTATGATGTGCCAAAACCTATACCTAACGATAGTATGATGCTTTTCGAATATTGTTAACTCAACCATACTTTTTTTCTACGCTTGTAAAACCTCAAAGTATGTTAATTAAAGAAATATACAGGGTTTTCAGTAGGGACATAACAATTTCGTATCTATATGTCAACGCATCCTGAAACATTTTTAATGATCTTTCAGTGTCAAAGCGTTAGTCACAGTCAACATTTTCATCATGTTAAAGTACACTTAAGAGCAACGTTTGGAAATCACTAAAAATTACTACCAAAATTCTGAGTCTGTGGTCGCAATTTTAAGAGCGCTTGATCCAATTTTCGGCCGTAATAATCATCTTCAGAGATGATTTTTTTTTTCTGGCTGAGTGGTTTTGTTAATAAACAAAATATGCGGTACTGGACAGCAACAAATCCACATGTGTTTTTTGCATTCGCCAAAAATTACTGTGTGGTGCGGTTTTCATGCTGGAGGTCTGATAAGGCCGTATTTTTTCGTCGATGAAAACAATCGTAGTGCTACCGTCAATGGAGAGCTCTATCGTGCTATGTTAGAAAAATTTTTTTGGGGAGAATTGTATGAGCGTGAAGCTCGCCTATACTAATATGTGGTTTCAACAAGACGGTACGGTACCACTAGCTACACAGTACGCGTAACAATCGATTTACTGAAAAGCAAATTCGGTGAACGTGTTATCTCGAGAAATAGTCCGTTCGAATGGCCACCTCATTTATGCAAATTAACGCTATTGGATTGGGCCACATCCAGTCAATGGTCTTTGCTAACAAGCCAACAACTTTAGACGAGCTCAGCGACAACATCTAACGGGAAATTGCCAACGTTCTGGTCGAAATGTGTGCAAGAGTGGTGGTACATCGGGTCAAAAGAATAGATCGCTGTACACGCGCTCGTGGAGGTCATGTGACAAAATCGAATTTCAGTCTTAATATGTAACATTTGGAATAAATGTTAACTATATATTTTAAATATTCTGTGTTTTATTATTTTATAAAATTGTTGTGTATTTAATGGAAAACCCTGTATATATATATATTTACTTTGTATACTCGTACATACGTATAAAAAGTATACATATAAAAAAAATCATTGAAAATACTTCCCCGTCGCTGGCAATGTTACAAGAAGACGGTCATATTTTTGGAATACACGGGCCAATATGAGCGCCGTTATTTCGCAAATATCATCATGAATGTTGGACTCGAGCTTCTCAAAACTGTTTTGCTTGTTGGCGTAGACTAAGTACTTGAAGTAGCATCAAAGAAAAAAAATTAAAAATGTCAAGTCTAATGATGGCGGCGGCCAATTGGTGATCCATAGACATAGAGTTGATCCATAGACATAGAGTTGATCCATAGACATACGATATCCTCACTACATACGAGTACTTTACTAAGACAATAGGATCGTCTTAGTAAATGAACAAAGTAACCTCTTGAAATTATTGGTTTCCTCTATTTAAGAAAGCGAATAAATGTTTGATCTCTTGAGGAAAATGTATCGTTCATTTAGTGCAGGGCCACAAAATATGGTCCACTTGCACTTATGTCACACACCAAATTGCAGTGAAATATGTTGAAATTTGCCGGTCAGTTAGACTCCAGATCGGAAGGTACATTTGTATGGAGCTACATCGAACTTGTTTCCTATTTGGTTTGTGTAATGACGCAAGCCAAAATTCATTGAATTGTGATGAAATTTGTAGGCACGAAATCGGGAGGTTCAATTGTATGAGACCTACAAGAAATCATGGATCGATCCGGTTTCTCATTTACGCCACAAACCCAGTTTCATTGAAATCGGTGTTATCTTGGCATTTAAATTTCGTTTAGACCCAAATTTCGGTTAGGGGAGTACGTTTGTAAGGGAGTACGTTTGTACGGGAGTACGTTTGTACGGGAGTACGTTTGTACGGGAGCCATATGAAAACTTTAACCGATCCGGAGGATTTTCAACAATTGTAATTAATATCTGATTTAATTTGATGATCTTATTCTGATTGTATTTCAAATCGGCAGGTACATTTGTAGGGGGCTATATTAAAACATAAGTAATGACGATAGCCCGATTTGATTAAAAACTGATGGGGGCAGAACAATGGCTGATTTAGACGTATTTCATTAGCAATCGTCGTCTGCAAGAAATAATGTAATGTGCAAGGTTTCTTAGAAATCGCCTCAGTTATAAATAATAAGGGCTTAGCTGCTTAGGTAATGTCACACCTTGGAAAACTTAAAGAGTGAGAACACTCTTCTGGAACTAGTTACCCAGAGACTGATGCAAAGTTTGGAAAATAAAAACATCATATCGGCCAGTATTGACGATTCGGCGTCGATCTGCTAATTGGTCGTTGCTAAAAAGCCCAACTTGTGCTGTCTATATACGAGGGCGACCGCAAAACTAACTGGCCTGGCACATTTTCTGTTTTACTAGCAACTTTTTGTTTTGTTTTTTAAAAGCAATCTTTTATAAGCCATCTGTCAAAATTTCCGAAATATTTTATGATAATTTTCTTTGTTACAGGTGATTGAAGTAAACAAGTTTTATAATTTTTGAAAAATGGAAAATAAAGAGTTTCGTGCGGTAATTAATAATTAATTTTTATATGAAAGGTTATACGCCACAATTAATCAAAGATGAATTGGATTCTGTTCATGGTGATAATGCGCCATCATACCCCACCGTGAAATCCTGGGTTCAACAATTTAAAATGGGTCGTTCAAGTACGGAAGATGAACAACGCTCTGGAAGACCGAAAACTGCTACTACTATTGAAAACATTAGAAAAATATTTAATGAAGTGACTAAAGATAGACGAATAAAGCTTAGAGAAATTGCTGATATTGTTAAAATACACGAAAAACAAGTTTGGAGTATTTTACATGATGAACTCTACATGAAAAAGCTATCCGCAAGATGGGTGCCGCGTTTTTTGACTTTGCCCCAAAAAATCGTCCGTTGGACCAATTCCGAGGAGCTTTTAGCGATTTATCAGCGTAATCCAATAGAGTTCTTGTGCCGATTCATAACTGTTGATGAAACATGGATCCATTACTACATCCCAAAATGCAAAGAACAGTCAAAACAATGGATAGAAAGAAGCTGGTAAAAGTGGTCCCAAGAAGGCGAAAACTGTTAAGTCAGCAGGAAAAGTAATGGCCACAGTATTTTGGGATGCACGGGGTTAATATTTACTGATTATCTTGAGAAAGGAAAAACTATAAATAGTGAATATTATTGTGCATTATTGGATCGGTTGAGTGAAGAAATCAAGATAAAACGACCGCATTTAGAAAAAAAAAAGTTATTTTTCATCAAGATAATGCTCCTTCACACACTGTATTTTTAACTCAACAAAAACTGGCCGAATTACGATTTGAAATTGCTCCCCATCCACCATATAGTCCAGATTTAGCTCCTTCTGATTATTTCTTGTTTCTTAATTTAAAAAAAATTCTCGGTGGCAAAAAATTTTCGTCCAATAGCGAGGTTATTGCTGAAACTCAGGCATATTTTGAAGGTCTTGAAAAATCTTATTTTTCGGATGGAATTAAAAAACTTGAAAAACGTTTGATGAAGTGTATTGAGTTGGAAGGAGATTATGTTGAAAAATAAATAATAATAATTTCAAAAAAACGGTTATATTTATGTTAGGCCAGTAACATTCGCGGTCGCCCTCGTATACCCTCACCACACTGTGGTAGTGTTTGTAATTACCAGAAGGAAGTTCATTAGATATACAGTAACGCGTCAAAATTGAATTTTATTTTTCGTCCGGCAAGTCTATAATCTTAATTCAACGAAATGATCGTCTTCATTATGAAGACAAACAGCATCCGTTAACAGCATGTTACCCGATTTGAGGAACAGGGATTAGATAATACAATTACACCCCTCCAGACGTACTGTTTGGTGCGGTGTATCGTTTAAATGTTATCGGTCCATATTTTTTGGAAAATAAAGAGGGTCAACCAGAAACCCTTTACGGGCTCTAAATAGGACTATGATTGAACATTGTTTGCGTCTGAAAGTTGAGAATAATCCTAAAATATGGTTCCAGCTAGATGGAGCCGCTGCGCATACAGCAATAGCCACAATAAACCTTCTTCCTAACCTTTTTGGTGAACCCTACAGTCTTGTTTGAACCATCCAGTACTTTTTAATCTAAATTTCTTTTAAGAAAGCCTTATGAGACACACTTTCTGTCGACAGCTTTGCTACTCCATTAATCACCAGACGTGATAAACACAAATCGGCGATACAAATAAATCAAAAACAGCAACCATAATGATAATTATAACTTTAAAAATTCTATTTTTATTTGTCTACAGTTGCAAATTATCAGAAAATTGCATATGAAATTCCTGCCCACACCTCTTTTCAAAGTGCAGACAGTCGATCGATCCAAAGAATACAACAACTCCAACAACAAGGCTTAAGCAATTAATAGAATTATTAGTACCTGAAGCCGAGCCGCCATCGAGTGGCAACTGACGGTATAACACTTCAAAAATGTATTAATGGTCAATAGCAACCAAGCTGCGGCAGATTGTTACACTCGTACGTACGAACGTGCATGAATTGTGGGATTTTCAGAAGAAAAAAGTCTCGACGACATGTTCAGTTGCTGGTGGCCAAAACACAAATCCATCATCACGAGCACTCATAAAACAGAACGTTTCTAACAGATCAACATCACGGGCCATTTAAGCTAAAGGCGATCAATCCAAAATACATTCAATGCCAATGTGAAATTTAAAGCGTCATAAAGTATTGAAATCAAAATAGTGGTAATAAAATATTAAAGATATTGATTAGAGAATTCAAAATCATCCTTCCTCCATTGAACAAAAAAAAAATGTGCTACCAAACCATGGATAAGCAAACAACGGGGAAACTTAAATATAGGAGAAAGAAACGTTTGCAGCGTAATTCTAATTTTTTGGCATTCTCCTTAGACAAGATCAACGCTAAAGTATTTTTGTACCGATAATTTTGAAAGTGGTGTAACTCACAAATCTTTGCTGTTCCCAGCAGTAGGCCTATGTGTTTTTTTCGATACTTTACAGGAGAGACTAAACTCTGCTGCAATTATTCATTGCGCGGAATTTCCGAAAATTAGTACATGCAACTCTAAGTGTTGCTAGGTGCGATCATTTTTCACAAGTTTCGACCTGGATTGTCAAGACAAGAGTGCACCGATGAACTTAAATCTTTGTATGGCGATGAAGCACTATCCTTTAGCACTGTGAAAACTGGTTTAATGAATTCAATCGTGAACGACGCTTGCTCAAAGACCGAAAAACGGCCGCTGTGCCTGATAACATTGATGCCGTGCGTGAACTGATATGCAAGATCGTCATCGTCGACACACCGTGAGATAGAGACATCCATGGGCATTGCTTCCACCAGCATACTTTCGATATTGCATGAACACCTGGCCTTAAAAAAGGTTTGTTCTCGATGGATGCCGCGCAATTTGACAATTGCTCAAAAAAAGCTCGTGTCGATTGGTGCAAAGAAATTTTGAAAAAATTCGACCGCGGTGCTTTTAAAGATGTTTATAAGATCGTCACAGGTAACGAATCATGAATCTATGAGTATGAGCCCGAAACAAAACACCAATCGACCGAGTGGGTCTTCGAAGAAGAGCCAAATCCAACGAAAGTTGTTCGTGGAAGAAGCACTTCGAAGCAGATGGTCGGCTGTTTCTCCGGCAAAACTGGTCATGTACCGACTGTTCCGCTTGAGCAACGTAGGACGGTTAATTCAGTGGTACAACACAATTTGTTTGCCTACTGACTTTGCCGTTGAGCCAGGAATGGGCCTCATCACTGAACAAAATTTTGGTAGAAAACAGCGGATCTTTCCGTTTCTCACCGAACGCTCATTTCCATAGTACAGTTGCCAACATTTGAAGGTAATTATTTTCAAAAAATAAATGCCATAAAATGTCCTTTCAAATTACCAATACAGATTCCACACTTGATTCGAATTTTTAAATTTTTTTGTTGTGAAAAAATACCTCTAGATGTATCACCCTATATATAAAGCAGCCGTATAGTTATACAAACATAGTATTCTCATATACATTGTGCAAAATATCTCAACGGGGATTATTCAATTAAATCTCATACTATTATTTTAAATAATATAGATTTATGACTTAGGTGATTTTCAACATTACCGGCAGATATGCATACGGTTTGTGCGCATGCGCGAATGCGTGCATTGTACAATTTCATTGGGGTCTTGGCTCGAGTGCACCCGACCAACGAGTAACTAACAACAACCAATAAACAGCACACAGCTGGTTGCAACGGTGTTGCCATGTTTTTGATAATGCCACTGTTTTTATACATTGGCAAAATCGGCCTGACTAAAGTAACCTCTTGTTGAATATTGAAATACTCGTATATATGCTCAACATATGATAATTGTGGCTTAAATGGGGACTATATTAGTTGTTACCACTTAATACCACGAAAATGGTCATGGCTGGTGGACGTTTCGGGTTTGGTGACTCAGCAATGGCCCCTTCAGTCCCAAAGAAAAATTTATAATACTGCTCAAAGAACCCATAAAGTATATGTGACGCGCAAAATAGAAAGGGACCTAAGGTTAATAACCAGTTTTGTTCAGGAAAGCCATTTTAAAGATTAGGTCCCTTTCTATTTGCGCTTAGAATCGTCGACTTCACTTTCATAAAACGCGCATATCTCTGCGAGGGAATGCTTTTGTGGCATGGGATCGGTCTCATTCGACGCTCAGATGTTGTCCACATCAAAAAAAAGTGAAAAATTGATGAAAAGTTTTGTTCAGGAGATCCATTTTAAAGATTAGGTCCCTTTCTATTTGCGCTTAGAATCGTCGACTTCACTTTCATAAAACGCGCATATCTCTGGGAGGGAACACTTTTGGGGCATGGGATCGGTCTCATTCGATGCTCACATGTTGTCCACATCAAAAAAAGAACAAAAATTAAAATTGATTTTTTTACCCTTAGGTCCCTTTCTCTATGCGCTCGCTGTCACAAATTAGAAAGGGGCCTAAGGGTTAAAAACAGTTTTGTTCAGGAGAGCCACTTTAAAGATTTAAATACGTGTATCTTTGGTGTACCATCACTTTCATAAAACGCGCATATCTCTGGGAGGGAACACTTTTGGGGCATGGGATCTCATTCGATGCTCAGATGCTGTCCACATCAAAAAAAAAGTGAAAATTGATTTTTTTACCATTAGGTCCCTTTCTCTATGCGCTGTCACATATGATGTAGAGCGTGGCGCCATTTTTTTTATTTTTACTGATTTTTTTATTCTTTTAGCAAGTCAATAATCGCAACTCAACGAATTTATTGTCGTCATTTGAATGTCGGAACAGCACCCAGTAACAATTTAGTCTGCCGTTTTCAGGGACAGGGATCAGTGTCAGAATCCTAGAGAATTACATCAGCAATATTTACACCCCTCTATATGTACTGTTGGATAAAGTTATCGGTCCATATTTTCTTTAAATGAGGAGGGTCAACCAGAATCTATTAACGGGGCTGCTGTGTATAGGACTATGATTGATAATTTTTTTTTGCGTCCACAAGTTAAAAATAATCCTAACATATGGTTCCAGCAAGATGGGACCACTGGGCATACAGAGAACACACACACGCAGAAAAAAAGTATGGTTGGGGTAACAATATTCGAAGAGCACCATACTATTGTTGGTTATATGGTTGTGGCACAACAATATTATGATCATCACAACAATAGTATGGTTCACACACAACCATACTATGATCCCCATAACAATATTATGGTCCTCACAACAATAGAATCATTCACATACAACCATACTATGATCCCCACAACCATATTATTATTCACATTCAACCATACTATGATCTCCACAACCATATTATGATCCTCATAACCATAGTTTGTGTAACGTACAACCGTAGTATGATCCTCACAACCATTGTATGACTTACGCACAACCATACTATGATCCCCAAAATTGTTTGAAAAGACTGGAATACGTTGTTATTCAACAATAAAGGATTTTAATTAGTAAGTTATGTAACAATTGGAGTGATTTATTTAACAGTAAAAAAAATCATTTATTAAAAATATTTTAGTTATACCTATCCGTATTTTTTTTTAAATATAATTTTTATTACTATTATTGCGTAAGAATAGTAAAAATAACATTGTCAAAAAAAATTAAGGTTTTGCCGGTATGATTGCGGTTATTATGTTATTGTTAACATAAAACCCATGAAAACAATACTTTTGTCCCACCAACCATATTTATATTGTTGCTACAACCATATTTTTATTTTTTAATTTAGCAACAATACTTTTGTTACATTTCAACAATAATAATATTGCCGCAATTATACTATTGTCAAAATGAAATTCAAAAAACAATACTATGGTTACGACGACCATACTTTTACTGCAGAGAACATACTATTGTTGCCGTGACCATATAGTAACCATATCTTTTCTCTGCGTGCAAGAGCCACAATGGACCTTTCTCCTTACCTTTTTGGTGAACCCTTCAGTCTTATTTGGGCCATCTAGTTATTCTAAAACGTGTTAAAATCGAGACCGTATGGCTATGGAAACCAAACTACAAAACCTACTTTAAAAGCTAGATGGCTAAAATTTTGCAGAAATATGTGTTGATGGACTAAAACGGTTAATATTAAAAATGGACAAGAGAAGAGATAAAAATCGACTATTGACGCTAGCGGGTATTACAGTTGGGTTCGGATATGGTAAAGGCGCTACCTCACGATTTAGGGTCAAACTTAGATTTCACCCAAATTTGGTTTGTGCCGTTATTTTGCAAACAGAATAAGCATTGCTGAAAAAGACCGGATAGGGGCAGACTTGCTCATTCTACCCTATAAAGCCCAACGCTTTGGCTGAAAACAGTTGAAAAAATTTGAAAGTCATCAAAAATTATACCGACCGCCCAAATAAATGCCAGCGATGCCTAGCGTGATGTGGCGTTCCATGCATAATTACAGAAATATAGCTGCAATATGAAGCCAGAATCAGCTTACAGTCGGACATCGTTGCTGTTTAATTTTAATTTATTTTCTATTATTTTTCTCTGTTACCTTTGTACCGTAAAAAGTAATAGTCCAGCATAAAATACAGGGTGGACGATTTAACATTTTTAATTTGAATCGGCTGTAAATAGAAGTACTGGCAAATTTCTGAGTTTATTGGAAATCTTGAACTTTGCACGCAGAGAAAAGATATGGTTTCTATATGGTCACGGCAACAATAGTATGTTCTCTGCAATAAAAGTATGGTCGTCGCAACCATAGTATTGTTTTTTTTTAATTTAATTTTGATAATAGTATGATTGCGGCAATATTAATATTGTTGAAATGTAACAATAGTATTGTTGCCAAATTTTAAAATAAAAATATGGTTGTAGCAACAATATAAATATGGTTGGTGCGACAAAGCTAGTGTTTTTTTGAGTTTTATGTTAACAATAATATGACTACGGCAATCATACCGAAAAAATTTATTTTTGTCGGTATGATTTAATTTTTCTTAATTTAACAATGTTATTGTTACGAATCTTACGCAATAATAGAACTTTTTATATGAAAATTAATATTTTTCAAAACAAACTATTTTGAATTAGAATAACTGAAATATTTTTAATAAATATTTTTTTGTACTGCTAAATAAATTGCTCTTGTTAATAAGAGTTTAATGCATTTTTAAATAATTTACTTAATACAAATCGATTGTTAAATAACAACTTAACCCAATCCTTACAAATATTTTGGGGAGTCAAACTATGGTTGTGAGGATCATACCATGGTTGTATGAGAAATATTCTATGGTTGTGAGGATAATAATATGGTTGTGGGGATTATAGTATGGTTGAGTGAGAATAGTATGGTTGGTTCATAGTATGGTTGTGTGTGAATTATTCTATTGCTGTGAGGACCATAATATTGTTGTGGGGATCATAGTAGGGTTGTGTGTGAACCATACTATTGTTGTGATGAGCATAATATTGTTGCGCCCAACCATATACCCAACAATAGTATGATGCTCTTCGAATATTGTTATCCTAACCATACTTTTTTTATGCGTGTGGCATTTAATAATGGAACACAATATCATTCATATGACTACCACAACTGGCTCGGAAGTACCTCATCCGATCAACCGAATTTGTCAGTACATTTTCGATTGTTTCGGGTCGAATTGCTTAAATGGTAACTTCTATTTCATGTTTCAACGCTTTAATTGTGTCTGGATGATTTGCGTAACTTTTATTTTTAATGGCTCCCCACAGAAAAGGTTCCAAAAGCCATAAATAACAGCTCCGAGACGGCCAATTGACATCGCAATTTTGGTTGATTATTTGATTTTCTAAAACAATGCGTAAAATACAGATGTTTGCGTTGGCTGTGTGACATGTGGCCCTATCTTGTTGAAACCAAGTGTCGTCCATGTCATCCTCTTGTATTTTTGGAAACAAAAATTCATTGAGCATGGCGCTGTCACGCTCATTGTGGACGGTAACGGCGGCTGCTTGCGCATTTTCGAAGAAAAATGACCCATTGATGCCGATGTGGATGAATTGGCTTCTCAGTATTCACGTGTGGGTTCTATGAACACTATTTGAGACGCACAAAATAGAAAGGGACCTAAGGCTCATTCGATGCTCAGATGTTGTCCACATCAAAAAAAAGAAAAAATAATGAAAATTGATTTTTTTTTTTACCCTTAGGTCCCATATGCGGCAATTTGGCTTATTGACAAAGCCACCGAGAAAATGAAAATGTGTTTCACTGAAAAAATGATTTTTTCGGTAAAATTCTTCATCTGCAGCCCATTGTGCGAAGCGAAAGTGCATCGGAATGACAAAGTTCAAAAATAAATTAGAAAAAAATATCATTACTATTTTTTTACAGCCGATTCAAAATTAAAATTTTAAACTGCCCACCCTATAGTTCATTGAAAAAAATTGAAAGTTTGTAAAAGTATCTTCTACTTGATTATTCCGCTATTTTAACCGCTTTTTAGGGACCTGCTAGTGCTTACGCTTGTGCCGAAAAAAATGGCAACTCTGGGTTGTAGTTCATGCTGGGCTGGCGTTGGCTCTTAAGAATAACGTCAACAGCAGCAATAGATAGGAAAACAATAAACGCCACTGTAAAGCTTCAGCCAACAAGAGCAAGCAGCAGCAGCCGCAGTAATGCTTGGCAGCGTTGGCTTCACTTTAACAGTCGCGAATTTCAAATCAAAAAGTCTCCGCTTTCTGCTGGCGCAGTCGCAGTCGCTGCCGTTTACAACAAACGTTGGTTGGATAGCAAAGAAGGTATAAAAAGGTTGGTACTCCCGTTAAGCGGTTCAAACGCTCATAAGACAGCTGCGCAAGTGAAAGATAACAGCGAAAAGCAAACGAAACCGAAGTTATAACGATTTCAAAAAAAAAAAATATAGTAACAGCAAAATAACAGAAACAACTACGAGTAAAGTGATAAAAACTTAAAATTAGTAAATAAAAGTGCAGTGGCAAAAAATCTCAGAGAAGCAAAACAATTTCAATAGAGCAAGAACTGAAACTTAAATTTATTTAACGACATCCTGTGAATTTAAAAACTTAAAAAAGAAAACAAAACACAAAACCTAAAACCACAATTGTACGTTCCTTAAAAGTGTCATTGAAAAAACAGCAACACGGACTGACCGACGGACATTCGTCAAAAGGAATTAAACGTGATCGACTGCCAAACGGTGGTGGTCAGTCAGGCTGTCGCGTAATAAAAACCCCCAATGATCATGGATACGAAAAAGGTGAATACTCAATTCTCATACATATTCGAATTAAAATTAAGCGTGAATCGCGTGTAGTGGACTTGTACATGATTAAGTGTACCGAAAAATTGGACAGATGGACGTACGGACAGGCTAGGCTATAAGCCTAGAATCTGCGTGCATTGCATATTCTTTTGCATTCATTAAACGCATGATGGCCATCCGATGCCTTGAATGCATAAGAGGGAATACGAATTGGTTTGTTAATGGACGCGTAATGATGTTATCAGAGGATTTTTATTGATTATCCGTGTGGAATATTAATTTCCACTGCATTTTCGAATGGCGAAAATATTTAAAGTGTGTAAACGCATTCACTTATAACTGTAACACAATATTGAACTGCATTGATTGAATTCATGGTATAAATACAAGGATACACTCAAAGAAATAGTTTCCGTTTAAAATTATTTATCAGTTTTGCTTTTTTTAGCAACACTCAAGGTATGCCCTAAGGTTTTTGTGAAACATTCCGGACAGTCTCCCTTGTTCATTTCCGGAACAAGGGTGAACTATTCTGAAATCAGAAAGCTGTGCCCGAAATAATTCCTAAACCTACTGACCGGGTTCTACTGTGCTAAGCCTGCTCTAAATGGCTAATGCATTTTACACTGAAGTATTTACATAGCTAAGGGATTAATCTCTGACTCGTAAAGTCGGCGGTCCTTACGAGGTGGAAAACACGCTGCTGAAAATTTTTTAAGATGTTCTTAATATAACCCACATTGGCCCACATTATGCTATAGAACAAGCAAAATTGACGTTAAGTTTGACCAGGCCGAACCAGGGTACCTTTAGTCACTCAAAGGGAAACCTTTTCACCCTTGAAATCGGCACCTTTTTACAAACCCAAAAAGCTTATGGGCGTAAGCTATTTTTATTTGAAATTTCTAGATCATAGGTTGATTCATTTGACTGTGTTTGAATGTGTGTCGGTTACACACGTCTTAGAATTTTACAACGAATTTAACGATCAAGCATATATATTAGGGTGGGTCGATTTAGCAATCGCTATTGTGTCATGGATTTTTCGATAGCTTTTGGCATCGGAAAAAAAGTTTTACTACGACAAATCAAAAAAATCAATTTCGAGGCGCCCAATTTTAATTTTTTTTCATTTTTTGCTCTTTTATGTTTAAGGTTTTTTAGCAGGTAACAAAAAATATTTGTATATTTACCTTTCCAATATGACATACAAATATACATTGCCACAATATAACATATGAGCGCGTTAGAATAGAAGTACGACTGATTCCATTCTCTAGGATTCTCTCAGTCGAATTTCTATTCTCATCCGTTCATATGTTTTTTTATCACCTATTAAAAAAACCTTTACAATAAAAGATCAGATAAGTCAAACAATTTAAATTTGGGCGCCTCGAAAATGATTTTTTTGAAATGTTGTAGTGGAACATTTTTTTCCTCGTGCAAAAAATAAACGGCGAATATTATGCCAACCTATTGGACCGATTTAACGAGGATTTAAAAAAATTCACGGGTGCACACGTGTGAAGTCTCAGTGGCAAAATTGCACGAATTGGGTTACGAAATGGCACACCATCCGCCATATTCTGCGGATTAAGCGCCCAGTGGCTATTTTATATTTCCAAACCTAAAGAAATGGCTCGGTGGAAAGAGATTCAGCTCCAACGATGAAATTATTGATTAAACAAATGTCTATTTTATGGAACTCGAAAAATACTATTTTTTTCGAAGCGATTCAAAAACTGGAGAAACGTTGGACTAAGTGTATTGAGCTAAAAGGATATGCCCTCGTACAACGATACTTACAGCCAACAAGTTGGTTATGCCAACCGAATTCAGTTAAACTATTGGTTGCCACAGCTGGTGGTTTTGACAACCAACCAATTATGAAGTACATGTTACTTCGGTACCAATTACCGGTACCAAATAAATTTTTTGCAGATGTAACATATTATACTATGTAACAAAGGTTCGGATTTCCTCGGGGTGTAAATGATTTCTTCAGGAAATGAAGGACTTAGATGAGAATAGTAAATTCCCAAATAGACGGCCCTGATAGGTCTCAGCTGTTTTTGTAAAAAAGGAAATTTCTATTTTGCAAATTTTCGTAATGAGATGTCTTAAGTGAAATCGTATTAAGTTGATTTTCGTAGAATATTTAAACAACCGATCTCTTAGATAGGAGTGTCCTTTTCTTCCTTATGTCGAAAAATCGTTGGCACAATTTGAAAAATTATTGTCCTGACAAATCTGCCCACCCTAATATATATACTTTATCCCAGATCAATATCAATATTTCGTAGTGTTGCAAACGGAATGACAAACTTTATATACCTTCCACCCTTAGGTTGGTTGATAAAACGTGCAGATTAACACGGCTAAAATGCAATTGTCTTGAAACGGATTTGGTCAAATTATGTGTAAGGTCTGTCACGTTGTTTTATGAGTTAACGTGTTTGGCTCTTTCAAATGATGTGAGTCTACCCAATAGGGTGACGTTATTATAATGAACTCAACTCGCATTCTGGCTTTCCTGCTAACACCAACTAGAACTACAGTGCTTCCCAGCACTTGGTTGAGAAATTCTGAAGAAGACCATTGAGCAACAGGCCATATGCAGAGTCGTACTCCATATTTAGGCGAAAGTACAAACAGAGATCAGATTCGCTGTCACAGCGGAATTTGTTTTCCCACAAGCTGTTTGTGCACAGGATTTTTCATTTCAGTACATGTAAGTTCAAGTATAAAATCAGGGTAGGGGTCAATTAAATACAGTTATTTAAATAAAAACAAGAGATACCACACTACCACTCTGCTATTCCGAGGACCAAACTAGTGGTTGCTACAACCACCAGCTGTGTGTGTTATAACTTTAGGTCGTCTTCCCAGTAGGATGACTGTACAATAATAAATACAGTTTACATCGTTGCTTTTCCGCTTATTCCGACTACGAGTAGAACTAGAGTCCTTCTCCGCACTTGGTTGGGAAGTTCTGAAGAAGACCAGAGAGCTTCCGCCCAAATGTAAGAGCTATACTATATTTGCAAGAAGTTTTTAAACACTTTTGGTTCAATGAGACACAGTTATTTAAATAAAACAAATTTTATTTACACTGAGATAAAACAAGTAATACCATACTACATAATGTTCGGCCGAACCTTTCATACTCTTCACGTTTAATTGTTGTATAACACACAAAAAAGTTTGCCCGTTTTTACTATTTTCGATGCATAAGTACATTTAGTCCCTTACATTTTGATCATTTTTAAATTGAAATTTGACCCAATGACGAAAATGCTGATTTTTAAAAACTCATAAATTATTTAAAATAATGAGGAAACCATATGTATATTTGCAAATTTTAAGCCCGACAAACTTTAGGATTCGATAAGTTGGTAGTAAGAAAATGTAAATGCTTCACGTGTTTTGTAATAATTAATTAAGACTAAAATATTTAGGCAAAGATTGACATCTCAGCCATATCAAGGGAAGGAAAAACAGAAAATTATTTTTATTTTCTTTCGAAATATGACTTATTAATGTAATAAGCGATGTTTTTATATTATTTTATTCATACTCAAATTAAAGGTTCAGAAACACTGAAGTTTTTTTCTTACTCTGCGTATTTTTCGACTTCCGGCAATATAAAAACCATATAAACGTCTAAATCCCACAGAGAACATATGTTTTACGCCGACAATCCGATAACGTTAATCTTTTTGTAAATTTGTAAAAACTATGTATTGATAAGTCGTCTTTTGTCAGGACAAACAAGGCTAACAAGTGCTGTTGTGTAAATTAATTCTGCGCATACTGATTTCTCCTGAATTCCTAACAAGAGTATTTAGTCGTAAACAAAGTAAACTTCCAGTGTAAAAATTGTCTTATCTGAAAATTGTCTTATCCAAACTGAAGTTTTTTTACAATATTTTCTTTAAAAATTGACGATTTTTCATTGCTTTTGGTTGGCAGCCCTGCTTGCAGGGAAACTTTTTCCCACTGGGCCGATTTCGACGATTGTAAACCGAAACAACTTACGACAATAAGTTATCATCATGCAGGGTCCAAGCTCTATTCGTTTGACGGCTATCGTTCTTTCAACTTACAAACGAACGGAGGGACATTGCTAGATTGTCTAAGAATTTAGCTACGATCAATAAAATACTTTATAGAGTTGCCTATCAATGTTCCGAGAGTTGCAAACCCTACACAGAAGGAGGGATTGCTAAAAAAAGAGCCACAGGTTCAGAAATTATGAATCATCCCATATTGGGATTCGTACATATTTACTAGTGGTCGCAGTTCTTGGGTTTATAAATTCTAACCATATCTATTCAGAATCAAAAAAAAACAAATTTATATTTGAATTTGTAACTCATTATGCTAAAATTTGAGTTGATATTTGCCACCGGTCGCTGAGTTTGCCAATAAGAACCTTTTTTCGGCCCCTAGAGGCTAGGCTGCAAATTCGGCTTTATCTTCAAATTAAATCCATATTTTAATTTGTAGTAAAATTTAATATGGTTTGAATACCCATAAGTCCATATTTACTATTTTTAGATTAGTAAATAAGTCATGAGTCAAAAGCTTCGTTTTGTATCGAATGGTTAGAAGAGCTCCATTCCATTCCAATAGGCCGTTTAGTTTTGTGGTGACACAAAAGTGCATAACAAAGCCCTTACATTTAAAAAACAATTGGTACGTGAATTATATCAGCATTCAATTAAAAATTACGTAAATAAGCAAAACTGTTTATCAAATATTTCAATAATATTTAATGAATGGAAACAACAATAAAATTCATAAAATTCATGCACTATATCGTGTGTGGGTGTATGTGTTTGAGCATGTATGAAGTGCGAGGGATTTTGATTGTGTTCGGTAAAAAACTGCCGGCAGTTCTCGTTGAATGCGGAATTGCCTGTCACATTCGTTGTTTGGGGCCTTATTATGGTGAAGTGGCGCTTACCAAAACTACAGTCACCCCTGCTTGTAAATAAAAGTATTTCCAATTGCTTTTGAAAAAAAAATTACAACATTTTTGTCAATGATAACGAAAATATTTTCTATAATCGCCTTACATTTTTTGTAAATATGTAAATTTGTTTACCGCTTGAAATGGGAAATATATTCGACAACAACGTCCAAGTATTTTAGTTTATATGTAAGATTTTGAATCACAGGATTCCTAATTAATGTATTGTTTGAATTTTAAAATTGAAACGAAATAGTTTGTTTTCTGTGTAAGACAGAAATTCAAAAAGATCTGTTTTTATTACACCGGCAGAGGTGGTATGATTCAATTTAAGTTTTATGTGATCTTTTCAGGATTAAGTGAAATATTTAGATTTGGCCAGCTGTTAATTTACCCAATCTATAGCCAGGCTGGTGCAGGCCAGTGGCGTTTTTGTTAAAAATGGACTTCAGTCATTCAAAAAATGCTCTGGGCCTTTTATTCCACGGCAGCTGGCACAAACCTTGCAGTCACCATTTTTTAATAATATCGTAGGATATAGAAAACTTAGATTCCAATCATCAGACATGCTTTACATCAATCATATTTAGAGTGTGCAAAACCGAAACCGGTTTTTATAGACAAATCCGACAGTTGGTTTCTCCAAAAAAGCTAAAAGCCAACATGTCGGTTTACACGATTTTCTGATATTTTTTTGGTTTTAGTTTTTTTCAATATTTCATGTAAAAGCAAAGAAACTTTATAATTTACACTACAGAATACGTAACTACCAAAAATATTTGAGCTAGATTCAACTTTTATTGTACCGATCAGCATCACTAGATGATTCGATTTTGATGTTTAATAAAATCGGTTAAAATTTAGATATAGCTTCCACACATAAGTTTAACTGATTTTATGTATTTAGCTTTAGATGCCACATATTACATCCAATCTTGATGAAATTTGGCACTGTTTGTAACGATTGATCAGTAACCAGCTTAGATTAAAATGAATCATGCCGGTCAACGTTTTGATGTAGCCTAAGAAGAAATTTCCCTCCCAATTTTACATACTACCGCTCTATAAAAGCCAAATTATTCCGATTTGTTATAGTATAAGTATATTACGATGGGCAAACAACCAAACGTGCACAAATTTGGACAATGCGAGTACTCGTATATTCACAGTTTTTAACAGTCCTCATTAAAAATCGAGGTCCAATATACATGAACAATTTTTACGTTGATTTTGAAAAAGAAACAGCAAAGGTCTCGAACCAAAAAAACAATAGGTCAAGTCATAATAATGATCAAAGACCGTTTAAATGTAAACAACACGAAAACAAAGACAATTTTCTCACGAACCAAAAAATATAAATTTGTGTGACGGACCCTAGGGTCGAAAATTCGACGCATTTAAACATGGACATACCGAAATCAAAAACCATGATTTTTCCTCATATATTCAAATGTGACATTAGTCTTAAAACTTGGGTAAATTTATGACCCAGGTGGTCGTAAAACCTATTTTCACTTGACTTTTTTGAACATCCAGAAGTCCAGGGTATAATATAGTTGGCGACGCCCGACTTTTGCTTATTTACTAGTTGTTTTTTTTTTTAATAAAAAACTAACCTTTATCGACTACTCTATTTAGGGTTCCTGAAGATGATCTTCGATAAAGATCAAAAACAATAGATAAATAAATAAACAAAAAATACAGACCTCGAACTTGAATTCAAAATTCCATCAATATTTACACAAAAGGTCGAATGAAAACAACAAATAAAATATAAAAAACCTCTGTACGTATTGATTTTAATTATTGTTAATGTACTCTTAGAACTTAGAGTACATTAATTGACTTTTAATGTACTCTTAGTAGTCTATAAATAGGATCGATCAGTTTACGCCTGATTAGGAAAATATTTTTCATTCGTAGGCAAAAGGCTAAACCAGAGAGTCGGATAATGTCGGATTTTTACTTAAAAAAAAAATCGACAGCCGGTTTGTTTGAAACACGGTTTTTATAAAAACCCGACAGTCGGTTTTTCTAAAACCAAAAATGCCGGTTATTTTGGACACTCTTATCATATTGTGCAGATACATTGATGCTCTCAACAAACTGACCCGCGTCGTCGAGAAAAGCTGAACGGGCGGATCATGAAAATGAACGCATATAATCTTATCATTACAATAACTCTAATATTGTATTCAAATATTTACAATTTCAATTAATTTTGAAATAAAAACTTCCCTAATAGCATAAGAACTTCTTCCAATTTTATTCAACGTCCATCGATAAGTGTTTTATAAATCAAATAATTATCATGTAATCTAAAGAACTTTTAGCCACTGAACACGATCCCAACATAACATGTAATTATTTTCCGTTCAGTTATCTCCAAACAATAATGTAACCTTACATCCGCCAAATCAGCGTCCATCCAAGCACTAAATATACTCGTACATCTAATAGTTTGTGTAGACTCCACCGTTGGCCATAACTTCTTATAACTTCAATTCCTCATTGCAATCTGCATACCGGCCTTTTGGCCTGGTCGTTCGTTCGTTCGATCATCTTTTAGCCAGCCATGAGTGCATCTTACATTGTTGTTGGCAACTAACATGTGCTGTTGTTTAGAGAAGCGAACTTGAAATTGTATAAGTATTTGAAATATTTAGGTCAACTCTCAAGTGTCTTCAGAAAAAACAAAACTAAAAATATACTTCACACTTGCTCGGCCACTGCTAAGTTTGGGTGACGGTGCTAAACCGTTTAAAGGAAAATGAAAGTATTTTTGTGAGTCTGGTGCGGCTTGAGTGAGTGAGTGCGTTTAGGTTGTCAGTTTAAGCTGTCAGTTGGAGTTTAAGCTGTAAGTGATTAAGCTAAAGCGAATTACTTTCATTATCACCATGAAAGTGAAGTTATGTACTTGTCCGTAATTATTATTTGGACTGGAATTTTCGCTTGAATATGATTTGGAAGATATTTGAGCTTTCATTGCATTTAAATAGTAATGGATGTCGGATTACGAACGACAAAAGGCCATCTTCATGTTTAAAGTCGTCCAATTCTGTTTGACCATATTTATACCCTTATTCTAAAGTAAGTATATAATTTCAGACTGGGACCGGCCTGAAAATCGGGCCCTTTAAACTACACAAGGTGAGCAGATTTGTTGCAACAACCCAATTTTTGGCCAGCCAAATATTGGTAGTTGCACGTATTGGTAGTTTATACACTTTTGCATGCGCTCAAACCAATTGTCGAAGCACTTTTTCCACTCCGATTGAGACACCTCCAAAACATGGTTTTTGAACACTTTAACAGAATCTTCTGGCGACAAAATTCGTTGAGCACGCATGTTTTTTCTTGATGTGTGGGAATAAAAAGAAGTCACTGTGCGCCAAGAAAGGGCTGTACGGCGGATGACCCATCAATTCGGCGTTTTGGCCGGTCAAAAAGGCGCTGGTTTGAGCCGACGTATGAGAGCACGCATTGTCATGGTGCACAATGATTCGTGTTCTCTTGTTCGTTTTTCGAATTTCTCCGAAAACTTCAGGCTAACAAATTGTGGTGTACCACTCAGAATTGACCGTCCTACAAGCGGAACAGCCGCCAAATGACCAGTTTTGCCTAAGAAACAGGCGACCATTTGCTACGAAGTGATTCTTCCACGATCAACTTTCGTTGGATTTGGCTCGTCTTCGAAGACCCACACGGTCGATTGCTGTTTTGTTTCGGGCTCATACGCATAGATCCATGATTCGTCACCTGTGACAATCTTATAAACATCTTTTGAAGCACCGCGATCGTATTTTTTCAATATCGAATGTATGCTGGTGAAAGAAATGCCTAAGGATGACTCTTTCTCACGGTATGTCACATGACGATCTTACATTATCAGTTCACGCACGGCAGCATTGTTCTCTGGCACAACGGCCGTTTTTGGACGACCTTTACGACCTTCGTCTTTGAGCGAGCGTCGGCCACGATTAAATTCATTAAACCAGCTTTTCACAGTGCTATAGGATAGAGCTTCATCGCCATACAATGATTTAGGTTCATCGAGGCACTCTTGTCGTGATAATTCACGTCGAAAGTTGTGAAAAATGATCGCACGAAAATGTTCACGAGTTAGTTCTTTTTTTTTGCCAAATTGGTTTTTTCAAGTCACTGTAAACAACACAAATGATGGGCGAACGTCAAAACTTTCTGAGTACGTTTAAGCTAAAAAAATGTCAAACTTTCCAATGGAAATGTCAGATGGCAAGAAATATATATAGCAACCCTCGTACATATAAAAAATTGTGTATATCTTCTATGCTAAGATACAAATATTTAAATGTTCGTAGCATTTCCAAATTTTTTTTTTCTCCTTGTTCGGCCTTTGATTATTTTTTTTGAAAATAAGGTTCATAAACTTATCCAAAATTAGTTAGTTACTATCGCCAATTCTGCTATTAACATTCTGTTCTTTGTCTATTGGAAAACTAATACCAACTGCGTCCGGCTATGTGACTGGTCGTTTCTTTCTGCTTCTAAAAATACTTTATATCCCAAAAGTTCCGCTTTGAATTATTTCAATTTAAATTGACAAACATTTGTTAACCAGCATGGCATGGGTAAAATAAGAAACAAAATGATAACAAAAGAGAACTACAAAAAGTTCTTATTTATAATAATTGAAAAAAACGTTTACGTTTAATTCTTACGAATATTACGTACACTTTATACGTAAGTAAGTCCACACGTTCGAACGTAACAAGACAAAAGGTTAGCAGGTTTTTGCTTTCATTACTTTAATTCAATATATATTTTTATTTTGCTCTAAATTGGCGTCAAACAAAGCTCGACGGTTGATTTGCTATCTGAATCTGAAGCGGCGGAGTTCATGGAATGCAAAAAACGCACACATGTACACATGATCAGCCGTTCCAAATGCCCGTCCCGTTGTTGGTGTGGCACCCAACTGTGGAGGGCAGCGTTACCATTGACACGATCAACTGGTTCTAAAGCAAAAGAGACCGCATTGAGATTAAACAACTAGCGTTGTTGTTAGACTGATTACTTTTAAGTATTCGATCTTAATGGCTATATGTTTTTAAAGGGTGGGCCATTTTAAATTTCTGGTTTAATTAAAACGGTTGAGTTTTGTCGTTTAATTATGGAACACAATACCAATCATATATTTAAAATGGTCCACCTTGTAGTAGGTATTCTTGAGATGTGTTCCCTAAGCATTTTGGTTATGTATGTGGCTTAGTAACTAAGGCTAGTTTCACAACTTTTCTTGGCACTTGTCTGTTTAATTAGTGTTTTGAAAAGCACCTCGGTCTTGGACGAGCTTCCTGTAGTTTCCATTACCAGCGATTCTCTTATCTTCCTCCACTTGGTCCCGCCACTGATGGAGCATACGCTGGACGAATCGTAAGATCACGCTGGGTTGTAAAATTTTTGAGGGATCATTCGAAGCACGGATAGCATGTGTGTAGTTTAAAACGTAATTTTTCTCCCGAGAGGATAACTCTGTACTTAAGCTGTTTGCTAAGCCCAAAGTAGCACCTTTTTGCTATTAGCGTACGATACTTCGTTGTATTTCAGCGCTGAAATCGTTTTTTTGGTTTATGGCGATTTAAGGAAATACAGGTTGTTTACGAAGTTTTCTCCATTTTTTATCTCCACACCGAATCTCTAGCTGCTGTCAGCATGAACTTCGTCTTATTCTTAACCACACTTAATTTAGAAAAAAGCTCCAATTACGGGTGCATATTTTACATATTTTTTATATTTTTTTTCCTCTCGGTAAAGCCCGTTCCGGGTACATACGCGAGGAGTATGTGGCCCTTAATGTTAGTTGTAAGCTTTTTATAAGCCTTATCAAACGATTGGCGCTAAATATGTATCCATACATTTTTCTCAATCAAGAGTTTAAAGAAGTACCACGTTAACTCACCCTGTCTGAAATCTCTTGTAGCATAGAATCGTTCAGAAAGTTCCCTTACAATTAAATCTGAGAATTTTGTGTCGTTCTACAAACGGTACCCTATATTCAGTCATAGCTCATATAATGTATGTCTCAACTATTTTTGATATATTTTGTTTGGAAGTCCTGTTCGTCTACAGGAGATATGCTTCGATATCGAGGATGCGTCCACAGAGACCTGGGCGTCAGCTGAGTGGGTTTGGCTGGACAAATGAAGAGGTGCAGCACACCATGTGGTCCCTGATGGCAGGCGGGACAAACATCCGGAACGTTAGCATCAAATCGTGCCCAATACATATTGAAGCGGCTGCACCATCCAGATCTAAGCTGGACCAGAAACAAGCGCGTCTGCCGAGGTAGCACCTTCTTCTCAGGTGATGTTCCTCTAGCACTACATTCACGCTGTAGCTGGATACTGCTGCTGCGACTTTATCAGCGTGAATGTTGTTCAGACCTGCCTGATAGTTTCGATGATCTAAAGTTTCTCTCTTATACCGCTGGACCTCTCTCTAGGTCATGAAGATCTGCCTGGGCGGAGGCATCCTGTCCAGGAGATGCTGGTTAGGATGACTGCTGCAAAAACACCCTAGCAGGTATTGCTTAGACAGCAGGAGATTGTGCCTGCGCACGGTAAGGACCTTAGTCTCCTCATGTAGTTAGTCCTCAGAAGACATAAGAAGACACCCTGTTGATGTTCTAAGGGCGGTATTCTGGCAATTCCGCCGACCACATCGGCGCTGCGTGGTTCGCTACAAACCGACATACCGTTTTGTAAGAGGTCAACAAGGTTTCTTTGTCGGCTCCCCTAGTACTGCCGGCAAGTGACCAGCAAGGTCCTTGTTCCTACTTTTGAGCTTATCGCAATTAGCTGTAGCATGTGCAGAGGATCGAAAAAGGCTGTTCAATGTGACTTCGAGGATTTTGGGGTAGTTGGTAGTCGGGATGTTGACGTTATCGACTTTCACATTGAGTCACAACCGCACCTCTACGGTCCAGGCAGTTAACAGTCCATGCAGGGAAACGGACCTACCTCAACCCTCTACGCATTGCCTGAGGAATAGTAGAGGTTATTAGGTGTAACAAGTTTCCAATGTTCATTGAGATGGAATCAAAAATAAGTATTATCTTCAAAAGTCTTAGAATTCTACGAGGGCTGCTATATATATTTCTGGCCGAGGCAACACTAAGTCTGACTTTTCCATTGGAAATTTTGACATTTTTTAGCATAAACGTACTCAGAACGTTTTGACGTACGACCATCATTTGTGTTGTTTACAGTGACTTGAAAAAATCAATTTGGCAAAAAAAAGGAATTAACTCGTGAACATTTTCGTGCGATCTTTTTTCACAACTTTCGACGTGGCTTATCACGACAAGAGTGCATCGATGAACTTTAATCTTTGTATGGCAATGAAGCACCATCCCATAACCCTGTAAAAAACTGGTTACATGAATTCAATCGTGGCCAACGCTCGCTCAAAGACGAAGGTCGTCCAAAAACAGCCGTTGTGCCAGAGAACATCAATGCCATGCGTGAACTGATAATGAAAGATCGCCATGTGACATACCGTAAGATAGAGGCATCCTTGGGCATTGCTTCCACCAGCATACTTTCGATATTGCATGAAGACCTGGCCGTAAAAAATGTTTGTTCTCTTTGGATCCCGCACAATTTGACAATCGCTCAAAAAAAGACTCGTGTCGATTGGTGTAAAGAAATTTTGAAAAAATACGATCGCCGTGCTTTAAAAAACGTCTATAAGATCGTCACAGGTGACGAATAATGGATCTATGCTTATGAGCCCGAAACAAAACAGCAATCGATCGTGTGGGTCTTCGAAGACGAGCCAAATCCAACGAAAGTTTTTTGTGGAAGAAGCACTTCTTCGGCAAAACTGGTCATGTGGTGACTGTTCCGGTTGAGCAACGTAGGACGGTTTAATCTGAGTGGTACACTACAATTTGTTTACCTGAAGTCTTCCGAGAAATTCGAAAAATGTGATCTCACTCATCGGCTCAAACCAGCGCCTTTTTGACCGGCCAAAACGTCGAATTGATGGGTCAGCCGCCGTACATCCCTGACTTGGCATCCAATGACTTCTTTTTATTCCCGCACATCAATAAAAAAAATGCGTGGTCAACCATTTTTGTCGCCAGAAGATGCTGTTGAAGCGTTCAAAAACCATGTTTTGGAGGTGTCTCAATCGGAGTGGAAAAAAAGCTTCGACAATTGGTTTGAGCGCATGCAAAAGTGTTTAAGCCATGCCGAAGAATACTTTGAAAAACAATAAAACCATTTTTGATGATAAATATTCGCATTTTCATTATTCTGCCAGAAATATATATAGCAGCCCTAGTATTTAGATTTCGGCTGTGGCTAAACAGACAACGCAACGTTACTTTTCGAATACTCAAACAAAAATTCGAGTACTCAATATCTTCGCCAGCACTAAGAGAAACAAATGTTTGTGGAACACATGTTGTACATGAGCATAGTTCGGAATATTGTTCACATTCCATTGATCTGATATTTTCTTTGTGTGTTTTTTTACTACTGCACAAAAACTACACATGTACGTGTTCAAACAGACGATATCTAATAATATTTGGTTGAAACGTAACGTCAGCGAAATTGATCGATCGATCAATCATAGTTTTCATGTTTGAGATTTTTCGATAAACTCTTGTTTTGTCACCCTTTTAGTTGTCAAACTATTTAAGCTTGACTTACATGCCACTCAATCGAATGGGAAAACAACCGACCTACCTACATTAATCCACCAGCCACGTCTGATTGGTTGCCAAAGTTCGTTCAGCCGTATTCTGATTGCTTTGGTTAATAAGATTGGGCGGCAATTAATGTGATTAGACTTAAATTGAAACTTCCGTCAAAATGAGTTGTGCTTTTTTTGTTTGTTTGAGAGTTTTGAATGAAACTCGTAGAAACTATGACGGTGGAGTGGTTGGTTGGGTTTTTGTGTAGTGGGAATTGATGGACAATGGACATTTCAAAGAATTTTCCATTATCATATGTACGAGTACGTATATTTCGAAATTCACATTATATCTTTACGCTCGAAAAAATTATGCCTGATTGTATTGTAAAACAATATGGATTTCTGAAAAAAATGCATAGAACAGGGTGTGCTGGCTCAAATATTCTTTCCTCTACATTAGACGCGTTCGTTGCAGGCTACTAAACTATTATTTGTATGGAACTTGCTTCGATGGTTGGCAATTTGGTCCTAAAGTTGATCGAACAGCGAGTAAAAGTTAAAAGAGTTGTTTTTTCAAAAAAAATTGCATGACACACCCTGTTATCTAAAAAACGAATGTGTATGCCATATGTTTTTATAGCTCAAAGGGCATATTGAGATACGAGTAATCGTCTTCTAAACTCTCACTCACATATTCATCTCCTTAATTCTCAAATTCGACACATAGTCCGACTGGTCGCATACAATACTCTAGCGATCATCAAAGGTTAATTTCTCTTTTGACACCTAAAATTTCTATGGGGGGCAATAAATCACACGTAAAAGACGTATTAGGACTATTTATATCCCTATTTTAAAAAAATCAGCTTTAGTTATCATAAAACTCAACCAAACATTTTAATTTAAGAAATAAAACACTTTTTTATACAAAATTGAATTTATTTTTTTTAAATTTCAAAAAAAAATTGTATTTGAATTTTTTAATATGAACCTTAGAAAAATTTATTTTGTATTTTAATTATATTGAACTGTAAAGGAATTTTTAAACTACATGGTTATAAATAGAGTATCTGGAAAATGTCGACCTTCGCTATCCAAACACAGCTGCATATGTTTTCTGAAGTTTTCATGAACTCTAACAAGCATTTCGACTGGTATTTTGCCAATTTCAGGCTCAATATTGCTAATTAGGAGTTCCAAGGTGTTGGGACGGTTGACTTCAGGTAACCCCAAAGGAAAACATCGCATGGGGCTTAGTCTGGTGAGCGTGCCGGCCAGTTCACACACCGCTCAAAGAGATAAGCCGTCCAGGAAACATTTGCCTCAAACAATTCATGGTAAACCTCGCTGTGTGTGCAGTGGCACCATCCTGTTGGAACCATGTATCCTCTAAATGCCGACTGAAAAAAGTCAAGGAAATGACAAGAGCAAGTGATTGCTACCGAGCAGAGCGTTTCGGAGATTACAGTAATGCTGCTCTAACTCTCTCGATGTGTTGTGGTGTTGTAATCCTTCTCTCAGGTCCCCTTCGTACACATGAAACATTCCCTGCTGTTCTCAATGAAGTTACCCAATTTACAATTGAGCGTCGTCCAGGAACACGTCCGCGTGGGGGAACAGCGAATCGTGAACGAAAAGCACACTGCACTGTGCGCATTTAAAAAATACGCTTCAACACAAAATGACCTCTCCTCACGTGTCCAATGCAAGATGGCAACTGAAAGTCAGACGAATACAAATCTCCCGTCAGCCACTATAAGCCACGCACACTATTCACTCTGTTCGACCAGAAGTACCGCCACAGCCTGCAGTGCATAAAAGCAAATTACCGCGATCCACCCCTTATTTCGGCACTTGTCCTATGTAAGTGCTCTTTAACTTTAGCCTGGTGGAAAGTTGCGAACGATTGCTGATCACCAAAAAGATGAAGCCAATAATCCTGCGAATTTTCGGCCGATTGCGATTTGCTCTGCTCTCTCCTAGATAATAAAGAGCATTAAGAGTTCAACGATCTTCTGAGTGATCGATAGTATGGCTTGTGTAGATATCGCTTTACGAGAGAACTAATAGCGTTCTTTTCGGATCGTTGAAGTCGTTCTATTCACCAGTTTGGTTAAAGTACCGTCAAGACTGTATATCTCTAAGACCTTCCCAGGATATCCATCTCCTGGACATCTCCAAGACTTTCTCTTTACCAAGTAACATTGCAAGTTAGTTGAGTCAAGTCTTCACACCTTTTTTTGGATATGAGCTTAAGATTTAAAAGTCTGTGTGCGAGAGCGAGTGAGAGAGTAAATTTTAATATAATTAAAAATACAATTCTGCGAGGATTTGAACTTGGATCAAATTGGGGTTAGTAGAAGCAGACACTGGCCTCTGAGCAGCAGCAGGTCATACCAGATGATAGTTATTTGTTGCCTTTCTTTTTACAGCCTCAAACCTATAGTTTTAAACTAACAATGTACTATGCGTGAGGGTGTGAGCAAAGTGAGCGAGAACTGATCAACTTAAATGGGTTTAGTGATTGGCATTTTAATATAACTGCACACAAACATCATGCACTTGAGTACTTATTCAACCCATTATCAGCAATTAACTTTTTTCATTTAATAATGCAGAGGGTAATGAGTGGTTGTTACCTGGTAATGCAAATTATTTTAAATAATGAAAAGGATAATGAGAGGTTATTATCTGGTAATGCAGATGTTTTCAAATAATGCTATGGGTAATTAGAGGTTATTACCTAGTAATGCACATGTTTTTTAATAACGAAAAGGATAACGAGAGGTCATTACATGGTAATGCAGAGGTTAAAGATTAACACTTACTGAGTTTATGCTGGTTTCTTATTATTTCAAAAGCTATACAATTTACATCAGGTCAAATAAGGAGTTCAACTCCCATATGTATATTGACAGGTGCTTTAATATCTTTCTTTGAAGCTACTTGATAGACAACATGACCACCTCTGTTATCTCTTTCGAGCATTGTCGTAAAAAGGCTTGAGTGTAGCTGTTCTATCGTTACATGGTTTGTATATCCATCAGACATCCGTCGTCTCATTTCTGACGTTAAGACTTTCGCCAAGGATACTCGACTTTTTGAGAATTCGCACCCGTTTGTGATCGATTGGTCAACCTGTCAATCAGGCATATTGAATTAGTTTTTCGCACGTACTGCCCGAATGTGTTTAGACTTCCGACTACTGTATTTCCCCCTACTTTAGACATACAGATGTTTAAGGCAAGTGTCAAGAAACCAAAAACGGACCGTTTAAACAAAAAGAGACAATATGGAAGTAGGGGTACTCATTTAGATTTTTAATATGGATCTATTTTGAGTTTTGGCTGGTATAAGGGTCGTATTCATGGACCCAAAAACGGTACTCTTTTATACACAGTCAAGGTGGTTTAGCCTGGACGAACTTTTTTCTTCGAGTGTAATTTACTTAACTTTTCTCCATACTATTCTTGTAAGCGACAGAATTGCTGAATTCTACACGGGAATCAAACACACCCTTTTAAAAATACGTGGTGGTAGCCAGCCGTCTGTCTTGTCCGGTGGGTTAAGCGTCAAGTTAAGTTGTGCTTGAAGGTGGTGGTGCTGCTGCTAGCAACTAATAAGCTTAAATTTAAAGCCGATAGTGGCTAAGAGTACAGAAAAGCGTGAAGGTCTCCCCTGTCGAAGACTATGAATGACTGCTGGACAAGAACGGAATGACAACACATGAATTACGATAAGTGTGCAGAAGGAATATTTTTATGAGCATATCTCAACAAATGAAATAGAAAAGAATTCTAAATGAAAACACACCCAATAATCAGAGGCCCACATATCTGCAGGCATACTGAACCAAAATATACACACTCGTACATATGTGACTATGAGCTAAAATATGAATATTTTAAACAATTTAATTATGCATTTTTCATTACAGCTTCTGCTAACTCTCACCATAATGGTGGCGGCGACCCTGTCTTGCTGCCAAGGAAAGGCAGCTTTACGCCGAAAGCCCAAGGTCTACAATGCTCTCATTACGACCGATGAGAATTTGGTCCAGAGCCGAGCCTATCCCGTCATACAGCCGACTATTCACGAATCGGGCATTGCCCACTATCATCCGTTCGGGCCGTACAATCCCTATGGTTTCTACAATCCGCATTTGGTGAGATTAGGACAGTCCATAGCACCGAATTTAAATCCCAAAGAGCAGGTTTGGCGATGCAGCAAATAAAAATCACACTTAGTAACACTTATGCTCATGCTTTTTATTTATATATTTTTTCCAGTTGCCTTATCCTTTGCCACCACCACAATTTCCTCCTCAGCTGATGGGCCAGCCATTGGGACCGCAGCCGCAACCCTATCCGGGCTATCCGCTGCCCCAAGCTCCATTACCCACAGGACCAGCTGAAAAAAAACCCGAGGAAACACAACCAGCGCCTACAGCTTCCGCCTCTGAAGCTTTAGCGCCGACCGTACAACCACCTACTATGCTGATGGCCGCTCCAGCTCCCGAAGCACCGAAGGAACCCAATCAAGTCGACAAAATGCCTTCGGAACAGTTGCCTATACCCTTAAATCAATACGGTTTGCCACCATCTCTGATACCACTGAGACAACCTTACCCGCACCCATATCCACAGCCACCACCAGCAGCTACCAATGCCGGCCGACAGCCGGCGTTCTTGCCACCCTACGGTTTTAACCAATTCCCCCCGATGTACTACAACAACTTGCCCGGTTTAAGGCAACAATTTTTGCCACCCTATGGCTATCTACCTACTGGCCCTCAATTTCCATTGAGTAA
Source organism: Hydrotaea diabolus (assembly GCA_963513945.1). Lineage (NCBI taxonomy): Eukaryota > Metazoa > Arthropoda > Insecta > Diptera > Muscidae > Hydrotaea > Hydrotaea diabolus. The sequence goes on along the minus strand of OY740716.1, from coordinate 226,371,804 downwards.
TACCATACCGACGGATAAGAACTACCCTCCACCGCCACCACCTCCTATGGCCCCGCAGGTCCCGCAATTGCCACCAGCTCCCGCAGCACCGCCAGCCATTCCTCCACCAGCAATTCCTCCGCCACAACCCACAGAACCCCCAGCAATGGAAAACGAAGAACCCAAGCCCGCATTCGAAAACATCAAGAACGGTTCAAAGAGTGCGGATAAAAATGTTCCCGATGTTCCACCACCACCAATACCTTCCGGCGCCAAATCGAAACAGCCTTAAAAACTACAACCCATTGTTGCTTGTAATTAATTAGGGAAATTTCTTCACTAAGTTATTATTTATTATAATTTTTATTATTAACCATAAAGGAAACGATCGAAGTTGTCGATTGGAAACAAAAAAAGGTTAAGTCCCAAAAAACAAAAAATGTATTTAGGCAAACACTATTAGATTTTAGAACAATATAACATAATGCACCGCGCACAATATATGTAAAGGATTGCAAAATGATTTTTAAATAAAATGTTTATAAAACCGAAGTATTATTGAAATCAATCGACACATCCTGTTATCTGGTCTTATTAAGAGGAAATCATCTCCAGAATGATTAAAAGAAGCTGTGGGTAAACTCAGAAAAATTTGCACTATAAAAAATATCCTTTTTAAAGGATTTTGGCTTCAAGCTGACCTGCGTGTCGCATTAGCAGCGTGCGGTCGTGTTGTTGGTCAGGTTCTTATGCAGTTCTTATGTGAGTAAACGAGACGGCACGACAGTAGCAATTACTGAGGAAAAGAACTAAATAAAACTAAAGTTGCAAAGGGAAATAAAGAGATACCCTACATCTTGAGCTTAGGTAGAGTTCGTTAAAAATCGCTCATAACGTGTAATTTTAAGTTTAAGATCGGGTCTGTAGTTGGCGCCTAGAGCGGCATAGTCTCACATCGGGATGGATATTTGAATGGGAACAAAAATAAAACATGGAACGATATAGTTCAATTTTAATGAGTTTGTTTACTAAGCAGGATCGGAATTTGTATTAGTCTTCTCGACAGGCCTCAAATCGGGAGGGCCCTTTGTATAGGGTCTTCATAAAAAGGCATAATGTGGATTGAAAATGTGCCATAAGGCGCTACATAAAAACATTAACTTATACTCGTATCATTCAATTTTAGTGGGGTTTGTTATAAGCGAAACGTCAAAAATTGAAATAAATTTGAGCAGGGAGAGTTGTAAAATGTGCCTTGTATTGAGGCAGGACCTCAAAGAAGTAGAACATATGGAATGTGAGGTGTAGGAAACCATGAACCAATCAGGTTCACTGTGGTTTACTGTGGTTGACTATTGGCCTTACCTAATGTACAGGGTTTTCCATTAAGGACAGAACAATTTCATATACTTCTTTTAATAAAACACTGAATATTTAAGTTATACAGCTCAAATTTATTCAAGGTGTAGTGCAAACACTTACTACATTTTAAGAATGAAATTCGATATATGACCACCACAGGCCCGGGTGCAGCGATCTATTCCTTGGGCCGCATTGTTTGCCACTCTTGCACACATTTCGACCGGAACGTTGGCCATTTCGCGTTGGATGTTGTCTTTGAGCTCGCCTAAACTTGATGGCTTGTTGGAATAGACCAATGACTTGATGTGGTCCTATAAAAAGAAATCCAATGGCGTTAAATCGTTTGAACGAGGTGGCCATTCGACCGGTCCATTTCTCGTGATAACACATTTACCGATTTTTTCTTTCGGCAAATCAATTACAACGCGTGCTGGCACCGTCTTGTTCAAACCACAAATCGGCGATGTTAAGCTCATTCAATACTGGCAAAAATTACTTCCTAACATGGCACGATAGCGCTCTCCATTGAAGGTAACAAGACGATTGTTCTCATCGACGAAAAACGACGGCCCAATCACACCTCCGGCATAAAAACCACAACGCACAGCAATTTTTTGCGGATGCTATTGTTTCTCTTGAAGCACATGTGGCTTTGTTGCTGTTTAATAACGCATATGTGACAGCGCATAGAGAAAGGGACCTAAGGGTAAAAAAATCAATTTTCATTTTTTTTTCTTTTTTTGATGTGGACAACATCTGAGCATCAAATGAGACCGATCCCATGCCCAAAAAGTGATCCCTCCCAGAGATATGCGCGTTTTATGAAAGTGAAGTCGACGATTCTAAGCGCAAATAGAAAGGGACCTAATCTTTAAAATGGCTCTCCTGAACAAAACTGGTTTTTAGCCTTAGGTTCCTTTCTATTTTGCGCGTCACATATTTTGTTTATTGACAAAACCACTCAGCCAGAAATGAGCTTCATCGCTAAAGATGAGAAGTTTCAAATGATCATGTGGCTCTAGTTCTTGAGTCAGTTTGATCTTATAAGAATGTAGGACAATTTCTTTTCGCAAAATACGCCACAGTGTGGTTTGAGAGATGCCCAATTCCTGAGAACGACGTGGAATCGACTGATTTTGCTCATTTTGAACGGATACACTTAGGGCTGCGATATTTTCGTCGCTTCGAGCTGTTCGGCGTCTCTTTGGCGACGAAACATCCAAAAGTGAAAATTTGGATCCAAATTTATCCACTATAGCACGCACAGCCAGTCGGGTGGGACGATTATTACGGCCGAAAATTTGAGTAAGCGCTCTTAAAGTTGCGACCACCGACGACGAATTTCGGTAGTAATTTTTAATGATTTCCAAACGTTGATCGTAAGTGAACTTTAGCATGATAAAAATGTAACTTCGACTAACGTTTTGACACTGAAAGATCATTAAAAATGTTTGCGGTTGTGTTGTCCCTATTGGAAAACCTGTAAGTAGTACGAGGGCTGCTATATATATCTCTGGCCTAATAATGAAAACGAGAATATTTATCAACAAAAATTGTTTTATTGCTTTTCAAAGTATTCTCCAGCATGATTTATACACTTTTGCATGCGCTCAAACCAATTGTCGAAGCACTTTTTCCACTCCGATTGAGAAACCTCCAAAACATGGTTTTTGAACGCTTTAGCAGGATCTTCTAGCGACGAAAATCGTTGACCACGCATTTTTTTCTTGATGTGCGGTAATAAAAAGAAGTCATTGGGTGCCAAGTCAGGGCTGTACGGCGGATGATCCATCAATTCGACGTTTTGGCCGGTCAAAAAGGTGCTGGTTTGAGCCGATGTGTGAGAGCTCGCATTGATATGGTGCACAATGATTCGTCTTCTCTTGTTCGTTTTTCGAATTTCTCCGAAGACTTCAGGCAATCAAACTGTGGTGTACCACTTAGAATTGACCGTCCTACGTTGCTCAAGCGGACAAATCGCCAGATGACCAGTTTTGCCGAAGAAAGATGCGATCATTTGCTTCGAAGCGTTTCTTCCACGAACAACTTTCGTTGGATTTGGCTCGTCTTCGAAGACCGATACGGTCGATTGCTGTTTAGTTTTGGGCTCATACACATAGATCCATAATTCGTCACCTGTGACGATCTTATAAACGTCTTTTGAAGCACCGCAATTAAATTTTTTCAAAATTTCTTTGCACCAATCAACACGAGCCTTTTTTAAGCGATTGTCAAATTGTGCGGGATCCAACGAGAACAAACCTTTTTTACGGCCAGGTGTTCATGCAATATCGAATGTATGCTGGTGGAAGAAATGCCCAAGGTAGAAATGTCTCACGGTATGTCGCATGAGGATCTTGCATTATCAGTTCACGCACGGCATCAATGTTCTCTGGGACAACGGCCGTTTTTGGACGACCTTCGTCTTTGAGCGAGCGTCGGCCACGATTGAACTCATTAAATCAGTTTTCTATAGGACGGTGCTTCATCGCCATACAAAGATTTAAGTTCATCGATGCACTCTTGTCGTGAAAGTTGTAAAAAATGAACGCAGGACAATGTTCACGAGTTAATTCCAGTTTTTGCCAAATTGATTTTTCAAGTCACTGTAAACAACACAAATGATGGTCGTACGTCAAAACGTTTATGCTGAAAAATGTCAAACTTCCCAATGGAATTGTCTGATAGCGCCATGCAACACTTAGTGTTGCCTAAGCCAAAAACATATATAGCAACTCTCGTAGCCACATATTACATCCAATCCTAAAGAAATTTGACGCACGTTAGTTTTTGCACCAAGGAGGGACGTTATTGAAATTGTAGAAAATCGATCAGATTAACGCACAGTTACATCAAATCTTGATCAAATTTAGCACGAGTTAGTTTTTTTGGGTTCAGGAAGGACGTTATTAAATTTAAAATATCAGCTTAGAGTTAGATATACACATGTATTCGTTTGATTTTATGTTTTTAGCTCAAAAAGCCACATCTAACCTAAATGAAATTTGGCACAAGTAAGTTCCCTGCGCCAAGGACGACCGCTGTTGAAATTAGAGGAAATCGATTTACATTTTCCCAAAAACAATTAAATTTTAAAATCTGGTAAATTTAGGGGGTCCAAAACCAAATTTTCAGTTGGCTTTTCTAAAAATCTAGAAGCACAGGACATAGTAAAGTCGGCCACGCCTGACTTTAGCTTTTTTTACAAATTATCTCCAAAAAATATTTGTAAACTCAATTACACATGTCTCAGGGAGGAGTATACACAAAGGATAATGAAAAGTTTTTCACTTTTGTGCATTGGTCACAAACTTCAGTTGTCATAAAGTACGCCTGCTCAAAAGTTGTAGGGTGCCAAAATATTAAGATAACCTGCCTTTATTAAATTGTTTAAAATCTTTTCAAATTTAGAGTTTTCCCATAACGATATGCCACACTAATACGAGGGTTGCTATATATATTTTCGGCCTAGGCAACACTTAGTGGCATTTCCATTGGAAAGTTTGACATTTTTTAGCATAAACGTACACAGAACGTTTTGACGGAAGACCATAAATTGTGTAGTTTACAGTGACATGAAAAAATCTTTGCAAAAAAATGGAATTAACTCGTAAACATTTTCTTGCGGTAAATTTTCACAACTTTAATGCAAGATCGTCATGTGACATACCGTGAGAAAGAGGCATCCTTAGGCACTTCTTTCACTAGCATAATTTGATATTGAAAAAATACGATCGCGGTGCTTCTAAAGACGTTTCTAAGATCGTCACAGGTGACGAATCATGGATCTGCGATCATTTTTCACAACTTTCAACGTGAATTATCACGACAAGAGTGCATCGATGAACTTAAATCGTTGTATGGCGATGAAGCACCATCCTATAGCACTGTGAAAAACTAGTTTAATGAATTCAATCGTGGCCGACGCTCGCTCAAAGACGAAGGTCGTAAACGTCGTCCAAAAACGGCCGTTGTGCCAGAGAACATTGATGCCGTGCGTGAACTGATAATGCAAGATCGTCATGTGACATACCGTGAGAAAGAGGCATCCTTAGGCACTTCTTTCACTAGCATAATTCGATATTGAAAAAATACGATCGCGGTGCTTCTAAAGACGTTTCTAAGATTGTCACAGGTGACGAATCATGGATCTGCGATCATTTTTCACAACTTTTGACGTGAATTATCACGACAAGAGTGCATCGATGAACTTAAATCGTTGTATGGTTATGAAGCACCATCCTATAGCACTGTGAAAAACTGGTTTAATGAATTCAATCGTGGCCGACGCTCGCTCAAAGACGAAGGTCGTCCAAAAACGGCCGTTGTGCCAGCGAACATTGATGCCGTGCGTAAACAGATAATACAAGATCGTCATGTGACATACCGTGAGAAAGAGGCATCCTTAGGCATTTCTTTCACCAGCATACATTCGATAATGAAAAAATACGATAGCGGTGCTTCAAAAGATGTTTATAAGATTGTCACAGGTGGCGAATCATGGATCTATGCGTATGAGCCCGAAACAAAACAGCAATCGACCGTGTGGGTCTTTTCGTGGAAGAAGCACGTAGGAGGTCAATTCTGAGTGGTACACTACAATTTTGCCTGAAGTCTTCGGAGAAATTCGAAAACGAACAAGAGAAGACGAATCATTGTGCACCATGACAATGCGAGCTCTCACACAACGGCTCAAACCAGCGCCCTTTTGACTGGCCAAAACGTTGAAATGATGGGTCATCCGCCGTACAGCCCTGACTTGGGACCCAATGATTTTTTTATTTCCGCACATCAAGAAAAAAAATGCGTGGTCAACGATTTTCGATATTTGAAGCGTTCAAAAACCAAGTTTTGGAGGTGTCTCAATAGGAGTGGCAAAAGTGCTTCGACAATTGGTTTGAGCGCATGCAAAAGTGTATAAATCATGCTGGAGAATACTTTGAAAAACAATAAAACCATTTTTGATGATAAATATTCGCATTTTCATTATTAGGCCAGAAATATATATAGCAGCCCTCGTGACCACACATTTGTACATATGTATAAGTATGTATGTGCGCAGATATGTATTTTTTAAAAAAGTCAAAGAACTCATTATACTTAAAAGAAGTCCCCGGAGAATACATGTGTTATTTGACTACATGTGATGAAAACTAAAAAATATGCAAAACTGCAATTAATCGTTAGCGTCGAGATAAACCGATGAGTAGTACTTTCGCTTTCAATGGGCTGCTGCTGAATTTACTCATCCGCTCACCAACCACCACAATCATCATCATTTCATGAACAACAAAGGTCCGTACGCCCCCCAGAGAATAGATATGTCAATGGTCGTCGCATACACAAATTGATATTCCTCAGCAGCAGCAGCAGAGAGTTGTTGTCACATCCATCCGCCAGGGGGCAGTCAGTATATAATCGGAACGACTTGACTAGGCAACATTCAGTTCATAACAGGCAGCAATCGCACAGACATGAAATTTAAATCCAGGTTATTGCTAACCATAGTTATAGCCCTGTTGGTCGGCATTATTGGTATGTATGGAACGAATTGGGAAGCATATATCTCATCAGCATAACTCTAGATGTCGCTCTCTACTTTCGTTTGCTGTAGCTTGTCAGGCCAGCACCTTCAAGCCCTTCGTTCGTAGTCGTTACAGTTTGCGTTGGCGCAAAACAACTGAAACTCCCAAAGTACTGGATTCAACTACCACTGCACCCAAATTGGAAAGTGTGGGCACAACGCAAGCGATAAAATATACGGAAACCTCACAAAATGTGGTGCTTGAAACCACAGTGCCGGCCGTAGTAAAAACATCTACTCATCCGCCGGACTACGATTATTATGGCAACAATGAGGTGGAGGAAAATGAACATAAACTAATTCATTGAACAATAGGGCGAACGAGGCTCCTTGCCTACCTTTTAATATTTGTTCTACGAGCATAATATATTTTAATACATCAAAACATGTAATGTATATTATTTTCTAATTGTAAATAATAATAGGCGTCTTCTATTGGTACTCGCTTATTAAACTAGTAAGTGGTCGCTAAGGCAATAACTTAAAATCATAACGAGATATTTGTTTATACCGAGAACGGATTGGTTTTGTGCATCATAAACCGCTTGGTTTGAAAATTTGTAATTTGTAGAAAAAAAGTAATTTAAGAAATACTATATGCGAGTAATAACCGAGCACGCTTAAACTCGCTAAATGTTATTCTTGAATTACTTTCTTTCCAAAAATTATAATTATTTAAAACAAACGGGGTTTTCGAGGGCTGCTATTTATATTTCGGGTCCTGAACTCGCAAAACTTTTAATTATTTAAAACAATCATGGTTAAACTTAAATTGTCGATAGTTTCCATTAAACAAAATCATTTGTATATTCTTGTACAAAGGTGAAAAGTTATCCTAAGCGAGTTGCCAATAGAACACAGCCAATATATTAAGCAAAATGTATAAAACTACAGGAGATATTATCGGCAAATTCAAGCCTTGTGGCAAACTCCATAAGCATGAGTTAGGGTTTTTGCAAAAATAAACATAAAATCATTGAATTGACATAAAATAATAAACGAAATATTTCACATTTCTGCATTTAAAAATTTTAAATAGATTATTTGAACTATATGTTTGAAATCATTTAAAAGAAGTAGAGCGGACAGAACCTCTTTATAAAATATAAAATATAAAATTTTTTATATAACATTATATAAGTATTATGTACTCGTATCTCCATGGCACAATAAAGAAGGTAGTTTTATACTATCAGCCGATTTACCTTTTTTTTCGTATTACTTAAATTTTTTTAAATTTAAGATTTGACAAAGGCTATTGGTCATACCATGATGCAATAAACAAGAAATATAAACATTTTCATTAGAAAGTTTGACATTTTTTAGCATAAACGTACTCAGAACGTTTTGACGTACAACCATCATTTGTGTTGTTTACAGTGACTTGAAAAAATCAATTTGGCAAAAAAATGGAACTAACTCGTGAACATTTTCGTGGGATCATTTTTCACAATTTGCGACGTGAATTATCACAAGAGTGCATCGATGAACTTAAATCTTGCTATGACTATGAAGTACCATCCTATAGCACTGTGAAAAACTGGGTTAATGAATTCAATCGTGGCCGACGCTCGCTCAAAGACGAACGTCGTGAAGTTTGTCCAAAAACGGCCGTTGTGCCAGAGAACATTGATGCCGTGCGTGAACTGATAATGCAAGATCGTCATGTGACATACCGTGAGCTAGAGGCATCCTTGGGCATTTCTTCCACCAGCATACATTCGATATTACATGAACACCTGGCCGTAAAAAATATTTGTTCTCGTTGGATACCGCACAATTTGACAATCGCTCAAAAAAAGGCTCGTGTTGATAGGTGCAAAAAAATGTTGAAGAAAAAGCGATCGCGGTACTTCAATAGACGTTTATAAGATCGTCACAGGTGACGAATCATGGATCTATGCGTATGAGGCCGAAACAAAACAGCAATCGACCGTGTGGTTCTTCGAAGACGAGCCTAATCCAACGAAAGTTGTTCGTGGAAGAAGAACTTCGAAGCAAATGGTCGCCTGTTTCTTCGGCAAAACTGGTCATATGGCGACTGTTACGCTTGAGCAACGTGGGACAGTCAATTCTGAGTGGTACACCACAATTTGTTTGCCTGAAATCTTCGGAGAAATTCGAAAAACGAACAAGAGAAGGCGAGCTCTCACACATCGCCTTAAACCAGCGCCTTTTTGACCGGCCAAAAAGTCGAATTGATGGGCCATCCGCCGTACAGCTGTGACTTGGCACCCAAGACTTCTTTTTATTCCCGCACATCAAGAAAAAAATACGTGGTCAACGATTTTCATCGCCAGAAGATGCTGTTGAAACGTTCAAAAACCATGTTTTAAAGGCATCTCAATTGAAGTGGAAAAGTGCTTTGACAATTGGTTTGAGCACATGTCAAAGGTTATTAAATAAGCTGGAGAATACTTTGAAAAACAATAAAACCATTTTTGATAATAAATATTAGCATTTTCATTATTAGGCCAGAAATGTAAATAACAGCCCTCGTATAAATAGATAACTGAATAGTTGTTGCCGATTAGCCTCAAAAATGACCTAGAGGCGTTGAGTCAAACATTTTGTATTGTTTTAAAACAAAGTTCTAAAAAATACAAAGAAAAAAATTTTGGTTTACAAACTTAATGAATTGTCGTTGTCAGATTTTAAATTTGAAAGTTTAAATTTCTACGACAAAAAATTGTAAATCAGCTGACTACATTACACTACCTTCTTTACTGTACCATGTGTATCTCGTTATACCGAAAAAAAACTGTTATATTTGTCGGATTCAGTTCATGTATCAAAACTCGATGTAATGTTTTTTGATTAATTTTATCTATCCCAATATTTCTAATGACCTCGTCGATTTTCTTCATGGGTGTCAATATATGTCTGTCATTATATCCAGAGAAAAGCACGGTTTGGTGCAGTTTATGGGCTGGTGTAATCATTGGTAGATATTTTTTCAAAAATGGTGATGGCCGGAACGTAACCGTGAATGGTGCTGACCACCGCGCCATGACATCCGACTTTTTGCTATTGAATTGAAGCCCGTAATCTTTTTATACAGCTGCTCAAACAATGGATCTATTGAGAGGTCATTTCGAAGAGCAGATAATTTCACGTTTTGGACAGGTGAGTTGGCCGCCTAGATCGAGTGATATCACACCTTTAGACATTTTTCTTTACTTCACGTAAATTCGAAAGTCTATGCTGACAAACCAGCTACGATTCAGGTTTTGGAAGCCAACATTACGCGTGCCATAAACGCTATACCGTTCGAAATGCTCGAACGAGTCATCCAAAATAAGACCCTCAGATTGGACAACCTGAGGCGTAGTTGCGGCCAACATTTGCAAAAATTATATTCAAATTATATTCAAAATAAATGGCATAAAATGTCCTTTCGAATGAACAATAGAAATTCCACACTTGACTTGAATTTTTGTATTTTTTTTTATTTTGAAAAAATACCTCTAGATCGATCACCCGATATGTAATTTTTTTAAATATTTACACATGAAATGCTAAAGGGTGGTTAAATTTAAGGACCAATGTTGAATGTGAACCATGCCTAAACGTCAAGTTCTTTTCTGCATTTCATTTGATATTTCTCAATTTCAGCTAACTCAATTTGAACCATGAAAAGATACGAGTACACAAGCGAGAACGCGTTAAAGTAAGGTAATGCACCCACAAAAAGTGACTGTTTGATGCGGTTTATGGGCTGGCGGCATCATCGGGCTGTATTTTTTCCAAAATGCGGCCGGTCCGGCAGTTACTGTATATTGCATCCAAATAGAATCTACTAATTCGAAATGTCCGCCTTTTGCCTTTACACACGCCTTAAGTCGCACTGGCCAATCTCAATAGCTGCACGAACTTCGTCCATTGAAAAATTGGCCACAGCTCGAACCAAAGCAGTCTTAAGAGATCCAATGTTGGGGTATCTTTTGTGACAAACCTTGTCCTCTAAAACCGTCCGCAATTTGTAATCCAATGGGTTCAAATATGGACTCCCTGAGGGCCATTCTTCAGAGGAAATAAACGCTGGCAAATTGTTTCGAAGACAGGCCTGGGACGTTTTAGGCCTTATGGGCCGGCGCAGAATTCTGCTGGAAATGGCTTGTATTGGAACAGGGAATTGTTAAGAGGCTTCACAACAGCTTCCAAAACTGTTTCTTAGTAAACTTTGGCCGATGTTTTGAAATACAGGTCAGTGACCACATCGTAAGAGACACTCCACCAAACCATGACCCTCTTCCACCCTTGGGATCAGATCAGGTGCTTCCTTAGATGACCGCGCATACGCTATCATTTTGCTTGTTAAATTTTTCCTGAACGGTAAACAATTTTTCACCGGTGAACAAAATTTTTCTGTGCCAGTTACCAGCGTGCTTCACCAAAAGACGTTTGCATTTTTCAATCCCATTTTTTTTTAAAGCTGCAGTCAATAAATGTCCTTACTTCGTTTGAAAGTCCCAAGTCTTTTTTAATGATTCGACTCATGGACTTTTGCGTGTAGTCATCTCACGGGCCATGATTTTCTGTTTTCGGAGCGGATTTCTGTGAATTCTTGATTTAACGACTTTGATGACATGCGGTGTTCGAACAGAGCGTGGGCGGCCCGACCGGTGGCGGTCTTTTACATCTCCAGTCTCCTCAACCAGTTTTATGCATCGGTAGACAAACATGCGGCTAATCCCTAGTGGCCAGAGCGTTTTGAAAATATCGTTTTTTTTCATTTCACACTTGAAAAGCGCTATTACAGCGATACAGTTCTCATTATCTGACCACTCCATGATGAAAGTTGAATAAATGTTAAAATCCCGTTACAGACTAACGCTACTGAGGTTAGGTTTCAAAACCAAATTACATTAACGGGGTATGTTCAGTTCTACTATTGAAATGGGTGTGTTCAATGTTGTAACAGTACTTATGTCCTCAGTAATTTCCTAAATAACTTATTTTTTATTCAAAATCAACATCGGCCCTTGAAATTTAAACACCCTTTATAAAGACAATAAATTGAATTGAATTAAATTGAACAAATACTTAACGGTTTAAAACTAAAGTTGATGGGAACCCTGGACAAATGTGATTGATATGGCATCGTTGTTTCAAAACAGCTGTTTCGAGTGCAACGAAAACAAGAAAAAACGAACCGCATAAGATTTAATGCAAAAACAATACAAAAATAAAGAGAAGAATTAACAGAAATGGCTATGTTAAAAAAATTGGAAAAGGCCTGTATTCTGGCCAGAGGATATTCAACAATTCGAGTGCCATTCATAAACAACAGTGCATTTAGACCCACGTCCGTTCTCTGTAGAGGTGGCGAAGCGATAGAGTAAGTATGTATGTACATAGTTATGTTTGTATGTACGTGCGTGCGTATCTGTATGTACACGACTGGAGAGCCATACAGTGAATACAGAAATCTCTTAAATCGACATTTCAACGGAGGGAGACTTAAAAGTAATCTTTGATTTTATTTCAAACAGCAGTACGTTTCTGAAATCTGTAGAGAGCACAAGACTGTTTGGCACAAAACATCGACTGTACAGCGCAACATCCATAACAACCAAGAAGAAAAAAATGGTAAGTGGCAGAGGAATTGCAAAACATTAAAAGGGATTTAGGCCGAGGAAAATGAAAAACACCACTGTTGAGTCACCCAAATTGGCTGAAAAAAGATTGCTTTAAGAGCATTCTTATTTTCGGATGAAAGACCTGAAATTTCATTTACTTTAGCTTGACCTAAAGGTCACTTTAAACATTGATAAGATTTTGGAAATGTGAAGCGAAAAATGTAAAAGTACTTGTATTCATAATTGAATACGTTTGGAAATATTTTTTTAATTTTTATTAACATTGCCAAATGTTGAACAATACATACACGTATAAACAATTAAAACTTGTTCGTTGTTTAAAAACCAGTTTGTTACAATTAAAACTGTCGGTGGTCGGCTAAAAGCGGCCTTATTAATAATAATTAACACTGCTCAACAAAAAAAAACAAATATTTCCGGAAACGCCGGCTCGTATAGATTTCGATTCTAATTGACAAGTATTATTTGGGATGTCATAAATGACATATTCTCCGAATCGTGGCCCTGGTTGCGGGTTGTCTTTTTTAAAATCGCTTCGTAGAATTTTGACAATGAAAAACCAGTCGCAATTTGACAATCGTAAACCGCGAGGTTGCATATCTTAAGAAAACTAGCAAAGGGATGTATCAGTTCATTTGTTTAAGGTTAAGTTTGTTTGAACGACTTTCCAGCAAAAGCTGGACTTGCATTTCAGTTCGCAAAAAAAAAATTAAAATCAAATCTCAGAAATCGATGTCCTGCAAATAGATAAATAATTGGATTATAAAGTTAGGGCTGTCATAGAAATCTATCTTGTCACGATTGTTTTTGAAAACGATAAGAAAAAAAGCTTTATCAGCAACAGCTGATTCGAACATTGGAAATGGACAAAACCAACTTGGTTTCATGCCACCAAATGAAACCAACATTGGTTTGTAAAAACGACAATTAGCAAAACCGACATGATTTCTATGAAAGCCCTGATAGTTAACACCAATAAATCTCATGACTGACCAGGCGAATTTTAAAAATGCATCTAGTCAGGCACAAGCCTAAAAAATGCAATACACTTCATAAATTTAAATTGTGTCCAACAAAGGGGAAACCGTACGAAGGCTGCAATATATATTTTTGGTCTAATAATGAAAATGAGAATATTTATCATCAAAACTGGTTGTATTGTTTTTAAAGTATTCTCCAGCATGATTTATACACTTTTGCATGCGCTCAAACCAATTGTCAAAGCACTTTTTCCACTCCAATTGAGACACCTCCAAAACATGGTTTTTAAACGCTTCAACAGCATCTTCTGGCTAGGAAAATCGTTAGACGCGCATTTTTTTCTTGATGTGCCGGATTAAATAGAAGTCATTGGGTGCCAAGTCAGGGCTGTACGGCGGATGACCCGACGTTTTGGCCAGGTCAAAAAGGAGCTGGTTTTCGCCGATGTGTGAGAGCTCGCATCGTCATGGTGCACAATGATTCTCTTCTTTTTCGTTTTTCAAATTTCTCCGAAGACTTCAGGCAAAAAAATTGTGGCGTACCACTCAGAATTGACCGTCCTACGTTGCTCAAGCGGAACAGTCGCCACATGACCAGTTTTGCCGAAGAAACAGGCGACCATTTGCTTCGAAGTACTTCTTCCACGAACAACTTTCGTTGCATTTGGCTCGTCTTCGAAGACCCACACGGCCGATTGCTGTTTTGTTTCGGGCTCATACGCATAGATGCATGATTCGTCACCTGTGACGATCTTATAAACGTCTTCTGAAGCACCGCGATCGTATTTTTTCAAAAATTCTTTGCACCAATCAACACGAGCCTTTTTTGAGCGTTGTGCGGGATCCAAAGAGAACAAACTTTTTTACGGCCAGGTGTTCATGCAATATCGAATGTATGCTGGTGAAAGAAATGCCCAAGGATGCCTCTATCTCACCGTATGTCACATGATGATCTTGCATTATCAGTTCGCGCACGGCATCAATGTCCTCTGGCACAACGGCCATTTTTGGACGACCTTCGTCTTTAAACGAGCGTCGGCCAGTGCTTTAGGATGGTGCTTCATCGCCATACAAAGATTTAAGTACATCGATGCACTCATGCGTGATAATCCACGTCGAAAGTTTTGAAAAATTATCGCACGAAAATTTTCACGAGTTAATTCCATTTCTTTGCCAAATTGTTTTTTCAAGTCACTGTAAACAACACAAATGATGGTCGAACGTCAAAACGTTCTGAGTTTATGCTGAAAATTGTTAAACTTTCCAATGGAAATGTCAGATGGCGCCAGGCAACACTTAGTGCTGCCAGGGCCTAACTCGGAAACTATGGGAGACCGGCAATTTTTTAATTTTACATTTTCTGCTTAAAATCAAAAGTTCTATCGATGGTGCAAATTTGGTGCCCGTGCGATAGTTGTTACTTAACTAGAATAAAGCCAAAAATTTATTTTTTCGAACATGCATTTTTTACGGCCAAATCGCTTCAACCAATTGAAAGTTTGTTTCCTGACTTTTGCATAATTGTAGTTTCAGACGAGGATAAAAGGGTGTTAAACAACAATTCTTAAAAAAGGCACCTAGTGCTTCAAAATTGCTAAAATTAAACATCATTTTTAAATTTTTCTTTCTTTTTACCATTTATGGCCTATAGCTGACAAACTGAAAAATTCAGAACAGCAATCTTAAGAAAAAGTATTTCATATAATATTATTTATAATCATTTAGATTATTATAATCTAAATGATTTCCTCGTTTTCCCTTTTGTAATGGTTATTAAGGCTTTAATGCACCTGCCATAACGCCTATACTGGGAAAACTTAGTATTTAATTGATAAAATTAAATCCCGAAATTTAGATGCGGCAATGGCAAAAATGCATTTTCTAGTACATAAAAAAGCATTTAAATTTTGAGACCGTGAAAACATTTAGAACAAATTTACGTTCAAAAGATGAGTAAATTTTTGGGAAAAATGTAAGTAATTTGTTTCAGAAATGCAGATTTTATGTTACGCCTTTATATATTTTTAAAAATAAACTTTGTTCCTAAAAATTTGATAATAAATCATTATAGCTTTTGTTAAATAAAATACAGTATTCTTTCTATTAAACCAAAGCTGTATGGTAATGAAGACTAGTAAATTAGTTTCATTAAAATTAGAGCCTAAAAATCAGGGAATCCAATCAATAGTGTTTTATCAGATTGTTAGTTGATTTCTTAGATTAATAAATTGTCATTTGATTTAATTTATATGTTACTCGAATTAAATATTTTAAATGACTGAATTGTAGTTGCAAATTTTTAGTTGCGTACAAGTCTTAATTAGACTTCATTTATTCTCGACCTTCTTCTAAATTGAACTGTTGTATATAGAATTCTTTTGAGAAGCTCTTTTATTGTACTTATAACCTAGTTTAAATCTAACCGACAAATTTAAAACAAAATGTAATTTCTTTTTCTCCAATTGATACATTTTCAGGCCAAACTTACCGATCAAGAACGCTCCGAACAACTGCAGCCTTTGTTGGATGCCGGCTGGTCCATGGTGAATGGTCGCGATGCCATCTATCGCGAATACATTTTCACTGACTTCAATCAATCGTTTCGTTTTATGACCGGCGTGGCTTTGTTGGCCGAAAAAATGAATCATCACCCCGAATGGTTTAATGTCTATAATATGCTAAAAGTTACAATGTCAACGCACGATGTGGGCGGTCTGAGTGCCAAGGATATTCGCATGGCCAAGTATATGGAGGAGGAATTCAAGCGTTTTATTTAAGCTGCTTCAATAAATATTCGTTTTTTGTTTGTTAATTATATAAGTGTCGCCTTTCATTCTTTATAGGTTCGTACGTTGATGTTCGAGGACTTATTCTAAGACTTATTTGCTTAGGAGTTAGTAGTTTTACTTAAATTAGGGTAGTTTTACTTAAGCTGTAACCGGTTTGCTGAGAATCTCATAGTCTGCCTTTTCCAGAATATCTGGCGAGGAATCATCCAGTACATAGCCGATAGCTTTAAAGAATGCCCTGGCATTCTCGTTATTTTTGAGAACGGTCAACACAACCTTCTCCATTTTCCAATGTTTTGCACACTCTTCCAGGGCCATCATCATGTGCTTGCCCAATCCCTGTCTTTGCGCTGTGGGTTCGATTTGCATTTCGTAACTGAAACAAACAAAAAAGAGGCAATTGTTAGTAAGATTCGAATGAAACGACAATCTCTCCAACCTACCAATACAACACACTTGTACTATAGTCGATGTCAAAACGAAACATTGAATACGCAACGGGGGTCTTGTTTTTATCCAGTGCCACTAGGTAGCGTGCCCAGGACTTGTTTAAATCATTTTGTTTAACCTTGGGTTGCCAACCCATACTCAGTTGCTTGTAAAATGGTGACACATTACGTTCGGCCAATTTAAAAGCCCACTTTAAGGTTTTACTGTCCATATCTGCTTTTGACCTACACAGCAACGAAAATTCTTGGCCATCTTCTGCTGGCGATTTATACTGCAGAACATCTGGCCGACATTCCAGAGGATTTTTGGATCGGGCAGCATTTTCAATGTTTCGGTGTTGCGTTGCAGCATCTGTAGTATTTGTATTAGTCATTGTGTACTGTCTTTTTTTAATAAAACAGTAAAAAATCCCAAAAATTAAACGATCTTAAAAACACGCACGATGAAAGCGCGAAGAACACAAAAAAACTAACGAAAGGCGGGTAAATCGGCTGGTTACACCACAGAGTTGCTCTTATCACAGGTGTCATAAGAAAACTCAAACAATCTGGCAACTTGGTGGGGTTTGTTCACATTAAAGCCTAGGTGAATACCTAAAACGAAATTCTCGTTCCCATAAGAAATAAATGAAGCAAAGCAAACGAAATTTACCATTGTTTAATTCCGCTTAGCTATTTTCGTTTGGAAGTATTCAGCTGCAACGAAAAGGTGGGAGAATTGCAACTGTTACAGGGAAGACTATAAGAGCAGTGTAGACTTTTTCACCACCTGCAAACGAAAATTAATGTTCTGATAGGCAGGTACAAGTGTTACTTCTAAATTTCATTGAGTGAAAAATAAGATTAACTTGATAGATAGGAAATTTATTATGTAAGTACGTGAATTACAAAGAAAACGTATTATTTAAAATACATTTCTGGGGACATGGGCTGTCACCCCGACAACATGAGCCACTATGGTACAGAAGTTTACGAAGAAATGGTTTTGAGGGCACTGACGAACAAATAAATTGAATGACCCAGCAGCTAGAAAAAACCCATGCGTTATTGAGAACAAATAGATCTCGCTTAAATTTAGCACACGTATTTATTTCCAAAATATTTTTGTTTTTGGGGCACGGTAAACTTTATTTGTCATATTGAGTTGACAATTTCTAGTAGTGTTTAAATAACTGAAAATTTTATTCACTGTCGAAAACTTTGTTGTCCTTGGCTGTTTCAAGCGGGAAAAATAAAATATATTATACTTAATTATTTTCTATACAATAAATCAATATAGGAACTTTTAAAGTCTTTAAAATTGTTTTTTAAAAAAAATATTTGTTCTTCAAAAAATTTCCTACCAAAGTGTTCAAATATTATTACCCTGGTTGTCCCTAGCACTACTATCAATTGAAATTTCCTCAATTTTTTACAAAATATTAATTATTTAATAAAACCAGTCCATAGTAAAAATAATATTCAATTAATTTTTTTGCTATTAACGATTATAATATTTTTCAATTTATATTTTTATGGATGTTTTTTTTCTGTCCTTAAATATACACAGTATTCCCCTGTAAAATCTAATATTCGCTTAAATTCAAATTCCAAACCAATCCTGATATCAAGCAACTCAAAAATATAATTGAACATTACTTGAAGTGGGTGCACATCTAATAGTTTTTTCGTCAACAGTTAAATTAAATTTAACAGTTATTAAAATTAAGAAAGTCGTATTTTGTCACTCGTTACGAACGTTCACACTTAAGTTGGTCATTCCCCTGTGTTGTTTTTTAAAAAGATAATTAATACTTTTTATAATTTATAATAGAAATTCATCATTCCCCTGCCAAAATTTTCACAGGGGAATGACGATTAACAGAATTTTTTTTCATTTATTATTTTTACAAAAGAACTGAATTAAAAGGAATTTGTTGATTTTAAAGAGAAAACTATACTTATATATTTTATTGTCTTCGTCATTTCTCTGTTCAATGAGTAATTACCATGGAGGGCATATTTTTAAATTGTTGCATGATTTCGTTAAAAATTAAAATTTTGATATGTACCTTTTAAAAAATACTAGTCTTTGTTAGAACTAAGACATCTACCTAAATTAAATATTAAATTCTGCAAAAAACGAATGCCAAACATGATGTCGAAATTGGCCCATAATCTCAGAATCACCCAATTAAAAATGGTTGGATACGATAGTCGTCGCTAATTCTGGCGTAAGCGATATGTAATTTTTTCATAAAAACACTGTGTATGAATAGGCTTGTCTGCTAAAGTATAGGGCCGCAGGGAAATTTCAAGTGTCGAAAACCTTCGTTTTAGAGATGTTACAATGGATGAAAACATTTATTTTAACTTTTTAAAAAATCACGTTTAGGAAAGAGCATGAATGTTTGACATTTCTGATGATTCTCAATTTGATCAAAACAAAAAGCCAAAGCCCACCTCATTGATAGTGAAAATGTGATTATTATACAATAACCCTAAGGTTATAAAAACAAAATATTATTGAACATCTGTAAGAAGAACTGGAGTGTCGAGTGCAGTGTACAGAGGAGATCAGCAAAGACTAAACTGCATTACAGAAAGAATGGAGCCAACTAAATCCTGATCTCAAAGAGACTTAAAGCTTTCGACTTTCTTTGTGAGCATAGTTTTAAATTGTTTCGTTACTTGTTATGTTAAAAGTATTTATTTTTTGTTTCCTTTTGTTCGTAATAAAAACTTTATTTTATTTTTAAATAAAATCGAGAAAATGTTTAGTAGCATTTGTAAAAGGCGTACAACGGTTTAAATTGCTTGCACATCGTTCTACGTGCTACACAGCATGTATGAAAACTTTTCACCGAAATAAACTAGACGCATCACATAAAAAATATTTCGTTTACAAGTGTTCATGCGAAAATAAACAGGAGAAGAAATAATTATTGCAAACAAAGAAATACAAAAACGTCAGTTTATGCGGCAAAAACAATAATTTTTAAGCGATACCAAAATAACTTAAATTTTTTTCACCATAAGTAAAGCTTTTAGAATATTTTTATTCCTGAACTATTTAGGTTGAGAACAGCTATTTAAGTACTTTTTTGGATTTCTTCGGTAGACTAAAGCAAACGAAACCAAACTGACTGCTGATACAATTTTTATACATACATATATGCTCTAAAGATAACTTATCGAATGCAGTCCATTCGCATATATAAAAAACACACTATCCATATTTCGAATAAAAGTCTTTCTGCAATTGGTACGAAAATTGGCACCAAAATTCGGCAAAAGTGAAATCCGATGGATTTGTTTTGAATATGCAAAAAGTCATAACAACATATAAAAAATAAGTCATAACAAGAATTTCGGGTTGCTTTAATCTGACAATCGCTTTATCTTATACAATTTCATAACAATGTAGATAAAGGCCCGACCACACATAAGCGTACATTTTTTCTGAAAAAAAGCGAAAAGATATTTGCTAGGAAATACGCCAGTGGGCGCACACTAACATGGTTTAATAACAAATTTTTGTAAAAGATACTTTTGTTTAATTTAGCATAAGAAAAAATCAGAAGCCTAATGGGCTTCGAATTACATGTCAATAAAGAAATGAAATATTTGTTTGAATATTTACAATTTGAAGTTAAATGTTTACTTGAGAAATAAAGAAATATTCAATATCGAAAGTATGTAGCAAATAATACGCTAAAATGCTGCATGCAGCATTTAAACGGTGTTCGGACATAAACGCGATGGCATTTAAAATCATAGTGTGTGGGTCTCATAAGAAATCGTGTGCTACATTTTTCAAAGCAGAAGTGTTTTTAAAAAAAAAAGCTACTGTTCTCGGATCTTAAAGCCTGGAAGAAAAAGGCTGTCGCTGTAAAGTCGCGTTGGTGTAAACATGACCTATGCCGTTATTTTTTAAAAGTATACTGTTATTGTATCAAATCAAAATATGGCAGCCTACTTTAACAAACAGCTGATCCTACTGTCATTCATTTTTTCAATTATTTTTTATTTACCAAGTTTTTCAATATAAAATATAAACACTTCGAAATATGTTTAAGAAATCGAAAAACAATAAAAATCTAACACCGCCCAATGCGCCGACTTTGGATGAAGTACTGGCTGACATAGAAACATTCCAAGTAGACATCGATATGTCTACAATGACGAACCAAAAAGCAACGGAAAACACTTCCTCGCAACTGACTTTGGATTCGTGGTGGAAAATATTTGAGCAATTCATTGGCGACCTCAAATGTTTGGAAATGGTACACAGTGAAATGGAAGGATTCAAGTTAAAATTAGAATCTCATAAATTAGAGATTGAAACAGAAGCAAAGCTATTGAAGAACGAAATAGACGAGCACCAAAATCTAATAAACGTGGCACTGAAGTAGGAAATCAATCAAACAAATTATCAAAAGGAAAAGGAGAATTCAGTTTCTACATATTGTAAGCAAAATAAAGATAATTATTTTACAGTCCACACATGATTAGTATCTGTCATATCCCAGGCGATAAAAATAATCGACGCTTCTAAATATAAGAATGTACTTCCAATTTGGAGTACAAAACTTTAAGATTCTGTTTGATTATCAACAAGTGAACCGAAATAAAAAAGCGGCAAAAATAGCGTCGTGGGATGGATCCTATCACTAGAAATGGCATTTCATGAAAAATTAAAATATTTTGCTACAAATTACATTTTACGATTCCGGTTCTATGCACCGGCTCGACCCCCAGAAGGAATTATTCGGTCAGGAGCGGTCACCCCGACACTTTGTGCCGCTACAGCAACAAAAAACTTTTTAGCAACCTTAACCTACTGTTAATACCTGCATTTTATAGAAAAATATGTGCATGGCTTTGACACTTGTATTTATCTACTCGTAAAGTCATGTCGGCCAAGTGGCTCCAGGGAGTATTTGGAACAAATGCACTTTGAATTAAAGTTTTAATATGCGCAGAAGGAAGCAAATACACTAGGTTTTTAATAAGCGTCTTCAAAATTGGGGTGTTACTCAAACTGCGGAAATGCGTAATTAATCCAAAATATGTCTAGATTTTGACTGGAGATTGTGAGCATTTTTAATATTGTTTTTCTTCTCATATCGAATACTTAACTGCGACCATATATTTTGTTTTGATCGTCATTTAATTCATTCTTTTAAAAGCACGATTATTTGGCGAACGGGGAATAGTTTCCCTTTAAAAGACAGTTTTTATTTTTTTTAAATTTGCGCTATGTAATTTAAATGAATTACGAGGATTGCTATTTATATTTCGGTCCTGGCAATAAAAAGACAATCGTTTTTCATTGTAAATGGTTTTATTGTCTTTCAAAATATTCTCCTTTAAGATCAATACACTTTTGCAGGCGCATAAACCAATTTTCGAAGCACTTTTTCCACTCCGATTGTGACACCTCTTAAAAATGGTTTTAAACGCTTCAACAGCTGCTTCGGACGATGAAAAACGTTGACCACGCATTTTTTTCTTGACGCTAGGGAATAAGAAGAAGGAATTGGGTGCAAAATCAGGGCTGTACGGTGGATGGCCCATCAATTCGACATCTTCAGTGGTTGTTGTTGTTGTAACAACAATATATTTATTTTGAAGTCTTGTTCGTCTATGGGGGATCTGCTTCGATATCCAGGTGAAGGAAACGCGCCATTTGAACTGGATGCGTCCACAGAGACCTGGGGGTCAGCTGAGTGGGCTTGGCCGGACAATTGAAGAGGTGCAGTACATCATGTGGTCCCTGATGGCAGGCGGGACAGATGTCCGGAACGTTAGCATCAATTCGTGCCCAGTAAGAATTGAGGCGGCTGCACCATCCGGATCTCAGCTGCGCCAGAACCACGCGCGTCTGCCGAGGTAGTACCTTCTCCTCAGGTGAAATCTCCGGGGGATGTTCCCCTAGCACTGCATTCACACGGTAGCTGGATACTGCTGCTGCGACATCATCGGCGTGAATGTTGTTCAAACCTGCCTGATAGTTTCGATGATCTAAAGGTTCTCTCTTATACCGCTGGACCTCTCTCTCTAGATCATGAAGATCGTTCCTGATCTGCCTGGGTGGAGGCATCCTGTTCAAGAGATGGTGGTTAGGATGACTGCTGCGAAAACACCCTAGCAGGTATTGCTTAGACAACAGGAAATTGTGTCTGCGCACGGTAAGGACCTTCGTCTCCTCATGTAGATGGTCCTCAGAGGACATAAGAAGACACCCTGTTGATGTTCTAATGGCGGCATTCTGGCATGTCTGAATTTTCTTCCACTGCGTCGTACTCACGTTCGCCGACCATACAGGTGCTGCGTAGTTTGCTACAGACCGACCTATCGCTTTGTAAGAGGTCAACAAGGTTTCTTTGTCGGCTCCCCAAGTACTGCCGGCAAGTGACTTGAGGACCTTGTTCCTACTTTTGAGTTTATCGCAGATAGCTGTAGCATGTGCAGAGGATCTAAAAAGGCTGTCCAATGTGACCCCAAGGATTTTGGGGTAGTTGGTGGTCGGGATGTTGACGTCATCGACTTTCACATTGAGTGACAACCGCACCTCTGCGATCCAAGCAGTAAACAGTGTGGCTGATGATTTGGAGGCGGATATTTTCATATTCCTCGCAGTGAAGAAACGTGCTAAGTCAGTGAGGTAATAGTTGAGTTTCTCGCAAATGTCATCCACTTTAGGTCCTGACGCCAGAATTGTGCAATCGTCAGCGTACGACACAATTTCAACGCCGTCTGGTGGTGCAGGAATTTTAGAGAGGTAGAGGTTAAACAGAGCCGGGGTAAGACTCCACCCTGGGGAACTCCTTGTTTAACTCTACGGGGCTTCGACTTTCTGTCTCTAAATTCTACATATGACTGGCGCCCACACATAGTTTACGACCCAACGTTTCAAACTGGGCGGAAGGGACGTTTCTTCAATGTCCTCGAACAGAGTGGCATGATTGACCGTGTCGAAGGCTTTTGTGAGGTCAAGAGCCACGAGGACCGTCCTGTCGTTAGGCTTGTTCTGGTTAAGGCCGCGACTTATACGTGTGGTGATGGCGTGTAAAGCAGTTGTGCTGTGCTGCTTGCGGAATCCATGCTGATGATCAGCACTAAGAAAGTGTTCGATCAGGCTGGGGAGGAGCAGTGCTTCAAGCGTCTTTGCTACTGGAGAAAGCAAGGAGATCGGCCTGTACGAATCTCCTTTACTTGCGTCTTTGCCTGGCTTCAGTAGCGGGACCACTCTGCCCATTTTCCAGGCATCGGGAACTTCGTGAGTGGCTAGCGACAGATTGAGCACTTTGGTCATGTACTCTACTCCCGGAGTATCCAAGTGCTTTAACATCAGCATTGAGATTCCGTCCGGACCCAGCGCCTTTGATGACTTTGCGCTGCGGATGACATGGGCAACTTCGCCAACGGTAAATTGTGGTGGTGCCTCTTCGACTCGGAGAGCGCGGATACGACGCAATACTCTCCTTTTCGCCTTATCACTCTCTGGGTGCTCAATAAAAAGCCGGTTAAAATAACACGCGCACCGCTTCGGATCTGTCACTGTTCTATCACCGAACGTGACAGCTGTCCGATCATCCTTCCTTACAGGGTTAGAGAGTGATTTGACCGTTGTCCACAACTTACCAATTCCGGAACTCAAGTTGCACTGCTTTAAGTGGTCTAGCCATTTGTTCCGCTTATATTCGTTGACCAACCTACTGATCTCGGAGTTGAGATCCCTAATTCTAGGGTCAGTAGGGTTGGAGCGACGAATGTCATCACGCTCGTCTGCGAGTCCCGCTGCCTCTGCTGGGAAGTTTGGTCGTACTTCGGGTATTCGACCAGCAGGGATATGGCGAGCGGCTGCTGCGTTGATGATGGCCCGGAACTTTTTCTCGGCTACCCGAACGTCCGACGGAATAGCTAGATTATTAAAGCTGCGGTTGGTGGCTTCTCTGAAGGCCTCCCGATCAGCCTTTTTTTGATTGAGAAACGTACGGCGTTCAGAGGTTATGAAATCGGGTGGTCTATTAATGGAGAGAATTATGGGAAGGTGGTCCGATCCTAGTGAGATGACGGGTTGCCAGGTGACGTCGTTGATCAGGCCAGGCGATGCCAAAGTGATGTCTGGCGAGCTATGGCAATCGCCCATAATCCGCGTGGGGGCGTCCTCATTCACTGTGCAGAACGTAGAGCTATCAATTTGCTCTGCCAAAGCTATGCCCCTCTGGTCGTTGTCTAGGAGAGAATGCCACAGTTCGTGGTGAGCATTAAAGTCTCCTAGGACCAAGCGGTTATTGCCTTGTAGCAAATTGCTAATGTCTGGCAGATAACGCGGGGCACAGCTACCAACCGGCGGGATGTATACGTTGTACAGCTCTATTTCGGCAGTTCCAGACTTGACTGCTACCCCCATACATTCCATGTATGGGTCTCTAGAGTCAAGCTCAGGCGAAATAGGTCTGTACTGCACAGAATGGTGTAACAGGAAAGCAAGTCCCCCACCTCCACTTCTGGTGCGATCCTTACGTAGCACGTTGTATCCGTCACAACTGTGCAGGCTGCAGGTGGCATTCAGCTTAGTTTCTTGGATCGCGGCGACCATGATGTTGCTCCGATTCATAAATTCTATGACCTCACTGATTTTGTTGCGTCGGCCATTACAATTAAATTGCAAGATTGATGCACTGTCAGGAGTGGCAACAGCAATCTGTGGTGTTAGATGCTGTATGTGTTGATGCTGTTGCGAGGGCGACTGCGGGGGAGTCTCGTAGTTAGATGATGATGATGACGACGACGACGAAAATGCAGACGACGATGATAACACCAAATCCAGAGACCCACTGCTAACTCCACATACTCCCTGATGTGGTTCAGACCTGAACAGCTCCTGAAGTGCACCTACTCCATGCAACGATTACACCTTACAGACGTAGCACGATGGTGTATTCGGTTCTGACAAACCGAGCAGATCCAAGGTCCGGGGTTTTGTTCGATCCCGGCTCGGACCAGTAGTATTCGGAGCAGGCATTCCGGGAAGTGCTGCTCCCACGACGAAAAAATGGACGAACAAAAAACATATATTGTTGAGGTGACTGCCCCTGGCCGAAGAGTTTCGGGTCAATCCGGTACATAGAACCGGCAGTCGCGGGATTGATCTTCAGTGGTCAAATAGCTCATCGTTTCAGTTGATGTTTGAGAGCTCGCATTGTCGTGATGCAAAATAATACGTCTTCTCTTATTATCTTTCCTTATTTCTTCGAACACTGTTGGTTGTATACCACTCAGAATTGACCTCCTACGTTCCACTAAAGGCACTGTGGCAACATGACCGGTTATACCGAATACTTCAATGTACTTCTTCAACGAACAACTTTTGTTGGATTTGGCTTGGTCCTGAATGACCCATTCGGTCGATTGCTATTTTGTTTCGAGTTCATATGCATAGATCCATGATTCGTCACCTGTGACAATGTGACACTGCCTTTGAGCTACCGCAGTTATACTTTTCCAACATCTCTGTGCAGCAATCCATACGAGCGTTTTTTGAGCATTCGTCAAATTATGTGGGATCCAATGAGAACAATGTTTTTTTCACGGACAAATGAATATTTATGCCTGTCATACTAATGCCCAAGGGTGCCTCAATCTCACGGTATGTCACATGTCGGTCTTGCTTAATCAGTTCACGCACAGAATCGATGGTTTCTGGAAAAATTAACCGAAGTTGGACGTCCTTCACGAAATTCATCCTGGAGCGAACGGCGTCCGAGACTGAACTCTTGGTACCAGCGATTAACAGAGGTTTTTGATGGTGCTTCATTGCCAAAAGCCGAAACAAGTTGATTTGAACGATAACCCACGTCTAAATTCGTAAAAAATCATCGCACGAAAATGTTCACGGAATAATTCTATTTTTTGACTGAGATGCATTTTTCAAGACACTGTAAACAAAACAATTCGCCCTCGAATGACAAAACGTTCTGAATGAAGTTATAATAAAAAATGTCAAAGTTTCCAAGTTTAGTTTAGTTTATTTTATTGAGACTTTTTTCAAAAACAATGACAGACATATATTAGATCTATGAACAATAAATTGCTTATGACTATAATGTATTGTCTAAATTATCAATAACGTGCAACTAACGGCACCAAGCCTTTTCTGTGTATAGAAATATTTTTAATTTATATGTAGCTCTGGTAAGTGTGTTCGCCCTTGCTCCCGAGGTAAAGTGGTCTTAGGAGTGAAATATCCTAGAATTTAGCTTAAAAGTAAACTTACAACTAGCCTAAAATTATGGGGTGAAGGGGAGGGGTTAATTACAAAAAAGGTGAGGATAGGGAAAACAAAAAAAAAATAAGTAGAAAAAATTAGAGAGAGAGAATTAGAGATGCTGTTCAAGAGCCTTTACAATATTCCAATCATAAAGATGCTTTCCTCTATGTGCAACCGGAACCACTTTTTTGTAGAACTCGGGACGAAAGAAAACCGAGGTATCATAATCTGCCCGACGTTCATTCAAAAATCCAATCGGAGATAAATAGCAAACATCTGACCAGTTTATGTCCTTCTGGGCATTGTAAATATCAGTTATAATGGAATTCTCTTGAAGGGAAATCCTTGTAATAAATTTATTAATTATGTCACAAATATATAGACCAATAGGAGTAACATCTGACTCCTTATATATATACTTCTTCGAATATCGCTTGGAGAACGACTCAAAATTTTTACCAATACAATATCTTTCTCTCAAATATCTCAAATTCCTTTATAACTGTCGGGGATACATTAAACCATATTGGGAACCCATATAAAATGACCGGGCGTATACTAGTCTTGTACACTATTACCGTCTTTACCGGTAAACTAATATTCCACAGAATTTTCGAAAAAGATCCCATAATCCTATAGCCCTTCTGGAGAACAGACCTAGCATGTCTATTAAATTTCAAAAGTTTATTGAAGTGAATGCCTAAATATTTCATGTCATTCCTGAAAGGGACTTCCTACAATGGAAGTTGCAGTTTGCATCTGGGAACACTAGTATTGTCAGGTCCTGAAATATAAATAGCTACCTTCGTCTATTAAAATGATTTTTTTAGAACTGGTATGAAAAGGTGATTAAACCTTCCATTAATGGAAGTGGTCATTGTGTCCTTGGAGCCCAAAAACAGACCAATTTAGTATTTGGACCGTATTAGCCCTAAACAAGATCAAGACGTAAGCGCCAAAAAGAAAATTGTACGTGTTTTTCGCGGTTAAAGCTCGAAATATGTCCTAAGGGCTTAACAATTTTTAGAGAATGCCATTGTTTCTAAGAATGTTCATAATATTAAATTTATTGTCTTTATGAAATTCTGTGTCACTTATATATAAAACTCTATTAATAAAAATTGTCGCTACATTTATTATCACTCATCTGGGGTGTTTAGAACCAAAGTTAATTAATCTACCTGGAGCCGTGGTCTTCAAGTAACAATTTAGTTTTTAAGCAGGGCTTTTCCATTAAACTATTGAGTCAAAATATGGTATGTTTTACTTCCATTGTAAATTGAATTAGTCGGTTAAACAACCAAAGTGTCTTCAAGGCGTTTTGAATTTCATTCTTCTTAAATATCCCAAATGTATCGTCCACGTTTTTAGTTAAAAGCTTAGGTTTATATATCATTTTGTCGATTGAAGTGTTAAGAAGCTCTTCACTCACAATGTCAGCTATAACTGGAGATACTGGAGATCCCATCGGCGTAGCCTTTTGCTGTTCGTATTAAATTCAAATTTCGTTACAAATCTAAATATAATATTAAATTTATGATCCGACTTATTTAAAACATTGAACCTTGGTTCTAAGGTCCTTAGGGTGTCGAAAAATTGGCACTAAAATACAGGAGTTTTCAAAAGTATCTGAATATGACTTATATTATAGGACTGGACTTAATTGGAGGCCTTGATCTGGCGTGGTCTTTGCGTCATGCGGCACAAACACTCTCTCGTTATGTTCTGAAACAGGGGTATTTAAAAACTGTAAAATGTTTTCATAAATCCTTATGTGTTATTGGACCAGTTTTGCGCTCGAACTAGCCACTAGGGGTCTAAGAACGGACTCCTTTAACTATGGGCATGTGGGTATAAAAAACAATGCAACATTTTCAAATAAGCCTCTATCCAGGCTAAGTGCTTAATAGCTACAACAAATTATTTTTCCATCACAATGGAATACATGCTCAAATTATGCGAACTTTTTGTTAACAAATGGATTTACTATTGCGGTTTTGATATACAGTCTTATTATATAGGGCTTAACCAAAAACTCCACTAATAAATCCAAACAAATATTTTTTAATAGCATTACAAATTTGTCCGAAATTTTTATTGTAAAACAAATTTTAAAAATGAATTTCTCGACCCCAAAACCAGTAAGATACCACAACTGTCCAGGATAATAAAAATAAATAAGCATTATTTTATCAAATTTTCAATGATCTTTTTTTGTTAGGCAGCGTTCTAAAATCACCAACTTCAAATACGTGTATTAAAAAGATATCGCACTGAACTAAAGAAAACCCTTGAAGGTTTTGTTATGGATAATGTCAACTTTCATTTGCAATTGGTCTCATCCCATTCGCATTCGCAAAGTTCGGTTTTGTATCACTGTGTTACTAGTGACCCTATTTTGTTGTCAGTGACTGTATACTTATATATTATATCTGCTGATCAATCTAGAGATATTTTTTTCAAAACAAAATCCAAATCAATTGTGGAATCTTTATTATTCCTTCGAAAGGACATTTTATGCTACTTTATTTTTTTTTTTTCGAGTATAACTTCCTTTAAATGTTGGCCGCAACTACGACTCAGGGTGTCCATTCTGAGGGTCCGTGATTTTAGAGGTGTAGGTCTATACATTATGAAATGGCAAACAAATCTGAAAAGAAAAAAGTTTAACAGAACTCACGCGTAATCTGTGAAAAAGACCCTATTGAAAAAATAATAATATGGACCGATGATTCCTCCAGCCCATAAACCGCACCAACCGTTGTTTTTGCGGTGTAAGTCTTTCCATAATGAAATGGCAAACAATACTGAAAAGAAAAAAAATTAGGTTTCATTCAACTCTCACGTAATCTGTGAAAAAAACCCTATTAAAGAAAATACCTGTAGATTGATCACAGTATGTACAGGCTGATTCATTCACGACTGGACAAATTTCACCAGCGTATCTTGGCTCATTTCATAAAAATATGTCCATCTACGACCATGCCCGAAAATCAAGTGGAACGAATTGGCTCCGGTTTGAAAATTTTTGGATTGGTGGTGGTAGGGTACTATGGAAAAATTGTTAAGTTCTTTACCTAAACGAAGCCCAGAGGTCCTACCGTACCAAAGTTTTGACTACTTCACTGAAATGCAAATTTTTTTTAAACGTATTAACACGTTGCAAATAAAAGTGAGATGTTCGCTTCAAAAAAAATTGTATTTAAGTCAAATAGTCATATCTTTGAAACGGAACTGTGGGCTTCGTTGAGATAATTTTGGAAAGGTGAGGCACAGGGCTGAGAAGAATGCGACAACTGGTTCAGAACTTAGCTATAACCCTCCGAAAATACAAACATTTTGAAACCGCTGCCACATCACCCCCTTGCATTTTCGAGCATGGTGGTAGATGACAATGTTTTTATGAAATGAGCCAAGGAAAACGCTGGTGAAATTCGTCCTTTCGTTATTGAATCACCCTGTATAACATATATCAACTTCTGCCTTAAACTATGTTCACTGGAGTGGCTTGACCTGTGTGAAACCAATTTGTTACTAATATAGCCTACCACAAATTAGAATTGCTGTTTTAAAGCAAACATATTTTGGCTCTATAATCGTATACGGATGGTTTGTTTATTTCTATAAAAGGTATTATCAACGACGAGACCTCTTGGCTCTAGCTGGCAGCAAACGCGAGCTGGACCAGTTTCAAACTCCATGTTTTTTTTAGACGTGTGGTTCTCAATGTGGACACACTTTTTTCAAAGTTGTCTTTTTGACTGCTGTGCTTGTTTTATGCTTAGTTTGATTTGTCATTTCAAAATGAATAGACTAACTCGGAAACAAGGTTTGCAAATCGTGGTGAATGGGCCCAAAACGAGATGGCCACCCTGCCTCATTATTACAAGAAGCGATGAAGCTCACTTTTGGTTGAATCGGTACGTTAATAACCAAAATTGTTGCATTTGGAGTAATGAAAATCCATAAGCCCTCGTTGAGACGCCGTTACACCCTTAAAAAGTCACCGTTTGGTGTGCTCTATGGGCATTGGTCTATATTTCTTCAAAAATTAAGCCGGCCATAATGTTACAATCAATGGGAAACGCTATAGAGCCACGATTAACGAATTTTTCGTGCCTGAATAGAAGGATGTTGATGTGGACAAATTTTGGTTTTTGGCCGACGAAATAATCAATTTATTGAAAGAAACGCGTCCTAGGCCTTTGGCATGGCCTTCAAGATCGTGCGCTTAAACACCGCTTGACTATTCTTTGTGGGGTTATGTCAAGTCTATTGTTGCATATTTTTGAAATATTCAAAATCTTATTTCCCATTTTAAACCTAAATTTATGTTTTTTTTATCAAAAATATTGAAAGCAAAATTATAACTTTAAGCAACGAAAATTCAATCAATCATTTATTTGAAAACATTTTTTAACTTGCTAGAATTAAATAAATTTCTGAGATATTTGAAGACACCAAAATTGTTGCATTTGGAGTAATAAAAATCCATAAGATCTTGTTGAGACGCCGTTACACCCTTAAAAAGTCACCGTTTGGTGTGCTCTATGGGCATTGGTCTATATTTCTTCAAAAATGAAGTCGGTCATAATGTTACAATCAATGGGAATCGCTATAAGCCACGAATAACGAATTTTTCGTGCCTGAATAGAAGGATGTTGATGTGGACGACTTTTGGTTACTTATGGTAAGAGCATCGTGGGCTTTTGGCATGGCCTTCAAAATCGTGCGCTTAAACACCGCTTGACTATTCTTTTTGGGGTTATGTCAAGTCTATTGTCTACGCAGATAAGCCCGACACGATCGACGCCTTAGAAGTGAACATTCGGCGCGTTAATGCTGACATACGGCCCCAAAAGCTGCAAAAGTGGTCGAAAACTGGGCCTCTCGGCTGGAATTTATTCACTTGCCCGAACTCTTTTTTAAAACATAATGGCAAACCCTTATCTTTATAAAAAAAAAGCTAAATTCTTGGCCATAACATTAAATTATATGCGTTTTGTACCTTTTTGCAAAACCACAAGTCTGTAAAACACATTTACAAACTTTTGACTAATTGATTCTAGGCATCGCAACAATACCGCTAAGTTTGATAAGAAACGTCTTAAGCATTACTTGGTATAAAAAAGCCGAAGACAGGGACAACAAAATGTTGCATATTTTTGAAGTATTCAAAATCTTATTTCCCTTTTTAATCCTAAATCTATGTTTTTTTTATTAAAAATATTGATAGCAAAATTATAGCTTTAAGCAAATTCAATCAATCATTTATTTGAAAAAATTTTTTAACTTGCTAGAATTGAATACATTTCTGCGATATTTGAAGACAATTTTTTTTTACAATATTGAAGTAAATGAGCTTTTTATAACAATTTATATTCAAATAAATATTAGCCTTAAACTGTGCTATTTTAATCATATAGTAAAAGGCTGTTTTGTATGTCATTTGCTGAAATTCTTTTTATTTGGTGCCCAATATTTCGATCGACATCGTCAATCAAGGGTCTTTTTTATGTAATATTGTGTATTTTCTGAATATTACAAAGCTTCTATTTACTCCGTCTTAACGGGAACATAGGTAAGAATTATAGTTGAGAAAGGAGATACTTCCAACTCCTCTGTGGCTACCTTAGTTCTGAAACAATTAAGAAAATACAAGATTAATTTAGAGATTTTAAACGCATGACTATAGCCGAACTTACTTAGCAGCGATATTTGTGATATTATAATTATCACTGACGGCCACCACAGTCAACTTCTCAGGCAAAGTACTGTTGGCAAAGTTTGGCTTTTGATTAAGTTCCGTGGGATTGAAGATTACCAGGAAACCAGGATTACCAGATTTGATTCTTGATTAAAAACAAAATAAATTATTAGGACAAAGACCAGAAACACAA
The DNA here is from genome assembly GCA_963513945.1 of Hydrotaea diabolus. NCBI lineage: Eukaryota > Metazoa > Arthropoda > Insecta > Diptera > Muscidae > Hydrotaea > Hydrotaea diabolus. Next base: position 226,338,897 of record OY740716.1, on the reverse strand, counting down.
TTTTTTTTTGCGAAAAATTGAAAAAATAAAGCATAACAACCATAACATTTAATTATTATAAGATTAGTTTATACCCTCTCACCTTTGTCTAAATTGTGTACCCAACCACAACCATTGAAATGTGTTAGCATTAGAAAACAATGAAAGACATACATACAACAAGTTAGTTAGTCACAATGTAATTGTTTAAGCATTAATGTAGAAAATTAAAACAAAACCAGAACCACAAAGCAAAGAAACGTTTCTAATTACCTGGTATAGGCCGCCAATGGGTCCACCGACAACAACGAAAAGTCGCCATGCATGTATGATGGTGACATGCGAGACTGTTCGATTTGTTTGAAGGTGGCATCAGTTATATTACCATAGATCGTTTTGCCTGTTGCAGGCACCACCGGTGTTCCGGGCAATAAAGACAGGAACAAAACCAGCGACGAAGGATTTATTTCCGAATCCTCCTCAGCATCAGCTACATTCCATTGCATCCAGGTGTGATTACCAGCCTCACGCATCACACTCGACAGTTCGGAGCGCAGCTGTTTGTCCTTCGGTGAGCTCAAGCTCTTTACAAATTTGCCATACAAAGGTACATCAATGCCCATCTCACCGGTATGGGTGCGGTATACTTCGGGCCGAATAACGTCATCGGCAACGGAGAGAAAACCTTCTGATGTTGCGTTCTTTACAACGGTCAAGTACTCATATAAGACGTCACCCAATCCCTCTTGGAAGGTAGTTTGAGTGTGAGTCCAGAAACCGTATTGCGTCAAATCGTATTTAGGACTTTCAGCTGGTACTTCATCATTGATTTGTTTCGACAAAATAAAGAATTTCGTATTCTTCAGACGTATGCCATGTACACCCAACTGGATGAGATGCTGAAGAACATGGCCCAACTCCTTCTTGACCAGGGTGTCGTTCATATGCAGATCGTACAAACCATCGCCAAACTGAGACAAAACATAATTTTTCGGTATTACTTCAGCCCAGGCCGAGCCATTTACCAACGACAGCCAATTGTTGGGCACTTGACTCTTCTCGATCCATACAAATGCCGAACGTTTGGTCTCATCACCCATGGCATCCTTCATGAGTCGCGATGTCTTCGAAACATAGTTGGGTGTGATGTCCAAAATCACATGGGCATCGGTGTCTTTGTAGTGATTAACAATATTCTTGATCTTCTCCTCGACTTCGGGATCACGTACATTGTACGTAAGTTCGGGGGGCATTTCATAAATAACGCCGCTGGCCTTAATCTGTTTAACCACCTCTGCGTTGTCGGCGGTAGCATCGAAATTGGAGAATTTAGCCAAAACACCGCGCTTATACCAGGGTAACGGCTCTGGGGCAGCACACTTGGGAGCCTGTACAATAATTAGCACAGCTCCGACCAGCATGCCCAACCATATCAACCAAAAGGCAATAAAGAAAATCCAACGTAAACGTATCCAGAAGGGGTCATTGGCATATTTCATTAGTTCCTCTTTGGACATTCCAGTAAAAGCCTAATAGTGGGCAAAAGAAAAAGAACAATGAAAAATTAAAAGAAATGAGTATTTCTGTCTCCAATTCAAATGAAATTTGAACCAAAAAGAATAGAACTAAAACAGTTGTCATTGGCGAATTTGACCCTCCAAGCGAATTTAAGCTCATATGTATGAAATGGTTTTTTGTCGATATTACACATAAAATGATTGAATTGAAATAATATAGGGTGGGCCATTTAAAATTAAAAATTTGAGTCAGCTGTAAAAAAAAGTGCTGAACATTTTTTTAAATTTCTGTTTTTATTGGAAAGGTTGAACTCACCCAATGGGCTGAAGATTGTTTGGCAGGAGATAAAGCTCATTTTCATCTCAAAATTTCCGCCATATGGGGTTTAGAAAACCCACACATGACTATTGAGAAGCCAATGCATCCACGAGTCACTCAGGGCTGTCATAGAAACCAATGTTGTCACTATTGGTTTTGAAAACGATAAGAAAAAATGCTTTGGTGTCATGAAAACTTATGTGAGCTGTTTTCGAACATTGGTTTTATTTACATTCGAAATGGATGAAACCAACTTGGTTTCATGACACCAGATGAAACCAACATTGGTTTGCAAAAACGACAATTAGAAAAACTGACATGGTTTCTATGACAGCCCAGACTGTTTGGTGTGGATTTTGGACTGGCGGCATCATTGGACCATTTTTCTTCGAAAATAAGCAAGGGGCCACCGCTATCGTCAATGGTGAGCATTACCGCGCATTGCACACCGATTTTTTTTTTGCAAAACATTCAAGAAAATGACATGAACTACATTTGGTTTCAAAAAGACGGGGCCACACGTCACACAGCCAACGCAACCATCGATATTGTACTAACTGTTTTTAAAAATTGAAATTTAAGCCCTTTGGATTATTTTCCGTGGGGAGACCTTATGTATAAATGTTCCGCAAAGCATTCAGTGACAATTGAAGGATTGAAACCTGAAATCGAAGTTGCCATTGAAGAGATTAGACCCGAAACAGTCAAAAATGTACTGAAAAATTTGTTTGATCGGATGAGGTACTGCCGAGCCAATTGTGGTAGTCATATTAATGTCATTGTGTTCTATTATTAAATGACAAGATTCGACATTTTTTTTTAAAGTTAGTAAGAATCGTATAGGAGAATTTGTCACGTTTTAGGCTCTTTTGTTTGTCCTAACTCGAGAACCACTAGTCCTCTGGCCACTAGGGATGCATAAAACTGTTTGAGGAGACTGGAGATTTAAAAGACCGCCACCGGTCGGGCCGCCCATGCTCTGTTCGAACACCGCATGTTATCAATGCCATTAAATCAAGAATTCACAGAAATCCGCTCCGAAAACAGAAAATCATGGCCCGTGAGATGAATATCACGCATAAGTCCATGAGCCGAATCATTAAAAAGGACTTGGGACTTTGAAACGACGTACCGGACATTTATTGACTGCAGCTTTAAAAAAAAGTAGGATTGAAAAATGCAAACGTCTTTTGGTGAAGCACGCTGATAACTTTCACAGAAAAATTTTGTTCACCGATGAAAAAAATTTTAACGTTCAGGAAAAATTTAACAAGCAAAGTTATAAGTGTATGCGCGGTCATCTAAGGAAGCATCTGAACGGATCCCAAGGGTGGAAAAAGGTCATCACTCAGCTTCAGTCATGGTTTGGTGGGGTGTCTCTTACGATGGGGTCACTGACCTGAATTTCTGCGAACAAGGAGTCAAAACATCGGCCAAAGTTTACCATGAAACCGTTTTGGAAGTTGTTGTGAAGCCTCTTAATAATTCCCTGTTCCAAAACCAGCCATGGATTCTGCGCCGGACCATATGGCTAAAACGTCCCAGGCCTGGCTTCGAAACAATTTACCAGCATTCATTTAGTCTGAAGAATGGCCCTCAGGCAGTCCAGATTTGAACCCATCGGATTAAAAATTGTATTAGAGGTATTAATTAGTAGGTATTAAAGGACAAGGTTTGTCACAAAAGATACCCCAACATTGGATCTCTTGAGACTGCTTTGGTTCGTGCAGCTATTGACAGTGCGACTTAATTCGTGTGTAAAGGCAAAAGGCGGACATTTCCAATAAGTAGATTCTTTTTGGATACAATATACATCAATAAATATATTAAAAAATATTTGGTCGAAAAACATTCAGTACTTTTTATTTTACAACATAAAACGCGTGTAACAGTATTTATGTCCCTAACACTCGTATAGTCCGCACCGCCTGAATTTTGACTACCCTAACTGTTTTTTTGTAAAAAAAAGTCTATTAAAATAAGCGGGTAACCTGATATTGTGTACAAGAAACATCCACATTTCCTTTTTACTAATTGGGAACGTATTGGGCAAATCAGGTTGCAGGTTTATAGGGCCGTACTCCTTCGAAAATGAGGTCTGCCAAGCAGTAACTTGAATTGGGTTTGCTTGTAGCCAGAAATTAAGGATATGGACCAGGATGACATTTGTTTTTTAATGCCTCTTTTACGTCACGTCGTGAAATTGTAAATTGGCCGCCAGTATCATGTGAGTTGACACCGTTGGAAATCTTTTTTTTAGGGATATTAAAAGGAAAAAGTGTACGCCTCAATAAGCCAAGAACAATTCAAGAGCCAAAAGATGAGAAAATTCGGCATATTATATATCGACATTGAACCTCCATTATGTCTCAGAGTCATTGGAAATATGGACCATCGGAGAGGTATGCCACCAAAGACGTGGCGAGCATTTGCCCGATATTTTGTTTCACGCATAATTGCAATACATCCTTCTATCACAAAAAATATTAAGATAATACTCTTAAAACTTTTGTTTTATTTACAATAAACATCGTGATTGTTAGTTGGGCCACCATTTTTTATAAAGGAACACATATTCATACGAGTAAATGTTTTTTCCCAGATAAAATTTCTTGTAGAACTATGTTATCATAATGCTCTTACTGAATGCAAACAAATGAAAGGAAACATTAAAAGATAACTAAGATTAAAATGTTAATTCTCATGCACGAACGACTACCAACCTGTTCTTTGTCCTTTTTTAATATATTCAAAATATGTACACGTTAAAGAAAATTTAGATGTAGATTGAAATATTTTGCAGATTTAAATATCGACTCTTACCTTTCCGTTAGCAGTGGTTATGTCAATTTTGGCATCACCATTTTGATGGTCGCCCTTAATGAACTTCACCTCTTCACGTTTTTCGGCTAATTTGTCATTGTCATCGGCACCCAACATCTGCTCATCGGCGCCATCATTATTGGTCTCTTCTTGTACCATTTTTGTTTCGGTAGATGTATTATCCGCTTTTGGGTCAACCGCACTCTCCGACGATGATGCTGTTGTGGACGACGACAATGATGATGACGAAATGTGTTCGTCTTCTAAAGAAAAAAAAAGAAAGCAAGATAATTATTAAATTTGTTTGCTTTGACACAGTGAATGATAATGATGTTAAGCCGCGTGGTGTCTTATGCCTACATAATATATAATGATTATTAAGTAATAATTGCTGGGATTTCATGATCTCAGGCAAACAGTAGCTGGTTTGTGGTAGGCATACCAAGTCGTTTTATAAACCACAATTATCTATGAATGGTTATGACGGTCCTATCATTCTTTGTAAATATTGTTGAAGTACACATAAATTGACATTTTTGTGATAACCTCACTCCTATTGTGGTGGACATAATAAGAATACGAGTACAAAATCGTACACAGCTCAGTAATTGAAGAAAGTTTTTTTATTACGCTCAGAATGTTTGGGTTTGTTCTTTTTATGCCGACATTCTACAAGGAAAGAGACTATAAATATTGCAATCCCACGACAGCCGGTTCTATGCACTGGATTGACCCGAAGCAGAAATTCTTCGGCCAAGGGCTGTCACCCCGGCACTATGTGTGCCGCTACAACAACAACTATAAATATTAAAGAAATTAATCCGAAGGCTAATGAATTTTACAGAAAAGCTCTTAGAGAACTGACAAATCAGTCGCACGGCTTTAAATCAGGTTTACTTCAGTGACACTAACCATAAAACACTAACTACCGCGTAGTTTAATTTGTGAACCCATTTTTCTAATTTCCAGCAATTTGGCAATTAGCCTGCCTACTGATCAATCCGACCTTGTGCTTCCATGCAAAGCTTATATGGAGGAGCATTATTAAATAGAAAAATAAGTTTATGAAGTAGCTGTCGAATTATTTAGAGTAGCCAGATTATTGCTACTAGTATACTCTTATAAAGCTAAAAGGCCGTTTGTCTGAAATATTTTTCAAAATATTGAATTCTTCACCTGGAATATAAAATTTGAGTGAAATTGCTCCGAGCGGATCAAAGTTAGTCCATGGAGGACAAACGGAAATACTTTTGTCAATCAGACTACTGCCAGATTATTGCTACTAGTGTAGGATAATATCGCTAGAAGGCCGTTTGTCTGAAACAATTTTTTAGAATATTGAATTCCTCACCTGGAATGTGAAATTTGAGGAAAATTGCTCTAGTGCGTCCATGGAGGACAACTGGAAATACTTTCGTTAATCAGACTACTGCCAGATTATTGCTACTAGTATGGGCTAATATCGCTAGAAGGCCGTTTGTCTGAAACAATTTTTAGAATATTAAATTCTTCACCTGGAATATGAAATTTGAGGGAAATTGCTCTGAGCGGATCAAAGTTCGTCTATGGAGGACAACCGGAAATACTTTTGTCAATCAGACTACCGCCAGACTTTTGCTACTAGTATAGGCTAATAACGCTGGAAGGCTGTTTGTCTAAAATAATTTTCAGAATATTGAATTCCTCACCTGGAATATGAAATTTGAGGGAAATTGCTCTAGAGCGGATCTAAGTGCGTCCACGGAGGACAAATGGAAATTCTTTCGTCAATCAGACTACTGCCAGATTATTGCTACTAGTATACTCTTATAACGCTAAAAGGCCGTTTGCCTGAAAAAATTTTCAGAATATTAAATTCTTCACCTGGAATATGAAACTTGAGGGAAATTGCTCTGAGCGGATCAAAGTTCGTCCATGGAGGACAACCGGAAATACTTTTGTCAATCAGACTACTGTCATATTATTATCGCTAGAAAGCCGTTTGTCTAAAATAATTTTTAGAATATTGAATTCCTCACCTGGAATGCAAAATTTGTCGGAAATTGCCCTATTAATTCATTTGTTATACAATAGGCCCAAAAAGGCCTATTGGCTGTTAGAATCTTTGATCTATATCTATGTAACATGATCTAGGACCGAAGAATGTGAGGTTACCAGGGTAAGAGCCAGGGTGTTTGGCGGGTATGACTGGGAAACAACAGGTTAAAATTTTCAAATGCTAGCGCCTGTGTGGGGATAAGAAGGAGATTGCGACAGTCGATCACCAGCTGTGTAGATTCCCGTCCCAAAACAAAAGACGAAGTACTTGGCCGGAGAAGTACTGAAATATCTGGAATAGTTATCTTTCTGCCAAATGCAAGATCTGCTAAGTTTCATAAATGGTCTGTGTGGCTCAAAAACAGCTTTCTACAAAAGTCTTAGCAAAAAATCGCAATTGTCCATCGAGTGAATGTATCGCGTGCCAACTATTCTAGTTTAGACACTGGTACAAGTCATTCTAACCTAACTTAAAACTCTTCAAGGAGGTCTGTCGTGGCTTCTTCAGAAGTTTTAACGAAAAAATCACAATTAGCCCTCTATGAGTCACCGAGTGGTAGTACCGCATGCCAACTATTCTAGTTTATACATTGGTACAATTCATTCTAACCTAACTTAAAACTCTTCAAGGATGTTAGTCGTGGCTGAAAAGTCCGCAATTTGATAAACACTCCTCAGTTAAGTTCCAACTGACTACCAAGTCAGGTTTACTTGGCAGATTCCTGTCAAACTGTTCAGAAATCTTCTAAGATTAGTCATTATTATGCTTTTAGCATTAGAGAGGTCAATTATGCGGTATGAAACGAAATACTTAATTAAATCATATCAGACATAGAGCATGAGGAATATCATTAGTAAAAGCTACTTTTCTGAATACGCCTTCAGAGGTAACTGAGCAATACCATGGCAGCCGGTTCTATGTACTGGATTGACCCGAAGCAGCAATCTTTGGCCAAGGGCTGTCACCCGGCACTACATGTGCCACTTCAACAACAACTGAGAATGTTAATGAAGAGGGTAGGGAAAAAGGCAGAGCCTAGAGATACTTTTGCAGTAAGCTAATGTTATATTAACGAGACTTCATCTCCGCCCTTGAAGCTTAAATTTGATGTAAAAATAGTCGCTTATGAATGACACATTTGCAACGGGTGTTCCATCTAAGCGTTTTTTTTAAACATGTTAATTTGTTAAACCGCTTTACCCTTGAACAAGGTTTAAAATCCGTAACACCGTCAACTGTCATGTCAGTCATAATGTGGCTGACGTAGCCAAGAGTTCGCTTACAAGGTCCAATTAAAGGCACACAACAATTCCAGTTGTTATCGCTTCTTAGCTTCGCCCTTAAAACAGCTCGAAATGGACAACGATTTTATCTTTAAAGCTGGGTTAACAAGGAATACTGTCGCAACTGGGTATCGAAAATACCGCACGTGATCTTTGAGAATCCAATACATTCTCAGAGATTGACAGTTTGTCCCTTAGTCCCATTATTCTTTGAAAATGCTGTTTGGTTTGCCATTTCGGTTCACGCTAATCGCATGGCATGATAAACCATTTTTTGTGGCTACAGATTGAAGACGTGGATTTGAAAGATCTTTAGTTTCAACATGTTGGTGCGCCATGCCACACAGCCCTCGACACATGTGATCTTTTGATCAGCAAGTTTGATAAAAACGTGACATCAACCGTCTCGGCATTGTCAATTGGTCAATGGGCCACCTAGTAGCTGTGATTTGACACCGTAAAATTTATTAAGTGTTTAATTTACTTAATCGAGTTAAATGTATTACTCTGCCTGAATCTCTAATGGAATAATTTAAATTTGTAATACATATATATGACTCGAAGAAACAACATATTATGTTTCTTTGAGGCTTATATATTACAAAATTAAATTAATCCATTAAAGATTCGGGCCTTCAAGGCGCATATCAAGCAGGCCAGAAACCACCACCAAACCAAGGCCTTGAAAAATTACGGTTAACAGGATATGCTACTGCTGAACCAGCCTAGACGGCCACAACTTAAATTGTGTTTTATGTAAAAATAATGGAAATGTACGCTCATACCAATAAACCAATTGCAAAAAAATTAATAATAAATAGTAATTCACTCTTTTAAAAAAGAAATAATGTCTGACAATTTGTTGAGTTTCTAAAAAGAAACTATGGACCGCAATCTATTACACAGAGTATAATATATATGGTGTTAATAGTAAAAATACTCACGCAAACCAAATTCCGTGTTATTCATGATTAGAACATATACTGTTTTTAGAAACAGACAAATTGAGGAAAAATTTAATTATTTATTTACAAGATTTATAATCATAATGAATTATGAGAATAAATATAGTTTTGTGAGGTACAAACAGCTAAGGTTTTCGAACTAAACTATTTTAAATATAGATGTGTTTTTTTTAGGTTTGAGTTTTTATTCATGATATGGGTGAACTCCCAGTGGATCAAATATATTTGAATGTGTGGAAATCATTAATTATCTTGAAGTCTTATCAGCAATAAAAACGGAGCTGGTCGAGATGTGGTTAGGAGGCTTAAGATACATTTGACATGTTAAACAATGTCTGCAGATCAAGACTAGTATCGACAAATTGAGCATTTTTACTTGTAATTCCAATGTAAATTGGTCTGGGCATATGAACCCGAACTAAACAAAAGCCAGCACCAATCGAAATTAGAGAGTGGAAATGGCGCTGGTTAGTTTGTTGTTGTTGTAGCGGCAACTGTGTTCCGGGGTGACAGCTCTTGGCCGAAGAATTGCTGCTTCGGTTCAATCTGGTCCATGGAACCGGCTGTCGTGGGATTGCGTTGGTAAGGTCATATGCTTCAAAGATCCTGTCAAAATCGAGCGTTAAAAGTATTAAGGTTTCAATAGCTGGAGGAAAACCATCGACAAAGAGCTAACTCAGCAAATTCTTATAGCAGTTACATCGCCCGAGAGACCAGTTTTTCCCTATGTTCCACTGGGAGAGGATGACAGATGAAAGAACATGTCTGTAAAGTTCATATCGTGATACGCATACCAATTGTATCAGACTTGATAAGTCTAATTTACTTTATATATTTAACATCATTATTAAACAATTCTGGATGATATAAATAAAATTAATCTGCGAACTACTGATTCAGTGTCATAAATGGTCATCCTTTATATTCCCGTGCATTATTGAACAATTCTGGATGAAATAAATAAAATTAATCTGCGGATACCGTCGTTGTAATACATACATATCTGAATGAAATAAATTGAATAAAAAATCTGCCGGATACATTTTTATCTGTGTCTTTCGATTCTGCATGGCTGACTTTTTAGAGACAAATTAATTAGGGCATAACTTTGTTCTTATATCGTCAAAAATATAGAGCTTAATTCAAATGTATATTAATAAATACATATTTGGAGGAAGGAATGTCTGCATCTTCTGCCGATTAAATGACTAAATAAAATCAAAATCGGTTTAGGATCAGGAGAAAATTTCACGTTTGATTATTTCAATTCAGGCAGTATTGCAACGCCTTTTCTCCCCACCCATAATATGTCAAAGTGACCCTACCCACTTGATGCTTCATACACTGAAGTGCCTCTCAGCCTGTCAACAAATGATTAACATACAGACGACATTTTCTGTTGGAATTCAATTAATAAAGTACAGATTGTATTCTACTCTCATTTCCGCTCAGAAATGCATTAACAAGTGAAATTAGTTTTGAATGGCTGACGCAACATACGGCAGTACGAGTATTGAAGTAGGTATACATACGGCATTCCTCATCTTTTTGCGAATTCCCATTCCCTTTTTAAGAACGATTCAATGCCACGTGTGAGAATGGCTGTCGGAATATTTTAATGTCTCTACATTTTGATTTTGCTGCGCAAAGCATAAAAGATTTTCTATGTGTATGTATAGCATAGAAATTATGAAAAAGTTGAATAATGGAAATAGTACTAGAATAGTTTACTAAGGTGGAAGTTTATAGGTTTCATTAAAATATTTATAAAATTAATCATATTAAATAAAATATTCTGATATTTTTCGAACTCACCTTTATTATCCTTTGCGGCAGCTGTGTTGTTACTGTCCTCCTTTGGCTTGGTTGTATCTTCCGCTGATATCGGTTTGTAGATTTCAACTTCTTTTTCCGTCTGATTATTGTCGTAGCAATCCGAACCTCCACAGTGGCTCACATTCACTTTTCGACTGTTTCTTTTTAGTATGTTCTTCATGATTTTTATCGTCTTTTCTTTGTGGCTATTTTCGCTGTTAGGGTTGAAATGAAATAGTTGCCAGATTAGTGTGGTATGTTTTCAGTTAAATGCTATGACCTATTCGAATATGAGTTCTGAGTTATTAATCTGAAAAAAAAAAGTTGTGCGAGTCACCCCCAAGTTGTGTAGCCCATAAAGAGAGTATTTCAGAAATGGGAAAGAAAAAATGTCCGCGAAAAGTAGATACCGCCAAAATAGATTTTATTGTACAGTTCCTTTAAGGTCTAATTGAAAGTTTTTGTAAAATAAGATCGTAACGCGTAGTACAGGGTGTTCGCCGGGAAGGTATAGGGTTGCTAAATATATTTCTGGCGCCGTCTGACATTTCTATTGGAAAGTTTGACATTTTTAAGCAGAAACGTACTCAGAACGTTTCGAAGTACGACCATCATTTGTGTTGTTTACAGTGACTTGAAAAAAACAATTTGGCAAACAAATGGAAATAACTCGTGAACATTTTCGTTCACAACTTTCGACGTGGATTATCACGACAAGAGTTCATCGATGAACATAAATCTTTGTATGGCGATGAAACGCCATCCTAAAGCAGTGGTAAAAACTGGTTTAATGAATTCAATCAATCGTGGCCAACGCTCGCTCAAATACGAAGGACGTCCAAAAACGGCCGTTGTGCCAGAGAACATTGATGCCGTGCGTGAACTGATAATGCAAGTTCGTCATGTGACATATCGTGAGATAGATGCATTCTTGGGCATTTCTTCTACCACCAAACATTCGATATTGCATGAACACCTGGCCGTAAAAAAGGTTTGTTCTCGTTGGATCCCGCACAATTTGACAATCGCGCAAAAAAGGCTCGTGTCGATTGGTGCAAAGAAATTTTGAAAAAATACGATCACGGTTCTTCAAAGACGTTTATAAGACCTTCACAGGTGACGAATCATGAATCTATGCGTATGAGCCCGAAACAAAACAGCGATCAACCGTGGTCATGTGGCGACTGTTCCGCTTGAGAAATGGAGCAAAAGAAAGAATAATAAAAATCTAAAAACAGTAACAAAAAAGTGAGACAAACCATCAAGAAGAAAGAAATAGGGATAAAAGGAATTGTAGTGGGCCAAAAGAGGCGAAAATAAAAAAATAAAAACCCATATTTTATCAACAGAATGGCAGAAAAATACATGAGGATAAAAAGAGGCGATGCAACAGGAATAAAAAAAATAAAATCAATAGGATGGTTTGAAAAATAGAAATGGCGATAAAATGGATTACAAAAGGACAAAAACAGGCGAAACAGCAGGTAGTTAGAAAAACGATATTAAATCAAGAGGATAGTGGATGGCATAGAAAATGAAATAGAGAGAAAAAGGGATACAAAATAGCTAAAAAGGACAAAATGTTAAAAAGTAAAAATACAATCTTAAATCAAATGTTAAATCAAAATAGCTAAAAGGGACGAAATATCAAAAAGTAAGAAATACAATCTACAATTAAATGGGATTAGAAAGGGATAATAAGGGGACCACAAAAAGCAAAATATCAGAAAGTGAGAAAAACAATATTAGATCATGAGCATGACACAGAAAATAAAATGGGGAAAAAGACCTAAACAGGTCAAAAATTACAAAAAGACAAAGGAGCGAAATATAAAAACGTAAAAAGAACAATCTTAAATCAAGAGAATATTAAATTATAAATCGGGATACAAAAGTGTTAAAACGGTGAAACAGCAGGAAAAGGGAAAACAATAATTAACAAATCATGAGAACGACATAGAACATAGAAATGGGAATAACAACTGACTAAAAAAATGTACAAAACGGTCGAAACAACAGGGCGTAAGAAAACAATGTTAAATTCGCAAGATGAAATTGAAAGTACTTAGTAGGGACATAAAAACTGTTCCAACATTGAACACACCCATTTCAATAGTAAAACTTAACATACCCCGTTAATGTCATATGGGTTTTGAAAGCTAACCTCAATAGCGTTAGTCCGTAAAGGGATTTTAAAATTGTTTCAACTTTCATCATGGAGTGGTCAGATATGAGAACCGTTTCGCTGTAATCGTAATTTTGAAAACGCTCCGGCCACATGGGATTAGCCGCATGTTCGTCTACCGATGCATAAAACTGTTTGAGGAGACTGGAGATGTAAAAGACCACCACCGGTCGGGCCACCCGCGCTCTGTTCGAACACCGCATGTCATCAAAGCCGTCAAATCAAGAATTCACAGAAATCCGCTCCGAAAACAGAAAATCATGGCCCGTGAGATGAATATAACGCAAAAGTCCATGAGTCGAATCATTAAAAAAGACTTGGGGCTTTCAAACGACGTACGGGGCATTATTGACTACAGCTTTTAAAAATATAGGATTGAAAAATGCAAACGTCTTTTGGTGAAGCACGCTGATAACTTTCACAGAAAAATTTTGTTTACCGATGAAAAAATTTTTACCGTTCAGGAAAAATTTAACAAGCAAAATTATAGTGTATGCGCGGTCATCTAAGGAAGCATCTGAACTGATCCCAAGGGTGGAAAAGGGTCATCACCTAGCTTCAGTCATGGTTTGGTGGGGTGTCTCTTACGATGGGGTGACTGACCTGCATTTCTGCGAACAAGGAGACAAAACATCGGCCAAAGTTTACCAAGAACCCGTTTTGGAAGCTGTTGTGAAGCCTCTTAACAATTCCCTGTTCCAAAAGCAGCCATAGACTTTCCAGCAGGATACTACGCCGGCCCATAAGGCTAAAATGTCCTAGGCCTGGCTTCGAAACAATTTGCCATCGTTCATTTCCTCTGAAGAATGACCCTCAGGCAGCCGAGATTTGAACCCATTGGATTACAAATTGTGGACGGTTTTAGAGGACAGGTTTGTCACAAAAGATACCCCAACATTGGATCTCTTAAGACTGCTTTGGTTCGAGCTGTGTCAATTTTCCAATGGACAAGGTTCGTGCAGCTATTGACGATTGGCCAGTGCGATTTCAGGCATGTGTAAAGGAAAAAGGCAGACATTTCGAATAAGTAGATTCTTCTTGGATACAATATACATCAGTAATTATATTAAAAAATATTTGGTCCAAAAACATTCAGTACTTTTTATTTTACAGCATGAAACGTGTGTAACAGTATTTATGTCCCTACTATATATAAATGTTTGTTTATCACAAAACGGTTGAAAAAAAGTGTGAACATTAAAATGTTAAAGAAAATAGATTTTTGGACCAAAGGGGTGAATAGAATGGAGTTGAAAATGGTATATTGACATAACCCTTCTGGTACCTTATACACAATATACTGAAATGTCGTTAAGGCTATTTATACGATCTAAACCAAAATCAATACTTAAGAACAGAGTTAATTATGGTTAACTTTGTTCTTAAGGTTAATTTGCTGACAAATCATTGGATTCCTAGCCACGCCCCTTTTGTTACCTCCCACCCAAAAGACACTGTTTCAGTATAATTGTGATCATCGTAATATTTTAAGAACAGGTTTATACTTCCATATACAAAAAAGTGTTGACACGCCCATTCTGGTACCACTCACACAAATGACCCTGTTTCAGTGGAGATTAGAATCCACATAACTTGTCGTCTAGTGCGTAAAGTTCGCTTAAATTTCGAACTCAATAATACTTTAAAACTGCTTTATACGCGCGTACGAAAAGACTGAATAACTATTCTGGTACCTCCTGTGCAAATGCAACATTCCGCCCACTTTTGTTTTTCGCATAACTATTTCAAAACTACCCATACGATACTGCTAAAAAATATTTATTAGATAATGAATTATAAAGTAGACCAGCTGACGAAAAAAATGGAACCTTAGCCACGCTCTTTCTTGTAACTCCCACACAAACGATACTATCCGAGTTTATATTGAAACCCACATAGCTTTATTCCTAATGCATGGTATTCGCTTCAATTTTGTTTTCTGCTATAGGTTTATTTAATCTTTGTAAGCGCATGAGAAAAGAGTGGATGCCACGCCCCATTCTAGTACCTTTCACACAAGCGACCTTTTACAAGATGTTAATAAAAGCGGCACGCATCAAGCAATGTCAATGAAAAAATAAGGTTATGAATATAAATGTTAAGTTAACAACATTACGTGAAATTAAAAATCCAGCCACGACTTTTTCTGCAATATAAGTTTTGATAAGGATATTTGTAAATCCGATCAGCCGACTGAATCTTGCTCACTGGTTTACGAGGGTTGCTATAGATATATTTCTGGCCTAGGCAACACTTAGTGTTGCCATCTGACATTTCCATTGGAAAGTTTGACATTTTTTTAGCATGAACGTACTCAGAACATTTTGACGTACGACCATCATTTGTATTCTTTACAGTGACTTGAAAAAATCAATGCGTGAACTGATAATGCAAGATCGTCATGTGACATACCGTGAGATAGAGACATCCTTTGGCATTTCTTCCAACAGCATACATTCGATATTGCATGAAAACCTGGCCGTAAAAAGGTTTGTTCTCGTTGGATCCCGCACAATTTGACAATCACTCAAAAAAAAGGCTCGTGGCGATTTATAAGATCGTTACAGGTGACGAATCATGGTTCTATGCGTACGAGCCCGAAACAAAACAGCAATCGACCGTATGGGTCTTCGAAGACGAGGCGAATCCAACGAAAGTTGTTCGTGGAAGAAACACTTCGAAGCAAATGGTCGAAAAAACTGGTCATGTGGCGACTGTTACGCTTGAGCAACATAGGACGGTTAAATCTGAGTGGTACACCACAATTTGATTGCCTGAAGTCTTCGAAGAAATTCGAAAAACGAACAAGAAAGACCAATCATTGTGCACCATGCCAATGCGAGCTCTCACACATCGGCTCAAACTAGCGTCTTTTTGACCGGCCAAAACGTCGAATTGATGGGTCATCCGCCGTACAGCACTGACTTTGCACCCAATGACTTATTTTTATTCCCGCACATCAAGAAAAATGCGTGGTCAACGATTTTCGTCGCCAGAGGATGCTGTTGAAGCGTTCAAAAGCGTTTTGGAGGTTTCTGAATCGGAGTGGAAAAAGTGCTTCGACAATTGGTTTAAGCGCATGCAAAAGTTTATAAATCATGCTGGAGAATACTTTGAAAAACAATTAAACCATTTTTGATGATAAATATTAACATTTTCAAAATTAGACCAGAAATATGTATAGCATCCATCGTAGCAGGATTTGAGAAGTTTGTCTAGGTCTGAAGGTGAGGTTGGTACTAAAAAGGTTATATGCCACGCTCCATTCTAGTACCTTTCACACGACGACCTTTGACGATACTTTAATTAAACCGGTGCGCTTTAGGCAATGTTAATGAAAATAAGTAGCTATAAATATTTCTTCAAATTTACTACATGACGTAAGATTTAAAATCCAGCCCGGCCCTTTCTGCCATATTAGATTTAGAACTGCGTTAAGGTCTAGTTCATTAGTTTTAGCAGAATTTGGTAAAGTTTGGCTAAGTTAAAATGTGAGGTTGGTACTTACAAAGGGTTATAGATTGGGAGAAAAGCTCTCAAAATTTATTTTCTAAAAATTTAATAAATAGAGAAGCTAAAAACAAAAAGAAAAAACCCAACATTTCCATGCTAAATATTGAATAATTCAAAAGTTCATCTTTTACCTTGAATTCTACTACAACTACTTAAAAATGAATTAAATATCTCTATCGGTTCAAACGTTACAAAGTTTTGTTCAGTAAAAACGATTTTCAACCACTGTGCGGTGAAACTGCTTTTCCAAATGTTAAACGTTGATCTTTTCCCTAGGCTGCTTAGAGCTTTAACAAGGCCCCGAGTAGTTATGATAGAAATAAATCAATTCAAATCAATGGTAATTTGGTATTTAAATTTTTATTAATTACTAAATTTCCACAACATTCCATTTAAGAACAAGCGAATCATTTTTCAGTGAGCTGCGCACGATATAATTCGTATATATTCACTGCCCGGGACCTTTTGTTCAACGCCAGCTCCGAACAGCCAATGCATTTAAAAAAAGGTTGTTTACATGGCTTAGAGATACATCTCTTACTCGTGGAAATACGCCGCTCTAAAACGGTTAGATATTCTGACTAGGAGTTGAACCTGGGTTTGCTGACATAATAGTCGTGCACACTACGATTACACCACGGCGGTTCACATCTGTTGTATACATCATTTACTGAAATTTATTATTTTCATTTATTTAGCATGCGGAAGTGCAAAAAGTTTGTAATTTATGCTTTTTAACCAGAAATATGCGTTTCAAATTTCAAAACGGCTACAAATCCGTTTCCTTAATTACCTACCGGATAATGTTCATTTATTTTGGATTTTTATTTTATTTCTTTTCAAACTCGTTAGGAAAACTGTTTGCCAACATATCACTCATTTCGAGCATGACCGTATAAACTGGAAATATCTTTTCGAGAAAAGGACTATATTTGTTAATATAAGTATATATTTATGTCATGCAATGAAAAACCTAAATTAAATATACTTATACATCTTATAAGAAACATACATCTATACATCTTATAGGACAAGATGAGAATTTGGTTAAGTCCATGCTTTTATTTAAAAGTGCTTGATCAACAGAGTTCACAGGAATCTTGGAGTTGGGCTGGTCTTGCACGAAATGCGATATGTTCTTGGAAAACTTTATTGCTTTTTAATGTATATCCAGATGGTTTTTATGCACCAAATATGAACTTTCAAATTAAATCTTTAAAAATTCGATACATTATCTACCACATTGTTTTTGTTTTGTTAAAAAATCAACATATTTGTAATTGAATACACATAAAACGACATTATTTGAAATGATTGATGTAATTTTGCATACCACTTTCTTTAGTTTTCTGCACTTTAAGCCAATTAAAATAGAAGTTGCTTTTCAAACTAAACGATTTTTATTTTTCAGCACGTTCACACCAATCCAATCCGCCGGACAAAAGTCAACTAAAGTTGTGCAGAGGTATGCAACGAACTTTAAATGCGTGATTTCAGCCTCAAGCTAAAATTAAATTGCAATTTGCAGACTCCAATATCAGGTTTGAAGAAATGTACAAAGAAATCATAACTGACGGACGGACAAAAGAGACGCATGACTATGTATGTTTTTCAGTGTATGTATCTGCCTGCAATGCCGTCCAACAACGACGATATCAAAGCATTTTCACTAACAAAAAGAACTTGATCAAACGTTATAAAAATTCACCTCGCACAGAGGCAACACATTCAATCGCACAAGTACGAGCATGTACAGCACCCAGCCAGAACATTGCAAATGATAAAATCGGTACTAACAAGTAAAGAAATATCGTATTGTTGTGATTACTTATAAATGGTTTGGATCTTAACTTTACTGAAATATAAATGAGATATATTATATGGCCGATAAGGGACAGCGTCCGAGAGTTTAACATGATTCTCGCTGTGATAGCTTCAACCATGGTGCGCCATCGCACTGGAGCCATTACCAAGCGACGGCCAGCGCCCCTTAAGGCCAATTCAGCCGGTACCAATTCGAAGCGTGCTATATGGACACAACTTCCCCCTTGGCCAGGGGCCGAGGCCTATCTAACACCTCTGTTGTTCTATGGGTCACAGCACCCGGTTGCAATGCAACTCCACACCGAGCCGAAGCTCTCCCCGCGATTTAGGTTTAAACCACAGCCACCACGATACTCCCCGAAGGGCCGCACCAAATACTCAGGAGAGAACAACAGTTCTGGGGGCTCCTGACTACCCGTGGTACCAGACTTTAGTCTCCGGTCAGACCTCGTAAACGAGCTACTACCAGTTTGCGAGCCATACATCGCGGGACTGGTCACCCTCTGCGAAAGGCACGATCATGAGCTAGTTTATATGCAGACACAAGTGCCCACATGTAGCTGTTACGGTCTAAAACCATGCTGTACATGGACATGGTTTACTCACCGATCAGAGCGAGGTCTATCTCTACCTCTTCCGTTCGACGGCGGTGAACGGCACCCATGTCTTAAGGCTAGGCCCGACCGTACCCCCAACAAGGCCCGAGGGCCTATATTGACTAGGTGGAGTCTTGGGAAAAACCCCATAAGCCCCAGTCACCCGTGGTACCGGTTAACCTCTGGACAGGTTCCGTCACCAAAGTTACTCCCAGTTTCAGTTCCATGTAACCAGGGGACTGGTAGCCTCCGTAGCAGCAAGCGTCAGTTCAAAAGGGACAACCGCCGATTACAGCGGACACGAGACTAGACAACAATATCACGACGCCTAAAGAAGGCCTGACAGGCGAACTGGCTAATCCTAGCTTGACATGAGCTAGTGGAGAGCACCCCACTGACCGTCAGAGAAAACAACGCCCATGGCGTCCAGGTCACGTATGTCCTCTAAGAAAGGGCATTCGTACAGAACATGCAGCCAGTCCTCGACTGGCGCCCCGTAACTGCATGCCTGACTATCGCTTAAGGCTCTCTTATGCAAGAAAGCATTAAGAGAGCCTTGCCCGGGCAACAAGAAACCCAAATAAAGGCCGAAGTCAAAATCCGGGTTACTCGCGACAAACCTAACATCCCGAATAAACCTGTACGTCACCCGACCGGTCTCGCTGGCATCCCATCTAATCTGCCATCTAGATGTGACACACTCACGCAGAAGCGCTTTGCGATCCCGCTCGGCGATACTCTTCATTCCCTCTATCACTCAAGGTCAAGCGGAGCTACCCCTAACAGCACCTGCGGCCGAAGCGGTGAAAGTGCCCCATTAAAAATAAAAATTGATATGTTCTAAAGCAAACCCGAAAATAAATTCGCTAGCTGGCTCTAGATGCTTCTAGCAGGCACACGTTTTGATAGTTTAATCGAGGATCCACGTTTTAAGCACTTACTTTCGGAAACAAGGCTAAAAACGAAAAATAAGAATAAAAGTCTGCTTTTTTAAAACAATTTGTCAGTAGAAGAATTGTCAGTCGAATAGCAAAGAGCACAACACATTGCGAAAGTACCCCATTAAAAATAAAAATTCATATGTTCTAAAGCTAACCCGAAAATAGTATCGCTCTAGCTGGCTGCATTCGTGAGCAGGTTTAATCGAGGATCCACTGTTTAAACACTTTCCTTCGGAAACAAAGTTAAAAAAGAAAAATTATAATAAAAGTCTTTTTTTTAAACGATTTGGCAGTATAAGAATTGTCAGTCGAATAACAAAAATTTAATTTTTTTTGAAGTTCCGAGTACACTGAAGCGTGCGTTTTCTTCTATAAAGCAGCGGAAAAGATATTTGATAGGAAATACGAGTACGTTGAATTTTCTTTGGTTGTTTCAACGAACAAATAAGACGTTAGAATTATAAAAACAATAGGAAAGAATAGATAAGAATGCAACTCGGATTAGAAATAAAATACTGGTATGTACAGGGTGGCTGATGAAAGTCGCTACCAAAAAGAAATTTAATAACTTTTTTTCGATTTTATTTATTGGTATTCAAAAAGTGACCGATCCTTTAGTCTTTACGTAGTTACAAAACTACTTCAGACTTATTTAAAATATACAAAAAACTTAAAGTAAGATTAAACAATTAAATATTAATAATGAATCCGGTTATTTTTTTATTTTGCGGATTGATTTTTAAATTTAAAAATAGTTAACTGGGACACTGAAACAAGAATTTGTCATGCACTAATTTCGGTTCAAAGAGAGTATAGGCGCACGTTTGGCGGCAATCCTCCGAGCAGATGCATCATAAGGAGGCTTGTAAACATGGGACAGTCAACAGAAGACCTTACCATTGAAACCCTTCAGTTCGGACGGCGGAAACAGTCGCTGCTGGCATACAAAACAATCCAAGAGTTTCGACAAGAAGCTTATCTTCTCAAACGTGTATAAGCAGACAGTCAATGCAGTCAATTATCCACAAAGATTTGGACTTATTCCCATATAAAATTTAAACGGCCACCAAACTGAACGCAGCAGACTTCCCGATTCGCGGAAACATGTTGAACTGTCAAACAAAATTGTCGAATATGGAGTGCTCCAACCCACAGATACTCCACGAGACTGAATTGTATCCACTTCGTGTCACAGTGTGGTGTGCAGTATCATCACGCTGCATTTCCGGGCCCTACTTCTTCAAAGAAAAACAGCATGTTGAGAACGTTTTTCAATCCAGAATTACGCCGAATGAGAATTTCTTTCAACTCGGTGTGGTGTCAGCAGGATGGTGCAACTCCTCACATAGCCCGACCTGTTATGACAGAATCATGTCTAATAATAGGCTGATATCTAGAAACCCCACATTCCGTTGACCTTACTGCACCTGACTTTCTTTTGTGGTGTTTTTTTTAACAGGAAGTCTGCAAAGCAAAACCAACAAATTTAAATAAACTAAAGCAATCCATTTGAGAAACAAGCGCGGCTATTCCTGTCTCAACTCTCCAAGCAGTAATGAACAACATTTTGGTAAGACGAAGCACATGCATCAATGAGCAGGGGCATTTAAAATGGATTATTTTTAAAACTAATTTAATAAAATTGACCGAGCTTTTATATGAATAAAAGAAAAATTAATGGCATACGCTGAAAAGAAGTTATTTGAGTTTCTTAATGTAGCAATATTCATCAGCCACCCTGTATGTATAACTCCCTTGGTAATGTTACAAAGAAAAACTATTATATTAATATTTTTATAAGAATGTGCATTCTTTCACTTCATTAGGAATTTTCATTACAAGAATTAAAATTCAGCTATAACTACGAGTATAAAAAATAATGTGCAAAACTTTTTTATCTCAGTTATTTTCATGGACCGAAGAAGTTTTTATTTTACAATGCATCACTGTATGCAATAAGTTAAGAAATGCTTTATATGAAATCGTGTGGAGATTATTTTCGTAGAACATTTTGACATCATATCTTTAAGTTTAGCGTGACCTCCGTCCGTTTTTCCTAGATAGAAACATCGATATCTCTAATTTTAAAGAACCCTTTTTGGTCCTTTTGCATAAATGGGGGCAACAATTTTCGTTTTTGAGATGCTTCTTATATAGCCGCGATGGTGTCTTGAACCCGGATATAGGGATCTCGATGGTATGGTCTTCGTGCGATGCTTCCAAATTCGGCAAACGTGTTTATCAGCCTCAGAATCGTCCATCTACTCGGAGGAGTTCCGTCAATCTTCCGTCTTAATTCCCTATGGACAGAAATGAAGGAGCGCCAAGCAAGGTACCACTGCACTATCCAAATCTTTTTTTCGGTATCCCGCGCATTCACTTTAATAAATTTAAATACTAACCTTTTAAATAAAATAAAAATTGCTAACACAGAAAAGAAGTTATTACGTTTTATTTTTGTAGCAAAATTTGTGAGCCACCCTGTATAATAAACAAAATAAATTAAAACCACCATCTTTTTATATTTTTTATGAACTCGATCCAGACATCTTAAATACCGAAAAAAAAATGAAAAATAAGATTTTTGAAAAAAAGTGTACATTTTAAAACGATAAATTTATCATTTTTGTTTCTTTGTTCGTTAGTAATGGCATAGTGGAGTTATTTTTAGATTGGTAATCCAAATAGACACAAAGTCAACCAATCCCAGCAAAAGTCCAAAATTTTGTTGCATAATGAAATGGGGTTTGGACTATTTGTTATCATAAATTAAATAATAACATTAATTGTTCATGATCTGTTCATTTCCCTGTGTATATGTGTGTGAAATATAAATCGTATATTTACTTATTGAGACTTGTTACATTATAGAGCAGCTTTTATATGGCGGAAAACTCTGCAATGACATATTTATATCTAATGTTCTTGGCCGGATAGATTAAAAACTAAATTAAAAACTAAATTAAAAACTAAGACCGTTTCTACCAGGATAACATCAGAGTCTCACAATTAGATTAATTTAATACCCCTAATTGCTAAAGAATCAAACTTTCCCCAATACGTTGGCGGAGTACTGTAAGAATATATGATGCACACAAGCTCAGCTTGTTTGTGGCCTCAGTGCGTTTTGTGGGTTTGTCGTTATTGTGTTTATCGCCCAAGAATTTTTGCTGACTTTTGAGTTATGTGTTCTTTTGGTTCATTTCCCAAGCCCACGCTGCCATATCAGAAACAAACATACGTTTTATGCTGTCTTTGTATCATTCAGAGGGGAATCACGTACTATAGCTATACTTTGTTACGATGGAGTAATGCCCGGATCAGTCTTAGTCTGAGTTTTATGATGTTGTATACATGCGTATAAAGTAGTTTGATTACCGAAAATACTTGCCTGTTTAAACCTTAAAACAAAACTAAAAAAATTAAAACAAAATTTCAATAATATCTGTAAAATATAGAAAATTATTTGATTTTTGAAAGTTGCACTCGTTTGACGAAACCCCCTAATAACGACAAAGATGTTTCATTCGATGTCATGGAGAGCAAAAATGTAATAGATACGAAAGTCTCGATTTTGTACCTGTGTATACGAGACGTCCAATTGTACTTCTAATACAGGGTGTCCGCCGGGAAGGTATACTACTTTATTTTGCCTCTATTTTGGTAAACATTAGTCTTGACAGTTCATATTTGGCGAATTTATTATGGAAAAATTTTCGATAAATCGTTGAACATTTTATCAAAATCAATCATCGATTATTGACACGATGAGAAAGTTACGCCATATTTTTGGAAGAAACAACGTACCAACAAAACTCACTATTTATCGTGTAGTGAATGATTTCGAAAATAGGGTCTGTAGCTAATAGGCCCAAGCAAGGACCACAACGTACTGCAGGATTGACTGAAAACATTACTGCTGCTCAAGAAAGTGTTCAAAACAATCCATCAACCTCAATTCGACGCCGTGCTCAGGAGCTTGGTCTTTAAAAAACAACTTTGGCCACAATTTTGCGCAAGGCTAACAGAGGCGGACATTTATCTGATATTGTATTTAATACATAATTGCAGATATTATATAAAACATTTATCAGTATAAGATCCATTCTCTTTCGTTTAATTAAAAATTATAAACACACTAAGTAGTATACCTTCCCGGCGGACACCCTGTATATACAAAACTCCTCCGAAACGGCTGGATCGATTTGTATGAAATTTTGTGTGTATATCGGTAGGCCTGCGACCAACATATATTTTTCATGGACCCGATAGGTGGTACTGTTGTCAAAAATTATAATTTTACCGCTTGATATTACAAGGGAGGTCGGTCATACAAATGTATGACCGACCATTAATATTTTTGCAATCTCAACAGTTTTCCAGAAAGTATAAGGCGCGTTTTTTGAAAATAATTTCCTTCAAATGTTGGCAACTTTATGAAAATTGAGCGTTCGGTGCGAAAGGGAAGATCCGCTGTTTTCGACCAAAATTTTGTTCAGTATAAACAAAATTGTCGCATTTGGGCTGGAGAGCAACAAGAAGAGGTTCAAGGGGTGCCGTTGTACCCAGAGGAAACCACGGTTTGGTGCGGTTTATACGCAGGTGAAATCATCGGTGCATATTTTTTCAAAAATGATGATGGCCGGAACGTAACCGTGAATGGTGTTGATTTTTTTGCTACCTGAAATTGAAGCCGGTAATCTTGACGAAACTTGGTTTCAACAGGACAGTGTCACTTAAGAGGTCATTACGAAAAGCAGCTTATTTCACGTTTTGGACAAGTGAGTTGGCCGCCTAGATCGAGTGATATCACACCATTCGACATTTGTCTTTGGGGTTACGTATAGTCCAAAGTCTATGCTGACAAACAATCTACGATTCAGACGCGTGCCATTAAAGCCATACCGGTCGAAATGCTCGAACGAGTAAACCAAAATTGGGCCCTTAGAATAAAAACCCTCAGGCGTAGTTGCGCCAACATTTGAAGGAAATTATATTCAAAAAATAAATGCCATAAAATGTCCTTTAAAATAACCAATAAAAATTCAACACTTGATTTGAATTTTTATATTTGTTCTGAAAAAATACCTCTAGATGGATCACCCCTTAGAAAAATGAAATGTGGTTTGTTACACCGCTCAAAACTTGGAACGACTGGGGCAAATTGGATACTTCCGTCTGCGGGTTTGTTCATAATTGCTACGTGAATGTTTTGGAAAAAAGAAAAGTCGAAATTTTGGACTGAGGGCAGAGAAGGCGTGACAAAACTGTTTTTTTGAGCTAGAAGGCTGACAATTTGTACAAAATTATAGGTTACTTTGCGGATGGTCTGTAGATGGTTTATGTGTAGTTTGCATGAAATCGGACCAATGGGCGTGGTCCCGAACAAATCACAAATTAAAAATTCAATATTTCTGCTCCTTTTAACGGTATTTGAACAAAATTGTTATGATGGTTTGGTGTACATATTCTAATTTCGGCTGGAAATGTGGGCGGGATTGGACAAAGGCGCGTGGTACCTTCCATACAAATCACAAATTAAAAATACATATTTTCCGCTCCTTTTAACGGCATTGGAACAAAATTTGGTATGATGGTTTGGTGTACATATTCTAAGTTCTGCTGGAAATGTTTGGCGGAATTGGACAAAGGCGCGTGGTACCTTCCATACAAATCACAAATTAAAAATCCTTTATTTCTGCTCCTGGTAACGTTATTTGAACAATGTTTGTTATGATGGTTTGGTGTACTTATTCTAAGTTCTGCTGGAAATGTGGGAGGGATTGGACAAAACCGCTTGGTGTCTCCCATACAAATCAGAAATAAAATGTACACAATATATAGGTTTGTATAACCACTGACAGGGACCTACTGTTTTAAATTCCGCAAATGCAAATGAAATTGAGAAACGTAAACTGAAGTTGAGAAAATATCAAATCAAATCATAATAAACAATATGGTAAAAAATCATTTTTGATGTAGCCGGCTATGAGATACCACTTTGTTATTCCGAAGATTCGCGCCTTCGTCTGAAGTTTAAGCAAGGTGTTCAGGCAAGTTTTATGTCAAACTGCTGTATAGCGCTAAGACTTTAAATTGTAAAGGTCTCTATCAAAAGATAGACCAACATGGTCGAAAATTGGAAGGAATGGTTATAAGTCGTCCATTACTCACTATGTTAAATTTGAACATGATCGGAGTAATTATGAGACGTTCAGAGCCACAGAGCCTTAAAGCGCGAGGAGACTTTGTGAGGAGGCTTTTCGAAAACATCGTCTGATATTGCCCAGTTTCTCTAGTGTTACACTGTGTAACTCTTTTTTGGGGGGATGGATGATTTTTTTTTTAAATGAAGCTGTATTCATGAATTTAATTTTAACCACATAAGTAACGGAGCTGACAAATGTCTTTGATATAAAATTTATATTTTCGACAAATAAAAATTTGTCTTGAAACAGAAGATTGAATTAAGCAATATTTCCAGTACTTGTATTTTGAAACTTGTGCTCTTGGGAATAGAACAATTTATTATTGAACTAAAGGGTGGTTAAGTTTTAAGTGCCGATGTTGATTTTGAATAAAACACAAATTATTTAGGAAGTTATTGTCATTTCTTTTTATTATGATAATATTAGTATTGTTCAATTATAAGTACTTATATATGGAAGGAAAAAGTAAACAAAACCTATTTGAAATTTTTATGTTAAAAATGCCTAATTATGTTTCTGATATAAAATTTATATTTTCGACAAAAAAAAATTGTCTTGAAACTGATGATCGAATTAAGCAATATTCCCAATACTTGCATTTTGAAACGTGTTCTTTAGGGGATAGAACAATTTATTATTGAACTAGTAAAAAAAATATTAATTTGTATTTGAGTTATTGTCGTAAACACAAGTCCAAATATGGAGCACATTTAACTCGCTTCTCAACAACATTTCATCAAACTATACCAATATAGCTCATAAACATTTAATGACCCTGTCTTAAGAAATGTGTATTACTAACGTATTTTGATAGTTAGAATAAGTTGTTATTAAAGATTTTTCTTTAATACTCGTAATCCTTCAAAGTGTTTTCTATCATTTTCATCTTTAACTATAAACTTAACTTTATATATTATTCATGTAAGCTAGTCTCCATTGTTGCAAAGTATTTATATTAATTCTCACAATTTGTAAATATTGAAATATATTTTATTTTACCAAATATTTTCTTTAATAACTTTGCAATTTACTTAATAATTTAATGACAAATGAACCAAGCCCGAGTGTATTTTTGAATTAACTGCAATGTAGCTATACCCCACTTGTTTTTCAAAGCACTAAACAGCTAAGCAAAAAAAGACGTTCGCAACAATATTTTCAATACACTCGATCTACTTGAATTAATAAAACATCCACCCGCCAATAACAATAAAATATGTAAAATTTCTTAAAATCAATTAATATTAATAACAAATTATGATTATTAACCTGTCTTTTAATTACTTATTGCTACTTTATACAAAGTTCTCATTTGGATCAATTACAGGCCGATTACCTTAATTGCTATGGCTTTTTATACCCTTCTAAGGGCCGGTTCGTGTTCGCTTGATTGTTTAATGGTGCAGTTGGCATATAAAATGCACTTTTTGAAAACATGAAAGTTGCATATATAAAAGAATGTAATAGTCAATTTTTTCGTAGCAGACGAATTGGCGGCAGGTAAATTTAATCCCCAGCTCCGATCCTGCTAGTATCTTCCACACAAATAACTGTAATACCTATAGGGTGGCTGATGAAAGCCGCTATCAAAAGAATTTAATATTTTTTTTTTATTTAAAGAATCTGGTATTTTTTTCTTTATTTTGCAGATTGATTTTTAGATTTAACAAAAATGGATAACTGGGACACTGAAACAAGAATTTGGATTATCCACCGCCATCACGCCCTAAAGGCCGTAGTTTTGGTTGAAAGAGAGTATAGGTGCAAGTTTGACGGCAATCCTCCCAGCAGATGGACCATAATGAGACTTGTTAACAATTTTGCCGAACATGGGACAGTTAACAGAAGACCTTACCATCGAAACCCTTCAGATCGGAAGGAAGCAATCGCTGCTTTAGATGCTGCCATACAAAACAATTCAAGAAGCTTATCTGCTCAAATGGGCAAAAACAGACAGTAATTGCAGTCAATTATGCACACAGATTTGGCCTTATTCCCATACAAAATTCAAATGGCCAACAAACTGAATGCAGCAAATTTCCCGATTCGCTTGGAATTTTGCCAGAAAATACTTCAAATGGTGAAAGAGGACGGAAACATGTTGAACTGTCTTTTCATGTCGGACGAGGCCCATTTCGATTTAAACGGCAACATAAACAAACAAAATTGTCGAATATGGAGTGCTTCAACTCACAGATACTCCATGAGATGGAATTGCATCCACTTCGTTTAACAGTGGGGTGGGCAGTTTCATCACGCTGCATTGTCGGGCCCTACTTCTTCGGAGAAAACGGTCACACCGTTACGGTTACTGGAGACCGTTACATAAGCATATTGAGTGTTTTCCTATCCAGAATTACGCCGAATGAGAATTTCTTTCAATTCTGTGTGGTTTCAGGAAGATGGTGCAACTCCTTACATAGCTTGTTGTGACAGAATTGCGACGAAAATTTGCCCATAAGCTGATATCCAGAAACTCCGCACTCCATTGGCCCCCAGGTCGCCTGACCCTACTGCACCTGACTTTTTCTTGTAGTGTTATTGCAAACAGGAAGTCTACAAAGCAAAACCAACAAATTTGAATGAACTAAAGCAGTAATGAACAACTTTTTGATAAGATGCTACACATTCATCAACTAGCAAGGGGGCGTTTACATTCCATTATTTTTAAAACTAATTAAGCTATATTTGATAAAATTTAATTAGCTTTTACATGAATAAAAGAAAAATGAATTCTAAAAATATGAACACTAAAAAAGTTATTTGAGTTTGTAGCAATATTTATTAGTCACCCTGTATAACGATTTTGTGGTAGCATATGAAACCGTGGTTACCACGACCTTATTTTTGTAAAAATTACAAATTTAAAAGTAAAATATTGTATTTGTACCTCCCTTACCAATTACTAATGCTAATTACATTGCATTCCGGAAATGATATTGAAAATGAGTGCTTAAAAATACTAATGTTAGACTTACCTTTAAAATGTGTCCACGCTCCTTTCAGCCAGATAGGTTTAAAACATGAATCGTCTTTGGGTAAGGGTATAGAAGTATGTCGGAACAAACGACTGAAACCTGCTTACTTTTTTCTAACCCCTTTGGTCCATTAGTCTGACCGAATAAATACATATATGCTACGAGTTGCTTGTTCTGCCCATAAGGACCTTAATGGAGCCCTAGTGTCAATATGTTTGAGTCCCAATCTCAGCTTAATCTTAAAAATAATCCATATTTGGGTTCATAGTGAAAATAGCTCAACTACCGGAAAACGTTTTATATTTTGTTTGGATTTAAAAATTTATCATTAATGTTCAGAAATATATTTAACTTGATAATAAATACACAAAATATCTTTGTAAATGTTTATCGTTCAAGTTAAAAAAATGATAACTTTTTTTTTCAAAATATGTTTCGGAAAAAATTTAAAGCAAATATATTTTTCTCAACAATGAAAAAAATGTTTTCCTATCCATAAAAAACGGTTTGGGCTCAAATAAAACTGATCCATCTAAAGGTTTTTTTCCATAGCGGTTTTTCAGAGTTTACTCGTGAGTTGCGTTAAACTTTATTTTTTTCCTTTTCAGTATTCTTTGCAATTTTATCATAGAAAGACTAACACCGCAACAACGTCTTCAAATTGTGCAACTGAATTTTGGAAATAAAAAAACGAGAAGAGCCGCTGTTTTCGAAAAACGGTTACTCAGTGATGAGGCCCCTTTCTGGCTCAACGGCAACGTCAATAAATAAAATATCCGCATTTGGGCTGAAGAGCAACCAGAAAAGGTTCAAGAGCTTTCATTATACCGAGAGAAACCATGGTTTGGTGCAGTTAATGGGCTGGTGGAATTTTCAAAAATGATGATGGCCGGTACGTAACCTTGAATGGTGCTCGCTATCGCGCCTTGATATCGGACTTTTTGCTACCTGAAATTGAAGCCCGTAATCTTGAAGGTAATTGGTTTCAACAGAACGGTGCCACTTGCCATACAGCTGCTCAAACAATGGATTTGTTGAGAAGTCATTTCAAAGAGCAGCTAATTTCACGTATTTGATCGGTGAGTTGACCGCCTAGATCGTGTGATATCACGACTTTAGACTTTGTGGCCATGTAAAGATTAAAGTCTATGCTGACAAACCAGCTACGATTCAGGTTTTGGAAGCCAAAATTACGCGTGTCATTAAAGCCATACCGGTCGAAATCCTCGAACAAGCCTTCCAAAATTGGACCCTCAGAATGGAAACCCTAAGGCGTAGTTGCGGCCAACATTTGAAGGAAATTATATTTAAAAAATAAATGCCATAAAATGTCCTTTCAAATTACCAATAAAGATTCCACATTTAATTTGAATTTTTATATTTTTTTTTGTTCTGAAAAAATACCTCTAGATGGATTACCCGATAACAGAATTCTTTGGTTTGTCAAGATCAATATTCATTAGATATTGAACGTTTACCAAAAACGATTATACAGGGTAGGCGATATAACATTTTAAATTTGAATCGGCTGCAAAAAAAGTAATGATAATATTTTTAATTTTCTGGTTTATTAGAAAGGTTGAACTTTGTCATTTATTAATAGAACACAATATCATTAATATGACTACAACTAGCTTGACAGTACCTCCTTCGATCAACCCAATTTTTCAGTATATTTTCGATTGTTTCGGGTCGAATCTCTTTAAAGGCAAATTCGATTTTATTGTTTCTAGGCTGCAATTGTCTCTGGATGCTTTGCATAATATTTATCCTTAATGACTCCATAGAAAGTAACCCAAAGGGCTTAAATCACAGCTTCGAGACGGCCAGTTGACAGTACAATTTCGACTGATTATTCGATTTTCAAAAACAGTGCGTAAAATATTGATGTAAAATACTGTGTAACATGTGGCCCCGTCTGTCGTCCATGTCATACTCTTGAATTTTCGAAAACAAAAATTCGTTGAACATAGCGCGGCCCACCGTTGACGTTAACAGCGGTTTCTTGCTCATTTTCGAAGAACAATGTTCCACTGCTACCGCGTTAAGATTGTTGTAACCCTTTCCAAAATGGGCGTTCAAATGAAAATCCATTTCGTGCACTTCGTGAATTTTGTTGGTCAACATAATCGACCAATTCGATTCTTTAACAAGCAGAATTGCCGCAGTTGGGCCAATGAGAATCCACGAGTGATAGTTGAAAAGACGATGCACACGCAAAGAGTGACTCTTTGGTGCGGTTTATGAGCGGTTCTTGTATCCAGAAATTGAGGTTACGGACCTTGACGATATATAGTTCTAACAGGATTGTGCCTCTTGCCAGAAGCCAACGAAACAATGGCTCTTTGCGCTAGAAATTCAATGGTCGCGTTATCTCACATCGTTAAAAGACCGCCACGATCATGTGATTTGACACCGTTGGACATATTTCTTTGGGGATATTTAAAAGAAAAAGTGTACGTCAATAATCAAAGATTGTTTGATTGTTTAGACTAAGGATATTTTTGTCCTTTTTTTTATGTTTTCGGATCTGAATTTTTTTATCGCTTAGATCAACTACTTTTTTAATAAAATTTGTAGCGGTATTTATTTTCATAATATTTCTCGGTTGTGTCGAGTGGTAGTTTATCATTCGTCCTGAAGCTGTAGTTTTCACGTACCAGTTCGTGATGATTTTGTTTCCGTTTTTTATAAGCCTTATGTCAAGGTAAGGTATCTCCCCATGTTTTTCCTTTCCACCGTGAATGTTATTTTATTGTGGTAGGAGTTTAGAAGTTTTAGAATCGTTTCCTCATCTTTATTGCTTATAACCGCTAGTAAATCGTCAACATATTTTGGTATGAGTTTTATTTGAATATTGCTAGCTTGTAGTTAATTGTCTACGTCGTCCAAAAGCTTATCTAGCACAATTTCAGCAATTGCCGGAGATAGGGGGTTTCCCATTGGCATACCATAGCTTTTATGGTTACCGTTTATGCAGAATTGTAGAATCTTGAGGAATGTTTTCTTCGGTATTCATGTGTGTGTTTTAAGAATTTCCCATTTTTTCAATATCGTTGGACCACCCTTTATATAAATCATTATAAAATTTTTGGACATTTGAAATTTTGGTTCAAATTATCGACTTGCTGCGACTGAAAAACGGATGTATATGCAGTAGGAAATGTCAAAATTACCGCTATTTAATATCTAAACCTAAAGCCTAAAACTCCTTTATGTGAAATAAATAAAGCGACTAAAAACGGTATTTTTTTTAATTGAAATAATAGAAATGTACATTTTTTCCCAGGGCGATCAAAAAAACAGTAAAAGTGTATCTGTTATCGGCCAAACACTATTTTCACTGCAATTTCAGAGATTTTTTTAATAAGGAGTTTGACACTTGAAAAGACCAGTACCAGTATTAAGGCTTTCCACAGAATAATGTAATCAGTAGCACTAGTCAAAAATGTTCCTTTGTAGTTTTTTGTGCGAATACAGTTTTTCAACATGAACATTAGGGGTACAACCAAAATAAGGCCCTTACACCACGCTGTAGCCGATGTTGTGCTGAAACCGAAAAATGTTTATTCAGGTCATTTCGGAACAAAAACGTTCCGCGTCGAAGCCGATTTCTGAAAGCCCTTTAAGATTTTTTTTATTTTTTTTTTCAAAATTTTGTATTTTTTAAAATTTTTTATTTTATAATTATTTAACTATTTACATTTATTAATGTAATTATATGATTATAATCAAAATCACAATCTAAAAACTATCTTTGGTAAATGAAATTAACTAAAGATTAAGAGTTCGTGTTGATTTGCATTGGGGGAAAATATCTTGTACAAATTTGATGGCGCGTTCCGCACAATTGTTTCTGCGTTTTGTTTTTGGAATTCTTGATTCATCTTTCACCGAATGTCTTAGAAAGCATTTCTGAGCATTAGTAAAGCCCGATAATGATTTATTTAATGCTTCGAAGTCATTTTTATTGTAACAATGGACCAAATGTTGTACCAAGGGCCACATATAAATTCGCATATTGTACTGCGGTGGTTGCAGAGAAATTGATTTAAAATGGTTCTGCAGTAGTGTTACAACACCTTTAGTATTTCCTGTATTAACACTGGTTGTGTCGCAAATTATCATTTTTATTGACTTCATTAAATTAAATTTTTGTAGAGTTTCTTTGATGTCATTGAAAGTAGTTATCGCTTTCCCATTTTCCAGAACTAATGCATCTACTTTTATTTCTTGAGATTCATTTTTTACAACAACTACCTGTTCTTCTTGTCGTCCAATTTTTTTACAATCGAAATGGAGACCCTGATATTGTAAAGACTGTTTCATCATTTCTTTATTTTTCTCTGCAGATTTATAAATTGCTTGCTGTGAAGGAGTTGCAATATCGACCCCTGATTCTGCCAATTCCTTGCATATTTTTGCTGCTTTCCTAGTACTTACTTTGGCATTATTTACTAACGATAGTGCTGGAATTGTTAATCGCTTTGTTTTTGCAAGTCTTAAAGGTGGCATATAAACGTTATCATCTTCAAATGAATCATCGAGCATTGAGACCGAGTCGGAGTCTGAATCTTGGACACTTATTTCAGATTTTGGTGCAATGTTTTCGCACGAAAGATTAAAATTGTTATCAAACTTTTCAGCAGTTTTTGAAATTTTGATACCTTTCTGGTATGTACGAATCAAACATTCCACTTTTTCTTCTTATAGATTTGGTAGCCAATTTCGGAATATTTAGTTTAGTCCTTAAATCGAAAAATTCTTGTGATATAATTTTATATTCTTGTGATATATTTTTTTAATTTTTCTTTCTTATATAACGCATTAAATCTTCCAATGACTGTTTTTTAGGTATTTGGTTCAGTTCACATAACAAAATATCGATACTTGGAATGTTTTTACATTTATTTTCAGAATTTTTTAAATTTTGGGTCCACTTATCCGCGTTTTTCCGAGCAACAATTTCGCTATGCTTAAAAGGCATTTTAAAAAGTTGAACGAAAACAAACGTTTAAATTCGAATATTATAAAATTAATGCACAACAAACAAAAGTAACAGCGCCTGCTTTATTTGATCACAAACTTAATTGCATTTGACGCGAAACCTTTTTTATCGATATCGAAATTCTAAAGTTTCAGTTCTTATTGTTTTTTTATGCACTACATGGTTTGGATAGGGCCATTTTGATATTTTCAAAAATTGGAAAAAAGTTGTATCCCTAATGAACATTGCTTTGGTCTGTGAGCTGCATGACCAAAGCAATTTTAATAAAAGACAACATTTTTACAAATGCAAAATATATATTTCTAGTTATTCTTTCATTCCTTTCCTGAATCTGGCTGGAAATTCCCAAATTAGTCGAAATAACTTTGCTTTAATAAATTTTAATAAAATGCCTAAATAAATTACTTCGAGTTTATTTACTCTTACTTTAAGTTTATCCATTCCTAAGTAAAAGCTAACTTTAAAAACTAATATAAATTGGTTTCTCTATGCTAAACGCATACGTTTTCCTCTTTTGCACAAGTTCTTCGTCATTGGTTCAAATTTTACTTAAAAAATCGTCAATATTGGCTGCCTTTTATGGTATAAAACGCCTGAGCTTGATTAAGCGCACATTCTCGTAAATAATGGCAACTTACCCGTATTACTACAAAAATGTGGCAGCCCAATCAGATGTTTCACCCCAATTTCATTACTCTCTGTTATCATTTTTAGAGATATTGGAGAGTGACATTTTTTCTTTGCCTCCCCTCTATCTTTGATAAAACGTCCAAAAACAACAGTAATTGAAATTTATTAAAATTAATCAAGAACGAGATTTGTTTCGGTACCTTATCAAACCAATTGTAGAGGTTGTCAACGACACCTTACTGCAAGATATTTGTTGCGCTTTGCAAGTGCAGTGTTAAATTAACTAAATCTACAAAAAGGATATTGGTAGTATCCTATTCTATTGAATAATCAATAATGTTTCGTTCCGTTGTATTAAATGCTTTAAAGCGCAGCCAAAAAATACAAATTCAACAGCGTGCGATGTCCTCCCTGTTATGTTCCAAAGCATTGATTGATGGCAACTGGGTTGCTGCTGCTTCAGGTGAAACATTTGAAGTTAAAAATCCGTCTAATGGTAAGGTCATAGGTAGTGTTCCAAACATGAATGCTAAGGATGCCCAGCTGGCCATCGATGCGGCTAAAAGAGCCTTTTATTCGAATGATTGGGCAGCCTTAACGGCCAAACAAAGATCACAGTTATTAAAGGTGAATACTTGAAATAATAGAAACATCTCATAAGGAGATAAGGAGTTTGACACTTGAAAAGACCAGTACCAGTATTAAGGCTTTCCACAGAATAATGTAATCAGTAGCACTAGTCAAAAATGTTCCTTTGTAGTTTTTTGTGCGAATACAGTTTTTCAACATGAACATTAGGGGTACAACCAAAATAAGGCCCTTACACCACGCTGTAGCCGATGTTGTGCTGAAACCGAAAAATGTTTATTCAGGTCATTTCGGAACAAAAACGTTCCGCGTCGAAGCCGATTTCTGAAAGCCCTTTAAGATTTTTTTTATTTTTTTTTTCAAAATTTTGTATTTTTTAAAATTTTTTATTTTATAATTATTTAACTATTTACATTTATTAATGTAATTATATGATTATAATCAAAATCACAATCTAAAAACTATCTTTGGTAAATGAAATTAACTAAAGATTAAGAGTTCGTGTTGATTTGCATTGGGGGAAAATATCTTGTACAAATTTGATGGCGCGTTCCGCACAATTGTTTCTGCGTTTTGTTTTTGGAATTCTTGATTCATCTTTCACCGAATGTCTTAGAAAGCATTTCTGAGCATTAGTAAAGCCCGATAATGATTTATTTAATGCTTCGAAGTCATTTTTATTGTAACAATGGACCAAATGTTGTACCAAGGGCCACATATAAATTCGCATATTGTACTGCGGTGGTTGCAGAGAAATTGATTTAAAATGGTTCTGCAGTAGTGTTACAACACCTTTAGTATTTCCTGTATTAACACTGGTTGTGTCGCAAATTATCATTTTTATTGACTTCATTAAATTAAATTTTTGTAGAGTTTCTTTGATGCCATTGAAAGTAGTTATCGCTTTCCCATTTTCCAGAACTAATGCATCTACTTTTATTTCTTGAGATTCATTTTTTACAACAACTACCTGTTCTTCTTGTCGTCCAATTTTTTTACAATCGAAATGGAGACCCTGATATTGTAAAGACTGTTTCATCATTTCTTTATTTTTCTCTGCAGATTTATAAATTGCTTGCTGTGAAGGAGTTGCAATATCGACCCCTGATTCTGCCAATTCCTTGCATATTTTTGCTGCTTTCCTAGTACTTACTTTGGCATTATTTACTAACGATAGTGCTGGAATTGTTAATCGCTTTGTTTTTGCAAGTCTTAAAGGTGGCATATAAACGTTATCATCTTCAAATGAATCATCGAGCATTGAGACCGAGTCGGAGTCTGAATCTTGGACACTTATTTCAGATTTTGGTGCAATGTTTTCGCACGAAAGATTAAAATTGTTATCAAACTTTTCAGCAGTTTTTGAAATTTTGATACCTTTCTGGTATGTACGAATCAAACATTCCACTTTTTCTTCTTATAGATTTGGTAGCCAATTTCGGAATATTTAGTTTAGTCCTTAAATCGAAAAATTCTTGTGATATAATTTTATATTCTTGTGATATATTTTTTTAATTTTTCTTTCTTATATAACGCATTAAATCTTCCAATGACTGTTTTTTAGGTATTTGGTTCAGTTCACATAACAAAATATCGATACTTGGAATGTTTTTACATTTATTTTCAGAATTTTTTAAATTTTGGGTCCACTTATCCGCGTTTTTCCGAGCAACAATTTCGCTATGCTTAAAAGGCATTTTAAAAAGTTGAACGAAAACAAACGTTTAAATTCGAATATTATAAAATTAATGCACAACAAACAAAAGTAACAGCGCCTGCTTTATTTGATCACAAACTTAATTGCATTTGACGCGAAACCTTTTTTATCGATATCGAAATTCTAAAGTTTCAGTTCTTATTGTTTTTTTATGCACTACATGGTTTGGATAGGGCCATTTTGATATTTTCAAAAATTGGAAAAAAGTTGTATCCCTAATGAACATTGCTTTGGTCTGTGAGCTGCATGACCAAAGCAATTTTAATAAAAGACAACATTTTTACAAATGCAAAATATATATTTCTAGTTATTCTTTCATTCCTTTCCTGAATCTGGCTGGAAATTCCCAAATTAGTCGAAATAACTTTGCTTTAATAAATTTTAATAAAATGCCTAAATAAATTACTTCGAGTTTATTTACTCTTACTTTAAGTTTATCCATTCCTAAGTAAAAGCTAACTTTAAAAACTAATATAAATTGGTTTCTCTATGCTAAACGCATACGTTTTCCTCTTTTGCACAAGTTCTTCGTCATTGGTTCAAATTTTACTTAAAAAATCGTCAATATTGGCTGCCTTTTATGGTATAAAACGCCTGAGCTTGATTAAGCGCACATTCTCGTAAATAATGGCAACTTACCCGTATTACTACAAAAATGTGGCAGCCCAATCAGATGTTTCACCCCAATTTCATTACTCTCTGTTATCATTTTTAGAGATATTGGAGAGTGACATTTTTTCTTTGCCTCCCCTCTATCTTTGATAAAACGTCCAAAAACAACAGTAATTGAAATTTATTAAAATTAATCAAGAACGAGATTTGTTTCGGTACCTTATCAAACCAATTGTAGAGGTTGTCAACGACACCTTACTGCAAGATATTTGTTGCGCTTTGCAAGTGCAGTGTTAAATTAACTAAATCTACAAAAAGGATATTGGTAGTATCCTATTCTATTGAATAATCAATAATGTTTCGTTCCGTTGTATTAAATGCTTTAAAGCGCAGCCAAAAAATACAAATTCAACAGCGTGCGATGTCCTCCCTGTTATGTTCCAAAGCATTGATTGATGGCAACTGGGTTGCTGCTGCTTCAGGTGAAACATTTGAAGTTAAAAATCCGTCTAATGGTAAGGTCATAGGTAGTGTTCCAAACATGAATGCTAAGGATGCCCAGCTGGCCATCGATGCGGCTAAAAGAGCCTTTTATTCGAATGATTGGGCAGCCTTAACGGCCAAACAAAGATCACAGTTATTAAAGGTGAATACTTGAAATAATAGAAACATCTCAGACAACCAATCATAACAACTTGTGTCGAGATTAAACATCAGCATGAATGCAAAAAAAGTCACCCATGAGACACTCACAAACATACATGGCCCACATTCATTAAAGTCACTATATAAACACAATTTACAACGTTCTCATTCATTGAATGTTATAGTTCGAGTCTGATCTTTTTTGGGACGAATAAATACAATCTTTTTCGATAATACGAAGCACAAGAACGCATAACACAACTTCAGTGGCTGCATTCAGTCAATGGGCTCTTTGCACAATAAGTAACAAGAATCATTCATGAATGCGGTGGATATTAAATTCATGCAGATGTTTAGTCCACATACATGGTATATTATGAAGCATGTTTAAACCGATTGTCATTGTTTATTATTCTTCCAGAACTGGTATCACCTAATTGAAAAGAATACTCAAGAGATTGCAGAAATTATGACCGCAGAGTCGGGAAAACCCATAAACGAGTCCAAGGGTGAGGTTGTATATGGAAACTCATTTGTAGAGTGGTTTGCCGAAGAAGCCCGCCGCATTTACGGGGAAATTGTGCCGGCCCCAGTAGCAAATCGCGAAGTTATTGTAATGAAGCAACCACTTGGAGTAGCAGCACTCATAACTCCCTGGAATTTTCCATTGGCCATGATTACACGCAAGGCTGCTGCAGCATTAGCTGCAGGTAACCACCTACATACCTTAAGAATACTAGTATACGAGTAGGTTTAATGCTTTCTTTTTCTATCATGTAAATTAGGTTGCACTGTGGTTATAAAACCTGCTGAAGACACACCCCTCACAGCACTTTCTCTAGTCAAGCTGGCGCAAGAAGCTGGTATACCCAAAGGCGTTGTCAACGTAGTTACCACCAACAAAGCGGCTCCTATTGGCGATCTTTTTTGTAAAAGTCATGATGTTCAAGGTATATCGTTTACAGGATCAACCGAAGTGGGCAAAATACTATACCGTCTGTCGGCAGATGGTGTCAAAAAAGTCTCCCTAGAATTGGGTGGAAATGCCCCATTCATTGTTTTCGATAGCGCTAACATAGAGAAGGCCGTCGAAGGTGCTATGGCTTCCAAATTCCGTAATTGTGGTCAAACATGCGTTTCGTCGAATCGCTTCTTTGTCCAAGAAGGTGTTTATGACAAATTCGTGTCCGCACTAAAGCAACGTGTGGAATCGTTAAATATTGGCTCTGGTGACTGTGCCGATACACAAATCGGTCCTTTGATAAACACAATGCAATTCAATAAGGTCTCAGGCTTTGTGGAAGATGCTCGCAACAAAAACTGCAAAATTATTTCTGGAGGTAAGCCATTGCCGGAGTTGGGCGATCTCTTTTATGCGCCCACCATTGTTACTGATATTTCACCCGAAGCAAAAATCTATACCGAAGAAGTTTTCGGACCTATTGTTTCGATCATCAAGTTCAATACAGAAGAAGAAGCTCTTGCGCAAGCCAATGAATCACGCCGTGGTCTGGCCGGCTATTTCTTTAGTGAAAACATTCAACAAATCTTTCGTGTTGCTAAACGTCTTGAAGTTGGTATGGTAGGAGTCAATGAAGGTCTCATTTCTGCTGCAGAAGCTCCATTTGGTGGCATTAAAGAGTCCGGCATAGGACGTGAAGGTTGTCATCACGGTATTGATGAATATACTGAAATAAAATATATATGTTTGGGTAATTTAAAATATCATTAAATTCCGATGAGGCAAACTACGACGAAACTCCAGCAGCACTATTAGCAGCTTTAATATTTGTATTACCAAAGTCTTCCACAATTTGAAAATTGAATCCTTGAAATTTCCTTATAAATAACAATTTAGTTTAAGTAACATGCGTTTAAATCTGTTGCAAATAGCTCAGTATAAATTATTTATAAAGCCGAAATATAACAAATAAATTGCAAACATATCGCAAAGATAACGAAAATTATTTTTTTTCCCCCAAATATACTAGAATTTTAAACATAAAAATGGGCATCCATATACGTCATACTTCTTACATAACTGATGAATCTGCATCCAAGATGCCTGGATCGGTTCTATGGTTCCATTTTTTGATGGTGGCTCGTAACGCATCTTGTTTTATATTAGGAAACTGTGAATTTGAAACCTGTAATCTTTGTGTGGGGGATATACAGGGCAGTCGATCTAACATTTTTAATTTGAATAGGCTGTAAAAAAAGTACTAATAATTTTTTAAAATTTCTGATTTTATTGTAAAGATTGAACTTTGACCGGTTTTTGGTCTGCGACCAGTATTTCGGGGTGTTGCAAACGGAAAGTAATATACACTTTATCCTATAATGAAAGGTATTAAAATATGGTGGCGACCCAATTTTCCGAGTAACGGGACCCGGAAGTTGGGATAAACAAATTAACATAGCTTACACTTTATAAAATATTTTTAAACAATTTTTGATCCATGAGCCGGATGTGAGTTAGTGGTGTATTTTTCATATTTTAATCGGAATTTTTGAAGTCAAAACTTCTTGTACTCGTAAATATGTACATGCGTTGAATACATTACTTAAGGCTTTAATTTAAGACCACTTTTGATACATTAACAAATTTAACACTGGATACAAATGACAATTTTTCAAGCATTAAATCCCTAGACAGATAGGAAGCCTCAGCATTTATCTTTGCTTCAGTTTTATGTTTAAGTAAAGGGTGTTTTTCAGACGTTTGGATTTTAAGAAATAAAACGCATATAATTTAATGTTATGGCCAAGAATTTAGCTTTATAATAAAGACAAGGGTTTGCCACTCACTATGTTTTAAAATGGAATTCTAGCCGATAGGTCCAACTTTCGACCACTTTTTGCAGCATTTGGGGCCGTATGTCAGGAATAACCACCAAATATTCACTTCCCAGCCACAGGCCGAAGACGCCAGATAATTGGCTGTATGGCATCTAGCGCCATCTTGTTGCAACAAAAGGTCGTCCATATTAACATCCTCCAATTTAGGCTCGAAAAAATAATTAATAATGGCTCTATAGCGTTCCCCATTGACTTTAACATTATGTCCGGCTTAATTTTTGAAGAAATATGGACCAATATTTCCCTCAGCTCATAGAGCACACAAAACAGTGATATTTGATGATGTTGCGGCGTCTCAACAATGGCTTGTGGATTTCCCTTACTCCAAATGCGACAATTTTATTTATTAACGTACCCATTCAACCAAAAGTGAGCTTCATCGCTAAACAAAATTTTCTTGTTAAAATCAGGGTCGGTGGCCTCCTCGTTTTTGACCCATTCACCATGATTTGCAAACGTTGTTCCAGAGTTAGTCTCTTCATAATGAAATGGAAAACCAAACTGAGTACAAATCAAGTAACAGCTGTTAAAAAGACCAGCTTCAAAAAATGTGGCCAGATTGAAAATCACATGCTAAAAAAACACCCTTTACATGAATTGATATGGAAGTACACACATAAGAAAATAGCTTTGACGAAAATAAACATTCCCAATTCACACTAGGCAATTTAACTTGCGGCAACTTTTATGATTCTGTTTAAACTTGCCTGTTGTGTTCACAGAAGGTAATTCGGCTTCGGCAATTTTTGTTTTCACTATTGGCTTTTCTGACATTCTGCGATTTATTTGTTCTAATTTGTGTGTGAAAAAATGTATACATACAATACAATGCAAAGTAATCTGCAACCAAATCCACACTACGATAAACACATATGGAATTGCAAGTATGAGCAAGGTTTTTACCTTTCCATTGTCCTTACCGCTCCCTCCTACAAACTGAGAATTGCGGTATTAACGTACCCATTCAACCAAAAGTGAGCTTCAACGCTGAACAAAATTTTCTTGTTAAAATCAGGGTCGGTGGCCTCCTCGTTTTGGACCCATTCACCATGATTTGCAAACGTTGTTCCAGAGTTAGTCTCTTCATAATTAAATGGAAAACCAAACTGAGTACAAATCAAGTAACAGCTGTTAAAAAGACCAGCTTCAAAAAAATGTGGCCAGATTGAAAACCACATGTCTAAAAAATCACTCTTTACATGAATTGATATGGAAGTACACACATAAGAAAATAGCTTTGACGAAAAGAAACAGTCCCAATTCACACTAGGAAATTTAACTTGCGGCAACTTTTATGATTCTGTTTGAACTTGCCTGTTGTATTCACAGAAGGTAATTCGGCTTCGGCAATTTTTGTTTTCACTATTGGGATTTCTTACATTCTGTGATTTATTTGTTCTAATTTGTGTGTGAAAAAATGTATACATACAATACAAAGTAATCTGCAACCAACTTCACACTACGAAAAACACATATGGAATTGCAAGTACGAGCATATCCATTGTCCTTACCGCTCCCTCCAAACTGAGAATTGCGGTAATTAAAATTGCATAGTGTAAATTGAGACAAAGCAAGGCAAACAGTTTTCCAACATTCAACTTTCTGGGAATTTTTGCGTCTTTGACATTTCGAAGCAAATGTTTTTGTTTACGTTTCTCAAATAAAATAAAAAATTTATGATAAATGATAAGAAAGAAAAGCAACATTAAAAATATAACAAAACTCTGAGTTTTTAATATATTTAGAGGAAAAGTGTGAAAAATATGTGAGATCCAAGATAGAAGAAATCTTTTCATGTGTTTGCCAAAATAAAGACAGAACTACAGGCGAGAAAAGCTGGGAAAGATCGCGATCATGGACGATCAATTGTTCAATATTGGCGATGTGCTTCATCTTTGCAATAATGTAGAAAATTTTGCAATAATGTAGAAAATTGTTTTTCAATTTTCTTTTATACACAATCACTAGAACGCTAGAAATTCTGAATTGAAACACAGAAAACTATAAATTCTCTTATTTAAAACACAAAAGAACAGGATTCCCAAAATGATTTTTACTCATCTATGTTTTTTAGATTGTCTTAATAGCTCATTTCGCCTAAAGACGATAAAAAATACAAAACGGGTGATTTGAGCTTTATCGAGAAGTCGAAAAACACCATTCGGTACAAATCATTTTGGGAATACTGTTTTTGTGTTTTTTTGTGATTATGTACAAACGAATATGGAAAAAGAAACCACGAGAATTTCTGCGTACCTGAGTTCTGTTTTTCTACATGATTGCAAAGGAAAAGGTCATCGCCTAAAATGTATAATTTATCGTATTTGGATCAAATCGTCCATCTTTTAAAATTTATCGTCATTGCTGTGATATACTAATAACGATTTTCAACCTTAATCGAAATCGATTTTCCTATCACTATTTGCAAATGCGAAAAAGGGCGCTTAACAACAATAGTAATAACAACCAATTTCATCATAAGTAATACTTCGGTTTTTGGGTAAATAAAAAAATGAACGATACATGTAAGTGTAGATAATTGTTACGAGTTAATAATCAAGTAAAATATCTATACAATTGTTGAATTGCAGTTGGAGGGGAATTTAATGCCAATCAAACCACTGATGGGGCAGCGACCGAAAAAAAGGCTGAGGGCATTGCTCCAGTGCTTATAAAGCAAGTCCTGAACTCGCCCGAAGGAAATTTTCAAATGTTTGATATGAGCTTCAGCATGGTGTGCGTCAGAGGTATCGTGCGTAACATTGATACCTCTTCCACAAAGATAACCTATACAATGGAAGACAGCACCGGCCGCATAGAAGCGCACTATTGGCTCGAAGAGGGCGATTCATCGAAAGCCCCAGACGTCATGTTAAATACATATGCGACCGTTTATGGCAGCGTACGATCCCAAGGTGGTCAGAAGACATTAATGGTCTTTAAAATGTTGCCCATAAATGATCCTAATGAAATTGTCACACATATATTAGAGGTGTTGAACGCTCGATATAAGTCTGAGGAATTCGCTACCAAGGGAAGTAACTTTGATTTCAGTGGTGGTTCCAAGTCTGCTACGGATAGTGGCGGCTTTGGAGTGCAAGGAAATGATTTAGGATTGGAGGGTAAAAATCTGGCTGTATTCAAAGTCATTAAAGAGCACATATCGAATGATGGAATCAGTCGCAGTGAGATAAGACGGAAATTCACCCAGATGAAGGAATCCGAGTTAAAGTAAGTTAATGTTGTTTAAAAACTTTATCATTCTAAGACAATCTTTTCAGTGACATTCTGGACTTTATGATTTCCGAGGGTCATATCTATTCCAGTATCGATACCGACCACTTCCTCAGCACGGAATAGTCACGCATTCCTTTTGATACATTTGTATTTCATATTTATGTTAATCGTTTTTTTATAAATACATCCCAAAAATAAATTGTCCACATTTTTCACAATATATATTATAATTCCCAATCAAAGTTGACTGACATTTATTTCTCGGAAAATTATTCAAATCAAAAATATACTAAATACACAAGTTGGGCGATGCTGGATAGAACTTGGAGTTACGTCCGCACCAAACATGCTAAGGACTAACTTAATGATGTTCGGCAGCCTCTTTGGCTTGTAATTCGGCCCAGGCTTTCTTGTTTCCGGGAGAGTTAGCTGCAAT
Source organism: Hydrotaea diabolus (assembly GCA_963513945.1). Lineage (NCBI taxonomy): Eukaryota > Metazoa > Arthropoda > Insecta > Diptera > Muscidae > Hydrotaea > Hydrotaea diabolus. The sequence continues at coordinate 226,294,180 of OY740716.1, read as the reverse complement.
TTAAAAAATAAAAAATGAGGTTAGTTTTGTCCAGTTCCACCACATCAGTAAGAATATCGGAAGTATATGTTGGGCATTTGTCTTACCGAGTTTGCTGATCTTGTAGAAGACGGGAACGCACAAACCGAAGGCAATGAAGTAATAACGCCAGATCCACTGGTTCTTGATGTAATGTTTCAAGGGGAATTGCGCGATCTTGGCAGAGAATGTGTATGGGAACTTCATAGGATTGCCAACGGGCTTCTCAACAACTTTGTCAGCCATATTTTTGATTTGTTACACTTCTAAAAGGCAAAGAAATTCGTAGCTTAATGAATTGATTTCAAAATTATGTAATCTTCGTGTTTTTCTTCAGAAAATTCACTCGAATACCTCTTCTAGTCAGAAAACTGCAAATGTCAATGAATGGATATGAAGTTGGCCGTAGGTGTAAACATAGAGATGCCACATTCTGCTAATAGCGGAATTTTTTTCCACTAGATGGCAGTTGAAAAGCTGCCATTGGCTCTTTAATACTTTAGACTATATCTTATAAATTAATATTCCAAAAAATCTATGACAAAAAATAATTATAAAAAAACTTGTTTAACCGTCCAAAGGATAAAGAAATCGAAACAAGTTATAACAAATTCACCATTAATGTCATCATATCTTCCTCCATAAATTGATATGATTAAAAACGTTTCAAAATTATATGTTTTCAACAGTAAAAGATTAATATCTTGCTTGGCATAAACAGACACTGAAACAAAACTGAACAATATGAATTTGGCTTTCACTGAACATGCTCATTCATCGATTATTTGAGAAGATGTATAAAGTGTGTTCGTTTACTTTCCCAGTAAAAATTTGCAGTTTTTTACTTATGAGAGCGTAAGGCCAATTTTACACTATCTATTTAAATTTGCAAGAAAAATAAACGAACAGCTTCCAGTAAAAATTTGCAATGAAACAGCTGATTTTATTTACTGTTTGCATTAAATTTCGTTTTAGTTTGAATATTAAAGTGTTGAGATTTGTAATAAAAATATGAGCAAAAGAAATATTTTTCTTCTTTCTAATTTCAGTGATTAACTGAAATTTACTTACCTATTCTGTTGTAAATTAATTTTTACTTTTATTTGTTTACATAAAATAGCTGATTTCAAACATCTGTTCTAACTTGCAAATTTTGGTTGTCTAAAATTTCTCCAACCAAAATTTGCAAACTTTTTAACATCGAACTGTCAAAATTTTCTCTCTCTGGCTCTCATTTACTGGACTTTTTGTGTAAACGAACACAATCCAGTAAAAATTTGCACAAATTTGTACAAATTTGCAAGTAAACGAACACACTTATAATGTCCCATTCGAATACATAAAATAAAAGAACATTTACCGGATTTCGTAATGCAATCTATTACAATTTGTATGGAAATTGATGAATGAAATCCGAGAGAAAAAAAAATTCGTTCGTATATGCAAATGCCGAATAAAATATATGTCACACGAAAAGGTGCTAACTATTATAATATTCAGAAAACTTTTACTGTACGAGCGTTTTATTTGACAAGCTCAAAAATCGGGTAAATTTTTTGTTCTCTCTCTTAAATAAGCTGTTTTTGTAATCTCCATTTGAAACTAATATTTGAAATTTGAAGAAGCAAAATAACAAATGTAGTTATATCATTTTCGAGGATATTCAAATAAAATAATTTTTTTAAAAGTAAATAACGACTGTTTTAGAGATACCCGTAAATGCAAAATGCCTAAGTGAAAATTTTCGTTATATAATACTTAAGAGCGGTGTTGAAGAGCGTAAAGTTTTTCTAAATATCAGTGGACAGTTCTTTTATTATAATAAGTGTTGCTTTCATTCATTTTAAATGTAACATTAAGAAGAATTTAATACAATATATTATGAAGAAAATGGACAACAATTAAGCAAGTTTACGTGGGTTTCTATCTACGCTCGGGAAGTGTCATTTTTGTGGGAAGTACAAGAAGGAACATAACTAAAACTAATGAAAAGTCAGTTTTTTATTACTAATTTTCAGCAGAATCCCAACATTTGTATTAGAATTACTATGCGAATACCAAAATTTAGCGAAATTGTGGATTTGCACAGAAGGTACAAGAATGGGGCGTGTAAAGTAGGTGACAAGTTATGCACAGGAGCAGTCATTTGTGTGTGGGGTACCGGAAGAGGTGTGACTGGTCCCCATATTTGCGGTATAGGTGTATTCTTAATGCCTTTAAATTGTACTTATATATGCCATTCGCATATAAAATTGAAATCCACTTTTACCGGAGTTTGTTTCGAAATCTATTACAATATGCACGAAAATAGACTGTCGAAATCTTTTGCTTAGGAAATACATAGGATTTCGGTTGTATATACGAATGTCGTATAAGTATCAATTTATAGTTAGATCGTGCTATTAAATAGAGTTGAGTTGATAAATTCGAAACGATAACTCCTGTCGTGTCGCGTCGGCCTGCCTGAGCACTGTTTTATTATTTGATCATAATAGCGTTATACGCGGTTTTCGTCTGACAATTTTCATTCAAATTGTAATAGATTTCGGACGGAAATCCGGTAAATCGGCACTTCAACAGTGTATGCGAAGCGCATATATGTAAGTCCGGATTCATTTATTAAAGTTAACATGTTGTTAAGCGCTGTTTTTAATCTATTTTTTCGTATTATTATTTCATTCGCATATGCAATTGAACACATATTTACATTCTCCGAATATATTAAAATTTTTATGAATATTGATTTTATGAATCCTACAAGTTTTATGAATCCTGGACGTCCGACGGAATTTATCCGCGAAGATCTCAATAGTAAATAATTATGGTTTGAATAGTAAAAAGACATTCGCTTATGTGACAGCGCATTAAGAAAGGGACCTAAGGGTAAAAAAATCAATTTTCACTTTTTTTTTGATGTGGACAACATTTGAGCATCGAATGAGACCGATCCCATGCCCCAAAAGTGTTCCCTCCCAGAGATATGTGCGTGTTATGAAAGTGATGGTACACCAAAGATACACGTATTGAAATCTTTAAAATGGCTCTCCTGAACAAAACTGGTTTTTACCCTTAGGTCCCTTTCTATTTTGCGCGTCACATATACTAATGAAATCCTAACGAATCGAATATCGTCTTAAAGTCTATTACAATTTATGTGGAAGTTACGAATGCCTTATACAATCAAGTCCGGTTAATGTGAATTTTGGCGCACAACCAAAAATTGCATGTCTGGTAGCTTTAAACCATTTTCGTATATTGGACATATGGCAGCACTCTGAATGTACATTTTTGGTGATGCCAGTTAAAATAGAAAAAGACTGGTAGTTTTCATCATATAAAAAGAGAAAAGCACGCCAAACGTACATTAAAGTTTTCGCGCGTGAATTTTGCTAAAATTCTTATATTTTACATAAAATATTTTAACGCAAGCTGCAGTGATACACACCAAGTAACTTTTTGTCTAACAAATTATATAGTATTCCATGGTTTTTATGTAGCAATCATAAAGGAAATTGAAATTTTCTCCAACGATTATTTCCTGTAGATGTTGGAAAATTTAGGAGACACAAGCTCACGCACACTATCATACTTGTGTAAACACTGCAGGCAGGCTTCTTTCTATTTTCTGTAGCTGAAAAACACGGCAGAAGAGTAATAATAAAAGTAAATTTCTGTCAAAAAGTTGTAGTTAATTTAATTTTGTTGAGACGTTCTTGGTGTCCCCATACCCTATACCGTTTTAAAGATGCCGATTTGCAAACGTGATGGATTTGATAATGCACCCTCAAAAACTAAGGATGAGACATTTCATGACAACGATGAGGTCTTCTTTTGTGAGGTGACCAAAGAGATCTTCAAGGAATACGAGTAAGTTCAAAGTTTATCTTCAGTAGTTGAAAAAAATACATTGTGATGTCGTTTCCTCTACTATAGGGATTATTTTCGCCATGTGATGGCAATTAACAGCACAGTGTGGCAGTGCGAGGCCACCGGCAAGGATAATCTAACCTATGCTGAGGCTTTGAAGAGCGAGAAACGAGCTCGCAAGAAAATGGAAATGTTTAAAGACAGCTTGAGGCCTCCCGTAATGATGGTCATCGAACATGCCAAACAAAGTTCGCTGAACGTTCTAAACGCGTTAACATTTCGTTTTCTTCGTAAACGTTTTTTCCTCAAGGAGGAGGTGCAGATAGCTGGGAAATCCAATTACGTACCATACCTTGTTATGGCCATCAGTTCTCCCGATAATAAAGTTCCCGCCAATGGTGTGTACGAAGATACCGATAGTCTCATGTACAAACTGAAAGGCATGGGTAAAGCTCAAGCTAACGAGGTAACAATACCATTCGAAAAGGTGCGAAGACAACGATTCGAATTCACTTCAGAGAATTTGCAAATGTTCATTAAGAACAATGTTGTCCGGGTGGATGGAATACTAAGACCCAAACCGGAGTCGTACAAAAAGTACGTAACCGACCGTAAAATCACATTTCAAACAATTTTCATAGGGAAGATGCCTCACTTTACTCCGGCAAAACTCAAAAAACCGGATGAAAGTAAAAAGCAATCAACACTTAACAATTATTTTGGCAAAAAAGAAAACGAAAAGACCACAACAAAACCAACAGCTCAAGAGAAGGCCAAACAAGACAAAGAAAAAGCGGAAAAGATGGAGGCTAAAGCCAAATCCTTGAAAGAACAAATGGAAAAGGTAAAACGCGAAAAGGAGGAGGCACTTTTGGAACAAATGCGTCAAAAAGCAGAGAAGAGAGCAAAATTGCTGGAGAGAATTGAAGAAGAGTGTACTGCGTTGCTTACTAAAACAGATGACTTGGAACGAACCGATCAGCGCTTGATGCCCACATACACACCCGTCCAAACTGTAATACCCGCTAAGTTGTTGGGGGATGCTTTCATGATAAGGGAATTTATGCATACCTACGTGGGACTTTTGTCAGGCATTGAAGTGTTTAGAGGGAATCTAAGCTTTAATGAAATGGCGCGATCGTTCACCGTCAGAGAAGTGGCCGGTCCACTTTCTGATATTATTCTCATTCTTCTGGGCACCATTTTTGACATGCAACGCGAAGAGGAGGAAGAAGCAACAGTAGATTACCTCAGATCCACACAGCCAATACCATTTTGGTCCCATCTGTATGTGAGAAGGCACTTCTCCTTTAGACTTAATGAACTGCCCTTGGATGCTATGACTGTCAGCGAGGTACTTCGTTTACACCTGCTCTCGTCCGGAGCTATTGTTAAAAATAAATCTGCGGAAAAATGGCGCATTATGTATCGAAATGGTTACACCTCATCGGAAGACCCAGGTTTATCGTTGATAATGCAATATCCTCACATTATACGTGCTCTCAAAATGTATACAATCTATCAATTGCCTTTTCTTGATATAATGCGGGTTCTCAAGTGCCTGATGGCCCAAATGCTAACCTACTCGACAACCATTAACCTTATTGAAGAGCGAATGGAACAAATGGCTACGGCTCGTCAAGAATTAAGAGCTTTGGTAACTGCGGAAAATCAGAGAATGTCCAAGGTTCAGGTCCAAAGGAAAACTCTGACGAATGAATTCAATCAGCAATGCATGGACGATGAAGTTAAAAGAAATCCGGAGAAACGAAAAGTTTTGGAGGATAAACTCAACAAAAAAGTAGCCGAGATATTGGCGCTGTCGGAAAGAGATCACAGGAAATACGAACAACAAGTGGCAAAAATGCACAGTACCCTGTTCAACTTTCTGGTTTATCTGGGCATGGACAGAGCTTATCGCAAGTACTATGTTCTTGAATCAATGCCCGGTATATTTGTAGAGCACCCCACAGATTGTATGGATAAATGTTTGGAAAATCCTCCCAAAAACTGTTTGCCTACAGGAGTCGTTGTCAATAAGTCAAATTTGCCCAAAAATCGCAAAGATCTCAAGTCATACTTGCTGAAGTTGTATTCCGAGGAAGAAAAGAAAGAAAAAGCCAATGCAGCTTCAAACAACAGTAAGAAGGTGAAATCTGAGGCCGCCCAAGAGGATAAGGAAAACCTCAATCAACATAATGGCACGGTTAATGGTTTGGTAAACGGCCATGCCGTCAATGGTGAGGTAAAAATGGACGTAGATGATGTGCTTGTCACGTCACCTACGCAATATCAACTTTTTATGTGTACCGGAAACCCGCGCGACTGTATAGTGCATGATGAGCGAAATACAGATCGTCAAAGATGGTCCTTCCTGTACAAGAAGGAGGACTTGGATGCATTGGTAGAGTCATTAAATCCATTAGGTTTTCGTGAATCCGAACTAAGGGAGCAATTGCAAACTCTTAGAGTGCTAATACAAGATCACATCAAACACTGTCCCGAAGATATGCTGACTGTAGAACCAAAACAAGTGCAAAAGTTCAACAACAACATGATGAGCGACACACACCGAAAGTACAACAACTCGAATTTTGGTTTTCCCATTGAGGGCTCCGATTTAAATGAAGTTATGTATGGTGCATTGGTCAAACGTGTTCTTCAGTTCGAGAGCGAAATTTATACAGGCGACCTGGGACGTCTTAAGGTAAAAGATATGGAAAAGTGGAGGGTTGATTTACATAACAGTCGCTACGATCCTCAAGCGAAACTTCAGTGGGGTCCTCCTAAGCAAACGGCCGCGGCCGCTGCAGAGGCAGTTGAAGAAAAGAAGGAGGATGAGGATGAAAATGAGGGTTCCGACGTTGAGGCTGAACAAAACGACCGTGAAGAAAGAAATTATTCCGGTAAACCGTATCGTGATCCTGGTCAAAGTTTGGGTGAAACCTTAGAGATAGACTCTGAAGATTCGGCAGATGAGGGAATCTCCCTGCATGACTCCGATACTTTGCGTTCGTATGTGAAACAATTGGCTTCGGCTTTGTTGCAGGTGGAACAAGCTGTCGAAAGACGCTTCTTGAAGGAACCATTTGGTGCGCCCGCAACCATGAAGGATAAAGATTTACTGGAACGTAAACAACAACAGGCTATCAATCGACTACGTCAGTGGGAAGTGTCATTGATGGAAAGCACAAGTTATTCACAGGTAATTAATGTTGTTAAACATGCTGAATATTAGTCGAATCAAATTGACGGATCAGTTTCATCCAATTCTTAATTAAATTGTGTGATCGTTTGCTATACCACAATATGGCAATACATAATGTGAAACAATCAAGTGAAACATGCCCCTAGCTACGAGTATATATTTCTTTTGTCTTTCAAAAAAATGACATCATCTGTTTTCATGTTTAGTGGTCAACTAAGATTTCTGTCTTCATCCAACTTATGTCATTGTTATACCCTTAACCGTAGTATGGGCTAAAGATTAAGGTTATCGTTAATTTAAAATAAATTAGGTATACGTTAGTGATCAGAATATTCCATTTTTAGTTAGCCAGACAGGGAGATATGCAATAGGAAAATTCTGTTAAAATAAACCCAAATATCTATACTTTTTAGCTATTACGAGATTTGTCGGGTAGCAATGAAAATGGCTGTATGTGTTACGCGTTCTTTCAGAAGTGTGTGCCACCTAAGGTGTTACTATACGCAGAATACTAAATTATTTACAGCGTGGTGTTTATATATTTTAGATACGAGAAGACAGTGCTTTTATTTCCATGCCGTAACTCATTAACTATACGATTTACGCATTATAGTAGAATAGTCGCATCTGTACAGCCAATTGACTTACATTTTCCTCACCATTCCCTAGGTTTTCTTACACTTGAATGTTTTGAATGACTGCATTATGTGGACCCGGTCAACCAACAAATCCAATTGCATGGTCTGTCGCCGCGGCAGTGATCCCGATAAAATGTTGCTCTGCGACGAATGTAATGGCGGTACTCACATGTTCTGCATGAAACCAAAGATGAAAACTGTACCCGAAGGAAATTGGTATTGCAAACGTTGTGTAGAACGTCTGGGACTTGCGAACGAAAATGATAAGAAAAACAAAAAGAATCAAAGGCGAAAGCGTAAATTTATTGTCGACGAGGACAACAGTGATGACGCATCTGTGTCTTCCGAGTCGACGGGAGTCAAAGGCAAAGGTAGTGGCAAAGGTCGTAGCAAGCGTTTACAATCTAATGAAATTGAAGACATGCTCGATGATGACGACGATGACGAGCCGGAGGATGAGACCCTGGATGGCGATGTGACAGCTGATATTAGTGAAAATGAAGAAGACGTTGAGGATGCTGATGGAGAAGAGAATAACCAAGAAGACGGCGGACAATCGAAAGATCAATCTGAAGTGGATGAGTGAGTGTACTATTCTTGCATTAACCCAGCAATATATTCAATTTGTCTAACTTTTTACCTTAAGGGATGAAAGTGTTTGCAACATATGCTCATATGACGGCAGTGAATTGTCGTGCACAACGTGCAAAGACACCTTCCATTTAGAGTGTATAAACCTTAAGCGAATGCCACGTTACAATTTCGTGTGTAGTAAGTGTAAGAGCAAAGAAGGTAGCCGAAAAAGAAAAAGCAAAGCTAATGGTAAGTTATTTTTAACTAGCTAGTGGGCGAATAATAAATGTCAACACCAAAACTTGTAGATTCCTCTTCTCAAAGTGAGAGCAGCGACGACGATGAACCCATAATCAAACGTGGCCGATCGTCTAGACCCCCATCACAGCGTAATTCATTAGCCAACACAAAAGCTGAGCAGGATCCATTAAAATTGTCCAATAGCCGGCGTTCTATACGTCGAACTAACGATAACTTACCCTTGAATAATTCAATTTTATACGAGCTACTGGAGAAGATAATGAAACATGAAAATGCTTGGCCCTTCCTTAGACCAGTGTCTCAGGCCGAAGTTCCAGATTATTATGATATCATCAAGAATCCCATGGATTTTGCCCGAGTAAAGTCCAAATTGAATATGGGTTCCTATCAAATCAATGAGGAAGTAATGCGAGATGTAGAACTTGTATTTGGAAATTGTGATGATTATAATGTCAAAGGCAACGAGATCTACGAGTAAGTTACCTAATGACATTTGACTAGTTTGCACCATAAATACTAATCTATGCCTCTCTTCCTCCCTTCTCGTTTTAGAGCCGGGTCGGCATTAGAAAAATATGTCATCGATCTGTGTAAAGAACTGAATTTGCCATTTAAACCAAGTGACATGAACAGTGAGGCTTAGACAATTTCAATATAAACAAATGTGATCGATGATTCCTTTGTTTTTGTATTATATTTCCATATGATTTTGTATCGAAATTATCATGATTCAACCAGAAATTTCACGTATGAAATTATGGTTAACAACAATTGTAGTTTGAAAAAAAAAACGTATTTTATATATATATTTTTGTTAATATACATTTTATTTCCGAATTGTTCGTCGATTTGTACTTTTTGGGATCTCCCCCCACCCCAACCTTTCTCGCTTACGTTCCCCTTTATATTTTCTGTGTGTGTTCTTGAAGCAAAACAACAAACCAACCAACCAAACAAACTCTTTTTATTTTCTCTAGATGTTTACGCCGAAACTGTACTTCACTGTTCAGAGATTAGTTTCAACCCTAATAAATTTTTAGTCTATATTTTTACTTTAAGTGTAAACGCGCTGAGAACAACTTTACATTTATTTATCTAATAAGAATAAGTTTAGGATTAAAATATCATATTATGTTAGTAATAATTAAGATTCATTCACTCACTTACGTAGAAAAGAACTTTGGAAGAAGAAAAACAAAACAAAAACACATACTTAACATTGGTTATAAAATTATTGAATAAAGTTTGCATCAATTATAAACAAATCGCAAAAAGTTATTTAACTGTTCTTTCTTTATTTTCTAAAACGAATGGAACCAGTCGTAATGAACCTGCCGTTCTATTGTCATAGGTTTGGAATTTTACGAGGGCTGCTATATATATTTCTGGCCTAATAATGAAAATGCGAATATTTATCATCCAAAATGGTTTTATTGTTTTTCAAAGTATTCTCCAACATTATTTATACACTTTTGCATGCGCTCAAACCAATTGTCGAAGCACTTTTTCCACTCCGATTGAGACACCTCCAAAACATGGTTTTTGAACGCTTCAACAGCATCTTCTGGCGACGAAAATCGTTGACCACGCATTTTTTTGTTAATGTGCGGGAAAAAAGGAAGTCATTGGGTGCCAAGCCAGGGCTGTACGGCGGATGACCCATCAATTCGACGTTTTGGCCGGTCAAAAAAGGCCCTGGTTTGAGCCGATGTGTGAGAGCTCGCATTGTCATGGTGCACAATGATTCGTCATCTCTTGTTCATTTTTCGAATTTCACTCAGAATTGACTGTCCTACGTTGCTCAAACGGAACAGTCACCACATGACCAGTTTTGCCGAAGAAACAGGCGACCATTTGCTTTGAAGGGCTTTTTCCACGAATAACTTTCGTTGGATTTGACTCGGCTTCGAAATTTTTTTGCACCAATCGACACGAGCCTTTTTTTGAGCGATTGTCAAATTGTGCGGGATCCAACGAGAACAAACCTTTTTAACCGCCAGGTGTGCATGAAATATCGAATGTATGCTGGTGAAAAAAAATGCTCATGGATGCCTCTATCTCACGGTATGTGACATGACGATCTTGCATTATCAGTTCACGAACGGCAGCAATGTTCTCTGGCACAACGGCCGTTTTTGGACGACCTTCGTCTTTGAGCGAGCGTCGGCCACGATTGAATTCATTAAACCAGTTTTTCACAGTGCTATAGGATGGTGCTTCATTGCCATACAAAGATTTAAGTTTATCGATGCACTCATGTGAAAATCCACGTCGAAAGTTGTGAAAAATAATCGCACGAAAATGTTCACTTGTTAATTCCATTTTTTTTGCCAAATTGTTTTTTTTTAAGTCACTGTAAACCACACAAATGATGGTCGTACGTCAAAACGCTCTGAGTACGTTTGTGCTAAAAAATGTAAAACTTTCCAATGGAAATGTCAGATGGCGTCAGGCAACACTTAGTGTTGCCTAGGCCAGAAATAAATATAGCAACCCTCGTGGGTGCCTATCACATGATCAGACCAAAACCCTTCTTTGTCTAACATTATCTAGCCATGTTTACCACCGTCTGCAAAAAGCAAAATAGGTCACAATACGAGTATAGATACTATGCTACCAAAATTTTGCCTACACAAGGACTGAGCCAACCTCTTGAGAGATAATTAAATGTATGGTATTTTTAAAATTACGCTTTATTTTCAGTCAATCGGCTCTGTAACAGCTCAAGCTGTTTTCGCGCCGAATTTTGTTTAGTGACGTGGTACGTTTCTGTATTAATGAATACATCAATACACAGATTTGTCGCAAAAATGCTGATGAGTAACCCGAATAGATTCTCGAAATAACATTAAATCCACCAAAGTCCACTTTTTGGTGAGGTTTATGGTCTGAAACTTTTTAAATGTAATGTCGGACATAACATAACCTTTAATGGCGAGCGCACCCACACCACGTAACAGAGATTTTGTTATATTAAACAAGAAAAAAAAGTTTTAGTCGGTTGATGTGACTAACATAAACCCTTACTCATACAGGGTGAATGATGAATATTGCTACATTTAGCCCAAATGCGGAAATTCTGCCTTTAACGAATCCATTGAAGTGAAATTGTGCCTCGTCCCTGAAAGTCACCACATACTTGTGTCTGTTAAAAGAACCATTCAGCGTATTAACGACGCTTGAAATGGTCAGTAGGCTTCAGGTCTTAGGTCAATTGAACCATGTAAGCGTGTAAATTTAAATATTTTAAAAATTCTCTTCACAGACCGGGTTTGCTGAAATTTGCATTTGGTCAATTATGATGACCAAAAAAAAAATTGCGAGGTGCACGAAATGCGTTTTAAATTTGAACTCCCATTTTCGTTAAAGACTTCAATAATCTTAACATGCTGCTCAATTGTGTACATCTCCATGGCTGAATTTGGCAAACACTGGAACAAAGAAATGTCAAATTAAGTTGACGTTAAGGTGTGACTTACAATTAACATCGTGCATTATGGTTGGACCACCCTTTATAACACCGAAGGAGTTCGTGGATTAATTTTATTTATTTCATCCAGAATTGTTTAATAATGCACGGAAATATATAACGCAAAGTAGACTTATCAAGTCTGATTCAATTGGTATGCGTATCATGATATGAACTTTACAGACATGTTCCTTCATCTGTCATCCTATCCCAGTGGTGTCCCAGCATAGGGACTATACCATTGTTCTGTATCTAACTCTAAAATTGGTCTCTCGGGCAATGTAACTCCAGTTAGAATTTACTGAGTTTAGCTGTTCGTCGATAGTTTTCCTCTAGGCCTTGAAATTTTTAACGCTCGATTTTGACAGGATCCTTGAAGCGTATGACCCAACCAGCGCTATTTCGCTCTCTAATTTCGATAGGTGTTGGCGTTTGTTTAGTTCGGGTCCATATGTCCAGACCAATTCATATTGAAATTAAAAATGCTCAATTATCGGTACTTGGCTTGATCTTCAGACTTTGTTAGACATGCCAAATGTATCTTAAGCTTCCTAACGACATCTACAGGATGGCTGATAAATATTGTTTTATTAAGAAACATTAATAACTTTTTTCAGTGTATGGAATTCATTTTTCTTTTATTCATGTTAAAGCTAATTCAATTTTATCAAATATAGCTTAATTAGTTTTAAAAATAATGGATATTTAATCAAAAAGTTGTTCATTACTACTTAGAGTTTTTTTTTTTAAATAACCAACACTCAGGGGATGCCCCCTATACATGCGGTGCATTGCGTTGGCGAGTGGAAAGTAAAGGATCGGAGGGGGGAAAGAGGGAATAATGTTTATTGACACTTGTCTTGAACTTCTGGATGTCGCAATTAGTGGGAAACACATTTGCCGGAAGTCGATTCCACATACGGACTGTACGAGCGAAAAACGAATTTGATCTGTAGTGTATAGTGCGGTCAACTGGCCAATCGATAACAAACGGGTGTGAATTCCTAGAAAGTCGGGTATCCCTGCCGAACATCCTCACGTCAGGAATAAGGCGACGGATGTCTGATGAACACACACCATGAAAGTAACGATAGAACAGCGTCACGCAACCCACATTCCGACGATGATCAAGGGAAACAATAGAGTTGGATACCCTACTGTCACCTATCAGCACCATCGCTCTCCTTTGAACACGGTCAAGTAGTTCCAAGGATGATTTTGGAGCACCTGCCCATATATGGGAGTTGTATTCCATCTTCGGCCTGATGTAAGTTGTATAGATATTGAAAAGATCAGAAGGAGTGAAATATTTCTTGCACCGCTTTAAAAAGCCTATGCACTTCAGTGCTTCTTTCGACACTTCGAATACATGTCTCGCCCAACGAGCGTCACATTGTATTTTCATGCCCAGAACATCGAGAGCTTCTGATTGTTCAATATCCGTACCATCGATAGAAATTGACGATATTGTTGGGTCAGCGAATCGCTTGTGAGACAACAAGCAGCACTGTGTCTTACGCGCATTAAAATCTACTCTATTCACTCGACCCCATTCGGAAATGGCCAGTAAATCCCGGCCAAGTGTCTCATCCATAATTCGCCTTTTGTCTTCAATATCTTGAAGACTCGGCCTACGGTCGAATGAATATGAATGACATAGGTTACTGTCATCCGCAAAGGAGTAGATTGGATTCACGGTCTGACCCAACAGATCATCAATGAAAATTAAAAATAAAGAGGGAGAAAGGACAGAGCCCTGTGGTACTCCTGCAGTAAGCCTATGTTTGTTGGATGAGAACCCATCTACAACAACTCTTATAGTGCGATCTCTAAGAAAGCTCGATATAAAACGAGCGAAAGTATCACCGACGCCAAAAGCCATCAGCTTTGACAAGAGTGCACCGTGCCAGACTCTATCAAAGGCCTTGGAGATATCCAGAGCCACAACCTTACTCTCACCAAACTGGTGGATAGACCGACTCCAGCGCTCCGTCAAGAAAGCCATCAGGTCTCCCGTAGAGCGATTTTTACAGAAGCCATACTGTCGATCACTAAGCAAGCAGTTGGACTCTAGATACCTCACAAGATGGTGGTTAACCATGCTCTCCATTACCTTAGAGAGCGCGGAGCAAATCGCGATTGGCCGATAATTTGCAGGATTATTGGCTTCACCCTTTTTAGGGATGGGTTGGACGTTCGCAACCTTCCAACACGCTGGGAAGACTCCCGCACTATAAGCAAGGTTGAAGAGGTTGCGCAATAGACGGGCTAGCGTCGAGGAGAACTTATACAGGACAAGTGCCGAAATACCATCCGGGCCCGGGGACTTATTTACGTCGAGATTCGCAAGAACCCTTTTAACCCCACGTGTTCGAAAAAATATCTGAGGCATGGAACTAGATACGTTTTCGATCACGGGGAGTGGTTGATTGCTTTCCGGCAAGGAAGAATTTCCTGCGAACATTTCAGCCAATAGGTTAGCTTTATCAACCGGGTCAGTGAATGTCTGATCGTCTTTAACAAGAGTTGGGATAGATGATGAACTATCCTTTACTCTTCTTACAAACGACCAAAAGCTCTTACTTCCCCTGGGGGGAAGTAGACGTTGTTCGTGTAGAAATTTTTCACGCCTAAGCACTCTGGCACACGAAGTTCTTGCCTGTTTCCGCAGCAGTTCAGTATTGGCGTTTTTGTTCAGGCGCCAATTTCTGAACGCCTCCTCTTTAGATCTGACAGCATCCCTGCATGCCTGGTTAAACCAACCGTTTTTGGCTGGTTTAACCGACATAACTTTATTTGGAATAAATGTCTTCATTCCAAATAAAATTATATTTTGGATCATTTCAGCAGCAGCATTTACGTCGTTGTCGAGAAAGCACAGTTTCCAATTAAAATGCTGAAAAAAAGTGGTTGAGCTCAGCCCAACGTGCCTTTTCGTAGATAAAAACTGTTCGCTTTGGGGCTGGTATCGAAGTGACACGAAGGGCAGAATACGAAAAGGATGCTGAAACAACGCAGTGATCAGAATTACCAAGAGGTGGAAGGACATTAACTTCGTACTTTTCAGGGTGTGAAGTTAAGTAAAGGTCAAGAATATTGTGATGGTGCCCTTCTACACACGGAATATGTGTCGGTTCATTCACTAGTTGCGTCAAGTCATTTGCATTTTCATTATTAGGCCAGAAATATATATAGCAGTCCTCGTAATAAGCAAAAAAAAGTCGAAAGTCCAAAAAAGGCTTCTAAAAAAGAATCAGGTATGTTAATCTATATTTTGCTATACTTATTTGAAAAAGAAGTTAAATGGCACTAAAATGCGTTTAAAATAATTTTTTTTTAAAACATTTGCAGAAAGTTTTTTGTCTTCTGTAAAATTTGTAATATTGGATTTGGCGCTTTTTCTTTCTAAGGTCGTGATAGGAGTTTTTTTTTAAATATAGTGATACAACATTTTTACGAAAGCTACTTGAAAGTTGCGCGAAGTATGTGGGAACGTCCTACTCGCATCTTAAAGTTTTACGTGATATAATTTCAAATAAAGGGTGGTAAAATTTTAAGGGCCGATGTTGATTTTGAATATAACACAAATTATTTAGGAAACTATTGTCATTTCTTTTTATTATGATAATATTGGTATGGTTCAATTATGTATGGAACAAAATATAGCAAAAGGCCGCCGCGATCTCGGCGGCACACCTCCATCCGATGGTCCAAATATTCGATGACGCTGAGGCATAATTGACGAATTATCTGATCCTTTAACTCTTGAATTGTTGCTGGCTTAACGACGTACACCTTTTCTTTCAAATAAACCCAAAGAAAGAAGTCCAACGGTGTCAAATCACATGATCTTGGTGGCCAATTAACATGGCCACGACGTGGGATAATACGACCATTGAATTCGTTTCGTTATCTGTGTGGCGAGTGGCACCGTCCACATATTGTCAACATCCATATCTTCCAATTGTGGCCATAAAAAGTTCGTTACCATCTCACGATAACGAACACCATTCACAGTATCTGCCTGGCCGGCCTCATTTTGGATAAAAATGCGGCCCGATGATGCCGCCAGCCCATAAACCGCACCGAACAGCCACTCTTTGCGGGTGCATTGTTTTTTCGACAATCACTATTGAATTATCATTCGCCCAAATGCGGCAATTCTGCTTATTGACGAATCCACTGAGGTAAAAATGTGCCACATCACTGAAGATGATTTTCTTCGAAAATTAATTTTCATAATAAGCCTGAATAACTTTAACGCGTTGCTCGCTTGTGTACCTTTCCATGGTTCAAATCGAGTTAGTATGAAATTGAGAAAAATCAAATGAAATTCAAAAAAAACTTGACGTTTAGGTGTGGTTCACATTCAACATCGGCCCTTAAAGTTTAACCACCCTTTACTATAGAATACAACTTTTGATTCGCTTTGACTTACGAATAGAGCTACATGATAGCGTGCCTTCATTTAAGACCTTGTTCTCAAGGCCGTAGTCGCAGCCGAGTAAATTACAACCGATAGGTGCATTTGTAACGCACACAGTAACTTGAATTAAAAATTAAAATATTTTTAATCCAAACCAGTTAATTTTGAACAATAATTTAACCTTATAAAACAAATTATTCACACATTTGAATGCGGTGATTAGGCCCTTGATTTGGTTAACTAAACCCAAAAGGGGCGTGCAAAATACATTTTTTTTAAAAAGCAATAAAAAAAAAAACAAAATTAATTTTTTTCAAGTATTTCGGCTTTATTAGTGAGAACAAACATCACCATTAGTTATGGAACTAAAGTTTGTTCAAGTGGCTGCCTCGGCTGGCTTCGCAGTAGCGCATTCTTTCACTCCAATTTTCCAAGACATTGTCGATGGTTTCGGGCTGTAGCTCATGGATTACTTGGTGCTTGAATCGTTTCTGTATTGTTGGCATAACATCGGTCCTTAATGGTTCTTCACAAACAAAAGGCCAGTGGGATTAAATCGCAGGTCCAAGGCCGCCAATTGACATCGCGGCTGATAATACGATTTGGAAATTTGGATCGCAAAAGATCGATTGTGGCATGGGCTGTCTGGTATGGCGCGCATTCCTTATTGAACCTGAGGTTGTCCAAATAAACATTTTCAATTTCAGTAAAAAAAAAGTCCGATAACACGGCTCTGTAAGGTCCACCATTGGCCGAAACATTGTTCCCAGCCTCATTGTCGAAGATAAATTGTCCAAATATGCCATCACTCTACAATCCGCACCAAACCGTCACTCTCTATAACGTATTGGTTTCTCAGCCCCAATTTTGTTTGTTAACGTAGCCGCCGAGATAATGCGCCTCGTCAGAAAAGATGATTTTTCGTCGAAAATCGTTGTCCAATTCAACGAAGCGTTAAGCGACTCCTTTTCTTTTTGCGAAGGTATAAACTGACTTTTTTTTGTCAAAATTACGAGCAGGAAACCGATGCCAGTGTCACATTACCTATGATTGAAAAAGAAACTTGTTGCGCCAACAATACATTTAGTTTTGTAAGTTCTGTTCGTCTATAGGTAGCGAACTAGGCGAAAGAAAACGCGCTATTTGATCTGGATGCGTCTAAAGAGACTTGGCCGGACAATTCAAGAGGTGCAGCATATCATGTACGTTGCCTTAAATTCCCGCCCAATATGAGTTGAGAAGGCTGCACCAACCAGAGCTCTGCTGAGCCAGAACATCGCGCGCCTGCTAAGGTAGCGTCTTCTCCTCTAATGAAATCTCCATGGGATGTTCCGCCAGCACTACATTGACCCTATAGCTTAATACTGCTGCTGTGACTTCATCAATGTGAATGTCGTTCAGACCTGCCTGATCGTTTCAACAATATAAAACCTCTATCTTGTACCGCTGGACCTCTCACTTACTCTCTCTCTCTCTAGATTATGAAGATCGTACCGGTGGATGTTCCCCTAGCACTACATTCACGCTATAGCTGGACTGCTGCTATTCATCAGCGTGAATGTCCTTCAAACCTGCCTGAAAGTTTAGATGATCCAAAGGCTCTCTCTTGTACCGCTAGTCCTCTCTCTTTCTAGATCACAAATGTCATACCGGTGGAAGTTCCCCGAGCACTTCCTTCACGCTATAGCTGGATACTGCTGCTGCGACTTCATCAGAGTGAATGTCGTTCAGACCTGCCTGATCGTTTCCAAAGGCTCTCTCTTGTACCGCTGGACATCTCTCCCTCTCTCTCTAGATAATGAAGTTAGTACCTGATCTGCCTGGACGGAGGCAACCTTTCAATGAGATGGTGGTTGGGTGACTACTGCAAAGACATCCAATCTTAGACAACAAGAAATTGTGTCTGTGCACCATAAGCACCTTCGTATCATCATGTAGAATGTCCTCAGAAGACACCCTGTTAATGTTTTCAGAGCGGCGTACAGGCAAGTCTGAATTTTCTTCCTCACAATCGCCAACTACACCGGCGCTGCGTAGTTCGTCGCTACAGACCGAACTATCGCTTTGTAAGGTTTCATTGTCGGCTCGCCAAGTACTACCGGCTAGTGACTTGATGGTCTCGTTTCTACTTTTGAGCTTATCAAGGGTAGCTGTAGCGTGTGCAGAAAGTCGAAAAAGGCTGTTCAATGTGATCCCAAGGATTTTGGGGTAGTTGGTAGTCAGTATGTTGACGTCATCGGCTTTTACATTAAGTGACAACTGGACCTCTGCAGTCCATGCAGTAAACAGTGTGGCTGATGATTTGGATGCGGAAATTTCCATATTCCTCGCAATAAAGAAGCGTGCTAAGTCTGTGAGATAACAGTTGTTTTTCTCGCATATGTCATCCGCTTTAGATCCTAACGCAAGAATTGTGGAATCGTCAGCGTACGGCACAATTTCAATGCCGCCTGGTGTTACAGAAATTTTATAGAGGTATAGGTTAAACAGAGTCGAAGATATCACCCACCCGGGGGAACATTCTGTTTAACTCTACGGGGCTTTGACTTCCTGTACTTGTATACTTCCTGTACTTGTATACCCTGGATACTTATGTTTACGACCCAACGTTTAAAACTAGACGAAAGGGACGTGTCTGCGATGTTCTCGAACAGAGTAGCTTGTCCGTGTCGAAGGCGTTGGTAAGGTCATGAGCCACCAGAACCGTCCATTTTTTGGGATTGTCAGGTTACGGCCGCGACTTGTACATGTTGTGATGGCGAGTAATGCAGTTGTTGTTCTATGCTGCTTGAGGAACCTATGCTGATGATCCGCACATGGAAAATGTTCCACCTGGCTGGGGAGAAGCAGTGCTTCAAGCGTCTTTGCTACTGGCAAAAGCAAGGTGATCGGCCTGTACCATTCTCCTTTGCTTGCGTCTTTGTCTGGCGTAGAAGGAATACCACTCTGCCCATTTTCAAAGCATTGGGAACTTAGCAAGTGGCTAACGACAGATTAAGTGCATTGGTCATATACTCTACTCGCGGGGTATTCAAGTGCTTCAACATCAGCATTGAGATTCCGTCTGGACCCAACACCTTCGATGACTTTGCGCTGTGGATGTTATGGGCAATTTTGCCAACCGTAAATTGCGGTGGTGCTCCTTCGACTCGGGAGCACGGATACAACGCAATACTCTTCTTTTCGCCTTGTCGCTCTCTGGGTGCTTTATAAAAGTCGGTTGAAATAACTCGCGTTCCGCTTTGGATTTGTCGCCGAACGTAACATCTGTCCGACCATCATATCTTCCAGGATTAGAGAGCGATTTGCCGTTTACCACAGTTTAACAATTACGGAAGTTTCACTGCTTTAGATGATCTAGTTGTTGCTGTTGTAGCGGCCGATGACAGCCCTTGGCCGAAGAATCGCTGCTTCGGGATGATCCGGTGCATAGAACCGGCTGTCGCGTGATTTACTTGGTCCTTTGTTCCGCTTATATTCGTTGATCAAACTACTGATCTCAGAGTTGAGATCTCTGATTCTACGGTCAGCCGGGTTAAAGCGACGAATAACATGACGCTTAAAGAAACTTGTCTTTTGTCATCCTTTAATGGATACAACGCTCTTCGTTAGAATTGTAAGAGTTCGGGTAATTTCCGGTCAATTGGCCAACCCGTTCCGGCCATTCTGTTCTACATACATCCAAAGCACGTTCGAGCATTCTATTCGACTCAAACTAGAGTGCAAGTTTTTAAATGCATTTTGATTTATTTATTAAATTAATATTAGTTCTTTCAGGGATAATTAAGAGAAATTCATTACATCAATTAATTATTGTATATTGAATGTTTTTAGTAGGTAGTATTTATAGTATTTAGGCATATTGTTTGTATATCTTAGGGTTTTTTCAATATTCACAGAAAAAAAATATTTACGGTCTCTTTAAAAATTTTAAACTTTTATCGATTATTGTTTCGAAATCAAATTCATAATAGCAAAATCTAAAAGAATTGCTACTAGGCTCTCCCTGCTAGCTAGCTCATCATCTTATATTAATAATAGGGGTTTCCTCTTAATTGATTCATTATAACAATTTATTTTTTCTTCTCATTTACGTAAGTCTTGTATTGTTTATGTCTCCTTTATGTATGTTTTTTTTAGAAGGTAGTGTATATGTGCATGTGGAGTATGAGGAGCTGTGTTCTTGGGAGATTGATGGGTTGGGCCCTTCTTCATCTTCTTATTCACTTTCGGTATCATCGACAAACTGCTTGCGGTAATTGCGACGCACTCGTGCTAGTTTCTGTTGATATTTACTCATATTCGCTTTGCGACTGTTGAGGACGACAACTCCTTCGTCTTCATTGTCCACATCATCGGCATCGGCACAGTCGTCGTTGTCGTCATCTTCGAAGCAAGGCGATAGACGATGGGAAATAAGTCGTGATGAACGGGATGTGGATGCGGCATGTGTAGTGTCATTGTGATCTATTGTGCTGGGCGTGGTCGACGAATTGTTTAGACTGACTCCACTATCCGGAGTGAATAGATACGAGTTATTACTATTTATATAAATTGAAAGATTGTTACTGCTACTATTGAGATTTGAACGCTGCGGTGTGGTCTGACCATTGTTGGCATTCAAAATATTTCCCTCCATGGTGAAGATATCGTTATTGTTGGTCTCATTATTATTTTCTTCCAGTTCCGCCAGATCATCACTACTACGACGAACATGTATGTAATCGTTTAGCGATATTTTACGCTTTTTTAAAGGAGACGATAAAAAGGAAGTTGTGGCTGCATTAATACGATTTTGTTGTAATTCCAGTTTCCGCAATGAATACGATGACGACGACGAAGATGTGTGTTCATCGTAAGTTACATTGTTGACATGTCTTGTGCTGGATGAAAGCTCCTCCATGACATGATGATCTTCAAGAGGTCTCTTTTTGGGACTTCTGGCTCTGGAAGGACTTTGACTGCTGCCGTCGCTACTACAACTGTTCGATCTATGATCTATGTTTATGTTCTGTTGTAAGTATTCATTAGCTGGTGAGATTGCTTGAGGTAATATTGTTTCAGTTGCATTGATCACATTTAATGCAGCCGATGTTTTAGGTCTTTGACTGCTCCTAATAGGTCGCTTTGAATTGCGATGTGTTTCGTGTCTCATATTTTTGCTATTGTTCCTTGGACAGTCTCCATCTTTTGCTTCTTTTTTATTGGCACCATTCAGTTTTTTGTTGACTTGGCCCTCTTCACTCTGAGAAGTTTCATTATTTTTGCCAGTCTGTTGATCATTATTGCCATCCGAATCGTCCTCTGAATCAGACATAAATATTTGTCGGCTTAAACGTAAGAAGGCATCTGGAAAAGGAATAGGAAAAATAATGTATTTATTATCGAGTGTTGAACTGTGTCGTTAAATCTTATTTAGGTTACATTTTAAAATATCGCCTAGCCTTAGAGCTGCTACAAACTTCATCTTGTCAATACTGGCAAGCGGATAATGTCAGCTGTGCCAAGCGCATATTAATAAGTGTGTTCGTTTACTTTCCCACTAAAAATTTGCAGGTTTCTCTCTTTTTACTCTCTTTATTAAAATTTGCAACAAAAGTAAACGAACAGCTTACAGTAAAAATTTGCAATAAAACAGCTGATTTTGTTTACTGTTTGCATTACATTTCATTTAGTTCTGAATTTTAAAGTGTTAAGATTTGTAATAAAAAAAATGAGCAAAAGAAATTTTTTTTCTTTCTAATTTCAGTGATTAATGTATGTATATGTGACAGCGCAGAGGATGGGATCTAAGGGTAAACAAAATCAATTTTCACTTTTTTTTTTGATGTGGACAACATCTGAGCATCGAATGAGACCGATCTTATGCCCCAAAAGTGTTCCCGCCCAGAGATATGGGCATTCTATGAAAGTGATGGTACACCAAAGATACACGTATTTAAATCTTTAAAATGGCTCTTCTGAACAAAACTGGTTTTTACCCTTAGGTCCCTTTCTATTTTGCGCGTCACATATATTAAATAAAATAAAATAATATAATGTTCCAATTTTTACTAACCTATTCTGTTGTTAATTTATTTTTTCTTTTATTTGTTTACATAAAACAGCTGATTTCAAACATCTGTTCTATCTTGCAAATTTTGGTTCGGCTAAAATTTCTCCAACCAAAATTGGCAAACTCTCTAACATCGAACTGTCAAAATTTTCTCTCTCTGGCTCTCATTTATTAGACTTTTTGTGTTAACGAACACGATCCAGTAAAAATTTACAAAAAGTCTATTTTACACAAAAAGTCCAGTAAATGAGAGCCAGAGAGAGAAAATTTTGACAGTACCATGTTAGAGAGTTTGCCAATTTTGGTTGAAGAAACTTTAGCCGAACCAAAATTTGCAAGATAGAACAGATGTTTGAAATCAGCTGTTTTATGTAAACAAATAAAAGTAAAAATAAATTTACAACAGAATAGGTAAGTAAAAATTGGAATATTATTTTTATTTTATTTAATATATACTTAGGAGGGACATAAATACTGTTACGCCCGTTTTATGCTGTAAAATAAAAAGGACTGAATGTTTTTGAACCAAATATTTTGTTTAATATATGTATTGATGTATATTGTATCCAAAAATAATCTTCTTATTCGAAATGTCCGCATTTTGCCTTTACACACGCCATAAGTCGCACTGGCCAATCGTCAATAGCTACACGAACCTCGTCCATTGGAAAATTGGCCACAGCTCGAACCAAAGCAGTCTTAAGAGATCCAATGTTGGGGTATCTTTTGTGACAAACCTTGTCCTCTAAAACCGTCCACAATTTGTAATCCAATGGGTTCAAATCTGGACTGCCTGAGGGCCATTCTTCAGAGGAAATGAACGCTGGCAAATTGTTTCAAAGCCAGGCCTGGGACGTTTTAGCCTTATGGGTCGGCGCAGAATCCTGCTGGAAAGTCCATGGCTGGTCTTGGGACAGGGAATTGTTAAGAGACTACAAAACAGCTTCCAAAACGGGTTCTTGGTAAACTTTGGCCGATGGTTTGACTCCTTGTTCGCAGAAATGCAGGTCAGTGACCCCATCGTAAGAGACACCCCACCAAACCATGACTGAAGCTGGGTGATGACCCTTTTCCACACTTGGGATCCGTTCAGATGCTTCCTTAGATGACCGCGCATACACTCTATCATTTTGCTTGTTAAATTTTTCATGAACGGCAAAATTTTTTCATCGGTGAACAAAATTTTTTTGTGCAAGTTATCAGCGTGCTTCATTCACCAAAAGACGTTTGCATTTTTCAATCCTATTTTTTTTAAAGCTGCAGTCAATAAATGTCCGGTACGGAGCAGATTTCTGTGAATTCTTGATTTAACGGCTTTGATGACATGCGGTGATCGAACAGAGCGTGGGCGGCACGGCCCGACAGGTGGTGTTCTTTTACATCTCCAGTCTCCTCAAACAGTTTTATGCATCGGTAGACGAACATGCGGCTAATCCTAGTGGCCGGAGCGTTTTGAAAATATAGTCTATTTTCATTTCACACTTGAAAAGCGCTATAACAGCGATACGGTTCTCATTATCTGACCACTCCACGATAAACGTTGAAACAGTTTTAAAATCCAGTTACAGGCTAACGTTATTGAGGTTAGCTTTCAAAACCCATATGTGACGCGCAAAATAGAAAGGGATCTAAGGTTAAAAAACAGTTTTGTTCAGGAGAGCCATTTTAAAGATTAGGTCCCTTTCTATTTGCGCTTAGAATCGTCGACTTCACTTTCATAAACGCGCATATCTCTGGGAGGGAACACTTGTGGGGCATGGGATCCGTCTCATTCAATGCTCAGATGTTGTCCACATCAAAAAAAGAAACAAATGAAAATTGATTTTGTTTTTACCCTTAGGTCCCTTTCTCTAAGCGCTGTTACATATGACATTAACGGGGTATGTTCAGTTCTACTATCAATGTTATAGCAGAATTTATGTCCCTACTAAGTATTTATGAGCTGGACCATTTTAAAGTAAATAACATATCGTCAGTAAAAATAGGAAGTGGCCTCTTTGAACCATTCACTACTACAAGAGGTCTCAAACAGGGTGACAGCTTATCGTGTAATTTCTTCAACATCCTGATGGAGAAAATTTTGGAAAACACAAATGCTAATAAAACAGGCTCAATCAACAACAAGGGCCACTTTCTCCTCGAGTATGCGGATTGAAAGAGATGTTACTGGTGCGTTTTTTAAAATTGAGGTAGAGCCGTCTAAAATGAGGACAAGACGAAGATGATGCTGACAACTGTTAGAGAGGCGCCGCCACTAAAGAAAGGCAACGTAGAGGTAGTAGAAGATTTTATATACCTTGGATCTGCCATAAACCAAAGAACGAGATAAAAGGAAGGGTGGCTTATTGATGCTTCTTTGGACTCGTTAAATATCATAAGAACAGAACCCTCGCTCTAAAGACGAAAATTACGTTGTACGACACGCTAATACTACCTGTGCTTCTTTATAGCCCCGAAATATGGGTACTTGCGAAAGTGTATGAAGCGAAGTTGGGTGTATTTGAGAGAAAGATCCTTCGTAAAATCTGCGTGAACGTAGATATAGACGTCGAACAAACCGTTAGCTGTACGAGCTGTATTTCGACATGAATGTATAGGGTGGTTCATCTTGAGGTATTTTTTCCAATAGCCGTTTTGTTCAACTTTATTTTTTTCTCTTTTCAGTATTGTTTGCCATTTCATCATGGAAAGACTTACACCGAAACAACGTCTCAAAATTGAGCAACTATACTTATATAATGGAAATGAGCGTTTGGTGAGAAACTGTTTTCGACCACAATTTTGTTCAGTGATGAGGCAAATTTCTGACTCAACGACAACGTCCATAAACATAATTACCGCATTTTGGCTGAAGAGCAACCATAAGAGGTTCAAGAGGTGTCATTATACCCAGAGAAAACCACGGTCTGGTGCGGTTTATGGACTGGTGGAATAATTGGTCCATATTTTCTCAAAAATGATGATGGTGGGAACGTAACCGTGAATGGAGCTAGCTGTCGCGCCTAAATATCGGACTTTTTGCTTCCTGAAATTGAAGCCCGTAATCTTGGCGACATTTGGATTTAACAGGACGGCTCCACTTATCATACAGCTGCTCAAGAAATGGATCTGTTAAGAGGCCATTACGAAGAGCAACCAATTTTACGTTTTGGACCGGTGAGTTGGCCGTCTAGATCGTGTTATATCTATACAGCCTTAGATTTTTTTTGGAACTAAGCAAAGTCCAAATTCTATGCTGACAAACTAGCTACGATTCAGGTTTTGGAAGCCAACATTACGCGTATCATTAAAGCCATACCGGTCGACATGCTCGAACGAGTCATCCAAAATTGGACCCCCAGAATAGGACAATTAATTGGACACCCTGAAGCGTAGTTGCGGCCAATATTTAAAGGAAATAATATTCAAAAAATAAATAGCATAAAATGTCCTTTCGAAAGTACCACAAATATTCCACATTTTATTTGAATTGTTGAATTTTTTTATTTTTTTTTTTGGCTTTAGCCAGAAAGACGTTAGTTGAGAACATCCACGACAAGCGCAGAAAGGGAATACATAGACTCCGGTGGAAGGAACAAGTTGAAGAAAATGTGAGAATCCTTGGTAATACAAACTGGAGACGGCAAACACAAGACCGAAGTGCTTGGATGTCATATTTGTGTATCGCACAATAAATCATTGTAATGACACAGGTAGCACTGCCAAACGCTATGGTGGTGGAAAAAACGCAATGGTTCGAAAACTGAAGACTGAAGACTTCAACGAAATCCATGTCGTACTGCTAATCATATAACCAAAGAACTAGAAAAATCCCAGCGAAGCATCCGATCCATATTCCAAACTGAGCTCAAGTTCCAAAAGGCACACGATCTTACGGCAAAGAAAAAAATATAATGGCGTGGCGAATTCTTCTCAATTTTCCTATTAAGCAGGTTATAAACTCTCAAAATGATCGCGTTAACTTAACTGAACGCACTGACTGACAACTTGGGCCTACGAACGGGTACCTGAAGTAATTTTCCATCTTAAGTAATGGTATAGGCAGCTATGACCACTGATGAACGCTCTCGTTATCATCCAAAGCAATGTGACTTATTATCGGAATAATGTTGGGACGCTGCTTTAGAGCTGAGGTCACGCAAACATTTCGGTCGTAGACTATGGACGTTTCAACAAGGCGGTGGACGTTCCAACAAGACAAGGCACCACCTCATAAAGCTCGTGTAAACCATGAATGTTTAAAAAACCTGTTCAACACTTAATTTCGTCCACTCAATGGCTTTGCAAATTCGCCAGATGAAAATCCGATGGACGCTCTAACCATCTAAGCCATTTTGGAGAGGTGAGTACTAAAAACTATGACAGTACGGATGGGCTGAAGAAAGGTATGGGTCAAAATACCGCGCAAGCAACACATTTCTTGTCACTTGAAGGCCATAGTCAAGGCAAAAGGTGGCTGTATCGAGCAATGGATTCTTAAATTTAGATTATTTCCATACATTTTGTAGTTAAAATAATAATAAAGAAATTTCATGGTGTTTGTAACTACCCAAAATATTGAGATAGACACACCTTAAAGTGTACCGATCGACTCAGAATTACTAGCTGATTCGATTTAACTACCGGTCGCAATTGTTGTCCGATTTTCATGAAATTTGGCAAAGAACGAACGCTTTTTAAGTTTAAAATATCGGCCAAGATTTAGATATATTAGTAAAATTTTATATTTATATATTTAGACACTAGTTTGTTTTTTGAACCCAGAAAGGACGGTACCGTTCAGATTAAGATTAAGCTGCTACATATATGTTTATCCGATTTTTATGTTCTTCCCTCTACAAGCCACAAAGAAAATCAGTTCGGACTTATAAATAGCTCACATACATATATGTTCATCCGATTTTACACCATAAGCTCTAAATGCCACATTACATCAAATCCTGATGAAATTTGGCACACGTCAGTTTTTTTGACCAAGAATGAACGCTTTTGAACTTGAGAAGTTCAGATTTAGATATAGCTCTTACATATATTTTAATCCGATTTTTTGTTTTAAGCTTTAAAAGGCACAGCAATCTTAATGAAATTTAGCACGTATGTTTTTGGGCCTAGGAAGGACGTTGTTGAAATTAAAAAAATCGGTTCAGATGTAAATATATTTAATGTCTTTAGCTCTTAAAGCCACACACTACTTAGTAGGGGCATAAATACTGTTACAATATTGAACACACCCATTTCAATAGTAGAACTGAACATACCCAGTTAATGTCATATGGGTTTTAAACGCTAACCTCAATAGCGTTAGTCTGTAACGGGATTTTAAAATTGTTTCAACTTTCATCATGGAGTGGTCAGATAATGAGAACCGTATCGCTGTAATAGCGCTTTTCAAGTGTGAAATGAATAAAAACGATTTTTTCAAAACGCTCCGGCCTCTAGGGATTAGCCGCATGTTCGTCTACCGATACATTAAACTGTTTGAGGAGACTGGAGATGTAAAAGACCGCCACCGGTCGGGCCGATCACGCTCTGTTCGGACACCGCATGTCATCAAAGCCGTTAAATCAAGAATTCACAGAAATCCGCTCCGAAAACAGAAAATCATGGCCCGTGAGATGAATATCACGCAAAAGTCTATAAGTCGAATCATTAAGAAAAGACTTGGGGCTTTCAAACGACATACCGGACGTCTTTTGGTGAATAAAGCACGCTGATAACTTGCGCAAAAAATTTGGTTCACCGATGAAAAAATTGTTACCGTTCAGGAAAAATTTAACAAGCAAAATGATAAAGTGTATGCGCCGTCATCTAAGGAAGCATCTGAACTGATCCCAAGGGTGGAAAAGGGTCATCACCCAGCTTCAGTCATGGTTTGGTAGGATGTCTCTTACGATGGGGTCACTGACCTGCATTTCTGCGAACAAGGAGTCAAAGCATCGGCCAAAGTTTACCAAGAAACCGTTTTGGAATCTGTTTTGAAGCCTCTTAACAATTCTCTGTTCCAAAACCAGCCATGGAGTTTGCAGCAGAATTCTGCGCCGGCTTATAAGGCTAAAACGTCCCAGGCCTGGCTTCGAAACAATTTGCCAGCGTTCATTTCCTCTGAAGAATGGCCCTTATGCAGTCCAGATTTTAACCCATTGAATTACAAATTGTGGACGGTTTTAGAGGACAAGGTTTGTTAAGACGGCTTTTGTTCGAGATGTGGCCAATTTTCCAATGGACGAGGTTCGTGCAGCTATTGACCAGATTTAAGGCGTGTGTAAAGGCAAAAGCCGGACATTTCGAATAAGTATTCGAATTATAAGATTCTTTTTGGATACAATATACATCAATAAATATATTTAAAATTATTTGGTCCAAAAACATTCAGTACTTTTTATTTTACAGCATAAAACGTATGTAACAGTATTTATGTCCCTACTAAGTACACCCAATCTTGATAAAATTTGCCACAAGTAAGTTCCTTGTGCCAAGAACGGGCGCTGTTGAAAATCGGATTAGATTAAGCTATAGCTGCCACATATACATATGTGCATCCGATTTTACTAGAACTATGAAACCTTTTCACAAATTAAAATATGTTCTTCTGATTTTATGATAAAAGCCCCGTCGCATCCAATCTTGATGGAATTTGGCACAAGTTAGTTTTGAAATTGAAGGAAATTGGTTCAGATTAAGATATTACACCGACATATATGTTCATCCGATTTTTCTGTTTTTAGCTCTAGAAGCCACATTTTACGAGTACATCCAAACTTGCTGAAATTAAGCAAGAGTAAGATTTTTGGTCCGACATTTAAGCAAATCGATTCAGATTATTCCACACACATATTTTCATTTGATTTCATGTTTTTAGTTGTAGGAGCCACATATTGCATGCAATCTTGATGAACACAAGCCACTTTTTTTCTACCAAGCACCGAAATTGTGGAAATTAAAGGAAATCGGTTCAGATTTAGATATAGCATCCACACATAGTATGTTCATCCGATTTTATGTTTATAGCTCTAGAAGTGATCTTGATGAAATTTGGCAAAAGTTAGTTCCTCATGGCAAGGACGGGCACGGTTAAAATGACACCTTTCCGTTTCACTTGAAACTGAATGGAGAGCTAAATTTGATTTTTTATGTACGTAGGATTTGTTTTGGGCTCTATCCATTTCCGACATTTCTTTATCCAATAACCTTTCTTTTTGAAATAATGACAAGTGTCTTCCTTTTTAAAATGTACTGCACTGCCTTTGGTTTTCTTCTGATCGACCACTTACGCTTCGAGATAATCACTAGTATAAATTGAACAAGTATTAATTCTTAAAAATATTATTTCAACATTTATGTCAAAAGTATTCACTTCAGCATTTATAAATATAACACAGTACAACACTTGATTTCCGGACTCAATTCTGATAATTGTTTGTGAAAGTAGCCCCAAAAAAGAAGAACTTCTGCATCATTCGTTTGGTCAAGGTACATCAAATAATAATTTAATAATTAATTTGAAGTTAGTAAGTATCGTATAGGGGAATTTGTCACGTTTTAGGCTCTTTTGTTTGTCATAACTCGAGAACCACTAGTTCGAATAAGCTGGATATGATGAATCCAGGTGCTACGCATGCATAAATTCTCGTCATGGATTACCAGACGAATGAAGCAGAAGTATTTTTTTTGGGGGGAACTACTTTCACAAACAATTATCAGAATTGAGTCCCGAATCACCTGAAAAATGTTGTACTGTGTAATGAATACAATACCATTTTGGTCGGTTTTGTTTTAAATGAAGCCATTTCTCTCGCCAACTATTTTAACGGGTTTTCCAATAGGGACATAACAATTCCGTATTTTTATGTCAACGCACCCTCAAACATTTTTAATGAATTTTCAGTGTCAAAACGTTAGTCGAAGTCAAATTTTTCATCATGGCAAAGTTCACTTACGAGCAACGTTTAGAAATCATTAAAAATTACTACCGAAATTCTGAGTCGGTGGTCGCAACTTTAAGAGCGCATTCTCATATTTTCATCATATTCAGCGACAAAGCTCATTTCTGGCCCATTTCTTAAAATATGCGTCACGAGGGTGACTATATATATTTCTGGCCTAATAATAAAAAGCGAATATTTCCCAATTGTCGAAGCACTTTTTCCACTCCTAATGAGACACTTCCAAAACATGGTTTTTAAACGCTTCAACAGCATCTTATGGCTACGAAAATCGTTGACCATGCGTTTTTTTTTCTTGATGTGCGGAAATAAAAATAAGTCATTGGATGCCAAGTCAGGGCTGTACCATCCGTCAATTCGACGTTTTGGCCGGTCAAAAAGGCGCTGGTTTGAGCCGATGTGTGAGAGCTCGCATTGTCATGGTGCACAATGATTCGTCTTCTCTTGTTTGTTTTTCGAATTTCTCCGAAGGCTTCAAGCAAACAAATTGTGGTGCAGCACTCAGAATTAACCTCCTACGTTGCTCAAACGGAACAGTCGCCACATGACCAGTTTTGCCGAAGAAACAGGCGACCATTTGCTTTGAAGTGCTTCTTCCACGAATAACTTTCGGTGGATTTGACTCGTCTTCGAAGACCCACACGGTCGATTGCTGTTTTGTTTCGGGCTCATACACATAGATCCATGATTCGGTACCTGTGACGATCTTATAAACGTCTTTTAAAGCACTGCGATCACATTTTTTCAAAATTTCTTTGCACCAATCGACACGAGCCTTTTTTTGAGCGATTGTCAAACTGTGCGGAATCCAACGAGAACAAACCTTTTTTACGGCCAGGTTTTTATGCAATATCGAATGTATGCTGGTGGAATAAATGCCCAAGGATAAATCTATCTCACGGTATGACACATGACGATCTTGCATTATCAGTTCACGCACGGCATCAATGTTCTCTGGCACAACGGCCGTATTTGGACGACCTTCGTCTTTGAGCGAGCGTCGGCCACGATTGAACTCTTTGAACCAGTTTTTCACAGTGCTATAGGATGGTGCTTCGTTGCCATACAAAGATTTAAGTTCATCGATGCACTCATGTCGTGATAATCAACGTCGAAAGTTGTGAAAAATGATCGGACGAAAATGTTCACGAGATAATTCCATATTATGCCAAATTGATTTTTTTAAGTCACTGTAAACGTACTCAGAACGTCAAAACGTTCTGAGTACGTTTATGCTAAAAAATGTCCAACCTTTCCAATGGAAATGTCAGATGGCACCAGGCAACACTTAGTGTTGCCTAGGACAGTAAAGTATATAGCAACCCTCGTATTGGACATCTACATACCCACATGTGCTTCAAGAGACACAATTCCATCCGCAAAAAATTACTGTGTGGTGCGGTTTTCATGCCGGAGGTGTGGTTGGTATTTTTCGACGATGAAAGTAATCGTGAGGTTAACGTCAATGTAGAGTGCTAATCGTGCCATGTTAGAAAAATATTTTTGGCCAGAATTGGATGAGCTTGACATCGCCGTTACGTGGTTTCAACAAGGCAGTGCCATTAGCCACACAACACGCGTTACAATCGATTTACTGAAAGACAAATTCGAGAAATACTCCGGTCGTATGGCCACCTCGTTCGTGCGATTTAACACCATTGGATTTCTTTTTATGGCCAACAACTTTAGACGAGCTCAAAGACAACATACAACGCGAAATTGCCAACATTTCAACTACGTATATCTCAAATATTCTGTGTTTTATAAATATATAAAATTGTAATGTCCTTAATGGAAAACCCTGTACATGTTTTCTCTGTGGCATATTTGATTGTTGTAAGCACATAATCTGTTTACATAGCCCTTTATTAAACAAATCATTTACTTCTAGCCCACGAAGCTCAACAACCCGGACGGACCACCTTCACACCATTTGACGCATAACGTTTTGTTTTTTTTTTTATTTGAATTTCTTCGCGTGTAGCAGCATATACTAGAGATACCTTTGATGGCAGTTTTTTTCCGAAGTGATTTGGCACAAAGTGTTAGCCAAACATTACTGACTGCCTGCCTGCCTGACGTTAAAATAAACATATTTTAGCACAATTACCACTCGAGGGACAACGCAGGAAAGACAGCAACATTTTGCCATTTATAAAAGGTAGGCAATAAAGAACAACCGGCCGTAGTGTTTAATTGAATTTAGCTTGTACTAGAGAGCATACTAAGTTTTGGAATAATGTTGTCGACGCTTATCAGCTACATTGTATCTTTAATTGTGTCCGGTTTAATTGTGCAAAATTGTCAATCGTTTACTGTTGTGGACAAGGAGCAAGCAGTAGCCATTCCATGGAATCTCATAGAAATGTGGTTGGAAAAGCCTTTGCGAGATATACCCTACTTACATTTGAAATTACGCTCCACAAATTATCTGCGGGATGTTGAAAATTCATACACGCAGTGGTTTTTGAAACAGGCACTAGTACCGCTTGTTGTTAGCAGCTATGAATTAAGTAACATCGGTAGAGACGCATCGGTGTTATCAGAACTTCAAATAGACCGCAACAGTTACGTGATTGTAACTAGCATGAACGATTTGAGAGCAACCGTTCAATATTTCACTCAACGCTTCGGAACGTATTTTTTTGTTGTCGTCGATGAAATCGATTTCCAAGAATTGCATGAAATATGTCATTTTGTGTGGACCAATTTCTATACATTCAAAAATATGTTCCTGAGCGTAAAAGGAGTGTTAATTTACGATCCATTCGCTTTGCATGCCAACGAAAAGTATGGAAAAATAATAACATACACGGGCGAACAATCTATGGAGCGTACTATGTTCTATAATATGCGTGGTTATCCTTTGCGTGTGCAAATTTTTCAATCTGTCTATTCAAGGCCTGTGTTAAATCCAATCACGAATAAAGTCGAGTATGTGCATGGACTTGATGGCAGAGTTGCTGATCTTTTACAGAGACGTTTGAATTTTACTATGGATTTATTAGACCCGGACAAAGATTATTTTGGGTATGTACTTTACTAAAGTGGTGTTTCTGGCTAAGTTAGACCGGATAGTAGAAGCGCAACATCTAAGTCGTTTGTTACGCAAAAAAGCTAATTTTGTTTAAGTTTATTATAAAAGTCTTGCTGTTTCTATCTCATCCAAAAAAAGTGTTTACGGACATGATGACATCGAAAAATGTAACATGGTCCATGGACATTAGGGCCCATTAGACAAATTGCTAGAAAAGTTTTCAGTGTTTTTATAGCTACTAGTATAGCCTACACCACTTTGTGGAACAGGGAATTGTAAGTAAGTTTCTCTTGAAATGTTTGTAACTAACAAAAATATTTAGGCTACACCTACCTGAAAGCATGCCCAATGGACATACTCATATGTTCATCCAATTTTATATTTTTAGCTCAAGAAGCCATATACAGGGTGATTCATTCACGATTGGACAAAATTCACCATCGTATTCGTTGGCTCTTTTCATGGAAATAAGACCATCATGCCCGAATATGCAAGGGGGCGAATGTCAGAAGTTTGAACATTTTCGGATTGGTGGTCAGGGGTTGTGGTACCGCCCACATATGTTCCAAATGTCATCGTCATATCTCTAATAGTGTACGAGATATTGTCTTTTTAAGTTCTGAGCTGTGAAGCGGTGCCACGCCCCCTTGTCCAGTTTTACCAATACAATATTCATATCAATTTCCTAGTCATTCATTTCATTCTGTTAACATTTTTTAACGATCTGTTCATTGATGTGCTTTATTAAAGGGGGCGTGACCTCCTCACCGATACTACCCGTTTCGGTATATTAACACATGTTACTGAAAAATTTCAGTCACCTAGCTTCAACCTACAACCTAAAGTTTGCTTTCCACAGACAGACGGAAATGGCAAGATCATATTAGAATTTTAAGGAGATTCAGAATATGTGACAGCGCATAGAGAAAGGGACCTAAGGGTAAAAAAACAATTTTCAATTTTTTCTTTCTTTTTTTTTTGATGTGGACAACATCTGAGCATCTCATGCCCCAAAAGTGTTCCCTCCCAGAGATATGCGCGTTTTATGAAAGTGAAGTCGACGATTCTAAGCGCAAATAGAAAGGGACCTAATCTTTAAAATGGCTCTCCTGAACAAAACTGGTTTTTAACCTTAGGTCCCTTTCTATTTTTCGCGTCACACACACACACACACACACACACACACATATATATATATATATATATATATATATATATATATATATATATATATATATATATATATATATATATATATATATAATTTATTGGGTCTCCGACCAGTCCAGTACTTTGTTGCAAACGAAATAGAAAAATGAACATATCTTCTGTCCTATAATGGAGGGTATGGTTGAAATCGGTAAAGGTTTTAATTTAGCTCCAGTACAAAGGTCCATCACTTACGTTTATACTTACTGGGGATCATAGTATGGTTGTGTGTGAATCATACTATTGTTGTAGGGATCATCGTATGGTTGTTTGTGAATCATACTATTGCTGTGAGGATCAAAATTGTATGATGCTCTTAGAATATTGTTATCCCAACCATACTTTTTTTTCTTCCTGCAATTGTAAAATCAAATTTATTTTTGGCTTCTTAAGAAAATGTTTTTGATAGTAAATGCCCATTTGTCCATGTATATTAAGAGCCATTTTTGGGCCTTCAAACCATTTATATAGGGATATATCAAAAGTTGGGCCCTATGGTCCAAGTTCGTAATATAAGGTCACCCATCTATAGGTAAAAAAATATATAAAAATTCAAATCAAGTGTGGAATGACTCTAGAACACTATTTCTAATTCCGATTTCAAACAAATTTTTTATATTATATAGGGTGATCCATCTAGAGCTATTTTTTCAGAACAAAAAATATATAAAAATTCAAATCAAGTGTGGAATCTTTATTGGTAATTTGAAAGAACATTTTATGGCATTATTTTTTGAATATAATTTTCTTCAAATGTTGGCCGCAACTACGCCTCAGGGTTTCCATTCTTAGGGTCCAATTTTGGATGACTCGTTCGAGCATTTCGACCGGTATGGCTTTAATGACACGCGTAATGTTGACTTCCAAAACCTG
The DNA here is from genome assembly GCA_963513945.1 of Hydrotaea diabolus. NCBI lineage: Eukaryota > Metazoa > Arthropoda > Insecta > Diptera > Muscidae > Hydrotaea > Hydrotaea diabolus. The sequence goes on along the minus strand of OY740716.1, from coordinate 226,258,603 downwards.
AATCGTAGCTGGTTTGTTAGCATAGAATTTGGACTTTGCGTAGCCCCAAAGAAAAAAGTCTATAGCTGTGATATTACACGATATAGGTGGCCAACTAACCTGTCCAAAACGTGAAATTAGCTGCTTTTCGAAATGACCTCGTAATAGATCCATTGTTTGAGCAGCTGTATGGCAAGTGGCACCGTCATGTTGATACTTAGTGTCGTCAAGACTACGGGCTTCAATTTTATGTAGCATAGAGATCGATATTATGGCGCGATAGCGAGCACCATTCACGGTTACGTGCCGGCCATCACCATTTTTGAAAAAATATGCACCGAAGACTCCACCAGCTTATAAACCTCACCAAACTGTGGTTTTCTCCGGGTTTCCTCTTGAGCCTCTTCTTGTTGCTCTTCAGCCCAAGTGCTGCAATTTTGTTTTTTGATTTTGCCAACATTGTTGCCAACATTTGAAGGTAATTATTTTCAAAAAATAAATGCCATAAAATGTCCTATCAAATTACCAATAAAGATGCCACACTTGATTTGAATTTTCATATTTTTTTTACCTCTAGATGGATCACCCTATATTACGAACTTGGACCATAAGGCCCAAATTTTGATATATCCCTATATAAATGGTTTGAAGGCCCAAAAACGCCTCTTAATATACATGGACAAATGGGCATTTACTATCAAAACCATTTTCTCATGAAGCCAAAAATAATTTTGATTTTACAATTGCAGAAAGGAAAAAAGTATGGTTGGGATAACATTATTCTAGGAGCAGCATACAATTATGATCCTCACAGCAATAGTATGATTCACATTCATCCATACTATGATCCCCACAACCATGTTTTGATCCTCACAACAATAGTATGATTCACACACAACTATACGATGATCCCCACAACAATAGTATGATTCACACACAACCATAATATGATCCCCAGAACTATATTATGATTCTCACAATATAGTAAACATATTTTTTCTCTGTGTGTACTCTATACCCTTTTCCGTACATAGCCTGGATACAGGTTAATACTTGATTGTTACTCAGACTAAGTACTTATGCGGCTATAAACAAAATTGACACTTTTTTGTTAAACAAATTAGACTTGACTATTGTGCTTTTGCGATCCAGTCTAAGCTATCGAGCTTAGCAAACCATAAAACACCACTTATTTTAATAAAGCATCATTTGAATATACAATTAATATTCACATGCACTGCAATTCGTGTCGAAATCTATTATAATTTGTATGAACATTGAAAGGGAAAATCATAAGAAAAAGAAATCTGATGTTTTTCGTTAGTACGAGGATTGCTATTTATATTTCGGGTCCTGACAATACTAGTGTTCCCAGAAGGAAACTGGAACTTCCATCAGAACGTTTTGTCATTTGAGGGCGAATTGTTTTGTCTACAGTGTGTTGAAAAATTCATCTCAGTGGGTTATAGAGACAAGTGTTTAAATCAACTTGTTTTGACTTTTGGCGAAAAGTATGTCCACTGTTAATCGCTGGTACCAAAAGTTAAGTCTCGGACGCCGTTCGCTCCATTTTGAATTTCGTGAAGGACGTCCAACTTCGGTTAATTTTTCCAGAAACCATCGATTCTGTGCTCTCACACGTCAGCTGAAACGATGAGCTATTTGACCACTCAAGTTGTCGAGTTGATGGGCCATCCACCGTACAACCTTCAACCAATGACTTCTTCTTATTCTTTAGCATCATGAAAAAATACGTGGTCAACGTTTTTATCGCCCGAAGCAGCAGTTGAAGCGTTCAAAAATCATGATTTGGAGGTGTCTCAATCGAAGTGGAAAAGTGCTTCGAAAATTGGTTTGTGCGCATGCAAAAGTGTGTTGATCTTAAAGGAGAATACTTTGAAAAACAATAAAACCATTTCCAATGATAATACTTAGTAGGGACATAAATACTGTTACAACATTGAACACACCCATTTCAATAGTATAACTGAACATACCCTATAATGCCATATGGGTTTTGAAAGCTAACCTCAATAGCGTTAGTCTATAACGGAATTGTAAAATTGTTTCAACTTTTATCATGGAGTGGTTAGATAATGAGAACCGTATCGCTGTAATAGAGCTTTTCAAGTGTGAAATGAAAAAAAAAGATATTTTCAAAACGCTCCGGCCACTAGGGATTAGCCGCATGTTCGTCTACCGATGCATTAAACTGTTTGAGGAGACTGGAGATGTAAAAGACCGCCACCGGTCGGGCCGTTCGAACACCGCATGTCATCAAAGCCGTAAAATCAAGAATTCACAGAATTCCGCTCCGAAAACAGAAAATCATGGCCCGTGAAATGAATATCACGCAAAAGTCCATGAGTCGAATCATTAAAAAAGACTTGGGACTTTCAAACGACGTAGCGGACATTTATTGACTGCAGCTTTAAAAAAAATAGGATTGAAAAATGCAAACGTCTTTTGGTGAAGCACGCTGATAACTTGCATAGAAAAATTTTGTTCACCGATGAATAAATTTTTACCGTTCAGGAAAAATTTAACAAGCAAAATGATAGAGTGTATTCGCGGTCATCTAAGGAAGCATCTGAACTGATCCCAAGGGTGGAAAAGGGTCATCACCCAGCTTCAGTCATGATTTGGTTTGACGATGGGGTCAGTGACCTGCATTTCTGCGAACAAGGAGTCGAAACATCGGCCAAAGTTTACCAAGAAACGGTTTTGGAAGCGGTTGTGAAGCCTCTTAATAATTCCCTGTTCCAAAACCAGCCATGTACTTTCCAGCAGGATTCTGCTCCGGCCCATAAGGCTAAAACGTCCCAGGCCTGGCTGCGAAACAAATTGCCAGCGTTCATTCCCTCTCAAGAATGGCCCTCAGGCAGACCAGATTTGAACCCATTGGATTACAATTTGTGGACGGTTTTAGAGGACAAGGTTTGTCACAAAAGATACCCAACATTGGATCTCTTAAGACTGCTTTGGTTCGAGCTGTAGCCAATTGTCCAATGGACGAGGTTAGTGCAGCTATTGACGATTCGCCAGTGAGACTTAAGGCGTGTGTAAAGGCAAAAGGCGGACATTTCGAATAAGTAGATTCTTTTTGGATACAATATACATGAATAAATATATTAAAAAATATTTGGTCCAAAAACATTAAGTACTTTTTATTTTACAGCCTCCCGAAAAAAGGTGTCATCAGTTTTTGCCCAATAGCTAACACATACTTCGTGTTAGCGCTAAACTATGTTCGGCAATACTGTAGGTGGCAGATCTGTGCATAAATGTTGTAAACACATTATGCCAAAAAAGTAATTCATTCCTGACCTTTTTTAAAAAAAGATAAAAAAAATATTTTTTTTCGCTTTTTTCAGTATAACTTTGAAAGTGCCCGAACGTTTTACTAACAATGTCCCACACAATTGTTGCCAAGGTAAAGCTAAACAACTTTTGTGAACATCTCAAAACAATCTGAACGTGTTAAGGCACCCTAAATAGCTCATAAATACCAGTATGGAACATACAAATTTGGTACTTATTCGCAAACTGTACATTATTTCCACTAAATGGTTTATGTTTTTTTTTCTGTTTTGTCTACTTTTAGCTATTGCTGTGTATTGAGTTTCTTTCAATGCCTGTTGGAGATGTATCTGATTTTATTTTATTTCTATATAATTCCTATAACTTACTTAATTTTGTACATTTATTTTATTTATTAATTTATAAGTTGTGAAAAATGATCGCACGAAAATGTTCACGAGTTTATTCCATTTTTTTTTGCCAAATTTATTTTTTCAAGTCACTGTAAACAACACAAAAAATGTTGGTCGTACGTCAAAACGTTCTAAGTAGGTTTATGTTAAAAATTGTGAAACTTTCAAATGGAAATGCCAGATAGCGCCAGGCTACACTTAGTGTTGCCGAGGCCAGAAACAAATATAGCAACCCTCGTAGTATCCTGAGAAGAACACAGTTTATATGACATAACCTTCAAATCCCTGTGTATCGTCATAATACATTTTAATTTTTGTATTTATTTCAGGGAACGTTTACCGAATGGATCATATAATGGTGCGATAGGCTCTATATTGGACCGCAAAGTGGATATATGTCTGACAGGTTTCTTTGTCAAAGACTACTTTACGAGGGATATTTCATTTTCAGTCGCCATGTACGGCGATCAGTTGTGCGTTTACACACGCAAGGCCGAACGTGTACCGGACTATATACTACCGATATTTGCCATCAATTATAATGTATGGATTGGTTTCATTTCAATTGCATTCGTTTCATCCATCGTTTGGGCTTCGCTGCGAAGTTTGACTTTATCTATGAAAATTTACAACATCCAGCTGCGACAGGATTTAAGTAAACCACTTAAATGGCAGTATCTCATGATATTAAAGGATACATGGGTGGTATGGCTTCGCGTGTGTCTGAACCAGTATCCAATGTTCGAATCGGAGAAAGTATTCGTGGGTTCGCTGTGCTTGGTAAGTGTTATATTCGGCGCCATATTTGAGTGCAGTTTGGCTTCCAGCCACATAAAGCCATTGTATTTCAATGACATCAATACATTGGAAGAGCTGGACAAAACAGGTTTTCCTATACTCTATCGCCACGCCACAATGAGTGACGATTTGTTTGTCAGCGAAACATCACCACTCTTCGCTAGCCTCAATAGTAAAACAATATTTAGGCCGGATCGTTCCTATAACATATTAGCCGATATCGCCGAAAATGGCGGTAAGACTGGTGTCAATCGGTATAATAGCCTAATGTTGGAATCATTGAACCAGATTGTGACCAATCGCATATGGATCATTCCGGAATTCCCAAAAAGTTATCGAATTTCGTATGTATGGCTAAAGGACGCTCCCTGGGAGGAGACCTTTAACAACTTACTTTTGCAATTCCTACAAGCCGGATTAATCGAGAAATTTGAACGAGATATGGAAATCGAAGCAGAAATAGAAATAATGCGCGCTCACTTGTATGAGTCAAATGTTGGCTTTAGGACTTTGACGGTACGAGATTTTCAGTTAGCTTTTTACGTTGTAATAATTGGAAATTTAATGGCTGCATTATCCTGGATAATTGAGAGATTGTTGTTTTCAAACAAATATAAAAAAACAAAAATAAATACGAGTAAATGTTAAAACAGGATGTTCTGCATCAAGAATTTAATTTTTTAAACAAGGTTGATTTTATATTGGAAAATGGCCAATGGTAAGTAAGTATGTAAGGATGTCCACTGTTTTATGATTGTTTAGAGTTGGTGAAGCTATTCTTCATTTTTGAATTTTTAGAAAGCAAGTACAGGGTGGCGCACCAATTGTATTACAATAAGAAATCCAATGACTTTTTTTAATCAATGTATTCTATTTATTTTTTTGTTGTCAAGAAATTTCAATTTAATTTTATATGAATCAAGATGATATTCCGTAAATTACCTCCAAGGTAACCACGCGTATGCGACACCTGATCAGAAAAATATTTATTGGGGCCTGAAGAGTTGAACTTGGAATCGCTTTTATTATTGTTTAAATGGACTGCTTCAATTCAGTCAACTTCCTTGGTTTCGTTTTCTACATCTCTTGTAACGTAGTCCCATAAAAAAGTCCGGTGGCCTTGGGGGAGTTTCTGATTGTTATTGTTTGGAAATTTTCGTTGGAGCTCTGCCATGACGGGCTATATGTGCAGTTGCTCCATCTAGGCTGGAACTAAATGCCGTTGAATCGGACACGTCTTCGGCGTGGTTCTGGGTAAAAAAAACTCCTCCAACATCTTTAAATAACAATCCCTATGGATAGTCACTGTTACGCCGTTTTCTTTAAAGAAGTGTGGCCCCACAATGCAGCTTGATGAAACTGTGCACCACACAGCAACTCGTTCTGGATGCAGTTCCGTCTTATGGAGTATTTGGGGATAAGATTTACTCCATATACGGCAATTTCGCTTGTTTACATTGCCGTTTAGATCATCAAAATGGGCCCTCATCAGACATAAACAAGCAATTAATCAAGCTGTTGTCTTCTCTGGCATTTTCAATATTTTTTTTGGAAAAATTCCATTCAAATTGGCAAATCCTGTGGGTTTAACTTACTTGTACGGAAACAGTCATGCTAACTGCAATTTTCGCCGATAAGTTTCGAGTCGAAACGCTTGGATTTGCCTGAATTGACGATGCTACAGCCGCAATGGTGTCTTAAAACCCGAAAATATGGATACCGATGGTAGGGTCTTTTTCGATGTTCCCAGTTTCGGCAACCATTTTCACCAGTCTCATAATGGTCTATCTACTCGGTGGAATTTCGCCAAACTCCAGCCTAAATTCCTTTGGACGGAAATGCAGGACTGCAAATCATGATCCTCTTTTCGGTATCCCAAGTATTCATTTTAGTAAATCTAAATACTAACCCTCAAAACATAATAAAGAATAAGCCGATTGCTCACACTGATAAAAAGTTATTACGTTTTGTTTATGTAGCAGAATTCGTGCGCCACCCTGTATTTTTAACAGGTTTTAGATAAAACGGCAGAATCATTTTTGATTTTAAAAAGTTGTACAAGTTGAAACTGAATAAAGTTGTTATAAAACATTTTGGAGCCAAGCTTTTTTCCATGAAACGGGATAGATTCTTATCAAGCCGGTGTTCGGATGACAATGGATCTTTAGGCAGAAGTAAAAAATTGGATTGCAATAGTGCAAGCGTTTATCATCCCTTTTTATTATTAAAATAAATTTGCATAATAAATAAAACAAAACTTGTATATTTTTAATCGTGAAGCCTACAAAATTTGGAAGCATTAAAATTTGTGTATTTTTACCCCTTTTGCATTCCAGGTGATTAACAGGGTGTCCGCCGGAAAGGTATACTACTTTGTTTTGCCGCCATTTTGGTGAACATTAGTTTTGGCATCTCATATTTGATAGTCGTGAAGTACGAGTAGAGGTGGCAAATTTATTATGAAAAATTATCCAAAAACCAACGTGTTTTAATCGTTAAAACATTTTATTAAAAACAATCATCGATTGCTATGCCGATGAGAAAGTTACTTGGCATTTTTGGGATAAAACAACGTGCCAACAAAACGCACTTTTTATCGTGTTGTTGTTGTAACCGCAATATATTTATTTTAAAGTCTTGTTCGTCTATGGGGGATCTGCTCTGATATCTAGGTGAAGGAAACGCGCCATTTGAACTGGATGCGTCCACAGAGACCTGGGGGTCAGCTGAGTGAGCTTGACCGCACAATTGAGCATCATCATGGACCACCTGATGGCAGGCGTGACAGATGTCCGGCATTAATTCGTGCCCAGTAAGAATTTAGGCGGCTGCACCATTCGGATCTCAGCACCGCCAGAACCACGCGTGACTGCCGAGGTAGTACCTTCTCCTCAGGTGAAATCTCCGGGGGGTGCTCCCCTAGCACTACATTCACACGGTAGCTGCATACTGCTGCTGCGACTTCATCGGCGTGAATGTTGCCTGATAGTTTCGATGATCTAAAGGTTCTCTCTTATAGCGCTCGACCTCTCTCTCTAGATCATGAAGATCATACCTGATCTGCCTGGGCGGAGGCATCCTATCCAAAAGACGGTGGCTAGGATGACTGCTGCGAAAACACAATAGCAGGTATTGCTTAGACAGCAGGAAAATGTATCTGCGCACGGTAAGGACCTTCGTCTGCTCATGTAGATGGTTCTCAGAAGACACCCTATTGATGTTCTGAGGGCGGCATTCTGGCAAGTCTGAATTTTCTCCCACTGCGTCGTACTCACGTTCGCCGACCATACAGGTGCTGCGTAGTTTGCTACATACCGACCTATCGCTTTGTAAGAGGGCAACAAGGTTTCTTTGCCGGCTCCCAAAGTACTGCCGGAAAATGACTTGAGGACCTTGTTCCTACTTTTGAGTTATCGCAGATAGCTGCCGCATGTGCAGAGGTGCGAAAAAGGCTGTCCAATGTGACCCTAATGATTTTGGGGTAGTTGGTATCGGGATGTTGACGTCAGCGACTTTCACATTGAGTGACAACCGCACCTCTGCGGTCCATGAAATAAACAGTTTGGCTGATGATTTGGAGGCGGATTTTTTCATATTCCTCGCAGTGAAAAAGCTTGCTAAGTCAGTGAGGTAAGATTTTATTGTCTCGCATATGTCATCCACTTTAGGTCCTGACGCCAGAATTGTGCAATCATCCGCGTACGACACAATTTCAACGCCGTCTGGTGGTGCAGGAAGTTTAGAGAGGTAGAGATTTAACAGAGGCGGGGGTATCACTTCATCCTGGGGAACTCCTTGTTTACCTCTACGGAGCTTCGACGTTCTGTCTCTAAATTCTACATATGACTGGCGCCCACACATATAGTTTACGACCCAACGTTCCAAACTAGGCGGAAGGGCCGTTTCTTCAATGTCCTCGAACAGAGTGGCATGATTGACCGTGTCGAAGGCTTTTGTTAGGTCAAGAGTCACGAGGACCGTCTTGTCGTTTGGCTTGTTGTGGTTAAGGTCGCGACTTATACGTGTGGTGATGGCGTGCAAAGCAGTTGTTGTGCTGTGCTGCTTGCGGAACCCATGCTGATGATCAGTACAAGGAAAGTGTTCTATCAGGCTGGGGAGGAGCAGTGCTTCAAGCGTCTTTGCTACTGGAGAAAGCAAGGAGATCGGCCTGTACGAATCTCCCTTACTTGCGTCTTTGCCTGGCTTCAGTAGGGGAACCACTCTGCCTATTTTTCAGGCATCGGGAACTAAGTGAGTGGCTTGCGACAGATTGAGCACTTTAGTCATGTACTCTACTCCCGGGGTATCCAAGTGCTTTAACATCAGCATTAAGATTTTGTCAGGACCCAGCGCATTTGATGACTTTGCGCTGCTGATGACATGGGCAACTTTGCCAACGGTTAATTGTGGTGGTGCCTCTTCGACTCGGAGAGCGCGGCTACGACGCAATACTCTCCTTTTCGCCTTATCACTCTTTGGGTGCTCAATGAAAAGACGGTTAAAATAAAACACGCACCGCTTCGGATCTGTCACTGTTCTGTCGCCGAACGTGACAGCTGTATCGTGTAGTGTATGATTTCGATGAAAGATGGCCCAAGCATGGACCACAACGTACAGCAAGATCGGCTGAAAACATAACTGATGTTCAAGATAGTGTTAAACAATCCAACTACCTCAATTCGAGACCGTGCTCAGGAGCTTGGTCTTCATAGAACAACTTTGGACACAATTTTGCACAAGGATTTGCGTGTGTTTCCGTTAAGGATTCAGTTGACACAAGAGCTTCTTCCACAAGACCATTTACGCCGACGTACATATGCCAATAGGATGTTACAGCTCGTCCACGACAACTCCGATTTTCATCATAATGAGTAACGAGGCACATTTTCATTTGAATGGATGTGTGAATAAACAGAATAGTCGGTTCTGGGCAATGGAAAACCCTCAAATTATTCATCAGTCATCTTTGCATCTAGTAAAAGTGACAGTCGGAGCGCAATTTGGTCAGGAGGACCTTACTTCTATGAAAATGAAAACGATGTAACGGTAACTGTCAATGGGGAGCGATATTGTGATATGATTGAAAACTTTTTAACGCCAGAACTGCATGCTCTGGGCTTGATTAACATGTGGTATCAAGAAGACGGTGCCACATCGCATACAGCCAGGATTACAATGGAATTACTGCGAGTCCTCTTTCTACAACAAGTTATTTCAAGAAATGGTGATGTTGATTTGCCTCCACGGTCGCCTGATTTGAAAAGCTAGGTTTATTCAAACAAACCAGAAACGCTTAAGCAACTTAAACAAAAATTCGTGATGAAATTAATGAAATGAACCGTGTGAAATTTGTGAGAATGTAATGAAAAATGTGCTCAAAAGGGTCGAATTTTTGAGGCTAACAGAGGCGGACATTTATCTGATATTGTATTCCATACATAATTGCAGATATTAAATAAAACATTAATCAATATAAGGTCGATTCTCTTTCATTTAATCAAAAATTATAAACAAAGAAGTATACCTTCCCGACGGACACCCTGTACGTAAGTCCATACGGTTGCCTGGATTTCGATCGGTTTTCTGCATATTTCGGGGGTGCATAGTGGACTAAGCCAGACTTAAGCTTTTTCACTAGTTTTCCCCTAGATACTGAAGAACAATAAGAGAACATCGTTAGATCTTCATAGTGAAGCTTTTGTGTGGTTGTTTTAAGTACTACGAGTATTACATGAACTGGCTCTTAATATTTTTTCATCAAAAAATTTGTTTGCAAGCTTCTGAAATTTTTCTTGCAGTATATTGGTTCGATGTCTTATTACACTCACTGCTTAGGGCATACTGTATCAAGCTGACTCGGGCAAGCCAATGGTTTTCATGGCTTAGAGATTAATCTCCTACTCGTACACGCAGAGAAAAGATATGGTTACTGTATGGTCACGGCAACAATAACATGTTCTGCACATTAAAAGCATATTCGGCGCAACCATAGTATTGTTTTTTGGGGATACGTATACAATACTGGTAAGCAAAATACTGTTTGGACAAAATACTGGTCAAAAAAACTGACAAAATCCTGTGTTTCATAAAACTGTTTTACAAAATACTGGATTTCACAATACTGTTTTGCAAAATACTGTGAAGTAAAAATGCTGGTTTACAAAATTTATTTTATTAAAAGTAACTTCAACAAAAGTATATAATTCTCAAAAATTAACAAAAAATTAATTTCAATGCATTTTATAAACTGAAATTAGTTAAAGATTTTTTGCAATTCGCCTTCAATGCATTTTATAAACTTAAATTAGTACAAGATTTTGTGCAATTCGCTTTAGGTAGTCTGCATGGCTTAATTCACACCTTTTTCTTATTACTCTTTTAATGTTTGTGTACGCTTTTCTTTTCTTTAAGCTTATGTAACGTCTTTCTCCATTCGCGCGTTTTGAAATGGTATTTACAGCTACCACGACCTCATTACCCAACTGCCTGATAAGGTGGTATAATCCTGACTTTCTACGCCCAACAACAGCTTTCAGTCTTCTATGCCAAGCTTCCACACTATTTTGAGTTCTTGGGTAGGAATTTGTCATACTGTCATCGTAAACCGATATGAGCCTTTGACGTAGTTTCTTTCAAACCACCCGCACAGTTTAAGCAAATCTTCATCTTAAAAGTACTACTAAGACTACAGTAGTAATTTGAGATTTCACTAGGTGGCACAAAAGCTAAGGCTTTCAGCATTCTCACTTTTAATGCAAAATCTTCATCGTTTCCATATTTTCGACTCAATCTGTAATACATATGTTAATGCTATAATGAATTAATTCTACTATGTTATACTACCTCTCTTTTTGAACTCGACGCCATATTATTTGGCTGAAATGGAAAAAGCATCCTTGAGTTTGTGCTCTTGGAAAGCATAGCTGAGTTGCCTTCGCAATACCTACTTCAAAATCGCTTACAATTTTGGTAGGATTTAGAACACATCCATAGTTTTCGCCGATCTTTAATAGCTCCTTAAAAAATGCAGTGTACATGGATTTCGATTTTTTCGTCATTAGACAGAATACTAATGGCACTACTTCGCCTTCCACTCTACCATGTACAGAGAATAATTGCCGCATAAATGATGGAACAACGTCAAATGTTCCATCTACCAGCCAGCAATCACTGTTTTGAAGCAATTTTATAGATGTTTGCGTGGCCATAATTATCATACTGTCATTACCGGTCATTACCTCGGACTGAATAAATATCTCTCTATCCACAACATAGAAATTAAGAGGAATGTCTATGTCTTCAATATTCTCCGGTTCTTTTGAAATGCAAAATTTTTTCCTGAATCTCTTTATTTTAACATTTTGAGCATTTTTGGATGGTAAAAAATCTCGACTGTTTGCACTTGTCTGCACTATTGACTCTTGAATTATTTGACTTGGTGTCAAAAACGATCTTTTTGCAAGGGTCTTAACCACATTATTGGTTTCTGCAATATTCAAGTCGATAGCAATAGGTTCATGTGTGTGCTGATTTGGATACTTCACAATTACCACATTATCATCAACCATGTTTGTTACAATACGAGATTTACACATATCGAGCCATAAGCGCTAACCTATCGTAAGTCAAATTTTTGGAAAAAAAATTTTATTGCTGAAAAATAATCGTTAGGACAAGCCTCATCGTTTTTTATTTTTAAAATGACAAAATTGTTAGTAAAACATCAAAAAAAAAGCTTTTGCATTTTATCGTAAATGATTGTTTAAATTTTATTGTGTAGCAATTTTATCGTAAGTCACACATCAAATTGCTGCAGCAATCGCAAATGTGTTCAGATTTTTTTTTTTGTTTTTTGATACAGTTATATGAGTAGGTAGAAATCTTAAATTTTTGCATTAAAACATTTGCATTTTTAATAAAGTTGTTTGAAATAAATAATAAAAACCGTCTCCTGTAAAATTTGCATTTTTTCACTTACGATAGGTTAGCGCTTATGGCTCGATATGGACTTTACGTTTTGCACAAGCCCAATTAGAAGTGCCTGACTTATTATTTCTCTCCAAGTGATAGAAATATCCATCAATAAATAATTTCTGATTTCCTTTGTTTGATTTAACAATATTAACTTTTGACATTATAAATTATTCACAAAACAAAAATTTTAACAAAAAGACAAGATTACTAAACATATGATTTGATTAACTACACGTGCGTATCAACACGTTTAATGCTGCTTGCAATATCAAAACATTTGCATATGATAACAACAACACAGGTGAACTGATAACATCTGCAATGAGATCAGCTGTTATTAACATGGTGTCTCGAGTAGCTATAATTCATGGCAATGTTGAAGTTAATAGCTAGCGGAGACCGCTAATGTTCATGTCATGTCTTTATAACTCTAATAATTTTTTTTGTCTTTTGGGTTTGTTATGGTTTATTTTAATAATCATATATATAAATTGAGATAAATTTTACTTAATTATAACAGTGAACATTTTTGTAAAAATAAAGAAAAAAAGCGCTTTTTTTCTTTATTTTTACAAAAATGTTCACTGTTATAATTAAGTAAAATTTATCTCAATTTATATATATGATTATTCGCCGCGCAATAAAACAGGATTTTGCAAAACAGTATTATGAAATGCTGTGTTTTGTAAAACAGTATTATGAAAAACAGGATTTTGAAAACAGGATTTTGAAACCAGGATTTTGTTATAACCGGGATTTCGACCCGAACCCTTGTTTTTTGAATTTCATTTTGACAACAGAATGATTGCTGCAATATTAATATTGTTGAAATCTAACAGTACTATTATTACCAATTTTAGAAAAGAAAATATGTTTGTAGCAAACATATAAATATGGTTGGTGCGACAAAATTATTGTTGTTTAAGATTTATGTTAACAATAATATGATTACGGCAATCATGCTGTATGGTTGTGACTGTAAAGTAAGTCTAACAGGTTTTATAGGCCAACGTTGTGTTTTTTATATATATATATATATATATATATATATATATATATATATATATATATATATATATATATATATATATATATATATATATATATATATATATATATATATATATATATATATATATATATATATATATACATAAATCATGGTTTAATCACGTTCGTTGCTTTAATGGTGAAGTGGTGTTCACTCCCTGTAGTCACCTCAGTTTTTTCTTTTTTCTATTCGACTGCCTTTTTTGGTTTCTTGAATGAAATGTTCAATAGAAACATGGTCAAATCTGTAATTGTAATATAATTTTTAATATATTGCTAAATAAAAATCTCTATTGTTGAATATCACATAACCATATAACTAATTTTGGGGACCATAGTATGGTTGAGTGGAATCATACTATGGTTGTAGGAATCATAATATGGTTGCGTGTTAATCATACTATGGTTCTGGGGATCATATTATTGTTGTGGGGATAATAGTATAGTTGAGTGTGAACCATACTATGATTGTGGAGATCATACTATGGTTGTGTGTGAATCATACTTTTATTGTGAGGATCATAGTATGGTTAAGTGTAAATTATACTATGGTTGTGGAGATCATACTATGGTTGAGTGTGAATCAAACTATTATTGTGAGGATCATTATATGTGGAGCGCAAAATAGAAATGGACCTAAGGCTAAAAACCAGTTTAGTTCAGGAGAGCCATTTTAAAGATTTGCGCTTTCTATTTGCGCTTAGAATCGTCGACTTTACTTTCATAAAACGCGCATATCTCTGAGAGGGAACACTTTTGGTTCACGGGATCGGTCTCATTCAATCGTCAGATGTTGCCCACATCAAAAAAAGAAAAAAATGAAAATTGATTTTTTTACCCTTAGGTCCCTTTCTCTAAGCGCTGTCTCATATTGTTGTGGGGATCATAGTATGGTTGAGTGTGTATCATGCTATGGTTGTGGAGATCATAATGGATGTGTGTGAATCTTACTATTATTGTAAGGATCATAAAGTTGTTGTACCACAACCAAGTACTCAACAGTAGTATGTTCCTCTTCGAATATTGTCACCCCAACCATACTTTTTTTTACGTGGGTTACCGGGTTAAAGAACCACCTCTGAAGTAAATGACACATATTCCCACATATCTTAAACCTCGTTTTGTTGTGTGAAAGTCGCGCTTATTTACCATTGCCTTTCGCCAGGTTCACTAAACCGTTTGCCCTTAAGTACCTATAATTTGTTTTACATAAAAAAATTCCCACCACTGACTGACGGCAGGACAATTGTATTTGATATTAAATAAATCAAACTGCAAAATATGTTGACTCATTATTTGATTGATACTGTACTCGTCTCAATAGGGGTTTATTAATTACACCTGAATATTTGTAACAAATGTCAATTTACACATACATTTAGTATGTACTCATGCGACCAATTGTATCTTAAAATAACAAAACACATTTTAATAACAAACTTGCCCGATTTGTTTTTCCAGTTTTTGACACCTGCTGGTGTCTAGTGATTTTGTGTTATACAAAAGAATATAATTACAATGGGAATTGAAATATGTACGTGCGATCTAAGTCGACCTTAGACATGCGGTATATTTTTGAATTGAAAATTTAATTATTTTGCCTTCCATAGCCTCATAGTTATTATAGTGCAGGATATATACTTAGTAGGGACATAAATACTGTTACACACTTTTTATGCTGTAATCATTCTTCAGAGGAAATGAACGCTGGCAAATTGTTTCGAAGCCAGGCCTGGGACGTTTTAGCCTTATGGACCGGCGCAGAATCCTGCTGGATACCGTTTCTTGGTAAGCTTTGGCCAATGTTTTGACTCCTTGTTCGCAGAAATGCAGGTCAGTGACCCCAATCGTAAGAGACACCCCACTAAACCATGACTGAAGCTGGGTCATGACCCTTTTGCACCCTTGGGATCAGTTCACGTGCTTCCTTAGATGTGCAAGTTATCAGCGTGCTTCAACAAAAGACGTTTGCATTTTTCAATCCTATTTTTTTAAAGCTGCATTCAATAATTGTCCGGTACGTCGTTTTAAAGCCCCAAGTCCCAAGTTTTTTTTTTAATGATTCGACTCATGGACTTTTGCGTGATATTCATCTCACGGGCAATGATTTTCTGTTTTCGGAGCGGATTTCTGTGAATTCTTGATTTGACGGCTTTGATGACATGCGGTGTTCGAACAGAGCGAGGGTGGCGGTCTTTTACATCTCCAGTCTCCTCAAACAGTTTTATGCATCGGTAGACGACCATGCGGCTAATCCCTAGTGGCCGGAGCTTTTTGAAAATGTCGTTTTTTTCATTTCACACTTGAAAAGCGCTATTACAGCGATACGGTTCTCATTATTTGACCACTCCATGATGAAAGTTGAAACAATTTTAAAATCTCGAACGCTATTGAGGTTAGATTGAAAAACCCATATGAAATTAACAGGGTATGTTCAGTTCTACTATTGAAATGGGTCTGTTCAATGTTGTAACAGTATTTATGACCCTACAAAGTATATATGTGACAGCGCATAGAGAAAGGGACCTAAGGGTAAACAAATCAAATTTCCATTTTTTTGATGTGGACAATATCTGAGCATCGAATGAGACCGATCCCATGACCCAAAAGTGTTCCCTCCCAGAGATATGCGCGTTTTATGAAAGTGATGGTACACCAAAGATACACGTATTTAAATCTTTAAAATGACTCTCTGAACAAAACTGGTTTTTACCCTTAGGTCCTTTTCTATTTTGCGCGTCACATATGTAAATAACGGCCCCCGTTATCTATGAACATATGGGTATTATTAAAAACTATGAAATACGAATATCACATTAATTATACGATGCAACTAAATTTAAGTCTTTCAACCATGAGTCTAAGGACCCTAGGAAAGAAACAGAAATTTCTTTACTAGTCTAAAAATGTACTAACTACAAGTATTAATATTTGTCTTAATTTCGGGTCAGCATCTACGGGCTCTAGAACCCAAAAATCGTTCTCCCCCAACAATGGACATATGGGTACTCAAAAGCCATAAAATTTCCTCCGAATCTGAATCAGATATTAATTTTAGGATTTGGATGCATTAAATATCGTAATGTCACAAACGACATGTCAAAATTATTATAATGTGTGTCTACGTAGTATTTCCTTAGGTAATGAGTTGGCCAATAGTGATAGCGCAATTATTACAACCAGTGAAAATATCTATTGAATTTAACCAAAATATAATGAAAGGTGTTGCAAAAGACATTGATAGGGGGGTGGTAACTGTACGAGGGTTGGAAAAAAATCTTGTCAAGTTCAAATGTAGATTGTTATAAACAACAATCTGCTTGATAAAATACGTGAACTTTAATCTATCGCTAGATCGGGTTTACCTTTCATCGAAGACCTGTTATTTAACACTTCCACAAGTTTTTATACCCTCCATTATTCTGTTTGCAACACCTTGAAGTACTGGACCCCATAAAGTATATATGAGTATATTCTAAATCATCGTAAAATTCTAAGATGATCTAGCCATGTTCCTCTGTCTGTACGTGAAAAGCAAACTACTCGACGCACTATTGAAACTAGATGGGGCAAGGTCGGTTAGAAGGTAAAAATGCTCCCGTCACAAGTAATTTGAAATCTTCACCGTTGAAGCCGCCAATGTTGAGGTTGTACCTTACTGGCCCGGTTTGTTCGCCAAGGCTTTGGAATGTATCAATGTCAAGGACTTGATCACCAGCATTGGCTCTGGTGTTGGCGCTGGTGCTCCCGCTGCATGCAAGGAATTTGACTGTATTAAAGCAGTTAATAAAAACAGTAATTAAAGCGATCCCAAAATCAACCCTTCAGGATGCAATAAACAATTTTTTGATTAGGTCTCGCATATGAGTGGATGAGCAGCATGAAGGTCATTCACGGTCTACCATCTTCAAACACAATTAATCATATAAAATTAAATTGAGTTTTCTATACAATAAAAAAAAGTGAAATACATTAATTAAAAAAAAAGTTATTTGAATTTCTTATTGTAGAACAATTGGTATTATCAACAAATCACGATGACAACAAAGGGAATACCAAATCACACTAGACGATAACGGAAATTGGACTTAAAAATAACACCCATGCGAAAGGATTGGTGATATCCTTCATTTACATGTTGTTGCATTTATTGGAAGGATGATTTCAATCGTAAAGGCGACTTTTCATATGAACCTCGTACGTACATACGAGTATGCCAAACTTGTTTGAACTCAGCAATACGAGTATGTATGACATATTATTTCATATTATTATTATTGTTTTATGACTTAGCAAAAAAGTGTTATCCAAACATTTCCAATGACTCCTGACGTTAGGGTAAACATCTTTCAGCTGAATTCCCTCTTAAGGGACATCCCATGTAAGACTGCAATAGGTAAGCGTTTATAAAAGGAAGAAGGTCTAGATGTAATGACGATAGTCAGCAACACAATTTAGGCCCATGAACATACAAATCTTTGGAAGCTATGCTTTTAATGAGCTACATAGTATTCAGTTTTCTCTTTGTGCTTCATGGTGAATCATACAATTTCGAAGTCGATTATAAAGAAGAAATTTCCGGTTCCCTTATAGAGATTTGGCTGAAACAACCCATGCGGGATATACCCTATCTTAATATTAAATTACGTTCCAATAACTATCGCCGAGATGCCGAAAATGCATATACGAAGTGGTTTTTAGAACAAACCCTAGTGACGGTTACTTTAAGCAGCTATGAATTGATTGCCAAGAAACAATGGAAAATGGCGCCAAAAGATTCAACAGATCGCGATAACTACGTCATAGTAACTAGCATGCTGGATTTGCGGCCTACCGCTCAATACTTTGCCCAACGATCGGGTATATACTTTTTTGTTTTAACGGATAAAGTCGATCTTTCAAAATTGCGAGACATTTGCCACATTTTATGGACTCGTTTTCAAATATTTAAAAATTTTCTCCTAACCGATAATGGAGTCTTAATTTACGATCCATTTGCTCTAAATTATGATGGAGAATATGGAAAAATGATTTCATACACCGGTGAACAGTCTATGGAACGTACGTTGTTTTACAATATGCGCGGTTACCCGTTAAGGGTGCAAATGTTCAAATCAGTCTATTCGAAACCTGTATTAGATCGATTTACGAAAAAAGTGAAATATGTGACTGGAGTTGATGGTAGAGTGGCCGATATTTTACAGAAACACATGAACTTCACTATGAATTTATTAGATCCGGATCCTGACTATTTCGGGTATGTATAAAGTTGATTAAAAAATGTTCATTACCTAAAAAGCACTACAAATTTTAAAAGACTTGTAATCACAATAACTAGGCTAACTTTTAACTTTGTTCCACTGTTTGCTTGGTATTCAATAAAATATATATTTCCTTAGTCAACATCATCACTTATTTCATAAAAGTCCATGTGACTTTTAATTCAAAATTTGAAATGATTAGACGATAGCAATAATAAGATTTGTGTTAAATGCACAGCATTGTACAAAAAAGTAGGTAGAGTTTTGTCGTCTGCTGATTTACAATTTTTTCTCGTGGAAACTTAAACTTTCAAATTTTAAATTTAACAAGGACAATTCATTAAGTTTGTAAAGCTTACTTTATATATCCAACATTCACAATAATGTTGATTGTTTGATTCACAATTTTTTTTGTTTCCATATTCTTTCACTTACATTGGCAGTCGAGCGAAATATTTTTGTTGTTGATGGTCTACTGACTATACCTTGTTTATTGTACCATGGTTCACAGTAAATACTATTTCTTGTAGAGTAATCGAATATTCCAAATTAGGTTCGAAGCTTATATGTGACGCGCAAAATAGAAAGGGACCTAAGGTTAAAAACCAGTTTTGTTCAGGAGAGCCATTTTAAAGATTCGGTCCCTTTCTATTTGCGCTTAGAATCGTCGACTTCACTTTCATAAAACGCGCATATCTCTGGTAGGGAACACTTTTGGGGCATGGGATCGGTCTCATTCGATGCTCAGATGTTGTCCACTAGGGGTATTCTATTATGACTTTTTTTTTTTTTTAAATTTACATGGCTGTACACGATGAGAAACATTAAAAAAATCATAACTGCGTTTTTAGTTTTTTATTTCATTAAAAAAAGTTCACGCACCAAACGATTTTAAAATTTACATGCGCATATACACTGTAATGCGCATGTAAATTTTAAAATCGTTTGGTGTGTGAACTTTTTTGAATGAAATAAAAAACTAAAAACGCAGTTATGATTTTTTAATGTTTCTCATCGTGTACAGCCATGTAAATTTAAAAAAAAAAAAAAAAAAAAATAGATTACCCCTAGTGTATATGCGCATGTAAATTTTAAAATCGTTTGGTGCGTGAACTTTTTTGAATGAAATAAAAAACTAAAAACGCAGTTAACATTTTTTTAATGTTTCTCATCGTGAATGGGCATGTAAAACATAGGTTAAAAAATAGAATACCCCTATTGTCCACATCAAAAAAAGAAAAAAAATGAAAATTGATTTTTTACCCTTAGGTCCCTTTCTCTATGCGCTGTCACATATACGAGAGCTGCTATATTTATTTCTGGCATAATATTGAAAATGCGAATATTTATCATCAAAAATAGTTTTATGGTTTTTCAAAATATTCTCTAGCATGATTTATACACTTTTTCATGCGCTCAAACCAATTGTCGAAGCACTTTTTCCACTCCGGTTGAGACACCTCCAAAACAGGGTTTTTGAATGCTTCAACAGCATCTTCTGGCGACGAAAATCGTTGACCATGCATTTTTTTCTTGATGTGTGGGAATAAAATGAAGTCATTGGGTGCCAAGTCAGGGCGGATGACCCATCAATTCGACGTTTTGGCAGGTCAAACAGGCGCTGGTTTGAGCCGATGTGAGAGAGCTCGCTTTGTCATGTTGCACAATGATTCGTCTTCTCTTGTTAGTTTTTCGGAAGCGGAACAGTCGCCACATGACCAGTTTTGCCGAAACAGGCGACCATTTGCTTCGAAGTGCTTCTTCCACGAACAACTTTCGTTAGATTTGGCTCGACTTCGAAGACCCACACGGTCGATTGCTGTTTTGTTTCGTGCTCATACGCATAGATCCATGATTCTTCACCTGTGACGATCTTATAAACGTCTTTTAAAGCACCGCGATCGTATTTGATTGTCAAATTGTGCGGGATCCAACGAGAACAAACCTTTTTTACGGCCAGGTGTTCATGCAATATCGAATGTATGCTGGTGGAAGAAATGCCCAAGGATGCCTCTATCTCACGGTATGTCACATGACGATCTTGCATTATCAGTTCACGCACGGCATTAATGTTCTCTGGCACAACGGCCGTTTTTGGACGACCATCAGCACCTTCGTCTTTGAACGAGCGTCGGCCACAATTGAATTCATTAAACCGGTTTTTCACAGTGCTATAGGTTGGTGCTTCATCGCCATACAAATATTTAAGTTCATCTATGCACCCTTGTCGTGATAATCCACGTCGAAAGTTGTGAAAAATTATTGCACGAAAATGTTCAAGGGTTAATTCCATTTTTTTGCGAAATTGAAGTCATAGTAAACAGCACAAATGATGGTCGTACGTCAAACGTTCTGAATACGTTTCTGCTAAAAAATGTAAAACTTTCCAATGGAAATGTCAGATGGCGCCACTAAGTGTTGCCTACGCCAGAAATATATATAGCAACCATCGTACACAAAACTATTAGCTTCCTTAACAGGCGATTCTGATAACAACTTTTTCAAACGATACCACGACAGCCGGTTATATGCACCGGATTAAACCGAAGGAGGAATTCTTTGGCCAAGGGCTGTCACCATGGCATTATGTGCCGCTACAACAACAACGACTTATTCAACTTCATTCTATGGGTACAACCAATTAGTCGGTAATATGTTCCATAAGCTATCATATTGTGGTAAGTCGAACGGATTTTCTACAACAGATCAGATTTTATCAACATAATTTTTGTAGTCTATATCGATTGTCATCTGACTCTTACTCTCTATGTGAATATATATTTGTATTTATGAAAAATTTTCATGTTTCTGGTGTTCCCGAATTTAAGAGAACGGCTTTTGAATCCCAGAGAGCTATGACCACTAGGGGTGGGATAGTGTTGTATGGAGATTCTTGGTATGTAGTAAGATTTGGGTATGAATCACCCCCTTATTTTGTAGGATTTGGAATAAAAATGCATGAGTCAAAAAATAAGGGAGGTGGGATGGGGGAAAATATTCTCTAAAAGCCCCGCAACTACCTAGGAATCGTACCTAGAGGGGTAAAATGTATGACCGACCACCAATAATGTTTCCCTCCCAATATTTTTTCCAAACATAGCTACCCCCCATCTTCAAGGGGACTCACCTACAAAAAATTAATTTTTTTTAAATTTTGCTCCCAACGTTTTAACTACCCCAAAAGTGCCCCTTGAGGAGTTAAATGTAAGACCAACTCCCAATATTTCTGCAATTTCAACAGTTTCTCCAATCAATCCACCCTCTATCTTCAACCGTTAAGGTACTCCCCATACAAATTTTTGTCATGAATACCCTCAATCGCTAACCCATAGGAGAAGTCTAATGCAAAATGCACTTAAAACGACCAAACAAAACAAAATTCACCACAAAATTATATTTTCGTTTAAATTTTCTGTTATTATTGATGAAATTTTATTTTCGTTATTATTAAATGTAAAAAAAATTGTAATTAAAATTCGTAATTTTTTATATTTCGAAAATGTTAGTCAAATCAATTTAATTTTCTTCCAATTTTCGGAACAAATTTAAAAAAAAAAAAATTTTGTAGGGGAGCCCCCTTAGGGGGAGTTATGTTTGGAAAAAATATTGGGAGGCAAAAAATAATGCGGGTCGGTCATACATTTTACCCCTCTAGGTGCGACACCTAGGAAATTGCGGGGCTTTTTGTGAATATTTTCCCCCATTCAACGACCTTTGACCTTGATGAGCTGTCACTGGCCCCCATCCCACCTCTCCCATGCATTTTTTCTTTCCAAACCCTACAAAATATGGGGGTGAGCCGTATCAAAATCGAAAACTCGTGCACTATTCCACCCCTAATGACCACGCCTGTGGACCAAGAAATTAAATTCAGAATCGTCTACGACTTCCAAGAAAAGCTAATTTAAAAATTAAGTATTAAATGGTGATTTAGTTTCTGAAAACCAACTTTACCTTCTACTAGTGCAACATTATAAAAATGTTGCCTAAACCCTGACAAAAAATCATACTTTTACTGCCAACAATCGAACTCAAGTGCAACACTTGAAGTAGAAAAAAAATTAACCTAAACAATTGCAAAGTCGTTTTTGCTCCAATTTTAGTGTACCCTTTAATTTTGTTTGGTTGTTTTGAAAAAATGCAACACTGTAGAATTCAGCTGTTTTATGGAGTTAAATTCTGGTGTAAGGGCAGAAAATGCGACATTTAAGCACGCATTGCATGCAACATTTTGCATCAAAATATGTTTGTAAGGTTGCACATTTTTTTAAAAACGTATAGAAAAATGCCGAACTGTGCAAAATGCAGCAAAAATGTAACATTTATTGCACAATCGAAAACAAAATAGTAGAAATGGCAAAACAAACATGTGAAAAGTCGTTAATGGCCCTTTCGGTGCATGCTTTTCTGTCGGTTACCAGGTTAGCAAAAGGAAAATAAGTTAATTTAATAGTTTCCTTTGCTAAAGTTGTTATGACAGTTTATTCATGCCATTCTGAATACACCGAGCGTTTTGTTCATGGACCAAATTTTTGCTAAAGTTGATAACAGCCAAAAATGCAGCTAACTTGAGTCACCTCGAAAATTGGTTTATTAAATTTTTTATTATTTGATTTTACCTTACTTTTTTCAATTATTGTTGTATAAGTTGTGATATGATGGCCAAGTATAAGAAGATGGTCCTTGAGTAACAACTGAGATATGATGGGTAAGTACCAGAAAAAAAGTTCGGCAACCCTTACATTGTTTCAGTGCTCCGCGCTCTTAAATTTTTAATATTAAATTTAAAATTTTTTTTTAATATTATAGCCGTGTTAAATATAATAAAAATCACTAGAAGTGTTTGTTACATAGTTTAGTGATACAGTGTTATCTTGTGGCTTAATAAATATATTCATATTTGTGATTTTTAGTGCATTTTGATTTATTATATTCATTTGTTTTGTAGATATTAGAGTGTTTTCATTGTTTTGGTTTTCCCCGTCTTCTAATATAATTTGTGTAGTATACAAATAACATCTTTTTCTCCTAATATTAACAATATCCTTAACATAAAACATTTTAATTACGAGTTGCTTTCTCATCGGTTGTAATTTAACACCAAATGAGATAATAATTGATTGCTAGGTTGGCGGTATGTTTGGTCATGCGTTTCTGTTCGTGCCGCTGATGCCTTAGGTCAGAATAATGGCAGCAGATGGTGTAGAATAATAGATATTCAGTTTTACAAATTCTTCAAAGATACACTGGCAGAAGTAGCCAAGATGGGATTAAAGTTGCTAAATATTCAGAATAAATTTTCTGAATTATTTAATACATATCCGGACTTGGAAAAGTTTGTCGTATCATAGACTACGACACCAACACCAAAACGAAAGAAATCGTCAAAGAAAAATTCTCCCAAGTCGACGGAAAAGACATCTTCTGGTAGAACCTTATCTGCGGTGCCTATAATGGAACAAGAAACTATTTTGCCTATGGATTTAGGACCGTCTTCTGGTGGAGAAGAAACTATTCCTAGTGAAGTTAAAAAAGTGGTTGATACCGCTGCTAATAAACCGGAAGGACCTACGAATTAAATTTCAGCATTGAATGTGAACCTTCACACATCTAGTTGTCCTGCTTATGTCAGTGGTTTATTGACGGTGTTTATTGAAGTACAGACCGGGGACAGGCCGTTTATTCAAAGGTTGATGTGGCCTGTTCGTCGAGTAAAGGTGGGCCTAGGAAATTGACTGTCATTCCAGCAAGAAAGACGGTCTTTATATCTCGGTTTGCCCTAGACACCACAACTGACGAAATTGAATATTGTATAAAGTCGAAGTTGGAAGGAGACCTTGACTTGAATATTTTTAAATTTAAATCATCTTCTAATCATTTATCTTCATTCAAAATAAGTGTGTCAGAAGATATCTTCTGAGGTTGTTGACCCTGAATATTGGCCAGATAGGGTGCTAGTCAAGGAGTTTGTGCAAAGCAATAGCAGAAGAGAAAGATCCAACTTAGCCAAATTGCCAGCTAAGTCTCAAAACTCTTCAAAAAACTAGAAAAGGTATATAGCATAGCTTACCAAAATGTAAGAGGTTAAAATACTAAATTTGTTGATAGCTATGACTTTGATTTTGATATTGTTTTTTTCTGAGACATGGCAAAAAAGTGATATTTTGAACTCTAAGGTTCTGTGTAATAATTATATGATTTATAGGAAAGATAGAACTGAGAGAATCAATGGTGGTGTCTTAATTGCGGTTTCCTGTTGTCTACCTTCTGAACTATTATTTCTGATGAATTTAACAAATTTGGAATTTATTGCAGTTTGTGTTGTATTGGGAACTCAAAAACTTTTTATTACCTGTTCTTACATTTCTCCTTTGGCCGATTTTAATGTTTATAATGAACATTTTACTGTCATTAAAAAGATAATTCCAAACATGAATGAGTCTGAAATTATTTTAACATTAGGCGACTTTAACTGATCTTCTGTATCATGGCGTATGTTGCACTTACTCCTCTAACTAACAGCGATTGGTTCCCCGATGTTGCTAGACTATTGGCAAAAATGAATTTGTCACAGATTAATAATATTCTCAACCTGAATGGGAGGATTCTTGATTTGATTTTGACCAATGAAGCACGTTCATTTTAAGTTATGAGAATGCATCCTATTGCTACTCCGGAGGACAACCACCATCCTACTATATGCACGAGTATTTCATTATCAGTAACATTGCCTCACCAATCTCCACGTCCTTCTGGTGTTTCTTTTAGGTTTTGCTTCAAATATTATCAGTCGATTGGAAGGCTATCTGCAGTTGTAGTACTTCTGCCGAATTTGATTTTACTGTTAAGAAATTTATGACATATTAAATGAATTTGTATCTAAAGCAGTGCCTATGGAACCCATTGTTGTAGCAAAATCTACGCCTTGGACATCTATGGAGTTATGTAGATTAAAAAACATGAAGTGTAAATTATTTAAAAGATTCAAAAGAACAGGTCTAACTGCTGATTATGGTAGATATTCCTAGGCGAGACAACGGTACAATAACTTTTCCGAAAATACATATTCATTACGTTCATTTCACCCTGCAATTCCGTACCCTTACTGAATTTATTTCGTAAACCAGATAGTTCCTCCTATTTAAATTTTACACTTTTTAAATTAAATTTGCATCGTTTTAAACCCACTAGCACTTCTGGGCCCGAGGGTATTCCGAGTATATTATTGAAAGGTTGCTATGAATCCCTTGTCTTACCCTTATCTATCTTTCTTTTATTCATCATTGGTTTTTTTTTGAGGTACGGCCTAATGTTCATACACTCCAGGGTTAAGTATACAAATAACCAGCATAACACTATGTGGTGCGGTTTTCGCGCGGGAGAAGTGATTGTGCCGTATTTTTTTGAGGATGCCGGAAATATTGCGGTAAGTCATGGAAAATACACTTAAACGAGCACAAATGGTTAACAACGCTGACGGCAATCACACGGATGTCATTTTTACTACTTTACAGAAAAAATTGTAGATTTTCATCACTTAAAATTATTTTTGTATTTAGTAAAACGTTATTCGAACAATAAAATTTCATGACTAATTTTTAGCCAGTGCACATTTTTCCGTACTTTTTCCCCAGTATATTTAAATTTCATTCTCTCCTCCTTTTCAGAGAACGTGCTCCGAATGGATCGTATAATGGCGCGATTGGATCAATTATAAAGAAGGAATTGGATTTATGTCTAAGTGGATTTTTCGTTAAGGATTATATGGTGCCGGAAATGGATTTTTCCGTAGCCGTTTATGATGATCAACTGTGCATCTACACGCCCAAGGCCAAAAAAATACCCGAATCCATATTGCCCATACTCTCGGTAGGATATGATATTTGGTTGGGTTTCATTTTAACAGCCTTTGCGTGTTCTTTTATATGGGCCCTACTACGAAGCATAAATTTGCGCTTGAAAATCTCACGTGTTACTAAAGTAGCCGCCGGAAGTGATGATTTAAAAGAAAGCTACAAATGGCAATATATACGCATCCTGATGGATACGTGGGTGGTATGGGTACGAGTTAATGTCTCACGCTATCCGCCGTTTCATTCGGAAAAGGTGTTCATAGCATCACTGAGCTTGGTGAGCGTAATATTTGGAGCCATATTCGAGTCCAGTTTGGCTACAGTCTATATACATCCCATGTACTACAGCGATATTTATACCATGGCCGATTTGGACAAAAGTGGCCTATTTGTCATATACAAGTACACCTCAATGGGCGATGATTTGTTCTTCAGTGAAACTTCTCCACTGTTTGCCAATCTCAACAAGAAACTGCGACATCTGAAGGATCTTGATGCTGACGTCTTGAAAGATGTGGCCGAGAAAGGAGGTAAGGCCGGGGTGACACGTTATACCACCCTCAAGCTGGAATATTCGCGCTATATTGTCGCCAAAGAGGTTTGGGCGGTTCCCGAATGTCCCAAATACTATACCATATCTTATGTTTGGCCCAAAGATGCTCCCTGGGAAGATACAATTAATCAATTGTTGCTGAGAATGCAAACTGGTGGACTCATCAAAAAATACATTGCAGATATGCAGACCGATGTCGACATAAAGATAGCCAAAGAGCCCATTGTCAATACCGGAGGAGGTTTAAAAATCTTAACCATTGAAGATTTACAATTAGCCTTTTATGTGATTGTAGTAGGCTCTCTGATGGCATTAATAGCGCTTTTCGTTGAAAGAAGAAAACATGATGGAAAACGCTTGGGCGACATAAACTTATATGAGTAAAGCAACAACAAATAGAGGTCAAATGTATGTTTTTCAAAAACAAGGCAAAAATGTCACAATATTTTCATTCATACTGCAAATGCTGGGCGTTGGTTTGCCCTGGCCATAAACAAGTGATTTATTTAATGTCAACAACATTTTATTGTACAAATCAAACAAAAATCGGAAAAAGGAGATAAATAACTATATAAACAGTTCGTATTGCACAGTGTTTTAAAACATATTATATGTTATAATAAATATTTTGTTCGTATAACAATTAAATACGAGAACAATGCAGTCTGTCAGTCGAACAAGCCAAGAACATGCAATTATTTCATATTAATATGTATCTGTGACCCATTCTAAGCAGGACTGTGGTCAAAAGTGTTCGAGTCGGATTCCAGCATTTTTTTTTAAATTCGCATTCCGACTAAAAGACTTGGAGTATAGGCTTCTATTGTTTACTCTAAACTCTAGAACAGATTAGTTGTCACTATTGCATGTATAAAAACAATTTGGAATAATATACACGTATTCCAATGATACAACCGATTGTCGGTTGGGTACACAGCTATTTTTAGTAAAGGGAACTAAAACTATCGGTCAAAGAGACAAAGTATCGGTAACCCTAACTACTTAAGATGATTTTTTGAACCGACTTTGTACATGTATTGGCTGTTGTACATGTGTTGCTTTTTAAATTAGGTTTTCCTGACCATAAAAAATTGTAAACCAGACCAACTTGTGGTTAGTAGGATTTGTTTTTAAGTCTAATAAATTAATTTGCACAGGTGGAACGATTTTTTGCATCCAAATGGGTCACAAAATTAAATATAAAACTTAAAGTGTCCAAGTGGCGATTTGAAAACCAAGCTGTTTAAACCTCAATGCTTCGGACTTCAGCCTGTAAAGTGGCACAAAAGACCTCAAATGAATTTATATTTTTAAGTCTCAAAGGGGTTAAGTTTTCTTTGGATAGATGTTCTGATAAGCTTTACAATGATACCCATATTGCCCTGATAAGAATTTAAATATGGTTAAAGAGTATTTATTGTCAAGCTTGCAGGGGCCGTAAATCTAGAAAATATAAAAATAGTTGTTGTATTCTCAATATCTGTGATAAGAAATTTAATTTAAGTCTGTGTAACTTCACCATAATACGAGGGTTGCTATATATATTTTTGGCCTAACACTAAGCGTTGCCTGGCGCCATCTGACATTTCCATTGGAAAGCTTGACATTTTTAAGTACTCAGAACGTTTTGACATACGACCATCATTTGTGCAAAAAAAAAATGGAATTAACTCGTGAACATTTTCGTGCGATCATTTTCACAACTTTCGACGTGGATTATCACGACATGAGTGCATCGATGTACTTAAATCTTTCTATGGCGATGAAGCACCATTCTATAGCACTGTGAAAAACTGGTTTAATGAATTTAATCGTGACCGACGCTCGCTCAAAGACGAAGGTCGTGAAGATCGTCCAAAAGCGGCCGTTGCCGCGAGAGAACATTGATGCCGTGCGAAAACTGATAATGCAAGATCGTCATACCGTGAGATAGAGGCATCCTTGGGAATTTCTTTCACCAGCATACATTCGATATTGCATGACCACCTGGCCGTAAAAAAGGTTTGTTTTCGTTGGATCCTGCACAATTTGACAATCGCTCAAAAAAAGGCTCGTGTCGATTGGTGCAAAGAAATTTGAAAAAATACGATCGCGGTATTTGAAAATCTATGCGTATGAGCCCGAACAAAACAGCAATCGACCGTGTGGGTCCTTGAAGACGAGCCAAATCCAACGAAAGTTGTTCGTGAAAGAAGCACTTCGAAGCAAATGGTCGCCTGTTTCTTCGGCAAAACTGGTCATGTGGTGAATGTTCCGCTTGAACAACGTAGGACGTTCAATTCTGAGCGGTACACCACAGTTTGTTTGCCTGAAATCTTCGGAGAAATTCGAAAATCGAACAAAAAAGACGAATCATTGTGCACCATGACACTGCAAGCTCTCACACATCGGCTCAAACCAGCGCCTTTTTGACCGGCCAAAACGCCGAATTGATGGGTCATCCGCCGTACAGCCCTGATCTGGAACCCAATCACTTCTTTTTATTCCCGCACTTCAAGAAAAAATGTGTGGTCAACAATTTTCGTAGCCAAAAGACGCTGTTGAAGCGTTAAAAAACCATGTTTTGGAGATGTCTCAGTCGGAGTGGAAAAAGTGCTTCGACAATTGGGTTGAGTGCATCCAAAAGTGTATAAATCATGCTGGAGAATACATTAAAAAACAATAAAACCATTTTTGATGATAAATATTTGCATTTTCATTACAAGGCCAGAAAAGTATATAGCAGCCCTCGTATATATAGTTCAGCCTGTTTCAATATTCTGAAAAATATGTTTTTACAATTTGTTTGTTTTTATGGCTGTATCGTTTGGAAGCATTATTCGTCTGACCCAAGAAGCTTAAACTAACAGACCCAAGAAGAATTTACACCAGACACATATTTTTTTTTCTTATCTGTTGTCACTACCAATTATTGGTACCAAAGTAACATGTACCTACAAAAGGTTGGGCCATTAAAAATTTTAATCGGCTGTAAAAAAAAGTACTGATAATTTTTTCAAATTTCTGGTTTATTGCAATGATTGAACTTTGTCATTTTATATTGGAACACCATCCGTTTCCGCATTGCCCAATGGGCTGAAGATTGCTTGGCATTAGATGAAAAATGTTACCGAAATATCGTGTTTTCAGGTGAAGCATATTTTCATTTCTGTGGCTATGTCAGTAAGAAAAATTGCTGCATGTGGGGTTCAGAGAACCCATACGTGACTGTTGAGAAGCCAATGCATCCACAACAAATTTTGGGCTAGCGCCATCATTGAGACATTTTTTTTCGAAAATGAGCAAGGAGCTGCCGTTACCGCCAACGGTGAGCGTTATTGTTGCTTTGTGTCCAAAAATGCAAGATAATGACATTAATGCGACGCGGAAATCTCTTTGGTCTGTGGGCTGATTAAATCGGTAAAAATATACCAGATAATGTTTTGTTAAAACTACTCGAACTACTCGTTAGTGCATTTCTTGAGGAATCCTGCAAGTAGTCCTCCATATTTTCAATGAAAGAGATCCAATAAACATTCGTGACTTCCTTATTGTTGAAGCCCTGCAACCATGCCTGGTGAGTGAAGGCAGCTCGGAAGGTGTTCACCACAGCGATGGACAGTGGCGAACACCATTGTACGTTGACACACAATTTAATTTGGAAGGCCAGTAAGTAGCATACCAGAGTAGCAACCAGAAGGGCGTTGGTTCGAATTCCAGTGGAGACAAATCAAAATATAAATAAAACTGAAAATTAAGTTAAAGTAAGTAAAAAAAATTGTTTTAATACGAGGACTGCTATATATATTTCTTGCCTAATAATGAAAATGCGAATATTTATTATCAAAAATGGTTTTATTGTTTTTCAAAGTATTCTCCAGCATACACTATACACTTTAGCATGCGCTCAAACCAATTGTCGAATCACTTTTTCCACTCCGATGGAGACACCTCCAAAACATGGTTTTTGAACGCTTCAACAGCATCTTCTGGCGACGAAAATCGTTGACCTCGCATTTGTTTCTTGATGTGCGGGAATAAAAAGAAGTCATTGGGTGCCAAGTCAGGGCTGTATGGCAGATAACCCATCAATTCGACGTTTTGGACGGTCAAAAAGGCGCTGGTTTGAGCCGATAGGTGAGAGCCATGGTGCACAATGATTCGTCTTCTTTTTTTCGAATTGCTCCGAAGACTTCAGGCAAACAAATTGTGGTATACCACTCAGAATTGACTGCAGTTTTGCCGAAGAAACAGACGACCATTTGCTTCAGTGTTTCTTACACGAACACTTTTCGTTGGATTTGGCTCGTCTTCGAAGACCCCCACGGTCGATTGCTTATTTGTTTCGGGCTCATGATCCATTATTCGTCACCTGTGACGAACTTATAAACATCTTTTCAAATACCGTGATCGTATTTGTTTCCAAATTTCTTTACACCAATCGATACGAGCCTATTTTTGAGCGATTGTCAAATTGTGCAGGATCCAACGAGAACAAAGCTTTTTTAATGCAATATCGAATGTATGCTGGTGGAAGAAATGCCTAAAGATACCTCTATCTCACGGTATGTCACAGAACAATCTTGCGTTATCAGTTCACGCACGGCATCGATGTTCTCTGGCACAGCGGCCGTTTTTGGACGACCTTCGTCTTTAAGCGAGCGTCGGCCAAATTTGAATCCATTAAACCAATTTTTTAACAGTGCTTCATCGCCATACAAAGGTTTAAGTTCGTCGATGCACTCTTGTCGTGATTATCCACGTCGAAAGTTGTGAAAAATGATCGCACGAAAATGTTCACGAGTCCATTCCATTTTTTTGACAAATTGATTTTTTCAAGTCACTGTAAACAACACAAATGTAGGTCGTACGTCAAACGTAAACGTACTTATGCTGCAAAATGTCAAACTTTCCAATGGAAATGTCAGACGGCACCAGAAATATATACAGCAACCCTCGTGTTTTTGTTATGAATACGGACCTTCTGGTAGGCCTTCCGATAGAAAGGATCGTGAAAGTCCTTGCTCTGAAATCTAACCCTGTGTGAATTTTAAATATGAGTAAATGCGACAAGCATGCCTCCGAGAATCCTAAGAGCTCCTAGTAGGACTTGGTGGGCTTCCTTT
Organism: Hydrotaea diabolus; assembly: GCA_963513945.1. NCBI lineage: Eukaryota > Metazoa > Arthropoda > Insecta > Diptera > Muscidae > Hydrotaea > Hydrotaea diabolus. Next base: position 226,226,317 of record OY740716.1, on the reverse strand, counting down.
TCCCGCTGGGATACCACTGTGCACATTTGATATGTACCTTTCGTTATTAGAGTGTGTGAGTTTTACGGTTCACATTTCATGACAGCTAGGCAAAGAAACTAAAAGTGACACTATATACCAGTAATTATCTGCTGTCAATTGCAGTGCAAAATATCGGAAAGCAAATAAGAAATACTTATAAAAACAATCATAAAAATGTTAAGTTTTACTAATTAGTAAACGGAGTTCAACATTTGCGGACATGTTTGTAAGGACATTGACGACAACGCTTTTAATTCTATTCAATATTGGATTCATAGAATCTTGGAACCTGAATCCAATCCATGACATAGTTGTCAATACTTTTGATTGTATTCATCTACAACTTCGTTATCGAAACGACGAAACGTCTGACATTCACCAGTTGCTTCATACCACTTTTCAGTTGCCTTTGGAAAATTCAAAAGATCCGGATTTGCTCTCGAAGTCAGAGTCAAAATGTCGCCATAACATGTTGGAAGTAAGAGAAATGCAGGATTTACCAACTCTCTTCGAAAATAGAGCATCCAGAGTTGGGTTTCTTTTTCTTCTATTTGCAACCGAACCTAATTGGTCTGACGTTTTTAGTGTAGCAGAACATTACTGGTTAAGTTGGCAAATACAAAAAGTGTTTTATATTAGCCATGGACGCACTAGATTTTATCATCCATTTGTAAGAGATAGCCAAGGCAAATATGGTGCTATAGTAAATGCTGAGGAATATAATATAAATACTATATTTCACAATCTGAATGGGTATACAATGCGTGTTTATATCTTCGATTCGGTATTTTCGAATGTTATGGCCGATGGCGAGACTATGATGGTTACCGGCGTGAAAGGGCCCGATGGCAACGTGGCGTTTTTGCTGAGTGAATATTTAAATTTTACAATGGATTTGCAATGGCCAGATGATGATTTTTTTGGGTAAGTTAATCGAAATTGTATTTTAATTCACAAATTTTGGATTTAAATAGAAATTTATATAAATTGGCTAAAAGTGTCGATGACATGTGCTATAGGGTTGGCCATTTTTTTAAAATTGCATCGGCTTTAAATAAATACTGGTAATTTTTTAAATTTCTGGTTTTATTGGAAATGTTGAACTTTGTCATTTAATATAAGTAATGGAAGACAATATCATTCATAAGACTATCCCGACTGGCTCGGCAGTACCTCATCCAATTAACCCAATTTCTCAGTACATTTATTACTGTTTCGGGTCGAATCTCTTCAATGACAACTTCGATTTCATGTTTCAACGCTTCAATTGTCTCTGGATGCTTTGCGTAACATTTATTCTTAATGGACCACAGCTCCGAGGCGGCCAATTGACATCACAATTTCGGCTAATTATTTGATTTTAAAAACAGTGCGTAAAATATCGATGTTAAAACCAGATGTCGTCCATGTCATTCTCTTGAATTTTTGGAAACAAAATTCGTTGAGCATTGTGCGGTAACACTCACCGTAGAAGGTAAAGGCGGTTCCTTGCTTATTTTCGAAATGGCTTAATAATACCGCGCCAGCCCTAATTCCACAGCAAACAGTGACTCGTTTTAGATGCATTGGCTTCTTAATAGCCACGTTTGGGTTCTCTGAACCCTATATGCGAAAATTTTGCTTATTGACATAGCCACCGAGATGAAAATGATCGTCATGTGAAAACACAATTTTTCTGTAAAAGTTATATCCTGCCAAACAATCTCCAGCCCATTGGCCGAAGCGAAAACGCATCGGATGGTGTTCCATTATTAAATGACAAAGTACAAAAAAACCACAAATTTGAAAAAATTATCAGTACTTTTTTTACAGCCGATTTAAATTTTAAATGACCCACCCTATATTACGAACATTATAAATGGATTCCTAAAATATTTTTTCAGAGACGCTAAACGTCGTCATAATATAAACGATTTGAACAAAAAAAAACATATTTTTGAGGTGACTGCCCCTTTCCGAAGTGTTTGTTTCGGGTCAATCCGGTACATAAAACCGGCAGTCGAAGGATTGACCCCCAGGTCTCTTTCCTTCCTTCACCATGAAAACGAAGAAATCTATAGATGAAAAGGACTACAAAACAAAATATATTGTTGTTAAAACCACAACAACTTCGAAAATGTTCATTACACTTATAATGTCGAAAAGAAACTACATTTTCAATATGTGACAGGGCATAGAGAAAGGGAACTAGGGTAAAATAAATCAATTTTCATTTTTGTCTTTTTTTGATGTGGACAACTTCTGAGCATCGAATGAGACCGATCCCATGCCCCAGAAGTGTTCCCTCCCAAAGATATGCGCGTTTTATGAAAGTGAAGTCGACGATTCTAAGCGCAAATAAAAAGGTACCTAATATTTAAAATGGCTCTCCTGAACAAAACTTTTCATCAACATTTCACTTTTTTTTGATGTGGACAACATCTGAGCATCAAATGAGACCGATCCCAGTAGCGGAAAGGATGGTACAATTTATTAATGCTATTCAGGCTAACTCACCTACACGCAGAGAAAAGAAATGGTTAATTTATGTTCACGGTAACAATAATATGTTATCGCCAATAAAAGTATGTTCGTTGCAACCATAGTATTGTTTTTTTTAATTTTATTTTGACAATAGTATGATAGCGGCAATATAAATATTGTTAAAATGCAACAAAGGTAATATTAACTAATTTAAAATCCAAAATTAATATGGTCATGGCAACAATAATATGTTATCGGCAATAAAAGTATGTTTGTCGCAACCACAGTATTTGTCGCAACCACAGTATTGTTTTGTGCCCCAAAAGTGTTCCCTCCCAGAGATATGCGCGTGAAGGTACACCAAAGATACACGTATTTAAATCTTTAAAATGGCTCTCCTGAACAAAACTGGTTTTTACCCTTAGGTCCCTTTCTATTTTGCGCGTCACATATTAAGAATTGTCCTTCGCTGAAAGGCAATTCCAGTAATTTGTTTTATAAGTATAAATTATTGGCTTTAAATAAAAAATGGTTCACAACTTTTTTAAAAAAGTTCTGAAACAAACAAAAGGTTAACAGCTAAACCTGTTCAAAAACCCCATTGATAACGCAACGCTGTTGGGTACATTTTCGGGGAATTGAGAAACATTTTAAAACCTAACGGGAAAGCGGCATATATTTTAAAATATATGCCGCTTTTCCCAGATTCCAGTCCAGATTCAAGTCCGGGAAATTTTGTTAGTAAAACTTAAATTTCACCAATCAGCAGAATTAAATATTCCGAATTCCACGACAGTCGGTTTTATGTACCGGATTGACCTGAAGCAGCAATCTTCGGCCAGGGTTGTCACCCCGGTACTAGGTGTGCCGCTACAAAAGCAACAACTCCGAAAATGTTCGGCAATCACAGATTTGGCGACTTGAATCCAAATTCGATGATAGATATTCAGTATTAAAACATTAACAATTTCACATTGACATAACGAAGCTTCTTGTGATGATAATGTCGACATGAAACTACATTTTCAATATCCATGAAATATTAGGAATTGGCATGTGATTTTTTTGGATCCTTGGCTTTAAATTGTCCTTCGTCGAACGGGAATTTCGGTTATTTGTTAAATTAGTAATAAGCTTTATTTCACTTACGTCGAAGAGAGTGGAGAGGGTGCGTGGTTTATAGTGGCTGACGGGAGATTTGTATTCGTCTTCCTTTTAGTTGTCATTATGCATTGGACACGTGAGGAGAGGTCATTTTGTGCTGAAGCGTATTTTTCAAATACGCCCTCGTTCATTGCAGTGCAGCGTGCTTTTTCGTTTACGATTCGTAGTTCCCCCACGCGGACGTGTTCCTGGACGGCAATCAATTGTAAATTGGGTAACTTCATTGAGAACAGCAGGGAATGTTTCATGTGTACGAAGAAGACCTGAGATAAGGATTACAACACCATAAAACATCGAGAGAGTTAGAGCAGCAGTACGTACTGCAATCTCCGAAACGCTCACTTGCTCTTGGCATTTCCAGACCTTTTTTCTGCCGACTCTTAAGGCAATGCAATTAGAGGATAGATGGTTCCAACAGGATGGTGCCACTGCACACACAGCGAGGGTTACCATCAATTGTTTGAGGCAAATGTTTCCTGGACGGCTTATCTCTTTGGGGAGTGATGTGAACTGACCGCCACGCTCACCAGACTTAGCCCCATGCGATTTTTTCCTTTGGGTTTACCTGAAGTCGAAGGTGTACTCCAAACGTACCAACAACTTGGAAAACCTAATTAACTATATTGAGTCTGAAATTGGCAGAATACCAGTGGGCATGCTTGTTAGAGTTCTTGAAAACATCAGAAAACGTATGCAGCAGTGTGTGGATAGCGAAGGTCGACAATTGCCAGATACACTATTTATAACCATGTAATTTAAAAATTCCCCTACGGCTCAACATAATTAATATATAAAATAAATTTCTCTATGGTTCATAATTTGTTTATTTCATTGTCAACTAAGCAAATTACCGCGCAAATAAAAATAGAAAAAGGAGATACATATCTTTATACGTGGATACAGTACAATAGATCAGAGCAGTATGTATGTGCCGTATGTGTGGCAGTATGCTTACATATTATGACAGCCAGACAACGAGTTTGATAGTGACACTAGATACCATTATTTATCATTTGACACCATGTGGTGCAAAAGATTCGAAACCAAACAGGAGCAAGCCTATATAAAAAACATCACGAAACCGATAAGGACTAACAGTTAGTAGCCGTAGTTTAACACATACAGACATGTTTGTAAGAACACTAATAAAAATACTTTCCATTCTAATTAATATTGAAATCATACATTCTTGGAACCCAAATCCTATTCGAAAAATAGCCAATACTTTAGATTGTATTCACATACATTTTCGCAATTCAAAGGAAACAAGTGACATTTACACGCATCTTTATACCACTTTTCTTTTGCCTTTGGAAATATCGAAGACTGAGGAATTGCTGCTAAAGACGAACTTGAAATGTCGCCATCAAATGTTAGAACTCAACCATATGCAGGAACTACCTACAGTATTCGAAACTGGAGCATCCAGAGCTGGCTTCCTTTTTATCATATTTTCAATTGAACCTAAATGGTCGGATATTTTTATTATAGCCCAGCATAACTGGCTGAGTTGGCAAATACATAAAGTATTTTATATAAGCCAGAGGCGTACAAGATTCTATCATCCATTTGTGAAGAATAGCAAAGGCGAATATGGTGATTTGGTAGATGCCGAAGAGTACAATATAAATAATATCTTTTATAATCTGAATGGGTATCCTCTACGTGTTTACATCTTCGATTCAGTGTATTCGAATTTAATGGCCGATGGAGATACTATGAAGGTAACTGGCGTAAAGGGACCCGATGGCGAAGTGGCGTATCTGCTGGAAGAATATTTAAACTACACAATGGATTTTCAGTGGCCAGATGATGATTTTTTTGGGTAAGCAGTACAAAATAGGATTGTTTATTCACAATTGTCAATTGCATGATTTATAGTAAAAGGTTTAATTCTAATGAAGTTAGTTAAAATAAGTAAAAAAAAGGTTCAGTCGGTTGATGTGACTTACAAAAAACCTCACCCATATATGGATTTTATAATTTCTTACGTTCCGTACTCTATTGGCTGAAGCGCACCGATTATTTGAAAATGTCGTAAACGGTCGTTTGTGTGGGAGGTACTAGCATGGGACAGAAGAAAAATGTAAGCTACATTTTTATATGTGTCAGGCCAAAGGAAGTGTGACATAATGGGTCAGGGATTTTTACCTTTGGTCCAAATATCACAAGGACGTGTAAATATATAAAACTGTACAAAACAAAAATAGTAAAATTTCTGAAGTTGGCAATTTCAATTTCAAAATTTGTATTTTTTGATTTATTAAAAATTTTATTATTTGCCTACGTTCCGTTCTCCATTGGCTGAAGCGTACCGATTTTATTGAAATCTTGTAAACGGTCGTTTGTGTGGGAGGTAATAGAAAGGGTCAAGGTATCCACTCTTGTCTTATGCGCCTACAAAAATGAAATAAACATATTGTAGAATACCAAATTCAAGCCAAATTTATATATAGTTTGTGTAGAAGCTACAAGAAGGGGCGTGAAAGAAGCTTTATAAATCCATCTTGTGACTCCATCTAATTACTAATGCACAGTCGTATGAATTGTATTGAGATTATTATGCAATTACAAAAGGTGGCGGAACTGACTAGTTGCATTGGAGGAACCAGAATGGGGTGTGTCAACCACGCTTTTCGTCTGTGTGTGTATATAGCCGTTGTTGAAATATTATCAAGTTCGCAATGTAATCGAATATGTATGGTCTCTAACCGACATTTAAAACAGGGTCAAGCTACCGAAAGGGACTAGGAATTCAATTATTTGTTGTTTTTGTAGCGTTAACTGTGTGCCGGGGTAACAGTCTTAGGGCTAAGAATGGTTCTTCGGGTCAATCCGGTTCAAAGAACCGGCTGTCGTGGCCTTGTTATTTATGACAATTATTTGTCACAAAGTTTGCCTAATAAATCTGTTCTTAAGTATTGATTTTGAATTTGATCGTAAGAATACCATTGAAGATATTACACGTAACCCAAAAGTAGGCGGAATGTAGAATTGCATGGGAGGTACCAGAATGGGGTGTAGTACCCATTTCTCTAGCATGCGAGAACAAAGCTGTTTTTAAGGTATTACGGTGTTCACAATATGAGCGAATTTAATGCAATAGATATGTTGTAATTGTCAGTGGAACATGGTCATTTTGTGGGAGGTATCAGAAGGGGCGTGGCTAAAAGTCCAATTCTCTGTCAACAATTTTACCTTATATCTCTATTCTTAAGTATTGATTTTAAGCGAGATCAAGCAAATAGCAGATATTACAAGAATATTAAAATTTGTGTAGGAGGTACCGGAAGCGGTGTGGAAATATTGTCCATATTTTGGAAACATATTACGACGTGCAAAATGTAAAAACCAGCCGCACAGACGGACAAACGAACATGGGCCAAGTGACTAAAAAAATCATGAAACGGATTTTGCCAAACCATAGGTAGGGGCTATAATGCTTTTTTCGAATGATAATTACCTTCTTACTTTACCACCGTATAAATTACCGACTGTAACGCCATTTAAAGGGTTGTAGTCACATGCAATATTGGTTTAAACTGATCCCTTGCCAACTGGCAAAATCCTACTATTAAACTGTGAATTGAAATAATCACCTCCTACGACGAATCAAAGGAAATTCAGTTTACCTGGATGCGAAATTTAAGGAATGTGAATTTTTTCGCCATTAAAATGTGAACAGATCGAAGTAATAAAATATGATGACCGTTTCCGAAAATTCACGGATGGCGTATTTGTAACTTGGCCGATATCGTTGACGTCGTACCTGAAATCAGTGAGCAATTGCATTTTATAGAGAAGTTTGTATATGGCTTGGAGATTAATCTCTCACTCGTCAAGACACCGGCATTAAAGAGGTGGAAACGTGACATGTCATAACGGCGAAGAACATAATGTCTATGAACCGGAGAGATTGTCATATGATACCGGAGAGATTGCTATAATGCCAATTCTGACGCTTTTAAAAATGACGCAGTGTCCATAAAATCTTCGAATCCACAGATGGAGCGCAATTTAAAAAAAAATTCTCACAGTCGTAATATATAAATATTTTTCGGATTAGAGTAACCCCAAAGTACAAAAAACACTTTGTATAGTAAGACTCAAAAATAATTGCCACCTTACTCTATTCTTACTACTCAGGTTTGGTTTAATTAGCAGCCGTCCGAAGCATAGCTGTCCATAAGTAGGTCCCCTTGTGGTATTGTATACTTGTCGAGAAAAATTCGTCTTATACTATCTGGCCACAGCCTCCTTTATCCTTCAGCCAACCTGTTGCTATGATAAAGGTCGGGATCCGAGTAGAGGCAGAGGAGGAGTCTCAACAGGAGACTATTGAGCAGAGGAGATGCTGAACAGTCTCCTCTTCATTGTTACTCCCACAGAAGTCGTTGTATGTCAGACGCAGTCTCTTAGCGTGTACACACAAAGCAAATTAATTGCGTTTCGCGTTCCATGTTCATCCATACCAGGACAGTTTTTTTTCAACTGTACTGTTACCATCAATGTCCCTATGTCCAGGAACCCACAGAGGGAACTCGAAGACTGTCTCGCTATTGCCTTTAAAGACATCCGCCGTTCTTGAACAGTTCGCAAAATGGTGTACAGGGATCTTATGACCGCCCTGGCATAGGACTGGACTTGCCGCCCTGCAATTCCCCTGACCATGATTTCGTTCTGAACAATGCTTCAATAGACCGCTGGTTTCAGGGACAATTAAATTCTGCAGTTCCGAGTGGAGACCACATCCAACTTCTCTTAGTGTCTGCGTTCCGTCATTGTATACTTGGATTACATTTTCGTAGGAAGCGTAAGTCTATCACGTAGTCCGATTCACCCGGCATCTTCGTCGCAAAACCGGGATTGTAGATAGGTTTCTTATATCCCAAAGTACTGGACTATCCGATGTCCATTTTTCGGCTTGAATAATGCTACTATAGTCCGGTATATAGAATGACTGTTTCAAATTCAGCTGATTCGAGTGGATACCACATCCAACACCTCTTATTGACTTTGTTAGTGTATATTTGAATTACTTTCTCCGTGAGGCTCAGGCCGTTTCATCCGGTATGCTTAATGCAAAACCAGGATCGAAAATAGGTCCAGATGTCAGATAGTAAAAAGAAAACATACATTTACTACATCCAAAATTTCGGCATGGTTAGTCCTTGTATTTCAATTTCACAGTGGCGCCAAGTCGCATGACTGTGTTCGCGGCCACTCGCTTTGCCAAAATATCTAGCGAACGCCAGTTATGGATAGTCATCGGATGCTTTAATGTAGTCGTTCTAAGCGCACATCTTATTATTATTGCTACCGTTGTCATCGAACGTTTAAATCTGCTCTGGAGATTCTCCCTCTCTGTCCCCAAAAACTAAACAGCAGCCCCGTAGAAAATAATAGGTTTGACAACAAAAATATATTTATAAGTTTTTAGGGCCCATTTCCCAGTTGAGGGCAATGTCTTTTTTGCAACAATATAAAGCAGTTGCCGCCTTAATGGTCTTGTCCGTGTGTTAAGGTTCCATTTTAGTTTACTTTCCAGCACCAGATCAAGATATTTGGCACTATTGGATAACGAACGGTTATCCCCTGGATCGTGAGATTAACAAATTTAGGAATATTGTATCGCCAATTCTGTAATTACTTTAGCGCAGACTCCAGTGCTGCCGAGAGCATCACATGATGCTCTTTCGAGTGCCGCCGAGAGTATCATAAGCAGTACGTCAAACTTAAAAACGATTGCTAGCTTATTTCGTGAGTTATCGTGCGAATCAGTCCCACAGACAGACATGGCTCAAATGGCCTTAAAGTCATGAAACGTATTTGGCTAAAACATATGTAGGGTCTAAAATGCTTTTTTTAATGCGTTACATTTTTTGTTCGTACCAAAATATTTTCAACAAAATTTTAGGTTGCGAATTACTTTATTTGACATAGTCCTAGAATTAAAAAGTTAATATCTGTAAATTATACTTTTTCAAACGAGATGAGCTCATATTATGTTTACAGTTACAAAAATTGATATTATAAAATTGATTATAAAATCCCATTCGTTTCTTCTCTTTTTATCTTCTTCTCATAGAGCTCGCCTAGAAAATGGTTCATTCAACGGCGCCATAGGGCGTATGTTACGCAATGAAACCGATATAACACTGACCGGGTTTTTCATCAAAGACTACTTAACACGCGACATGGACTTTTCCGCATCTGTGTATATGGACAAACTCTGCTGTTACGTGATTAAGGCCAAACGTATACCCTCATCTATATTACCCCTGTATGCGGTTCATGAAAGCATATGGATGGTCTACGTAATTGTTGGCATGATTTCATCGATTTTTTGGATGCTTTTGAGACGGGCAAATCTAAGGTTGAACTCCGAAGAATTGAAGCTAATAAAAACCATGCGTTTCCATTGGTATGGCATATTTACAGATACTTGGGTCTTGTGGGTGCGCATGTCTATACAACGCTTCCCCCCTTCGAATGCGGAGCGTATTTTCGCCATCTCACTCTGCTTGGTGAGCGTCATAATAGGTGCTATAGTGGATTCAAGTTTAGCGACCGTCTATATAGAACCACTTTATTATAAAGATATCACCAACTTGGCTGAACTCGAAAAGGCAAACTTGAGAATATTCTATAAACACGCTGCCATCAGAGACGATCTGTTTACCGGCCACAGCTCGGAGATATATCAACGATTGGACAAGCATATGATGTTGGTGGGAGAGCCCGAGGAACGCTTAATCAATATCATGGCAAAGCGTGGTGGTTTTGTGGCAGTCACCCGTGCATCGTCTTTAGATTTAGTAGATATTTACTACTTTATAACCAAGAAGGTCTTTATGATACCCGAATGTCCGAAACTCTATCACATAGCGTTCCTTCTGGGCAAACATTCACCCTATGAAGAGGCAATAAATATCGGTCTAATGAAATTTCTAGCCGCTGGTTTAATAAACCATTGGATAGAGGGAGAAAAATTCAAATCTCGCAGTCGAATACACCTGTTTAAAGATTATGTGGCTGAAACAGAAACTAAATGGAAAGTATTGAATATCATCGACTTACAATTGGCCTTCTATGTACTAGTTATCGGTATAATAGTGTCGACGTCGCAATTTTTAGGAGAATGTTTTTACAATTCATACAAGTTGAGAACGAAAAAATAACCACTAAAAATATCACAGATCTTACCTCGAAAATTAGATGTTATTCCTGTACTAGTGCTAGGGATATTTGCGTTGTTGGAAGATGATTGAGAGGTGTTTGCTGGATTTGAACGACTAGAACTGCTGATGGCAAAGTTGCCCGAATCTTCGCCCGATGAACCGTTTGCTGAATCTACAAGAAAATAAAGCATTAGCTATGCAGCTTAATAGTACAAATGCTCAAAAACAAAGTAAATTATTAAAACTGCATGTATGTATACAGAAAGTGGATGCGTTGATTATGAAATAAAAATGTTTTAATTTTATTATATGGGGATTTGGAAATCCTATTACTCAAACCTTGAATATATTAAAATCTGCAATTTAGAGACTCCTAATCAGTGAATAAAGTAAACTTATATATTCAAAGAACTGAGATTTGCATGTAGGAGAGGGAAATTCTGTTTTAGTTTCCCTCTAGCAGAAACTCTTAAGTCCCCAGTGCATGACCTATTTGTATATATGTACATGGATGTGTAAATGTAATGTCCTAATGTTAATGTTCTTTAATTTTTGCAAATAACGTTAAATGTCATTTACTTTGGCATCCATGTTGTAGACAGATAAAGAAACAGTTGACAACAAGCAATATAAGTTTTACGATACAGTTCTGAAGAACGCTCACACCTCCGCCATAACAAAAGCACTCCCTCCCTAGACTTTTTTTCATATTAAATTTTTATATAAAAACTACGATTATGTAATTTTATCTATCTATTATTTTATCAACTTATGTGATTGTTTTTTGGAATGAATCATTTTAAAAATAATAACTTCAAATTTACAAAACATTTAAGCCCACAAAACTAGCCGGCCAAAACATTAGCACCCCCTTAAGTAACATTAAAAAATATTACTACGCTTCTGACATTTGCTATATTTGTTTAGAAAGAAGAATTAGATGAAAGTTGCGTGTATAAAACTTTTTTTATAGTTTATGATCAGATCAGCAGAATGCCAAGAAACAAGTATCCGAGTCAGTTTTGAATCAAAATTATCAATGACTGAACGGCTAGCTTATCACGACATCAAATAAGAGAGAAATATTCGGTTTATTGAAGTTATTCTAGACTGATATCAAAGTTTTTGCAAACAGGTCGTAGTACTAATCTTAATTGCTTGTTGATACCCTGTTATAGTACGTAACATAGGATGATCCATCAATGATTTATTTTTCAGAACAAAAAAAAAATATAAACATTCAAATCAAGTGTGGAATCTTTATTGGTAATTTGAAAGGACATTTTTTGGCATTTATTTATTGAATATAATTTCCTTCAAATGTTTGCTGCCACTACGCCTCAGGGTTTCCATTCTGAGGGTTCAATGGCTTTAATGACACGCGTAATGTATGGCTTTAATGACACGCGTATTGTTGGCTTCCAAAAACTGAATCGTAGCTGGTTTGTCAGCATAGACTTTGGACTTTACGTAACCCCACAGAAAAATGTCTAAAATATCACTCGATCTAGGCGACCAACTCACCTGTCCAAAACGTGAAATTAGCTGCATTTCGAAATGATCTGTCAATAGATCCATTGTTTGAGCAGCTGTATGACAAGTGGCATCGTCCTATTGAAACTAAGTGTCGTCAAGATTACGGGCTTCAATTTCAGGTAGCATAATGGCGCGATAGCGAGCACCATTTACGGTTACGTTCCGGCCATCATCCACCAGCTTATAAACCGCACCAAATCGTAGTTTTCTCTGGGTATAATGGCACCTCTTCTCTTCTTGTTGCTTTTCAGCCCAAATGCGGCAATTTGGTTTATTGACTTTGCCGTAGAGCCAGAAATTGGCCTCATCACTGAACAAAATTTTGGTCGAAAAGAGCGGATCCTCCCATTTCTCACCGAACGATCATTTCCATAATACAGTTGCCAACATTTGAAAGTAATTATTTTTAAAAATAAATGCCCTAAAATAAATGACTCAAATAAATTTAACTTAACTTGCTTTGAAATAAGTTCAAATATTCCCATACATTCTTCGGTGGCCCCTTCTTTTGGGTAAAAAATGGCCTCATGCCCAAAAGAAGGGACCACTGAGGTCCCGTTTTTTGGTCAATGCGACCAAACATAATAACAGCTAAATTGTTAAATAAATCCAAAATTTGATTAAGTGAAATTTGCTTTAAAATGAGTGTTCATATTGACTATTGATCGGACGTTTTGACCATTTGGGGACACCCTGTTTGAACTGGATGGCTCCCTGTGTTATAGAAAGCCAAAGTTCACTAATTCTAACTACATACTAATAAGTTTGAGAAGTATTTTAATGCCTGTAACATTTATAACTATTAAGTGATTTAAACGATTTATTCATTGTAGTACTACCTGAGGAAAGACAAATAAAAACACATAAAAGATGTTCCTATTTTTAGTGTTATAAAGATATACGCGTATTAACTGATATATAAACATCTATTTTTTAAAAAAAACCAAGCCGGCAGAAAATGCTATAAAATTAACCTTGTATTGTCAATACACGTATAAATAGCATGTGAAAGGATTCTTTCAGTTTATTCAACTCGATTTGTAGTGAAGAATTAAGCAAATTTAATTTTATTTAAAAATCGCACATTTAAATTAAATATTTTTTTACTTTTCGTGAATCTTTAGTAAACAATACATATATGTAGTTTTATACTTAGTCTGGAATAATGTGCTTTAAGAAGTTTCTAACCTAAATCCAGCACTGTTGGGAAATTGATCATTTTCAGAAATAAAAATCATTTGTTGAGACTGAAAAAAAGTTCCACGCCCTTTTTCGACTTTTTGATTTAACATAATAGATGGAAACATTTTGAAGATTGTGGCAAAATATTTCTGATCCAGCGCATTAAAATGTCAGAAAAGCTTATTTCGTCAAAAAAGGCAAATTTTCATAAGAATTATTCCAATTTGTGCAAAATATATCCATAGACTACCAGCGATTTCATAAGTTAATTTTTTTTAATACTTATCAATCTCAATATACTAAAGTGTGATGATTCATTGAATATGAAGATATGAGCTGCTAAAATATCAACTTATAAATTTTCATAGCATCTCAAGAGAAGCAAAAAACAATATAGAGTCTTAATGAATGGTTTAATACACGACGGCACATTTATTGCTGATAAAAAATATTTAATATTTTTTGCTATGTCTGTTTTATGTATGAAACGTCTTTTTGGTCTCAACAATTGTGATGCAAAAATTGTGAGCCACACTTTTTTTCCTCTTTTGGGGTTTTTAGAACAAATTTTAAGAAGACATGTGAACAATTTGGTATGTTCGGCTGGGCCAAAGCTTTTATACTCTCCACAACGTTTAGCTTTTTATTATGGATTTAACAGTACCTATCGTTGTTAGTAGGGTTGTTTTATCTAAAAAACATGTTTGTATTTAAAATACATGGTTTCAGACAAGTATGACATTGGTAATAAACGGTTGCTGATAGTTGTTAAATTTTCAAGTTAAGTTCATGTTGGAAATCTTGAACCTGGATTTTTGGATTCGAAATTAAATTTTATTGTTTTTAGGTACCCTATCGTCTTTGTTTAGATATTTCCTCAAGCTCTAGGATCCTTGGACGAAGACCAAAAATTAAGAGAAGCGGAACATTTAAGTACTTATGAGGGTATACGTGGACTGACCGTAAATGTAGGTATAACTTACAAATAACAGAAAATTTTGATTCGTGACGAAATTTCATCGTTTTTGGCAACGGATCTATTGGTTAATAACCAGAACATGGAAAGCTGGTTTGGGTAAGCTGAACATGTACCATGAAGGTGGTGGTCTTTTGTCAAAATTTGCTGCGTAGGGCTTCTTGAAAAATTGAAGTTGTTAAAAAAGATAGTTTTTGTTTAAAACGTACTTAATTAGAGTTTTGCTATTCGGTCTTCGTTATAGTGGCTTAACCAACAACAGCACTTATGTTTTCAAGAGACCGCCAGAACGTTGACACACAGGAGTCTTACAGTTCATAACCGACCCAGTTCATTCAATTTTTTTTTTGACCGCTCCTTATACCTGGTTTCCCGGGGTATTTTTTTGAAATTCCCGGTAAATTCATTATTTTCTATAACCAGAATCATGACCTTACCAATTGGCATTCGATTGTGCCAATGTTGGAAATGTTTTTACTTGTTAAAAATCTATAAAAAAAAACGTTCTTAGTGATTTAGAAGAAATTGTGCTTTGGATTGAAGATACTAACAGATCAATTAAATATTTTAAAACCAATTAAATCAGCTGTGGATGTGCTATATGAGGTTTTTAGCCGCCGAAGCAATATTAACTAACGGTCATACAGCTTTGGGTAAAACAAATTAAGAAGCTTAATAGAACCGCTTCAAAAAACATACTTTTAAAATGAATTTAATTCAATTTTACTATTATTGTTTACTTTGAAACATATATTTTTTTAATGTTTTTTGTGTCAACTGCAGCTTGTATATTTGATCTAATGAATTAAAAAATAAAATTAAAATGGTTTGTTTTACCGTTTTCCCGGAAATAAAAAAAGAAACTCAACACCGGCTAGAAAACTCTATAAAAAAGTACTTTTATATAAAAGTACTTTTCTCCATTTTGTAAAAAATTGTCTTCTTTTAAAATTTGGATGCAAGAGTTTTCTAGCCGGTTAATCCGTGTGCAATGGAGGAATCTGTTCTAGAATAAACTAAACATTTGTCATAAAACTCAAATTCATAAACTTTAAATTTTAACAACATTCAAGATAGTCTATTATATAATGAACCTGCAGCCACATCTTATCACGATTGATATTATGGTTCTGACCAATTTCGTAAGAAGCTTTTGCATTTTTAAATTCCAATTGAAAAATGTCCTCTTCTAAAGGGTTTATGGCCCTTCAATAGGACCAAAGTTCAATTGGTTTAATTTGAGATATTCAAAAATCAACTTGTCCGTAGATTTTTTTACAATTAGGTATTCAATAGCTGCGTCCGAACTAAATGAGTTTAACGTTTAGTGATATGAGTTCAACTTGTCCGTCAACTAAATTATTTTACAAATAGACTTTCAATACTTCGGCAATCACAAAATAACAAACGATCCCACGACAGCCGGATCGACCCGAAGGAGTCGATCCGACAAAGGGCAAAGGGCTGCCACCAAACAACAAACAGGCAAGTGTGCAACCATCTAAGTTCAAATAAATTTCCGTGGATGTGATCAAAATCAAGTAACATGTAATGCTTTAAACTTCCTTTTATTGCTGTAGGGGCAATTTATTATTGTAATCATTGTTTAGATCCAATTTGTCTTATGCAACATATTTATAAAAAGTTTGCTAATGAATTGCAATAAATTGTGCGATTAGTGGAATAATCTACAACGATTGTGGGCCAGTCAGCAGACCCCAGGATTAGCTTTTCTATTCCTTAGATAAACAAATCCCACTAAAATACCTATAAAATATTGAGATGCACCTTACAGTCGATACTCGACTTATCCCTTACAAGCCTTAAAGCTCTCTACTGCTACAGTTTGAAAACTCAAGAAAAAAAACCTTGAAGTGGATTTTAAGGAGGTCCATTGGAGTGACCTATTTAAGTAAAGCCCTACCACCGGAGTGCTCTCTTTGGCACTTTCGATGCGCTTGTTAAAGCAAGAATAGAGTATAACAAGATCATCCGATTTCTGAACGAATACTACATTCATCGAAAGCAACGACAATGCAACATTAGGTCCGGCGAGCATTAAGTCGACACTATGCACAAAACCCTTTTCCGATACCCTTTGTCCTCGCTGATTGTGTCACTTATAATTTAACTCATCCTTCTGGGAGAGGTTGGCCAACAAAAGAATTCAGACACACTTAATGAAGAAACCTTTAGTGCATCAAATCTTTTTAACATTATTATTGATTTGTGTCCATTTGTCATTTGTTCATACATATATAGAACGAGCTCTTATACGGGATATTATAGATCTTAATAATCTTAAGAATACAAATTATATAGCTCAAATGTTTATGTTTGTTAAGGTCACCTCGTGCGATCTCAGAACCATGTAAAAGTTATTCTACAAAATTGATTAAATATCGCTTAGAAAGGATAGAAATGCTGTTTTGTAGCTAACCACCCAACTGTGTTAGTCATTTATCTCAAGATTGGATGTTTAGTGTCTTAATTAGTTAATATTAAAATATAATGATGTAATATTTACCAGTTTTCATAGGAGACTTCGTAATTTGAACTGTATGGTGACTTGAGGAAGCAGCCATTGCTGCAGCAGCAGCTTTCGAAGTCGAAGGTTCTTCATTGTTGTTATTATTGTTACTGCTGCTACTACTGACATTGTGTGGATTGCTAACATGATCGGGCCTTCGCTTAGTAGAATGCCGATTATTGTGTTTCGAACTGCTTGAACGAGGATTATTTCGGCCATTCACAACAACTACCAACTTATGGGAGCGTCGACTATCAAGTGTTGCCCCTTTGATGGCCAAACGCCTTAAGGTATTGCGTTTCTTTGAGATAAGGTAGGCTATTCGATTCGCTGGCTTTTGTATCTGATTCAAATTGACTTTAGGCTTTTTCGCCTTTTTGCTGCTGCGCTGGTGACTTTTCGTTACTTTTCTTCGTGTAACCGTTTGACGCTTAGTGTGATGTGACCTCTTGCTTTTACTAACGGCTGAGGAATTATTTTCATTATCACTGTCACTGTCTGAAGAACTACTGGACGAACTGCTGCTGGAGCTGCTGTCACTACTGCTACTACTACTGCTGCTACTGCTACTCGAACTGCTTTCACAGCTGGATCGTGTAACAGATGTAATACTTCGTTCTTCGTCTTGTGATGCCTCCGATGAACTGCTGTTGGTATCCCAACCTTCAATTTCCTGTTGTATTAACGAATCAAAAAATGCCATCATTCGGGGATCTTCATTGGTATTTTCACTGCTGTAATCATGGGATAAATGATGCCAATTTTCTGGCAGAGCCATTGTAAACAGGTTGTAAGGAGAATATAGTTCACGCGGATTGTCCGAACAGCTTGCCTCCTCCATCAGTGAACCGGACCAATTGTGTTGAGAAAATGGACTCCAAATCTGAAAAATACAAATAATAAAATAATTTAAGTAATGTCTAACAAACAGGGGGTTACGTCTAAAATAAAAAAATAAGACAATTCAAATAGGTATTTTTGTATAAATAATAACCCTTTTTAGTATGCTTTGGTTCTTGTAAATGGTTTGATTTGCTACAACAGCTTGGTCTTACCTTGACAATCTTCTCTACGCCTGATGAAGCCAACAAACATTTTTGCCGGTTGTAGCGAACTTGATTGACTATAGACCGGTGACCATATAATACCATTTGTGTGGTTTCCACCCATTGTTCGGTAGCTTCAACTAAAATAAATGAAGTATCTTTAAGTAACCCATCTTTCTCAAGGCATGTTCAACAATTCTTAGCTTACAATCGATATCTGATAAACGCCATACGTATAGATTGAAATCATCTGATCCTGAAATTACCAATTCATCATCTTCGCCAGCGAAGGTGCAACTTTTCATGGTGCATGAATTGTAATAGTTGCTATGATAGAATGTACAAATTCTTTCCGGAGAATTGACACTATACAGTATGGGCGTCAGGCGGCGACGCAAGCCCAGAATCAAATTGCCGGTCCGATTGAAACGTACGCTCATGCAGCTGCGCAGATTTCCCAGATTTCCATATTGTATGACAGGCCTTAATGAAAAACAGAATGTACCAGAATATTACATAAATACATCGATCAATCACGAGCGTTATATACTTACTGTTTCGGTTTACGTATATCATATAGGGCAGCTCCTCGCTTTGAATTGGCCGTAACCATTAGATGACTCATTGTCGGATGAAATTCCACTGCATGAAATGAGGACGATAGGGAGGCAACCACTAAAGGATCGGCCGGATCGGTACGCTGGTCAAACAGGAGCACAACTCCATTTTCAGAAGCTGTAGCAAAAATGCTATCATTTTGAGGATCAATGGAGAGGCCATATACGGGTTCTTCATGTTTAAAAACATTATCCAATTTGCCACTGAAATAAAAATGTTTGCACTTATTAGAATCGCAAGTAAAGGCATTAACAAAACACTTTAATTACGTTTCAAAATCATGGGAAATAGCTAAAGCATCATTGCCGCCGGATATCAATTTACGATTTTTGCTATCAAAACCCAAACAAAATATATTGCTAGACTGTTCGGTGACCAATGATCTGGGAATCGAAGTACCAGCCAAGGAATTTTCAATGTCCCATATCAGTACACGTTTGTCATCTCCCCCTGAAATGCAAAAAGAAAAAACATTGGGTTTATTTATTTTTTGGATAACACGTTGTAATCATTACCTGAGGCCAGATATTGACCGCCATGTGAAAATTCGATAGCATTAACGCAGCCAAAATGTCCCTTCAAGTCGGTTTTAAATAGGTTTCTGGCTACACGTAAACGTTCACGATATAGACGCGCTGCGAAGCATTTAGGATTTCCGTGCACGTTACAATTACTTTCTCGTTGTAACAGCTGGTGGCTCAGGTTCGTCGTTGTCTCTGTTGCATCAAACATTTTGTAGTCAATGGCAATATTTTCGTAATTACGATACGATTGAGTGATAAAATGTTTTTCTTTCTTGAACTTTTCACGTTTTAAAAATATATACCATTTCACAAAATGTTCATAGTTGATTTTTTATATTTTCACTTTCCATAAATGTTATTTTGTTGGGAGGTTTTCCCATTGGTATGCCAAAATACATTTCTAGTCGTTGGGGAATCTGGAAACATATTATTTTAAATTTAAAGTTTCAGTTTAGAAATTACATTATTATTTTCGGCTTAATTCAGTTTAATGTTAAGAAACACTAAAATTTGCTCATTTCTGACTATTTTAATAACCTCCATCATTTACTTTGTCATTCCGTTTGCAACAGCTCGAAATACTTGTTGGATACCAAAAAAGCATAAATTCTGAATGCCGCATTAAGCATTTATTCAGATCGTCCCATTAAAGTAAGATGACTGATATTTTGCAGAAGTATGTTTAGATGATTTGGTATTAAAAATAGACCATGTCGGTCGAGAGGTTAAAAATTTTCACACACAAGGAGTGAGTCAGCCTCCGAAAAAGTTACTACATTTACAATAACTAAGTTCCCGATGCCTGGAAAATGGACAGAGTGGCACTGCTACTAAAGACAGGCAAAGGCGCAAGCAAAGGGGAATCGTACAGGCTAATATCCTTGCTTCGCCAGTAGCAAAGACGCATGAAGCACTGATGTTCCCCAGAAGGTGTTCACCTTCCATGTACTGATCATCAGCATTAGTTCTGGAAACCATTTCCATACGTATAAGTCGCGGCCTTAACCAGATAATAAAATCAGCTAAATCATCTTTTTGTTCGTCTATGCCGAATCTTATAAACGATCTGCCGCAAATTCGCTACTGAAATGTCCCCTTTTTGGCACCTTTGGCCCATGTGTACGGCACCATTCTTAGCTAAAACTTCAATATAATTTGATATTTGAATTCCTAGTGAAATTTGTTTTAATTGGGTACCATTTTAAAAATACTGGCAGTTTTATGGCCACTACCTTCCACCCATCCGAGCCCAAAGGCAGATCTTGTAATCACATTAAATGAACTTTAAATGACAAAATGTCCCTGTTTACTCGAATTAGTGGAAGTTTTTTATGCCCAAAAGGGGCTGATTTAGTTTTGAACATATTTATTCTCATATGCTGTTCAGCTTAACGACGGTTGGCACGCACTTTGTCCTCCAAAAGGTCTTATGCTAAATTTGAGCAACATGAATCTGATATGTAGAGATAGGACCTTTTATCCGCAGATGAACAGGCTGACGGACATCATTAAATCGAGATTCAAAAGATAACAAGAGCTTAAAATTGTGGTTATTTGATGCATATTTTGTTAGCTTTAGACCTTCTTTCTAGATTTTTTAATATGCTTTTGTGAGCATTTCATGCATTTTTACATCGATACATAAAACTGGAAGATTTTCTTATGTAAAATAGTAGTAATGTATATTATTCTCCAGGGATTTAAAAAAGTCTACAGCTGATGTTGGTCAAAAACAATATTCATTGCAATTTTACAGATTTTTTTTTTGGATATGAAGTTTGACATTCTTTTTCACATTTTTAGTGCCAGGTTTTAAACGAAAATGATTTCTAAAATTGCCAACTACTATTAATCACTATTTGAGAGCATAATTTAACATATCGACTTATCTCTTCTACAAAAACATATATTTTTTTACTTTTCCATGTAATGGGTGTTCCATCTAGAGGTATTTTTTCAGAACAAAAAAAATATAAAAATTCAAATCAAGTGTGGAATTTTTATTTGTAATTTGAAAGGACATTTTATGGCATTTATTTTTTGAAAATAATTACCTTCAAATGTTGGCAATAAATAGTATTATGGAAATGAGCGTTCGGTGAGAAACGTAAAGATCCGCTGTTTTCGACCAAAATTTTGTTCAGTGATGAGGCCCATTTCTGGCTTAACGGCAAAGGGCTTAAGAGCAACAAGAAGAGGTGTCATTATACCCTGAGAAAACCACTGTTTAGTGCGGGCTGGTGGAATCATCAGTCCATATTTTTTCAAAAGTGATTGTGGCCGGAATGAAACCGTTAATGGCGTTTGTTATCGCGTCATGATATCGGACTTTTTGGTACCTGCAATTGAAGCCCGTAATCTTGACGATATTTGGTTTCAACAGGACGGTGTCACTTGCCATACAGCTGCTCATACAACGGATCTATTAAGAGTACCTTTCGAAGAGCAGCTAGTTTCACGTTTTGGACCGGTGAGTTGGGTCGATAGATACCTGGAGGTCAGTTGAGTGGGCTTGGCCGGACAATTAAAGAGTTGCAGCACGGGACAGATGTCCAAAGCTTTAGCCTCAATTCGTGCTAATAAAAATTGAGGCGACTGCACCCTCCAGATCTTAGCTGAAATCTCCTGGGCATGTTTCCTTAGCACTACATTTACACTATATGGATACTGCTGCGACTTTATCGGCGTGAATGTTGTTCTGACCTACCTGATAGTTTTGATGATCTAAAGGTTCTCTATCACAATACCGCGACTGCCGGTTCTATGTACCGGATTAACCCGAAGCAAACACCCTTCTGCCTGGGGCAGTCACCTTAACAATATGTGTTTTTTGTTTCTTCTGCTATTGATTACTGTCACCGAAATCTAGAAAAACAAACAATTTCTTGAAAGTTTTGGCTCCACGCAATTTTACAGTGGAATCGATCCAAGCCCATTTTTCATGCTTGAAATTCGTGTATAAGTATACTATTTACATACGTATGTATGCGCTTGTTTGGGCCCCAAAAACAAGAACGACTCGACCATCGTCGGGACTATAAAGCGTTGGTAACGATCACTGTCACCAAAGTTTAGGTAAAATTCTTCAGATCAGGAATAGAAGACAAGGTTTTTACAAAATGGCAAAGTGACACTGCTTTTATCGCGATTTCATGTCGGATTCGGAGTACTTGTTAAAAGGAAAGCTGAACACTTTAAGACCAGGTTGTCACCAAACGTATGCGAACTACGGTTTAAAATCTCACTTTTCAAGTACCGCCCTAAAAAAATTGCCCACAAAAATACAATTCACCTTTACCACCTCTGCGGAGACTCCGCATTCAGAGCCATCTATAGATTCTTTTTTACACGTGTGTTGATTTGTAAAAAACTTGTCTTCTTCTAAAAGATAGCTAGTTAGTACTCCCCTTGACAAGGATGGAATCACATACAGATCGGGATAGGCACAGACAGACAAGTCCCGGTCGTCCATTTTCCCAATCCCACGACAGCCGGTTCTGTGGACCGGATTGACCCGAAAAGCAATTCTTCGGCCAAGGGCTGTCACCCGGCACACAGTTGCCGCTACAACAACAACAACCAAAATAAACAAACGAGCCAAACATTCTTCTAATCTAGAGAACGAAAATCTTTATGTAATCGTGGTGTGTGGTCGTCATTTCGTTTTACATAAAACTACAGTTATCGTAACTTTATTACGAGGGTTGCTATCTATATTTCTGGACTAGGCAACACTAAGTGTAATCTGGTGCCATCTGTCATTTCCATTGGAAAGTTTGACATTTTTTAGCATAAACGTACTCAGAACGTTTTGACGTACGACCATCATTTGTGTTGTTTACTGTAACTTGAAAAAATCAATTTGGCAAGAAATAGAATTTGCTCGTAAACATTTTCGTACGATCATTTTTCACAACTTTCGACAAGAGTGCATCGATGAACTTTAATCTTTGTACGGGGATGAAGCACCATCCTATAGCACTTTGAAAAACTGGGTTAATAAATTCAATCTTGGCCGACGCTCGCTCAAAGGCAAAGGTCGTCCAAAAACGGGCGTTATGCCAGAGAACATTTATGCCGTGCGTGAACTGATAATGCAAGATCGTCGTGTGATAGAGGCATCCTTGGGCATTTCTTCCACCAGCATACATTCGATACTGCTTGACTGGCCGTAAAAAAGGTTTGTTCTCGTTGGACCCCGCGACAATCGATTAAAAAAGGCTCGTGTCGATTGGTGCAAAGAAATTTTGAAAAAATACGATCGCGGTGCTTCAAATGAGGTTAAGCAGATCGTCACAGGTGACGAATCATGGATCTATAAGTATGCACCCGAAACAAAAATGACGATTAACAGCAATCGACCGTGTGGGTCTTCGAAGACGAGCCAAATCTAACGATGTCTAACACGCTGATAACTTGCACAGAAAAATGTTGTTCACCGATGAACAAATTTTTACCGTTCCGCAAAAATGTAACAAGCAAAATGATAGTGTATGCGCGGTCATCTAAGGAAGCATCTGAACTGATCCCAAGGGTGGAAAAGGGTCATCACCCAGCTTCAGTCATGGTTTGGTGGGGTGTCTCTTACGATGGGGTCAGTGACCTGCATTTCTGCGAACAGGGGTCAAAACATCGGCCAAAGTTTACCAAGAATCGGTTTTGGGAGTTGTTGTGAAGCCTTTTAACATTTCCCTGTTCCAAAACCAACCATGGACTTTCCAGCAGGATTCTGCGCCAGCCCATAAGGCTAAAACGTCTCAGGCCTGGCTTCGAAAAAATTTGCCAGCGTTCATTTCCTCTGAAGAATGGCCCTCAGGCAGTCCAGTTTTGAACCCATAGGATTACAAATTGTGGACGGTTTTAGAGGACAAGGTTTGCAACAAAAGATTCCCCAACATTGGATCTCTTAAGACTGCTTTGATTCGAGCTTTGGCTAATTTTCCAATGGACGAGGTTCGTGCAGCTATTGACGATTGGCCAGTGCGACTTAAGGCGTGCATTTCGAATAAGTAGATTCTTTTTGGTCCAAAAACTTCAGTACTTTTTTTTTACAGCATAAAACGTGTGTAACAGTATTTATGTCCCTACTAAGTATATTTTATTGTCTTCATCATTTCTCTGTTCAATGAGTCATTTCTCTGGAGGTCATATTTTTAAATTGTTGCATGATTCCGTTAAAAACTAAAATTTTGATGTGTACCTTTTAAAAATGACTAGTCTTTTTTAGAGCTAAGACATCTTCCTGAATTAAATTTTAAATTCTGCAAAAAAAAATCGAATTCCAAAAATGGAATTCGAAACTGGCCCATAATCTCAGAATCACCCATATATGTATAGCCTTTGATCGTTGTAAAAACACATACGTTGATTGGGGTCTGGCGATGGGGAAGTAGCGTTAGCCGAAACTGCAGTCAGCCCCGCTTGCAACCATAAGTAAGCCTTTTCGAATGTCATTTAAATTATTTTTATGTTTCTCTATATTTTTTTTAAATTTCCGTCACACCCATAAACTGCACTTCAGCCCAAAATTAGCATATTTTGTTTCAACTATTGCGGGCTTGCCAATCAGTCTTATTTATCTAGGCTAAGCCTAAAACATCCCTATTTTAAAAGTGTCTTCGTTCTTTTTACCATGACTGTATATCATATGTTTCATGATTGTATTGCATGTTATGCATGGGTGTATGTTCAATATATATACATATGTATGTATAGAAAGATACTTTAACATTATGATTTTATGTTATTTTTATATTCTACTAAAATAACATAAATGCAGAAATCCACTTCATGGAATTATTATAGTTTCTGATACACTAAAAACACATTCAAACAAAAGCGAGTGATTTGGAGTAATTATGTATGCAAGTACATGCCATAGCACCACATACCGTCAAATCAAAATATTAAATATGATTCCGATTTATAATTTTTTTAACAAACAAATACGATTCACTTCAGTCTATGGTGTACTTTAAAAATAATGAAGTGTCTCTCTCCTGAAGACAAACAAATGTCGTCGCAGCAGCGAGATGATAAGCAGGTAATAAGTACAAGTATGTCGATGGCAGGGTCTTGTACTGTATTTAATAGTTATATTCGGCGATTTGTATGAATTTTACTCAACGTTCAGGAGCTGCACAAATGTATTTTCGTTTTCCAAAGGGAACTTTGCCACTTTTTAAAATGTTTTCATTTGTTTTTCACAAGACCTTAGCAGAAATTATGCTGTAGAGGCGATATTAAAAATACAATTAGAAATGTACAACTTGTATTCGCTGTATTCTGTGCTGTGTGTAACAGGGATGATAAAGTTGGTACTGCGGTACTTTTTGTGGTATATTTTGCATCTCAAACGTATCGTTGTTCTCTCAGGCGCTCAGTTCGTACCACTTGTAAATCACTCATGATTGTATTAAATGTTTCTAACGGTTATTCAAATTTCGTTTAAGGGATTGGGTACACCGAAGCTTTTTTACTTACGCTGCGTATTTTTCTACTTCCGGTAGTCTAAAAACCTTTGAAATAAGTGTTCAAAACATACAATCGACGCAGATACTGCAATAACATAAGCTTTTTGTAACTTTTCAGCATATATTTCAATGTTTAGACAACCGGATATGAAGAAAAACGTAGCGTAAAGAAAAAAGCTTCAGAGTGCCCGGTCCTAAAACCAATTTTTATACAGGGTTTTGCATTAAGGACATACCAATTAAATATATTAAGCTGATAATAGAATATTAAGATATAGAGTAAGAATGTATTCCAGGTGTACGAGGTCTGCTACATATATTTCTGGCCAAATAATGAAAATTGGAATATTTATCAACAAAAATGGTTTTTTGTTTTTCATAATATTCTCGAGCATGATTTATACACTTTTGCATACGCTCAAACCAATTCACGCTCAAAAAATCCACTACGATTGAGACACCTCAAAAACATGGTTATTGAACGCTTCAACAGCATCTTGCGGCTACGAAAATCATTGACCATGCATTTTTTTTGATGTGACAAAAAGAAGTCAGTGGTAGCCAAGTCAGGGCTGTACGGCGGATGACCCATCAATTCAACGTTTTGGCCGGTCAAAAAGGACCTGGTTTGAGCCGATGTGTGAGAGCTCGCATTGTCATGGTGCACAATGATTCGTCCTCTCTTGTTCGTTTTTCGAATTTCTCCGAAGACTACAGGTAAACAAATTGTGGCGTACCACTCAAAATTGACCGTTCTAGGTTCCTCAAGCGGAACAGTATCCACTAATCAGTTTTGCCGAAGAAACAGGTGACCATTTGCTTCGAAGTGCTTCTTCCGCGAACAACTTTCGTTGGATTTGGCTCGTCTTCGAAGACCCACACGGTGGATTGCTGTTTCGGGCTTATACGCATAGATCCATGATTCGTCACATGTGACGATCCTATAAACGTTTTTTGAAGAACCGCGATCGTATTTTTTCAAAATTTCTTTGCACCAATCGACACGAGCCTTTTTTTGAGGAATTATCAAATTTTGCGGGCTCCAACGAGAACAAACCTTTTTTACGGCCAGGTGTTCATGCAATATCGAATGTATGCTGGTGGAAGAAATGCCCAAATATGCCTCTATCTCACGGTATGTCACATGACGATCTTGCATTATCAGTTCACGCACGGCATCAATGTTCTCTGGCACAACGGGCGTTTTTGAACGATCTTCGCCTTTGAGCGAGCGTCGACCACAAGAACTTTTCATTGCGTCGGTTGTTCTAGTGATTTCATTTTGTGCCTTATGTTTTTTCACTTTCGACGTGGACTATGACGACAAGAGTGCATCGATGAACTTAAATCTTTGTATGGTGATGAAGCACCATCCTATAGCACTGTGAAAACTGGTTTAATTAATTCAATCGTGGCCGACGCTCGCTCAAAGACGAAGGTCGTTAAAAAGCGGCCGTTGTGCCAGAGAACATTAATGCCGTGCGTGAACTGATAATGCAAGATCGTCATGTGACATACCGTGAGATAGAGGCATCCTTGAACATTTCTTCCACCAGCATACATTCGATATTGCATCCACACCTGACCGTACAAAAGGATTGTTCTCGTTGGAGCCCGCAAAATTTGATAATTCCTCAAAAAAAACGCTAGTGTCGATTGGTGCAAAGTAATTTTGAAAAAATACGATCGCGGTGCTTGAAAAGACGATTATAAAATCGTCACAGGTGACGAATCATGGATCTATGCGTATGAACCCGTAACAAAACAGGAATCGACCGTGTGGGTCTTCGAAGACGAGCCAAATCCAACGAAAGTTGTTCGTGGAAGAAGCACTTCGAAGCAAATGGTCGCCTGTTTCTTTGGCAAAACTGGTCATGTGGCGACTGTTTCGCTTGAGCAACGTAGGACGGCCAATTCTGAGTGGTAGTTTGACTGAAGTCTTCTGAGAAATTCAAAAAAACGAACAAGAGAAGACAAATCATTGAGCACCATTAGAAGGCGAGATCTTACACATCGGCTCAAACCAGTGTCTTTTTAAACTGCCAAAACGTCGAATTGATGGGTCATTCGCCGTACAGCCCTGACTTGGCACCCAATGACTTCTTTTTATTCCCACACATCACGAAACAAATGTGTGGTCAACGATTTTCGTTTCGAAGATTCTGTTGAATTGTTCAACAACCATGTTTTGGAGGTGTCTCAATCGGAGTGGAAAAGGTGTTTCGTGTATAAATCATGCTGGAGAATACTTTAAAAAACAATAAAACCATTTTTGATGATAAATATTCGCATTTTCATTATCAGGCCCGAAATATATATAGCAGCCCTCGTAATAACACCAATTCGTGATTAAAACAGTTTTCAGTGCCATGCGCAAACCTACAATACGATAGTACTCTCTACAGCACAAAAAATGCTTAACCGTAAAATCAAAAAGTGGTGAATTTTGGTCATCTACGTTAATTACTATGGTTACGTTACAGCAGCAGTAACTACTGTCTTTTCTTTAAATATCATGTTTACTGGCATGTTTCCGTAATGGTGCGTACTAATTTTCCCGATGTCAACTATTTAGACTCCAATATAAGTGGGCGCTTCTTCGCAAGCCGGGTCACCTTTTTCCATTTCAATAAAGAACATTTGTGGTTTAGGATATTTATTTACTTATCGTTACAAAATACATTTTTGGCCAATCATTTCCCTCTGTGTAGAAGATGTCAATACCTGATGTCTATACCATTTTTGGTACCATTTCGGAATGTTGTTTACCAACCCTGGTGTGCAATCTGTGTTTCAGTGATAGCAATTTTTCGGTCGCTTTAAAAAACGTTAAAACTGAATTTAAAATCTTCATCGAGAGAAGTTTTTTTCTCGATATACGAATAACATCCAAGAGTACGGGTAGGAGAAATTCAAGTGTCTTTTTAAAAGTGTAAAAAAACAAAAGGGCGTAAATATTATTATTTTTTGGTTTGTTTGAAAGAGAAAACATTACCATTTTTTGTAGAACAATTTCCCAATTCCTAGGTGACGGTTTTGGATTCTCTTGCACATTAAGGCCCCTATCGTTAATGGATTATTCCCAAAACATCTGTCCTTGTCCGTAACCCTCTAAAACAGATACTGCTACGAGGACATCGCCGCCCCGGTATTATAACAAGATTACCAAACTTGGCGCGTAAAAGATCGACTGTGGCGAGGGCTGGTTTAGATGTCGACAACTTCTGCTAAAACCAGAGATCAACCAAGTTTATATATTTTCAATCTTCGGACACAAAATATTGATTATCGTGCCTCATTAGCTTTTCGTTAACTAAAATCCGCACTTAACTGTCACTCTATAAATAAGGAATTGGTTTCCCGAATTTCAAGTACTGGTTTTTTGATTCCCATTTCCAGCAGTTTTTTTAAGTTGCTGAAAAGATAATTTTGAAGCACAATCGTTGTCCACCTTAAGGAATAATCTAAAAGGACTAAAAAACTAATTTTTATCATTTCCTAACTTTATGCAAGCGTAATTTTGCAGTTATTTCCATTCGGTACACCGACACAAATTTCTTTGTTGATTGCAACTAAAGCCTAGTATTCACCTGAAACGACATTTTCGCTTAGGAGTTATACATTTATCTTGTCTTGTAGAGCAGTGTAGAAGAAGCAACCGTTATTCATTTTCAAATAACTTATTTTAATCATATTCATTAAATCCCCCAAAAATTACTTCGCAACTTTTGTTAAATCTTTTTTTTTTGCAAATGTTAAAAATTCCTTGGCCAAACAATTATCAGAACATTAAGTTTCGTTTTCAGATGGTGGAAAAAGTCTACTCTGTTCTTATAAACATCCCTGTAACCCTGTAGTTTCAGCTGAAAACCACTAAATAAAAAAAGCTAAACGGAATTTACCAATGGTGAATTTCGTATGCTTTCTTACGGGAGCGAAAAATTCGTTTTAGGTAAATACTAGGCTTAAAACTTTAACTATTACATAGGCCGTAGTTTATTTAATTAGTTGACGTCGAATATTTCCTAGGATATACAAATATACAAATTAACTATGTCCGTAGGGACACAGCATATTCGTAGTCGAATCTAATTATATAGTTAATGAAAACTATATGTATAGTTAAAACTAAGATCCATCTATATCTTATATTTTTAAACTTTTCAACAACAACAAAAAAGAAAAAAGATTTTATTCATTTGAAAAAATGTTAATTTAAGGATTACGTTACATTATTAAATTATTTACATACAGCCCGTGACAATACTTCAATTCAATGCCAACATTGTTGCAGAAATTAGAACGCTAAAGCCACAAATTTTGAAAGATGTTATGGAAAATTCTCTAAAACGAGCCTATCTTTGCAAAGCTTAAAACGGGGGTCATTTAAATGACATTATTTTTCATACTTAGTGTAAAAAAATGCATTTTGTATATTATATAATCTGAGAAAAAAATTAAAAAACGAAAAAGTTATTAAAGTCACTTGTGGCCCTCCCTGTATATTACTAACGATGGTTGATTTGATGTATCTTTAAGCCTAATATTCACCTAAAACAAAATTCTCGCTCCCATAAGAAATACATAAAGCAAAGCAAACGAAATTTACCATTGGTAAATTCCGTTTATATATTTTCGTTTGGTGGTACTCAGCTAAAACGAAAAGGTGTCGGAATTTGCACCTGTTACAGGGGCGATTAAAAGAGCAGTGTAGACTTTTTTCACCATCTACAAACGAAAATTAATGTTATGACAATTGTTTGATCAAGGAATTTTTGATAATTACACAAAAATAAGTGAACAAATGTACTGAAGTCGTTTTTGAGATTATTTAAATGAATATGATTAAAATCTTTTTTTTTAAATGAATAACGGCTGCTTCCTCTACACTGCTCTACACTTCAATTCTTTCGTGTAAAGATTAATGCAAAACTCCTAAGCGAAAATTTCGTTTTAGATGAATTTTTGAAATTTACAAAGAAATTAATTAACAAATGCTGTAAAGTCGTTTTTGAGGGTACTTAAATGAATATGATAAAATTTTTTTTTTGAAAATGAATAACGGCTGCTTCCGCTACACTGATCTACACTACAATTCTTTTGTGTATCTCTACAAAACTCCTAAGCGAAAAGTTCGTTTTGGTGCATACTAGGCTTTAAACTCACCTAAGGAATCCTTCAAGTATGCGACTAGAAAGTTTTATCAGTGTAGACTTCGAGTAGGGTTTCCTGGAGGTATAGGGTTGCCATTCGATTGATAGAATAGGGTTTGCGCCCGTGGCCCGGGAATTTGCTATAATATCCCGCAGGTGTTAGGTTAAACATTCCCACCCTTAAAAGGAGCCAACATCTCTTGAAAGGTTCCACTAGGTTCAATTTTTTTTTCAAAAAAAAAAAAAAATAAGTCCAATCAGTGGAATATTGTAAACTAAGACCAATAAGAAGTTCTGTGTTTGAATTCAAAACTTAGTATTTCTGAGCATCGTTTTGTATAGAAATTGTAAAGTTTTGATTAGCAAATAACTATTGAAAATATTTTGATTAAGAAAAATATGTTCCGTATCCCGAGATAAGAAACCCAGTAAATTTGGTGACAATGTCTGATATCAGACAATTCTGAATAATAATTGAACTCAATCGAGAATTCTTACCGAAATCGTTACGAGTTCTGTTCGATTTGTCTGAGGATTTTTTATTTATTGTGTTCCGAAATATCTGAACGAATTCTGTTAGACTTGCCTGTGGGATTTTTATTAATTTTTTGATCAGACTTCTTTTAATGAACTCGCAACGAATTCTAAACGATTTATATAAGGTAGTCTGTTCGTTTAAAATTTATGTTATTTGCTTCATATTTTAAGTTGTTGGTATTATCTTTTCTTAACGAATTCTAAACTGTTTGTCTGAGGTATTTTTATACCAGAATTCGTTCATAAATCTGTTCGAAATGTCGGCAAAAACATCAGAGTTCCCTCAGAGAAGTAGTTCAGAATTCATGTCAACCCTCCAATATGTTTGTCGTACAGAATTCTGACCGAGTTCTGAACGTTTAGTTAGCTGGGCTGTGCGAGGGATTTTTATTGTGTTCAGAGGAAAACTCTACAGCCGGTAGTTCCGTTAAATTCAAAACTGGTTGCCCTTAAGTTTATAGCCAATAAACATAGTTACATCACAATTATTGCTTGCGGTATTATTATAGTAAAGTGGCGCTCTACGAAACTGCAGTCACCTCCTTGCTTGTAACTTAAAGTCTTTCCGAACGATTTTTGAAAATGTTTACAACTTTTATTTTTGTAGAACAAAAATATTTTCTTCTTTTTGATTGTTTACATTCAGAATTTACCATGACATAAGCTCAGTATTCGTTCGGAATTCGGTTCGAAATGTCGGTAAAAACATCAGAATTTAATAAGACTTAATCTCAGAATTCTGACCGAAGTTCAGAATTCGATACGACAAATCGAAATTTCCTTTTGAATTTCCTAAGATTACAGTTCAGAAATCGGTTCGAAATGTCGGCAAAACATCAGAATTCCCCCAGAGAAGTAGTTCAGAATTCGTGACAACCCTCTCATATGTTTCCGAACCGAAATCAGAACATTTTGCCGATTGTCGTACAGAATTCTGACCGAAGTCTGAAGGTTTGGTTTGCTGGAAAATTACATAAAATTGCAAACTCTACTTTCGAGAGTTGTCACTGTAAAAAAAATATCTTAAAAAAAACAATAAATGGATTAGCCGTTATAAATAAACAAAAGATGTGCCATCAACATTAAACGATGTTATCGGTTCAGAGACCTCGGTAAATTCAAGATCGAATACGTCACGGAAAATATATTCCTAGACTGAAGTGCAGTTTATGGGGCGGAAATTAATAAAAAAAATAAGCCATTTAAAGAATGCTTCGAGTATTTTGGAAAAATAAGAATAAGGACGCTAAGGTCTGGGGGCCATTAGCGCCTTACAAATATTGCCACCCACTTTCATATAAGTGTGGCCTTTAGGGCCCCAAAAACAACCGCATACGTGAATAATAGAGAATTATATACATGAATTTCGAGCATGCGAAAGGGATGTGGTTCATTTTCACTGTATAATTGCGTGAAGCAACCCAATTTCTAAATAAAAGAAAATTAAAATTATTATTTTATCTTAATTCCGATGTTAAACAATAATTGCAGTAGCATTTAAGATCCGAGTCCTTAGATAACGACTGTCCCGGTCGAAGGCTGGCCACATCATATAAAAAATGTCAATGTTAAATTGGCTATTTCTTCATAAGGTATTTTTCTGCGAGTAAGAAGTACCAGAAAGGAACGCATTTTAATTTTGGTATAACTGTTTTAACCCTCTGCAACTGACGTGTGGTCTGACAGACCCCGCAAAGAGAACAATCGCGTGTGAGGGCCCATTTAGTCTCGACGGTTGACGGTAGATTCTGCAACCTGCAGAAGTCTACCGTCGTCAACCGTCAAACTGTAGTTATCTCCCTCTAAGACATTCAAAATGCAACCCTCAACTGAAATAGCTGATTGCCTACCGTCAACCGTCGAGACTAAATGGGCCTTAACTTCGTAAAATTCCAAGTTACGATATCTACGCTCTCGCTACCTTTTTCTATTCATGCTGCTACGTCGCGCAGTGTAAAAAGAGCAATCTTGGGCAACTCACGAGCTTAACTGCGCAGTAAATGGTCTCTAATACCCGCACATCAGCATTAGTGTAAGTAGCCAGCAGACCAGCACGTCAGTACCCTGTCGGAAATTGAGTTAACTTTAAGCTAACAAATGGTTCATCAAAATTGAGTCACAGGTGACTCAAAAGCTAACTCATTTTCCATGTAAAGTCCTATTCAGATTTAACATTTGTTGTCATCAGAGTGAGTCAGTACTCACTCACTCTGCATAAGTTTCAGTTAACCACAAGTTAGCTCAATATGAGCTAGGTTTTGGCTCATTATATAAGAGGACACTATGAGTTAGCTATTGACTGACTAGCTAATGATACGGCTGTCGCCAGCTCACCATTAGCTAGTCAGTAAATAGCTAACTAATAGTGTCCTCTTATATTATCACCCAAAAACTAACTCATAGTGAGCTAACTTGTGGTTAACTGAAACTTATGTAGAGTGAGTAAGTACTGACTCGCTCTGATGTGGTAAACTGACTAGCTAATGATTAGCTAACTACAAGGTTATCATTACCTAGTCATGTTAGTAAAACTGCATATACTTTAAAAATAAAAAAAAAGTATTTTTGTTGTACTTTTTTGGTTTTTTTTTAGTATTTTTATTTTAATGTAAAGTTATAAAAAAATTAAGTTATTCAGTCTTTTTATAATTAAAAATAAAGTAAAATAAAATTAAAGTTTTTGTATTTTTTTTTTTTGTTTTAAACTGAAGCAATTTGAGTTGTTTTTTCATTACGCACACTGCTTGGAAGTGACGCTTCTTTACCAACTTTAAGACATTTTTCAATGCATTTCTGGATCTTCTTCTCCATTAACACGAATTGCATCTATAAAATGACCAACAAATATTGGATAAAAAAGGAAGCAATAAAAAGATTTGCTACTTTACCCATTAAAGCATCAAATAGAGGTTTAAACATTTTTAATGACAGCTTCCCATGTATTCCGTCAATATTAGAGGCGACAATAAGGTCCACTGAAAACATTTCTTCACTTCACTCAACTGTTTTTTCCGTAATCCATTTTAAATTGACACGTGTCTGCTGAAACCGCGAGCTAAACTGAAACAAAACACATCTATAAGTATATTCACAGTTATGTTTTTTGTGAATTCTCTTTTGTTCTTTGAATTTTTTAATATGACTTGATGTTAACTTACATCTGCATCATATTAGAGCGAGCAAGAAGCAAGCTTATTACTTATCGAGAAGAAGTTCGAATGATGAAAGAACAACTGACTCAAGTCTGCATAATTCTAGAAGTCAGATGTAAATGAGTTGCCAAAAAGTTAACTTAATTTTGAGTGAGCTCACAAAATCCCGACAGGGTATTATTGTGAAATTCAATATGGTCTTGCAGACCTCGCATCAGTAATATCGTAAAATTACATATTGTCTCTCAGACCTCACGACAGTAAAATTGTATTTTGACTATTATTATCACTTATATTTTTGCAGGCATAAGCTCAGAGGAAACGACTTCCCATAAAAGAACATCAGCTGGAAAAGATCATGATTTTATGTGACGCACGAAGTTTTTACACCTACAATGCTGTTAACTGCTATGGCAAAAATGAAGAAGAAGAGAGAAGAGAAGAAATTGTCGGTGCCATCGCAATCAGTCTTACGTCTTGTGAAAGCTGTTGAAGGCTCAAACCGTAACAACCAATAACAGAGACTGGAACGGGTCTTGCACATATTTAGTCTTTAAGTGTTTTTGTTAAATAGTGTTCTAAGTGTTAGTTTTAAGTGTGTCTGAGTAATCCCCTTTTATATACTTTTTGGGGAATTTCTAGTTTATTAAATTTATTGTAAGATTGACATGTATGTATACGTACAACATTTTTGACTCGATGTATATGTAGATCTAGAAAAATACTTAATGTATGCTAGATATAAGATAGTATTACTGATAACTTGTTAGCTATAAGCTTATTTTATATTGTATTAAGGATAGCAATTCAATAAAGGAACATCAAACCGTAACATTACAGCGGACAACTGATTTAGTTCCGCTAATGGAAGCTTTGCTAAAAAGAAACTAACCTATCTTGAAACACTGAAAATAATAAGAGGGATTTCCCTGCATGTTTTTTGACTAACAAAGAAAGAGAAATTTCGAGTTAACTTTACGCTTTCACCAAGGACTTTACATTATTATCCTTTGCTCCAAAAAAAAAAAAATAAAACAGTCCTTTTAGTTTCATCCACACACCACATCCAGTAATCCGACATTGCGTCAGGCAAACCACAAATGATTGTAGACTACAATCAAACAAAAGGAGGCGTTGATGAGATCGACAAAAAGTGCTCGATATATTCCTGCAGTCGCAAAACTCGTCGTTGGCCGATGACAATATTTTATAGAATACTTGATATGATAGGTGTCAACTGTTTCGTTGCGTACCAAGCATGTGAAAATATGGACCCCATATTGAGAAGAGGCCAATTTTTGTTAAAAATGGCTCATCACATGAAAGCACACATGAAAGCACGTGCATACTTATATAATGAAAAATTACCACGAGAATTGCGCATGACCATCAGTCGAGTTCTGGGAAAAGATTTTCCTCCTCCATCTACAAAAATTCAGCCTGAGACTGAGCAGTGGAAGAAAACTGTGTCATATATGTCCATCTAAATTACAAAGAAAAACAAATTAGAACTGCTGTTCTTGTTCAAAACCTATTTGCTTGCAGTGTTCCAATCCTTTCTGCGAAAACTGCCAAGAAAAATTTAATTTTTAAGACTGAATTTTTAAAACTGAACATGTACTGATCTAACCGTACGATTTAGCTAAAAATCTAACCAAAACTTATTTGATAAGTATTTTTTACCGTAAAAAAAGAAGTTCCTAAATATTTATAAGAATTATTGTTTTTTTGTTTTTAAGAGAAAAGTATTTTTTTGTTATTATAGAACTAAATGAAATAAACCATACCTTGAAAAAAACGTCTTTTATATGAAATTTTTAACCTATGTTAGATTGAAAACTATTTACTGTTGTGCATAAATAAGGTCAAGAAGGCGCCAGTCAAAAACTTCAACATGGGAAATCGGTCAGTCACATTGTTACAATTAGAGCACGTCAGTTGCAGAGGGTTAGGTAAACCCTCAAAATTTAAAATATTAAAAAACTTTGATGACAAAAACAAAATTTCTGAGTTCTTAAAACAGTCAAATTTTTTTCTTTTGAATTAAAACATGGAAAATCTAAAATTGCCCTATCGTAAGTATTGCAAATACGAGTAAGACCACTTTTACCTACTTTATGCGCTTACTCAAAAGTTCCAGAAGAGACGTTACGAATACAGCGTGTCGAAGTCTATTTACAAGATTTAAAGGATCGTTTGAAAGATTTACGCATTCGGCATGATGAAGTTATAAACAATTCCGTTGATATAATTAAGGAAATCAATGAAGTATCCTCTAGTCTGCTTTTAACGCAAGGCGGCAATGCTGCCGCTGATACCAGCGAGAAGCGTAAGATGAAAATTAAAAATATTATATTGGAATTCGAAACGTCTCAGGTTCAGTGTTCCAACAAAGTGCCAGTTGTCATGGAAAATCGGGTTGACATAAGAAAAATTTTACAGAATTTCGAAAGACTAAACGACAGCCAATTGCTAAAGGATAGCATAATGCTATTTCGCCAGGCCAAGGAATCCTTCGATAAGATTGACAATCTGCTTGGAGATATTGCCGATAGCAATAGTAACGATTTTAGAAATTTAAATATAAGTATTCGTGATAAAATCGAGATGCTCAACAAAAACCAACTACAAAAGGAACCAGAATCCTCGAATGTACGCCAAACAGACTATCTAGCAAATGTTTGCCAAAACTTCCAAGGAACGAAATCCAATTCTGCAGAGGTAGCTGTGCCGCACGAGAAGAATTTAGATAAACCTGCGACTGATGCTAAGGATACAATTTCAATTTATGCCTCGTGCTGCAGTAGTGTTGCAAGTTTCCAGAGATACCGAACGGTGGATAATAAGATCAACATATGTGTACGTAAGGACTTATCTCTAAGTGGGTATGAAGGTGACAATGACGATAGTGAATTTGATATATTCTCGGTTAAAAAATCAAACAATTTGAATTAGAAAATGTTTAGAAAAAATAAACTAAATTAAAAGCAAAAATGTGAAAACAGGACCATTGCCACTTGCCAATGGCCTTGTAATAATATCTTTGGAAACCTTCTTGGATTTGCATATTGCATAGTGGTGAAATGGTGAGCAACAGGCGTTCTTTATTCTACAGGTTAACAACTTGGCTAGTTTAGTGAAAAAAAATAAATAAAATGCATTTACCGCTAAGTATGGAGTTATTTAATTTGACAACTCTTTAGCATATCTGCTAAAAACTTAATTACATTCAACAAACAAAACATCACAATATTTGAACAATAGGCGTGTTCTGTTGGTACTCGCGGTATAACGCGATAACTTTAAAAATTTCCGAGAACATTGTTGAAGTTTCTTTGTACACAAAATATAATTGGCCTTATGCATCATAAGCCGTTGTTTGATTGGAAAATATGCAATTTGTAAAAAAAAGTTTTTCAAGAAATATCATAAGCGATTAATAACCGAGCTCGCTTAAAAAAAAACTAAAAGCCATAAGGTTCAATTAATGAATAGAAATCTTTAAATATTAATTTATTTCAGTTTATAAACGTGTAGTTTTATGTTTATTAACAATTTCTTCATTTGCTTACAACAAAATATTTAAATATGCTTATTTTATATATTCATTTAACCAAAATTTTGCCAAATATCACATACTTTCAAAAATACAATAAATGTTGAAAAAGTCGTTGAACGACCAAAAATTTAAACAATTCTGCCAGCTAAAGATATTTCTTAAAACTAAAAGAAAAACAGATATTGAAAAAGTTTGTACTATAAAATATGTAAATAAACTATAATATAACAATAAATTCATTTGTTCATTCAAAATGTCTTCTAATGGATGTAATAGAAAGGAAGTTCTCTCGAAATGGGGATGATTTGATAACGGTTAGGTTATTCGAAAGTTTTACCATGCAACAGATTATAATCAATCGACAAATTATTTCACGTTGAGAAAGGGTATTTGGGTAAAACAAAGTTAAATTGAGCCAATAGAAGGCAATGAAACTAACTAGTTTTTAAATAAAATTTTGTAATAATCAGGGCATATAAATTTAGGGACCTTTGAACTATTTCGGACAGAGGCTATGAAATTACACAAAAAAGAAAACAAATGATAGAACTACACGGTTTCCAATAGAAATTAAGAAAATTCAAACTAAAATTGAAAAATTTCAATCAAAATAGAGAAAATACAAACTAAAATGAAGAAAATTCAAATTAAAATCGAGAAACGTAAATTGAAATTGAGCAAATATAAATTGATAAAGGGAAGACAAATTGATATTGAGGAAATACAAATAGATATTGAATAACAAATAAAATCATTGTATTTAAGTTTTTATCTTCGCTGAAACATGGTTCTAAGATCATTTGCTCATTACTATGACTCGTAGTTTGCCTAAAGAGCATTAGGGCAGTAATCAGTTACAGAAATCAGTTTTTAACATCACTGAAACATGGTTCTTTGATCATTTGCTCATAACGATGACTTGTAGTTTGCCTAAAGACCATTAGGGTAGTAAGCAGTTACAAAAATTGCGATTTTCTATTCACTTTTTCTGGAATTTCTTTTTCGGATGACATTTTTCTGAATATTACGAGTGGATCCTGTATAGCGCAGAATGCTAAAGATTGGATATTATAATTGGTAAATAGAAGGAACTAAGGAATCGATAAGAGGAGAATTGACACCGCGTTCCAACATACAATAGCTTTCTTTAGCTAAGACCATACAATACTATGGTTAACCCAATTAAAACATATACTCGTAGTTAAAAATCAAGCATTATGCAAAAGTTGCATCTCAATCGCGAAATGTGTCTTATTAAGAGTTTGCGAACAATGACTCTTAAGTAGTAAAACATTTGACAGGTTTTAAGCATAGAGCGTTCGAATTGGAGGATATGCCTGTTGAGAAGAGATTTTCAATATCAGTTTTCCCATTCTCAATTTATATTTTTATTTTTTCAATTTCCCTTTCCCTTTTCTCAATTTCAATATGTATTTTCTCATTATCAATTTCAATTTGTATTTTCTCATTATCCATTTCAATTTGTATTTTCTCATTATAAATTTTTAATTTGTTTTCTCTTAATTTCAGTTTGTCTTTTCTCATTTTTAGTTTGTATTTTTTCGATTTCAATTTGCTTTTTCAATTTCAACTTACGTGTTTTAATTTTAATTTGTATTTTCTCAATTTTTATTTATAGTTTTCAGTTTTAATTTGTATTTTTTTCATTATCAATTTATATGTTCTCTATTTTAATTGCATTACTCAATTTAAATTT
The DNA here is from genome assembly GCA_963513945.1 of Hydrotaea diabolus. NCBI lineage: Eukaryota > Metazoa > Arthropoda > Insecta > Diptera > Muscidae > Hydrotaea > Hydrotaea diabolus. The sequence continues at coordinate 226,186,485 of OY740716.1, read as the reverse complement.
GTTTTTTCTTATTTTCAGTTCGTCTTTTCTCAATTTCAATTTGCGTATCTTTATTTCAATTTACGTTTCTTATTTTTAATTTGTATTTGCTCAATTTCAAATTGCATTTCTCAATTTTAATTTGTTTTTTCTTAATTTCAGTTTGTCTCTTTTCATTTTCAATTTGTTTTTTCTCGATTTTAATTTGTTTTTCTCATTTTCAATTTACGTTTCTCAATTTCAATATGTATTTTCTCAATTTAAATTTATAGTTTTCAGTTTAATTTGTATTTTTCTCATTATTAATTTATATTTTCTCAATTTTAATTTGTGTTTTCTCAATTTCAATATGTCTTTTCTCAATTTCAATTTGTATTATCTCAATTTCAATTTGCGTTTCTCTATTTCAATTTACGTTTCTAAGTTTCTGTTTGTATTTTCTTAATATTAAATTGCATTTCTCAATTACAATTTATTTTTTTCTCAATTTCAATCTGCATTTCTCAATTTGGATTTTTTCATTTCGGAAAAATGGGGGCTATTTACTATAAAAAACAAATGTTTTTAAGTAATATTTTGTAAACTCTACCTTACAATGAATTTAATCCTATATATTCTCTGGTACTGGAAATCAATTTTCCACCAAAGGCGACTTATTTAGGTGTGAATGCAGAAAATGTATTTTTTCAAGAAACCTCCTCTGCTTCACTGACAGAGCTTCCAGCTGTCGGTTCAATATGTGGTGCAAGTCAAGTGTTGGATCCGAGAAAATAATCCATGGGCGTCAAGTAACACGATCGCCGTGAGATGGCCCAGTCTAGCAACAAAAACCGTCACACTAAATCGACGTTGTCGTTCTATGACTATTAAATATCAGTAAACGTCGCTCTATACCGAGAAACTTGGAATCCTTTATTAAGGGGAAACGTGTCCAAGGATGTCGCCATGTCAGAAAACGCACAGAAAAACGAAGCGATTGGGCGTACATCTGTGGATTTTATTCACTCTAGGATTGGAAACTCTGCTTATTGAAATAGCCACTGCGTCAAAATTGGGCCATATAAGAGACGATGACTAGTGAGATCCAATCCCACGACAGCCGGTTCTATGTACCGGATTGACCCGAAGCTGCAATCTTTGGCCAAGGACTGTCACCCTCCACTACGTGTGCCGCTACAACAACAACAACTAGTGAGATCGGATTACCAATCACCAGTGCTTTACAAAAATACCAGACGTTCTTTTTCAACCGTTGTGGGGTTTAGGGGAACCACTCCAAGGTATCTCAGTCAACACCGATGGTTTGAAGATGGAGGTAAGAACAGGAGCTAGATTTAATTAAAGCGATTGTCATGTCGACTGAATGAAAGTTGTAGTGTTTTCTAAGCCGAGATACTGGCTATAGAGAAAAAGCAGAAATTCTTCGACAGGTTAACCCGCCGAATAACAGAGAATTTTAATTTAATGTGGATAGTCAGGCGGCTTTAAACGTTGTAAAATCTAAACTGGTTAAGAGTTGGAAAGAGTCGCTAAAAACTTTTACAAACTAAACACCTTTACAAATCCCACGATAGCCGGTTCTGTAGACCGGATGGGCCCGAAGCAGCAATTCTTCGGCCAAGGGCACACAGTTGCCGCTACAACAGCAACAAACTGGCCTATAACACTCTGCTGGGTCCTCGAACACAGCAATGTTCAAGGAAACGAGGTGTCACATGAAATAAATAGTTTTTTCTCGTCTAAGGATGCTGCAGATGCTGACCTCGCTACAAAAGCCCCTATCTGTACCCTTAACAGGCTTTTAGAACATGGAGTCATACAAAGGTTAACTTAGCATGGAAAACAGGACCAAAACTATGCTTGATAATAACAAAAGTAAAGTCAGAGTGCTCGTGGGTTTCCTGGCGGGACATCGTAATATTAGATAGATGACTGGCTGGTGGGAGTGGTCAATTACCACCGTCTGTGTGAGAATGATATTAAGACTTTTTAAGAAGTTGGCCGTCCCTCACGAAAAGACGGCTTAGTTGCCTGTGTAAGTACTTTCTTGGAGATCTGGAAGAGTTAAGATAGTGGACCTGCTTAGCTCTCTAAACGGGTGGTCGTGACTCAAGGGCGGCTTCCAACAATACTGATAGCGTAATATTTCATATGCAAAGGACAATCTTAGTAGACCCCCTATGGTTCACCGAGTAGATGTATCGCGTGCCAATTTTTAAGTGTAGACACCGGTACAAGTCCTTCTAACCTTCTCTTATATGGGCGTAAGCCTCAATCCAACGCTGGCACCGAATTGATACTTCTGGATTTTCTTTTGTTTCTTCTGGGAGTTTCTTTTGTTGCAGGCCACGGCGGATATGTTTCTTTTCATTCTCACCATTTACTTCGTTGGGATTAGGAAGGGACGGTCCCAGAAAGTGTACTAACTTTGCTTACTTATAACCACACGCACGGCAGGAAGAAAGACCTGGACTGCACTCCAACCGCATCAAATGAGCCAGATTGACTCTCTAAGACATACAGAAGGGAGACACCAGCGACGAATCGATACTACTGGAATTTCTTTGGTACTAGACACGGCGAATATGTTTCTTTACTTCTCACCAAACTCCGTTGGGATTGTGGTTTACGGTCCCAAAAAGTGTACTCACTTTGCTTAGTTATAACCACACGCTCGGGCCAACCGTACCAAATGAGCCGGAATGACTCTCTAGACATGCACAAGGGAGACAGCGCCGACGAATCGAAACTTCTGGAATTTCTTTGATACTAGAGACGGCGGATAAGTTTTCTTTAATTTTTACCAAACTCCGTTTGGATTGTGGAAACCAGTACGGTCCCAAATAGGTGTACTTACCGGAAGTTTTTCTTAACTTCCGGTTGTCCGAAAACCAAAGAACAAATTATCAAGTTTTCCGATCGCTTGATATTTGGGCTGGTTATAGTCTGCAGAAAGAGACACATGTTCTCTTACAATGTCTGTAGACACTTGAGATTCCCAATGGGTGTACCCTAGACGGTAACATTGGGTACATTTCACGCTAGTGAGTAAACATTTTTCTTTTTCTTCCTCTACCTAATCAATTTTCCTGATCTATTGGTCTGACAAAAAAATAAATTGAAAATACAAGGCTATTAAAGGCTCTTTATCCGTTATAGACAAAGTTTAGAGTTAGATTTTGAAATCAGACTCCAAAGTCGACTTTATAAATCGGAAACCAAAGTCGTTCAAAGTACCAGAGTTGGATTTGGAGCAGAGTAATCCCATTTTACCTAATATTTTTTAAAAAGAATACTTAAGAGTTTAAGCGAAATTTCCCCATTCATATAGAGAGAACCTCTTTCCTCCATGAATTTATCTAGAAAGTTGTCCATTTCAATACAATAAACTTAAAGTAATTTTACCTACTAACCCTGTTTTGGTTTCAACATTCATCGTAGGACGCTGTAAAACTATTTGTATAATTGATTAAAATAAAGATTAGTATGGAACCGACCAATGAGCCCAGCTGCGTTAGACCACCCGTCCATACCAACGACTTACCGCCTTGGGAACGCATAACTGTTGTAATACTAAGTTTAACATAGCTAACCACACCGATCAGTAATGTCCATGTTATGATGACCAACACAGCTCCTGCGGTGCTGTCATGTAGCGGTGGGTAGGGACTCATGGCGGCTGTAACAAATACATACACGGTTAACAAGCCTGCCAGGCCGGTCAAGGTTAAAATACTGCGCAGCGATGTGTGTGGCAGGAATATGGCCAAAAAGCATGCCACCGGGTTAGCTATAACACTGAGAGTAGCTGATAAATGATAGGCTTGACCACCATAGGGAAGACAAGAATACGATTGGATGCTGTTGAAAATACCGTTGGCAAAACAGCTAATGACCGCAATCAGCAATAATAGGAACACATATACGCGTGAAGAAATTTCCGGAGCAAGATCTTCATTTAGTTTATTTTGATTGTTATCTGTTGTCTGTGTCCCGCCAACGCCTCCGAGATCACTTTGACTTGAATCGGCCAACTCTCTTTCGTACACATAATCATTGCCACAACCCACTTTTACGGCAGCATACTGAGTTTTTGACAACTTCAAGCGATCCAACAGCGTAAATCCCACGCAACTTAAGACCATCATAACGAAAATAAATATGAAAAACTCTCTGGTACCAAAACGCGGAGGTGGCACATATTTTTCATAAACCGATTCACCCGTCTCGGTGACATTTCTCAGTATACATTCCGACGAACCACCAATGCCCTGTATTAGCGCCACCACACTGGGCAATAGTCCACTTAGACCCTCTCCTATGAAGTAGGTGACCAAATAGATTTCTTTAAATCGGCCCATGTAAGGCATAAATAGAACCGAACTTGTACAGGCAGTAAGGGCAGTAAATATGGTTAAGGCAAACAATGCCACGCTATGCTGTTCTCCAAACAGCGTTGCAGTTTTACTGTAGAAAAACGAGGTTAATATCGCCGACAAGGTACCAGATGTTAACAACACATAAATCATGGGAGCATCGTTCTTTTTGCAAAACTTTTGTATTAGAGTGTAGCTTAGAGGTCCCAAATTGCCAATTTGAACCATAACACTTAGGTAGGAAGGTAAACTCCAGCCCTCCGGCGCCACCTCGACCAGCAGAGGTAATTGTATGAAGGTGCCGTTGATGCCAATCCAGGTGCCAATGCCAAAACATAATGCCAGAATATCAACGATAATACTGCGATCTTTAAAAAGCCGATGAGCCACTTTGATCGTCATGCTGCTTGACTTTTCAGGGTGCAGTAGCGTACTAACCTCCGACGGTTCCAATGGTCTAAAACAAAAAGAAATAAGTGCATTAGTATTATAGTGTATGCTAAAGTTAGATAGATTAATTAAATACACATACTCGTACTCTAGAAATAGTTTTTGTCGTATTGTTCTCATTGAGTTTGTAATGTAGACTGATGTTCTGTGTCCATACAGGGAAGTGGTGAGCGTTGTCTATTGCAAGCAAATGTGTTTTTTAGATAAGATTGTAAGATATGAGATTAAAATGTAATTAGATACTAATGGATAGACGAAACTATCGTTAAGACTACAATTGACGTCGAAGCAGTCGCGGTCATTGATACCCAGAGCGTTGACACTATCGCGGTTTTAAGATTTTAAGATACGAGAAATTACTTTAAGCTGTATATCATATAATACAGATAAATAAAACCCGAACAATGTATGAGGTAAACTAGACAGGGGCAGCATTAGAACTCTGCTAGAAATAACGACTGTATGTTGGGCGATTTTCGGTATATTGTAATGTAAGGGTAATGACTACAGAATGCCAGATGGAAAAAGTTTTTCTGCCGTTTGTGTGAGAACTAGAAGGAGATGGACAAAGCGGGCGGCGCACAGTGGTCCAGGATCGATTTCTATGCGCCAAAATTCTTAACTTTTGAACTAGTTAATATTTTTAAGTTCTGTAAAAAGGGCAATTGTAGTCAAAGCCTCAAGGATTATTAAGTCTATTGGGTATATTTTAGAAATTAGCCTAAGGTTGACTACTTTTTGTATTTTCTGATTTTAAAGAAAATTTATTAAACAAAGTGAGTAATTCGCGTTTTGGTACTAAAAAATTTTACTTTTTCACTGACAGTGCTATATCTTTTAAGGGGGAAAATTCGGGCGGGCAAAGGTTACCCAAAAAAATGGAGAACCTTTTTTCCTTTCCAAAACGGTACTGCATTTTATACTTTTAATGAAAAAAAGTTATGTTGGTCCAGAGTCACATTTTTTTAAATCGATAATTCTTTAAATAGTTGCTACAACCAAAGTACATTTCTTAAAAAACTTGAATATTAAAAAAAATAGTGCAAAAATAGTGTAAAATGTATGAGATACAGTTCGACAAATTAAATCTCATTTTTTCAATTTTCAAAACCTGATAAAAGTGAAAATCTGCAATAAGGAAAAACATTTTTTTAAGCATTTTATTAACAGTTATTGGGAAATATGTAAAAAAGCTAAAAATGGAGAAAATACTTTTATTTAAAATCGGAATATACGAAACGGGAAGATCCGCTGTTTTCTACCAACATTTTTTTCAGTGATGAGGCCCATGGCTCAACGGCAAAGTCAATACACAAAATTCCCGCATTTGGGCTGAAGAGCAACAAGAAGAGGTTGAAGAGGTGCCATTATACCCAGAGAAACCCACGGTTTGGCGTGGTTTATAAGCTGGTGGAATCATCGGTGCATATTTTTTCAAAAATGATGATGGCCGAATGTAACCGTAAATGGTGCTCGCTATCGCTACCTGAAATTGAAGCCCGTAATTCAACAGGAAACCCGTTGGTTTCAACAGGACGGTGCCACTTGCCACGCAGCTGCTCAAACAATGGATCTATTGAGAGGTCATTTCGAAAGGCAGCTAATTTCACGTTTTGGACAGGTGAGTTGGCCGCCTAGATCGAGTGATATCACACCTTTGGACATTTTCCTTGGTGTTACGTAAAGTCCAAAGTCTATGCTGACAAATCAGATACGATTCAGGTTTTAGAAAGCAAAATTACGCATGTCATTAAAGCCATACCGGTCGAAATGCTCGAACTACTCCAAAATTGGACCCTCAGAATGGAAACCCTGAGGCGTAGTTGCGACCAACATTTGAAGGAAATTATATTCAAAAAATAAATGCCATAAAATTTCCTTTAAATTACCAATAAAGATTCCGCACTTAATTTAGATTTTATATTTTTTTTGTTCTGAAAAAATACCTCTAGATGGATCACTCTATATGTGGCAAGCTATTTTAAATTTTAATCGGCTGTAAAAATACTGTTTTTTTTTCCAATTTCTGGTTTTATTTAAAAGGTTGAACTTTGTCATAATAATGAAACACCACTTGATGCGTTTTTATCGATGAAGAATTTGATCGAAAAATCGTTTTTTCAGATGAAGCTCATTTTCATCTCGTTGGCTATGTCAATTAGCAAAATTGTCGCATATGGGGTTCAGAGAACCCACACGTAATTATTGAGAAGCCAATGTATACACAACGAGTCACTGTTTAGTGTGGATTTTGGGCTGGTGGCATCATTGGGCCATTTTTCTTTGAAAAAGAGCCAGGAGCTGCCGCTGCAGTCAACGGTAAGCATTACCGCGCCATGCTCAATTAATTTTTGTTTTCAAAAATTCAAGAGATTGACATGGACATTCATGGACAAAAATGTAAAAAAAATATTTAAATCGCATACCCTGTGCCATTTACCATCTGAACTATCAGTTGGTCAACGGGTGATTCCGCATGTTTGGAAAGAGGGCATAATTCCAATTCTTAAACCAGTCAAAATAATACCACTGGAGAATTCTATAGCCCGATTTCTCTGCTTTCAGCTGTAGAAAACAAGTCCCTATTGTTGCCATCCCTAAATGAGCATTTTCCAGCTTGCAACTCACCAACACGGTTTTAGGGAAGCGCTTAACACACAACAGTGGCTTTACAAGAAATAATGGCTAGTTCAATATGTCCTGAAAGCGTAGCTGGCACACCCTGGGGGAAAAATGGAGAGAAATTAGTAGCGATTTATCGGTCGCTAACGTTTATGGGGTTTCATTACGTTAAAGGGCTGCGTTACACATTAATTCGGTCGCATCATTATTTACTATGACGCACCAGCTTCTCACCGACACGTAATGACAAAATTTAAAGTATAAACGACACAAAATAGAGCACTCTATGTTGCTCCAAGTCGTGTCAAAATTAGTGAGAATCATCTTGATAGAGAGACCAGGAAGCTGTCAACCAGGCAACAAAATGTGTTGCTGACTTGACAGATTTGCTGGCATGTCGACTGCCAAGCCTTCCCAAGCATCAGATCTTGATGGCAGATCCACCTCCGAGACTCATCCGTAAGTACTGTAGGTGCTATAGCGAAGACATCCAAAACGTCATTCCATTGGACGTCAACCGTTTGTCTACATGGCATGCCCTGAAAACTGTGCATCTATTGACAATCTCCGAAGCCATAAACGACTATAAATGCAATAAAGTCCTTAGCCTACATCCTCCTGCAATTTCGGTAACTAAGCGACTACTTCCTAGGCAAACAGTTCTCAATCCTAGCATCTGGCTGGAGCAAAGTTCTTCATTGCTATAGAGAACACATTGTTCCTGCATACATAGCCCTAATGATACTCAGTACTTATTCCACAGTTCGTCCAAGCCCACCACCCTACGACCCAATCGAGCCCTAACCGCGAAAAAGACGTAAGTGCCAAAAAGAAAATTTTACAGGAGAGGTTTTTTTTTTGGAGAATTCCAAACAATTTTTAAATATAATAATTTAATTTTTAATATGCATTTGATTTTGCTTTATCTCTTTAAGGAGGTTGTACGAGTACAATTTTCTATTGAACTTCATTAAAAAGCGAGTGGCGCTTATGTCTTTTTTGCGGTAAGGGCTTGCAATGTCTTGTGGTCGCGTTCAACTGATGGGGGCATTTTCTCCATTTTCCAAAATCGAATTTGACACTCACAGATTTTATTAGGGTGAGAAGTGAATGTGAGTAAAAAAATCACAGAAGCAGATTGCTTTAAGGGTGGAAAGAATAACGCTCCTGGAAACCTACTTCACAACTCCTGGATAATAAGTGTTTCTAGAATTGTTGTAGGTGCACCGCTGTGGTGTAATGCTTTGTGTGTCCGACTATTACACATATTAATTCCGGATTAACTCCGGCTAGATGTACTAACGATTTTTCACCGGCGGGCTTACTCGTGAGTACCGGCAACTTTACGAGTTGATATCTAAGCCATGAAAAAACTTATCTATAAAAATCATAAGTTCATTTAGTAACGGGTGATTAATCCACAGGTATTATTTTCAATATTGTTTTTTAACGGATTACGCCGGAGTTGTCTTAAACATTATTTTTCTTTCTTTTCAGTATTGTTTGCCATTTCATTTTATCATGGAAAGACTTACACCGCAAACGTTTCAGTGTTTGGGCCCACCAAAAGCTTGAAGAAGATCCGCTGTTTTCTACCAACATTTTGTTTAGTGAAGAGACCCATTTCTGGCTCAACGGCAACGTCTATAAACAAAATTGCCGCATTTCGGCTGAAGAGCAAACGGAAGAGTTTTAAGAGAAGTCATTACCCACAGAAAACCACGGTTTGGTGCGGTTTATAGGCGGGTGGAAATATCGTTTCATATTTTTCAAAAGATGACCGGAACGTAACCGTGAATGGTGCTCATTACCGCGCCATGATATTGGACTTTTTGCTACCTAAAATTTAAGCCCGTAATCTTGAAAACATACGATTTCAACAGGACGGTTCCAAATGCCTTACAGCTGCTCAAACCTGAGTCCAAAGTCTATGCTGATAAACCAGCCATGATTCGGGTTTTGAAAGTCAACATTAAGAGTGTCATTAACGCCATACCGCCATACAGACAAGTTGAGTTGAAATAAACGAAGAAATAATTATCGGAAGAATAAAAACGCCACGAAAAATTCGTATTATTAGCTGTAACCATTGGTTACTGTGTATGGGGGCAAAGGAGTTTAATGCCGCTAAGGTTAACACCGCAGTGAAAACATATTTATGAGTATATAATAAATTGCTTCTCGTGCTTTCCTTCATTAAAAATCACTACTCATAACATATTTTGCTTATTCTAATGGATAAAGATTAAGCCATTTTCTACAATTTTTTTGGGAGGCCAACAAATTTTGCCGTGGTCGAGCCTTCTCATCTTAATTTTCCCTCGGTACTCATAACACAATTTATAGTTCTTGTTAATAGGTCTGTTATCTAATTAATTTTGATAAAAATTTCACAACTGTCGAATGGAAATAAATTTGTAACACCCCAGTAAACAAAATTTGCCGACAATGTCTGATATCAGACAATAATGAACAATACGAGTATCTGAACTCCATCGAGAATTCTTACCGAAATCGTTACGAAATGTTCGATTTGTCTGAGGATTTTTTTTTGAGAAGTTCTTTAGAAATTTTGTCAATGTTTTTTGTTACGAACTCGGCAAGAAATCGGAACATTTTGCCGATTTTCGTACAGAATTCTGACCGAATTCTGAAGGTTTGCTTTGATGGGATTGTACGACAAACGAGAGAAAATGTTAATACATACTTAAAATATTGAGTTTAATTTACGCAGATTAATTAGCCGATTTTTATTTACATTTATTTTTTAACAGTTTTAAAAGACGTTTACGTATTCCACAAGAATTTTTTTTTTATTTTTTTCAATTAATGTTTTATGTCGCAAAAAAAACAAATATCTTTACTCCCAGACCCCAGAACCGCTATTCATGTTAGTTTTCGTATTTTCTGTACATACCGGAGATGGTACATTTTTTACCCTCACCCTACTATGGTATTAGGGTATTATGAGTTTGTGCTAATGTTTGGAAAACATACTGACACAGGAGAGTAACTACCGAAGGAGATATACGCTCGAAATTTACATATGTATAATCAATGTCCAAATGACGAGAGAATGAACTTCAAAACTGACACTGACCAAATACAGAAATGTAATCTTTAAATACGGACAAAACATTACCTTTTAGTCGCAAAAACACCCTGAAGCAAAGAATTTTCTTGTTTTGTTTAAAATGTAATTATTGTAAAAATTGTGTCGCGTATTTTTGTGTTTTAATCAGTTTTTGTGTTTTTGTTAATATTCCCTGAGGATGATCGTCGATGACAGAAGATGTCGGATTTAACGTGATTATCGCCGAAATGGCCTGAACCACGGTGTGCCATCACACTGGGGCCGTAACAATGCGACGGTCAACGCCCCATTGGATCGAGGGTCGAGGACTATCTAAGCCTCTACTGTTCTATGGGTCACAGCACCCGGTCGCAATGCAACTCCACATCGAACCGAAGTTCTCCCCGCGATTTGGGTATAAACCACAGCCACCACGATATTCCCCGAGGGGCCGCACTATATAGTCAGGCCAGAACAAGTTCTGGGGGCTCCTGACTACCCGTGGTACCAGATTTGAGTCTCCGGTCAGACCTCGTAACCAAAAGGCTACTCCCAGTTTTTGTTCCATACAACATGGGACTGGTCACCCATAGATCGTCGATGACAATCGAAATATTGGAAATAATATAAAATCAAACAAATTACAAGAAAACGCCAACACGTGTTTTATAAATTAGTTAATGACCTCGAGCCAGACAATTTGGATCAAAGAATTGCAGTTTTGTCAAAAATACAGTACAAAAACAAAAGTTTTGAAAACGTATTCGGAAAAGACATCAATTTTAGTAAGCTCTACTTTAGAAACACCTGGCTTGAATGAAGATCGTGGACGCGGGCGACCTAAAGTAAATTTCGCAGCATCTTCAACGAGAACAAAGCAACGAAGAATAGCTGGACTAGCAGAAATTGAATTGTCCGCTGCTGATGATTTGCGGATTGCTAACCTTCAAACGAACCCATCGATTTTGCGAGCAAAAGTTACTGAAGTAATATCGCTTATCATGGCATTAAATTTAACAAATCACCAATATTTGTTAATAAGAAACGTTATAAACAATACAACAACATATAACATATACAACAATATGATTATTACCGATTATCAGGCTGAAGTTGAAAACTCTTGAAATATTCAGTGAATCAAATTAGATTTCATTTATTATAGTAAATAATAGACGAAAGACCGAATAGTATACGAGGGTTGCTATATATATTTCTGGCCTAGGCAACACTAAGTGTTGTCTGGCGCCATCTGACATTTCCATTGGAAAGTTTGACATTTTTTAGCATAAACGTACTCAGAACGTTTTGACGTACGACCATAATTTGTGTTGTTTACAGTGACATGAAAAAATCAATTTGGCAAAAAAAATGGAATTAACTCGTGAACATTTTCGTGCGAACATTTATCACAACTTTCGACGTGGATTATCACGACAAGAGTGCATCGTCGAACTTAAATCTTTGTATGGCGATGGAGCACCATCCTATAGCACTGTAAAGAACTGGTTTAATGAATTCAATCGTGGCCGACGCTCGCTCAAATACGAAGGTCGTGAAGGCGTCTAAAAAAGGCCGTTGTGCCAGAGCACATTGATGCCGTGCGTAAACTGATAATGCAAGATCGTCATGTGACATACCCGTGAGATAGAGGCATCCTTGTGCATATCTTCCACCAGCATACAATCGATATTGCATTAACACCTGGTCATTAAAATGGTTTGTTCTCGTTAAATCCCGCACAATTTGACAATCGCTCAAAAAAAGGCAAAGAAAATTTGAAAAAATACAATTGCGGTGCTTTAAAACACGTTTACGAATCTTGAATCTATGCGTATGAGCCTGCAACAAAACAGCAATCGACCGTGTGGGTCTTCGAAGACGAGTCAAATGCAACGAAAGTTGTTCGTGAAAGAAGCACTTCGAAGCAAATGGTCGCCTGTTTCTTTGGCAAAACTAGTCATGTGGCGACTGTTCCGCTTGAGCAACGTCGGACGGTCAATTCACGATTTGTTTGCCTAAAGTCTTCGGAGAAATTCGAAAAACGAACAAAAGAAGACGAATCATTGTGCACCTTAACAAAGCGAGCTCTTACACATCTGCTCAAACCAGCGCCTTTTTGACCAGCCAAAACGTCGAATTGATGGGTCATTCGCCGTACAGCCCTGACTTGGCAACCAATGACTTCTTTTTAATCCACACACATTAAGAAAAAAATGCGTGGACAACGATTTTCGTCGCCAGAAGATACTGTTGAAGCGTTCAAAAACCATGTTTTGGAGGTGTCTCAATCGGAGTGCAAAATTGCTTCCACAACTGGTTTGAGCGCGTGCAGAAGTGTATAAATCATGCTGGGGAATTTTTTGAAAAACAATAAAACCATTTTTGATGATAACTATTCTCATTTTCATTATTAGGTCAGAAATAGATACAGCAGCCCTCGTATACAACAATATAATTATGTTGACTACTCTTGAAATATTTGATGGATTAAATAAGATTTGATTACTTTTCTTAAATATGAGGCGGAAGACCGAATAGTATATTATGCATTCAAACCATGATCGAGATATAAGATTTAGCCCAGCCAAAAGTAACGCCGTTTTTCTTATTTTCAATTATTTCACACATTTGCAAAGCCGCGACAAGTGTTTGGCAATACAATTTCTGCTGGAATTGTTTTTCGCCGCTTTCTTAATACAAGTGCGACCACTGTGCGGCAATGTGGTGGATAGGTATAATAAATGATGAACTAACTAATTGATTCATAGGTTAATTAGCATCACTAGGCACGTAGGGGAAAGAAACCTTCTTTCTGAAGAATAAAATGTTCTTTTAGCTTAAACCCTTTGAAAGCCCCCAGCAAACCAAACCTTCAGAGCTCGGTCAGAATTCTGTACGACAATCGGCAAAATGTTCCGATTTCTTACCGAGTTCGTAACGAAAAACATATGAGAAGGTTGACAAAAATTGTTGTTGTTGTTGTAACAACAATATATTTATTTTCGTCTATGGGGGATCTCCTTCGATATCCAGGTGGAGGAAACGCGCCATTTGAACTGGATGCATCCACAGAGACCTGGGGGTCAGCTCGGGATGTTGAAGTTGGAAGTCGGAATGTTGACGTCATCGACTTTCACATTGATTGACAACCGTACCTCTGCGGTCCATGCAGTAAACAGTGTGGCTGATGATTTGGAGGCGGATATTTTCATATTCCTCGCAGTGAAAAAACGTGCTAAGTCAGTGAGGCAACAGTTGATTTTCTCGCAAATGTCATCCACTTTAGGTCCTGACGCCAGAATTGTGCAATCGTCAGCGTACGACACAATTTCAAAGCCGTCTGGTGGTGCAGGAAGTTTAGAGAGGTAGAGGTTAAACAGAGTCGGGGATATAACCCTGGGCAACTCCTTGTTTAACTCTACGGGGCTTCGACTTTCTGTCTCTAAATTCTACATATGACTGGCGCCCACACATTTAGTTTACGACCCAACGTTTCAAACTGGGCGGAAGGGACGTTTCTTCAATGTCCTCGAACAGAGTGGCATGATTGACCGTGCCGAAGGCTCTTGTAAGGTCAAGAGCCACGAGGACCGTCCTGTTGTTAGGCTTGTTCTGGTTAAGGCCGCGACTTATACGTGTGGTGATGGCGTGTAAAGCAGTTGTTGTGCTGTACTGCTTGCGGAATCCATGCTGATGATCAGCACTAGGAAAGTGTTCGATCGGGCTGGGGAGGAGCTGTGATTCAAGCGTCTTTGCAAGGAGATCGGCCTGTACGAATTTCCTTTACTTGCTTCTTTGCCTGGCTTCAGTAGCGGAACCACTCTGCCCATTTTTCGGGCATCGGGAACTACGTGAGTGGCTAGCGACAGATTGAGCACTTTGGTCATGTACATCAATTGTGAATTTCTTCTCTGAAAAAAAAAATCCTCAGACAGAACGATTTCGGTAACGATTCTCGATAGAGTTCAGATATTGTTCATTATTGTCTGATATCAGACATTTTCGGCAAATTTGGTTTACAGGGCCATAACATCTTGACAAAAATAAACAAATTTCTGCAAATTTCATAAACGGGATTTGCCATTTATCTGTTGAGGACATGGAGATTTACTTCAACTTTCACTTGAGATTCAACAGACGAATTCACATTAAATTTCTTAAATATTTTTGTGAACTTTACGGCTCACCGAACGTGGATACGGCTTTCTATTTTAGAAGACATGTTCCTGCCAGACACGTATTATTTTGGAATCAATAGACAAGCAACAACTCGCGTATATTCATTGCAAATGTTATACATCAACTCAAAGCGAAAGCTTCATTGGTACTTGAAGACTAATCAACACATACCATAGGAATGAAAAACCTTTAATTTGTATGTGATGAGACGACGACGCGTCGTTGATTGACTGATATTTAATGACAATCAATTGAATGAAATTTGTTAAATAATTTTATAGTTACGTAAGGTTAATGTATGGGTTTGTGAGGAAAATAAATCAAAATAAAAGAGTTTCACGGAAAATATGCAAAGTAGATATTCAATGCCACGTCTGACTGGACCTAAAGTTGTGAACGCTGTTGATGCGGAGTTGTAAAATCCGTACTTATAAATAATTACCTCTCTTGATAATGGCGCGGTGCGAAATTCGATGCGGTGGATGTTAAAAAATCATCGATGGGATTTGACGGTATCGAGTAAACTGTTGTTTGAGGAGGTACATCATATTCATTTTCATTGCGTTCGCTGTGGTTTGAATTGCTTAGGTGGTTATAAAGTGTAGGAACTCGCTCTTGATTGGAGCCATTGCCTACTCGTTTAGGATTCATGAGTAAATTGAGCACACCAATATTCAATATCGTTGAAATCAAGTTTTTTTTTTGCTCAGTGTTGAGAGTTGGAAGTTGTAGGCAGCGGCGACATCGGCAGCGCAACAGCGATGATAAGATTACACGGGTACTTCCACGCAACTACAAGCGGGCGTCAATCAGTCTTATTTTAGAGGTGATTAACGATTGATATGCTGCCGCAACTGCAAAATAGAAATGAAAACAATTAACTTAATTCAATGTGTACTCTAAAAACGTGTTCAATGAAATTAATTGTTGACAAATGAGTGAGGTCGCAGGCAGTTTCATAATATACGACACACGATTGTTTTCGAATGAGAATAGAAATATATAAGAATTTGTTTATTAATGTTGCACGCACAAATAAGTCTGTACCTACGACATGAAGATGTAATTAAAATACATCTACATCAACCTTTTCCAATCAATATTCCCTTTAATCTACCGGCGCTCTGGTGGCTTTACCATCTGATTCAGAGTAACTTTTTTCTCGTCCACATAACATTTATTTTTGTTGTGAAACGGTAAACGTTAAGGTAATCAAAACAAAAAATGCAAAAATAACACACATGCATATGATAGTGCTGCCAGATTTAATAGCTGTTAGAGTTGCCAGTTTTTGCACTACTTCCAATCAGTAATAATGTTTTCTGACTGGATACGGGATTTTACTTGTCGCGTGAACTGTAGAAGATGTACGAAATGCTTCTTCTTTCCAAGAGCACTTTAGTAATGCACAAAATTTCGGTTTATTTTTTTACATTCGTTTGTACACAATAACGCTAGAAAGTCAAAATGGAAACACAGAAAACACACTTTTTAAAGCCTAGTACTTACCTAAAACGAAATTCTCGCTCTCACAAGAAATACATGAAGCAAAGCAAACTAGATTTACCATTATTAAATTCCGTTTAGCTATTTTTGTTTGGTGGTATTCAGGTGAAACGAAATGTTGGCGGAATTTGCAACTGTTACAGGGTTGATTATAAGAGCAGTGTAGACTTTTTCCACGAAAATTCATGTTATGACAATATTTTGGTCAAGGAATATTAGAAATTTACAAAAAAATTAGTTAACAAATGTAGTGAAGTCGTTTTTGAGATTATTTAAATGAATATGATTAAAATCATTTGTTTGAAAATGAATAACGGCTGCTTCCTCTACACTACAATTCTTTCGAGTAGAGATAAATGCAAAACTCCTAAGCGAAAATTTCGTTTTAGGTGAATACTAGGCTTAAACACAAAAACACAGCATTTTCAAAATGATCTTGTGTTTTTGATTTCTCGCAAAAGCTCATTTCTCTCTATCACGTACAATTGATCGTCTTTGTTGTGAACACACGCAAGTCCCGCAAAATTACAAGGTGGGGTATTTATTATTTTATTTTTTTAATTTATAAAAAGAGTAAAAAAAGATAGTTTTTTTTTTAAATTTCTGGTTTCATTTCTTTATTGACATGTAATTCGATGCCCATTGGGTCCTATTGAAGCTAAATTACAATATGCATCAAAATGTTAAATATTGAAAATTTAAAAAGTTGAACTTTGTCATTTTATTATTAACTACAACAGGCTCGGCAGTAACTCATCCGATTAACCCAATTTTCAGTAAATTTTCGATTGTTTCGGGTCGAATCTCTTTAATGGCAACTTCGATTTCATGATTCGACGCTTCCATTGTCTTTGAAGCTTTGTGTAACATTTATTATTAATGGCTCCAAGCAGAAAAATAATCTAAAGGGCTCAAATCACAGCTCCGAGGCGGTCAATTGACATCGCGACTTCGGTTAATTATTCGATTTTCAAAAACAGGGCGAAAATGGTTGATTATTCAATTTTTAAAAACATGGCGATGGTTGCATTGGCTGTCTAACTTTGTCCACTTCTTGTGGAACCAAATGTCGTCCATGTCATTTTCTTGAATATTTAGACACAAAAATTTGTTAAGCGCGGCGCGGTCATCGTTGACGGTTACGGCTTACGGTTATGGCCAAATGATGCCGCCAGCCCAAACAGTTAAACGTTATGGATGCATTGGTCTTTCAATAGTCTTTGAACCCCATATATGGCAACATTGCTTATTGACATAGCCATTTTTGTTTTTAAAAATGACTGAAAATTTCCGATTACTATGTGGTGTTTAGACCGAACACTAAGGGGCATATACACCAATGTCCTTCGTTTATTGAATTTGTCTTTGAGTGGGGTGGTTTTCAAAATCCTACATTAAGCAGACGCATATCTTATGTCTTGGGCAACTTGTTCAGTGGTCTAGAATATGGGTGTAGAGTTAAGGTCCATTTAGTCTTGACGGTTGACGGTAGGCAATCAGCTATTTCAGTTGAGGGTTCATTTTGCATGTGTTAGAGGGAGATAACTACAGTTTGACGGTTGACGACGGTAGACTTCTGCAGGTTGCAGAATCAACCGTCAACCGTCAAGACTAATTGGGCCTTTAAGAATAAAACTAATCATTCTCTATTTTATGATAACTTTTTTTGCACCGGCCCTTTTGTTCCAGAGATCAAGCTCCTTTGCGTCTCGCTTGGATATTTTTGTTGTTGATGAGCTGTGTCGAAATCTCAGCTTTTATATAAACTAAAAAGAATTTCATTTAATTTAAAAATATTCACTTAATTAACACAACATCGGAACAGAAAAATTTATCTACTTAGTCAAAAATTATATTGGAATTTAAAAAGGAACTAACTTTTTATGGTTGGGACCACAAATTCCGCATAAAGGCGCTAAAATGCCTAGCTTTACTCGGGCGATACCGACCCAGGAGTATAACTCCTTTTTATAAACCCGGCCTTTGATCTAAGTGCAACCTTAATAATTTTAGAAAAAAAAGTTAGTTGTTTGCTTAAAAGAAATACTTTGCCAGTTTCATTCATTTTTATTAATTTTTTTTAAAAAATCTCCTTCGCATCGCACTTGCTCACTGTCCTTAATTTATGTAATTGGTATGTCAGAGTGTTAATTAATTTTAAATTATTCAGCCTACTCAAATTTAAATTTTAATAAAATGTAGAATAAGTGTTTTTCCCTCCTAAAACTAGGTACATTAACAACAAAATAAATATAAACTTGGTCGCATTGAATTTCAAAATGTTTAGTATGGTAACACCACTTGGATTTAGTCTCGATATTAAGACTGAATTATCCCGTTCTATGTTAAGACATCAATGCTTAGATTTTCATACAAATTCTTATCGGTTCTCAAAAAAAGTAGTCAGGGATACAAAACTTTATACCATTGGACTTTTTGATACATTTTCTTCTTCGAAAGTTCCGTAATAGAACCGATATTCCGAGTGTTGTCAAGCAATAGTACTATGATTTAGTGCTAATGTTTGTAACACCTTTAAGGAATGAAGATAGATGTCCGCCCATAGCTAGGAAACGGTTGAGTTCTGGTCGCTTTTGAAATCACATTTTAACTCCAATCTTGCTTAAAATTCGCTTGTAAAACTGGACCAGATCGATCTATGTTTAAGAATAGCCCCACACAAAGTTTAGCATTGAGCATTAATTAATTTGTACAAAATCGGTCTGTTTTTGAATAGCTCATAGCCGCACGCAAAGTTTGCTCCCGAGTTAAGTTTCCGTATTGTTTTCTCAAACGTCAAAAATTCCTTTACCAAACAATTGTCAGAACTTTATTTTTCGTTGCAATTTTCGAACAAAGTTATCACTGCTGTTGTAAACATTTCTGTAACAGTTGCAAATTCCGCGAGCTTTTTTTATCAGCTGCGTACCACCAAACGAAAATTCCTGAACACAGTTTTCAAAACGGAAATCTCGTTAAAAAAACATCGTTATCAAACAAGGTTTATACTTAACTAATACGTGTAAAAACACATTTACCGGTAACTGAGATATTTTTTCGGTGCACTTGTCCCTAAAAAATTGATAACAAAACAAATGTCAGTGTACTATGTAGCCCTTTCTGTAAATAAATCGGTAAGTTGCCGATTTATGTGACGTCACACCGACTAGACTGAAAGTTACCGATTTCGTGATAACTGCTGTTTCTGTACGTTGAAATCGGTAAAAATTCGATCTGTGATGGAAAGAAACATAAATCGGAAAGAATAGGTAAGAATTGAAACAGATGAAACAAGCAGCTTTTTATTTGCATTTGTTTTCATGTACAAATATTTTTTATGAAAACACAGTTATTTTACATAACTTATATATTTATACGACATAACTATTACTTACCTTCTCACTCATTTTGTTAAAAATATGCAAATAAATAAAAAAAAACGAGCAATTAAATAAGCTGACAGTTGGTGATGTTCATTGCAAATAAACAAACATATGCACTCGGTTATTTTGCATAACCATACCGATTTCGTTGAAACCGGTTCATAAATTGTCGTAAATTTCAACACATTGTCATCTTAAATGTTTATATTTTGCTACTTATTTTCGAACACAATTAAACCGCGGTAACACAATTATAACATATTTTTTAATGAAATATTTTTTTTGTCTAAAATAACATCAATAAAATTATATTTGGTTTAACAAGTTATATTTGGTTACTTGCATTCTAATAATTGCAACAACACTATAGCAATCGGCAGAGTTCTCACTTGGCTTAAAGTCAGTGAGAAAGTTACCGATTTCATGTTGAGTCGATTTGCTTACAGAAACACTCTTTTAAGCGATTCGTATTGAAGTAGAACCGGAACAATATTATATTACCGATTTGGAACGAGTGAATGGAATAAGAATCTGCAATATTTTTACAGAAACAGTGAAGGTGAGAATGACGTCAAATCGGTAATTTCAATCGGGACGGGTTACAAAAACGAGCTACTGGTCTTGAAACATAATAATTGTTATTTGAACATAGTATAAGAAAACGCTAAAAGCGCATTTCATAACAGCAGTAAGTAAGCATCACTGAGTTGGCAGCTGTTGCGAATTTGTTCGACAAAACAAAACTGACATTTTTTGGATGTTTTTTTTGGGTATTTATTTGACTTGCAAATAAATTTAGAAAATCTTTACACCCGAAAGCAGAAAACCTTCAACGAATTTCTAGGCTGAGCGTGTGGTACACGAAAAATATTTCTAGAAAATATAATTCAAATGTCGTCTTTTTACCACATGAAATGGTAACATTGGGAAAGGCCTTGGTCAGCTGAGAAGGACCCAAGAGTAAACATGGACATATTTAAATTTAAATATGATTTCATTTCTTTGACATAACTGAGATTTGGGATCGGGCTTATGGAAACTTAGGACAAGCGACCTGTTTGAAATATGAATTCTCAAATTGAAGCAAATTTCTAAGCGAAGATGGACTCAAAAAGGACGTTTAATAGTTACACTAGCCACCAAAGGTAAATATGGATGTATGGGTATTTAAATTTCAAGTGTCAACGAGTCCACCTATGGATTTATTTATAAGATTTAATCGACACTGTGGAGAAAACCTTTAACGAATTTCTAGGCTGAGCGTGTAGTACACGAAAAATATTTCTGGAAAATATAATTCAAATGTCGTGTATTTTTACCACATGAAATGGTAACATTGGGTTAGGCCTTGGTCAGCTGAGAAGGACCCAAGAGTAAACATGGACATATTTAAATTTAAATATGATTTCATTTCTTTGACATAACTGAGATTTGGGATCGGGCTTATGGAAACTTAGGACTCAAACTGAAGCAAATTTCTCTGTGAAGATTTAACGGAAACTGACCGGTCTCATAGACTCAAAACGGACGTTTTATTGTTACACTAGCCACCAAAGGTAAATATGAATAAATGGGAACATAAACAATTTCAAATGTCAACGAGTCCACCTATGGATTTATTTATAAGATTTAATCGAGACTGTGGTCGGTCACATGTACCCTTGGGGTAGAAGAAAAGGACGTGTTGTACACAGTGGGCCATTTTAAATTTGAATCGGCTGTAAAAAATGTGCTGATCATTTTTAATAATTAATAATTTTTGATAATAGTAATAATGAAACGCGGAACGCAATATCATTCATATGACTACGGCGCTGGATGGGCAGTACCTCATCTGATCAAACCAATTTTTCAGTACATTCTTGATTGTTTCGTTTCGAGTCTCTTTAATAGCAGCTTCGATTTCAAGTTTTAATACTTAAATTTTATTTATTTATTTTTATTTATTTATTTATATAGTAATACAAAAGCCCACAGGGCCAAAAAAACGTATTACTTAGCAATACATTCCCAAATAGAAAAACTTTAAAACTAAAATAAACTTTAATAATAAAAATGTATGTAATTATATAAGAATTAATCGAGACTGTGGTCGGTTACATGTTCCCTTGGGGTAGAAGAAAATAGCGTTTTGTAAATAATTTGTTTTTAATTTAAATTTATGATAATTTTGTTTTTAATTTATAATTTTATTTGAAAGGTTGAACTTTGTCATTTAATAATGGAAGACAATGTCATTCGTATGACTACCCAACTGTTTCGTCAGTATCTCATCCGATTAACCCAATTTTTCAGCATATTAAGGATTGTTGTGAGTCGAATCTCTTCATTGGCAACTGCGATTTCAAGTTTTAATACTTAAATTGTCTCTGGATGCTTGCGTAATATTTATCCTTAAATAATAATCCAAAGGGCTCAAATCACAACTCCGAGGCGTCCAATTGCATCACATATTCGACTGCTTCTTGGATTTTGAAAACATTGCGTAAAATATCGATGTTTGCGTTGGCTGTGTAACAGACATGTGGCCCCGTTTTGTTGAAAAGAAAAAATGTCCATGTCATTCTTTTAAATTTTTGGAAATAAAAATTTCTTGAGTAATGCGCTGTAATGTTCACCATTTATGGTAACGGCTGCTCCTTGCCCAATTTACGAAAAATGGCCCAATGATGTCACCAGTTCAAAATCCACACTATACAGTGACTCCTTGTGGATGCATTGGCTTCACAATAGTCAGTAATAAATTCAAAATGTTTTATTTTAATGTTATTAGACTATTTCATTGGGAAATAATTCATTTTATTAAATGCAAATATTTCCTAGTGATCATTTTGGATCGGGGTGATTCATACAAGAGTCATGCATCCCTCCGAAATTATATCGATATAAACTACTTTTCCTGTCAAGTTTTCTCCTCATTTTGATCTCTACTTTACGGCTTTTAAAGGGATGTTATATATTTTACTTTTTAGAGATATCTCGTGCGCAACTTAAGTGGAGTTTTAAGTCAATACTCGATAACATAGACTGGATAGCAAACCCGTAATAATTTAGTATTTTAATATTTAAGATGTCGGAATGGTGCAAGAGGGAATAGTGGTAATGACATTTTCCCTGAACTTCCGGATGTCGTAAATAGTGGAACATGTACTTCG
This sequence comes from Hydrotaea diabolus, assembly GCA_963513945.1. Lineage (NCBI taxonomy): Eukaryota > Metazoa > Arthropoda > Insecta > Diptera > Muscidae > Hydrotaea > Hydrotaea diabolus. The sequence continues at coordinate 226,163,759 of OY740716.1, read as the reverse complement.
GTCGAAAACCCAATTCGATCTGTAGTATATATTTATAGTGCCGTTGACAAGTCAATCGGTAGTAAACAGGTGTAAATTCCTGGAAAGTGGCGTATCTCTGCCGAACATCCTTTCGTAAGGAGTAATGACGGATATCTGATGAATATACGCCATGAAAGTAACGCTAAAACAGCGATACACAACCCCCATTCTGATGATGCTCGAGGAATACAAATACGTCGGACACCCTACTTTTGCTCTCAATTGAAGACGGTCATTAGCGTTAAGGATGATTTTGAGCATCTGACCATACATGAGAGATGTATTCAACTTTTGGACTGATGTACGAGTAAGTTGTATAGATATTAAAAAGAAGTAAAACATAAGGTGATCCATCTAAAGGTATTTTTTCAGAACAAAAACAAATATAAAAATTCAAATTAAGTGTGGAATCTTTATTGGTAATTTGAAAGGACATTTTATGGCATTTATTTTTTGAAAATAATTTCCTTCAAATGTTGGCAACTGTATTATGGAAATGAGCGTTCGGTGAGAAACGGGATCTGCTGTTTTCGACCAAAATTTTGTTCAGTGATGAGGCCCGTTTCTGGCTCAACGGCAATATCAATAAACAAAATTGCCGCATTTGGGCTTAAGAGCAACAAGAAGAGGTTCAAGAGATACCAGTATACCCAGAGAAAACCACGGTTTGGTGCGGGGTTATAATCTGGTGGAATCATCGGTGCATATTTTTTCAAAAATGATGATGGCCGGAACGTACCCGTGAATGGTGCTCGCTATCGCGCCATGAAATCAATCTTTATGCTACCTGAAATTGAAGCCCGTAATCTTAAACACATGGTTTAAACAGGACAATGCCACTTGCCATACAGCTGCTCAAACAATGGATCGATTCAGAGGTCATTTCGAAAAGCAGCTAATTCACGTTTTGTACAGGTGAGTTGGCCGCCTAGAACGAGTGATATCACACCGTTAGACATTTTTCTTTGGGGTTACGTAAAGTCAAAAGTCTATGCTGAAAAACCAGCTACGATTCAGGTTTTGGAAGCCAACATTACGCGTGTCATTAAAGCCATACTGATCGAAATGCTCGAACGAGTCATCCAAAATTGGACCCTCAGAATGGAAAGCCGTAGGTGCGGCCAACATTTGAAAGAAATTATATTAAAAAAATAAATGCCATAAAATGGCCTTTCCAATAAAGATTTCACACTTGATTTGAATTTTTATATGTTTTTTGTTCTGAAAAAATACGTTTTTTTTCCATTTTTAACAAAATCCACGAGGTTGTATTTTTGAACAGCTGTTAAACACAAACTAAATGACGGAACTCTCTCAAAATTTGACAGTGGTCTATTAACAGATAGTACTTGAGCAGTGTGTCATTTCATATTATTACATAAAATAAAAGATCAGGAACTTTTCTTGAATCACTGTTTAAAGAATAAAAAATAATGTTTAATGGGCATTCGAAATTCACTTTTTTCCATTTTTAACAAAACCCACGATGTTGTATGTTTTGAACAGCTGTTAAATACAAACTAAATAACAGAAATCTCAAAATTTGACAGTAGTCTATTAACAGATGGTACTTGGAGGGATCAGTGTTGCATTTCCCGGAATTATTAATTACATAAAGCTAAAAATCAGGAACTTTTTTTAAATCACTGTTTAAAGACGACTAAACGTCTAATGCATTTTCATGCGGTGTTTTTTTACATTCATGGTTAATTTTTTACTCGTAATATAGCCTGCATTCACTTAATAAAAAATTTAATTCATATGTTTGAAGTCTTTGTTCTATATTAAAACATTTATGTACTTATAATGTGTATTTGTTGGTATATACAGAATGCATTTCAGTATTGATGTTATTATTTTCTTATTTATAATTTTTGAAGCCTACCAATGTGCAGCATGATACCTCGATTCTTATATATTTATTTTTTTGCCGATTTTTAAAAATTTTCAACGTTTTTTTTAAGTTTAAAATCCTCATCCTTGAAGATGGGCTACAAATTCTCTGACCTTGTACACTTGTCGCTTGCTAATATGAGAAAAGTTTGAAAAAACGCACTTTAATAACCACTTTTAGGAACATTCAGTGATTTTTTCACCGTGAAGCCACGGAAAAACCAGCATAGAAAAAAGCGTAACACAGACTTGCCAATGTTGTGGAAGAACAAACACTAGTTAATTCAGTAGAACATTAATAATTAATAAACAAAAATCTTTTATTTGCGCGAAAAATTAAACTTTATTTTAGTATTTAAATGTTGAAATATTCGATTAGAATAATTATTTTGTATTGATTTCAATACATACGAGTACAATTATGGTACTGAGAATTCTTCGTTCGAAGAAACGCGTCTACCAAGAGTTGTTGTGTTTTACAAAAAACTTGGCTGTTAATCTTTGTCATTTGACAAAAGCAACAACAACAGATCAATTAGCTTGACTTCAAGTATTCGATCTTAACACAAAAACGTGAAACAACGCATGCCAATGATAAAACAAGCAAAAAAAAAACTGCAATGAAATATTGTATTAGTCAGAATCAAAGCACTTCAGGCCCAATCCAATACGCTGTGTCTATAGGCAGTACGAAACTCATTGCATTAAAAGTGGAATATTAACGGAAACTTCAAGATATTACACTGTCGGTAGAGAAAACCTGTAAATTTCCGACGGGTATTTGACTAGTTTTTTGATAACAGCAAACTGTCGAAAAATAAATAACAAAAAGGAAGACCCTAACAAGTGAAAACATTAGAAATAGTTGATGTCGGGCAAGTTCGACTATGTTATACCCTGCACATCAGGATGTTGAGAAAAGGCAATTGAAAATAGGGGTTTGTACCAAGACTTAAAAATTAATGTCATGTTTAAATTTGTTTGGAAATTTTATAGTTTTTTGTTGTTAATTTTTAGTTATTTCGTACCCAATAATTTCTCCTGGTGTACTGGAAGCCTTTTTATGGGTTGCTAAACCATTTGTATGGGGACTAAATCTAAAAATGGTCCTACACTATTTTACAATAAACAAGGGTTAGCCACAAGTATGTACTCTCAAAATCGCTTGAAAGAAAATGCAAAAAATCATTTTTTTATGAATATTTGATGATTATTAAAAATGTTTGATAGAGAAGTTTAACTTTACAAACTTCAAGAATTGTCTTTGTCAAATTTAAAAGTTTAAATTCCTACGAGAAAACATTGTAATTAGCTGAACGCATAACACTTTTTTATTTTACCATGGCCTTAACGGTCCTAACTGGTAGAGGATTCTTGGTTTTTCTATCGTCATATTCTAAAGGGAAGCTCATGCCGCTCTTTTTGCCGGTAGCAATAGTTTTAAGACCCTATGGAACCGTCTTCGAAATAATAGATTGTTAAAAAATCTAACTACATCTAGACTACTACAAAACCCCCATCATGAAAATATGCGATACAGAAAAGCTGCCACTAGAATGGCTGGAGAGGATCTTGGTCACAGTCTATAAAAAAGGCAATCTTAGCCAATGCCGAAACTACAAAGGAATACCATTACTACCAATTCCATCGAATGTATAAACCAAAATTCTTCCTAACCGAGTGTAATTGTTTCGTTTAATCGATTTTGTATTGACCACACGAAGCCATTAAGGATACTAATAGAACAGTTATTGGAATTCAGAATAGCTATCCAACTTCTATTCATCGATTATAGTATAGCTTCCGACAGTATATGTATCGCTCTAATGCAAAGGGGAATTGCTCCATAGTTGATAAGGCTAATAAAAGCACAATACGATGGACTCAAGAGCAGAGCTCTGTGAAATGGTCTCTTGTCAACGTAGTTCAACACCATTTGCGGAGCGCGCCAGGGATTTCGCTTATCAGTTTTACTTATCTGTAGTGTGCGCCTTTAGAGGGTTAAAGAAGGGAATAAGAAGAAGAGGTATAAAGACGACCAGCTGTATACAAATGCAACAGTGCTAAGTTCCTATAAAATGCGAACGTTGAGGATAAAGAAGGGGATAAGAAAGTAAACAAAGGGGAGTCAAATTAGGAAAAAAGATGGAAGCTGGAGTTCTTTTCTGATTGGGATCTGAGATCGATTGGTTGTGATTTGAGGAAGAAAACTTACCGGCCTTACGAAAGAGATATAAACAGCAACAGCGCTAGTATCTTCTGAGTAATGTTCGTTTATTCAATCCAACAAAAATAAAATAATTTTAAACTACTAAAACTAAATACAAGTCAAAACAACATTTGCAATTTTTTTGTAAATTTGTAAATAAATTAAAATATCCGCGCCACCGAAGCAAGAGCCGTAATCCCCAATCCAACGTTGGAGGCGCAGAACAGCATCACCAAGCCTGGGGTGCACGGTATTACCAAGTTCCGGACTGAATAACCACTGACTCCGTAAGACCCAACTGACCGGACGCAACTCTGAAAAGAGAAAGAAAATATTTGTGTTTTTTTTGTGAAAATAAAAGAAAAAAAAAGTGAAACAATAATTTTGGGGAACTTTTGTATATTACCTCTCCGGTTAAAAGTGAAAGCGTCTTTCTCGGGGTTGAGCTCAGGCCTAGGAACTTCGTGTAGGTTTAGGGCAGCGTTCCCGTAGGTTCCCTGTGAATTGTGTTGGCTTTCATAGAAAAGAAAAAAAAACCGAACAGTAAAAATCACAAATATTAGGATAATTTGGAAAATAAATTACGTGAACTCGACGTCACTTACCTGGACAAGACGGACGACTGTCTTGGAAAATACCCAACCAAATCCAGCTGCGCCAACATTAGATTAATTTGCGGCGCCAACGCCAAGTCAGATCCAGCGCCATCGACACATCCGAATAAACGCCACTAGAATCGACGCCATCTTTAAAAAAAAAAAAGGAAAAGGTCCTCACTAGCACATCGTCGAGGATTGAGACGGAGCTATCGACGCCCAAATTCAAACCGAGGGCTGAACGAAAAAGAAAGAAACCATAAAATAAAATAGGGGTATAAATTTAAATTGAAAAAAAAATAAGTACATTAAATTTAGAAGACAACTTTTTCTCAGATATTTTTTTTGTTTCTTCGAAAACCATATCATGGTTAAAATATGAATGCTGTCTTTATCTGAAATCAATAAATCAAAATGAAATTTTATAACGTCGAGAAGTGAAAATAATTATAGTTATCATTTCAATATGAATTCGTAAGAATTCAGTGGTGGTGATGGCAAGGTAGGGGCCGGAGGAGGGGAGTCTGGGACAACCAACAAAAATCCAAGGTTGTCATGGTGGAACCGCAAGGATTCCAAGTGGGAGGGCAAAGGGAGTTGGCAATCCATCCGCCAACTCAACAGCATGGTTCATTATGGTAAGGTACGTGGTGAGAGTATTGCTGGTGTGTGCTTCTTTCGGTTTTAGTTTTTTTTGATTTTAGTTTAATTCCTTTTCGGGTTTCATTTTTTTTTCTTCCTTTTTATTTTCTCTTTTCGTTCTTCCTTTCATTGTCTCACTTTTAATGTCCAGTCTGGCATGATGTTTTTTTAATTTTTTCTGTCTGTCGAAGGCCCTGGTGCGCTGAAAGAACCAGCCCATCCGGCGAGCTTAGCCGCGCGAAACGCCAGCATGCCAGCAACAACAGCGGTCAGGGCAATAAAATCAATAGACCAACAACAAGCGACAGGACAGAATGGCGCCCAACGTGGGGCCCGAACCCACGACCCTGAGATTAAGAGTCTCATGCTCTACCGACTGAGCTAGCCGGGCTGATGTTCCCAATAAAAATTTACGGTCTGAACCATTTTCGACAGGAAGTAAAGAGGGCGGAAGCGATGTTGGCTAATCAGCGGCAGGCGTACCAGCAGCGGCAATATCAGTCTCCGCGAGTGCACGAGATAGCCTACGAAGAAGAGGCCGCCGTCGGAGAAGATTTCGAGGTAGATGCTATCAATCCTAGCAGTCGTACTCAATTTGATCGGTCGAATTCTTCCAGTAGGGTGTTTTGTTTTAAATGCGGTAAAGAAGGAGTTGTAGCCCCGAAATGTCCTAAGTGTCAGGGAAACGGCCAGCGGAACAAGCCTCAACCTGGGGAGACTCGTTCTGTTCAGACTCAAACCCAGTAAAGCAACGGGAAGGAGAGAAAGCCGTTTCTATCTTGGTAAACCCGACCAAAATAGACCAAGCGGTTGTGGCGAAGCCGAAGTTGAGGGAGCTGAAGCCATTGCATCAGAGGGTCAAAGAGTACAAGGAGGCAAAAGCGAGGATTTTCGGCAACGTGTCTCGGAAAGTTAGGAGAGCAAGAGACAGGTACCGAGAACGAAAGCGACTTAGGAAAGAGATCGCGGCCTCCTCGTTGTATGAAGGAAGCGACTCGCGTCTTTATACAAAAATTGTCATTGAGGGCCAGGAGATCGAGGGACTTTTAGATAGTGGAGCTACGGTAACTTGTCTGGGTAAGAATTGTATGACATTTATTGATAGATCGAATTTAGAAGTTCTACCCTTTTCTTCTTTCATTAAGACCGCAGATGGAAGCCCGCACAGAATTATTGGAAGAGTACGAGCCAAGGTAAATTTTAATGGACTCACTCACGACGTGACGTTTTTTCTGGTGCCTTCTTTGAATCGAGAGCTTTTTCTAGGGGTAGATTTCATGCGAAGTTTCCAACTTTTCGCTAAGGTTGATGGGCTGACCACCAACAATATAAGTCTCTGCGACGAAGCTGATCAGACCGATGATGTAAAAACGCATGCCTTATCAGACACACAGCGGCGACGCTTGAATGTGGTGATAGGTAAGTTTCCATGCTATACCAAGAATGGTCTTGGAAAAACTGGGTCTGAGGTCCATTCAATCGACACTCGCGGTGCTACTCCCGTAAAAGATCGGCACTACCCGGTATCCCCGGCTGTACAAAGACTTATGTATGCGGAACTGGACAGGATGCTTGATTTAGGCGTAATTGAAGAAAGCGAGAGTCCATGGAGTCACCCTGTTACGTTAGTCCGGAAGGGCGAGAAGAACAGGTTGTGCCTGGACGCTCGCAAGCTTAATGCGCTGACGGTCAAGGATGCCTATCCATTGCCGCATATAGAAGGCCTGCTAAGTCGGTTGGGAGATACATACTTCATTTCTAGTGTCGACCTAAAAGACGCTTTCTGGCAGATACCTTTAGACCCATCTAGTAGAGAAAAAACCGCCTTCACGGTGCCAGGACGACTACTTTACCATTTTACAGTCATGCCCTTTGGTCTGTGTAATGCAGCTCAGAGGTTATGCCGTTTAATGGATAAAGTGATTCCAGCAGCACTTCGTGATAGGGTTTTCGTCTACTTAGATGATCTATTGATAGTTTCGCCAGATTTTGATACACACGTTAAGTTGCTAGAGCGAGTGGCCGATTGTCTTGCTAACGCAGGGTTAACCATTAACGTAGCGAAATCGAAGTTTTGCTTCAAGGAGCTACGTTATTTGGGTTATATTGTCGGTGGGGGCAAATTGAAACCTGATCCGGCGAAAGTGGAAACAATCACGAAATTTACATTTCCAAAGACCGCCAAGCAAGTGAGGAGTTTCATGGGGACGACGGGGTGGTATAGGCGATTCATTGCGGATTACGCAACCATCGCGGCTCCCATATTCGAAACCCTCAAGAAAGGCAAACAATGTAGCTTTTCAGAGAAGGCCAAGGTGGCATTTGAGCAATTGAAAGACGCCTTGGTTACGAGCCCTGTACTCACACATCCGGACTTTTCGAAGCACTTTTACGTGCAGTGCGATGCCTCGGATATAGGAATAGGCGCAGTTTTGTTTCAAAGGGATGATTCTGGTGGAGAGCACCCGATTGCGTATTTTTCTCAAAAGTTAACCTCCGCTCAGAAGAACTATTCCGTGACTGAAAGGGAATGTTTAGCCGTAGTAATGGCCGTAAAGAAATTTCGGCCTTACATAGAATTGATGCCATTTTCGGTCATTACCGACCATAGTAGCCTGAAGTGGCTCATGTCACATAGGGATCTGAGTGGTAGGTTAGCTCGATGGAGTTTGCACTTGCAATCATTTTCCTTTGAAATAGAACACCGCCAAGGAAGTAAAAACGTAGTCCCAGATACCTTATCCAGATACGACATGGAGGTGATCTCTCTAGACGTAGGTAGTTGGATCGACTTAGATTCGCTCGCGTTCAAATCTGAAGGATATATTGATCTTATTTCTCGGGTGAACGAGAATAGTTCTCAACTGCCAGATCTTAAGGTAGTGGATAGTTTTGTCTATAAGCGAACTAAACATTATGACGGAATACCATTAAATGAGGATTTTGCTTGGAAATTGTGGGTTCCTATGGAGCTCACCGAGGACTTGATTAAAAAAGCCCACTGCCCCCCGCAAGTTTCTCATGGGGGTTTCCATAAAACCCTGCGCAGAGTTAAAGAATATTTTTATTGGCCTAATCAGAACACTCAAGTAAGGAGTTTCGTGCAGAATTGTGAGGTCTGTAAAGAGACGAAACCGGCCAATACCACTCTGCGACCTCCAATGGGAAATGAGAGTGTTGCCGAAAGACCCTTTCAACGCCTCTATGTCGACTTTTTGGGACCTTATCCAAGGTCGAAGTCTGGGAACTCGTTCATTTTTATCGTATTAGACCATCTTTCCAAGTTTGTGCTTTTGAAGGCAATGCGTAAAGCAAGTGCCAAAAACATAGTGAAATTTTTAATATCTGAAGTTTTTCATAAGTTTGGAACACCTGAGTCGATTGTGTCCGATAATGGCAAACAGTTTGTTAGCAAAGAGTTTGCAGAAGCCGTGAAAGTTTTCGGGGTTAATCACATTAGAACTGCCACACACTCGCCACAAGCCAATGCGTCTGAAAGGGTTAACCAATCTATTTTGTCGGCCATTCGGGCTTATCTTGGAGAAGACCACCGCGACTGGGACAAGCATTTATCAGAAATTGAATGCTCATTAAGGTCCTCGGTGCACGGCTCTATCGGGGTTACGCCATATTTCGCGCTTTTTGGAACAAATATGATATGTCATGGCAGCATATACAAGCTCGCTAGAAAACTTCAACTTTTAAACGATCCAGAACATGAAATCCTTCTGAAGTCAGAGAAGCTAAATCTCATTCGAGAGCAGATAAAGAAAAATTTACACCAAGCCTATTTGAAAAATGAGAAGTCATATAACTTCAGAAGCCGAAAGCTAAATTTTATTCCCGGTCAAGAAGTATTTCGCAGAAGCTTTCGACAAAGCGATTTTAAAAATAATTACAATGCGAAACTTGACCGGAAATTCCTGAAATGCAGAATTGTTCGCCCTGTCGGAAATTGTCTATATGAGGTGGAGGACATGCAAGGCAAGAAATTGGGAGTCTTTCACGGGAAAGATTTGAAGCAATGAAAAATACCTATCTTCGTCAGACCTCAAGAAATGTAAAGCTACCAACAGGTTTCTATCATTGGAAGCAAACCCAATAGGCTGTAAACGAGAGTACAAATGTAAAATCCATTGCTTTTGACTCATGCGTAAGCTACCGTTTCTAAACAGGCTACATGTATAGCCGTCATTGGTCATCTGTGCACCGCCGTATTAACACCCTAGGTAACTATGACATTAAGGGCTGGGTAGTGTTAGTCACCTGACCAATGACGTTTTCTGAGTCCGACTTACAGCGAGCTGAGTCAAAGCCGCAAGGATTGTGATATGAATATTGTATCCAGTTTAAGTAGCGGTCTTGGGTGCTCCAATGATGGGAATGTGAAGGTATCCTTGAATGTTAGCTAACGTTAGCATAACCTTCGTACTGCTCCTCATCTAGATCGATACTTCAATCGAACCGCCTTTAACTTTTCCTATGTTTGACTTTTAGGTCATATTCTCAAAAAAATGTTGTCTTCGGCTATAATTCCTTGGTTGAGGAAGGATCAATAGGATTTTAATATATTGTTAGTTTATAGTTTTTTTATATATGTATTTAGAGATTAGGATATAATGAATTTAAATTGAGTTATTTAAAGTCCAAATGACGTTAGTACTTACCTGTTATCGGGTAGCGGCCGTGTAGAAAAAAATCTGAAGGAAAAAGGTAGAAAAGATTTTTTTATAAGTATTTAGCAATTAGAAAAAAAAAGAAAGAAAAAAAAAGTAAAGTAATTTTGGTGAAGAAGAATCTTAGGGTGGCAATTTTAGGAATTTTCGGGCTTTGCGTAAGTTCGAATTGTTGCGTGGCACAATTTTTTGTTTTCTTTTTATTGATTTCACTCTTTTTTAGGATTTACATGTTTGGGTTTTTGTTTCAACAAGATTTTCGGTTTAGCAAGATTCCAGTTTATCTCTCATGCGATAACGTGGGATTTACTTAAGTTTCACAAGTTTTTTGCTTTAATACTGCGTATAAGTTGTAGTATTGGTTTTTTCGTTTTTTTTGTTTTCCATTTCTTTCACCTGATTATTTTCTTTTAATCGCTCCGCTCACAGTAAACTTTTATTTAATCGCAGTTATTTACTGGTGGCTTTAATTTTTTTTTCTGTTTTTGAATTTGGGAATTTGTCTAAAATGATAATTATAGATTCCCACAACTATTCAATAAAGTTTTTTTGCACTTCTCTTTCACATGCCATCACACACACCACTAACATCTCCCGGCATTATCTTTGTTTATCTCAGTTTTGCCCATTCACACACTATTGAAAGTTTTTGCGTTGCATCGCTAATGATTTAAGGTTCATTGAAGCATTTTCATAATTTTTGTTATAATTTTCCTTTTCACATCTTAAGTCGGAATTTTCATTATTGTTGTTTTAATAGGGTATAGAGTAGTTTTTTTCTTTTTTTACCAACTGTTTCATTCATAAAGGCACGTATTACACGTTTTTACCGACTTTCTTGTTTTTCACAAACACCAGTAACATTTGTTCATTCACACACAATCAATTAGAACGTTTCCGTTTACTCAGCATGGATGCGTCCGCGATGAAGTGAGCCACGTTGTTTTGTTTGATGGCTTTTCCTTTTCTCGGCTTTGTTTGTGGTTTCTTTTAGTTTTATGGTTTTTAGTTGTTTTCGGCTGGTGCCATATATTAGGTACAAATTTTTTTTTACCCACTGTGCACTGTATGGCGATCAATTGAAAAATAAACACACACACAAGTTTAACTAGCCACTCTTGAAACATTCCACTTTTAATCACTTTTTCTTCACTTTTATGTTTTTAAATCAATGAAAATTTAATTCTTTGTTACACTCTACTTACCATAAATCTGCAATTGATCCGATTCCACGACGTGTGTTCTGTCCGTCCGCGAAGCCACGCTGTTTATTACAAAGCCGTCCATTCATAAAACCATATGAGCAAGTAGCCGTGTTACCAGATCGGTGATTCCAAAACAACGGGGAAGCCTAAATGAAAGCGCCGAAGCGTTGTACAATTTTGAGCTTTGTAGGGATGTCATTCAAAGAAGAAAGGGATGTAGGGATCCCAAACACATATAAATTCAAAAATAATTTTTTCGATATTTTGTAGGGTAGCGCCCATTTTTCCCTCCCATCCTTTGACAGTAGTATCGACAGGATGGTTGGGTTTGTAGTGTGCGCCTTTAGAGGGTTAAAGAAGGGAATAAGAAGAAGAGGTATAAAGACGACCAGCTGTATACAAATGCAACAGTGCTAAGTTCCTATAAAATGCGAACGTTGAGGATAAAGAAGGGGATAAGAAAGTAAACAAAGGGGAGTCAAATTAGGAAAAAAGATGGAAGCTGGAGTTCTTTTCTGATTGGGATCTGAGATCGATTGGTTGTGATTTGAGGAAGAAAACTTACCGGCCTTACGAAAGAGATATAAACAGCAACAGCGCTAGTATCTTCTGAGTAATGTTCGTTTATTCAATCCAACAAAAATAAAATAATTTTAAACTACTAAAACTAAATACAAGTCAAAACAACATTTGCAATTTTTTTGTAAATTTGTAAATAAATTAAAATATCCGCGCCACCGAAGCAAGAGCCGTAATCCCCAATCCAACGTTGGAGGCGCAGAACAGCATCACCAAGCCTGGGGTGCACGGTATTACCAAGTTCCGGACTGAATAACCACTGACTCCGTAAGACCCAACTGACCGGACGCAATTCTGAAAAGAGAAAGAAAATATTTGTGTTTTTTTTGTGAAAATAAAAGAAAAAAAAAGTGAAACAATAATTTTGGGGAACTTTTGTATATTACCTCTCCGGTTAAAAGTGAAAGCGTCTTTCTCGGGGTTGAGCTCAGGCCTAGGAACTTCGTGTAGGTTTAGGGCAGCGTTCCCGTAGGTTCCCTGTGAATTGTGTTGGCTTTCATAGAAAAGAAAAAAAAACCGAACAGTAAAAATCACAAATATTAGGATAATTTGGAAAATAAATTACGTGAACTCGACGTCACTTACCTGGACAAGACGGACGACTGTCTTGGAAAATACCCAACCAAATCCAGCTGCGCCAACATTAGATTAATTTGCGGCGCCAACGCCAAGTCAGATCCAGCGCCATCGACACATCCGAATAAACGCCACTAGAATCGACGCCATCTTTAAAAAAAAAAAAGGAAAAGGTCCTCACTAGCACATCGTCGAGGATTGAGACGGAGCTATCGACGCCCAAATTCAAACCGAGGGCTGAAAGTAAAAGAAAGAAACCATAAAATAAAATAGGGGTATAAATTTAAATTGAAAAAAAAATAAGTACATTAAATTTAGAAGACAACTTTTTCTCAGATATTTTTTTTGTTTCTTCGAAAACCATATCATGGTTAAAATATGAATGCTGTCTTTATCTGAAATCAATAAATCAAAATGAAATTTTATAACGTCGAGAAGTGAAAATAATTATAGTTATCATTTCAATATGAATTCGTAAGAATTCAGTGGTGGTGATGGCAAGGTAGGGGCCGGAGGAGGGGAGTCTGGGACAACCAACAAAAATCCAAGGTTGTCATGGTGGAACCGCAAGGATTCCAAGTGGGAGGGCAAAGGGAGTTGGCAATCCATCCGCCAACTCAACAGCATGGTTCATTATGGTAAGGTACGTGGTGAGAGTATTGCTGGTGTGTGCTTCTTTCGGTTTTAGTTTTTTTTGATTTTAGTTTAATTCCTTTTCGGGTTTCATTTTTTTTTCTTCCTTTTTATTTTCTCTTTTCGTTCTTCCTTTCATTGTCTCACTTTTAATGTCCAGTCTGGCATGATGTTTTTTTAATTTTTTCTGTCTGTCGAAGGCCCTGGTGCGCTGAAAGAACCAGCCCATCCGGCGAGCTTAGCCGCGCGAAACGCCAGCATGCCAGCAACAACAGCGGTCAGGGCAATAAAATCAATAGACCAACAACAAGCGACAGGACATATCCTGATAGTTTAGATGACGTATTAGCACGGGCGTGATACGGAAATAACCGAGGTATCATCTAAACCCTCTAAAGCCAACTGGAAGATCTGGTATATGCATATGATATACATATGTCAATCATTAAGGCATCACAAAATCTAGAAATGTAGGCCTAAAGTAACACTGCAATGGAAAAAACATTCAAAATAAATGCGACCCACGCTAGTGGCTTTCAACCTGATGCAGATGTCATTGAGTACGTCAACCTTCCTACCTTCGCAGCGTCATTTTATCTGATGGTGGAGCTGTAAACGACATTCTTTGCAGAATATCAAAAGTTTAAGGTGGTTTCGCACAGCAATGGCAAATTTGGAGGTCATCGTCAATATATTCCCGCTCCAAACTACATATCTTTAACTTAAACGTAAAATATGCCCTTTCCTGCGAATGTAAGGCCTGGCTGATGGAAATTGAGCTTGTGAAAAAATTGCATAAGAAAAATGTTAACGATTTGGAGGTTAAATTCTATAAACTACTCCTAGAGAAATGCAGCCAAATTGCAATACAAGTCGAAATGAAAGAGAGACGATGGGAAATAAATGGCCGTTTCCTTAAGGCCATACCTTAAGGAAACCGCAAACAGAGATATACAGAAAAGCTTTTGAGTGGAACCCCCAAGGCAATAGGCAGCGGGGGAAACCTAGACATACATGGCTACGGACCATTGAGGAATATATTTCAACTGGGTAAAATCAACTTCCGGAGATGGAGAAGTAAGGCGACAATATGTTAAGGTCCTATTCTCCACCGGGAGTCAACGGAACTAAGAAGAAGAAATGATCCAATCGTTTATCAGAACGAAATTAATGACTACGGAATTTTAATAAACTATGTTATAGTAAAATTGGACTAGGGGTGTGGCATCGCCCACACATCTCTGAACTTAAAAATACCATATCTATCGAACTGTTAGAGATATGAAGATTATATTGGGAACATATGGTGCTGGCATGGATCGAAACACTTCCTGGAAGATAAGTGGGATGTGTCACGCCCCTAGACAATAAGAACCCATAATGGAGGTTGTTCACTTGTTTAATTTTGTTCACTTGTTTAAGATGAACTGGGGATCGCGCACATAAGCGACCCCTTATAAATTGAATTCGCCAAAGTTATGGTCCTAACGTTATAAAATGTCAACAGAATGTCATCAATGACTGTGTTTGTGGAGGGTATTAAAGCTACGGCCCGGCCGAAATTAAATTTGTTCACTTGTTTAAGATGAACTGGGGATCGCGCACACAAGCTACCATGGGCCCAGAAAATGGACCTTATCGTGAAAACAAGCAACCTATAGTAAAAATGATCTTATGGGTACTTATACAAAAGCGCATATTTTTCTACGAAGCCAAAAATGGTTTTGTTTTTAAAACATGACTGAAATGGTGGCCTGGACTTATGATCCTTTGGAGCCTAAAAAAATCATTATAGTCAAAGTTATTAATGTAGTCAGCTTAACGCTAAATTTACAATGAATCCAGGTTTGTTTTTAAAATTTTGCTGTGATAAGGACTCAGTCATCTGGATCATTGGGCCATAAATATGATAACGGTAATCTTTCGTAATTAAATAGCAAATAAATGGATGAAAGTTTATAAGATTCGGTGGTTTTGTATTTCAGTTGTTTTGAATTTAAATCGATTTAACAATTTTCTTTAACACATTTCTCTTTAGAATGCCTAGTTTTAATAATTTCATACATATAACCAAATCAACTATAACTTCATACAAATAACTCTTTAATTAAATACATCACAGCAACAATCGAGGTTATGGAGGCGGTAAGAGAAGCAGCTCCATCATCTTCGGGTGTAGTCGGATCAATTGGTGCTTCTGTGCTGGACGTACTAGGCGTACTTGGTTTATCGGTTGGTACATTGGGGTTGGCCAACTAAAAAACCAAAGTTATAAATAAAAAATCTTGATAAACTAAAAAGCAACAAACAGCCACATACCGATTCCTTCAATTTAGCCTTCAACTCCCGGCAACGTTTAGTTTCACCGAACTCAGAAGTAGCTATACGACAAAGAGTCTTCAATAAGCAACGATCACTACAACCCTTGGCTATCCGGGGATCAGCTGAAGTCACTTGGTATTTCCAGTACTAAATATTGGAAGAAACGGAATTTGAGATCAATGCCAAAGGCGCTATAAAATTCAGCTTGTAATGGAATTCTGTATGAATGGACTTTTACCTTGCGTAAAATTTCAGGGTTTGCTGCCATTGCCTCCAACAAACCATCAATACCAGCCGGACTCAAGTCTTCGGTAAATTCGTTAAACTGATATTCTTTGAACCAAATGGGGTTGTGATCTTTGCCATTTTCATTGGCTTCGGTCAAGTTGAAAATCCAAGTTGAGTGATCAACCACTTGCTGCAAATGAAAAACAATCGTTTTAAAGAAACCCATAATTTTCCTTAAGGCCCGCGCACTCTGAAGCTTTTTGTCTTTCGCTGCGTTTATATTTACCTCCGTCTAAAAACCACTGAAATACGTGTATATGTTGAAAATTAACAAAAAGTTAAGGATATTGCATTGTTAGCAAAGAAAAGCCTTGCAATAATTTTTCGGCAGGTTTTGGAAATTTATGTTCATGGTTTTCAGACTGCCGGAAGTGGGAAATTACGCAGCGTAAAAAAGAAGGCGCCAGTGTGCTCAATCCTTTATACTTTCGGAACTTTAAAAAACTTACGAACGTCGACGGTTCCACTTGATACGATCTGTAATTGGGATTTTTATATGTGTACGAAGTCAAACTTCCGCCATTCCAATTAATAGCCATAGCATGACCATTCTCGGAATAATGCAAATGCATTTCATCCTTGTGTGTGTGACCAGAGAAGATGCCACTAATAGTGTCGCTGAAACGTTCAATAATGCGATTGTATTCCCTCGACCACACAGACCAACAATCAAAGCTGCCCGCGGGGATGTGACCCAAAATGTGAACATGTTCACCGGCCTCTTCGGCTGCCAATAGGGTATCATGTAACCAGTCTAATTGCGGTTGACTAGTGGTGCTGCCATCATAGAAAACCCATAAATTAAAGAGGTAGCAGTCAAGGTTGTTCATGGCTATAATTCTGAAACCGGGTTCGGGTGAGACCGTATAGTAGCCACCTTTTATGATGGTGTCTTTGGTGTCAGAGGGCAACCAGCGTTCCCAGACTGTCCACAAATGTTCATACAACCAGTCGACCTTCATGTCATCGGGTATATTCTGATGGCCAAAACTAAAATTAGGAATGTAAATAGCAAAAAAAATAAATTAGATTTAACCTTAAGTATTAATTCGTGCAAAAAAACATATTCTTGTTATTTATTTTTAAATGACACACTAAAAATCGTATTTTTCAAACCATTAGTTAATAAAAGTATAACGTAACAGAATATTGGTAAAATTTTCATAAAGAAATACAGGGTCTGCGATTAAACATTTTAAATTTTAATCGGCTGTAAAAAAAGTACTGATAATTTTTTTTTAAATTTCTGGTTTTATTGTAAAGGTTGAACTTTGCTATTTACGAGGACCGCTATATACATTTCTGGCCTAATAATGAAAATGCTAATATTTATCATCAAAAATGGTTATATTGTTTTTCAAAGTATTCTCCAGCATGATTATGACACTTTTGCATGCGCTCAAACCAATTATCGAAGCACTTTTTCCACTCCGATTGAGACACCTCCAAAAAATGGTTTTTGAACGCTTCAACAGCATCTTCTGGCGACGAGAATCGTTGACCACGTATTTTTCTTGATTTGCGGGAATAAAAATAAATCATTTGGCACCCAATGATTTACGGCGGATGACCTGGATTATCCATTCGACGTTTTGGCCGGTCAAAAAGGCGCTGGTTTGAGCCGATGTGTGACAGCTCGCATTGTCATGGTGCCAATAATTCGTCTTTTATTGTTCGTTTTTCGAATTTCTCCAAAGACTTCAGGCAAACAAATTGTGGTGTACCGCTTAGAATTGACCGTCCTACTCAAGCGTAACAGTCGCTACACGACCAGTTTTGCCGAAGAAAAAAGGCGACTATTTGCTTCAAAGTGCTTCTTCCACGAACAACTTTCGTTGCATTTCGCTCGTCTTCCAAAAAACCCACACGGTCGATTGGTCGATTTGTTTCGGGCTCATACGCATAGATCCATGATTCGTCACCTGTGACAATCTTATATACGTCTTTTGATGCACCGCGTTCGTATTTTTTCAA
Source organism: Hydrotaea diabolus (assembly GCA_963513945.1). NCBI lineage: Eukaryota > Metazoa > Arthropoda > Insecta > Diptera > Muscidae > Hydrotaea > Hydrotaea diabolus. The sequence continues at coordinate 226,146,145 of OY740716.1, read as the reverse complement.
AATTTTTTTTTGCAACAATCGACACGAGCCTTTTTTTGAGTGGCTGTCAAATTGTGCGGGATACAACGAGAACAAACCTTTTTTACGGCCAGGTGTTCATGCAATATCGAATGTATGCTAGTGGAAGAAATGCCCAAAAATGCCTCTGTCTCACGGTATGTTACATGATGATCTTGCATTATCAGTTCACGCACGGCATCAATGTTCTCTGGCACAACGGCCGTTTTTAGACGAGCTTCGTCTTTGAGCAAACGTCGGCCATGATCGAATTAATTAAACCAGTTTTTCAAAGTGCTATAAGATGGTGCCTCATCGCCATACAAAGGTTTAAGTTCATCAATGCACTCTTGATAATCGACGTCGAAAGTTGTGAAAAATGAGTGCACGAAAATGTTAACCATTTTTTGCCATATTGATTTATTCAAGTCACAGTAAACGACAGTTATGGTGAAAATGTCAAACAGTGTTGCCTAGGCCAGAAATATATATAGCAATCCTCGTAGTAGTGGAACACAATGTCAGTGTCGTATGACTACCAAACTGGATCGACCCAATTTTTCAGTACATTTTCGATAGTGTTGGCTATGGATGCTTTACGTTACATTTATCCTTAATGGCTGCCCACAGAAAAATCCAAAAGGCTCAAATTGCAGCTCCGATGCGTCCAATTGGTTTTACAATTCCGGCTGATTATTCGATTTCAAAATATTGATGGTTGCGTTGGCTGTGTGACATCTGGCCCCGTCTTGTTCAATCCAAATGTCGCACATGTCATTCTCTTGAATTTTTGGAAGCAACAATTCGTTGAGCATAGCGTGGCAACGCTCACCATTGACGGTAACGACGGCTCCATGCTTATTTTCAAAGAAAAATGACCCAATGATGCCGCCGCCCAAAATCCACACCAAACAGTGACTCGTTGTGGATGCTTTGGTTGCTTAATATGCACATGTGCAATTTTGCTTATTGAAATAGCCATTAGGATTAAAATCAGCTTCACCTGAAAACTCGATTTTTCGGCAAAATTCTTCGTCTCTTGCCAAACAGTCTTCATCCCATTGGGGGAAGTGAAAACACATCGGATGGTGTTCCATTATTAAATGACAAAGTTCAACCTTTTCAATAAAACCAGAAATTTTTAAAAATTATCAAATTATCTTTACAGCCGATTCAAATTAAAAATGTACGAGTATATACTTTTCTGTCTTTGATCCATACTTCGAGGTGTTCCAAACGGAATGGCAAATTTAGTATACACTCTATTCTTCGGTGGAGGGTATAAAAATACACTTGTGTTCATTAATAAATTTGCTCAACAAATTTATTAATGAACACAGCTTAGTTTGCACTAATCGCTTGTAGTAAATATGTACATCCAAATGAGGATGGTTTATAGACCTATAAGCGGTAGTGACAATAACAACTATTTACTAATAAAGATCGAAATATGATGTCTCAAAGTATAAATTGATTTTTCGAAATATGCATGCATTTTCAAGATCTGATTAAGATTGGGCTCAAACGCATGAACACCTGGGGGCGAAAAAGCCACATCTTAAATTGAACACAGAACGCCATTACACCTTATTGGCCCATGTTATCCTATAGTCCCTAGAGAAAAATCTCCTCTGATTTGCTCTAGAAAGCGCAACTTAAATCCGATCTTGGTATGTTAAGAGCGACTTATAACCAATTATATCGAAGCTTGAACATGTTCTATTTCTTAATATAGACTACATACCACTGCTTTCAAATATTTAATTTTTTGTCGCACGCCCTTTGACTTGCGTAATTTTAGCTAAATCAATTTTTTTTTGCCTCCAGAGCGGTAGGAGCTCAAGTCGGGAAGGATCTTTTGTGTAAAGTTTATTAGAAAACATAAGCTTAACGGTTCCACACGAGCTGGTTAGTGGCCGCTCAAAGAAAGAAGACTCAGTCACTAACACTACTTTCAAATATTTGCTTATAGTAAACTATTGTACTTACACATTTACAGGATGTGGCTCATGGTTGCCCACAATGGGATATATGGGAATGCCACTGAATTTCTCTGCCATCAAATCGTGTATTTCCGTCAACATCGCCTTATTGCCCTCCTTCGTTGTGGACCAAACATTGTGCGGCACAATATCACCGGTCTGATAGATGTAATCAATTTTCTCATGCGTTTCCCGTACACTATCGAAGGCGTTCTCAATCATATAACGGGGTGAATCACAACTCCGGAAATCACTCCAATAACCAGCTTGAGCCTCAGTCGATATACCACCGGCCGGTGTTTCGCGGCAGCACAGAGGCTCTTCGCATTCACCCAAAGAACCTGGCAAATATTCCGGATCGTAGTGTATATCGGTCAGCTGGACAATGGTCAAGTCGTTTGAGGTTTTTTTGGGTACATCCGATTTGGGCGCTGTCATGAGACCCTTTCCGCTATCAACGTTCACCGTCCAATTGAATTGAGTTTGTTTAACCTCACAAAAAGTAATGGGCAAGACGCCGCACAGGGACCGGGCATCGGCATCCGAATTCATTATAATGTAGTGTATAATGGGCCAATTCATATCGAACAAACCCGAACATACTTCCCTGGTGGTTATGTGCAAACGGACGCACAGATCCAAAACCACTTTTTTGGTATCGGCCTCAGCATTTGGGCCATTCAACTCACCATCACTGGAGCGGAAGGAACGTGCAATGACATTGGTCACAGCGCGGCAGCTGGTACAGGCAAAAAATTGCTGACCGGTACTTAATTCGTCAATGCTGGTGGTGAAAATTTCTTTCGTGTGCGATTTGCTCAATTGGCTGGATATTTGTTTCAAGGCCGCCGATTCTATGCCGCTCTTAAGGTACTTGATATATTCGTCGGTGAATTTATTGGCAATATCATCTGGAAAAATAGCAACAAGAACAATAATGCGTTAAACTTAAGTTCATCTGCAAGTTGTATAAATATTTATTGGCCTATAAACTGTATTAAAGATAAGCTAAGCCAATAAACTACCAGTAAAAGACCATACGCCGATGAAATGATATGCCTATGTAGGTACAGTAGAACACAACGAACACGTAGGGTTTGAATATTTGAGTAATTTAAATAAGTACTTATAGGTATGTTCTTATTAAAATTATTAATTAGAAATTTCATCGAAACTTCGTCAAGATAAGAAAATATGTTAAACAGAAGTGAAGAGTAACCAGATAGTTATGAGCGTCAACTGAACGACTGGGAAACAGTTTTTCAGTCTGTATGCTCTGCATGATTAAATTCTGATACTTCTGGTTAGGGAGCTTCTGTTCTTTAGTTTACAATGCTTGGTTGGTAGGTTTGAAATAGAGCGATCCTACAGGAAGGAACCATACCCTAAGGGTGTTCACCTAAGCCAGTACACGGCTTGTTATTTGCTCGTGTTCGATGGTTTGACAATTTTTTATCGTTAAAGACGTTCTATGTTGCCTACGAAACTTAAGATATTCCTCCAACTCCCATATGTGCTCCAGGTTTATCACACGGTATTAGCAGAGTACGTTTCGATATCTTCCTGGTCCAAGTTTCATCCCACTTTTCCAATTTGGAAAAGATGTGCCTCAAGTGGTAAGTGCCCGGTAAGGAGTCCCGTCATTTTGCTGCTCATTTTGCACGATTTCTTAAGACTAAATAACTTTTTTCTTCTACTTTTACCAGGGCAATAAAGTCAAACGAATTTTAGTCAGCTGTGCCGAGTTGTCTACGAAAGTTTTTATCTTCGTTCAACCCTCGTATGTGCTCTATGTTTGTCACAATGACTAAAAGATATAGTCTCGATCTCGCCAAAGCTAGTTATTGGAATTCGGAAAAGAAGTGCCTCAGGTGGTAATTGCCCGGTAAGAAGATCATCTAGCTATTTCAGTTTTTATAAGACTTAATACATATTTTCTTCTACTTTCACCAGGGTCTGCAAAAGCATTTTGGAAATTTTGCCGCCCGCTGTGCTTTGGTACGGCACCAGGGCCGAAGATTTAATTTCGGCTCTTATTGCTTGAATAGAAATGACGTTATCCATGCCAGCTGCCTTTAATGTTATAATGTCAAGGGATACATTTTTTAGGCTATTTAATCTTTTTGTCCTTTGTAATCCACTAAACTATTGGCCTTACTGGGCTTGTATAGAGCCAGTGTGTCGTTTTAGGTTTTAGTTAGATCCGATTGATCTCCTGCACACTAACCCGCATCTTTGAGCTTTTCCCGCTCTGTTATCAATGTGGTCTTTCCATAATAGTTTCTAATCAAAAATTACCCAAGGTATTTAATTTTATCAGTCAGCTTGATGATTCTTCCATGTCAGTGAAGATCTACAAACGTTAGAATCTTCGTCTTCCTAGTGAAGAGGCATATCTCGCTTTTTTTAGGTTTACGTTTAAGTCCGATAGTTTAACCCAGTTGAGCGACAGTTCCAATGCATTAGAGGCCATTCTGCAGAGGGATTACGGGTGTCTATCCCTCAAAAGCAATTGCAACATTGTCTGCATTGCAAACGAGTTTTAATACTAAAGACCCCTTGTAGAATATTTATAATTTCTTGTGAAGTTCCCCTTAAAACTTTGTCGTAATATAGGGTGGGCGATTAAACATTTTAAATTTGAATGGGCTGTAATAAAAAAGTACTACTTTTCCAAAAATTCAAGAGAATGACATGGACGACATTTGGTTTCGACAAGACGGGTCCACATGTCACACAGCCAACGCAACCATTGATATTTTACGCACTTTTTGATAATTAAATAATCAGCCGAAATTGTGGTGTCAATTGACCGCCTCGGAGATGTGATTTGAGCCCTTTGGAATAGTTTTTGTGAGGAGCCATTAAGGATAAATGTTACACATAGCATCCAGAGACAATTGAAGCGTTGAAACATAAAATCGAAGTTGCCATTGAAGAGATTCGACCCGAAACAATCAAAAATGTACTGAAAAATTGGGTTGATCGGATGAGGTACTGCCGAGTCAGTTGTGGTAGTTATATAAATGATATTGTGTTCCATTATTAAATGAAAAAGTTTAACCTTTTCAATAAAACCAGAAATTTGAAAAAAAAATCATTCCTTTTTTACAGCCGATTTAAATTTTAAATTTTAAACGCGTACCCGTATTTATACCGCTCCATCCGTTCCTTTGAGTATATTACTGATTCAGTCTTTAATCGCCCGGTCTATGCCAAACTAGTCTATGGAATGGTTTAGGACGTCGGTATGCACCTTATTGAAAGCACGCTCTTTATCTATAGTCAGGTACACCCTGGCTAATTACCTTATACCTCGCAGTCTTAACTAGCTAGCCATTGACATAAGTCTGTGGTTTAAATTTTAACAATTCTGGTATTCGGGGCTTTGCCATGTTATCCACTAGACGTTCCATGGTTTTCTGGCGTTTTAATGAAATGTCGTTAGGTCGGTATGTTTTAGTATTTGCATAACTAGCTTTGCCTGGTTTTGGTATGAAGACCACTCTGTTGCCCTAAACGTGGAGAAGCTATGTAATGCTCTTTGGATCATATCGACTGTTTTGCCACCGTTGTCGATTCCTAGTCACCAGTCGGGTATTCATCAGAAGTTTAACTATCTTGGTCCCATATGCATCTTCCAGTATTTTCAACTGCGTGGGGGTTTAGATTAATTTTTTAAACTTCGTTTACATGCTTGAAAAGTAATATATTAACAACGCTTTGCGCTTTTTATCGTTTTGATATATGCATTTATCCCAGCACTATTTTTCCGTCGAGTGAAAAAGTCTACGCACAGATTTCGCATCTGCCCTGTCACCTATGGTTTTTTCCTTGAAGTATGTAGCTAGTTTCATCGATATCGGTTCATAATTTCGACCTGTACTTTGATTACAACGATCGATGGACAGACGGACGCCCAGCTAAATAGAATTAGATAGTGATTCTGAGTCGATCGGTATACTTAACATTAGGTCTTTCTCCATTCCGTACAGGTTTTGCAAACACCAGCACTAAGTCATAATACCCTACACCACGGTGTGGTGTAGGGTATAATCATACTACCTGATATAGCCGATAGAACCTGATCGTCATCCGTAAACTCAACGGCTATGCCGGGTAAATTGAAAGCTGTCGCCGTGACAGCCAACAGTGCGAACAGTAACAGTTTTCCTAACATCCTTTGAGGTCCTTTTCCACCGCACAAACGAACTTTTAGTATTCGAGTCTTAAAATGGACTAAAGAACTAAAACTGAGCCATTGCAAATTTTAAACATGGCTAATAAAACCTCGAAAGTATTTGGTAATCAATGTGATTAAACAAATCCCGATAAGATGGTGAATATCAATAAACCATTAGTTATAAATGATTTTTTATCGACGGCAATCTTAACAATTATTATTGTTGTTTTTCTTTTGACAGACATTGAATGTATCAGCCAACAAATTAAAATATTTTATTACAATTTGGGTGATTGAAAATATTTTTAGTCGGCCTATGCTTAATATGAATGCGGAACTAAATAAAATAACAATAAATCTAGCGGCTGACAAGTTTGAGTACTGAAACAGTTGACCGTCCATCTAGTGGATGGATTACTTAATGGTACTATAAACAAGGTATAGCCACTAGCCGTACAAAAAAATAAATAGTTTGCTTTTTTGTCGAAAGTCACTTGGAAGGGAATATCCATGGTACAATAAACAAGGTATAGCCACTAGCGCTACAAAAAATAAATAGTTTGCTCAAGGTTCGGTGACCTTGTGGACAGCGGAAAGTGGAATTTCAGGATATTAACTTGTTTGGGAATTTTCGTTACAGCTCTGCCATAACCACTCTGGCTTTATGTACAGTTGCTCCATCTTGCTGGAACCATATGCTGTTGAATCGGATACGTCTTTGGCGCAGTTCTGCTTAAACATGTTTTAGTACCGATCCCAATTGTCAGTCAGACAGTTGCACCATTTTCTCCAAAAAAGTATAGCCACACAATGCAGCTTGATAAAACTGCGCACCACACAGAAAAATTCTGCAGTTCCGTCTCATCGAATATTTGTGAATAAGATTAACTCTATTTACGGAAATTTTGCTTGTTTACATTGCGTTCTTTGTGCGTCGCTACCAGTTTCGGCAAACATGTTTACCAGCCTCAAATGGCCCATCTACCAAAACTCCCTTTAGACGGAAATACAGGACTGCAAAGCATGGTACCCCTGGACTATTCAAATCATCTTTTCGTTATTCCAAGCATTCATTTTAATAAATCTAAATAATTGCCTTTTAAAAAATAAAGAATACGCCGATTGCTCACACAGCAAAAAGTTATTACTTTTTTTTTGTAGCACGATTCGTGCGCCACCCTGTAAGTACATTCCTTTAAGGTGGTACAAACCGTAGCACCAATCATAATACCCTGTACCAAAGTGTACGTGACTACAGATCGAAACATTTGTAAAATGTATCAAGTAAGCCCGAATGAGCCGAAGTTGTAAATGTAACAAAAAAGTAAAGGGTGGTCCAACCATAAGGCACGATGTTAATTGTGACTCACACCTTTTTTACCCAACTTAATTTGACATTTCTTTGTTTCAGTGTTTGACAATTTCAACCATGGAGAGATACACAATTGAGCAGCTTTAGATTGCTGAAGCCTTTTACGAAAATGGGCGTTTAAATCAAACTTCATTTCGTGTACTTTGTGATTTCTTTGTTCAGCATAGTCGACCAAATGTTTTCAATGTTCGCTTAAAACATTGCCGCATTTGGGCAATGCATCTACAAAGAGTGAATGTTTGGTGCGGTTTAAGTGCTGGCGGCGGCATCGGGCCGTACTTCTTCGAAAATGATATACCGTTAATGATGCTCGTTATCGCCAGATGATAACAGACTTCTTGTGGTCAGAAATTGAGAATATGTACCTGGACGATATTTGATTCTAACGGGATGGTGCCACTTGCCACATAGCCAACGAAACAATGACTCTTTTGCGCGATCAAATTAATTGACCGCCACGACAATGTGATTTGACACCGTTGGACTTCTTTCTTTGGGGATATTTAAAAGAAAAAGTGTACGTCAAGAAGTCAAGAACAATTCAAGAGCCAAAAGATAAGTTAACTCAGCACATTTACAACATTGAATCTCTAGTATGTCTCAGAGTCATTGATTATATGGACCATCGGCTAGAGGTATGCTACCAAAGCCGTGGCGAGCATTTGGTTTGCCAATTGTCATAGATCCTTCTATCATAGAAAAAATTACTAAGATAATTCTCTGAAACCTTTTTGTTTTATTTACAATTAACATCGTGCGTTTAAGTTGGACCAACCTTTACAATTGCATCAACTTTTGCATTCCTGATGCACAGGCAATATTGAATCTAGGTAATGGGCATGATCGGATAGTAGGGAAGATTACTGTATTTGTCGTATTTGAGAGGGGTTTCGCTTAAAGTACATAATAACAATCACTTTACGTAACAGGCCAGTATCGATATCAGTATTTTATATGGGAGTTTATATCTTGCATATTAAATTGTGCCTTCAGTCGGTTACCAACTTCTTCAACAGACGCAGCACAGTGGGAAAATTACGAAAAAAATTGGAAATAATTCGGCCATTTCGTTTGTAATGGTCCGATTTAAATGAAAATTTACATTGACCTTCTTGAAGTGTTACTGAGCTTAAGTTTTGAATTTCATGCATCTGTGTTTAACAGGTGCTGCACAGTGGGCCCTCAAAGTTGGTCACCTCGAGTTAAAATTTTCTTTTTCAAGCCGCCAAAAGCGTATTTGTGGTCCGATCGTAATAATTTTCTTTAGTGAAATCTGCTGGACAAACCCAACCAAAAATGTTATTACAAATTTTTTCATATCTCGTACAATAAAAAAGATATCGGGACTTAAAGTTTTTTTTTCGAAAAATTTGCTTTGGATTTTCTGGGATTATTTTATTTTTGGGAATCAGTTTTAGGTGAATCGGGGAAAATTTAATCCTGGTTTAAAGAAAACACTTTGGTTAATGTTTTAAAAAAAGAATTGTAGCAAAATCACCAATAATATGAAAATGCCAGCTGTTCAAAGTCAACTATTGCGAAAAAAGTGGGATTTTGAGTGTTTTACGGCGAAAAGGTACCTTTACTCTTATGTCAATAACTTTAATGTTTCTTAAGTAACATACAAAAAATTTGCATTTATTTCAAAGAAAACTTTATGCTTAATACAAATAATAAGCAATTGTGACCCTAGTCGGTACTTTTCTTGCTCCAGGCGTCTCCAAATATGGGCATTTTTTTCAAAAAAAATTGAGTTTGAGCTCAAATAAAAAAAATCGCCACACTGCTGTCCCAATTTGGTGCTATAAGTCAGTTAACTACATATGTTTTCTAAAATCCCAAGCAAAGAAATTTTGCGGGAGGCCATTTCTAGGGCAAAAAAAATGAGTTTTTGTTAAAAAATCCCATTTCTGGGATTTTGTTTTCCCCTGTGCCAAATTTTAGAAAAGTGGCAACTCCAATTTTTTTTTTGAATAAATTTTTCATTTTGTCACAGAAATATTGATACTACGTAAACAAATCAGGTTTATATCTCCAACCAGCAAAATTTTGCAGTGGTCTGAAATATTGACTTTTTTCCCTACCTTCACAAAACATTTTTTTTTTTCGTTTTTATCCATTATTATTCAACATATTGAGTTAATTGCATTCTTTTTTATAATCTGTTAAAACTAGAGTTAATTACCTTTCCATTGGTGTATAAAAAGTATATCCTTTTATCTACACTTATAACAACACGTGCGCTGGAATAAGACCCCTTTGAGTAAAGTATGAATTTTATAGGTAAGAATACCAATTTTAAAAATTCTCGTACCTATCCATAAATAGCAAAAATATATATTTTTACCATTATTGTTTACCTATTGTGTAAAAACGGAAAATGGGTAGTATTGTATAGTATGGATCTAGGTACCTAAACATTCATTCTTATATGTTTTGGGGGAATACCTGTCCCCTATGTCCGGAATATTGTGCAACATTTTAGGCGAATGTACCTGGGTACATAAAAATTCATTGTTATAAATGTATTTTTGGGGAATACCTGGTATTTTAGTCAAGTATTAATTGCGGATATTATTGTGATTACCTGTAAGTATTACTCATTGATATAAGAACCGCCGATTTTGTATGGGTTTATCATAACAAATTAATCCGCCATGACGATAACACTCCTTGTTCAAGAACTTGTTGAATTTTTAAAAAACACCAAACTTCGGAAAATGGAAAACAGAGTAGCATATTTAATAGAGTGCATAGAGTCAACATATAGCGAGATAACACAATCTAACGAAAGCAGCAAAGTATTAAATTTTTTGAAAAAATTTGACCGGCTCATGGAGAAGTATCACAGGAATTATTCAAGATTACCAACTGAGTGGCTCGACAGTATAATTGAATTTAAAACTGTCCCTGCTTTAGTGGGTGCTCCTACTAAGGAATACGACGATCTATGTCCAAAGGCAAAGAAACAACGGTTGTCGGCTGAGATGGCAAATCATTCACCTTCAAAGATTTGTGATACATTCAAGGAATTACTGACGGTGGAAAATCGGCCATCTAGCGCAAAAAGAATTGCAGACGTGTTAACGGAAGCATCACCAAGGCGGCTCCAACGCATTGAAAGAAGTATTGCAACACCATGTCCTGGTTTTAGCGAGGAAGAAGCATTAGCTTTAATCATCGAATTGGGATTGAGTAAGAACAAGTACACTCATTTAAGAAGAATGCTGCTTGATAAAGGATGTGACATGTTTCCCGCATACAACCGAATAAAGGAACGAAAAATGGAAATTTTGCCAAACCCAGTGATAATTACAGAAAAGGCCGGCAGCGTTAGTTTGGAACTACTTCTCCAAAATACTGCCAGTAGGATAATAACAACATTGAATGAGGAACAACTAAAAAAAATCAACAACAGCCATCTTCAATTAATATGCAAGTGGGGATGTGATGGTTTGTCAGCACTTTCGGAATACAAACAATGCTCTGATAGCCAATCTACCCAGATCGAATTCAAGAGCGTATTCATGGCATCTTTGGTTCCTCTGAGGTTAAATTTAGACTCTACCTTACCTTCAACTTCGCGCAGAAAATCAAACCCTACTGAAGCAATATGGCGTAATCCAACACCTGGCTCCAAAATTTATTGCAGACCAATCTCCTTCGTATATCATAAAGAAACGAGTGATTTAACTAAAGCCATCACAGACAAATTAAAAGATGATATTTCGAGATTAGAAGATTTTGCATTTAAATTCGACAGGTATTCTATTACAATATCTTTTAAAATGTTCCTGACAATGGTAGATGGAAAAGCCGCAAACGATATTACAGGAAACAAATCTAGCTGGAAGTGTTTCATTTGCAATAAAAGCAAAGTTAATTTTTCAAACGCTTCGAATAATTCAGTAGTCAATGAAGATACCCTTGAGTTTGGAATAGCACCGTTACATGCTCGAATCAGGTTTCTAGAACACTTTCTAAACCTTGCTTATGACATTAAGTATAAATCTATACCAGGAAATGAAAGGAAAAACATTCGAGCTAACAAAGAAATGCATGAAATGAGAGCAAGTGAAAAAAAAAGAATTCAAGATGCATTTAAACAACAAACTGGCCTAAATATTTCTAAACCACGCTCGAACTTTGGGAATACAAATGATGGAAACACTGCCAGAAGATTCTTCGCAGACTATAATACAGCTGCAGAAATAACTGGAATCAATAAGGAGTTGATTCGAATGGTTAATATATTGCTTTTAGCTCTGAATTCCAAACAAAAGATTAATTCCGATAAATTTGGAGTTTACGCCGAACGAATTTTAAAAATGCTTGCTGATCTCTATCCCTGGAAAGATCTAACGCCAACTATACACAGAGTCCTGTTCCATGGGAAACAAATAATCGAGTCTCACCTTCTCCCTATAGGCGAGTTAACTGAAGAACCACAAGAAGCTAGAAATCGAGACTTCAGATATGTTCAACAATTTTCCACAAGAAAATGCTCAAGAATAGCACAAAACGAAGACTTACTTAATAGTTTATTATTATCTTCAGATCCTTTTTTATCCTCCATGAGAAGTAAGTTGACTTCGTACCACGAAATGACGCATGGAGACGAAGAAGAATTTTCTGATTTATTAGATATGCTGGACGTGGAATAAAATCATTTAAGTTTAATGTTTTTTAATTATAAGATTTATTTAAATGTTAATTTATTTAAAAAAAAGTTTTTCACAAAAAATGAAGTCAATAGCATCTTTTTATTCAAATTTTCTATCTGCAACAATTAAATTACTTTTTTGCGATTGGAAATGTGTAAATTTGATTTTTTTAAATGCAAAAACATTGATCTCTCACAAAATGAAATTGCTATTTACCAAAAAAATTAATATTTTACTCAAAGGGGTCTTATTCCAGCGCACGTGCTGTTATAAGTGTAGGTAAAAGGATATACTTTTTATATACCAATGGAAAGGTAATTACCTCTAGTTTTAACAGATTATAAAAAAGAATGCAATTAACTCAATATGTTGAATAATAATTGATAAAAACGAGAAAAAAAATTTTTTTTGTGAAGGTAGCAAAAAAAGTCAATATTTCAGACCACTGTAAAATTTTGCTGGTTGGAGATATAAACCTGATTTTTTTACGTAGTATCAATATTTTTGTGACAAAATGAAAAACTTATTCAAAAAAAAAATTGGAGTTGCCACTTTTCTAAAATTTGACACAGGGGAAAACAAAATCCCAGAAATGGGATTTTTTAACAAAAACTCATTTTTTTTGTCCTAGAAATGGCCTCCCGCAAAATTTCTTTGCTTGGGATTTTAGAAAACATATGTAGTTAACTGACTTATAGCACCAAATTGGGCCAGCAGTGTGGCGATTTTTTTTATTTGAGCTCAAACTCAATTTTTTTTGAAAAAAATGCCCATATTTGGAGACGCCTGGAGCAAGAAAAGTACCGACTAGGGTCACAATTGCTTATTATTTGTATTAAGCATAAAGTTTTCTTTGAAATAAATGCAAATTTTTTGTATGTTACTTAAGAAACATTAAAGTTATTGACATAAGAGTAAAGGTACCTTTTCGCCGTAAAACACTCAAAATCCCACTTTTTTCGCAATAGTTGACTTTGAACAGCTGGCATTTTCATATTATTGGTGATTTTGCTACAATTCTTTTTTTAAAACATTAACCAAAGTGTTTTCTTTAAACCAGGATTAAATTTTCCCCGATTCACCTAAAACTGATTCCCAAAAATAAAATAATCCCAGAAAATCCAAAGCAAATTTTTCGAAAAAAAAACTTTAAGTCCCGATATCTTTTTTATTGTACGAGATATGAAAAAATTTGTAATAACATTTTTGGTTGGGTTTGTCCAGCAGATTTCACTAAAGAAAAAATTATTACGATCGGACCACAAATACGCTTTTGGCGGCTTGAAAAAGAAAATTTTAACTCGAGGTGACCAACTTTGAGGGCCCACTGTGCAGCACCTGTTAAACACAGATGCATGAAATTCAAAACTTAAGCTCAGTAACACTTCAAGAAGGTCAATGTAAATTTTCATTTAAATCGGACCATTACAAACGAAATGGCCGAATTATTTCCAATTTTTTTCGTAATTTTCCCACTGTGCGCAGATTAAGTTTTACAATTTAGATGGTATAGGCTAAAATATTTAAAATTTAGCACCTGCCAACCTCGACTTGTTACTGGTATAAGAATAATATAAAAGTTTTACTGTCCTGAGCATTTTACTAGTACGTTAGATATGAAAAACGCAAACGCTCGATACGTATTTTATTCACATTTAATTTCAGATTACAAACAATTTTAACTATTTTTTGTTCAGCTGAAATATAAACAAAATATCCATTAATTTATTATTTATCCTGAAAATAAAGATCCGGACAAAATCTTACCGATTTCTTTAATTTATCTTGCAATTCATTACAGCGACGCTTTTCATTGTACACCGATATTGCCAAGCTGCAAATGGTGTCCAAAAGGCAGTTATCATTGCAGCCCGCATCCAACTTGGGATCAGCAGAGAGAACTTTGTATTTCCAATACTAATTGCGGAAATTAAATGAAAATATAATTATAAACTTCGCTAAATACAATTATTTTCCAACCTGACGCAAAATACTGGGATTTGCAGCCATTCTATTCAATAACGCATCAATACCAGCTGGACTCAAGTCATTTGTAAAGTCTGTGAATTGATATTCTTTGAACCAGTTGGGCGCTCGTTTGCTGCCATATTCATTGGCTTCAGATAAATTGAAAATCCAGGTGAAGTGATCAACAACTTGCTGTAAGTAAAAAAAAATTAAGGATATTCTAAATCATGATTCCGGGTCCGTGACAACCCTCTTCAGAAAGCCTTGCTGCAATTGTAGAAAGTAAAACCAAACTCTATAAGGCCAGGCTCTCCACAAACGAATGAGAACTACTGTTGTAAACCTTACTTTTCAAGTTTTCTGCACACAATTGCCCACGAAAATACAACTCACTCTTGCCACCTCTAAAGAGACTCCACATCGAGAGCCATCAATAGATTTCTTTTACAACAACGTGTGTGTGTGTGTTGTAAAAAGAGTTTAGTTGACTATGTCAACTTCTGTGCCGTGCCGTGCATGTACGTATGTTTTTAAATAATTAATCAAATCAGCTGTGCACGATTTTATTTTTTTACTTACAAAGACCTACTATTTAAATCCGACTCCGAACGAGTAAAGTAAAGACTTCACGTGGCGTTGATTACGGTTGCTATATATATTTCTGGCCTAGGCAACACTAAGTGTTGTCTGGCGCCATCTGACATTTCCATTGGAAAGTTTGACATTTTTTAGCATAAACGTACTCAGAATGTTTTGACGTACAACCATCATTTGTGTTGTTTACAGGGACTTGAAAAAAACAATTTGGAAAAAAATGGAATTAACTCGTGAAAATTTTCGTGCGATCATTTTTCACAACTTTCGACGTGGATTATAACGACAAGAGTGCATCGATGAACTTAAATCATTGTGTGGCGATGAAGCACCATCCTATAGCACTGTGAAAAACTGGGTTAATGAATTCAATCGTGGCCGACGCTCGCTCAAAGACCAAGGTCGTACAGGTCGTCCAAAAACGGCCGTTGTGCCAGAGAACATTGATGCCGTGCGTGAACTGATAAAGCAAGATCATCATGTGACATACGGTGAGATAGAGGCATTCTTGGGCATTTCTTTCACCACCATACATTCGATATTGTATGAACACCTGGCAGTAAAAAAGAATTGTTCTCGCTGGATCCCGCACAATTTGACAATCGCTCAAAAAAGGCTTATATCTTATTAATGCTTGTTATACTAATGTCCAAAAATGCCACCATCTCAAGGTATATCACATGTAGGTCTTACTTAATCAGTTCACGCACAGCATCGAAGGTTTCTGGCAAAGTGACCGAAGTTGGACGTCCTTTACGAAATTCATCCTGGAGCAAACGGCGTCCGAGACTGAACTCTTGGTACCAGCGATTAATTGTGGTTTTTGATGGTGCTTCATCGCCAAAAGTCGAAACAATTTGAGATGTCTAGATAACCCACGCTGAAAATCGTAAAAAATTTTCGCACGAAAATGTTCACGGGATAATTCCATTTTTTGGCTGAGATGAATTTTTTAATTCGCCCTTAAATGACAAAACGTTCTGATTGAAGTTATGCTAAAAAATGTCACAGCTCCCAAAGAAAATTCCAGTTTCAACCTGGGAACACTAGTATTGTCAGGACCCGAAATATAAATAGCAACCCTCGTAATTTAAGGCGAAATAACTTTAAAGGTAGCAAATATTCCTTCGTTTTACCGAATTGTCGTGATAAGATGTGTTTGGTGAAATCGTATGGAGGTTATATGAAAAAGTAAAGAAAAATGAAAATTTGTTGTCTATTTAAATTTAGTTGGGTAGTGCTCTTTTTTTTAATGATATTGTACAAATGTTGTTTAAAATGGTCGTTTTTAGGTAAAAATGTTTTACTTAATTACTACTATCAGTTTAGTACAGATCGGCCAAACAAAAATCAGAATATATTTAAGACAAACTCTCTTTTCGTCCTTTTAAAAAAATATTTTTTTTAACTAAATTTAATGAATCGAGGACTGCTATATATAATTCTGGCCTAATAATGGAAATGCGAGTATTTATCATCAAAAATGGTTTTATTGTTTTTCAAAGTATTCTCTAGCTTGATTTATACACTTTTGCATGAGCTCAAACCAACCGTCGAAGCACTTTTTCCACTCCGATTGAGACACATCCAAAACATGGTTTTTGAACGCTTCAACAGCATCTTCTGGCGACGACGACGACGTTGACCACGCATTTTTTTTCTTGATGTGCGGGAATAAAAAAAAAGTCATTGGGTGCCAAGTCAGGGCTGTACGTCGGATGACCTATCAATTCGACGTTTTAGCCGGTCAAAAAGGCGCTGGTTTGAGTTCATGTGTGAGAGCTCGCATTGTCATCACCACAAATTGTGGTGTACCACTCAGAATTGACCGTCCTACGTTGGTCAAGCGGAACAGTCCCCACATGACCAGTTTTGCCGAAGAAACAGGCGACCATTTGCTTCAAAGTGCTTGCGTTGGATTTGGCTGGTCTTCGAAGACCTACACGGTTGATTGCTGTTTTGTTTCGGGCTCATACGCATAGATCCATGATTCGTCACCTGTGACGATCTTATAAACGTCTTTTAAAGCACCGCGATCGTATTTTTTTCAAAATTTCATTGTACCAATCGACACGAGCCTTTTTTTGAGCGATTGTCAAATTGTGCGGGATCCAACGAGAAAACCCGTTTTTTACGACCAGGTGTTCATGCAATATCGAATGTTTGCTGGTGGAAGAAATCCCCAAGGATGTTGCTATCTCACGGTATGTCACATGACGATCTTGCATTATCAGTTCACGCACGGCATCAATGTTCTCTGGCACAACAGCCGTTTTTGGACGACCTTCACGACCTTCGTTTTTGAGCGAGCGTCGGCCACGATTGAATTCATTAAACCAGTTTTTCACAGTGCTATAGGATGGTGCTTCATCGCCATACAAAGAATTAGGTTCATCAATGCCCTCTTGTAGTGATAATCCAGGTCGTAAGTTTTGAAAAATTATCGCACGAAAATGTTCTCGAGTTAATTCCATTTTTTTGCCAAATTGATTTTTTCAAGTCACTGTAAACAACACAAATGATGGTCGTACATCAAAACGTTCTGAGTACGTTTAAGCTTAAAAATGTCAAACATTCCAATGGAAATGACAGATGGCGCCAGGCCAGAAATGTATCTATATAGCAACCCTCGTATGTTTTGTTCGAAATGGATTGAGGGCGATTTAAATATTATTTTTTTTCAAAACTTACATACGACACCGTTTCCATTTCATATAGCCTGTAGTTGGGATTCTTATATGTGTGGGCAGTCAAGCTGCCACCGTTCCAGGAAATCGCCATAGCATAACCCTTCTGCGAATAATGCACCTGAAATTCATCCATATGAGTGTGGCCATTGAAAATGCCACTGATTGTATCGCTAAAGCGTTCAATAAGACGATTGTATTCACGAGCCCAAACGGTCCAGCATTCAGAGTCTCCCGAGGGAATGTGAGCCAAAATGTGAACATATTCACCGGCTTTAGAGGCACTCAAAAGAGTCTCATGTAGCCACTCCAATTGCGGTTGACTTGTAATGTTGCCATCGTAAAAAATCCACCAGTTGAACAGATAACAGTCGTTATTGTTTAAAGAAATTATTCTAAATCCAGGTCTGGGAGAGACCGTATAGTAGCCACCTTGCAGTATGGTTTGCTTGGTCGAGGGTGGCAGCCAACGTTGCCACACGGTCCACAGATATTCATAAAGCCAAGCCGATCTAAACTCAAGGGGAAGCTTATTGTGGCCAAAACTAGAAGAGAAATATATTTAACTCATATTTAAATCGAAATAAACAATTCAATACTTACTTATTTAGCGGATGTAATTCGTGATTTCCCACGCTGGGATAAACTGGAATCCCTTGGAATTTTTCCTCTATTAAATTATAGATTTTAGCTATTATAGCCTTGTTTCCCTCCCTGGTGGTGGACCAAATATTGTGGGGCACAATGTCACCGGTAAAATAGATGTGTTCAATTTTCTTATGAGTCCTCTTGATCTGATCCATGGCTTCTTCAATCGTACGCAAGGGCACATCACAGTTGCGATAATCACCCCAATAACCAGCCGGCGATTTGTGTGACCCTGGACCACCAGTGGAGGTTGCGCGACAGTACATCGGTTCTTTACAGGCCGCTACAGAACCCACTTTATACTCGGGATCATAGTGTATATCGGTCAGATGAAGAATAATCAAATCGTTATCGGTTTTATTGGGAACTTGAGCTTTGGGACCCATCAACGGTCCCTGACTGTTGTCGATCGTTAGCTGCCAGTTAAATTCCGGTTGCTTGACTTGACAGTAGGCAGACGGTAGGGTGCCACACAATGAACGCGGATCGGCTTTAGAGTGTTTGAAGACATAATATAGTACGGGCCAGTTCAAATCGAATAACCCCGAACATACTTCTGCAGTTTGTATGCCAAGTCTTGAGCACAAATCTGCAAAGATGTTCTTAGCGATGTTTCCTGCCTGAGCACTGCCAAGTGACATTCGCAAAGTTCGGACTGCAATATTGACACTAATTCTACAGGTTGTACAGGCAAAGAATTGTTCGGCTGCCTCCAGTTGACTTATGCTGCGAGAGAATCTCTCTGTGCTGTGGCCCTCTCTCAGCTGGGCGGATAATTCAATCAATTCATCTGATTCTACGCCTGTTTCCACAAAACGCATATATTCCTCGGCATATTTATTGGCAATATCGACTGTAAGGGTAGAAGAAAAAAATATGTTCACCTATTCCAAATATTCGCACAATAATAATAATGTCTTAATATCAAATATAAAAAGTAGCTAAGTCTCACTGTATTATTCGTTCGTCTTTAATTTCCACTATTTTTATGAAATATTTTCTTTAAGTTTAGGAAACCCTTCATTTATTTTATGAAGCATTTTCGTAAAAATTCCTATATAGATATGGTAAATATTTACATTGTTTTATAAAGTTTTATTTATTTTCGCTCTTGGGGAGCATATGGACTCAACAAAGTTTTTCCA
Organism: Hydrotaea diabolus; assembly: GCA_963513945.1. Lineage (NCBI taxonomy): Eukaryota > Metazoa > Arthropoda > Insecta > Diptera > Muscidae > Hydrotaea > Hydrotaea diabolus. The sequence continues at coordinate 226,126,905 of OY740716.1, read as the reverse complement.
AGCTATTCTATCCGCAGTAATTTTATTTTTGTTTTTTTTTTAATTGTATTTTGTTCGCCCACAGCTCTATGGTCTTTGGCCAACGCTTTCTTCTGTTCTCTTTTGGAAGCATATTTCTTCGAGTTGGATATTCGAGCAATTTTCTCCTTTTGATAATTGTGGGGATCGGTTTTAAATTAAGTCAAATCCTAAAAACAAGTAAATTTTTAAGTTCGTAAGAACATTTCTTTGTGTGGATCTAGAGTGGACCCATATCTTCAAAAATAGGTGCATAATTGGATACTTTTGCTGTTTTTTGCTACCCTTATGCTTATGTTTGAAATGATCTAATATTCGAGGGTCCTATGGAGTACGAGTATAGGCCTATAGGTAAATGCCTCTTTATTGATAAAATTGTACTCATAATGTTATACAGAGTGGAGCGCGGGATATTGCTTTTTTGCACTGCAGGCTGTGGCGGCACTGTTGGTCGAAGAGAGTGGAGAGTGTGCATGGCTAATAGTGGCTGACGGAAGATTTGTATTCGTCTGCCTTTCAGTTGCCATCATAAATAAATTGGACACGTGAGGAGAGATCATTTTGTGTTGAAGCGATTCACTGTTCCCGCATTCAATTGTAAAATGGGTAACTTCATTGAGAACAGCAGGGAATGTGTCACGTGTATGAAGGGGGCCTAAGAGAAGGAAAACAACACCACAAAACATCGAATGAGTTAGTGCAGCAGTACTGCAATCTCCGAAACGCTCTGCTCGGAAGCAATCACTCGCTCTTGGCATTTCCAGACTTTTTTTTGCAGCCGGCTCTTGAGGCATTGCAATTAGAGGATACATGGTTCCAACAGAATGATGCCACTACACACGCAAGGAGGATTACCATGAATTGTTTGAGGCAAATGTTTCCTTGACGGCTTTTCTCGTTGAGGGGTGATATGAACTGGCCGGCACGCTCACCAGACTTAGCCCCACGCGATTTTATCATTTGGTTGAAGTCGAAGGTGCATATCAACCGTCCCAACATCTTGGAAGACCTAATTAACAATATTGAGGCTGATATTGACTGAATACCAGTCGACATGCTTGTAAGAGTTCATGGAAACTTCAGAAAACGTATGCAGCAGTGTGTAAATGGCGAAGGTCGACATTTGCCAGGTGCACTATTAAAAACTATATAATATAAAAATTCTCTTACTGTTCAATATAATTAAAATATGAAATAAATTTTTTTAAGGTTCATAGTCTTAATTCATTCCCAAATAAGCAAATTACCGCCCTCTACCCTGTATTTAGATTCGTGAGGAAAATTCATCAACATGGGTAGATCGTCTTAGAATTTTACGACGATCGATATTATATATACTTTTTAGGGCCTACGATCAATATTTTGCGGTATTGCAAATGGACTGATAAATTGTTCGTTGGATTGTATTCTAATTCGTTAGATGGTATTCTAATTCCATTATTCAATTGGTCACTTGTTTTGACAATAAGACTTCTAGAGCCCGAATCGTCCAAGCCTAAATTTTAAGCTGATTGTGAATAGACTTTAATATTTCGAATAATAATGAAATTTTAATATCTTGGAGGCACCATATGTCTACAAAAGAAACCTTAGAACCATAAGTATCGTTTTTAGGGCCACTATAGCCCATAGGTCTAAAAACCATCCGCTAGTGAAAGCGTAGAAAAAAAATTTCCGGGAATTTTGGTGATTTTTCCCTTCCGATTTCCGGGAGTTTTTGTCAGGACTCCCAACAATAGAGCGAAAATATTTTTTTTTGTTTTAATAAACCCAGAGTAAACTTTTTTGAACGCTTTAAAGTTTGTAGTCTTAATATAGTCACAAATATAAGTGCTTTCAGAACGTTCCTATTGTTCCTTTGTTCAATTTATATCAAGCTTTTTAAGAGATCGAATTTTGCCAGTTGATGTAAATGGGTCCTCATCCAACGAACATAGGTTGGTTTACGGTCTTATTTTTTTTGAGGATCTTCTGATCAGACCGTGAATCTAATATACTCCTTCGCGATTAACTGCGACATCGGTCATATACATATATTCTTTCGACTGAAGGCCGAGTTTTCAACATATTTAAGACACAGACGAATTGCAGATGAAAAACTTGGCCGGAGTTTACAGGTCATTTCTGAATAAGTTTGAGTAAGTAGAGAAATTCTGATGTTCTTAATATCTACACAACTTACTCCCATATTTGGGCAGGTGCTCCAAAATTATCCTTTGAGCTACATAGGGGACAATAGGGTACCCGACCTTATTGTCTTCCTTGAGCTTCTTTGGATTGTGGGTTACGTGACGCTGTTCTATCGTTACTTTCATGGTGTGCATTTAGCGATATCCGTCGTTACAGGAGATACTCGACTTTCTAGGAATTCCCACCTGTGTATTATCGATTGACCGCAGTATACAGCAAAGATCGAATTCGTTTTTAACCCGTAGTAAGGGGTGTTTTTTTATTGAGGTATAGAACTTCGAATTGAAATAAAACACAAGAAAATCGTTTTAATGTCCATCAATTTGGCTTTATTGGAAGGATAATTTTATGCCATTAATGTTTAAATATGATTTCGGGCATGTGGCCGCCGCGGCTGGCTCGAATAAAGCCAATTCTACAGGTCCAATTTTCAACCACTTTTTCGAGCATATGGGGCCGTATGTTGGCAATAATGCCACGAATGTTGGCTTCCAAGTCCCCTAACGTGTTTCTGGTTTGTTGGCGTAGACGAGCGACTTCACATATCCCCAAAGAAAATAATCCAATGGTCCATGTTAACCGATCCATGGTTAACCGAATTAATTGCTCTGATGGACGATTATGTCGACCATAAAATGGACGGAGCTTGCGGTGAACTTCGCGAACTGAACCATTACTTTCGAAATAAATTTACACGATTTGCAAGCGTTGTTCTTTTGTCAACCTGTTCATGATGAAATGGCAAACCAAACTAAATATTAATCACTTGACAGCTGACAAAATGGCCGCCAGTTAAAAAAGTGATGCCAACTTAAAGTTCTATACCCCAATAAAAAACACCCTTTATATTCCACACTACTTGCAAAAATGTTTATAACATTGTCTCTCTCTTTTTCCCTTCCTAACCCAATAACCCATTTCAATAACCAGGGATATAAAGGGGACACTAGTATGCACTAGTATTATGCTCATAAAAGGCTCTAAGAAAAGAATGACATTTTGTATCTGATAGTTATATTTATGATCCTTTTGTAAGTCGTAAAAAAGCGCTCGGAATGAGGACAACTTTACAGGAAGAAACACTCAAATGGATATTTTTTTCTAATGTCTTTATTTGCAACCTATTTATAATACACTATTAAGCAAATATCATATAATCTCAAAATTAAGAGATTTTTTTAGTCTCCAACGAGCATAACAAGTATATTTAATATATTTTACTAAAGAAAGGGAAGGTCTTGAATATGAGGTTTTAATCGCCTCACCTCATTTTAATCATCTATTAGACTTATGGCTAAAACATTAGGATGATGACTTAATCTATTTAAGTACGAGTAGTTTAAGCTAATTCGAGATATCTCTCATTTATTTATTTATTTTTATTAGAAACACTAAGATCACTATGTACTCGTATGTTTTTGTTATTTATATTCCAAGAAGCTTTTGTGTATAATCTGTGGGTTTTTGATTAGTATCTCTGAAGGATTTCTACATTCGAATTACTAGCAGTTCCCCATAGTTCGATTCTGTATGTTCAGACTGGTTTTAATATTGATTTATAAAGAAGAACCTTGTTCTCTAAAGCAAGTTCAGATTTTGGACCTAAGAGCCAATACATTTTTTGAGTCTTTATAAGTATTTTCAACTGCTTCCTTTTTGATTCAATGTGGTCTTTCCATTTCTTTTATCTATACGTAGATCCAGATTACACATGCACCGTTTAAAAATACTGGCGGACAGTCTTCCTTTCTCAAAGTAAAGGTCGCGTGAGAGGATTTGTCAGCATTAACTTTAATATTCCATCTCTTAAGCCTGACATTAGTCAAATCAAGTTGCTTTTGATATTGGAAGCCTCCAAAGGCGATTGACTAGAGGCTAGTTACAGGCATATCAGAAGTGAATTGGTATACAGAGCTGGGCTCAGAGTACCGCCTTGATCAAATGGATATAATTTCGGAAGGTTACATGACACTTTAATGAATAACTTCGGATCCAAAATGAACAATGGGAAATTATATATTCTTGTAATAAAATTAATTTATTTTTAAATTAATTGTCAGTACCATAAAATACTTCATTTGAATTTATCTATATATATAAAAGAAAGTGTCCGAAGCGATGTAATCCCATAACTCGAGATTGGCCAAACCGATTTTGATGATTTGTACTTTGTTGGAAAGGTATTTTCTTAGCACGGGTTTTAAAAAAAAATAAAAAAAAAACTTCAAAATTTGAAAATGTCTGATTTTTACCACCCAGCGTGTTTCGACAGGTTTATTTTCGATTTTTTTCAATTTTCTTTTTTCATTAAGTATATAAAAATGAAATGTGCTTTGCTACACCGCTTAAAACTTGAAAACGACTGGGGAAAACTGGATACTTCCTTCTGGGGGTTTGTTCATAATCGAAATTTTGGAGTGTGGGCGGAGGAGGCGTAACAAAACTGTTTTTTGAACTAGAAGGCTGACAATCGGTACAAAATTTTAGGTTACGATGGTCTGTTGATGATTTATGTGTAGTTTGCATGAAACCGGCATTTGAAAAATATTTGGTATGATGGTTTAGTAACAAAACACATTTCATTTATATATTTATTAGGGTGATCCATCTAGAGGAATTTTTTCAGAACAAAAAAAATATAAAAATTCAAATCAAGAGTCTTTATTGGTAATTTAAAAGGACATTTTATGGCATTTATTTTTTGAAAATAATTTCCTTAAAATGGTGGCAATTATGGGAATGAGCGTTAGTCGAGAAACGGGAAGATCCTCTGTTTTCGTCCAAAATTTTGTTCAATGATGAGGCCCATTTCTGGCTCAACGGCGAAGTCAATAAACAAAATTGTCGCATTTGGGCTGAAGAGCAAGAAGAGGTTCAAGAGGTGCCATTATACCCAGAGAAAACCACGGGTTGGTGCGGTTTATAACCTGGTGGAGTTATCGGTGCATATTTTTTCAAAAATGATGATGGCCGGAACGTAACCATGAATAACCATATCATGGCGCGATACCGCGATTTTGTTGCTATCTGAAATTGAAACCCTTAATCTTGACGACACTTGGTTTAAACAAGACGGCGCCACTTGCCATACAGTTTATTTAACAATGGATCTATTTGGAGGTAATTTCGAAAAGCAGCTAATTTCATGTTTTGGACAGGTGAGTTGGCCGCCTTGATCGAGTGATATCACACCTTTAGACATTTTTCTTTGGGGTTACGTAAAGTCCAAAGTCTATGCTGACAACCCAGCTACGATTCAGGTTTTGGAAGCGAACATTACGCGTGTCAATAAATTGAACCCTCAGAATGGAAACCCTGAGGCGTAGTTGCGGCCAACATGTGAAGGAAATTATATTCAAAAAATAAATGCCATAAAATGTCCTTTCAAATTACCAATAAAGATTCTACACTTGATTTGAACTTTTATATTTTTGTTTGTTCTGAAAGATCACCCTATAGATGAAATCGTGAATTGGAACGCGAGCGTTCCTACGACACAATAACTTTGCAACAACAAATACAAACAAATATTCCACTGTTGATAAAGGCTGTCGATGATGGAAATGCTGGACTATTTTTCCTTGATGCGCCCGGCGGAACAGTGAAAACGTTCCTGCTATCATTGATGTTAGCAGCAATACGTGCTCAAAGTGGTATTGCTTTAGCATCTACCGGAATTGCTGCAACACTGTTGGAAGGTGGAAAAACCGCACATGCAGCACTAAAGCTTCATCTAAACCAGCACATCAACGAAAATCCTGTTGGCAACTTTTTAAAGCAATCAGCCATTGCAAAAGGGTTGAAAAATTGTAAATTGATAATATGGGATGAGTGCACGACGGCGAACAAACGATCATTAGAAGCACTCGATCGAATATTGAAAGATTTGCGCAACAATAATAATCGCTTTGGTAGCGTGAGGATACTGTTGGCAGGCGACTTCCGACAAACACTTCCCGTGATTCCGAAATCAGATGAATTAAATGCATGCCTGAAGTCATCCTATTTGTGGCGATACGTGAAAACTATTCCATTGAGAACCGCAGAAGTTTTCTTAAAAGAACTGCTGAGAATCGTAAATGGAGAAATTCCAGTAAATACTTCCAGTGGTTTAATATCGATTGCACCTACCATTTGCCAATTTATTTCAACAAAAGATGAACTCATCCCTAATGTTTATCCGAACATCGTAACTACCATTGGTTGAGCGCACGCTTCATTTGATTAGCGAAAAATACTGATTTCAATGACTTAAATTGGACGATTTGAAATCAAATTCCGGGAGAATAGCTTTCATACAAATCGAAGACGATGTCGTCAAATATTCAGTGTAATTCGTAAACTCTTTAGATTTGCCTGGCGGCTTCATCATTTGTTTCTTAAAGTTGGATCTGTCATCATTATGCTACGAAATCTGCACCAAAACTGTATAATGAAACTCGCCTGATTGTGATAAAGCTAATGAACAATGTGATAGTGAAAGGGCCGTTCAAAGGAGAAGAATGTCTAATTCCGCGAATTCCCTTGACTTCAACTGATTTGCCATTTCAGTTCAAACGAATTCAGTTCCCACTGAAAATTGCATTTGCGATGACCATAACAAGTCATTTCAAGATATGGAAATGTCATGCTTTTCACAGGGCATGTTTTCGAGTTGGGAAACCGTCCTCACTATTTATTTATGCAGAAATCAAAAAATGAAGTGTATCGTGCAGCCTTAAATTGAATACATTTATTGTTCTATTCTTTTTTTAGATTTCAATAAAATGATCAGAATACCTTATTCTATTATTTCGGCTCCAGTAAAAGTTATTTGAATAAAATTTGTATCCCGTGCAACTGTCATTTGCACGGTGCAACTGCATTTCTTCATCAAAATATGAATCCACCACGACTTTGCAACTGAACCAGACTTTCAGTGAAAATAAAATTTGAAGGCAAAACAACGTTGGCCGGGTCAGCTAGTTTTTATATAAAATTATCTTTACGAGTATCCTATACTGGATATTCTCATGTTCTACCTTTTGTTTACTTTTGTAAATTTATTTGTAATTATTTGATTTCATGATATCGCAATTTATTGAATTGTATACTCAGAATATGTAAAAACGTTTTTGGAGCAAAATGGGAAATATTGGCAGCAAATAAATACAAATTATCAATTAAGATATTGACCTCGAGATCGATACTTTATTAAACTTTTACCAAAAAAATAGATTTCTTTTTATTATTGTAAGTAAGCAGAGCCTTAATTCTGTGCAAAAATAGTTCACAAATAATCAAAAATTTATGTTTTCTGAGATATATTTGGGTCCTTTAATGGACAACTTTTTTCCATACAGACTAATTTTGCACACTTACAATCCTAAATAGGACGGACAATTTAAGAAATAAATAGTCGTGTAATGGTTATACTGATACTGTCTCTTGTTTTGTGAAGAGAGCCAAGCGGCATTTAAAATTTTGTTGTTCTGACTACAATGTCGTGAATGGAATAACTCATTCTGACAATATCTCTACTGACCATTTGGGCGTGTTTTCGACGCGGTCTTTTAAATTTCTTAGATTTTAGACTGATTTGCATTTAGTTTACTACATATAAAGGGTGGTTACAATTTAAGGACCGATGTTGAATGTGAACCACACTCAACGTCAAGTTTTTTTTCTGCATTTCATTTGATACTTCTCAATTTCAGACTAACTCAATTGGAACCATGCAAAGATACAATGGTCGGAATGGTGGCAAGAAATGGAAATAGTGGATGATCAAATTTCGAAGAAAATCATCATCAGTGATGAGGCACATTTTCACCTCAGCGGATACGTCTATAAGCAGTATTGCCGCATTTGGGCGAATGATAATCCAAGAGTGATTGTCGAAAAAACAATGCACCCACAAAGAGTGACTGTTTGGTGCGGTTTATGGGCTGGCGGCTTCATCGGGCCGTGTTTTTTTTTTCTCCAAAATTAGGCCGGTCAGGCAGTGAATTGTGTTCGCTATCGTGAGATGATAATGAGCTGTTTATGGCCCGAATTGGAAGTTTTGGATGTGGACGATATGTGGTTTCAACAGGACAAGTGGCACCTGCCACACAGCTAACGAAACAATGGCTCTTTTGCGCGACAAATTCAATGGCCGCGTTATCTCACGTCGTGGCGATGTTAATTGGCCGCCATGATCATGTGATTTGACACAAATGGACTTCTTTCTTTGGCGTTATTTGAAAGAAAAGGTGTACGTCGATAAGCCAGCAACTATTCAAGAGCTTACGGATGCGATAAACCGCATAGAACCTCAATTATGCCTCAGCGTCATCGAAAATTTGGACCATCGGATGTAGATGTGCCGCCGTGGTCGCGGCGGCCATTTGGCCGATATTTTGTTCCATTCATATTTTAACCATACCAATATCATCATTATAAGAAGAAATGACATAATTTCCTAAAAAATTTAAATTTTATTCAAAATCAACATCGGCCCTTAAAATTCAACCACCCTTTATAAAGTTTTCTTTTAAAGAATTTACAACTATAGTTAATGAGGTTATTTACCAGGGGTGGTTTGGTAATGTATATAAATATGTTTGGTAATTTATAGTTTAAAACAGAAAAAGATTTGAAAAACTAATGTTATTTGTTTTGTTATAGTTTTAAATCAGCTCTGCTGGTTACTTTACGGTCACAAAAGTGCACATATTTACACTTTTTCGAGATTTAATTCTTTACATGTCTTTTCATTACCTGATGAGGCGGCTATTTCTTCAACGCTCCCGCTAAAATCAGTAGGTATTTTAGGTTTGAGTAAATTCGAAGCTTTTGCCGTCACCACCAATGCGACCATAAATGATAAGTTCCACAACATGCCGACGTTAAATTTTCTTACACCACCACACGCACTCTTTACTGCTTTCAATCCGAGAACAGACTAAATGTCTTTATTTGAGTTAACGTTAAGTGTATAAAGTGGCGTTGTATATACTTAAAACCTAGACCTATTTAACAGTTTATACTTTTTAGTATTTAAATTGTTAATGAAAAGTACAACGATAGCGTATATACGAGGGTCGCTATTTGTTGTATTGTAAGCCTTGGTAACCTTAAATGGTTTATGGTGGCAGGGAATAATTTCACAGAAAAGTTTAAAATTGTTGAGGTGGCAAACTTATTCAGAATGTATTGTCATTCAAGTGAGATTTTTCTTGTTTACAATGACTTAAAATTTCATAAGCGCAGATTGGAGTCAGGTTATGTTTTCGTTGTTTTACGAGCGAACGATTATTGATAACGCAAGGGAACAAGGTATTTGTGGTTTAAGAACTGAACAGCTCGACGTTTCGCGATATACCGTTTTGTCCAAAATTAAGGCACTTCGACTATAAATATTTAAATAACTTAAAAACGGTTCACCATATTCAGTTAAAAAAAATTAAAACTCGTCAACAAAAGTATCTTTAGTGCGTGCCTACATTGTTTTTAATTTGGCCCAGTAGTTTCAGATATACTTAGTAGGGACATAAATACTGTTACACACCTTTTATGCTGTAAAATAAAAAAGTACTGAAAGTTTTTGGACCAAATATTTTTTTAATTTTTTAATGTATATTGTATCCAAAAAAATCTACTTATTCGAAATGTCCGCCTTTTGCCGCCTTTACACACGCCTTAAGTCGCACTGGCCAATCGTCAATAGCTGCACGAACCTCGTCCATTGGAAAATTGGCCGCAGCTCGAACCAAAGCAGTTTTATGAGATCCAATGTTGGGGTTTCTTTTGTGACAAACATTGTTCTCTAATATCGTCCACAATTTGTAATCCAATGTGTTCAAATCTGGACTGCCTAAGGGCCATTCTTCAGAGGAAATGAACGCTGGCAAATTGTTTCGAAGCCAGAAACGCAGAATCATGCTGGAAAGTCCATGGCTGGTTTTTGAACAACGAATTGTTAAGAGGCTTCACAACAGCTTCCCAAACGGTTTCTTGGTAAACTTTGGCCGATGTTTTGACTCCTTGTTCGCAGAAATGCAGGTCAGTGACCCCATCGTAAGAGACACCCCACCAAACCATGACTGAAGCTGGGTGCTGACCCTTTTCCACCCCTGAGATCAGTTTAGATGGTTCCTTAGATGACCGCGCATACACATCGGTAAACAAAATTTTTCTGTGCAAGTTATCAGCGTGCTTCACCAAAGACGTTTGCATTTATCAATCCTGTTTTTTGAAAGCTGCAGTCAATAAATGTCCGGTGCGTCGTTTGAAAGCCCCAAGTCCTAAGTCTTTTTTATTGATTCGACTCATGGACTTTTGCGTGATATTCATCTCACGGGCCATGATTTTCTGTTTTCGGAGCGGATTTCTGTGAATTCTTGATTTAACGGCTTTGATGACATGCGGTGTTCGAACAGAGCGTGGGACCGGTGGCGGTCTTTTACATCTCCAGTCTCCTCAAACAGTTTTATGCATCGGTAGACGAATATGCGGCTAATCCCTAGTGGCCGGAGCGTTTTAAAAATATCTTTTTTTTTTCATTTCATTATCTGATCACTCCATGATGAAAGTTGAAACAATTTTCAAATCCCGTTACAGACTAACGCTATTGAGGTTAGCTTTCAAAACCCATATGACATTAACGAGGTATGTTCAGTTCTACTATTGAAATGGGTGTGTTCAATGTTGTAAAAGTATTTATGTCCCTACTAAGTAATTCAAATCAAGTATTGAATCTTTATTGTTCGAAACGAAATTGTATGCCATTTATTTTTTTAATATAATTTGCTTTAAATGTTGGCCGCAACTGAGCTTCAGAGTGTCCATTCTGAGGGTCCAATTTTGGATGGCTCGTTCGATCATTTCGACCGGCATGGCTTTAATGACACGCGTAATGTTGGCTTCCAAAACTTGTATCGTAGCTGGTTTGTCAGCATAGACTTTGAACTTAACGAAGTCCCAAAGAAAAAAGTCTCAAGGTGTGATATCACACGATATAGGCGGCCAACTCACCGGTCCAAAACGTAAAATAAGCTGCTCTTCGAAATGACCTCTCAATAGACTCATTGTTTAAGCAGCTGCAAGGCATGTAACACCTTCCTGTTGAAACCAAATGTAGTCAAGATTACGGGATTCAATTTCAGGCAGCAAAAATCGTTTTTCATGGCGCTATACCGAACACCATTCACGGTTACGTTCCGGCCATCATCATTTTTGAAAAAATATGGACTGATGATTCCACCAGCCCATGAACTGCACCAAACTGTGGTTTTCTCCGCAAATAATAACACGTCTTGAGCCTCTTCTGTTTGCTCTTCAGCCCAAATGCGGCAATTTTGTCTATTGACGTGGCTGTTGAGCCAAAACGGACCTCATCACTGAACAAAAATTTGGTCGAAAACAGCGAGTCTTTTTCCTGCTTTTGAAGAGCCCAAACACTGAAACGGCGACGCCTAGGAACTTTCTATGATGAAATAGCAAACAAAACTGAAAAGAAACAAAAATATAAAGTTTAACACAACTCACGCGTGAAAACCTCTATTGAAAAAATAGGGGTTTTTACACAAGTTTTTTACCAGTTATGTTGCCAGATTACCAACTACCTAGGTAACTAAACTGGTTACCTCAAAAGAACACTGCTATTATTTAAACAGGAACATGGAGACAGTTTCTAGAGCAATCATGAACTAAGTTAAAGTAAAATGTGCTGGTATATGGTATACTAGAAACACGTATTTGATATAATAAGATTAATAAATGTTAAAGAGGGGGAACAATTGGCTATTGACAGTTTCTAGAGAAAATCGGAATTTTTAAAACTCCGGTTAAAAATTCCTAGCAAATCTCTTGTCGTAAAATTAAAAGAAAAACGAGGGTAGCGGACGATGCAAGATTTTTACAGTGGATAGATATAATCACTGTATGTTTATTTTCAGAAAATACAATTTTGAAAATTTAAAGTTTATACCCTTAAGATGAAAATAATAACTCCCACTGTCCAGTGGTTGAAAAAATATTTTCGAAATACGCCCCTAATTTCTCCATGAAATTTCACATAGCCTAGGCACTCGTATATTCGATTTTACAGGATATTCTCCACAACCGAGGTTGCCAATTTCAGAACTGTGCTACACAATACCTAATCAAAAAGAGGGTTTACCCATTAGATATTTATATTCAAAATATTTCATTACTAAATTCGAAACTCCGTTAGCACCTTTTCAAAATATTCATCGGAGACCCTATAAAATTACTACATTATTTTACTTACTTCACCTCACTTTTTTTCATTATTTTATTTTGGTAATTCATTACTGCTGCAGTGAATACTGCTAGTATCTGCTCGATCTGAAAAATGCCTTAGTGTATTCCTTGTGTTCCTAAAACGAAATTTTAGTATTCAAGAGGCATTGCAGGTATGCGATATCATTTGACACGAAGCGGTTAGGCGTGACATACATACATTCTCGTACTTAACCTGTCATGTTATACAGATAAGTCTTCTACAATACGGCAAATATTCTTTGTTGCATTTACTGAATATTGCAGAGCAACAATTACCATTTGGTTTGTACTGAGAGAAACTTGATAGTAAAGGTGGTTGAATGTAAACTAGAGGTCTGCACAATTCCATTTGTATTTGCAGTGTACACATGTACCGACGAAGCATAAACACTTACTCGAAGTGACGAAAAAAAAGATGTTCACATTTGTAGGAACAACAAAATCTTCGAATAACTACTAGTTGTTACTCGGCTATGGTCTCTGCCAGCGAATACATGTTCCTCTTTCTCTTTTATTCGAACATACCGACAGCGATCTTGTCGAGTACGTCGCGACAGCGAAAGTGATTGCGGTACTCTATGTACAACGTTCAGTATAACAAATAGAAGGAACAGTTGTCTATGATTTCTTATCGCCTTTCAGTGTCTAATGAAAATGAATACTCTTGAAGTAATTAATTTTTAAATATAATTCATTTTTTGTAAAATACTGAAGTTTTCTTTGAAGTTATGTAATTAATTATTTTTAAAAAAATTTTGTTTTAATGCTTTTGGTGGAATAATTGACTGATTTTAAATATACGTATGTATATATTTCAATTTTAAGTTTTTACTTTTTTTTTGTTACCTAAAAGGCTCAACCTCTGTGTATATTTACTTGATTTACTTAACATCATAAAATAAAAATGATATCTAAGCATAACCATAATATAAATATAATATAAAAATTATATCTAAGTACAACCGTAAAATAGACGAACATTGGTACTGAAGTTTATAACTCTGATCAAACGAATAATTTGGTTTTATTTAATATAAAAACATAAGTTAAAAAACTTTATTGTTTTATTTTTAAAGGTCACGACATTACTCTTATATTGCCATACAACAAAATAGGTGGTATTATATTTTATTTAAATTCAAAATAAAGTTTAGTTGCACAACAGTCAACGTGTCAATGTTACCTACTGTATATCGCCACTAAAAAACAAATGTTTGAAATAACTGAAAATCCATGCACAAAATACCAGTTAAATTTTAATTCGAATGTCAAATCCGTCATCAACGAATTGTTAATACTCGAGGTACCACGTGAAGTGAACATCATATTCGCAGTACTTTTTCTGTGTTGTTCTCATTTGTATATTTGCTTTTTATATGCTTTTTTCGGAACACCTTGTGCTGCGGCTACATACTCTTCTGTATTTGATATACAACCGTTCTCTTCACTTCATTGCTTGCGCTCTGAGAGAGCGAGTATGTACTTACTCGTTTCGAATTAGAACTTCATATGCGCAGCGAAAAGTTATTCGTTGCAGACCTCTAATGTAAACCACACCTAAACGTCAATTTTTTTTCTGCATTTCATTTAATATTTCTCAACTTCAGACTAACTCAATTTAAACCATGGAATGATACACAAGCGAGCAATGTGTTAAAGTTATTCAGGCTTATTATGAAAATGAAAATCAATTTTCGAAGAAAATCATCTTAAATGATGAGGCACATTTTTACCTCAGTGGATTCGTCAATACTCGTAAGCTGAAATGCCGCATTTGGGCAAATGATAACCCAAGAGTGATTGTCGATAAAACAATGCACCCACAAAGATTGACTGTTTGGTGCGGTTTATGGACTGGCGGCACCATCGGGTAGTATTTTTTCCAAAATGAGGCCGATCAGGCAGTTACTGTGAATGGTGTTCGCTATCGTAACTTTTTATGGCCCGAATTGGAAGATATGGATGTGGTTTCAACAGGATGGTGACACTTGTCACACAGCTAACGAAACAATGGCTCTTTTGCGCGACAAATCAACATCGGCCCTTAAAATTTAACCACCCTTTAGATGCACTTTTTTCAGTTTTTGCTTAATAAATCATATTTTTTTATGATTAAATAGGTGCGGTTAGTTAAGACGCACCTAATACCTCAAAAAAGAGCATAGATGCTGAAGGTTTTGGCTTTTGAGGTCAAAAAAAACAATCCGCATGGCCAAAACGGGCGATCCATAGTCAATATGGACACTAGGGGTGGGATAGTGCACGAGTTTTCGATTTTGATACGGCTCACCCCCTTATTTTGTGAGGTTTGGAAACAAATGCATGGGCCACAAAATGGGGGAGGTGAGGCCAAAGGTCGTTGGAAAGGGGAAATTATTCACAAAATGTCCCGCAACTGTCTAAGAGTCGCCCCTAGAGGGGTAGAATGTATGACAGACCCCCATAATGTTTTTCATTTCCAACATTTTTTCCAAACATAACTACCCCCTATCTTCAACCCCTAAGGGGGCTTCCCTAAAAAAAATTTTTTTTTTTTAAATTTTGTCCCACCGCTTTAACAAGCCCAAAAGTGTCCCTAGAGGAGTAAAATGTAAGACCAACTCCCAATATTTCTGCAATTTCAAAAGTTTCTCAAAACAAATCCACCCTCTATCTTCAACCGTTTAGGGAGTCCCCATACACATTTTTGTCATGAATACCCTCCATCGCTAGAAGAGTCCAATGCAAGATGCACTTAAAACGACCAAACAAAACAAAATTCACCACAAAGTAATATTTTCGTTTAAATTCTCTGTTATTGTTGATGATAATTTATTTTCGTTTTTATTAAAGTTAAAAATACATGTATTCAAAATTCGAAATTTTTTATAGTTCGAAAATTTAGTCAAATTAATTTAATTTTTTCATGTGATGGATATTTCTTCCGATTTTCGGCGACGACTTCAAGTTATATAAATTTGCCCTAACGATGATGAAAACATATTGTTACTTGTGTCCATTGGACACATGGGTGCCCAAAATTAAGCAAATTTTGTTACGATTTTGCTACGAATATAGAGTGAGATTAGGGACGGACGATTTTAAATATAAAGCGAATTTAGGACAAAACGGCCCAAAAAACGGATGATCGAGTATGGACGGTGGGAGTATATAAGGATTGGTCTAACCGACTTAACAACGTATTTACTTGAATTTAAGGTGAAGGGAATGCCAAGACCATGCACGAACATAAGGATTTGTTAAACAAATTTCCTACTATAAGCTAGAACTAGGTGATTCTGAGATTATGGGCCAATTTCGACATCATTTTTGGCATTCGATTTTTTGCAGAATTTAATATTTAATTCAGGTAGATGTCTTAGTGTTTTTAAAAGGTACACATCAAATTTTTTTTTGTTCTTCATATTTAACTGAATCGTCTTTTACTTTCTGATCTCGCTTTTTTCTGCCTCTCGCTTGTCTGCCAACACTTCCTCCCTTGTTCACAACTTATTTTTAGCCTAAATCCTAAAAATGATTACACCTCATTAACTAAAGTTTAATTACACTGTGGAACATTTTTGGGGTTATTGTCTGGGGGGTGAGAAATTCCAAGTCAGGGTGATGGTACTAGGTCAGTATATTAAAACCCTCAAAGGGTTTTGCGTTCGTATGTGCCAGTTTTTTTATGACCTTTTACATTTTTTCCTTATCTTGATGTTTTTTCGCTTAGTTGTAAAATGTTGGCAAAAACGTAGTTTGACATAACTCGAGAACGACTAGTTCGATTTTGCTGAAATAAATTGAGAAAAATTAATAATTACATTTTCTATAATCCATTAATATACTGTTTCTCTACCAAATCAACATTTGTGCAATTAGAAATAAATTTATGAAGAAAATTTTGCCATAATTTCTACAAAACCCCCGAAATGTTTATTTAAGTACTTACCCTTACAAAATTGACTTGAGATGGAAGTTTATATTTGCAATAAACACAAAACAAACACTTGCAAAATTATAAAAAGTATTTATTATCTTTTTAAAAAACAACACCGGGGAATGACCAACTTAAGTGTGAACGTTCGTACCGAGTGACAAAACACGACTTACTTAATTTAAATAAGACGAAGAAACTATAAGATGTGCACCCACTTCATGTAATGTTCAATCATATTTGAGTTGCTTGAAATCAAAATTGGTGTGGAAATTTGAATTTTAGCGAATATTAGACTTTACAGGGGAATACTGTGTATTTTCAGAGACAGAAAATAAACTTCCATACAAATATAAATTGAATAAAAAATTATAATCATTAATAGCAACAAAATTAATTGAATATTATTATTTACTACACGCAGAAAAAAGATATGGTTACTATATGGTCACGGTAACAATAGTATGTTCACTGCAATAAAAGTATGGTCGTCGCAACCATAGTATTGTTTTTTTCAATTTTATTTTGACAATAGTATAATTGCGGCAATACTAATATTGTTGAAATGTAACAATAGTATTATTGCCAATTTTAAAAATGAAAATATGGTTGTAGCAACAATATGAATAAGGTTGGTGCGACAAAAGTATTGTTTTTTGGGTCTTATGTTAACAATAATATGATTACGGCTATTATACCAGCATATTTTTTTTTTTGACAATGTTATTGTTATGAATCTTACCCAATAATAGTACTTTTATATGTCAATTAAATTATTTCAAAACACTACTTTGGATTAGTATAACTGATATATTTTTAATAAGTTATTTGTTAAGTATATTTGATATATTTGTGAAGTAAGTCACTACTGTTATTAAGAGTTTAATGTATTTTTACATAATTTACTTAATAAGAATCTCTATCTCTATTGTTGAATAGTAACTTAACCCAATCCTTACAAAGAGTTTTGGGGATCATAGTATGATTGTGTGTGAGTCATACTAGGATTATACTATGGTTGTATGTTAAACATACTATAATTATGAGAATCATAATATGGTTGTGGGGATCATAATATGGTAGAGAGTGAATAATAATATGGTTGTGGGGACCATAGTATGGTTGTGGGGACCATAGTATGGTTGTGTGTGAATAATTATATTGTTGTGAGGACCATACTTTTGTTGTGGGGGCCATAGTATGGTTGTCTGTGAACCATAATATTGTTGTGATGATCATAATATTGTTGTGCCACAACCATATACCCAACAATAGTATGATCTTC
Organism: Hydrotaea diabolus; assembly: GCA_963513945.1. Classification (NCBI taxonomy): domain Eukaryota; kingdom Metazoa; phylum Arthropoda; class Insecta; order Diptera; family Muscidae; genus Hydrotaea; species Hydrotaea diabolus. The sequence continues at coordinate 226,109,227 of OY740716.1, read as the reverse complement.
TTCGAATATTGTCACCCCAACCATACTTTTTTTCTGCGTGTATGGACTGGTGTTATTAAATAAATAATTAATATTTTTGTAAAAATTGAGAAAATTTCAATTAAAAGTAGTATTAGGGACAACCAGGGTAATGATATTTGAACACTTTGGTAGGAAATTTTTTGAAGAACAAATAAATTTTTTAAAAAACCATTTTAAAGACTTGAAAGTCCTATAAAGATTTATTGTATAGTTAATAATAAAGTATAATATATTTTATTTTTCCCGCTTGAAACAAATAAGGACAGCAAAGTGGCCCATAATCTCAGAATCAACCAACTATATTTCTTTTTGTATATTAGGGTGGGCCGATTTGCAAAGACATAAATTTGTCGATATTGTGCCTTTAATTTTTCCATAGCTTTTGGCATGAGGAAGAAAGTTTCACTACGACATATCAAAAAAATAATTTTTGAATTTTCGAGGCGCACACATTTAAATTTTTTGACTTTTTCTCAACTTTTATCTTTAAGGCTTTTTTGTAGTTAATAAAAAAATCGTTTCATTTAATTTTTTTAAATATTACCTTTCCAAGGTGACATACAATACATATAAATATACATTGCCAAATACAAACCAATATAACTTACGAACGCGTGAAGAGAGAAATGCGGCTGAGAGTACTCTTTTCTTGATGCGGTCCTATGTGTACAATTCTCTCAGTCGTATTTCTATTCTCACGCGCTCATATGTTCTATTGTATTGTATATGGCAATGTACATTTGTATAAATTATATGTCACCTTGCAAAATTAAAAAATAATATTTAAAAAATTTAACCAGCCGATTTTTTGATTACCTTCTATAAAAAACTTAAACAAGTTGAGATAACGTCAAAAAATTGAAATTTGGGCGCCTCAAAAACGATTTTTTTGTTATGACGTAGTGGAACCTTTTTTTTCATGCGAAAAGCTATTGATGGCACAATATCGATTGCTAAATAGACCAACCCTATTGTAAAGGGTGGTTACATTATAAGGGCCGATCATCCACTGTTGCCATTTCTTGCCACCATTTTGACCACTGACGACGTTTGGAATGTCAAGAGGCTTAAGTTCTTGAGTCAATTGCACCTTGTAAGCGTGTAAATGCAAGTCTTTATGCATAATGCTTATCAACGACGAGCGTGAAATGTGCAATTGTTGGGTGAACGGCTCTTCAGACACATTATCGCGAACAGCAGCAATATTTTCTGTAGTACGAGCTGTACAAGCATGCACTGGTGTTTTCACCGGACCCGGTTTGCTCAAATTTTTGCACGATTTTTCCGATTGTATGACGATTGCTATATATATTTTTGGCCAAGGCAACAGTTAGTGGTTCCTGGCACCATCTGACATTTTCATTGGAAAATTGACATTTTTTAGCATAAACGTACTCAGAACGTTTTGACGTATTTGTTTATTTGTGTTGTTTACAGTGACTTGAAAAAATCAATTTGGCAAAAAAAATGGAATAAACTCGTGAACATTTTCGTGCGATCATTTTTCACAACTTTCGACGTGGATTATCACGACAAGAGTGCATCGATGAACTTAAATCTTTGTATGGCGATGAAGCACCATCCTATAGCACTGTGAAAAACTGGACGCTCGCTCAAAGACGAAGGTCGTCCAAAAACGGCCGTTGTGCCAGAGAACATTAATGCAAAATCGTCATGAAACATATCGTAAGATAGAGGCATCCTTGGGCATTTCTTCCACCAGCATACATTCGATATTGCATGAACACCTGGCCGTAAAGTAGGTTTGTTCTCTTTCGATCCCTCACAATTTGACAATCGCTCAAAAAAAGGCTCGTGTCGATTGGTGCAAAGAAATTTTGAAAAAATACGATCGCGGTGCTTCAAAAGCCGTTTATAAGATCGTCACAGGTGACGAATCATGGATCTATGCGTATGAGCCCGAAACAAAACAGCAATCGACCTTGTGAGACTTCGAAGACGAGCCAAATCCAACGAAAGTTGTTCGTGAAAGAAGCACTTCGAAGCAAATGGTCGCCTGTTTCTTCGGCAAAACTGGTCGGCAACTGTTCCGCTTGAACAACGTAGGACGGTGGTACATCACAATTGTATACCTGAAGTCTTCGGAGAAATTCGAAAAACGAACAATAAAAGACGAATCATTGTGCACCATGACAATGCGAGCTCTCACACTACGGCTCAAACCAGCGCCTTTTTGACCGGCCAAAACGTCGAATTGATGGATCATGTGCCATACACTCCTGACTTGGCCCCCAATGACTTCTTTTTATTCACGCACATCAAGAAAAAGTGAGTGGTCAACGATTTTCGTCGCCAGAAGATGCTGTTGAAGCGTTCGAAAACCATGTTTTGGAGTTGTCTCAATCGGAGTGGAAAAAGTGCTTCGACAATTGGGCGCATGCAAAGTGTAAAAATCATGCTGGAGAATACTTTGAAAAACAATAAAATCAATTTTGATGATAAATATTCGCATTTTCATTATTGAGCCAGAAATATATATGTGACAGCGCATAGAGAAAGGGACCTAAGGGTAAAAAATCAATCATTCAATCAATCAATTTTCACTTTTTTTGATGTGGACAACATCTGTGCATCGAATGATGCCCCAAAAGTGTTCCCTCCCAGAGATATGCGCGTTTTATGAAAGTGATGGTACACCAGAGATACACGTATTTAAATCTTTAAAATAGGACCCTTAGGTCCCTTTCTATTTTGCGCATCACATATAGCAGCCCTCGTACGCACAATTGGACGATTAAATTGACTGAAAAGATCACGAAGTGTATTTTGATTTGAACGCCGATTTTCATAATAAGCCTGAATAACATTCACGAGTTGCTCGCTTGTGTATCTTTCCATGGTTCAAATTGAGCTAGTCTAAAATTGAGAAATATCAAATGAAATGTAGAAAACTTGACGTTTAAGAGTTGTTCACATTCAACATCGGCCCTTGAAATTTAACCACCATTTATAACGGGTGGCCCAAATAAAACCAGCTGATGTGAAACACAAATAACTCTTTTATTTTTGAAAATAATTTATTTTTTCTTTTTGCAGATTATGACTGAGCTCTTGGAAATTTAGAAGGAATACGTACAGTCCACAACAACGCATTAAAGTTATTGATATTTAGTATTCTTCTCAACGATAAATTGTTCTGACGCAGCGAAATTATCGCCGTTTTTTTAACGTAAGATCAGCGCCCACATCTTCCATGATTACAAGTTTAGTTCGCCGTTTTAAGGAACTGGCCGACCGTCCAGGAAGAGGTGCTCATCGAAATATTCGTACTGAAGAGAACGGGGAAGCTGTGCAAGCAGCTTGGCGCTAAAAAGAGCCAATGCCTGTGTGCAAAATGGTGGTCATTTGTCTGATGTCATATTTCACACATACGTAGTTACGTTAAATTTCCATAAAATGTATTTAACATATAAAAATAAATCATTTCAAGAAAACGTTATTATTTAAAATTTGTATTTAAAATAAACTTTTCAAATATCCCAAATTGTTGAACAACAAGTTGTAAAGAGTGGATGGCATTTAAGGGACCACCCTTAATTGAATTAAAAATATTGGAAATCTTGACCAATGATCCTTCTATGAAACCTCATTGCGGTTATTACTTACTGGTCACTTTAGGTGAAAGACTTATTTCGAATGGCAAGGTGATCTGTATCCACATCATTATTGTGGCTACGGGCTAGCTGAAGAATTAGGGATGGCCAACAAGTGAACTTCGGTGCCTTCGGCGGCTGTCAAATTAGCCTACCTTTTGTCACCATGTAAGAAAATAATACACAAATTTGATATAAAATTAAAGTTATTGATAATTGCCACCAATAGTTGGGACAACTGATAATTTTACTGCCGCTTATCGGCATAAGCGAGTTATGTGTTTTGTGATACTTTTCATCTAGATGCATGTTCAATCAATTATTCATCAAGACATTTGGTGATTGCAACGAAAATTCTTGTAGTCCAACAGAAATTTGGTTGATCGATCTAAATTAGAACTAAATATTTTCTCTTTGTTTAAAACAAGTAAAGAGGGCTATAGTTGGGCGGACAGACAGCGTCAGTCTGACCAAGACACAGCCTTATCTTAAGATGGGTCTTTCTATGTCGGCTATATCAAAAAATGTACAAAACTATTCCATCTTGTCGGATTCCATCAGAATTATTTTATTTGAAAACTAAATAAATTCTCATCACAATATCAAGTTAGATTAAGCATTTAATTGCTACTATTACAGCCATCAACGATGTCAAACTGATGGCCGTTATCGATACTGCTCCATCATCTTCTGGTGTAGTATTTGGAGGCGACACTGTGGTAGAGTCAGTAGGACCAGAAGGACTTGTGCCTGCCGTCGATCCACTTTCATTGTCGAGCTGTCAGATAGACAAATTAAATGGGTTATAATAAATGTATTCTTTATCTATCGTAAACACATATCGCACGCTTTTATCAAAAAGGTATTAACTCAAAAATAATAAATTGTTTGAGGGGCAAAAGCAGTAAGATAAGACACTTGAAGTAAAGTAAACAGTAGATAACTGATATAAAAAAGTCAAGTTTCTTTCTTATATGCGTTTTTTTTCTTATAAGCTATTATAAATAGTTATAATGTGTTTTGCAAAGATTGCTTATATCCAGTTTTTTTATAATAAAGTTCTTATATCCGTTGTTTACTGTAATATACTTTCAGGACGAAAAATGCAGAAAAGTTATAATGGCCATTCTGATTTAATACCCTTTTGTAAAATAATGTCATATATTTTTATTACATACCGCTATACTCAATTTAGCTTTCAGTTCCTCGCAACGAGTTCTTTGATCATTGACAGTGGTGGCTATCCGACAAATGGTACTGAGAAGGCAGGATTTGCCGCAACCTTTGGAGAGTTGTGGATCAGCCAACGTGACTTTGAATCGCCAGAACTGAAAAAATTTAGAAATAAGAGAAAAAAGCTTTAAATCTCAGCATTAAGAGTATATTTAAATATAAAATTATGCTTAAGGGTGGTTAAATTTCAAGGACCGATGTTGAATGTTAACCTAAACGTCAAGTTTTTTTCTGCATATTTCTCAATTTCAGGCTAACTCAATATAAACCATGGAAAGATACAATGGTCAGAATGGTGGCAAGAAATGGCAACAATAGAAGAAAATCATCTTCAGTGATGAGGCACATTTTTACCTCAGTGGATTCGTCAATAAGCTGAAATGCCGCATTTGGGCAAATGATAATCCAAGACAGATTGTCGAAAAAACAATGCACCCACAAAGAGTGACTGTTTGGTGCGGTTTATGGGCTGACGGCATCATCGGGTCGTATTTTTTCCAAAATGAGGGCGGTCGGGCAGTTACTGTGAATGGTGTTCGCTATCGTGGCACGAATTGGAAGATATGGATGTGGACGATATGTGGCATGTTATCTAATGTCGTGGCGATGTTGATTAGCCGCCAATATTATGTGATTTGACACCGCTGGACTTCTTTCTTTAGGGTCATTTGAAATAAAAGGTATACGTCGATAAGCCAGCAACAATTCAAGAGCTAAAGAATGAGATAATTCGGCATATTAACGGCATAGAACCTTAATTATGCCTCAGCGTCATCGAAAATTTGGACCATCGGATGGAGGTGTGCCGCCGAGGTCGCGGCGGCCATTTGGCCGATATTATGTTCCATACATAATTGAACCATACCAATATTATCATAATAAAAAGAAATGACAATAATTTACTAAATAATTTGTGTTTTATTCAAACTCAACATCGGTCCTTAAAATTTAACCACCCTCTATTTAAAAATAAAATTATTGATAATATTTATTATTCAAATTTTCAATAACTCTGGTTCCGACAACATATTATTCGGTTACACCCAAATTATTGGTTGTCTAAACCCTCTGTTGTACAATTTTATAGTTGGTAACCACAATTAATTGATAATGACTATCAAATACTTCATCCCTATATCCATAGGGTTTATATATTTTATAAGTAACGTTAAATTTTTTGAAAATTGCAGTACACGTTCGTACTGACAAAAAACTTGGCTGACGAAACCACATTCATTTGGCTGGGCACAAAATTCGTGACCTGTATCCTCACATGAATAATGTATAGCACATCAAATAGAAAATAATAAATCGCTTATTTATTTATCCAGCTATAAAAACGTAAAATTTCACAGAATATGTAGAAGGAAAAGCGAGGCTTCAAGACAAGGTTTATTGACACAGAGAAAAAATTAGTTAAAAATCGGTTGGGGCTACTAAAATTCCCTTGCAAAAAAAGGAATTGCGGTCGAAATCACCAAATGTTTATAATCGTTATTTATAATCGGTTCGACATACCACCAGATGATAAATATGATCATCGTTTTGTAGATTGATCGGTCATACAAATGAAACGCATAAAATGTATTTAGTTGCCATAATTGGTGGTTTTGGCAACCAATAGTTTTGCCAACATTTTGCTGTTGTAACCGAATATTGGTGATGCTATCTAAACTTTCATTTAATAATTCTATTATTACTGCTTTAAGCAAATCTTTTAATCCAATTTGTTTAGTCAGAATCTTCCATCATCTTTTCCTTGTTTTCCTTGAAAGACACTCCCTATTTTGAAGAATACTTCAAGTATATAAGGAAGCAGTTTTTTGCCTGTACTGAAAATCTGAATTTTTTTTTGTTAAACAAATACGGCATGTAGACTTTTATATCCAAAACTTTTTAAAGGAGGTTGGGATTCTTCATATTTCCTACCGATACTTCCGTTACAATTACTGAACAATACATAGCACCAACAAACTTTGGGTTGTTTTGATGGAATACTCGAAGTGGAAGCAACCTTAATCAAACAAATTTGGTTGTAGCTACAAATGTGTTCTCTGTGTGTATTACGCGCAAAGGAAGAGTTGAAAATCGGTCCGAACAACAAAAATTCGGCAGGATAAACCGACTTCTATTGTAATCACCACAACTCCATGGTATTGATAGTAACATAGTTTAACGGAACCTAAGACGGTAGGTATGATTATATCACGGTTCGCAGAGACAGTGAATCGCTAATTCCAACCAGTGAAACTATTAGTTGTCGCAACTAGTGGCTATGGAAACCAACCAGTTATAATGTTTGTTGTCAATAATTGGTTGTAACAACTGATAAGTTATTTGTAGAAACCAAACTCAAAATGATTGTTTAAGATGAAAACAATTTTACGAACCAAAAAAAAAACAGTTAAAAGCAAAATCATGTAAAATCGTCGTTAAGTTCGCTCGGGCCGAACCCCATATAACCTCCAACCTCACCACGCTACAAATGCCCAAAAGAAAAAATGGTCCATTTTTTGGGAACATGTGTCCAAACCACATCTCAGTCAAATTTTTAATTATACTTTAGTCGTATAAAATTTTGCTTTAATTGCAGTACCCATATGTCCATATACGCAGAGAAAAAACATGGTTACTACATGGTGACGGAAACAATAATATGTTCTACGCAATAAAAGTATGTTCGTCGCAACCATAGCATTGTTAATTGAATTTATTTTTGACAATAGTATAATTGCTGCAATATTAATATTGTTGAAATAAAACAATAGTATTATTGCCAAATTTAAAAATGAAAATATGGATATAGCAACAATATAAATATGGTTGGTGCGACAAAAGTATTGTGTTTTGCGTTTTATGTTAACAATAATATGATTACGGCAATCATACTGTATGATTGTAATTTTTTTTCATTTAAATATGCTTTTAAGAACAAATGTTATTGGTACGGATCTAATGCAATAATAGGACTTTTTTATCGAAATTAAATTTTTGAAAAGCTGCTTTGGCTTTATTAAACTGATGTATTTTTAATAAAAACGCTTACGTTTATTTCAACTTATTTTTTTCTACTGTGAAATAAATCACTCGTCTTATTTTGAATTTTATGTATTTTTGAATAATTTTCATAATTCAAATCTATTGTTGACAACATAAACCAATTCTAATAAATAATAATGGGGATCATAGTATAATTGTGTTTGATCTCACTATGGTTGTAGGGATCATAACATGGTTGCGTGTGAATCATACTATGGTTGTGAGGATCACACTATGGTTGTATATGAAACCAATAATAATGGGGATCATAGTATAATTGTGTTTGATCTCACTATGGTTGTAGGGATCATAACATGGTTGCGTGTGAATCATACTATGGTTGTGAGGATCACACAATGGTTGTATATAAACCAATTCTAATAAATAATAATGGGGATCATAGTATAATTGTGTTTGATCTCACTATGGTTGTAGGGATCATAACATGGTTGCGTGTGAATCATATTATTGTTGTGTGGATCATAGTATGGTTGTATTTGAATCATACTATTGTTGTGAGGATCATATTATCCTCTTCGAATATTGTCACCACAACCATACTTTTTTTCTGCGTGTAATAACTATTAATTGGCTGTTCTGACCATGCGGGTCGTTTTTGTCCATTATAACTATTAATTGGCCGTTCTGAATCCGAAAGAGCAATTCTTCGGCCAAGGAATGTCTCCCCAGCACTATGTGCCGCTACAACAACAAGTACAGGGATTGCGAAAGAGAAAGAAGTTAGTGCGGATTCAGTCATTCCTTTAGAACCAATTGATACTGGGGTCTATCAAAAGAGCGCTGACAGCCTGTTTGACAGCTGATAGCCTGTTCCACTGACAGCCTGTGGTTAGGTCTGTTTGGTGTGCCAATACTGTCCCTCTTGTGTTGCTAGCTCTGCAAAGCTTGTTTTAAATTCGGGAACGTTTTAGTGCACGGTTGGCCATAAGTTGGCCATGAGGTTTAAAAATTGAATAACTTTGTCGTTTATATACTTTTTTTATTTTTCCGTCAGATTATGTAAATAACACTTGGAGAATGAATAATGGAGAGATTCTCAACTGAACAAAGAACCAGAATAATAGAATTTTATTATTTAAATCAGCGATCAATTATTTTAATGCAAACGCATTCATTTGAAAAGCATTGTTTATAAGCATAACTAGGTTCTGAAAATCCAAGAGCCATTCATCAAGGCCAATTGCACCCCATTAGGTGTACAGTATGATGTGGAATCACATCTACAAATATCATTGGGACTTACTTCTTCGAGAATAAAGATGGAAGTGCTGTAACCATAAATGGAGAGCGGTATCGGTTTATGATAGACATTTTTTTTACGTAATGCTCTTGAAAACAGATCTAAGATGTGGTTTCAGCAGCACGGAGCCACTGCCCACTCTGCCCGAGACACAATGGCACTTTTAAGTCAAATTTTTGGAGAGAGAATAATTTCCAAAAATTCGGAAATTATTTGGCCGGAGCGAGTATATGTGAACAATCGGGGGCCAATCCCTTAACTAAAGGACAACATTGTTGCAGAAATTCAAACACACATTTTGAAAGATGTTATGGAATGAGCCCGTCATTGCGAAGCTGAAGACGGGGGTCATTTAAGTAACATTATTTTTCATAATTATTGTAAAAAAAATTCCATTTTGTTTCCATTGGAAAAATAAAAGCAATTAATAAACGAAAAAGTTATTAAAGTTTTTAACCCCATGGCAACTTTTGGCCCACCCTGTGTTTTTCATGACAAAACATTTTTTTTATTGGGTATACATTTTAACCTATAGGGGATAATTTTTTTAATGGAAGTGACTAGCAATTCTTAAAAAAAAAACAGATGTTATCCAAATAAAAACTGGGATTTTAGCGAGCAAAATAAGTTTTTTTCACAACCGGGGCTGCCATCATTGAAGCCATGCTACTCTACACCTATTCTAAGGGACAGATCCATTCATGTTCTTGTAAATTCGAATGCACCTTACCTATCTTTGGCAAATACAAACGAATTTAAAGAATTCTTTCCAAAATATTTTATCGAACCACTGTGCGTGCGACAGGACCACATATCGGAAGTCCAACTTTTTTGGTCGCTCGTAAAGAAATTTAGGCTCAATTGGATTTAAGTATGTATGCTATATGAGAACATATATTTTTATGTTCCAAAATTATCAGGAATAATTATAGATCTCTCATACTTTTCAAAATTTTGGCAAGATCGGATGTAATATATGTAATAGGATATAAAACTTAAATGGGTTGTTTTTAAAAACATAGACTAATAGGGTCCAATTTAATAATGCTTGATTATAGATCCTCTACATTGCATAACATTAAATATGAGATAAATAAAAAATATGTGGGGAAGTGACAAGACTTCAAACATAGAGTTACCTTTGTGTGGCGAAGTAGAAAAACATGGGCCGATATTATCTAATTTAACCAGAGTCATTCATAACGAACTAATCGAAATCTAAGCACAATCGGATTTAGTTTAAGGCTTCTAGAGCGACAGGATCTTAAATGGGGAGTGACATGGACATGGAGAGATATGGTCCAATTTCACTACAGTTCGTTGTTGGTTACTTGTTACGTTATATTTAAAATGGACCTATAGGCCCAAAACTGAACCATAGCCTTGTTTTATTTGTCATACGAAAAATCTGCTTAAAACCCAGATGAGCCAATATTTTTAAAATGTTATCAAAAAACCTTGAAACTTTTTTTTACTCAATCGTTTATACGCTAAAATTAAATATACGCTAAAATTTGCTTCAATTTTTTTAATTTGTAGAAAAAAAGGAATTGGCAAAAAAGGATTATTAGCAAACCTGTTTAGAGTATTTGTTAAATAATTTTTCTTCTCCAAATTGAAAATGTTCAAAACAAACTTTTTTAGACGTGTACATTCACTACATTAGGGTATATCGAAACGATTTTGGTTCATTGCCATTGTGTTAGTGTAGTTTAAGCGCATTTTTTCGCTTGCAAATTAAAACTTGGCTCATTGTTTAGGAATATGCTTAGAACTTTTTCCCTATACGAGGGTTGCTGTATATATTTTTGGCCTAGGCAACACTAAGTATTGCCTGGCGCTATCTGACATTTCCATTGGAAAGTTTGACATTTTTTAGCATAAACGTACTCAGAACGTTTTGAAGTACAAGCACCATTTGTGTTGTTTACAGTGACTTGAAAAAAATCAATTTGACAAAAAAATGGAATTAACTTGTGAACACTTTCATAACTTTCGACATGGATTATCACGACAAGAGTGCATCGATTAACCTAAATCTTTGTATGGCGATGAAGCACCGCCCTATATCACTGTGAAAAACTGGTTTAATGAATTCAATCGTGGCCTACGCTCGCTCAAAGACCAAGGACGTACAGGTCGTCCAAAAACGGCCGTTGTGCCAGAGAACATTGATGCTGTTCGTGAACTGATAATGCAAGATCGTCATGTGAGATAGAGGCATCCTTGCGCATTTCTTTCACCAGCATACATTCGATATTGCATGAACATCTGGCCTTAAAAAAGGTTTGTTCTCGTTGGATCCCGCACAATTTAACAATCGCTCAAAAAAAGGCTCGATTGGTGCAAAGAAATTTTAAAAAAATACGATCGCGGTGCTTCAAAAGACGTTTATAAGATCGTCACAGGTGGCGAATCATGGATCTATGCGTATGATCCCGAAACAAAACAGGAATCGACCGTGTGGGTCTTCGAAGACGAGCCAAATCCAACAAAAGTTGTTCGTGGAAGAAGCACTTCGAGGCAAATGGTCGCCTGTTTCTTCGGCAAAACTGGCCATGTGGCGACTGTTTCGCTTGAGCAACGTAGGACGGTCAATTCTGAGTGGTACACCACAATTTGTTTGCCTGAAGTTTTCGGAGAAATTCGAAAAACGAACAAGAGAAGACGAATCATTGTGCACCAAGACAATGCGAGCTGTCACACATCGACTCAGACTAGCGCCTTCTTGACCGGCCAAAACGTCGAATTGATGGGTAATCCGCCGTACAGCCCTGACTTGGCACCTAATGACTTCTTTTTATAACCGCACATCAAGAAAAAATGAGTGGTCAATGACTTTCGCAGCCAGAAGATGCTGTTGAAGCGTTCAAAACCCATGTTTTTGAGGTGTCTCAATCGGAGTAGAAAAGTGCTTCGACAATTGGTTTGAGCTTATGCAAAAGTGTATAAATCATGCTGGAGCATACTTTGAAAAACAATAAAACCATTTTTGATGGTAAATATTCGCAATTTCATTATAAGGCCAGAACTATATGTATAGAACCCTTCGTATTAAGCAAAGTTCTCCAATTGTTTCCTCGAAGATATTAAGGAAAGTATGTATATTATGGAGGTACATCAAAAGATCTTACCGTTCTTACTAAATCGGGATCATTGGCCATTGCCTCTAGAAGTGTGTCAATACCAGCCGGACTGAGATTATCAGTGAAGGCAGCAGAAAATGTATATTCCTTAAACCATTCAGGGCTTTCCGATGCACCAGCCAAGTTCGCCTGAGTCAAGTTGAAAATCCATGTTTCATGGTCCACGACTTGCTGTAAGAAAAACATAAACCCTCACATTAATACCTTTAGACCGGCCCACTGTGCTTAACACTGCGACTTACATAGCTTGTGGGCTCCACCTCATAAATACGATAGTTGGGATTCTTGTCGGTGTATGTGGTCAAAGCACCGGCATTCCAGGACAAACCCACCGCATGACCGTTCGAATAGTGCACATTCATTTCATCCTTGTGCGTGTGTCCATTGAAGATGCCACTAATAGTGTTGCGGAACCGGCCGATAATGCGGTTGTATTCACGAGACCAGACATTCCAGCAGGTGCCATCGCCCGACGGTATGTGAGCCAAGATGTGAACATATTCATGGGCTTTTTCGGCCTCCAGGAGGACATCGTGCAACCACATCAATTGCGTCTTCATATCGGTGCCATTGAAGAACAGCCACCAGTTATCGGTGTAGCAATCGTTATTGTTTAGGGAGACTATGCGGAAACCGGGCTTAACCAAGACTGTGTAGTAACCACCCTTGAGTATGGTGGCCTTAGTGTCGGCTGGCAGATATTTGGACCATATGTCGTAGAGGTACTCATATAGCCACCTGGTGTTAATATTATCGGGCACGTAATCTGGAGAGAATCTAGGACAAGAGAGAAAAAAATAAAAATTTAGTCTTCGTCCTTAAGGATTTCAAGTCTTTGATTTACATGTTCAAGGGGTGTGGTTCATGATTGCCAATTGATGGATATACTGGCACATCGGGGAAAACCTCATATATTCTCTCAGTGATATTGGTGTAAACCTCTTGATTCTTCTCCTTACTTGTAGCCCAGACCATATGGTCAATAACATCTCCAGTTTGATAGATATAATCGATTTCATGAGTATCCTTAATGTGAATTAAGGCGTTATCCACTGTTTGCCAAGGCAAATCACATTCACGAAAATCACCCCAATAGCCGGCTGCCTTGGAAGTCCCTTCGGCCACATCCGAATGACGCTGGCAACACAGCGGCTCCTCGCATTCAGCCAAGGCGCCCGGAACATACAGAGGATCATGATGAATATCGGTAAGATGTAAAATCCTCATATCACCTGCACTCTTTGGGGGTATAAAAGTTTTGGGACCCGTAGCCTCCGGCACCGAACTATCAATGTCCAACGACCATTCATAGTCGGGATGCTGGCCCACATTACAGAAACTGAATTGCATAAAGAGACCACACAATTCCCGAGAATCGATAACCGAATTTTTCATAATGTATTCAGCAATATCCCAGTGAATTTCGAAAAGTTCGCCACAAACTTCTTGAGTTTGTATTTTCAGACGTTTGCACACATCCAGAAGGATTTTCTTGGCAATCGCCTTGTTATGTGGTCCGTTCATCTCGCCCTCCTCGTCGCGGAAGGTGCGTGCAACGACATTGACCATAGCCCGACAGGTGGTGCAGACGAAAAACTGATCTACGGCACCCAGTTCATGGACTTCCTTAATGAAGATATCCTTCTTGCTGTGTGACTGCGCCAGCTGGTTGGAGATCTGACGAAAGATGGCCGACTCGACGCCAGTTTTCATATAGTTCATGTATTCATTTTCAAATTTGCGGGCAATTTCATCTGTGAAAGAAATTTAAATGTTACTAGGTGACAATTCCTTAAGAAATTTAAAAAGCAGCCCGAATTTTATAAAACTGGCTGCCGTACACGAAGAATATTCGACAATAATCGCAGAGCATCAGCCTATTGGTGGTCATACGATTGTGGTACAACAGAGTTATGGTTGTGGGTTTCATATAATGGTTGTGATACACTCATATATTATAATGCTCTACTTATGTTGTCACCCCAACAAAAATGTTTTCTGCGTGTACCCAACATTATCGATTGTTATAGAAATTTATGAGTTACGTCTATGAGTTTATCTTTTTCATGGATTAATTGATTTGTCGTAGAGGTCTGCTTTGAAACTATGGAACCCAAATGTTCCTAATCTTGGGCGATAATAAGTGGTGTCTCACATTGGGTGAAAGAAGTAAAAATTAAATTTTTTTTGGGTTTCATAAGCACCAGAGAAAATTTAAATACTCGTAGCATTCCAACCAACAGGAAAACGTTGGGCGCCAGAATGACAGCTAAGCTGGAGATCTATGAAGTTATAATTAAACAAGTTAAACCAGTTTCAGTCGGCTATACCGACTTACGTTTACTCTCTCCTATAAATGGATGTTATATTTTCCTCCCTTGCCTAAAGCGTACCGATTTAATTGAAATCTCTTAAACGGTCGATTAGGTGGGAGGTACTTGAATGGGGCGTGACATTAACCTTTTTTTATGAGCACACAAAGTTGAGATAAACATATGACAGAAAATAAAATTCAAGCGAAATTCGTGCATTAGGGTAAAAGTTGTGTGATGGTAGTTTGTGTGGTAGGTAAAAGAAGGGGCGTGGCAGAGACTTCATTAATCTATCTTATATAAGTAAACCTATCCATATTTATCTAACTACTAATTTGTAGCATAATTGTGTGAATAGTATTAAAATTATTTGACAGATACCAAAAGTAGGCGGAGTGGTAATTTTCACTGGATGCACCAGAAAGGGTCGCGTCATCCACACGTTCCGCACGAGTGTTTGAAGCCGTTATTATTATAAAGTTCGCAATATGAGCGAATTTCATCCACTTACCAGTTATGTGGGTTCTTATCTACACTTTAGTAATTTGTGTGGAAGGTACCAAAAGTGCGTGGCTAGGACTACACTTATTTGTCACCAAGTTAACATAATAACTCTGTCCTAAAGTATTTATTTCTTCAACGAACAACTTTCGTTGAATTTGGCTCGTCTTCGAAGACCCACACGGTCGATTGCTGCTCTGTTTCGGGCTCATACGCATATATCCATGATTCGTCACCTGTGACGATCCTTTAAATGTCTATGGAAGCACCGCGATCGTATTTTATCAAAATTTCTTTGCACCAGTCGACACGAGCTTTTTTTTGAGTGATTGTCAAATTGTGCGGCATCCAACGAGAACAATCCTTTTTTACTGCCAAGAGTTTATGCACTATTGAATGTATGCTGGTGGAAGAAATGCCCAAGGATGCCTCTATCTCACAGTATGTCACATGACGATCTTGCATTATCAGTTCACGCCCGACATGCATGTTCTCTGGCACAACGGCCGTTTTAGGACGACCTTCGTCTTTGAGCGAGCGTCGGCCACAATTAAATTCATTAAACCAGTTTTTCACAGCGCTATAGGATGGTGCTTCATCGCCATACAAAGATTTATGTTCGTCGGTGCACTCTTGTCGTGAAAATCCACGTCGAAAGTTGTGAAAAATGATCGCACGAAAATGTTCACGAGTTAATTCCATTTTTTTGCCGAATTGATTTTTTCAAGTCACTGTAAACAACACAAATGATGGTCGTCGTTCAAAACGTTCTGAGTACCAGTATTGGCACAAGAAAACCCTTTAACGAGAATGGACGCGGCTTCTCAAAATCACATTCGTACATCCCGCAACTCGTTTTTTTTTTTAAAAGAATGGATCGAATTATCAAAGCTATCAAATGTCTATACTCTACTATGTTTTAAATTAAAGAAAACGTTTTCATAAAAAAAAACAAAAATATTTGTTGGTAACACTTCAATCCCCGGACCCTGTAGAGCAAATTGAGTAATAAACATTCATAATTTATAAGAAATTTACATTTTAAGATTTTTTTTGAAATCTGAACATGTAAATACAATAGAGCGTACCAGGTTACAAGTAAAAAAAAAAAAAGTTCGCCGTACACCTTCGAATATCAAGTATTATTGAAAGGTAGTTTCAAAAATTTTTTTTTTTATTTTTTTATGCCGAACATAGGGGTCGCGCTTTTACATTTTTCTATATAACTTCTGCATTTATAAACGGATTTTAAAGTGTGATACATCGATGTTTTTGTCTCGACGAGACCGATTTTTTTGTCTTTGAAGTCATTGAGGTCAAGCACCCCGCGCGAGCTTTAATTTTCTGATATTAGAGTGGTACATTAGGGTAGTAGCAACTGAGATATGATGGGTAAGTTCCAGAAGGGGGTGCTTGAGCTCAATGACTTCAAAGACAAAAAAATCGGCCTCGTCGAGACAAAAACATCGATGTATCACACTTTAAAATCCGTTTATAAATGCAGAAGTTATATAGAAAAATGTAAAAGCGCGACCCCTACGTTCGGCATCAAAAATAAAATTTTTTTTTTGAAACTACCTTTCAATAATACTTCATATTCGAAGGTGTACGCCGAACTTTTTTTTTGAGGTACGCCCTAAAATACAATCGTCATCACACGGAAGAGCACAATTCTATGAAGTTGTTTCCAAAGATTAACATGGAACTTGTCAAAAGTGGTGGTACCGAATTTCCACAACCATTACCAATTTGGACACTAAAACATATAAAGCACTTCTCTTAATGTGGCCATTAATGGCGATTAATGTTTTCACTTTAACGAACTTTGGACCTGGTTTATGATAAGAAAATTACTGCGGCCATGATTTGTGGCCTTTTGATAATGTTCTCTGCATTGAATCCTGGAGCTATTCATATCCACTTGCTTTCCACTTTAAACTTCACTTTGCAACACGTTTATTAACTTACCAGATACGGCAGACAGCACTGCGTCATTGGCCGTGAACTCCGTGGGTACTCCTGGCAAGTTCAATGCCAATGTGGAGACCACCAACAATGTTGGCAGCAACAGTAAACAGCGCATTCTCACCTTGAGTTTTCGACGGCTTGCCTGGCAAAACCCTTTGAACCAACTAAACTTTGTTGCGTTCGGGCAACCGCAATTTATAGATTCGATTCTAAAAATGTTGTTGCATTCCTTTGTTTCGATAATCCCTCGTATCGATCGATTGGCTTTTGGCCCATTTATCAATGCTAGTGTTTACGTACGAGTATACGTATATTCTCCAATCAAATCTTTTAGCCAGAATTGTGCGAGTGTTGTTGATGTTTGTTGGCACTCGGGGTGTTATAAAAAGATAGGGATAATCTATAATCGTAAAGTTTTGATGATGATTTGAAAAACCGAAATCGTTACTATCGTCAAAAATAGCTAAAAAACAATAACACGCTTTGCTGTAAGAAGCATGTAATTTACGCTTGGCATAATCGCTGAAGTGCGAGGCCATTGTAAGGGAGAAAGTGATAAGCGAAACTATTTTTTTTGGTTTTTTAAGAGGACGTGACGTTTCGTTAAAATTTAAAAAAGATGAAGACTAGAACAAATTAAAAAAAAAAGTTTAAAAAAAATGTTTTTAATATCAACATATTTTTAGACCAAAATAATGTTAAACATTAAACATTAGGGTGGAGTGAAATTCAAAAAAAAAAAGTTAACCTCGGAAAGAGATGTAGTCTGGGGTCCTAAAGAGGGGAAAATAAAGAAAAAAAATTAAAAAAAATTTTAGGGGTCGCGCCACTCCCTAGAAATTTGGAAATTATCGCTATTTTGGCGTTGATTTTAGAAAAATCCTAAAAATTAACGACTTAACTTATTCGAAATTTAAAAGTTTGAGCTTGTTCAGTGCCCAAACAAAAGTATTTGAGGCAAATATGAGGATAATCGACTAATATTTGTAGCTTTGGTGGCAATTTCATTGTTCAGTCAATTTTCTGAAGAAGGGACGATTTGACTTATTTTACTTTTTGAAATTTTTGAACAATGAGAAAAATTTTTTTAAATTTTTTCATGCCCTTATTTCATTGTTTACGCTATTGCAAACATTTATTGACATAAAACTTTAAAATCGGTTCAGGGGTTAGGAAAATTCACGCCTTCAAACATGTGTATTTGTTTATTTTGGCGCGACCCCTAAAAATTTTTTTAAATTTTTTTCTTTATTTTTCCTCTCTTTAGGACCCTAGACTACATCTCTTTCCGAGGTTAACTTTTTCAAATTAAAAAAAAGCATGTTTTCACTCCACTCTATTGAACATATCAACTCTATCATGTTTTCCTGAATGAAATAAAAAATGTCTTAAATATGAAAAAAAGTTTCAACTTTCATTAATAAAAAATGTAAACATATTTAAAAAAAATGTTTAACATTGTAGATTAATCTATTTCAACTAAAAAAAATTAAACAAAAAAATATCCATAAACGCTATTAATTATACGCCGCTAGATGATCCTTTTCGCCCACTGTGCGATAGGACTCTAGAAAGTTTAAACGTGACAAAATCTTATCGTGTTTTAATCTCAGAGCGAGCCATTTGGGACATACATATGTGATGTCCCAAATGGCTCGCTCTGAATTTTAAATTGGAACTAATCTTAAATAAAGGTATTATATTTGGGTTTGTAAGAAAATGTCACTTTTAAAGTTTTGGGCCACAGGAGCCGTAGATCAAAGAATTACTAATGGCAGAAAGTTTTACATTATATGTCTTAAACAAAGCAAGACGGTTTTTATAAAGGATGGTAAAATTTTAAGGGCCGAAGTTGAATGTTAACCAAACCTTAACGTCAAGTTTTTTTGTGCATTTCATTTGATATTTCTCAATTTGAACCACGGTCATCATCAATGGTCAGAATGGTGGCAAGAAATGGCAACAGTGGATTATCAATTTTTGAAGAAAATTATCTTCAGTGATGGGGCACATTTTCACCTCAGTGGATTCGTCCATAAGCAGAAAGAATTGCCGCATTTGGGCGAATGATAATCCAAGTGTGAATGTCAAAAAAAAAAAAAACAATGCACCCACAAAGAGTGACTGTTTGAAGCGGTTTATGGGCCGGCAGCATAATCGGGCCGTATTTTTTCCAAAATGAGGCCGGTCAGGCAGTTACTGTGAATTGTATTCGCTATCGTGAGATGATAAGGAACTTTTTATGGCCCGAATTCGAAGATATGTGGTTTCAACAAGACGGTGCCACTTGCCACACAGCTAACGAAACAATGGCTCTGTTGCGCGACAAATTCAATGGCCGTATTATCTCACGTCGTGGCGATGCTAATTGGCCGCCAAGATCATGAGATTTGACACCGTTGGATTTCTTTCTTTGGGGTTATTTGAAAGAAAAGGTGTACGTCGATAAGCCAGCAACAATTCAAGAGCTAAAAGATGAGATAATTCGGCACATTAACGGCATAGAACCTTAATTATGCCTCAGCGACATCGAAAATTTGGACCATCGGACGGAGGGGTGTCGCCGAGGTCGCGGCAACCATTTGGCCGATATTTTGTTCCATACATTATTGAACCATACCAATATTATCATAGAAAAAATAAATGACAATAATTTCCTAAATATTTTGTGTTTTATTCAAAATCAACATCGGCCCTTAAAATTTAAATATCCTTTATGCAATAGAAAAATAAAATAAAATCTTTCTGGAATTTACGTCCCGTTCACGTTGTTCCGTTTGCAAAAATTTACAAATGCTCTTAAAAACTTACAGTTGTGGGCATTTAAAATCAATAACTCTTATTAGTCCATTATAGTTAAACAAATTTTGCTCCCAAATAAGGGGACGAAATTCTCCGATTTTAAAATTTTGTTCACATACTGCCAAATACACAGCGTGGCTGATGTAAACCGCTAACAAAAAACATTTAAAAAATCTAATTTTTTTATTTTGCAGATTAATTTTTAGATTTAACAAAAATGGATAACTGGAACACTGAAACAAAAATTTGGATTGTCCGCAGCTATCACGCACTGGAGTCTGTACATATAGTTTCGGTTCAATGAGGGTATAGGCGCACGTTTGGCGGCAATCCTCCAAACAGATGGACCATAATGTGACATGATAAAAATTTTGCCGAGCATGGGACAGTCAACAGAAGACCTTACCATCGAAACCTTACAGTTCGGATGGAGGAAATAATCGCTGCTATAGCTGCTGTCATACAAAACAATCCAAGAGTTTCGACAAGAAGCTTATCTACTCAAATGGGTATATGCAGACAGTCTTTGCAGTCAATTATACACAAAGATGTGGACTTATTCTCCTATAAAATTTAAATGGTCAACAAACTAAAAGCAGCAGACTTCCCGATTCGCTTGGAATTTTGCCAGAAGATGCTTCAAATGGTGGAAGAGGGCCAAAACAAGTTAAACAGTCTTTTTATGTCTGACGAAGCCCATTTCGATAAACAAACAAAATTGTCGAATATGGAGTGGTTTAAACCCACAGATACTCCCTGAGACGAAATTGCATCCACTTCGCGTCACAGTGTGGTGTGCAGTTTCATCACGCTGTCGGGCCCTACTTCTTCGAAGAAAACGGCCACACCGTTACGGTTACTGGAGACCGTCACTTGGGCATGTTGAGAGAGTTTTTCTATCCAGAATTACGCCGAACGAGAATTTCGTGGTTTCAAGAGAGAATTTCGTGGTTGCAAGATGGTGCAACTCCTAAAATCTAGCAATAAACTGATATCCAGAAACTCTACATTCCGTTGGCCCCCCAGATCGCCTGACTTTTTCTTGTGGGGTTAAAGCAAACAGGAAGTCTACAAAGCTAAACCAACAAATTTGAATGAACTTAAGCAGTCCATTTGAGAAACAATTGCGGCTATTCCTGTCAAAATGAACAACAAACAGTGACTTTTTGAGGATGTAACGACGTCTCAACAAGGGCTTGTGGATTTTCAACTTACCCATTCAACCAAAAGTGAGCTTTATCGCTGAGCGAAATTTTCTTGTAAAAATCAGGATCGGTGACCATCTCGTTTTGGGCCCATTCACCACGATTTGCAACCGTTGTTCCGGAATGCATTGTTCCCTAATATGCATTATAGAATGGCAAACCAAACTGAGCATAAATTAAGTAGCAGCTGTCAAAAGGAGCAATTGCGAAAAAAGTGTGGCCAGATTGAAAACCACACATATAAAAAACGCCAAGAAAATGGAAAGCCATGTATAAATTTTTAAGAAGTCGTTAAGTCATTAATTTAAGTCTGTTAAAGCACCTATCAATCTCACGTCGCGGCCATGAACCGCTGAACGTATATAACCTCTTTATAAAATTGTTATTTTTATGTTTTTTTACCCTCCACTATAGGATGGAGTGCATATTGAATTTGTCATTACGAAATGCTATTCTGCCACCCTGAAATTTATACATATTGTAAAATCATTGTAAAATTGTTAGAAGATTTCGCCATGTCCGTCCTTCCATCTGTGTGGCTCTTAAATGTACGATGAAGGTCAAGTGAAAATATCTGGGATCCTCAAATGGTCTTTTTAAACTGTTTAAATTGTAAATTGACGAAATCGGCCAAGAGAGAAAAAGGGACTAAAAGCATCTTCGAAAAAGTACACTTGTTTTTAGTAAAGGGTGGTAAAATTTTAAGGTTGATTTTGAATAAAACACAATTTTTTAAGAAATTATTGCTAATTAATAGCATCGCCATTAACATCGCCAAAACGTGAGATATCACGGCCATTGAAATTGTCGCCCAAAAGAGCCATTGTTTAGTTAGCTGTGTGGCAAGTGGCACCGTCCTGCTAAAACCACATATCGTCCCCAACCATATCTTCCAATTCGGGCCAAAAAAAAGTTCGTTATCAACTCACGATAGCGAACACAATTCACAGTAACTGCCTGACCGGCCTCATTTTGGAAAAACTACGGCCCGATGGTGCCGCCAGCCCATAAACCGCACCAAACAGTCACTCTTTGTGGATGCATTGTTTTTTTGACAATCAGTCTAGGATTATTTTTCGCCCAAATGCGGCAATTCTGCTTATTAACGAATCTACTGAGGTCAAAATGTGCCTCATCACTGAAGATGATCACTGAAGAAAATCATCTTCATTTCTTGCCACTATTCTGAATATTGATGTTGGTCCATGGTTCGAATTGAGTTAGTCTGAAATTAAGAAATATCAAATAAAATGCAGAAAAAAAACTGGGTGGTTAAAATTTAACCACCCTTTTTTTAACACTATTTTTACAGTAAAGGAGTACGAAACGTATTCAAAAAAGGATGGTTTGTGGTCCAATTGGCTTATAAAATCGATCCAAATGGTCCTAACAAACTTGAATAATGAATATGGGCATATGGTGACTTAAATATAATCAAGTCTTGTTATTAGTCGAAGTATACCTTTTTTTGTCAAGATCTGCCTTAATTCGGGCTCGGATGTGGGGATCCTTGGGGCCTAAAGCTGGCCTGTTTTTGAATATCATTTCCTTCAAATGTTTGCTTCAACTACGCCTCAGGGTTTCCATTCTGAGGGTCCAATTTTGGATGACTCGTTCGAGTATTTCGACCGGTATGGCTTTAATGACACGCGTAATGTTGGCTTCCAAACCCTGAATCGTAGTTGGTTTGTCAGCGTAGACTTTGGACTTTACGTAACCCCAAATAAAAATGTCTAAAGGTGTGATATCAATCGATCTAGGCGGCCAACTCACCTGTCCAAAACGTGAAATAAGCTGCTTTTCGACATGGCCTCTCAAGATTACGGGCTACAAATTCAGGTAGCATAAAGATCGATATCATGGCGCGATCATCATTTTGGAAAAAAATATGCATTTTTCTTTCTTGTTGTTGTTAATATGGATATGGTGCATATTTTATTATGAAAGGCAATAGTGTTTTTTTTGCTTAGTCCTATAAATATCGTTTTTAAATAAACAATTTTTTCACAAGAATATTGAATTGCATCTTGATTTATTTTACAATTTTGGTCGGCAGCAGGGTTTTTTCTAATGGTAATACTGTCCGTAGAAGATAATAACGCCCTCCACCTATCACCCCACACATCCATTGAACCGCTAGTTACAAAAGATTCTCACGAAATAGGCGAGTAAACAACATCAATTCAGAGAGAGAGAAAACTAAATTTGTTGCTCTTTTGCGTTTAACCTGTGTTTACAATAACAAAACAAAACGGAACTTTTGCCATTTTTCATCAGTCATTGGTAAGTTTTTTAGTGAAGTGCTTGTGTTTATTTTAAAGTCCTTAGGTTTTTATTGATTTTCGGAGTTCAGCTTGTGTTAAATTTATTAAAAATTAACTTAAAATGATTAAGTTATTCTGGTAAACTTATGAAGTGCAAACGGGAAATGATTTCAAGGTTAAAGTCTCGATTAAAGTCGTAAAAAGGCCCCCGGTGATCGCTTTGTTTTGTTGTCGCAAATAGATGAGCTCGTCAAGTATGAAAAATAAGCTCCTTTCAGTTCAATAAAGTTCGAATTAAAAGCAAAACATGAAGAGTGGAATGTAATACAAAAGAAGAAGAAGAAGAGATAATCGTTAAGGCCTGTTGGAAATAAAAAGTGTAAGCGTTGTATAATATCGTAAATGAAAGCACATAGAATAAAAAAAATGAAATAAGGAGTTGGTGAAGGCAGCAGTATATGAATCATGTTTACAAAGAAGAAACAGAAGGTAAGGTAAGTTCGAGCATTTTTTTAAAATTTTCTGCTGCATATTTAAACAAGTTTTGTCACTTTCCACCTTGATAGTGCCTATGCACACTAGGAAACTTTACTTGCCACAACACCCAGTTTGCTCAGTTTTTCGTACTGTCAATTCCTTTGTGTTTTTCGTAGTGTGAAGTTGGCTGCAGATTATTTCAGAATTCACATAAAAATCAGAATGTATTTTTAGTATTTTTCCACACAAAAATTAGAAGGAATAAATCCAAATGAAAACATAAATTGCCGAAGCCGAACGGCGTTGTGTGATCACAAGAGGCAAGTTCAAAGTGAATTATAAAAATTGACGCAAGTAAATTTGCTTAGTATGATAGAGGAAATTATTATGATTCCCATTTGAACATGCCTCTTGTGTTCACACAAGGCAATTCGGTTTCTGCAATTTTTGTTTTTATTACTGTCCTTTTTTCACATTCTTTCATTAAGGCGTTCAGATTTTTGTGTGAAAAAATACTAAAATAATCTGCAGCCAAGTTCACACTACTGAAAACACAAAAGGAATTGACAGTACGAGTAAGTTTTTCCCTTTTCATTCCCCTTACCTTTCTCGTCTATAAAATGTGGTAAGTTAAGTTGCCCAGTCTGAATGGGGACTTACCATACGGGAAATGAAGAGTCAATTACCCTTAATGTCCCAACTCGAGAATGGGTGAAAGCAGAATCTGTCACAGAACTGGTTTGGTATGGGTATACTTAGTAGGGACATAAATAGTGTTACACACGTTTAATGCTGTAAAATAAAAAGTACTGAATATTTTTGGACTAAATATATTTTAATATATTTATTAATGTATATTGTATCCAAAAAGAATCTACTTATTCGAAATGTCCGCCGTTTGCCTTTTTCCCTTTTCCACCCTTGGGATCAGTTCAGAAGCTTCCTTAGATGGCCGCGCATACACTCTATCATTTTTTTTCATCGGTGAACAACATTTTTCTGTGCAAGTTATTAGCGTGCTTCACCAAAAGACGTTTGCATTTTTCAATCCTATTTTTTTTTAAGCTGCAGTCAATAAATGTCCGGTACTTCGTTTGAAAGCCTCAAGTACCAAGTCTTTTTTAATGATTCGATTCATGGACTTTTCCGTGATATTCATCTCACGGGTCATGTTTTTCTGTTTTCGAAGCAGATTTCTGTGAATTCTTGATTTAACGGCTTTGATGACATGCGGTGTTAGAACAGAGCGTTGGCGGCCCGACCTATGGCGGTCTTTTGCATCTCCAGTCTCCTCAAACAGTTTTATGCATCGGTAGACGATCAGTGGCCGGAGCGTTTTGAAAATATCGCTTTTTTCATTTCACACTTGAAAAGCGCTATTACAGCGATAAGGTTCTCATTATCTGACTACTTCATGATGCAAGTTGAAACAATTTTAAAATCCCGTTACAGACTAAAATCCAAAATCCACTTTTTGCGGACATTGTTTAGAAATATATTCAAATGTGTATGAAAATTTACATTCAGATCAAACTTTTTAAACAATCAGATTTATCGTTAATTTTAACTAATCTGATGGGATGGATAGGATGGGTTCTGTGATTGTTATTCTATGATGGATACAATGACACGTTTGATACCTGTCCTTTTTGATCAGTCCCGTGATTTTGTATCTGAGTAGATTTAATTGACTCCCTCCAATGACAAAGCCATCATGTATAAGTTACCGGTTCTTTTTTTATATAGTTTGATCGGTACTGGGACCGATACCCATTCAGGAGGGACCTATCACATGACTGTTTCTGTACAGTTCCAAATTCCTGTAAGGTAATAA
Source organism: Hydrotaea diabolus (assembly GCA_963513945.1). Classification (NCBI taxonomy): domain Eukaryota; kingdom Metazoa; phylum Arthropoda; class Insecta; order Diptera; family Muscidae; genus Hydrotaea; species Hydrotaea diabolus. Next base: position 226,083,550 of record OY740716.1, on the reverse strand, counting down.
AACAAATATTTTTCAGAAAATTATTTTAATATTTTTTTATTATGATAGAAGGTTCTATGACAATTATGTGTGAAACAAAATATCGGGCAAATGCTTGCACGGCTTCGGTGGCATATCTCTATCCGATGGTCCATATTTTCAATGTCTCTGAGGAGGATAAAAGTCGTTATTGCGCCGAATTATCTGATCATTTAGATCTTGAATAGTTCTTAGCTTCTTGACGTATACTTTTTCTTTTAAATATCCCCAAAAAACAGTCCAAAGGTTTAAAATTAACATCGCCGCGACTTAAGATAACACTACCATTGAATTTCTTGCGCAAAAAAGTCATTGTCTCGGCGACTGGGTGGCAAGTGGCACCAACCTGTTGGAACCATATATCGTTCATGTCCATATCCTCAATTTCTGGCCACAAAAAGTCCGTTATCATGCGGACACATTGGGCCGATTATATGCTCACCAGAAAAAGCAGCATTGCGATTTGAACGCCAATTTTCAACAATCTTAAGGCGCTGCTCAACCTTTATATATGTCCGTCCTTCCATGTTCAAATAAATCAAGGAAATTTTGAAAAATATTTGTAAATGGTCCAAATCGGCCCCTTAGGAAAAAAGTTTCCCTTTAATAGACTTAAAGGTACCTCGTAAAAAGTAAACTTTTCTGAGTATTTGCTTTACAAATCTTAGTTTTTTGTGAAGAAACATTGGTTTAAATGTGTGCTATTAGTTGGTACTCACTATATAACATAAAAATAGTATAATTGTCGTACGTTTTGGGCGGTCAATATCCAAAAAGGACATATGGGTATTCAAATTTTTTTTTTATTTACTTTGAAGTCAAATAGGTTCATATCCAACTAATTTCTTAGCCAAAAGTCGATTAGTCAAGAATACATTTATACGACCCTTTTCTGAAATGGTTTGTATCCCTGATCGTGATCATGTTTTTCCGTTGAATACAAGTTTCGAGGGGTGACGCTGAACATCTTCTTTATTTGCATTCCGAATGTATGCATTTCCTATTCAAAATGTTAGCGACGATTATAATTATGTATATATAAATTTTTGTATTTCATTTTCAAATATTTTTTATAATTTCTGCCAAAGAATTTCCATTTTTGGTCTCGTTCAAAAGATTTCCCACATCTCGGATACAAGCCAACGTTTGTATGTCATCAAGCCATGTTGTTTGGTTTCTTTCTCTAAAGAGACTTTCTTTAACGTGTCCTCGAATTATGGTTTGCGGCAGCGTCTTCTTTTCGAATTTCTTATGATATGGCCCAAGTATGATTCTTTTCTTATCTTTATTGTCTGTACCAGTTCCCTTTCTCTGTCTATTCTTGTCACAAATGTAAAATTAGGTATGAAGTGCGTCTAAAACTGGAAAAGCTTTCAGCTTCTTTATATCTGTCTTTTAGTGCTCATACCTCTGCAGAATACGTATAGCAGAACCAAAATACATTATTTTGTTAAAATGAAGCGCAATGTCGTCTCAATATTTATGCTATGACTGCGGAGAACTTTTTGGTATCAGGAAATTAAATCTCCCTCCATTTCAGTTCGTATTTCCTTTTAAATGTCCCAGTTTTCATAAATTGTGACTCCGAAATATTAGTTATTTGGTACTCTGTCGACGTTTGTATTACAGTAGTTTCAACTTAACTGTCACATCGATGTTTGCATGACTTTTGTGGCACGCAAGTCAAAATCACTTACCTGTCACAAATTGCAGCTATCCGATTTTCTTATACTCGATTCTCGTCCAATAATAATTTATAAATGTTACACATTCCCTTTTATTCGATTCTGATTCAATATTAATTCATAAATGTCTTTACAAACCCTCTGTTTCTATTGGCAGTAGGCGTGATTTTTTAATTTACTATTTTTGTATGCCTGTTTATACGGATTTTTGAGTAAAAGGTAAAAAACCTTAACGTTTTTTTGCTAGGATTTTTGTGGCAGTTATGAAAGACATTTTCGAGGAACTTTTGAGAAAATTTCAAATTGAACAGGGATTAACCGGCTCAAGACCTCTTGCTTCTATATTTAAATAGAAGACAAGTTTTTAACAAAATGGCAAAGTGAAATTGATTTTCATGGCTGCACACTTTTATCATGATTTCGGGTCCGTGACAACCCTCTTCAGAAAGCCTTGCTGCAATTGTTGAAAGTAAAACCGAACTCTATAAGAACAGGCTCTCTCCGAACGAATGAGAACTACTGTTGTAAACCTTACTTTTCAAGTTTTCTTCAGTTTTACTTTCAACAATTGCAGCAAGGCTTTCTGAAGAGGGGTGACAACCCTCTTCAGAAATAATGACCCGAAATAATGATAAAAGTAGTGTGCAGCCACGAAAATGAATGTCACTTTGCCATTTTGTTAAAAACTTGTCTTCTATTTAAATATAGAAGCAAGAGGTCTTGAGCCGGTTAATCCCTGTTCATCGTGTAAAAGCAACAGACCGAAATAAAACAAACGAGCTAAACACATTTCAAATAATGTTATGCTGCTATCTTAAATTTGCTCGTAAATGAGTGACTCTTATTAATTTAAGTTTCACAGCATCCCATGAAGGAATAAAATCAGTGAGCTGTGTACGATTCAGCTCTTATACTCGTAATAAGAGTAGAAACACAACATTGCGGCTGCGGTAGCGGCCTTATTTTCATGTTTTTTGTAAACAAAAACCGTATGGGCTAATAGTTTTTGTGCATATTTGCAGTAAGAAGAAGAAATCATAAATATTGAAAGTTAATAAAATGGACTAAAACAAGAAAATTATAATAAAATAAAAATAATATGATTGTGCATGCAATTTACAATTGAACATTTCAAATTAATTCTTATTTACGAGTAGTTTGCAAATAAATTTATTGTATTTTTTCAAAATCACTCCATGCCAAATAATAAATAAAAACAGCTAAGAAATGATAACAGAAGCCGTCGCCGCACCCGTCGTCATTTAATTTACATTTTCTTGCCGCAGTGTTCTGTTTCTACTCTAACGCCGACTCCGAACGGCTTATGCATTGTATAAAAAAGTTTTTACAGGGCTTAGAGATAAATCTCTTACGACTTTATGTCGACATTTACGAGATGGAAAAAACGCCGTTGAAAAATTGTTAGATGCTCTTACCCGGGGTTGAACCTGGAACAAGGAGAAATTTCTCTCAAAGTCAGGGAGCCGTGCACGATTCCATTCCCATACTAACTGAACTGACATTTCACCAATTTTTGCGTTGTCTTAAAAAGAAACAACAAAGGTCCCGAGCCAGAATAAAACACTATCCAAGTCTTATTGATAAATAAACATTTTTTAAACTATTTCCTAAAAAAAAATTTTAAACGTTGTCCCTTTGATTTCCCTTTTCCCCGAAAATTAGCTCAATGTGTTTATTTTATATGGCAGAAAATAAATTTATGGGATCTAACATAAATGCAGATTTTTAGAAGAAAATTTACTTAGACAGTATTTGGTTGATAAGTATTTTTTTTCGGATTGGTTCGTTGTGACCAATTAACTGCTGTTTAAGATATGCACAATAAATTAAACCGAAGAAAGTGTAACCGGATTTTACTCAGGTTCTCGCATTCTATTGAAAACGAGTTCACATTTTTTTTTTGCAGAAAATAAAATATTGTTCAAAATTTTTAAAAATATATATTATTAACCCCAAAGACTCATTTTCGAGCGTCAAAAAATCTTTTTTGTCCGAAGTTGCAATTTAAAAACAATGTCTCCCTAACTCAAGTTGCGCGAAAATGGCTCATCGACCCAACTATTTAGTTACGAGTATACCTCATAAATCATTAATCTCTCATGTATCTTTGATCCTCGTTATATTCTAAGGTCTAGCCGGTCCGCAGGCCCGTCTGTTGAAATCATGATTCAGCCCAAAGGATAAGAGCTAGGGTCTTCTTGCGAAGTCTGAAAGTCCTAGCTCGAGTCCTCCGACATTTTAGCTATAATAAAGGACCGATTGTTTTAAAAATGTAATACTCGTAGTATGTAATTCTTTATCCGAAAATGGTGGGGTGGTAAGTCTAAGAGGCATGGCATTGTGACATTTTGCACCTGTTTATGAGGTGGTTTATGTTCGCATAGAATTTCTAGACTTGGTGAAATCTCATTGACAAATAATTACTATTGGGACTTCTCTGACTAGAAAATTGTACTAAGTGATTTCAAAATACTTTTTTTTTGTTATTTTCATTCTTGCTTTAGTTGTTATTTATTGAAACACATTTAAGTTTAATACATTCAGATTATTTTTATTACATTATAAGTGTAGGTTCCAATTTTACTTACAGACATAAATGTAGTATTTATTTAAATGTTTGCTTTTGTGGCGGTTGGATCGGGTGGGGTGGGGGGTTTTGTCGGTCGTTTATTCAATGACTTGCAAGGATTTTCGAAAACACTCAAAACAATACATGAAATATCCATTGAATGATTGGTACTCATACTACTACACACTAATACGACCACATACGCAGGTACGCATGTAGCTACCATACGTGTGAGCATCAATAAAATTTTGCTATATACATTTCGATTAAACTTATGATTGATTTTACAATAAACTTAACACGCAACAACTGATATTTAAATTTATTATCGCAATACATACATATACGAGAATATAAGTAAGTACACAAATACTGTATGGTTAGTGGAGACAGGATGGGGGAGGGCTTTCATATGGGAAGTGTACTTTTTTTTTGCTATTTTCGGAGGGAGCTGGTTAGGAGGCGAGTACCTTACTACAACATCATATTCACTTTAGATACGGATGACGGATAATTTTGTTATATTCATTCTCTAGATTTTATTGTTAGTTAATTGTGGTGATTTCTTGTTCGCTTCTTTCGTTGGAATTTATAGAGCACAGATCAGCGTGGCTATATCCAAATCATGTTCGTCGGCTTTGCGTATTATGACTGATGCTTGATTTTGAAAACGACCCGTAGAAATCAAACGCATAGTGGTTACACCGCAGAAAATCGCTTGTTCAGGTCCTTCAAAGAGGGAGAGAGAAAAGGAAAAAATATGTTTTACATTTCATACTGAAAATACAGCATTTTTTTTATAATTTATAGCATAAAAATAAGAAAATATATATAAAATTGTTAAGTTTTTGTAAGGATGTGCTGCAGATGAGCTACTACAATACATCTAAATTCGTTGCACCTGAACTCAAACATCCAGATCCGGGTGGCTAGTGAGGGTACACCAATGACATATATTAATTGCTATTTTAACAGGGCTGTCATAGAAACCAATGTTGTCACTATTGGTTTTGAAAACGATAAAATGTTACTTACATTCGAAATGGACAAAACCAACATGGTTTCTTGACACAAAATTAAATCAACATTGGTTTGCAAAAACGACAATTAGCAAAACAGACATGGTCTATGACAGCCCTGATTATATCCAATTTGATCGATTTAAAATGATTTCTTATGGCAAATAATTTTTACTGGCATTATTATATTTTGTACTTAATTCTCAGCTCAGGCTGGAGGACGTTTGAAAATATTGGATACTGTAAGTGAATAGTTGACCTTTAGTGTTGTTATTTTATAAAATTATTTTTCGGCTTGAGGTCATTTATTTAAACTCGTTGTTCTATGTGTTGTTTAATTTTTATTTATCCCAATATTTCGATTGACTTCGTCAATCATCTTCAGGGGTTGTCACAGACAAAATACAAAACATGATTACATTTAATAAACAAAACATTAACACAATATTTGAAAAATAATTACATTAACAAAACAATGTCGTCCGTCTGATTATCGATGTCAACTGATTTCTGAGTTACTCTTGGATATTAACGAATTCAATAAATAACTTAAATCTGGTAAGGAAAGTGTAATTTGCTACTATGCTTTTAACGTATTCGAAAATGCGAGACAATAATGGACAGATACACTTTACAATGTATTAAGGCTTCAGCATATTGACGTTTAAATAGCCTACATTACACTGTGGTGACATATCATGACTTATTTAATGTCTGAACTACGAGGGCTGCTATATATATTTCTGGCCTTATAATGAAAATGCAAATATTTATCATCAAAAATGGTTTAAGTGCTTTTCAAAGTATTCTCCATCATGATTTATACACTTTTGCATGTACTCAAACAAATTGTCGAAGCACTTTTTCCACTCCGATTGAGACACCTCTAAAACATGGTTTTTTAACGCTTCAACAGCATCTTCTGGCGACGAAAATCGTTGACAACGCATTTTTTTTTCTTGATGTACAGGAATAAAAATAAGTCATTGGGTGCCAAGTCAGGGCTGTACGGCGGATGACCCATCAATTCGACGTTTTGGCCGGTCAAAAAGGCGCTGGTTTGAGCCGATGTGTGAGAGCTCGTATTGTCATAGTGCACAATGATTCGTCTTCTCTTGTCCGTTTTTCGAATTTCTCCGAAGACTTCAGGCAAACAAATTGTGGTGTACCACTCAGAATTGACCGTCCTACGTTGCTCAAGCGGAACAGTCGCCATATGACCAGTTTTGCTGAAGAAACAGGTGACCATTTGCTTCGAAGTGCTTCTTCCACGAACAACTTTCGTTGGATTTGGCTCGTCTTTGAAGACCCACATGGTCGATTGCTGTTTTGTTTCGAGCTTATACGCATAGATCTATGATTCGTCACCTGTGACGTTCTTATAAACGTCATTTGAAGCTCCGCGATAGTATTTTTTTTAAATTTCTTTGCATCAATCGACACGAGCCTTTTTTTGAGCGATTGTCAAATTGTGCTGAATCCAAAGAGAACAAACATTTTTTAGGGCCAGGAGTTCATGAAATATCGAATGTATGCTGGTGGAAGAAATTCCCAAAGATGCCTCTATTTCATGGTATGTCACATGACGATCTTACATTATCAGTTCACGCACGACTCTGGCACAACGCCCTTTTTTGGGCGACCTTCGTCTTTGAGCGAGCGTCGGCCACGATTGTATTCATTAAACCAGTTTTTCACAGTGCTATAGGTTGGTGCTATATCGCCATACAAAGATTTAAGTTCATCGAAGCACTCTTGTCGTGCTCATCCAAGTCGAAAGTTGTAAAAATTGATCGCACGAGTGTTCACGAGTAATTCCATTTTTTTGCCAAATTGATTTTTTCAAGTCACTGTAAACAACACAAATGATGGTCGTACATCAAACGTTCTGGCGCTAGGCAACACTTAGTGTTGTATAAGTATATATATAGCAGCCCTCGTACTTGTGGTGATTTTCAATTACTAAAAATCACTGTACTGAAAAAGTAGTGACTTTTTTAAAAAAATGCTACTGGGACCAGTTTAACTGCGCCTGAAGCGATTTTCGCATAACATGGTTAAGTTTTTGGCATCAATTGTCCTTGTCATTTTTGGGGTATGAACTGTTAAAAATTGGGAATGGTGCGATGTCTCTTAACAAAACTGTATAGTCTCCCATCCCAAAATCTCAGAATCACCCATTTATAACATTGCCAAATTATTTTTGCCATGTTGTGCAGTCGTAAGATGAATTTTGATTGACAGTGTTTTTCCTAACATTCCACAAAAGTATGAAATTTAGCGGTTAAGAACAAAGTTATTAGTGAATGAAGCATGACTCTACAATCAAAGAGTCCTGCGAACATTACTTCGCACAAGTATGTGGACTCTGTTACCAATAAGGAAGATTTTCTTTATTATTTAACAGAACTTTTGAATTCATTGAATTTAGCAGGATTGCCTCCGCATTATCTCCAATTGAAAGTTGGAGTCACAATAATTAGCCGTGGTTTAAGTAATTAAAGCTACTATATAAATTGAAATTATAAAGACGATAATGTATTTATTCAACTCATTCCAATGATTTCATTCGAATTTAAACGACTTCAGTTTCTGTGTATCTTGCGTTTCTGTTTATCTTTCGTTATGGGCAGTTGGATGTAGACTGTCCGCGTGTTGGCAAACCTTTGATATTAGCCGTGTTCTTTTAAGGTTACTAGCTTAGTTACCTTGTTTGTTTGCAATTTGGTAATTTGGCAACATTGAAAACAATTGTTAGTTATTTTGCAAAAATGTTTCTCTTGTTTACACAAAAGAGAAAAGAACAGCAAGACGGTTCAAAAGCTGGAAATAAAATTCTATAAAGTGTGTAAAAAATTTAAAGAAATATAATAATCAAATAATTGCCACACTTTTGCTTTTGAAAAATGTGTAAAATGTTTGTTGAACTATCAGTTCGAGTTTATTTTTAGTTTCACTTATCCCAATACGAATTCGCCGATAAGTCCTCTTCTTGTTTGATAATTTTTTAGTATACTTACACTTAGTAGGGACATAAATACTGTTACAACATTTCAATAGTAGAACTAAACATACCCCGTTAATGTCATATGGGTTTTGAAAGCTAACCTCAATAGCGTTAGTCTGTAACGGGATTTAAAAATTGTTTCAACTTTCATCATGGAGTGGTCAGAAAATGAGAACCGTATCGCTGTAATAGCGCTTTTCAAATGTGAAATAAAAAAGAGAGATATTTTCAAAACGCTCCGGCCACTAGGGATTAGCCGCATGTAAAACTGTTTGAGGAGACTGGAGATGTAAATGACCGCCACCGGTCGGGCCGCCCACGCTCTGTTCGAACACCGCATGTCATTAAAGCCTTTAAATCAAGAATTCACAGAAATCCGCTCCGAAAACAGAAAATCAGGGCCCGTGAGATGAATATCACGCAAAAGTCCATGAGTCGAATCACTAAAAAAGACTAGGGACTTGGGGCTTCCAAACGACGAACCGGACATTTATTGACTACAACTTTAAAAAAAATAATATTGACAAAATGCAAACGTCTTTTGGTGGAGCACGCTGATAACTGGCACAGATAAATTTTGTTCACCGATGAAAAAATTTTTACCATCAGGAAAAATTTACAAGAAAAATCATAGAGTGTATGCGCGGTCATCTAAGGAAACATCTGAACTGATCCCAAGGGTGGAAAAGGGTCATCACCCAGCTTCAGTCATGGTTTGGTGTCTTTACGATGGGGTCACTGAACTGAATTTCTGCGTACAAGGAGTCAAAACATCGGCCAAAGTTTACCAAGAACCCGTTTTGGAAACTGTTGTGAAGCCTCTTAACAATTCCCTGTTCCAAAACCAGCCATGGACTTTCCAGCTGGATTCTGCGCCGGCCCATAAGGCTAAAACGTCCCAGGCCTAGCTTCGAAACAATTTGCCAGCGTTCATTTCCTCTGAAGAATGGCCCACAGGCAGTCCAGATTTGAACCCATTGGATAACAAATTGTGGACGGTTTTAGAGGACAAGGTTTGTCTCAAAGGATACCCCAACATTGGTTTTCTTAAGACCGCTTTGGTTCGAACTGTGGCCAATTTTTCAATGGACGAGGTTCGTGCAGCTTTTGACGATTGGCCAGTGCGACTTAAGGCTTGCGTAAAGGCATAAGGCGGACATTTCGAATAAGTAGATTCTATTTGGATACAATATACATCAATAAATATTTTAAAAAATATTTGGTCCAAAAACATTCAGTACTTTTTATTTTACAGCATAAAACGTGTGTAACAGTATTTATGTCCCTACTAAGTGCACTGAAAATCGAAAAACCCAAAAATGTACCACAGATTATTACAAGCAAATGTTTACTAGTAGTACTGATTTAAATGGATTTAAAATTGTTTTTATTCAATTGTGCTACTTTGCAATGTTTTTAAATGTACCCAACTTTTTTTGCCAACCCTCACAAATTCTGAAATGGTTTGCATCCCTGTTTAAATAGAAAAAGTCCCCAACATAAAAGGAAAAGAAAAACGTGTTATATTTAAATGCTGCCAAATGAGTTGCAGTAGTACTATTATACTTTTGAAGATAAAAACGACTACTTATTAAACTCTTTGTAAATGCCAAGCAACTTGCAACCGAAAAGCGCGACTGTCGATAACAATGCACCATTAGATATGCAAAGTGATTGAGAACATGTGCCACATTGTTTTTTGTGCGCCAACATTATTATGTAAATTACTTACTTATGGTATACTTTTTATTTCACGGTTACCTACCTGGTTCATTGGCGAAGCCGCACACTTCACTTGATTTTTCCATAGCTGCCGCATCCAATCCAGACGAACCGCCAATTTCCAAACGGTCACCAAACATGCCGCACTAAAAAGAATTAAAAATAAAATTGCGTTACAATTTTTTTAGAACAACTTTCAAAGATCATCTTTATTGTTTGAACCCACATCATAATTTGGTTTATCCTGTCTCACCGCCTTGCCGCCTATTTTGAGATTTGCCACCGAGACAGCGGCCGGAAAGAGAGCGGATATGGAACAATTACGATTGTGGCCATAGTTAGCGATGTGATATAAGGCATCCGTGTCTTGGACCAAAACATTGCAGGCTAAACAATGAACAAAGAGGAATTTTTAAAGAAAAAAAAAACACAATACAAATAGGCACAATTAAAATGAACCCTTCTCAAGGTGATTTTAAGCGAGTGTTTTTTTTAGAAATTTAAATTATCTAGGATTCTTATTTTCTTCCTACACTTACGCTGAGTGATTTTGTGGAAACGAACATTTGCTATGAAGCTGCCTTTGGCCGGTATGCGGTACTGGAGCAGAGCGGCATTCTGATTGGAACGGAAGAATTTCTTGTTGGTCAAGCGTGGCCTGAAAATGCAGATAAAAAGAAAAACGAAAACACTTAAAAAAGGTAAAAGTGAATGGGATAAGTAAGCAAGAAAAAAGCTATAGTCGAGCATGGCCGAAGTTAAGATACTCTACACCCACCACTTACAGGATTCCGTGCTCTTGTCTACAGTTTAAGCAAGGATAGAGCTTCAAACTAGCAAGGTCATTAGTATGGGGCCCATATCAAAAGATGGAACAATATGGTCGAACTTCTATAGGTGTGATTAAAAGTTTCATAAGCGCACGATCTTGTATAGTGAGGGACCTAAGTGTAGGGGATTTTTGAAAACATGGACCCATATGTTCCACTTTCACCAGAGCAAACAACTTTATTGGTATCACACAATGTATCATTCGATATTTGAGCAAAATTGGATATAATTTGTGGTTTCCAGGTACAACCTATTTGTGAGGGTCATAAGTGTAAAGTATTTTCAAAAACATGGACCAATGTGGTTCTGATGCATCTGTGCTTCTTTTAAAAACGATCGGATCTAGAGTGCCAAGACATCAAACCGGTGGTCTACTTTTTTTTTTGAAAACGAATACCGATATGGTCCGGTGTCACAAGAGTTAATTATTTGTCGCTCACAACGTACAACGCGAAATTTGATCGAGATCGGAGAGAATGATATTACTAGTGGGTCGCTTATAACGTACCTTGCGAAGTTTTAGCAGAATGGGAATTAATTTGTTGTTTTCAGAACGGAGATACCTTTGAGAGGGGTCTATTGGGTAACACAAAGAGATATGGCCTCCTTTTACTAGAATCTATTTTTGATCGGTCATACACAGAAAAAAAAATCAATTATTGACTAAACTGTTCCTACGTTGTTTATTTATATTTCAGATTTTAAGCGATAAACAAATTTACAAAAAAATTTTAAGCCGTTTATCGTATATAATTTCGTCTTAGGCGATGTAAAACTTGACATATTTACAAAAAAAAAGTTTATTTACAAGTTAAAAGTTAAAAACCGTATATCAAAAATATTTTCGTTATTGCTAAAATTGCTGTCATCCCTGCTTGAAACCAAGAGTCTTTCCGACTGTTTTTTTTTTAAATGTACACCATTTTTTAAAAAAGCAGTCGGAAAATTTTTTGTTACAAGCAGGGATGACGGCAATTTTAGCGAGCGCATCATAAGACCCCGTGCAACGCTTTAACTTTTTTTTTTAGCGGTTACGAGTATATACTTAAAGGCAGGCAGTTTCACATTTAACGAGAACTGCCGGCAGAAGAGTTTTCCACGAAACACAATAAAAATCGCTTGCATTGCATAAATACTAAAACACATACATCCACGAATTTTATGATTTTATTTTGTTGTTTCCAATCATTAAATATCATTGCAATACTGGATCAATAGTTTAGCTTATTAACGAAATTTTTAATTGAGTGGTGATTAAATTCACATACAATTTTTTTGGTGCAATTTAAGGGTTGTCTTTTTTCTGTGTAATATATCATGCAAAATTTGAACACGATCGTTTTAAATTTTGGGTTTCTAGAGCGGCAGAACCTTTAATAGGAATTCGTCAGGCTTATTCGGAAACATAAACCTATTAGGCACAAAAGTACCAGAGTTGGATTCATGCTTTATGCAAAATAAGATCCAAATCGGATGTAATATGTGGCATCTACAACTGCAGGCTTTAAAATTGGAAAATATTTTATTAAAATATGGGCCAATATGGCCGAATTTTAGAAGGGTTAGTCCTTTGGCCAATCTTTCTCTAAATCATAGATGGGCAGACAGACGGGCGACGATCGTTCAATGGAATTAGAAGGTAAATGTGAAACGATCAGTGTACTTATAATGGGGTCTACCTCCATTGCTTTACAAAGATCAGCACTAAGTCATAAACGCACAGTGCGGTGTAAAAATCAGAGTAGCAAGGGTTAAAACGCTACATTTGTTAACATCAACATTTAATAAAAACCCATGCATTAAATCTTTCATAGTGAAGTTCTATCTGTTTCTTCACTATAATTTTCACGGTCAGTATGCACAGTGTTTCGAAACATTTGGACGCACTTTTATAGAGAAGTTCTAGCTAAAGTTTCAAAAACCTGCTTTTTGTCGAGAAATGAAAATATTTTCCCAGTCCGAAGTGAAGTAATGAAGTCTCCTCTTGTAGTATATAGAATGCAATTGAAGTAGTTGCTGCGAAAAAAGGTTTGTTTTTAATTAAAAAATAAAATAGTAAAATAGCTTAAGTCTGGCATGGCTCACTTTATTGTATCCTGCGTTTCCGGATGTGCAGAAAAGCCAATCAAAACAGGGGTTTGAACCCGTTAAAATTACCCACATTTAAAAAATAAGTTCATATTTGGATTTGTCAGAAAATTTCGTTGCTTTTGATCCCTGTCGACCCATATGTGAATCTTTAAATTCGTAAGATTTTCTGGCTTAGAGTCCGTCACCCAAATTTAAACAAACTGCAAATATAATTATGTTTTTGGCTTCGTAAAAAAAAAATTTTAGTATATTGAAATTTATTTTTTGAAAGTTAATTTTTACGGGGACAATATAAAATATTTAGATTATATGATCAAAATCTGTCCAAGACTGATTGCTTGGCCATCGTTATACAAGGGTTGCTATTTATATTTCGGGTCCTAACAATACCAGTGTTCCCAGACGCAAACTGGAACTTTCATTGGAAACTTTGACATTTTTTAGCATAACTTCACTTAAAACGTTTTGTCATTTGAGAGCGAATTGTTTTGTTTACAGTGTGTTGAAAAATTCATCTCAGTCAAAAAATGAAATTATCCCGTGAACATTTTCGTGCGATGATTTTTTACGACTTTCAGCGTGGGTTATCGAGACAAGAGTGTTTAAATAAACTTGTTTCGACTTTTGGCGATGAAGCACCATCAGTAGCTACTGTTAATCGCTGGTACCAAGAGTTCAGTTTAAGTTCGGACGCCGTCGCTTCAGGATGAATTTCGTGAATGACGTCAAACTTCGGTCACCTTTCCAGAAACCACCGATCCATCGAATCCAGTGCGCAAACTGATCAAGCAGGACCGATCAGTGAGATTAAGGCATCCTTGGGTATTAGTATGACAAGCATTATTAAGATATTGCATGTTCATTTGGCCGTGAAAACAAATTGTTCTCGTTGGATCCCACATAATTTGACGAATGCTCAAAAAAAGGCTCCTATGGATTGGTGCAAAGAGATGTTGCATATGATAATTTTTATGATAATTTTTCATCAAGACAACGCACCAGCGCACAAGAGTGTTTTAACAATGGCTAAAATCGACGAATTAAAGTACGAGTCGCTTGACCACCCACCTTATTCTCCTGATTTAGCTCCCAGTGAATTTTACCTGTTCCCAAATCTAAAAAAAATCCTTGCTGGCAAGCGTTTTACCTCAAATGAAGATGCAATTACAGGTGTAAACCACTATTTTGAAGACCTTGAGGAAAACTATTTAAATCAAGGGATAGAATTGCTAGATAAGCGTTGGACTAAGTGTATTGAAGTTTCAGGAGAATATATTGAAAAATAAAAATATTTTTGAAAAACTAACTATTCTCTTTCATTGATAGGCTAAGAACTTTCCGAACCGCCCTCGTATGCGCGTTTTATGAAAGTGATGGTACACCAAAGATACACGTATTAAAATCTTTAAAATGGCTCTCCTGAACAAAACTGGTTTTTACCCTTAGGTCCCTTTCTAATTTGCGCGACACATATAGTTGTTTGAGAGTGGTTGAATGTATCTTTGGGATCTTTGTACAGGGACTATATCAAAACGTGGATTGATATGACCCATTTCGATGACGATGGATGTACTCGTAGTATGTGGCTTCTGAAGCTAAAGCATAAAATCAGGTAAACATATGTGTGGAAGCTATATCTAAATTTAAAACGATTTTCGTCCCTTGTCCAAAAAAATTCTTTTGCCAAATTTTATGAAAATAAGACATTATACGAGGGCTGCCATATATATTTCTGGCCTTATAATGATATTGCGAATATTTATCATCAAAAATGGTTTTATTGTTTTTCAATGTATTCTCCAGCGTGATTTATAAGTATAAGTATACAGTTTTGTATGCGCTTAAACCAATTGTCCAAGCACTTTTTCCACTCCGATTGAGACACCTCCAACTCATGGTTTTTGAACGCTTCAACAGCATCTTCTGGCGCCGAAAATCGTTGACCACGAATAAACATAAGTCATTGGGTGCCAATTCAGGGCTGTACGATGGATGACCCATCAATTCTACGTTTTGTCTGGTTAAAAAGATGCTGGTTTGAGCCGATGTGTGAGAGCTCGCATTGTCATGGTGCACAATGATTCGTCTTCTCTTGTTAGTTTTTCGAATTTCTTCGAAGACTTCAGGCAAACAAATTGTGGTGTACCACTCAGAACTGACCGTCCTACGTTGCTCAAGCAAAACAGTCGACCATTTGCTTCGAAGTGCTTCTTCCACGAACAACTTTCGTTAAACTTGGCTCGTCTTGGAAGACCCACACGGTCGATTGCTGTTTTTTCAGGCTCATACGCATAGATCCATGATTAGTCACCTGTGACGATCTTATAAATGTCTTGAAGCACCGCGATCGTATTTCTTTGCACCGATCGACACGAGCCTTTTTTGGGCGATTGCTAAATTCTGCGGGATATAACGAGAACAAACCTTTTTTACGGCCAGGGTGTCATGCAATATCGAATGTATGCAGGTGGAAGAAATGCCCAAGAATGCCTCTATCTCACGGTATATGTCACATGTTCTCACATCAATGTTCTCTGGCACAACGGACGTTTTTGAACGACCATCGTCTCTGAGCGAGCGTCGGCCACAATTGAATTCATTTAACCACTTTTTCACATTGCTATAGGATGGTGCTTCATCGCCATACATTGATGCACTCTTGTCGTGATAATCCACGTCGAAAGTTGTGAAAAATAATCGCCGAAAATATTTACGAGTTAATTCCATTTTTTTGCCAAATTGATTTTTTTCAGTCACTGTCGATGGTCGTACGTCAAAACGTTAATGTCAGATGGAAACGGAAATGTCAGATGGCACCAGGCAACACTTAGTGTTGCCTAGGCCAGAAATATTTAAAGCAACCCTCTAGCATCCGCCCTTGGCCCAAAAAAACTTCTGTCAAATTTCATGAAAATTCCAGAACAACCTGTAGTTCGATTACAAGCTTTAGGTGGACGAACGACAGGAGGGCATTAATCAATCGCGTCAACTGGTGATTCTAAGGCGATCGGTTTTCCTTATGGTGGATCAAGCTCAAATACTACTTACTTATTCCGCACGAGAAACTTTGAATTTTCTCCGATTTTACATTCAACAACAAAAAAGAAACCAAAACCCGGTCAAAAAAAACTTGGTAAATCCGACATGTCGGGTTTTACAGATTTTTGAGAAACCGACTGTGGGACATAAAAACCGGAATGTCGGTTTTCGGTTTCGCTTTTGGACACTCTAGTTCTAGCTCTTCTCACGCTTACTCCCCTCGCCAACTTACCATTGTTTGTAATTATTACAAAACTCCTGGACTCTATCCTCCAAGGGGCGATGATGATCCTTGATAGAGGGAAAGTATTCACCATTTAGCTCCCAGCCATCTACGAACTGCAGCAGCATATGCAAGAAGAAGGAGAAGAAGAAAAAGGGATTACGTTTTAATTGAATTTAACACTTTAACCTTTCACAGGATTTTTGTGGCAAAGGTGTTTGCGGGAACTTACGGCCATCAGAGCGCCCGTCTCACAATTAACATCATAATGTTTCATCGTTATCTCGACAATCGTGTCAGGCTCTCCAATCACATACAGACCACAGACTTGCAGGGATTCCTCCAATTGCAGCATGGCTGCGGCTGCTGCCGTTTCGTCGTTGTTGTTGCCAAACAAAGCTGCCGTGGCAGCGGAATGCGATGGTAACTTTTTGAAGGCATAATCACCGGGTTCCGAGGTCACATGCATGCAATCTAAGGGTAAAATGCAAAAATTGTATGTGTATGTGTGAGTTAGTTGGTTATGATAAGAGCACAAATTTTTAATTAAATAAAGTTTTAAATCATTTTCGAAACTTTTTTGGTGGTATGTAAAATTTACTACTACTAAGGGTATTGCTCTTCTTCTGTTCTGTTGTTGCTATGGAGAAGTATCCTCAACTCCTTACCTTATAAATCGTTGTCCCATGACTTTTGTCACAGTATATGGCTCTGCTGACGTCCCACGTCGCCGTCTTTGCCATAATTACCCTGCCCCCATGATTAAGACATTTATGATTTGATTATTAAATAAAGTCATTAGTAATTCAATTCAATAGCTTTGGCAATAGACGTAATGTCGTCGCCCACATTCTCTTTAATTATTTTGCAAAATATTGCGGAGCCCGTTAAAATTCAAAACGAAACGAAATCATAAAATGTCTTTGCATCGTTATAATTACGTCTTTCCTAAAGCGATTGAGGGAGGGAGGGACGGACCTCCCAACCATCTCATACGGTTTATTATTGCATATTATTAATATGGCCGGGCTTATTTTCGTCAAGACCACAAGGACTCCCCTTGCAAGCATAACATAATCGTGCCACGAGTCTTGCGTCTTGCTGTGGTTATTGTTTGCTTTTCTTGTGAGCACACAGAGCTCGACGCACAGTGTTCCGAAACGTTCCGATGCGCTTTTCACGAAAAAATAACGTTTTTTTTATTATCCCATTCCCGAAAACAGGAAACATTTTCTTAAGAAACGTATATTGTTTTGGGACAATTGCACTATTTTAACCCATTCCTGCCTAATGGGTTTTTAAATACCCAAGGAAGTGTTGATACATAAATAATTTTAGCGGGGGCCAGGTGAGCGATGTCGCGGTAATTTTTTTTATAGAAAAGAGGAAAGATTCGATGGAAAGGTGGATTTTTTTATCTTTTTAATCTTTTGTTTTTTGTAGGTACAAAATCGAAGTTTTTTTCTTTCAAATAATGCTCCGGAAAAGTGCTGTCAAACATAGGAAAATGGTACTAATTAAAAATTTCTTATTTTACCGAATAGCTTAAGTTGTCTACTATGTAATGAAATAAAATCAGGCAGCGATACGTCAACACACCTGGCCTCCAGATCCGGTCAAATGCAAATGGGTAATTTAATTAAGAAAATATGGTACTTGAAAGAAATAAATCACTTAGCCTTAGGATTTGTTTTCTGATCTAGTGCAACACCGTTGTAATAATCCAGGAAGCAAGTAGCGGGATGCAAATTCGCCATGCACAAACAAACACCTTGCAAGGGAATTTAAATACCCATGGCATATCTCAGGTAAAAATTGAGTTTTTTTTCAACTTCTATGGTCTTTTGGACATAAATTTCCAAATTTCATAAAAATCATTCGAGCCGATCAAGTAACGGGTTAATAACCAACTAAAGTGTAATTCTTATATATTTTAATTTTTAATAATGGAGAGGTTCACACCACTTGAACTTGCCCAATGCGTTCTGCAGCAGGACAATGTGGCGATGCGATTGCTGGCTCAACCGCTACGTCAATAAATAATGCTGCCAACTTTGGGCTGATGAACGGCCCACATGAAATTACACGCAGAGAAAAGATATGGTTACTATATGGTTACGGCAACAATAGTATGTTCTCTGCAATAAAAGTATGGTCGTCGCAACCATAGTATGGTTTCTTAAATTTCATTTTGTGTAACTGAAATATTTTTAATAAATAATTTTTTTCTTTTGTTAAATAAATTACTGCTGTTAATAAGAGCTTAATGCATTTTTAAATAATTTACTTAATACAAATCTCTATTGTTAAATAACGACTTAACCCAATCCTTACAAATATTTTGGGGATCATAGTATGATTACGTGTAAGTCAAACTATGGTTGTGGGGATCATACTATAGATGTATGTGAAACATTCTATGGTTGTAAGGATAATAATATGATTGTGGGGATCATAGTATGGTTGTGTGTGAATAATTCTATTGTTGTGGGGACCATAATATTGTTGTAGGGATCATAGTATGATTGTGTGTGAACCATACTATTGTTGTGATGAGCATAATATTGTTGCGCCACAACCATATACCCAACAATAGTATGATGCTCTTCAATATTGTTATCCCAACCATACTTTTTTTTTCTGCGTGTACGAACTTAAGCTACGAGGGCATATCGAATAAACCACATTTTTTTGTTTTGCAAAAAAATATTTTTCAACATAATCGCCTTGTAGCTCAATACACTTATAGTCCAACGTTTCTCTAAATTTTGTATCTCTTTCATAAAACAAGGATTTTTCGCGGTCCATAAAAAAGGCATTTACTTGATCAATAATTTCATCGTTGGAGCTGAATCTCTTTCCACCGAGACATTTCCTTAGGTTTGGAAATAGGAAATATTCACTGGGGGCTAAATGCCCCTAAATATGGCGGATGAGGTGCCAATTTGTAACCCAATTCAGGCAATTTTTCCATTGAGACTGCACACGTGTATATCCGTGCATTATCTTCATGAAAAATAATTTTTTTCTTGGCCATATGGGAGCGTTTCTTTCTTTAAATCCTCTTTAAATCGGTTCAATAAGTTGGCATAATATTCGCCGTTTAATGTTTTTCCCTTTTGAAGGTAATCGATGTGGATTATACCGCGTGCATTCCAAAAAACTGTTGCCTTCACCTTATTGGCCGAAAAAGTCATCTTGGCCTTTTTCGGAGCCGGTTCAACCGAAGAAACCCATTGTTTAGACTGATGCTTGGTCTGCGGAGTGTTGTAATGGACCCATGTTTCATCCACAGTTACAAAACGTCACAAAACTCGTTCGAATTGCGGCTGAACAACTCCAAATAATCCTTTGAAGCTGTCACGCGAGTTGCAGACAGTTTTTTTTAACCCAACTGATCATGAAAAATTGAAACCACACTGCCATATGAAATGCGTATGGCATCAACAACGCACTTTTATTCTTCGTTTCGCTTGCACCATATTTTTTGAAATTTTCGGGTGTGTTGACCTCAATTGGCCGTCCAGAACGTTCAGCGTCATTTGTACCAGTGCGTCCACAACAAAAGTCAGTAAACCACTTTTTTACCATTGAAATCGATGTTGCAGTCCCCATAGTATTTATCAAGCTTTTCCTTGGTTTGATTGACGGTTTATTCCGCAAAAAATGATGTTTAATGAACACTCGAAATTCACTTTTTCCATTTTAAACAAATTCTACGAGGTTGTATGTTTTAAAAAGCTGTTAAACTGAAACTTTATGACGGAACTCTCTCAAAATTTGTGTGTGGTCTATTAACAGATGGTACATTTCAAATAACTACAAGGGGAGTTGGAAAAGTCACGGATTTATTGATATTTCCTCGTACTACGTCCACAAAAATGAATTGTTTAGTGTGGTATATAGGCTAGGGTGCAACCGTTTCAAATTTCTTTAAAATTAAGACGGGGCAGAACTTAACCGTCAATGGCGAGCGCTATTCATGGTGCGTGCTGTCGGCAAAAATTATTGTCAGCAAGGCGGTGTACAATGTGCCAATTGAACTGCGTGAGTCGAAAGGACCTTGCTGTCAGCTAAGAGGGCTTGGCCGGACAATTGAAGAGGTGCAGCATGTCATGTAGTCCCTGATGGCAAGAGGTACAGACGTCCGGGATGTTGCCATCAATTCGCGCTTAATACGAATTGTGGCGGGTTCACCATCCCGATTTCAACTGAGGCAGAACCACGCGTATCTGTGAAGTAGCGCTCACCTGGGGCTCTCTATTGTATCTTTGGACCTCTCGTTCTCCAGTTAATAAAGATATTTTCTAAAGTACCTGGCTGGGGGAGCTCCGTGCACTAGATAGCGTTTCGAATGTATCCGGTCATAACACCCAAGCAGGAACTGTATCGACAGTATGGTATGATGGTGTGATTTTCGACTCGTCATGTAAATAATCCACTGCAGATATAAGGGAGGCATTCTGGCAGGATTAGATACTTCAACATTACCTATCACTAGAAGTCAATCCTACGACAGCCGGTTCTATGGACCGGATTGTCCCGAAGCAGCAATTCTTCGGCCAAGGGCTGTCACCCCGCCACACAGTTGCCGCTACAACAACAACAACAACTAATGAAGAAGTCACCACAAACCGGTCTCTCGCGTTGAAGGAGGTCAACACGCTTTCTGTATGTACAACCCAAGTTCTGCCAGCAGGAGACTTGAGCTCCTTTTTTCACTTTTAATCTTATCACTCACCGCTGTGTCATGTGATAACGACTAGAATCTAAGGGTAGTAAGTAGTCGGAATTCTTACGCCACCGACCTGCTTTCGATCATGTTTTCGGGGTTGTCCGCAGGGCTCCGTATGTAGTCCCTATATTTGGAACCTCATGTTGTTGCAACTCAGTATTGAGTGCTTGTACCCATGTCGATAACAAGTCATCAACCTAAACCGATGACTTGCTCATGAGTCTCAGTCTCGTTCTACTGTGGAACAGTTGGGCTTCAGGATGATGGTCGTTGTTAGCGCTTGGGGTAGGCGTGCTGGTGTGGAGGTTCCCTTAGACATTCGATGACTGCTGCTGTGGGGATACCAGTCCCCTGGTTACTTGAAACTGAAACAGGGAGTGACTTTGGTTACGAAACCTGACCGAAGGTAGTCTGGTACCACGAGTGCCTAAGAATAGTGGGGTATTCTCAAGACCTCACCCATATAAATAGCCTTAATACAAGCGGAGGAGGTAGAGATAGACTTCGCTCTGAGTGGTTTCTATGTACAGCATGGTTTTAGACCATAACACCTATGCGTAGGCACTTGTGTCCAGAGACTAAAGTCTGGTACCAGAGGTAGTCTGGAGCTCTCAGAACTGCTGTTCTGGCCACTAGTGCAGCCCTTGGGGAAGTATTTTGTTGCTGCAGATTAAATCAAACCTCAGGAAAAGTTTCAGCTTAGTGTGGAGTTACACTGCAACCGGTTGCTGTGACCCATAGATAAGCAGAGATTTGGACAGGCATCGGCCCCTGACCAAGGGAAAGTTGTGCATATAAATATTGCGCTTCGAATTGGGGCCGGCGGGATTGGATTTAAGAGGTGCGGGCCCTTCACTTGGTAATGGCTCCTCTGCGATAACGCTCAATGGTTAAAGCTAACACAGTGAGAATCATGTAAAACACATGGACGCTGTATATTATATGGTAGCCAAATCTCCATTGTCCTTGTGACGGCTACGGATTTAGTGGATGATATTTGCATTTTCCTTGCGTGAAAGAAACAAATGATATTGGCATTTAACCTACCACTAATGTCACTAACGATAGTGCCCGACGCCATGTTAATTCAATCATCCGCTGATGTAACGATCTGTATGTCGTCAGGTGGTCGTGAATATCAAAAAAGGTAGAGGTTAACCCATTCCTGCGGAACTCCCTGTTTAAATTTACGGGGTTTGGACTTCTTGACAATATTCAACTATCCAACGTTTTAAA
The DNA here is from genome assembly GCA_963513945.1 of Hydrotaea diabolus. Lineage (NCBI taxonomy): Eukaryota > Metazoa > Arthropoda > Insecta > Diptera > Muscidae > Hydrotaea > Hydrotaea diabolus. The sequence continues at coordinate 226,061,354 of OY740716.1, read as the reverse complement.
ATTTCTAACGTGAAGTTTTCTCGACATCCTTGAATGGCGTAGCTGAACGTAGCAACTATTTTTGAAAGATTAATTGACACTAACACGACATTTGCAATATCTCCCAACAAAATTGGTGGTGGTAGTTCCACGGCTGGAAAAGATCGTCGCAGCCTTCGCCCTGTCATGGGGATTAACTTAGTATTTGGCAGGACCTAATTTATGGTGCCATATGGATTATTGGCTCTTGGGTCAAGGCCTCGAATAAAGTCACATTCCTCCCACCGATTAAATCAAATTTTATTGTTCTTGGGTACCCATACGTACATGGTTGAAAGGACCTAGGAAAGGGAGCCGGACAGGAAATTTAGACACATTTTTAAGTTTTTTTTTAGCGAAGTCTGAGTACACAAAAGTCCATGTTCAAAAGAACCTATTTGTCGGCACCCATGGGCCAAATTTAGTCGAATGGTTGAATGCATTTTATATTTGGATTTGTGACGAAATATCATAGTAATGTAATAACCATATGCCCATAGTAAATGGGACCGATTTTTAGGCCGTCGATTTCGCTAATCTACAATACGAGGGCTGCCATATATATTTCTGGCCTAATAATGAAAATGCGAATATTTATCATCAAAAATGGTTTTATTGTTTTTCACTACGTGGTTCATCTTCAATGTCTGTACGACCACGTTTAAATTCAGCAACCCAATTTTTTACTGTTACATATGAAGGAGCACTTTCACCTAACACATTCAGCATATCATTATGAATTTCTTGTCCCGATAAACCTTTTTTATGTAAATATTTAATGACACCGCGCATTTCTAATTTTTCCGTTGTAAAAAAATAGCGGATGAGTCTTTTGTTAACACCTGTTTCTATATGAAGGAGTTGCCAGATCGAAACAAAATTTAACATGTGTTCATAGCAGAAATGTAAGTTTCCAAAACACTTAACTTTTTTCTGTTTATACCGTGCTTTGTGCTAGGCTAAGAAGTTTCCGAACCGCCCTCGTATACACATTTGTGCTATTTCAAAATACTGTGACTACACACACAAACATCACGAACGGCTTTCATTGTTATTTCGTATGTGCTTCTTCGCAACCGCTTTGCGTTTTGGTTTAGTAGGACAAACTGGAAACCACGAAAACCTACACTCAGGAATACGCATACCCCTGCCCAGGTTCATAGTATCAATATCGACTACAAATTATTGTTGTTCATGGGTGGCTTCAGGGGGCAAGGAGTTGTCAAAGAAATGCAAAGAAAGGCAGCATTGACTATTCGGGTATGGTGAAGTGCTACTAGGCGATACTATATGGGAATGTGTACGTACCATCGATGGCATATTGTTCGTATTTCCCCTAGCTAGATGCCATTTGAAGTTTCAATAAAGTTGTTCTTTGTCCTTTTAAATATGTCGTTCATAATTGTATAATGTACGCATTTTCGTAGGACATGACTAGCTAGCACCAGGAAGGAGTGGTACATGAGTTTGAATGGATGTGGTGTGGGCGAACGTTCTGGGATTGCAGCAAATTCGCTTGCGTAGCTCCCTTTTAATTGTTGCAAATTGTTGTAGACGTCACTAGCAAAGTTTTATTAATTTCATACACATGTATGTATGTACATTCCTATGAGCAGTCTACGATGATTAATTGGAGGATGGACGTTATAACTGCTGTCATAAATGTCTTTAATGTGTTGCCAAATTGAATATCCATAATTTGAGCATAAAAGATTGCATAATAATCGTATAATACAATTGATTTCGATTTTATTAACATTTATTGATATTCAATTTGGAAACAACGTGGGCACCGAAGTATTTCTTGGAATATGTTTAGGGTACATGGAGCAAAAAAATATGGTAGAACGTCGGCAGAAGATTATTCTAAAGAAAGCATAAAGTTATAATTGAAATTTGAATAGAAATTCATTTCAAATTATATAAATTTCGTTGATCAAGAAGAATATCCATACACAGAGAAAAAAATAGTTGAAACTACTAAAATTTCGTTGTAAAAGAAGAATTTCGTTGTCAAAAAATAAGTGTTAATACTCGTACTGTATACTCGGTTCGACCACGTGATGATAAATATGATCATCGTATTGTGGACGAAACTAGTTTATCGGTCATACCAAAGAAACGCTTAGAATGTATTAATTTGCCATAACTGGTGGTTGCGGCACCATTAGTTTAGCCAACATTTTGTTGTTGTAACCAAATATTGGTGATGATATCTTAATGAAAGTTCAGATAGCCAAAAGCGAAAATGATTATTACTGCTTTAAGCAAATCGTTAAATATATAATTTATTCAGTAAAAAAGTGCCAGTATCACTCTTTTTTAACTCGTCATGACCTTTCCTATATTAAGAGTACTTCAAGTATAAAAGAACACAGTTTTTGCCTTAACTGAAAATTGAAAATTATTTTATTAAACATGTGGACTTTTAGATCCAAACAATTTTTTCTGGTGGTTCGGATTCTTTGTATTTTCTACCTTTACTTCAGTCACAGTTACTGAAAGTTACAAAGCACCAACTAACATTCCGTTCTCGTACTGATGGCATACTCAGGTACATGTAATCATTAGGTTGGCAAACAATTTCGGTTGTGGAAACGAATCTCTTCTCTGTGTGTATGATTATACTACTTATACATATGAATTTTTAGTTCAAAATCACACAACATGATAACTAGTATAATATTATGGTACACTCAGCCAAAATATAGGTTATGCCAAGCAACGGTCTGACTGTTTTTAATCTGTAAAAATTCAGTACTTAGTATGCTTCTTGGTCATCCTAAATCTCGAGAGTACCTCATGTGTCACCTAAGTACACGAAGAAAAAAAGTATGGTAGGGGTGACAATATTCCAAGAGCATCATACTAATGATGGGTATACGGTTGTGGCACAACAATATTATGATTGTCATAACAATAGTATGATTTGCACACAACCATTATATGATTTACACTCAACCATCATATGATCCCCACAACCATATTACGATCCATAGTATGTTTCACAAACAACCATAGTATGATTCTCACAATCATAGTATGATTCACTCGCAATCATTTTATGATCCCTACAACCATAGTATGATCCCACTCAACTAAACTATGATCCCCAAAATGACTTAATAGGATTGGGTTGTGTTGTCAACAATACAGATTTGTATTAAGGCTCAGGCACACTGAAACTTTGTTTTCCTACGGTGTCGATTTTTTTAACTTTCTGCCGTGTAAAAATCATTGAAATGAACGTCCAAACCCCAAAAAAAAACAACTGATAACAAGGCTTTTCTATGCCAACAATACACTTTTTGCATATTTTTAACCAATATTTCACTGGTTTCCAGACAACCGGGAGTTAAGAAAATCGCTGCGCAACAAAAAAAAAACTTCAGTGAGCCCGGACCTTTATTAAAATTATTTAAAAATATATTAAATTTAAAATGATAGAAGTGATTCATTTAACAATAAAATAAATCCGTTTCAAAAATGTTTGCGTTTTAATTAAAATATTTTATTAAAAATTTTTTAGTTAATGAAATCCAAAACAGTTTGTTTGAAAATTTTAATTTACAGATAAAAGTACTATTATTGCCTAAGATTCACTCGTAACAAAAACATTATTCTAAACACCGTACTCAAATTAAGAAAAATTTCACTCATACAGAATGATTGCTGAAATAAAACCCGAAAAACAATACTTTTGTCGCACCAACCATATTAATATTGTTGCTACAACGATATTTTCATTTTTGAATTTTGCAATACTGCAATATTAATACAATAAAATGTTTAGCTCGTTTGTTTTATTTCGGTCTGTTGCTTTTACACATTGAACAGGGATTAAACCGGCTCAAGACCTCATGCTTCTATATTTAAATAGAAGACAAGTTTTTAACAAAATGGCAAAGTGACATTGATTTTCGTGGCTGCACACTACTTTTATCATGATTTCGGGTCCGTGACAACCCTCTTCAGAAAGCCTTGCTGCAATTGTTGAAAGTAAAACCGAACTCTATAAGGCCAGGCTCTCCACAAACGAATGAGCACTACTGTTGTAAACCTTACTTTTTAAGTTTTCTTCACACAATTGCCCACGGAAATACAACTCACTCTTGCCAGCTCTAAAGAGACTCCACATCGAGAGCTATCAATAGATTTCTTTTACAACAACGTGTGTGTGTGTTGTAAAAAGAGTTTAGTTGACTATGTCAACTTGTGTGCCGTGCGGTGCATGTACGTATGTTTAGCTCGTTTGTTTTATTTCGGTTTCGGTTTAATCCCTGTTCAATGTGTAAAAGCAACAGACCGAAATAAAACAAATGAGCTAAACATTTTTCCTGAACGGTAAAAATTTTTTCATCGGTGCACAAAATTTTTCTGTGAATATTATCAGCGTGCTTCACGTTTGCATTTTTCAATTCTATTTTTTTTAAAGCTGCAGTCAATAAATGACCGGTACGTCGTTTGAAAGCCCCAAGTCCCAAGTCTTTTTTAATGATTCGACTCATGGACTTTTGCGTGATATTCATCTCACCGGCCATGATTTTCTGTTTTCGGAGCGGATTTCTGCGAATTCTTGATTTAACGGCTTTGACATGCGGTGTTCGAACAGAGCGTAACCCGCCTGACCGGTGGCGGCCTTTAACATCTCCAGTCTCCTCAAACAGTTTTGTGCATCGGTAGACGAACATGCGGCTAATCCCTAGTGGCCGGAGCGTTTTGGAATTATCGCTTTTTTCATTTAACACTTGAAAAGCGCTATTACAGGTATACGGTTCTCATTATCTGACCACTCCATGAGGTAAGCTTTCAAAACCCGTATGACATTACCGGGGTATGTTCAGTTCTACTATTGAAATGGGTTTGTTTAATGTTGTAACAGTATTTATTTCCCTACTAAGTATTAAATTTAAAATAAAAGGAGTGATTTATTTAACAATAAAATAAATCGGTTTAAAAAACGTAAGCGATTTTATTAAAATATTTGATTAAAAATATTTCAGTAATGAAATCCAAAGCAGTTTGTTTGAAAATTTTAATTTACAGATAAAAGTACTATTATTGCATAAGATTCAAAACAATAACATTGTTCTAAACAGTATGAGCCGAAATAAAAAATAACACTTTTGTCGCACTAACCATATTAATATTGTTGCTAAAACAAATTTCTGGCTTAATTGGAAATTTTGAACTTTGTCATTTAGTAATGGAACCCCATCCGATGCGTTTTTGCTTCGCCCAATGGGCTTAAGATTGTTTGGCAGGTGATGAAGAATTTCACCGAAAAACTGTGTTTTAAGGAGAGGCTCATTTTCATCTTGGCGGCTATGTTAATTAATAAGCAAAATTGCCGCATATGGGATTCAGAGAACCCACACGTAACTATTGAGAAGCGAATGCATCCACAATGAGTTTCTGTTTGGTGTGGATTTTGGGCTGGCGGCACAATTGGACCTTTTTTCTTCGAAAACGGCTTAACGAATTTTTGTTTCCAAAAATTCACGAGAATGACTCAGACGACATTTGGTTTCAACAAGACGGGGCCATATGTCACAACACAACAAACGCTATTTTACGCCAGTTTTTGAAAATCCAATAATCAGCCGAAAATTTTGGCCGCCTCGGAGTTGTGATTTGAGCCCTTTGGAATATTTTTTGTGAGGAGCCATTAAGGATAAATGTTTCGCAAAGCATGCAGAGACATTTGAAGCGTTGCAACATGAAATCGAAATTGCCATTGAAGAGATTCGACACGAAACAATCGAAAATGTACTGAAAAATTGGGTTGATCGGCTGAGGTACTGCCAAAACAGTTGTGGTAGTCATATAATTGATACAATATCAATTAAATGACAAATTTCAAACTTTCCAATTTAAATTTAAAATGTTAATTCGCCCACTCTGTACTTATATAAGTATACCTTATATGGTCTCCAATCAATATACCATCCACTCTTCGGTGAAGGACATAACAAGATCGGACATAATCTATCCCTTCCAGAGCGGCAGGACATTAAAGTAAAACAAAATCGAAGTTAAAATTTGCAGGATATAAAATTGGATGGGACTTTGTATTACAGTCGAAGGTCTGCAATCGCGGGAGACTTTGTATTAAATTTTGTCAAATCCTTTATGTCACTCAAACGCTGTATGGAAAATTAGAAATGGTCGAATTTCAATAACTAAATCGTTTTTAAGTTCGACCTGGCCCAACCTTATATACCTCCCACCGCCCTTAGCTAAAGTTAAAGCTCAAAAAAGTCAGTTTTTTGGTCTATTCGGCCCATGCGTCCATCCCTTATCTATGCTAAAGCTTCAAATTTACTCTATAATTAGATTCTAAGCAAAATAGAGTAACCATATATCCATATTGACTATAATCACACTTTTTGACCACATACAAGTCTAGCAACTATGCCGTTCTTTGAGGCTTTTAGTTCGTCCCAACTGACAGTTCCCCATTTTAATCACTGTCCCACACAAAATTATTATTCGTTAAGAAAATACTTAAAAACAGTGTTCTTTTTACCGAGGTACCTTTTGTCACTTAAAGAGAAAAATTATCCCCCTGGGTCGACTTCGCCTATTTACAATCCCAGACAGCTTATGACAATAAGCCATCACCATGGAATTTCCGGAATTTCGTTTGACGCACGAGGGTTGCTATATATATTTCTGGCCTATATCATAATATAATATTTATCATCAAAAATGGTTTTATTGTTTTTCAAAGTCCAGCATGATTTTTACACTATTGCATGCCCCAATTGTCGAAGCCCCTTTTCCACTGCGATTACGACACCTCCAAAACATAGTTTTTGAACGCTTCAAAAGCATCTTCTGGCGACGAAAATCGTTGACCACGCATTTTTTTCCTGATATGCGGAAATAAAAAAAGTCATTGGGTGCCAAGACAGGGATGTACGGCGGATGACCCATCAATTCGTCGTTTTGGCCGGTCAAAAAGGCGCTAGTTTGAGCCGATGTGTGAGAGCTCGCATTGTCATGGTGCACAATGTTTCGTCTTCTGATGTTCGTTTTTCGAATTTCTCCGAAGACTTCAGGCAAACAAATTGTGGTGTACCACTCAGAATTGACCGTCCTACGTTGCTCAAGCGGAACAGTCACCACATCACCAGTTTTTGCGAAGAAACAGACGACCATTTGCTTCGAAGTGCTTCTTCCACGAACAACTTTCGTTGGATTTGGCTCGTTTTTGAAGACCCACACGGTCGATTGCTGTTTTGTTTCGGGCTCATACGCATAGATCCATGATTCGTCACCTGTGACGATCTTATAAATGTCTTTTGAAGCACCGCGATCGTATTTTTTCAAAATTTCTTTGCACCAATCGACACGAGCCTTTTTTTGAGCGATTGCCAAATTGTGCAGGATCCAACGAGAACAAACCTTTTTTACGGCCAGGTGTTCATGCAATATCAAATGTATGCTGGTGGAAGAAATGCCCAAGGCTGCCTCTATCTCACGGTATTGCACATGACAATCTTGCATTATCAGTTCACGCACGGCATCAATGTTCTCTGGCACAACGGCCGTTTTTGGACGACCTTCGTCTTTGAGCGAGCCACGATTGAATTCATTTTTAAACCAGTTTTTCACAGTGCTATAGGATGGTGCTTCATTGCCATACAAAGATTTAAGTTCCTTAATGCACTCCGGTCGTGGTAATCCACGTCGAAAGTTGTGAAAAATGATCGCACGAAAATGTTCACGAGTTAATTCCATGTTTTTGCCAAATTGATTTTTTCAAGTCACTGCAAACAACACAAATGATGGTCGTACGTTTTGGCGTACGTTTATGCTAAAAAATGTCAAACTTTCCAATGGAAATGTCAGATGGCGCCAGACAACACTAAGTGTTGCCTAGGCCAGAAATATATATTGAAACCCTCGTACATGGCTAGATCGTTTTGTTTTAAAACGATAAATAAAATGTACCCTTTACATGGTCTGTGATCAATATTTCGCGGTGTTGCAAACAGAAACTATCACTATTTGGAGGAGGGCATAAAAATAGCACGTAGGGCGACAGGCTGAAATCAGGAGGGAACCTAGCTTGAATCTATATCAAAGGGCAGGCTGATATGAACAAGTTTCAGTACAATTTATGCCTTTTAGACCGCCAGGACTGTATTTCTTTTCATTCATTTCATTTTATTTCCTTCAGAATATTATTTCTAATTACAAGTTATTTCATCTGTTTATCTAAAGGGTGTCCTAAGAAGAGCGCAATTTTTAAATTTTAAATAAAACACAGATATTTAAGAAAAAATCGTGAAACTTTATTATATCGTAAAGTAGACATAATGAGGTTATGTATGGAACAATATATCGTGCAGATGGCCGCCGCGGCTTTGCTGGCATGCACGCGATCTTTTAATGAAATTTTCAATGACCGTTTTGCATGAATGCTGCGGTATTTCATTAATGCAGCGTCCAATTTCGTCTTTTAAGGCTTGAGTCGTCGTCGGCTTATTCGCGTAAACCATCGACTTCAAAAAACCCCAAAGAAAAAAATCTAATGGTGTTAAATCGCACGATCTAGACGGCCAATTCTGATCTCCAAAACGCGAAATAACACGACCGGGAAATGACTGATGCAGCAATTGAATTGTTTCTCTGGCTGTATGACATGTGGCACCGTCTTGTTGGAACCACATGCCCTCCACATTCATTTCTTCAATTCTAGGCAAGAAAAAACTGGTTATCATTTCACGATACCAAACACCATTGACTGTTTGCGCTTGACCTGCCTCATTTTCATAAAAAAAAGGTCCAATGATTCCTCCAGCCCAAAAACCACACCACACAGCGACACGTTGAGGATGCATTTGCTTCTCGTGAATCACTCGAGGATTTTCCGCACCCCAAATGCGACAATTCTGCCTATTGACGAAGCCATCGTCAATAGGCAGAATGGGCCTTGTCACTGAAGATGATTTTATCGGCAAAATCAGCATTTTCATGTTGTCTCTCCAATACCCAATTAACGAAATCCCTTCGCTATCCATGGTCAGCTGGCTTCAGTTCTTGAGTCAATTGAATTTTGTATGCATGAAGATGCAAATCTTTTGTCAAAATTCGCTGCAAAGTGGATTTGGAGACACCAATTTGCTGAGCTCGGTGTCGAATTGAGGTGGATGGAGTTTGAGCGACATCATCACGTACAGCTGCGACATTTTCGGTCGATCGACCTGGTCGATGGCGCGTTGTTGTCTTTACATCACTAACAGACCCAGTTTCGGCAAATTTATCCATTAATCTCTTTACAGTTGACTCTTTTGGAGCATTATTGTGACCCCAAATTGATCGCAATTTGCGAACTGTAGCCGCAAAACTTTCACCATTTTGGTAAAACAATTTCACAATGAGAATGCGTTGTTCATTCGTGTAGCGCTCCATTTTTACTAACCTCGTATCTTCTACTAACAAACAATAACAATTGTTCAAATGTCAAACAATGACACTTCGAATGTTGCCAGATTTAAAAATTGCGTTCTTCTTGGGACACCCTTTATTTCTAGTATGAGAATGCGTTGTTCATTCGTGTAGCGCTCCATTTTTACTAACCTCGTATCTTCTACTAACAAACAATAACAATTGTTCAAATGTCAAACAATGACACTTCGAATGTTGCCAGATTTAAAAATTGCGTTCTTCTTGGGACACCCTTTATTTCTAGTATGAGTATACATTGTATTTGTCTAGAATCTGTTACTTTTAATAAATTTTACATATTGACCTAAGGCCAGTCCCTTATTACACCTATGCCTTTGTCTTCTATTGTTAATATTTTTCCCGTAAAAAGGAAGAAAACGGGATTTTTACGCCAGGACTGCAAATCATAGGAACCTTTTTATGGTGACAAAAATCTAGGCTTCTACAGCTGCTAACAAATCTGCAAGTTTCCGAAATCCAAAACTTGGGCGGATTTAAACAGAACTCAGTAGGGTTCGATCTTGGTCCATTCCTAAACAAGGTGCAACCATAGATAGGCAGATAGACGGACATCGTTCAATGGAAACATATAGTGATTTGGAATATACTGGTACAATAAATATGGGATCTCCTTTTCATAAAGTTTGTGTTGAAGCATTACTAAGTCATAGTAGGGTACAAAAACAAGTTGCGTCAACCTTCCTATGGTCTTTGTTCACCAATAAAGAATTGAAAATTGTCGCATATAGTTTTTTAAGAAACGTGATTTTTTTTACTTTAAAGCGGAACTAAAGCTAAAAAGGTTTGTGCTGGGAACTAACGAGTTTATTTTGTAAATTTTAAGCTTTTCTCGCCCACGTATTTGCAAGACTTAATGACATAAGACACTCTGCACGAGCCAGTCATCAGTTCATCGTCCTACGCAGCACCTGTGAACCCTACATGATATTCAAGTGGCCAAATACATAACTTGCTGGCATTTAAGCCAACTGTTTTTAGTAACTTTAAAAGAAGCATCACCTTTTCAATTTCTTACATAGAAGCTTAACTAAACTTTTCAAAAGTATTTTGTAATCGTATCTTCTACACACGCAATCATGCCCTACATGTTGGTGATAGAAAAGTTAAGTAAAAAACCTTAAATTACCTGTTATGGTGTGTATCTCATATGGGCTAGGATTCGGGGGATATAAATCGAAAGTCCGTTTAACACTCGGCCAAGCCTGAAAGTAAATGAAATTTAAGAAATTAATTTAAAAATATCACATGTACTCGAATGCACACGACTATTATAGATATTTAGAATAACATAACTATTGTTTGCTTTTAATTACAACTTTGTATCTTTTGGATTTCTCCAAAGAATTCCAAATATGAATGTCACGTAGTAAACGAAAAAAACATGAACTTTTGGTTGGCTTGAAATTTGATTGATTGACGTGAAATTAAATAAACCTCTTAGAAGTGTATAAGCCAAACTAATGATACAAATACTAGTCATAACATATTCATGAGGGATTCCAGAATGGCATAATCAAGTGTTTAGTCAACAGTAACAGTACATCGGCCAAACAGTGGCACAATAAATATTTGCGAAAACATATGTATAAGGGTGTTTCCAATTTCAACGAATTCAAATAGATTAATACATGGCCTACTAAAAATATTGTTCAAAAAACGGTCTCTTTATACTTGAAATTCCATTTGATTGAAGCCACAATCTTTGGTGGGAAAGTCCAAACAATGGTGCCCAAAACATTTATGATGATTCGAACTCGAACACACCATTAGTTGCAGGCAATACTCGTACAAAAGAAATTCCATAAGGAAAACCCTTATGTTTCCTTTTTGGGAATTCAAGTGAAATTCATAGCAAAACTCCGTTGTTAATGCTAATGACGTTAGTTGCGGGGCTTCCATTGCAAACAAACACGTCGCCGAAATATTAACACGAAGGAATTATAATTGAAAATAAAATGTGTTACATGTAACACTTCAAAAGAACGTCTTGGAAATCTTAGCTCATTTGCGTCAACAACGGCACAATCGAGAATTCGTCATTGTTGCTATGATTCGTAGAAAATTCTTGAGAGGTACCATACGTGATACAATCAATTATGCCTGATTAGGGGATCTCATTAGTGAAATGCAAATAAATATTATAATTTCAAAAACTGGGTGTTTTGATGGGGATTACCTTTAGGGGTTTGCTTGCAATCACCAATTGTTAATAATGCTAATGAAAATTTGGTTAGACATATCCTAAGATGAATGCTACGAGGGCAGTTCTTAGCCTATCAATGAAAGAGAATAGTTAGTTTTTCAAAAATATTTTTATTTTTCAATATAATCTCCTGAAACTTCAATACACTTAGTCCAACGCTTATCTAGCAATTCTATCCCTTGATTAAAATAGTTTTCCTCAAGGTCTTCAAAAAAGTGGTTTACAACTGTAATTGCTTCTTCATTTGACGTAAAACGCTTGCCAGCAAGGAATTTTTTTTAGATTTGGGAACAGGTAAAAGACACTGGGAGCTAAATCAGGAGAATAAGGTGGGTGGTCAAGCAACTCGTACTTTAATTCGCTGATTTTAGCCATTGTTAAAACACTCTTGTGCGCTGGTGCGTTGTCTTGATGAAAAATAATTTTTTTGTGTTGTAAGCCAGGACGTTTTTCTCGAATTTGTAGATTTAATTGATCTAAAAGGTTGCAATAGTACTCTGAATTTATTGTTTTACCCTTTTGCAGATAGTCAATCAATAAAAAACCTTTGAAGTCCAAAAAACCGTTGCCATAACCTTACCAGCCGATTGAATTATTTTTGCCTTCTTTAGGGCACTTCCTCCAGTTTCAGTCCATTGTTTGGATTGTTCTTTTGTCTCTGGAGTATAGTGGTGGCATGTCTCATCAACAGTTATGCAACGACGCTTCAAATTCATTTTATTTCGCAGAAAACGATCCAAACAAGCTTGAGAAATGTTCAATCTTATGCGTTTTTGGTCGACTGTTAACAAGTCCGGCACCCATCTTGCAGAAAGCTTTTTCATCTGTAGTTCTTCATGCAAAATTAAATGGACTCGATCATTTGAGATGCCCATGATATTAGCTATTTCACGCACTTTTATTCGTCGATCATTTAATACCATATATATGCTTGTACGACCACGTTTAAATTCAGCAACCCAATTTTTTACTGTTGCATATGAAGGAGCACTTTCACCTAACACATATCATTATGAATTTCTTGTCCCGATAAACCTTTTTTATGTAAATATTTAATGACACCACGCATTTCTAATTTTTCCATTGTAAAAAAATCGCGGATGCGTCTTTTGTGAACACCTGTTTATATATGAAGGAGTTGCCAAATCGAAACAAAAATTAACATGTGTTCATAGCAGAGATGGAAGTTTCCAAAACACTTAACTTTTTTCTGTTTATATCGCGCTTTTTGTGATAGTCTAAGAAGTTTCCGAACCGCTACTGTTAATCGCTGGTACCAAGAGTTCGGTCTCGGGCGCCGTTCGGTCACTTTTCCAGAAACCATCGATGCTCTGCGTGAACTGACTTAGCAAGACCGACATGTGAAATACCGATAGATTGAGGCATCCTTGGTAGTTAGTACGACAAGCATCAATAAGATATTGCATGTTCATTTGGCCGTGAAAAAATTGGTTCTCGTTGGATTCCACATAATTTGACGAATGCACAAAAAAGGCTCGTTTGGATTGGTGCAAAGAGATGTTGAAAAAGTAGAACTTCCGTTGAGCTACCGCAGTTGTATACCTCTTAATTCTGAGAGGTATACAACCATCTGTTTGCGAACAGTGTTCGAAGAAATGAGGAAAGATAATAAGAGAAGACGGCATCACGACAATGTGAGCTCTTACACATCGGATTAAACGATGAGCTTTGATGGGCCATACACCGCAATGCAATATAACTACTATAATGGCGGAACTCTTTACTTAATTTGGAGAGAGTTCCGTCATTTAGTTTGTGTTTAACAGCTGTTTAAAACATTCAACCTCGTGGATTTTGTTTGAAATGGAAAAAAAGTGAATTTCGAGTGCTCATTAAACATTATATTTTGCGGAAAAAACAGGCAATCAATTCAAGGAAAAGCTTGATAAACACTATGAGCACTCTGCACCATCGATTTCAATGGTTAAAAAGTGGTTTACTGACATTCGTTGTGGTCGCAGAAGTACAACTCACTCTGAATGTTCTGGACGCCAATTAAGGGGAATACACGCGAAAATGTCAAAAAATCCGTGATATGGCGTTGGCCGATCGAAGCGTAGAAGTGCGTGAGATTGTTGATGCCATGCGCATTTCATAAGGCAGTCTGGTTTTGATTTTACATAATCAGTTGGAGTTAAGAAAACTGTCTGCAAGATTGGTGCCGCGTTTGCCCTCAATTGACCATAAATGTAATCGTGTGGCAACTTCAAGGGATTGTTTGGAGTTGTTTAACCGCAATTCAAATGAGTTTTTGTGGCGTTTTGTAACTGTAGATGCAACATGGATCCATTACAGCACTCCGGATACCAAGCAGCAGTCTAAACAATCGGTTTCTTCTGGTGAACCGGCTACGAAGAAGGCCAAGGTGACTCTGACGGCCAATAAGGTGAAGGCAACAGATTTTTGGTATGCACGCGGTATAATCCACATCGGTTACCTTCATTAGGGAAAAACAATAAACGGCGAATATTATGCCAACTTATTGGACCGATTGAACGAGCAATTAAAAAAAACGACCCCATATGGCCAAGAAAAATTTTCTTTTTCATCAAGATAATGCACGAGTGCACACGACCATATTCTCCGGATTTAGCCCACAGTGACTATTTCTTTTTTCCAAACCTAAAGAAATGGCTTGGTGGAAAGAGATTCCGTTCCAACGATGAAATTATCGATCAAATAAATGTCTATTTTATGGACCTTGAAAAATTATATTTTTTGAAAGGGATACACAAATTTGAGAAATGAAGGACTATGTGTTTTGAGCTAATATTTTTTTTTCAAAAAAAATGTGTTTTATTCTAATAGTCACGGAGTTATTGATCTGCCCTCGTATGTATTAAGCAATTTCTTTAAATACATTACAATTAGTTCATAGTCAGATTTAAGTACATGCTTGTATTGAGCACTTCATTCAAACAATCAAGCAGGTGAACGATTCTTCTTCTCCTCAGACCCCAAGCAACGAATGTTTATAAGCTATGATTCTAAAAAAAAGAACCAGGCATTGCTAGCCGTATGCTGTTCTTGAGATTTTTATAGTAAACAACTGCCGTGCACTGTCTCGTGTGTGTGTTTATGAGTTTTTTTGATATGTATTGTTGGTCTTTAAAAACTGGTATACTTAGTTCATAGTCACGGCAATCATCATATCAATCATATTTTTGTTTACAAAACCAAAAAAAAAATACAATACTTTTGTAGCACCAACCATATTTGTATTGTAGCTTCACCCATATTATCATTTTTAAATTTGACAATACTATTGTCACATTTCAACAATATTAATATTGCCGCAATCATACTTTTGTCATATTCAAATTCTATAAAACTACGACGAATATTCTTTTATTGCATTGAATATATTATTGTAGCCGTGACCATAGTTAACATATCTTTTCTCTGCGTGTAGTTAATAATTACAGGATTTTCGATTTAAACGCTAATTAGTTTCGACTTCGCCTAAATTTTTAAATGAAAAAAAAATATTCAGTCATCTCAACATTACGGGAAATACATATAAGTATATGTGACGAGCAAAATAGAAAGGGACCTAAGGTTAAAAACCAGTTTTGTTCAGGAGAGCCATTTTAAAGATTAGGCCCCTTTATATTTGCGCTTAGCATCGTCGACTTCACTTTCATAAAACGCGCATATTTCTGAGAGGGAACACTTTTGGGGCATGGGATCGGTCTCATTCGATGCTCAGATGTTGTTTACATCAAAAAAAAAGTGAAAAGTTGATGAAAAGTTTTGTTTAGGAGAGCCATTTTAAAGATTATGTCCCTTTCTATTTGCGCTTAGAATCGTCGACTTAACTTTCATAAAACGCGCATATCTCTGGGAGGGAACACTTTTGGAGCATGGGATCGGTCTCATTCGATGTTCAGATGTTGTCCACATCAAAAAAAGAAAAAAAATTGAAATTGAGTTTTTTTTACCCTTAGGTCCCTTTCTCTATGCGCTTTCACATATTGGTTTCCGACGATATGTTCTTCATTTCGTTCAAATAAGTATTTCAGTTAGAGAGAACATCTATTTCGTTTCGCTCTATTACATTAATGTTGGTATTTGTTTTACAATTTTTTTGTTTTTATATGAGATGTACTACAGGGTGGGCCAAAAGTTACCATGGGGATTAAAAATTAAACAACTTTTTCGTTTATACATAAATATTTTTTTTATTTTTTTTTTCAGATTATATAAATAACACTTGGAGAATAAATAATGGAGAGATTTACAACTGAACAAAGAACCAGAATAATAGAATTTTTTTTATTTAAATCAGCGATAAATTATTTTAACTCAAACGCATGAGAGGTGAAACTCATTTTCATTTTAATGGTTTTGTTAATAAGGTCAACCCCAATCGCACCCCATTAGGTGTGCAGTATGGTGTGGTATCACATCTGCAAATATTATTGGGCCTTACTTCTTCGAGAATGAAGATGGAAGTGCTGTTACCGTAAATGGAGAGCGGTTTCGGTTTATGATAGACAATTTTTTATGTCCTCCTTTTGAAAACAGACCTAAGATGAGGTTTAGCAGGACGGAGCAAGTCAAATTTTTGGAAATGGAATAATTTCCAGAAATTCTAAAATTATTTCTCCAGCGCGATGGACAGATTTGTCAGCACCCGACTATTTTCTTTGGGGTTATTTGAAGGAGCGAGTATATGCGAACAAGCCCGAGACAATCCTTCAACTCAATGCGAGCATTGTTGCAGAAATTCGAACGCTACAACCACAAATTTTGAAGGATGTTATGGAAAATGCTCTAAAACGATCCCATCATTGCGAAGCTGAATACGGGGGTCATTTAAGTGATATTATTTTTCATACTTGGTGTAAAAAAAATTTAATTTTGTATATTATATAATCTGAAAAAAAAATAATAATCGAAAAAGTTATTAAAGTTTTTAACCCCATGGTAACTTTTGGCCCACCTTGAATTACTACCCGCTTTTTGGTTATCTAAACTAATTTATGTGCTACCTCTACAAAGTGTTGGTGCTATCGAACTGATGTATGCAAAACTACAAGTTGACTAACCAGGCTGCTAGAAAAACCAATAAATAGTTTATACTTACAGTAAAACAGAATTGGCAGTTGGCGTTACTATAAAGCAGCTCTAAATAAATTCAGCGAAGACCAAAATGACGGCATCAATGCATCGAAATAGTTGTGTTTTCTTTTCTAACACCAACCCATAAAAGACGTAGAATCCTTTACCTATCTAGGATTGACTATAACAACAGCAGGCCAGGGTCATCCCAAGACATAAAAAGCAGGGTAGATAAGGCGAAACAGGCATTTGTTTTACTCAACCCTGTATCTTTCCTGCTGTTGAGCAACACTAAACTTAGAACAACAACCCCAACGTGAAGTCTATCCTGATGTATGGCAGCGAATCTTGGAATGTTGCACCCAGAGACATAAACAGCATCCAAGTACCTGTCAATAGCAGCTTCCGCAGATCTTTACACATATTCTGGCCCGCAAGTATTAGGAACACCAATGGGTATTTGGTGGGCTTATACCCACCAAATACCCATCCAAGCCGAGATACGCAGCCGAAAATGGCGTTGGATCGGTCATACACTAAGGGAAGCACCAGACGACATCAGCAGAATGGCCATAGATTGGAATCCTTAAAGTCAGACGCATGTTGGAAGATCATCCCACGCATAGAGTAGATAGCTTGTCTATGAAATATAATCTACTAAACAAAGTAAGAGTTAAGTTCTCTCGACTGGCGAATGACAGGGATGAATGAAAAACTTCGTTGTGACCCTTAGATCCTTAAAGAAATTCAGTAGGATTTAACATATCATCTTGTAATAATTATTCACATTTGCAACAGAAAGTATTCATCCAATAGAATTTTTAAGTTCTTTTCGATTTAATACTGATTTTTTGGAGAAAATTTAAACCAAATCTTTTCGAGTCCTAATAAACATGGATTGGTCTGTCATAGTGTAATGAATGTCCATATTTCTCTCAGGACCCGTCGCCGTTTCCATCATATGGTTTGAAAAAACATGACGCTGCTAAAACTTCCACGTTGGTTAGACATGGAATTCCCAATATCTAGACGACGTTGGTATTGCAGACAAAAAAATTCTCATTGACCGTGGCTATGCGCTGTTGAGTGACATGACCGTATACGTTCATAGCAAACTTTAAAAGTTGGTTATCATGAATCAAGGAAATGATTCCATTACGGCATCAACAGTGTTGGTAATGAAGAGAAAATCAACTAAACACAACATCAGTAACAATACAAAGTTTTGCATAATTAACAACTTCATTAAGACCCCAACCAAAGGGAAGCAAGAAAAAGCAACAACTATAGAAAGCCTTACGTTCGTCGAAGGCGTATCTAAAATACCCTGCTCAAATGCTTACCTACGTTCTGCATTGATGGCGGCGTTTGAAAAGTTACAATATGACAACTTACAAAACCTAAACTTGCTCGAAATAATATTATAAAGGGTGTTTTTTATTGAGGTATAGAACTTCGAATTGAAATAAAACACAAGAAAATCGTTTTAATGTCCATCAATTTGGCTTTATTGGAAGGATAATTTTATGGCATTAATGTTTAAATATGATTTCGGGCATGTGGCCGCCGCGTCTGGCTCGAATAAAGCCAATTCTACAGGTCCAATTTGTTGGCGTAGACGAGCGACTTCACATATCCCCAAAGGAAATAATCCAATGGTGTCAAATCACACGATCTTGGTGGCCAATTGACAGGTCCATTCCGCGAAATTATGCGCTCATCGAATGTTTCCTTCAATAATTCGATTGTGACGTTCGCTGTGTGGCATGTAGCGCCATCTTGTTGGAACCACAACTCATCCACATTCATGCCATTCAATTCGGGAACAAAATAGTCGGTTATCATGGCTCTATACCGGTCTCCATTAACGGTAACTGACTCTCCAGCATTATTTCGGAAGAAGTATGGCCCAATGACTCCACCAGCCCATAGAACACACCAAACAGTCAGTTTTTGTGGATGTAATGGCGTCTCAAGGGTCTCATGTGGATTCTCTTCACTCCAAATGCGGAAATTTTGCTTGTTGACGTAGCCATTCAACCAAAACTGAGCCTCATCACTGAACAAAATTTTGTGATGAAAATCAGCATCGAGATGAATCTCATTTTCGGCCCATTTTGCAAGCGTTGTTCTTTTGTCAACCTGTTCATGATGAAATGGCAAACCAAACTAAATATTAATCACTTGACAGCTGACAAAATGGCCGCCAGTTAAAAAAGTGATGCCAACTTAAAGTTCTATACCCCAATAAAAAACACCCTTTACATAGTACGTTTTTTGTATTTCGTTTTGCAACAGTATGGTTGCGCCAATATTAATATTGTTGAAATAAAAAAATAGTATCGTTGTCAAAATTAAAAAATAAAATATGGCTGTAGCAACAATATTTGGTTGGAGCGACAAAAGTACTGTTTTTTTGAATTTATGTTATGAGGGCTGCTTTAAATATTTCAGGCCTAATAATGAAGTGCGAATATTTATCATCAAAAATGGTTTTATTGATCTTCAAAGTATTTTCCAGCATGATTTACACACTTTTGCATGCGCTCAAACCAATTGTCGAAGAACTTTTTCCACTCCGATTGGGCCACCTCCAAAACATGGTTTTTGAACGCTTCAACAACATCTTCTGGCGACGAAAATCGTTGACCACGCAATTTTTTCTTGATGTGCGGGAATAAATAGAAGTCTTTGGGTGCCAAGTCAGGATTGTACGGCGGTTGACCCATCAACTCGACGTTTTGGCTGGTCAATTAGGCGCTGGTTTGAGCCGTTGTGTGAGAGCTCGCATTGTCATGGTGCAAAATGATTCGTCTTACCTTGTTCGTTTTTCGAATTTCTCCGAAGACTTCAGGCAAATAAATTGTGGTGTACCACTCAGAATTGACCGTCTTACGTTGCTCAGGCGGAACAGTCGCCACATGACCAGTTTTGCCGAAGAGACAGGCGACCATTTGCTTCAAAGTGCTTTTTCCACGAACAACTTTCGTTGGATTTGGCTCGTCTTCGAAGACCCTCACGGTCGATTGCTGTTTTGTTTCGGGCTCATACACATAGATTTATGATTCGTCACCTGTGACGATCTTATAAACGTCTTTTGAATCACAACGATCGTATTTTTTGTCAAATTGTGCAGGATCCGACGAGAACAAACCTTTTTTACGGCCAGGTTTTCGTGCAATATCGATTGTATGCTGGTGGAAGAAATGCCCAAGGATGCCTCTAACTCACGGTATGTCACATGACGATTTTGCATTATCAGTTCACGCACGGCATCAATGTTTTCTGGCACAGCGGCCGTTTTTGGACGACCTACACGACCTTCCGTCATTGAGCGACCGTCGGCCACGATTGAATTCATTAACCCAGTTTTTCACAGTGCTATAGGATGGTGCTTCATCGCCATACAAAGATTTCATCGATGCATTCTTGTCGTGATAGTCCACGTCGAAAGTTGTGGAAAATGATCGCACGAAAATTGTCTCGAGTTAATTCCATTTTTTTGCCAAATTGATTTTTTCAAGTCAATGTAAACAACACAAATGATGGTCCTACGTCAAAACGTTCTGAGTACGTTTTTGCTAACAAATGTCAAACTTTCCAATGGAAATTTCAGATGACGCCAGGCAACACTTAGTGTTGCCTATGTCAGAAATATAAATAGCAACCCTCGTACCCTCTTCATATTCAGTCTGAAATATTCTCTAGTTCATTAATTCTACAACGATCAAAAATGAGTTCTTTCTATTTGTTTGTAAATGAAGGGGTGTCCTATATTCCTGAGAAACCCAGACTGTTAAACTGGTCTAATATGTCGTACTTTGAAATTCTTTAATCTCATGCAATCCTAGCCATTTTTTTTTTGTTACAAACCAAATGTCGAATAAAATATACTCTCCTTTCTCTGATGTAGTAATGAAAATTACACGATGAATTTGTTAGAAAACAAAGCTTTGCAATGACTGAAAATGAGAAAGAGAAACTTGCACAAAGTTGCCATAGAAAAAGTGATTTGATTTAAAAATAGCTGAATGGGCAGAGATTTACTTTAAGGAAAACACAATTAGTTTTCGAGGGAAGTGGGAAAACTTTTCTTTTTCGCTTCTTAAGTTTCCATAGTGAGGAGTGGCGCAGCTGGTGTTTGTTGAAAAGCAAAAAATACACTCGCACTTAAATGTGACGAAAAGACGCTTTCTAAAACATTAAGTACTGCGTATTTTTGTTAAATACAATAGTCAAAAATTAAGGGGGTGAATGAATGGTGGCGAAAATTCGAATTCCCCAAAGGTTTGTCTAAAGGAGAGCGTTGCTAATGGCATTGGTATCCTGCCTACCGCGTGTACATGTAGAATTCAGCCACTTTATTAAGGCAATTTAATGGCTGCTCTCAATCACACGTAAGTCGAACATGAGTTTCCTCATAAATCCACTACAAACTGTCATGCGTGTATTTCTCGCTTTAATTTGCCGCACATATCGGCAAGTCATTTTCATTCATCCTTAAACCACTGACCGACAAATCAAACCAGAGTCAAAAAAGTAAAACAAAACGTGACCTTCAGTCTTTCACTTGTAATTATTTTTGCCCATTGAAATTCTGGTTGTCATGACTGGAACAGTCAAAAAGTAAAATAATATCTTTGTTGGCTGCCATCTGTTGCCTTCAACCGTAATTATGACTCAGTCATCCATCATAAATTTGTTGGCCAAGCAAAACAAAAAATCCAAAGAATAATTCATTCCACCTATGAACTGCACCATCTGCAGAATAATGACGATACCGTTTGCGAAGATGACAATGTTGACTTTTTGTCACGTTCCACAGATGTTTGCTAGAACGTGTACATGTAATCTGGGGATCAATTGACTGTCTGGACATTATTTAATAAATTGCAGTAGGTATCGGTTTCGTTTTTCGATGTTTAATATCAAGCGATTCAAAAAAAAAAAAATATCAGGCATTTTAAAAATAAAAAAATATGAGCTACATGAAAATATATCTCAGATTTTCTCTACATCCTTTGTCTTGATGGTGCGAATCCTTGCAGTAGACATTACAATGCATGACAGTGTGTGTGCACGCAGAGAAAAAACATGGTTACAACATGGTCACGGCAATTATAATATGTTATCCGCAATAAAAGTATGTTTGCCGCAACCAGAGCATTGTTAACTAAATTAATTTTTGAGAATAGTATAATTGCTGCAATATTAATATTGTTGAAATGTAACAATAGTATTATTGCAAAATTTAAAAATGAAAATATGGTTATAGCAACAATATAAATATGGTTGGTTCGACAAAAGTATTGTGTTTTGCGTTTTAGGTTAACAATAATTTTTCTTCATTTAAATATGCTTTTAAGAACAAATGTTATTGGTATGGATCTAATGCAATAAAAGTACTTTTTTATTGAAATTAAAATTTTTAAACAAGCTGCTTTGTCTTTGTTTAACTGAAATATTTCTAATAAAAACGCTTACGTTTATTTAAACTTATTTTTTTCTACTGTGAACTAAATCACTCCCTATTATTTTGAATTTAATGTATTTTTGGACAATTTTCATAGTTCTAATCTAAATAGTGATTATACTATGGTTGTAGGGATCATAACATGGTTGCGTGTGAATCATATTATGGTTGTGAGGATCATACTATGGTTGTATGTGAAACATACTATGGTTGTGAGGATCATACTATGGTTGTGGAGATCATAGTATGGTTGAATGTGAATCATACTATGGTTGTGGGAATCATAGTATGGTTATGTGTTAATAATACTATTGTTGTGAAGATCATAGTATGGTGGTATTTGAATCATACTATTGTTGTGAGGATCATAATATTGTTGTACCACAACCATATATCCTCTTCGAATATTGTGGTTGTCCATCTGAAATTAATCACTTTTACTCAAACTCGCTTTTATATACGAGATAAAATACTAGATGCTGGGAAATTTAGATGTTTTAGATCATCTTTGAACCTGGGATTTATGTGTGATAATCAAGTGCTTCACCTTTTACGAGTACTTCAAAGCCGTCCATATAATGCCTTGCTCCTTCTAAACCGTTTAAAAGTAAATTGTCATCGATAAAACAAATTTGTTTGTGAAAAAAATTCAATTTATATAATAGGCGTTTTTTATTTGACAAGCTAAAAAATCCGCAAACTTTTTCTGTTTGAGTTTTGTTTCCGCTAGTTTTTTAATCGCCGCATATTTCTTTCGCTTAGAGCGGTGCGGTGTTGTAAAGTGTAAAGTTTCTTAGGTTTCAGTAGACAGCGTTTCCAATCAATTAACTCGAGTGTTTCATCAGTGCAACCGAATGTTTGTTGGTGCTCTGTATTTTTCAGTAAGTGGAAATGAAGTATCGGTGGAACGTACGAAGTATCAGAAACAAAGTTTTTCGATCTAGTTGTTTTTGGGCCACCCTTTACAACGATACTTAAAGAAAGACTCAGTAAACATCTGATATGTTACTTTTCTAGTCTCCAGGAATGACTACTCACTAAGGCGGATCGATTTGTAGGGAGGCAAAAAAATCGCTCAAGTGACAAGGAAAATCGTATTCTAGGGATCAAAATAAGAAACTGTGCCTGTTGAGCCATACCTCTAAAACGAATTCTGATGTCCCAACTTTTGACCCGTACTTGAAAGCAAAAAAGACTTCAAACATTTTTTTTTCTTTTCTATCACTCGTACTAAGTAAAATTAATTTTTTCATTTACATATGTTCTGACTAAAGAGGTTTTTTTTGTAAGAGAAAAGTAAACTCCAAAAAGAAAAAACATAGCCATTTCGCTGATTTTTTCATGTAAAGTGACAAAAATGGGGATTTTTGAGTAGGGAACCCCCACAGGGTGTGTATCACTGGCATGGATGGGTCGGTCCTCCAAAGTAAGTGGGGGTCGGTCATACATTTGGACTCGATTGGGACACTCTAAGTGGTGGGGTAAAGTCGGGACATCAAAATTCGTTTTAGAGGTATGGTTCTTTTTACTTTTATCCCTAGAATACAATTTTCTTTGTCACTTGGGCGATTTTTAAATCGACCCGTCCTACTACTCACCTACCTTAAGTTCTGCGTTCCTAGACTACCTTTTATAAGCTGCTACACTGCCGCTGACTTCATGAGTGAAATTTATCGGTAGTACCAAATGGTTCTTAAGCTCCATGAATAATTTTTTCTAAAGAGGAAGTAAAGAAGGTATTGGTTTTTTCCTTTAAGAGCTTTATGGTCTCTTAGTGGGATGCGACCTCTTTATATTTATATGTGATTTTATGACCTAACTTTTAGAACCGATGTCTTGCGATCGGGACGAAATTTGCACCAAGGTTAGTTCTTTTAGATAGTAATTTAGACACAAACTTTGAACAATATCGTTCAAAGACGATATCCCCTGAGTTATAGGGGATCAAATTTTGATATTTTGCCCTAACAGGTGTGTTTTTGCAGACAATAACCTTTAACTATTGTTCCTAGCAAAATTTGTGCCGAGTGTTTTTTTCTTTTTGCAAAATCAAAAATCCTTTTACTTTTTTCCAAAAAGGAAATAAAGAATGTTTAGTTTTTTACCTTTATGACCTTTATGGTCTTTTAGTGGAATGCGACGTTTTTATCTATAAAAAAACAATGTTTTGTAACTCAAAATAAAGTTTTTTCAATTTGAGTTTTTTTTCCTATTTTTGTGTAAATGTTTTAAAAACCGTAGAAATAAATCTTATACTGAAAAGCAAGAAAAATAAACATTTCCAACGGTATGTAACATGCGTAACTTATATATCAAATCTCGATAATAAAATACCGACATTATGTCCACCTCGGAAATAAAAATACATGCCCTCTTTAAAAAAAAAACATTTGGATTTTGCAAAAAAAAGTTCAATTTATTTTTTGTCTAAACTGCTATCCAATAGGCTATCCAAGTTTCATCCTGAGCGGAGGACAGTGGTTCTAAAAGTTGGGTCACTGGACATAAAATGACCCATGTATATTAATTTAGAATTTTTGGCTGAGATTAGGGTCGAAAGTACCACTTGTTTTTGCGCTTTATTAGTCTAGTGAAAGTGAAGGATATTGAAGGTTTAGCCTGGTCAAACTTACGACGTTTTTACTTTTCACGACGTTTTACGTTTTTCATTAAAATGACCTTTAAAAGATATTACTAGAACTGCTTTTAAAAGAGGTGAAAGATAATCTCTGTATTGCTTATGGCACTAGGTAATGCGGTCGGTAGTACATCCTAAGGACATACCAAGTACCCTATTCAAATGAGCTTGTTATACCCTCAACACTCTGCGGTACAAAGCTATTATAAGTGTGTTCTAATGTTTGTAAGGGGCAAAAAAAATGTAATAAATCCATTAAAATTGCGCCGATGGAGTCGGAATAATTTTCTCAGTCGATTGAGATATTTTATTATCGGTGGCTATTAAAATAAGTAAAACAGGTCGAAGTTTTGATAAAGCCCCCCATTCAAGTATCTGCCTATTTGGTGTCTTACTGTGTCAAATTTCATCAGATTTCAACGAAATTTGGTTTGTGGCTTTATTTTGCACTCGTGATAAATATTGCTTAACAAGATTAGTCGAAATCTTGAGATAGCCTCCATAAACAGAAAAAAAATTAAGTTCAATTAAAAAATTCAAACAAAAATTAGTCAGGAGTCCTGTCATAAAACATTTTGTTTGTTGTTTATCGAAAATATTTCCGGTTTCAAGCGGTATATAAATTTAGATATTTACAAAAAAAAAATGAATACCGTTAATCGAAAATTCTATCATTATGAGGTGATGAAAAATTTCCATTTTTACAACTGTTAATTTCCTATCAGGCGATGTAAAATTTCACATATTTTATAAAATTATTTCTCGGCTTGAGGTCATTTATTTAAACTCGTTGTTCTATATGTTGTTTAATTTTTATTTATCCCAATATTTCGATTGAGGAACAATTATCTTCAGGGGTTGTCAATTAGCAAAATAATGTCGTCCGTCTAATTATCGCTGTCAACTGGTCACATATTTAAAAAAAAGTTGTACGTTGTTTATTGAAAATATTTTCGTTCTGAGACGATGGAAAAATGCTGATATTTAAACAAAAAAAAATTGTAATTTTTTTTTGCAAATATCAGTCAAAAGACATTTATGATCATCATAAGACCCCAAGCAACGAACGTGCTTTAATCATGTTTATCGGATATACATTTAAGGGCAGGCAGTTTCGCATATAACGAGAACTGCCGGCAGTAGAGTTTTTCACCGAACACAATAAAAAACTTCGCGCTGCATACATACTAAAACACACACACGAAATAGTATATTCATTTTATGAATTTTGTTGTTGTTTCCATTTATTGAATATCATTGCAAGATTTGCTAAATAGTTTAGCTTATTTACGAAAGTTTTAACTGTGTGATGATAGCATTTACATACCAATTTTTTGTTTGAAATTAAAAAGATGTTTTTTTTTGAGTACATATGTATATCCCGATATTGGTTCTAACTAACCTAATGCAATGCAATTTGGTTTGCACACAGGAAAAACATTATCAAAAATCGGCAAACATACCTCCGTCTTGTGGACGAAACGACCGTAGGCCAGTACATTTTATCAGATTCTTTATCAGACAGTCTTAAGCGTATGGTGAGGTGTCACGTAGTCGGTATCGCCCGACTTCAGACTTTCACTACTAGTTTACCTTGGCAAAGTGATACAACTATGTAATTATAAACTAATTGTAAAACAATTTGTTAATTTAACAAAGTCCATCACAATACACGACGTCAACAATGTAAGCCATTAATTGCAACTACTTCATTCTTGTCACTAGCGCAAAGGAAGCTGTCTTGCAAATAAAACGTTAACTAAAAGTTAAACAAGTGATTTTTTCTATAGTGAAAATGAACACCATAACAGGACACTAGAGATTGAGATGATGGTCATAGTAAAATGACATTCGAGCAGCTCCGAAGGAAAAGGAGGAGACAGGAAATTTCTCCGAAGCCAATACCACCCAATAGAAGGCGTTGTTTTATGTTCACGCATACATCCGGGCCCATACTTTTATATCTCTGCACTTAAGTGAATTGCAGTGTTTTTTATTCTTCAATCCTTCTGTAGCCAAACAATGACGAAAACAATCTCAAGTCACCACAATGCAGTCCATGTCCGGGGTCCGGGGGAAGTGCGTCTGTGTTGGAGTGTATGTTTTAAGGAATACTCTCAATAGACAATAGCTAGAGGGAAAAGGAAGGGCCCAGCAAGGCCTTCTAGGCGACCAGTCTTAGAATGCTCAGAGGCTGCTTGCTGCATACTATTCATATTTTAAATTAAGAAAGGGGTTACATAGCAGAGCAAGGTCATAAATGTTCTCTTTTATTAAAGGGCCTTCCACGCTTCCTTTTATTGGAAGGCTTTTCAGGACGCCTGTAGAAAATACTCTTCCAGAATGCATATAGGCAAAATTAAAAAAAAATCCTAACTGAGAAATTAATTTTAAATCTATAAGTATATTAATACTAGCTGACCCGGCAAACGTTGTTTTGCCTTCAAATTATTTTCACGAAAATCTGGTTCCGTTGCAAAGTCGTGGTGGATTTATATTTTGAAGAAGAATGACAGGTGCACTAAACCGGAATACAAATATTATTTAAATATCTTTAACTTAGAATATGTTCACCAAACCATCATACCTAATTTTGTTCAAATGACGTTAACAGGAGCAGAAAAAAAAAGATTTTTAATTTGTGATTTGTATGGGGGAACCACACACGTAGAAACAAGTATGGTTGGGATAACAATATTCGAAGAGCATCATACTATTGTTGGGTATATGGTTGTTGTCCAGCAATATTATGATCGCCACAACAATAGTATGATTCACATTCAACCATACTATGATCGTCACAACCATATTATGATCCTCACAACAATAGTATTATTCACACATAGCCATACTATGATCCTCACGACCATAGTATGATTCACACTCAACCATACTATGGTCTCCACAACCATATTATGATCCGCACAATCATAGTAGGTTTCACATACAACCATAGTAAGATCCATACAACGATAGTATGATTCACACGAAACCATGTTATGATCCCCACAACCATAGTATAATGACACAATTACACTATGATCGCCAATAATATTTATTAGAATTGGGTAAGGTTTTCTATAAAAGTTTTAGTTATGAAAATTATTTAAAAATACATTAAATTCAAAATAATAGGAGTGATTTTTTTAACAGTAGAAAAAAACAATTTTAAAAAACGTAAGTGTTTTTATTTAAAATATTTTCGTTAAACAAAGCCAAAGCAGTTTGTTTGAAAAATTTTAATTTCCACATAAAAAGTACGATTATTATCCGTAACAATCAATAACATTGTTCTTAAAAAGCATATTCAAATGCAGAAAAATTACAATCATACAGTATTATTGCCGTAATCATATTATTGTTAACATAAAACCCAACACACAATACTTTTGTCGCACTAACCATATTTATATTGTTGCTACAACCATATTTTCATTTTTTAATGTGGTAATAATACTATTGTTACATTTCAACAATATTAATATTGCGGCAATAATACTATTGTCAAAGTTAAATTCAGTAAACAATACTATGGTTGCGACAAACATCTTATTATTGCCGTGATCATATAGTAACCATGTTTTTACTCTGCGTGCACTCACTGGGTTTATATTTAGATCCTCCTTAAGGTATGCTTTATCTATTTAAATAAATCTATTTATGTAAATACGAGGGCTGCTACATATTTTTCTGGCCTAATAATGAAAATGCGAGTATTTATCATCAAAAATAGATTTATTGTGTTTCAAAGTATTCTCCAGCATGATTTATGTACTTTTGCATGCGCTCAATCAAATCAATTGACAAAGCACTTTATCCACTCCGATTGAGACACCTCCAAAACATGGTTTTTGAACGCTTCAACAGCATCTTCCGGCGACGAAAATTGTTGACCACGCATTTTTTTCTTGATGTCCGGGAATAAAAAGAAGTCATTGGGTGCCAAGTCAGGGCTGTACGGAGGTTGAACCATCAATTTGACGTTTTGGCCGGTCAAAAAGACGCTGGTTTGAGCCAATGTGTGAGAGCTCGCATTGTCATGGTGCACAATGATTCGTCTTCTATTGTTCGTTTTTAGCATTTCTCCGAAGACTTCAGGCAAACAAATTGTGGTGTACCAATACCGTCACTTTTGCCGAAGAAACGGGTAACCATTTGCTTTGAAGTGCTTCTTCCACGATCTACTTTCGTTGAATTTGGCTCGTCTTCGATGACCCACACGGTCGATTGCAGTTTTGTTTTAGGCTCATGCGCATAGATCCACGATTCGTCACCTGTGACGATCTTATAAATGTCGTTGGAAGCACTGCGATCGTATTTTTTGCGCATAGATCCATGATTCGTCACCTGTGACGATCTTAAAAAAGTCGTCGGAAGCACCGCGATCGTATTTTTTTAAAATTTCTTTGCACTAATCGATCTAACGAGAACAAACCTTTTTTACGACCAGGTGTTCATGCAATATCGAATGTGTGCTGGTGGAAGAAATGCCCTAGGATGCCTCTATCTCACGATATGTCACATGGCGATCTTGCATTATCAGTTCACACACGGCATCAATGTTCTCTGGCACAACGGCCGTTTTTGGACGACCTTCACGACCTTCGTCTTTGAGCGAACGTCGGCCACGATTGTATTAATTAAACCTGGTTTTCACATTGCTATAGGATAGTGCTTCATCGCTATATAAAGTTTTAAGTTCATCGATGCACTCTTGTCGTGGTAATCCTCGTACGAGGGTCTCTATTAATATATCTGGCCTAGGCAACACTAAGTGTTGTCTGGCGCCATCAGACATTTCCATTGAAAAGCTTGACAATTTTTAGCATAAACGTGCTTAGAACGTTTTGACTTACGACCATCAATCGTGTTGTTTACAGTGACTTGAAAAAATCAATTTAGCACAAAAATGGAATTAACTCGTGAACATTTTCGTGCTATAATTTTTCACAACTTTCAACGTGGATTATAACGACAAGATAGATATGTAGATATGGCTTTAAAATAATTATTTAAAGTTATATATAAAAATAAAGTTATCTGTCTAGTTTGCCTTATTTTGGGTGACTACTCTCCCTATGTCCAAAAGTCTGACTAATTTATAACTGGACATTTTTAAAATCTGGGTAAATTTAGAACAGTTCCAGGGCACAATTACTTAACTTCTAATTCGGAAAATTATTTCCATTCATAGGCAAAAGGTTTAAACCGCAAAGTCGGCTAATGTCGTTTTTTTAATTTTAAAATAACCCGACTGGCGTTTTTTTTCAAAACATGGTTTAAAAAAAAACGAAAGGCCGGTTTTTTAAAAACCCCTTTTTTTGGACACTCTAATGGGAAGGTCTGCCAGAAGGACTATAGACAATACTCTTGCAGATTGCATACATAAAATACGAGGGCATATCAATAACTTCAACGTTGTGATGAAGTTATATGAAATCAAGTGTCATTGGTTAATAGACTACTGTCAAATTTTAAGAGAGCTCCGTCATTTAGTTTGGTGTTTAACAGCTGTTCAAAACATGAAACCTCGTGGATTTTGTTAAAAATGGAAAAGTGGATTTCAAGCGCTCATTAACATTATTTTTTGCGAAAAAAACGTCAATCAAACCAAGGAAAAGTTTGACAAATTCTATGGGGACTCTGCACCATTGATTTCAATTTCGTAATAATACAATTTTTCTAACTGAGGAATTAATTTTAAATAATCTAATATTCCGTTGTATTTATTTTTTGATTTGCCTCCACTGGAAATCGAACCTACTACCTTCTCGTTGCTACTCCGATATGCTAAGTACTGGCGTTCCAAACTAAATTGCGTGACAACGTCAAACAGAATATACGAGTAAAACTTCGCTATCCATCGATGTAGCGAACACCTTCCTTGCTGCCTTCACTCACCAGCCAGTGTAGCATACCTTTCACAAGACGGAAGCCAGGAATGTTTATTAGACCCCTCTTATTGAAAATATGAAGGCTACCTCAAAGAATGCTCCAACGAATGATTAGAGGATTTATTACATGGCGTATTAGCTGGCCATCTTAGAGAAACGACATGAAAATGTTTAGCGAATCATTTTTCATTTGCAAAAAATGTCTTCTGAATCACCAACATTTTGAAGGCATTAACGAATGCATATTGGATCTGAAAGAGGCCTTCTAGATGATCTGCTTATGAGAAGGCCTTGCAAATTTTCCCGCTGTGTAGCTAAACTACCATCCATCGCCATTCATTATCCATTGTTGTTAAACACTGGGCTGCGTCAAGTGATGTTAATAGCCATACAAAGGATAACAATAGCAACAACCAGCGTAAGGACATGAACAAATCATAACACTTGAGTGGATGCCACTCAATGGATTCCTTGTCTTTCACTTCCACTTTAAAAGACACAAGACCAGCAACCGCAAAAGTTGAAACGAGTTTACATTTTAAACATCTCCATAAATATTTGAAGGATTTGTGGGTGAGTCGTTTGCCGTATCTTGTCATAGTTTGTCAAGAAGGATGTTGGGATGAAGGTTTTGCTTGACTTGACAATAATCCGGTATTGAGTGTTGCTGTTTTAGTAAAGCCCAGTGGCGACCAGTAGTGAGTGCTAAAACAACTTTTAGTTTAGTGATGTTTGCTTTTGTTTTGCAGCACGTTCTTAGGGAAGGGTACTTGGTTGAAAAAAATTAAAGCATAGCACAGGTACTCGAAAAGCATGGACTGTACGAATGGAAATGGTACTGCGTCGACTTTTGTTCCTACTCAAAACATGCCTTAAGATCGTTTGCACATAGTAGGGACATAAACACTGTTACAACATTGAACACACCCATTTCAATAGTAGAACTGAACATAACCCGTTAATGTCATATGGGTTTTGAAAGCTAACCTCAATAGCGTTAGTCTGTAACGGGATTTAAAAATTGTTTCAACTTTCATCATGGAGTGGTCAGATATTGAGAACCGTATCGCTGTAATAGCGCTTTTCAAGTGTGAAATGGAGAAAAACGATATTTTCAAAATGCCCCGGCCTCTAGGGATTAGCCGCATGTTCGTCTACCGATGCATAAAACTGTTTGAGGAGACTGGATATGTAAACTACCGCCACCGGTCGGGCTGCCCACGCTCTGTTCGAACACCGCATGTCATCAAAGCCGTTAAATCAAGAATTCACAGAAAAGTCTATGAGTCGAATCATAAAAAAAGACTTGGGACTTGGGGCTTTCAAACGACGTACCAGACGTTTATTGACAGCAGCTTTAAAAAAAATAGATTTGAAATATGCAAACGTCTTTTGGTGAAGCACGCTGATAACTTGCAAAGAAAAATTTTGTTCACTGATGAAAAAATTTTTACCTTTCAGGAAAAATTTAACAAGCAAAATGATAGAGTGTATGCGCGGTCATCTAAGGAAGCATCTGAACTGATCCCAAGGGTGGAAAAGGGTCATCACCCAGCTTCAGTCATGGTTTGGTGAGGGGTCTCTTACGATGGGGTCACTGACCTGCATTTCTGCGAACAAGGAGTCAAAACTTCGGTCAAAGTTTACCGAGAAAACGTTTTGAAAGCTGCTGTGAAGCCTCTTTACAATTCCTGTTCCAAAACCAGCCATGGACTTTCCAGCAGGATTCTGCGCCAGCTCATGAGGCTAATACGTCCCAGGCATGGCTTCGAAACAATTTGCCAACGTTCATTTCCTCTGAAAAATGGCCCTCAGGCAGTCCAGATTTGAACCCATTGGATTACAAATTGCGAACGAGGACAAGGTTTGTCACAAAAGATACCCCAACATTGGATCTCTTAAGACTGCTTTGGTTCGAGCTGTGGCCAATTTTCCAACGGACGAGGTTCGTGCAGCTATTGACGATTGGCCAGTGCGACTTAAGGCGTGTGTAAAGGCATAGGGTAGACATTTCGAATAAGTAGATTCTTTTTGGATATTTTTTTAAATTTGGAAACAAGAAATATTCAGAAGTAGCTAAATCTGGACTATATGGTGGATGTGGAGCAATTTCAAATCGTAATTCGGCCAATTTTTGTTGAGTTAAAAATGCAGTGTGTGAAGGAGCATTATCTTGATGAAAAAGAACTTTTTTTTCTAAATGCGGTCGTTTTATATTGATTTTTTCACTCAACCGATCCAATAATGCACAATAATATTCACTATTTATAGTTTTTCCATTCTCAAGATAATCAATAAATATCCCAAAATACTGTGGCCATTACTTTTCCTGCTGACTTAACAGTTTTCGCCTTCTTGGGACCACTTTTACCAGCTTCTATCCACTATTGACTGTTCTTTGCATTCTGGGATGTAGTGATGGATCAACAGTTATGAATCGGCGCAAGAACTCAATTGGATTACGCTAATCGCTAATATATAATAAATCGCTAAAAAAAATCGTCCAGTGGACAATTTTTTGGGGCAAAGTCAACAAACGCGGCACCCATCTTGCGGATAGCTTTTTCCTGTGGAGTTCATCATGTAAAATACTCCAAACTTGTTTTTCGTGTATTTTAACAATATCAGCAAGTTCTCTGAGCTTTATTCGTCTATCTTTAGTCACTTCATTAAATATTTTTTCTAATGTTTTCAATAGTAGTAGCAGTTTTCGGTCCTTCCAGAGCGTTGTTCATCTTCCGTACTTGAACGACCCATTTTAAATTGTTGAACCCAGGATTTCACGGTGGAGTATGATGGTGCATTATCACCATGAACAGAATCCAATTCATCTTTGATTAATTGTGGCGTAGAACCTTTCATATAAATGTGTTTAATTACCGCACGATACTCTTTATTTTCCATTTTTCAAAAATTATAAAACTTGTTTACTTCAATCACCTGCAACAAAGAAAATAATCATTAAATATTTCGGAAATTTTGACAGATTGCTTTTAAAAAACAAAAAAAAAAGTTGCTAGTAAAACAGAAAATGTGCCAGGCCAGTTAGTTTTGCGGTCGCCCTCGTAAGTTTCAATCTTGATGAAATTTGGCAAAAATAATTTTTTGGCTATTGAAATTGTAGAAAATCAGTTCAGATTTGAATGAAGCTCCCACAGACATTTTCATCAATTTAAAGTCTTAAGCTCTAGAAGCCACATACTACATTCAATCTTGATGAAATTTCGCAGAATCAAGTTTTGTGCACAAAGGACGGATGTTATTGAAATTGAAAGAAATCGGTTTATATTAAGAGATAGCTCCCTAACATACATAAGTTCAACTGATCCAATCTTTATTTAACGATACAGCTCAAAAAAATTGATGAAATGTCTTTACGTTTTGATATAACCCCGGTGCAAAGGTCCGGCCCGGATTATATAGGGTGATCCATAGAGATGTATTTTTTCAGAACAAAAAAAAATTTGAAAATTTTAATCAAGTGTGGAATCTTTATTGGTAATTTGAAAGGACATTTTATTACATATATTTTTTTAATATAATTTCCTTCAAATGTTGGCCGCAACTACGCCTCAGGGTTTCCATTCTGAGGGTCCAAATTTTGGATGACTCGTCCGAGCATTTCTACCGGTATGGCTTTAATGACACGCGTAATGTTGGCTTCCAAAACCTTAATCGTAGCTGGTTTGCCAGCATAGACATTATACTTTACGTAACCCGAAAGAAAAATATCTAAAGGTGTCATATCACTCGATCTGGCCGCCTCAACTGTCCATAACGAGAAACTAGCTGCTTTTCGAAATTACCTCTTAATAGATTCATTGTTTAAGCAGCTGCATGGCAAGTGGCACGGTCCTGTTGTAACCAAGTGTCGTCAAGATTACGGGCTTCAATTTCAGGTAGCATTAAAATCGATATCATGGCGCGATAGCGAGCACCATTCAAAGTTACGTTCCGGTCATCATCATTTTTGAAAAAAAATATGCACCGATTTTTCAAAAAAATAAAATGCCATAAAATGTCCTTTCAAATTACCAATAAAGATTCCACACTTGATTTGAATTTTTATATTTTATGTTCTGATAAAATACCTCTAGATGGATCCCCCTATACATACAGCCCACTTTATTAAGATCAAATTTGTTATAGTATATGACGATTGACAAACAAACAGCCAATCTAGAACAGTTGCATATCGGTTGGTATTGAAAATAAACCGAACCGGGGGAAAAGGTAAAATCTGGCTATTTTTGTTTGTTTGAATATTTCACTAAACTAATATTAAACTTAAGTTGAAAGTGCAGCCGTAGACGTATTAAAGGCCCCAAAATGGGCTTGATAATTGAGCCCAAAAAACGTTCTTTTGATGGTCGGGGACATTTGGGCATCAAGAAACAACAAACTCCTCACGCAAGTCTAAATATGTATCTTTATTTATGATTTATGCTTACTTGTAACTCGGATCGGCCCTTTAAGCCAATAAATCGGCCTCCGTGAACTGTAGCCTTATGTCTATTAAAACACAATAAAATTTCGTCATAAATGCTAAGATCATATAATTTTGCGATTCGACTAAATTTAATCCTTGGCCCATGGGATTATGGTTCCTTGGGTGACGGAAAATAGGTCGTTCCAACATGTACTTGTAGGTTCTCAAAAACAATGTAAATTTTTTCAAATATCTGAATACGAACAAAAAATGTTCGGGGTATTTGGGTATCCAGAAACAGTTAGATGTTCTCACGAATACAAATATTTACTTTTATTTAATATTTGGGCCAATTTTGCACTCCTTGGGACCCAAAAATTGAATCCAAGATTCGACTTGACATATATGAGGCATTGACCCATAGGTCAAATGTTCCAAGAGCAAGAACACATGGTTACTAAGGAACAGTGGAGTAACCACAGGCCCCTTCCCCCATTCAACAATAGGCATATGGGTTCTCCAAAACAATGAAATTTTGTTTACGAATCTGAAAACAACAATGGAGCTAACATAAGCATGTGTCCTCCAATACTGTCAATGCCATACCATAGCGCAATCCATGATGGAGAGTATAAAAGCTTCGGCCCACCGAAAATAAGAATTGTCCTGTTTTTTGAAAAATATTTTTGAAAAATAAAATTTACCTATAATTTAAAATATAAATGAAATATTATATTTTAAATTTTAGGCTACCTTGAAGAAACTGCGTTTTTAACTTCTGCACTTTATTGATACTCTTTTAATTTTTAAAAACGAAGTCCATTTTTCCCACTCCTGTGGCATATTTTCAAAAAAATATTAAAGTACTGAATTTGCCTTCAAATTCTTTTCATCTGTTTCACATTAAATTAGGAGTCTCATCGTTTCATCTACTGTTTGTTTTACTTTCTCTGTTTTTCTCGTAATACAACTTATTAAAGAAATTGTGAAGAGCAAACAAAGCCGCAAGAAAAGGGTTTACAATAAATTAATTCGCGGGTTCTTCTCTACTTTATTTTTGTTTAAGGACAATATTTGCGGGATGAACCTTTGAAAAAAAATGAAAGACAGAAATTAATTACATTTGCAGTTTCTATTTTAAGGGTTTCGGTATGAGGCCAGCCACCACGACGATGAGAACTAATGAGACAGAGTTACTTTTAATTGTTTGTGGGTCAATGATTTGTCATTTGATATTCTTCCCGTGGCACTGACCGCCGGGCACTTTAGATTTTGTAAAAAGGTCAAAATCAAAGTTCGCCATCTAAAGTTAAAAATTGTGTGCAGAGATACTAATTAGGCCAATACAATGCGAGGTCAGTTCTAAAAGTAATCGATATCCCAGAGATTGCTCTGCGGAGAAACAAAATAGAAGGCGAGTTTTGGTATGCTTATTAAACGGGTAAAATGAGAAATTTGTATACAAGGACTGACTGTCTTTTTGCATCATAAACTGTTTGAATTTAACGTTTGTAATTTGTGGAAAAATATTCAAGAAATGCTATAAGCAAGCAATAGCCGAGCTCGCTTAAATTCGCTAAAGGTTATTCTTGAATAACTTTCTTGCCAAAAATTTTAATTATTTAAAACAAACTGGTTTAAACGCAAGTGGTCTATAGTTTTCTTTGAACGAAATCATTTTTATATTCTTTACAATGGTGTGAAATCGTTGCGTTAGCGATCTCCAAAGCGAGTTACCAATAAAAGCAATAAAACAACTAAATCCCTTGTAGATAGGTCCTGTTAGCTTCAGTAGCATTTGATTGACAAGCACGTCATTCCATGTTGAGTATTTCTAAGATACTTAATTTTATTTATACAAAAAAAGATTATATCAAATTTTGAAAATATTTTAAATTATCTAGTATAACCTCCAGCCGAGATTATAAATCAAAGCGGAGGCCAAATATACAAAACATAATATACAATACAATTTTCAATACTGGTTCATCCTAAGTACACGAAAAGTGTCACATTTCTACCACTGGCCATTATCACCATGTGGAAAAGTACGATCATGAGCGAGCGTACAATAATTATCTAATGCATACAGTTAACAATTTTATGGACTGCACTTGAGAATGCAACATTACCCAACACATAATTTAAAACATGTTCAACTTTGAACAGCATTTGTCTACATCAGGCAATTTTTATAAAAGCCAAACAACACTTTTATTTTATGAATAATTATTTAATAGTTTTTTCTTGTTGTTTATATTTATTCGGTCTATTATAATTATTATGACTTGAACAGTAAAAAGGATTGGTACCCCCTAATATGCAACGCATGTATGAGTATGAGGATTGCTATATATTTTTCTGGTCCAGGTAATACTAAGTGTTGCCTGGCGCCAGCTGACATTTCCATTGGAAAGTTTGACAGTTTTTAGCATAAACGTACTCAGAACGTTTTGACGTACGACCATCATTTGTGTTGTTAACGGTGACTTGGAAAAATCAGTTTGGCAAAAAATGGAATTAACTCGTGAACATTTTTGTGCGATCATTTTTCACAACTTTCGACGTCGATTACCACGACAAGAGTGCATGATAAACTTTATTCTTTGTATGGAGATGAAGCACCATCCTATAGCACTGTGAAAAACTGGTTTAATTAATTCAGTCGTGGCCGACGCTCGCTCAAAGACGAAGGTCGTCCAAAAACGGCCGTTGTGCCAAGAAACATTGATGCCGTGCATAAACAGATAATGCAATATCGTCATCCTTGGGAATTTGTTCCACTAGCATACATTCGATATTGCGTGAACACCTGGCCGCAAAAAAGGTTTGTTCTCATTGGATCCCGCACAATTTGACAATCGCTCAAAAAAAGGATCGTGTCGATTGGTGCAAAGAAATTTTGAAAAAATACGATCGCGGTGCTTCAAAAGACGTTTATAAGATCGTCACAGGTGACGAATCAGGGATCTATGCGTATGAGCCCGAAACAAAACAGCAATCGACTGTGTGGTTCTTCGAAGACAAGCTAAATCCAACGAAAGTTGTTCGTGGAAGAAGCACTTCGAAGCAAATGGTCGCCTGTTTCTTCGGCAAAACTGGTCATGTGGTGACTGTTTGAGCAACGTAGGAGGTCAAATCTGAGTGGTACACCACAATTTGTTTGCCTGAATTCTTTAGAGAAATTCAAAAACGAACAAGAGAAGACGAACCATTGTGCACCATGACAATACGAGCTCTAATAATAAGTCATTTGATCCGTGCTAATCGTTGCCAAAGACTGCTGAAGAAAAACCTTGGCGGGGTTAGAAACAGCTTTACAGTCTGCCTGGCAACTAGAAGCAATACATTTCAACAATTTTTTACGTTGATTCTAAAAAAGAAACAACAAAAAGGTCTCGAACTAAAATCAAGTTATAATAATTATTTTTTTTTGACAGGCACTGGGTATAATAAATTAGATTGACTCTTTGTTACGAAAAAGGTTACAACAAAGAACTCTTTGGACCGAAAAGTACCGACTTTATATATCCTTAACTATTTATTTGGCTATTATGAGAAAAGATAAGGAGATAGACCCGAATTGGTTCAAAATTACTATCTGATTCCATTGAGTGATGTCAGTCTCGCCATTGCCAAATTTCAATAGAATCCGCAGCTCTCGAATCCACATATCATATACGGCTTATAGAGAATGTTATAAGTCACAAATAACCTACTCTGAGTAAATTATCAGTCCATATATTTGAATAGATCCGCACAAAGGTACCAGCCAACTTGAGGTCCTGACGATAAAAACCTTAAATTCAAAGCCACGATCATTGTTAGTTTTAGTGACAATCAGATGTGACTGCAATTTTGGAAGGCACTTCTTCCTTAGCAACGAATGTGTTGTAAGTGACTTTTGACTTAAGAGCAGGCAGTTTTATATTTAATGAGAATTGCAGGCAGCCCAATAATAATACGGAACACAATAAAAATCCCTCGCACTGCATACTAATATATTCCAAAACACACGCACGATGCAGTGCATTGTCGTTGTTCATTGAAAAACTACAACAGCATAAGGCAAGCGGTATCCAGTCTGCCAACCAAAATCAATAAAAAATCGCCTTTAAAAAACGTCAAAATCGACATTTTTTAAAATAAAAATTGGTACACACATGTTATGGAATTTTCACATTAAAAAATTGCATTACATGTGTCTGACATCAATTAGAAAAACAAAACAAAAAGAACAAAATCCGACCACTGGTTTAGAACTTAGCAATTTTACTCTAGTATCTTCCGACCACGAATCGAAAATTGAAAGTTTAAGAAAATTTTACTCATGCTTACAAAGCAATAGTGTGGCAATTAATAGATTAATTGTATAACCTGTATTATTTTATTACACTTTATAGATTTTTTTGTCTGCTTTCGAAGAATTCGGCAAAGTTCATTTCTCTTTGGTGTAAACACAGAAAAACAATGTTGCCATTTTACTTACAATTTTGTTCAATGTTGCCAGATTATCATATTGCAAACTTTTTAGGTAACTAAGTTAGTTACCTGAAAAGAACACGGTTTTTATAAATTATTGCAAATAAACCTAAATCACTTACATTTTCTTACTATACGAGGGTTGCTATTTATATTTCGGGTCCGGCAATAAAAACAATAATTTATCATTGTAAACGGTTGTATTGTTTTTCAAAATATTCTCTTTTAAAATCAATACACTTTTGCATGCACACAAACCAATTTTCGAAGCACTTTTTGCACTCCGATGAAAAACCTCCGAAACATGATTTTTGAATGCTTCAGCAGCTACTACGGGCGATGAAAAACGTTGATCACGCATTTTTTTCTTGATGCTAGGGGATAAGAAGAAGTCATCGGGTGCCAAATAAGGGCTTTACGGTGGATGGCCCATCAATTCGACATCTTGAGTGATCAAATAGCTCATCGTTTCAGCTGATGTGTTAGAGCTCGCATTGTCGTGATGCAAAATGATCTGTCTCCTCTTATTATTTATCCTCATTTCTTCGAGCACTGTTGGCAAAAAGATGGTTGTGTACCATTCTAAATTGACCGTCCTACGTTCCACTAAAGGCACTGTGGCAACATGGCCGGTTATACCAAAAAAAATAAAACGCAATCATCTGCTTCGATGTACTTCTTCCACGAACATCTTTTCTTGGATTTAACTCGTCTTGAAAGACCCATACGGTCGATTGCTGTTTTGTTTCGGGTTCATATGCATAGATCCACGATTCGTCACCTGTGACAATGTTATACAGTGCCTTTGACCTGCAGTTATACTCTGTCAACATCTCTGTGCACCAATTTGTTTTTGTGGGATCCAACGAGAACAAATTTTTTTCCACGGCCAAATGAACATGCAAAAACTTATTGATGCTTGTCATACTAATGCCCAAGGATGCCTCAATCTCACGGTGTGTCACATGTCGGTCTTGATTAATCAGTTCACGATGGTTTCTGACAAAATGACCGAAGTTGGACGTCCTTCACGAAATTCATCCTGGAGCGAACGGCGTCCGAGACTGACTCTTGGTACCAGCGATTAACAGTGGTTTTTGATGGTGCTTCATCGCCAAAAATTCAAACAACTTGATTTAAACACTCTTGTCTCGATAACCCACGCCAAAAATCGTAGAAAATCTTCGCACGAAAATGTTCACGGGATAGTTAAATTTTTTGACTGAGATGAATTTTTCAACTCACTGTAAACAAAACAATTCGCCCTCAAATGACAAAAAGCTCGGAGTGAAGTTGTGCTAAAAAATTTCAAAGTTTCCAACGGAAGTCTTAGTTTGCATCTGGGAAAGCTAGTATTGTCAGGACCCGATGTATAAATAACAACCCTTCGTAAACTTATCGAATCCTAAGGTTTGTCATGGTAAACATTTGCAAATGTATATATATGACAGCGCATTGAAAAAAGGGACCTAAGGGTAAAAAAATCAATTTTCATTTTTTTCTTTTTTTGATGTGGACAACATCTGAGCATCAAATGAGACCGATCCCATGCCCCAAAAGTTTTCCCTCCCAGAGATATGCGCGTTTTATGAAAGTGAAGTCGACGATTCTAAGCGCAAATAGAAAGGGCCCTTATCTTTAAAATGGCTCTCCTGAACAAAACTGGTTTTAGGTCCCTTTATATTTTGCTCGTCACATATGGTATCCTCTTTATTTCTAAAAATTTATAAGTTTCTAAAAATCATTATTTTGGCAATTGGCATTTGGTCAAATTTTAGTTTCAAAATCGTCAAAATGACGAAAAATCGAAAAATTGGCAGCCCTGGCGTCGTCAGCCATATTTTTTTTTTTATCAATTTTGTTGTTGTTTCCATTCATTAAATATAGTTGCAATCTTTGATAAATAGTTTTGATTATTTCCAAAATTTTTAATTGAGTGTCAAAAAAATTCACATGCCAATTTTTTGGTTAAAATTTTAGGGTTGTCGTTTTTTCCGTGAAAGATGATAAGGTTCATGAAAATTAACTTTGGCCTCCAATCACTGTCATTGTCTTGCCCATAACTTCAATAATTATGGCGGCACCAAAAGTCTTATTACTGTTTTGGGTTTGCTCTATTAAAGGACAAATTTGTTAAAAAAATAAAATCAAATCAGCGACTACAAACATTTAGTAGAATTGTCGTAAGTAAGAAATAGAAGAGTTTTTTTTTAAAAAAAATCTTTCGAAGTCCCCCATTGTTTTATACTCGTATACGATCACTAGAGTAAACGTGCGAACCATGTACATATATTAAGTGTGGAGAGAACTAATATTGTGAAAAATCCAAACTAACAACCAAATTTACTAATTAAAACGTATTTATAGTAAAATCATTGATTATTTTATTTCAGAATCCTAGATAGTAAATGTGGGTTTCAATAAGTTGAAAATATCAATATTACGTGTATTAGTCTGTTTGTTTTATATGAAAATGTAAATGTTTAATATTGATTATTGTCAATATTCCAAATCAATGCTTGATACAGCGGCAAAAATCAAATAAATCTGTATACTCTAGCCTAGGTCTACGTTTTAGGCCACTGTCTGTGAGATAACCCGTTTAAGCGTGATCGATGCGACATCATCTTTAGATTAGATTTAATACGTTTTAAGGTTGAAAATATTCTTATTGCATGTGTAATCTCACATAAATAACTAAAATTCAATCAGTTTGTCGTAGCTTCTCAGATAGCCAGTATGCGTTTTATAAAGTTTTCCAAAATCTTAATAATTTTGTTAACATTGGCCGTGGATATTTTTGGACGGCAGATTGTTAAGCTGAAGGACGACACCAAGGGATCGGTAAGTTAGAAAGTGATGCGATGAAGATAATGACACGAGTATATTGATGCTTATAGCGAATAAAAAAAATCGTAAAGCGAATAAAAAGTGCAATGCCTGAAAGAGCATTTTGACCTTATCTATGTTAAAACCATGGCGATTTTATGGTTTAAACCAAAATGTGGCATTTGACGTAAAACTTATCTAGTGCCTCTAATAAAAATGTATTATTTAGCAGTTCTTTTGCTATTTGGATGATTTACCTAAAACTTATTGTAATATCTTGCGAAAATAGTATTAGCAGACCCCTTCTGACCATTTCCAAGGCCTCTACGTTCCAAATAACCGGTCCCTTCGACCATGGATTCATAGGTACATTAAAACATCACAAATGTAAATATGACATTCATTTTAAAATTCAAATGAAGAGCCGATTTATTTAAACGTCATAAAATATGTACTTTGTTCTGCAATGACCAAAGACGATAAATTGAAGAAGATGGACGATATGTTTTTTTTTTTGGAAAATTGAAGAAAATAGCACTAAGTAACGTACAAATTCTCGGTTTATTTATCTACTTTTCTTTGATCACAACCACAAGAATTTAAAATAGCAAAATTACAACACTAAATTCGCCCACTTTAAATACAAAAAAATGTCCCTCCCAAAATGATTGTTCTGTTTCTAAAATTCTCGTACTCGTAAAAGCACATTTTGTCCATCTTCGTCTTTGTAATGAGTGCTAAAAAACATCGACAGTTTTTCATGCATTTAATAATAAGTCTAGATGTAATTTTTGG
Organism: Hydrotaea diabolus; assembly: GCA_963513945.1. Taxonomy (NCBI): domain Eukaryota; kingdom Metazoa; phylum Arthropoda; class Insecta; order Diptera; family Muscidae; genus Hydrotaea; species Hydrotaea diabolus. The sequence continues at coordinate 226,018,028 of OY740716.1, read as the reverse complement.
GTTTTTGTTACATTGGTGTCCGCCCTTTTCGTCCTACAAACCGAAAGTCGGGACTTTTTAATATTAAAGTAATGGATACTGAATTCGGACTTGTCTACATGTCAGTTCTTAATCCAAAGATCCCAAAAATGACGACATTTCCTCAAGAATTATGCATTTAAATTTTTAAAACCCGGTTTTAATTAAAGCAAGGTTCCCACGGGGAACAAAAAGCCATGCTCCATTTATATACAGAAAAAAATATCGGTTCAATGAAAAAATTGAAAACAAAAATTAATAAGGAATCCCGTGATACAAAATTTTACAATTAACTAAAATATTTGTACGCCGTTTATAGAAAATATTTCCAATTTCAAGCGATAACCAAATTCACATATCTACAAAAAGCTTGTATGCCGTTTATCGAAAATATTTTCGTTATGAGGTGATGAAAAAAATTCACATATTAAAAAAAAAGTTTTGAGCGATGAAAAATTAACATATTTAAAAAAAACTTTGTAAAACTTTTTAAACCAGTAGGCGGGAAAACTTTTATACCCTCTTTTTCTATGTCGAACAAAAACATGAGCGAACGAAAGTTAGTCACTCCAATTTGACTCAAATTGCGTTTCTCTATAACGAACCCTTTCGTTCGTCTACTCTTACGTGCGTCAATTATAGTAAGTTACGTAATTAAGTTGCCATATCCACATTTTTCATATTTATTACATTTTTTCTAAAAAATCCTACTAAATTGTATAGCCGTAAATACAACCATGAAACACAGAGCAGAATAAAAAAGACAAACAGATAAACAAAACAAACAAAACAAGCAAGCAAATTTTTCTAAACAAAACATAAAATTATTGTAAAAAAAAAATTCAAAATATAAAAAAATACTGTGAAATCCGCCAGTGTACTTGTGGGAGGTCCTAGGGAGTTCACCAGAGCAGAGCTTCCATTCTTATTTTGATGTTTTGCTTTCTCACTAATGTGCATAGTATATATTTTTGTCAGACGAAAGAAAAATAGCAAGTAAATGATTTTGACATTTGCTTCGCAGTGTTGACAACTCGTTCGAGATACCGAAAGGATGTTTTGTGAGAAAACGGTATAGAATGTGATGAGAGACACCCAAATCATTTTTCTTTCGTGTACGAAGCGAACGAATGCGTTTTTCGACATATGTAGAGAAACAGGCCATAAGTTTCAAACAGGGGTGACTGCAGTTTCGGTGATGGCCTCTTCACAATCATAAGCGAAGAACTAACAAATGTCCTGTAATAACGTTTAGCAGCTATACACCTAAGGGCAGGCAGTGTTGTATTTAACGAGAACTGCTGACGGTAGGGTTACACATTAAAAATCCCTTGCACTATATAAAGGTACATACCAGAGAATGACAACATGTACTCACCAAAAAAGAGTACTTGAGTACTTATTCATAATTTCCATACTTGTGCGCACCAGTATTTACGCCAGCCTGACTGCACACTTTACTTAAATAACGTTGCGACAAGTATGTACACTAGGGATACAACTTTTTAACAATTTTTTAAAATATCAAAATTGGCATAGCACAGTCCAATAGAGCATAAAAAACTATAAGGGAACGTATATTTATTTTTTCGCTAAGGTCAAAAAAGTTCACGCACCAACCGCGATGAAGTTTTGAAAAATTTTAATTTTCTTTTTGGTTAAGAAAACTTAATAATATGTTTATTTAAAATAAAAAAAACTTAAGTATGAAATTGCATTAATATTTACAGATGGTAAGAGATTTTTCCAGCAAACCAAAACGCATCTTTAACCTTTTTTAACGAAAAAAAATAAAAATGTGTAACGAATAATCTCTCATAATGCTAATAGTTAATTCGTTTACTAACACTTGCAACATTTATCGCAGGTGGCAGCCTGTTGATAATTGACCAATGAGCCTAGGAGATCCAAATCCCCACTTAACGAAGTTTTGTTATTAATTCGTTAAGTTGCTATTGGCCAATAAGAATTGAGCTTTTAAATTCTATGCAAGCTAGCTTTAACTTACAGCTGTTTAGAAAAACCAATTGGTGCGTGAACTTTTTCCAGAAAAATTACAAAAGATTATGATTTTCGTGGTTACTAGGACATGGTTGACCTCATGGTACTATGCCAAAAAATTGGTTGTATCCCTAATGTACACACTCTAACCTCATACCGCACATATGTATAAATGTTATGATACTCGTTAAGTCTAGTCATAACACGCTCGTACCATACGTGGTTGCACTCTAACATTTAACAAGTATACTTCTTATGGTTCGTTATTAAGTGGTTGTCGTTCTATCGAACAAGCAACAGTTCCAATTTTTTTTTATTTTGCGAACGCGGTTCATATTTTAACTTAATTTTAAAATAAATTGTTGTTTGAAAAAAAATAACATTGATATTTTTTAATAAAACACTTGATATTATCAAGTAAAATCAAATAATTCAACGATTTTAAACTTTGTTTGGATTAATTCATTTCTACTTATTAACAAGTGGACAATTCGTCAGTGTAAACGGCGTTAAGTTCGGCCTGTCCAAAGCTTTGATACCCTCCACCTTATAGTGTGGTCCAAAAGACAATCATGGATCTGTCGCTGCTTGCAAATAATATAAAAATAAAGATCTACATTTATTTATAATCATAATACCAAATATCAACCTCTAAGGTCCAAAAATGGCCGAGATATGGCAGTTTTCCTACTGAGTTTTTTCGTTTCAGATCCATGTCCTACGTACCAAATATCAACACTTTACATCAAAAACTGGCCGAAATACAACAAATTGAACGTAAAAATGCTCCAAAAAAGCGTATTTTCCCGCAGGCTGTCTGAGTCCTTATATGGGGAAATTTTCCACTTTGGCCCGATGTGACCGACTAGCAATACCAAGCAGCTTAACAAAATAAGAAAGAAATCTGGAAAGTTTCAGCCGTAGAATGTTTTCAACAGACAGACGGACATTGCTATATCGACTTAGAATTTTATGACGACCAATAATATATACATATATGTACTTTGTACGGCCTCCGATGAATATTTTTATGTGTTGCAAACGTTACTCGTATGACGAAGTGAATATACCCTTGACCCTAGTGGTGCTTTATTGTGCTTTACCTTTTGTCCATTTTATAAAATACAACAATATTTTTCAATTAATATAGGTACAAAGATTTTATTTCAAATACTCGTAACTCATCAAAAAAAAATCAAGTTGTGACTTCATCTCCTTCAGAAACCAACAAATACAGTACATAAGTATACACCCCATCCCTGCCAACATTTTCTATCGCGGAAGTGACTAAGAAGTGGCGTTAGAAAGTTAAAATTCATCGTCTGCGATACCATTTTCTTATCGCGGAAGTGTCTTCCGTATAAAGAAGTTGTACCCCCCGGAAGTAACTTCCAGAAGCCACTTCTGCGTAACTATAAAGAGTCACTTCTTAGTGCCTCCTTTGGAGTGACTTCTGAGTGCCTTCGTGGAAGTCACTTCTTAGTGTCTTCTAGGAAGTTACTTCTGAGTGCCTTTTAGAAGTCACTTCTTAGTAACTTCTAGTAAGTTACTTCTGAGTGCCTTTCAGAAGTCACTTCATAGTGTCTTTTAGTCACTTTTAAGTAGCCTTATGAAACAAAACTTTTTTCCTCAAATCGACTGTTTCTATCAACATAATCTTCAGAGTCACTTGAATTATCACTTGACGAAACATCATAACATGAAAACATTTGAACGGAAACACTGGGTTCGCAACTTTCTTCAATATGACCTGCATCAATTATTTGTTTTTATTACATTTTTACCACTGGTTGTACTCCCATATATATTTGTTATTATTTTATTTGCCTCTCTTTTGCTTTTTATTTTTTTTTTTTTTGCCTTTACAGAAAATTCACTCATATTGTGCGATAAAAAATATGTAAAAACTACAACAATAACAATTACAAAACCACACTTTATCACTGACCGATCACAGCAAAAGACAAAATACCAAAAATCTCGATGATGTCTAAAAACTTTTTTTATGATCGTTCTCATTTCTTCTAATTGTTTTCGCGGTCTCTGCGACTGCAGAAGTGAATATTTTTGTTTTTGTTTAATATGTCCATAACGGCACATGTGATTTTCGGCTGGTGTTGTAAACAACAAACAATCTTCCAATTATATGTAAATTGTTATTGTAAAATTCAAACTATCTTCCAACTATCGTCTGGAAGTGACTAAAGCGAAACGCATTAGACGATGGACGATGAAAGAAACTTCCAAATGTTGGGAGGGATACTGAATGAACGCATACATGAAAAAATATTTGAGTACTCTAGTATGCACCTCATACTCTGGTCTTTTCTCCTATAATTCATGTCATGAAAACACAATTTAACAATTTGGTGCACACCCAATGTATTGTCCATTTTCACTTGTATTCATACATGCATGAGTGTGAGATGCCCTGTCGACTATTAGTACTTCACATATTTAGGTTGTACCCCGTCTGGATATGTTATGCTTTAAACACATAGACGACAGCAAGCAGCACGACGACTGACTTCAAATGTCGTTGGCGACATTTGTCGTTGTGCTGCCACCTTTTAAAATATTTTGAGAACGGCAGCAGCAGCGTAAACAGCTGATATTGTTGAGCAATGTATTTTTCAGTGATGCCAATATGACGTTTATGAGGCACACAAACAAACGATTTATGTTCTACATAATCATTTATTGTAATCGTGTGCACCCTTCATAGGAAATAGACCGTACATCAGATTGACAGTTTCGTTGCAAAATACATAGTCTGGTTTTACACGGACAATTATAATTGTCGCCATTGTTCCCCGTTCCATACTTCTTACCTCTCTCTCCAACCAACTCAACAATCGTGACAATTATAATTGTCCGTGTAAAACCAGACATAGCTCACTCACTACGCAGCAATCGGATGTTTCGTGTATTTTCCCCAGTAGTGAAGCCGAAGTATCAGATAAGAAGCACATTGAAAAAAAGATTCCGGAACAGAGTATTTTATATATTATTTATATACAATATGTTTTATTTTCATTATAGTTTGTTTATTAATGAGTGGATTGAATAGATTGCAAAGAGGCAGGAAATATTTAAAAGGCGAAGCCATATTTTGGCATACCCCCGGACGAAGACCGGCTTCACAAGAAATCTTTATATAGCGAAATTATATTTTAGCATACCAAGAAGATATATAAAAACACCTTGACACCTTGAACATTTAATAAATCCCAAAATGTTTGACGCAAATTTTCAGTTTTTAGTTAAACGCCTTTAATCTCTAAATTATTACAACTACTTTAGTGCATTACCAACACTGTATCTGATATTGTCGCCTTTCAAAATAGAAATTAGTTTATATTGGCGACAACAGCAACGGCTGCTGTGCCGTCGTGCTGCTGTGACGCCGTCAAAGTAATCATTTTCATATAAACGTGTGTGTTTTAATTTTGACAGGTTGTCGCTCGCTGCTTGCTGTCGTCTATGTGTTTAATGCATTATGTGTGGTGTTTGGTTGGAACATTTACTCTTCACACTTATACATGTCTCACCAGTTGTACTTCGGGAGTACTCTAAATGGGCATTTCGTCATTCACTGGTACATACTAAAACACATACACCCACACACACACGATACAGTGCATGAATTTTATGCATTTTGTTGTTGTTTTCATTCAATAAACTTAATTGTTATATCTGATAAATAGTTTAGTTTATTTACGAATTATTTGAGTGGTACACAAATTATACTGATTTTTTGTTGATATTTAAGGGTTGTCTTATTTCTGTGTATAAATTCAAATATGACCTTTTTTAATATTTCACTACGCTTAGTTCCCCTCAATAACTAACGCCATATTTAACTAAAACATGGTGTCCGCCGAAAAGGTATACTACTTTGTTTTGCCGCCATTTTGGTAAACATTAGTTGTGGTAGTTCATATTTGGCAGCCGTGAAGTGGAAAAATTTTCGATAAATCGATAAATATTTTGTCAAAATCAATTATCGATTACTGTGACGATGAGAAAGTTAAGTGAATTTTTGGGAGAAACAACGTGCCAACAAAACGCACTATTTATCGTTTAGTGAATGATTTCGAAGAAAGAGGGGTGTGTAGCTGATAGGCCCAAGCATGGACCACAACGTACCGCAACACATAACTGCTGGTCAAGACAATCCATCAACCTGAATTCGACACCGTGCTGAATGTAATGAAAAATGGAATGGCAATGGAAAACGCTTAAATTATTCATCAGTCACCTTTGCATTCAATAAAAGTGACAGTCAGAAGAAATCATTGGACCTTACTTCAAGAAAATAAAAACGGCGTAACGGTAACTGTCAATGGGGAGCGACATTGTGCTATGACTAAAAACTTTTTATCGCCAGAACTACATGCTCTGGGCTTGATTAACATGTGGTATCAAGAAGACGGTGCCACATCGCATACATCCAGGATTACAATGGGATTACTGCGAGACCTCTTTCCACAAGTTATTTCAAGAATTGGTGATGTTGATTGGCTTCCTCGGTCGATTTGACTTCTCTGGACTTCTTTTTGTGGGGATATTTGAAAAGCAAGGTTTATGCAAACAAACCAGAAATGCTTGAGCTTGAATGCGTGCTGAAATTAATAAAATACCGCGTGAAATGTGTGAGATTGTAATGAAAAATGTGCTCAAAAGGGCTCACATTTGTAAGGCTAACAGAGGCGGACATTTATATGATATTATATTGCAAACATAATTGCCGACGTTAAATAAAACATTTATCAATATAAGATGCATTCTCTTTCATTTAATCAAAAGTTATAAACAAACAAAGTAGTATACCTACACGACGGACACTCTGTAGTATACCTTCCCGGCGGACACCCTGTATAAGGGTTTAGATATATCCCTTTCGAAGATAATTGCTTCGAAATAATTTTTCTTTCAATAATATTATTTACTATACATTCCTTATTTTATTTTAGGAATTACCTCCCAAGGGTCATGTACCTCAAATGTCGATAATGGTCACTCCTCGAAGATATTCACCATGTGGTTACCGACACAATGGAAAACTTAAGGGATGTAAAAACTATTTTAATTCGTTTTAGTTTTTAAATATCCTTTTCTACTAAGTAAATCATAAATATGTTATAAGTAAAAAATAAATTTAAGGTATAAACTATAAATTGTACAGAAAATAACGCCAAGTTTCGCATTGGGTAATGCGTGTTGCAGGGGTCAATATAACTTCAAGTTTGCATGGACGGTCTTGGCCAACTGATTTTTTGTTACACACTGATAGAGCTGTGGAGTCAATATGTTTTAGTCATAGTTTTGAAAATTTGTCTGGAGTCGGAAAAATGAGATCGACTCTGACTCCGGACAATATTTAACATCAATACTTAAGCGTAGTAAAGAGACAAAGAAATTAATTCTTTAACTACCTAAAAACAAAACATAGAGTAGTATGGCAACATTGTTTATCTTTCTATAGCCAAAAAAGAATGTAAAAGCATGTGCGTTCATCGGCGAATTTGTTAAATAAAAGACAATAAAATACTATAAAAAAATGTGTCTCGGTAGGTGTTTACATCTTCATTTTAAAATAAAAAAACATATATTTTCTGAGATAGTTGTGAGTTATATAGGATTGTACGGAATACATGTTCTGATTGAGTATAGAATAAAATATTCGTCAAATGGCCTCACGTCTCTGATGGCAGGACATTACTCTTTTAATAAAATTTACCATGACTTCACAGAGATGCGACTGCATCTCACCCACGACGCGTCAGATTTGAGCTTTCTGAGCTATTGATTTTTTTGGGTTCTGTTTGGTATAAAGAATTGAGTGCAGACTTTTTTTGGGATTCGGTCGGACCATATAGGCCCCAGGAGCTCAAAAATCGACCTTCTGTTGATATAGACATATGAATATTGAAAAACAATCGGATTTCATTACGAATTTGAGGCCTTGGCACTCAAGAAAGAAATGCGTGGTCAACGATTTTCGTCGCCAGAAGATGCTGTTGAAGCGTTCAAAAACCATGTTTTGGAGGTGTCTCAATCGAAGTGGAAAAAGTGCTTCGACAATTGGTTTGAGCGCATGCAAAAGTATGTAAATCATGCTGGAGAATACTTTGAAAAACAATAAAACCATTTTTGATGAGAAATATTCGCATTTTCATTATTAGGCCAGAAATATATATTGCAGCCCGTAGATCCTTCTATCATAATAAAAAAAGTTTTCTGAAATCTTTTTATTTTATTTACAATTAAAATTGTGCTTTCAAGTTAATTTAAAAACTTATCTGCCCCGGGCCCTAAAACCGTCCCGCAATGTTCGGAGATATATGGATACCTAGAAACAGAGAATTTTTCCCACAAATCCGAATATTTAACTATATTTAAGAATTGTGAAAATTTTTACTTGCGCCTGTAGTGGCACAAAAATGGGCCGCCTGTAACTATTGGCATACAGGTACTAATAAAGAGTTTCGTCACGAAACCGAAAATGACTTTAAATTTACGAATCCACTACATTTGAGGCCCATTAGTCAAAGATCCTTAGAGCGCCAAAAATCAGAAAGAGTAGGAATTTCTGCACTAAACTGAATATCCTTCAACTTTTAAAATTTGGCTAAATTTAAAGACCGAATTTACTGGCTCCCTAGCCCCCCTTAAAAAGTTTCCATATGGTTTCTCCAGAACAATGCAATTCATGAATCTAAACAAGTCGTAGGTCTGTCAAACAATCATATCCCATAATAGTTTCAAGGTCATTATATGGTGGAGAGTATAAAAGCTTCGGTCCGGCCAAACTTACAAATTGTCCACTTGTTTTTTAAAATTTATTTATTGCATATTTACTTATTTAATATTAGTTATCCCTTACACATGTAAACAATTTTTACCAAAAGGACAGACGAGTAAAAACGATCCTAAGTTCGGCCGGCCAAACAGTAAATACCCTTTCGCAGTCCACAACAAACTAAAAAACAAAAATGTCCGTTTTGCGTCCGTCCCTCTTCTTAGGCAAAACTAATGTGTGTGTTGAATTCGTAGCAAAATTTGTTTTAATTTGAGTACCTATATCTCCTTACTGACCATTTTTCGTCCGTTTTAATAATGCGGGACGGTTTTTAGGCCACATGAGCCATAACGCCCAGCTGCTATGATATTTTTTAAGGAGTTTAGTGCGTCTAAACTAAAGTACCCAATTTGACCATAGTTAATTTCCAAAAATTATAATTTGTTAAGCAAATACTCCGAAAAGAGTATTTTTTACCCAGGTACATTTAGTCACTTAAAGGCACCCTTTTTTCCCCTTGTGCCGATTTCAAAAAAAAGATATGCAACAAATAGGCTGTGCGGGTGCATTTATGTCAGCTTTAATCTGTTGAAGTCCGCTTAACTTTTTTTCAATAACTTTTTCTATAAATCAAAATTTTTCAGAACAAAAAGTTTAATTTTTATTTTTTTATAACGATTCAAAATTATCGCCTTAGAGGTGTTCTAGGTAGATTTTTCTTTTGCCAAATAAAGCACGTCTACTATGAGGTGATATTTAAATATTCTCAGATTTTCTTGACAGACTAAGATACGAGTAGCACGTAACGCAATCCGTAATAGAAGGTTCACTGAGCTGAAAATACAATGATTTTTTAACCATGTGTCTGGTACAATTTTTTATGGTAAATGTTTGATAACGAACACAAAATAACGTTGTATAAGGTCAAAAGTTCATACAAAATAGTTGAGGGAAAATTTTATAAGGTTGGTTTTTTGAAGAGAGAGGCAGACAATTTAAAGATCATTCGGCTCTGTTGTATCAAAGTTTTTGAGCTGCTTTGTGTTATACGAAGTTCAGAATTAAGTTACACGAAGTTGCAACGATTCCTACTGTCCTATCCCCCCACTCTTTTTCCTTTCTTCCTCTGTTCTCAACGTTTGTAATTGTGAGAAAGATCATAAGACAATTTATCTCACTCTTTTAAAAAGTTTAAAAAATAAAGATTGCTTTTCGCACAGTTCGAAACCTATACACAAGGGGTAATTCTCATCAATCATAATGGGACTCCCGTATAAGTCATTTGATTTGAAGCCTTGGCGGGTTTAGAAACAGATGTACAGTCTGCCTGGCAACCGTATTCACCAATGTTTTAGTTGATTCTGAAAAAGAATCAAAAAAAAGGTCGAATCAGTATAAAAACTGTTCAAGTCATACTAATGAAAAATGATCGACTAAATGTAAACAAACCAAAAACATGATAAGTAGGTTAAATTAATATTAAAAATTGTAACAGTAACTATATTTCTGGCTGAAAGAGGTAACCAATATTTAGTTAATTTAACAATAAAAATGATTTCTATCACAATCTTCACATTTAATTTTATTAACAATTTCATTGTTAAATTGAACATGAAATGTATCAATAAACTAACTATGAAATTTTAATATTAACAATTTTCATGTTTAAAAACAATGCATTGTTAAAACAACAATAATTATTTTAATAATAACAATTTTAATGTATGCATTGTTTAACAAAATACTCAACAAAGCATTGCTAAAACAACAATACTTATTTTAAAATTAACAATTTCCATGGTTAAAAATTATATAATAGAATAGTTAAATTAACTATTATTATTGTTAAATACCAGTCAACAACAAAATGTTCAAATTATCCTTATATAACGTAGACTCCACATCACGTTTTTTTATGGTTAAGTTAACCTTATATAAGGCTATTTTTTTTCTCAGTATATATAATTTTCAATCCGGCTCATCTTAATTTGCCCAGTTGTTAATTTTTTTAAAATATTTATATTGCATATGACAAAGATAAAAATTATTTCGCTTCTGTCATTATTTATTACATCCCTCGTATATTTTCTTATCAGAGCAATGAAGCAAACACTGTAAGCTGTATGATGAAAAATAAGACCCAAGACAATAATAGTTAATCAGTCTAATAACATCTCTCAAACGAGCGATATGTATTTGAGAACACTCCGATCTGTTGGAATAATAACATTGACCATTATCACCATATTGATCTGGACGAATGTGGAACAAAATGTTGTAGCCCGGGCGTCAGATGAAGAAGTACCACGCATTGGAGAAGTGAGTGCATATTAAAGTTGAATATTTGTAAGCAATCTTCTTTCTCATTTTCGAATTCAAACTTATTTTCCAATGCGCAATTTTTGGCTTTGCCCCTCTTAAATCTTTCTTTACATGATTTGCATCATTCTTTCATTGCATGAATGTTGGAAATCGAATTTGCCAGTCAGACGTTCTGACTTAAAAGTTATTATTATGTGTTCGAAAAGAATTTAAAAAATCAGAATCGGGTCGATTTTTTTTTAAGTATAGAGCAGCCACGAAGTATAGAGCTGGCACGAAATGACAAAATGCAATCGATGATAAAATCGTGGCTTGAGCACAATAAATTTGGCATTCGTATATTTAAAACAATGTTTTTTGTTTTGCTTTTCAAATTTTGGTATCTCAATACTTTTTATTTTAAATTTGATTAAAGAAAGATTTTTTTGTAAGTAATGTTGAATAAAACATACATCGGCGTGACATAAGGCTTCTAGCACCTGTTTTATTCGCTACTCAACTAATGTCTTTTTTGTCTTTTCGCTTAGGTACACACTAGGGACTGTCTTTTAGAATTCCTGGGATTCGGGATTTTTAAAACTGGGACTTTTCTGGATCGCGACAGTTTTCGGAATTCCGGGATATTTCCTTAATTAAAGATTGGCTTAATTTCAGGATTATTTCTTTTCATATAAAGGGCGTTTTCAGACGTGTGATTTCAAGAAGAAATAAAACGCATATAATTTAATGATGTGACCAAAAATTTAGCTTTACTTTATGTAAAGATAAGGGTTTGCTATTATGTTTTAAAATGATTTCGAGAAAGTGACCGCTGCGACTGGCTCAAATAAATGCCAGGCGAGTGGCCCAGTTTTCGACAACGTTTCGGCGCATTTGGCGCCGTTTGTCAGCAATAACGCGTCGAATATTTTCTTTCAAAGCGTCAATGGTGACAGGCTTATCAGCGTAAACAAGCGACTTCACATAACCCCACAAAAAATAGTCCAGCGATGTTAAATCGCACGAACTTGGAGGCCACGCCACAGGCCCAGGACGCGAGTTATGCGCTCATCAAAAGTTCAATTTAAAACAATGATGTCGTTGGCTGTATGGCATGCAGCGCCGTCTTACTGGAACCAAAGGTCGTCTACATCAACATTCTCCAATTCAGGCACGAAATATTCATTAATCATGGCTCTATAGCATTCCCGGTAACGTTATGACCGGCTTCACTTTTTAAGAAATATAACCAATGATTCCCTCTGCCCATAGAGCACACAAAACAGTGACTTTTTGAGGATGTAACGACGTCTCAACAAGGGCTTGTGGATTTTTTTACTCTAAATGCAACAATTTTGGTTATTAACGTACCCCTTTAACCAAAAGCTTCATCGCTGAACAAAATTTTCTTGTAAAAATCACGATCGGTGGCCATCTCGTTTTGGGGCCATTCACCACTATTTGCAAACGCTGTTCCGGAGTAAGTCTATTCCGTATGAAATGGTAAACCAAACTGAGCATCAAGTGACAGCTGTCAAAAAGTCTAAAAAATACCCATTATTATTTCCAAAATATGCCGCTGAAACAATAGTCACATAGGTTCAGAAAACCTACACGTGACTATTGCGAAGCAAATGCATCAACAACGAGTCACTGTCTGAAGTGGATTTTCGGCTGGCGGCATCATTTGGGCCATTTTTCTTCGAAAATTAGTAAAGTTAATTCACAATGAATTTTTGTTTTTAAAAATTCAGGATAATTGGCCGCCTCGTAGCTGTGATTTGAGTCCTTTGGTTTATTTTTATAAAAATTACAGTGTTACCTTAAAAAGTCAGTCAGACCTTTTCTATGACGTCTTGTATTTCATTTTCGCTATTGCGACACGTTTTAATTCATTTGAATCCGCAACTGCTTGGTAGACTTTTTTAAAAAGTCTTAAAATTTATACGGCGTTAATGTTCCATCTACCAATCAGGGGAACCAAACAAAAAAAGTATAATTTCACTACTTTTTTATTTTTTCAGGAGTTTTCGTTAATACACGAAAAAAATACACTTTTTGATTTATCGAGGCTTAACCTTAAATTCCAGCCATATAAATTTACAATATTAAAAATTTCGGGACTCCCCTAGGTTTATTAGGAAAAACCCCGGTATTCGGGATTTACCAATCCTGAATCGTACCGGGATTTCCAGAACGACATCCCTAGAGCACTCGTATTGACATTTAATTTCTGTTTGTTCAGAATGCGTCGCGTTCATTGTGACACATGCGCCTTCTTCTTTAGATTAATGTTCTTAAGAAAAGTCTTATGTGAGTGTATGAGACAGCACGACTGCTGCACCGCTTGCAGCGAAAAAAACTTCGTTCGTGATCTGCTTAATTTCATTTACTGTTTATTTCATTTACAGGCAACGATGACATCGATATTTAACGTTCCTAAAAAGATTTCACCCTGTGGTTATAAACACAATGGAAAGCCGAAAGAGTGTTAGATTTAAGTTTTTATTTCAAGCAAAACACGTATTTTTCGTTGTGAAGCATTTTTTATTAACAATTTCAAATAAATTATAATTGGACTTTCAAATGGATATAGAGCTCATACAACAAAAATATTTTTACCTATAAACAAGTAAGACGAAAGCTAGTACTTTTCCAAGTCACTTTTACATACAAAGCCACAATAACGCTGTGGAACAAATTCAGGTTAGCAAAAGTTATGTCGATTCTGAGAGTGAGGGGTGAAAATATAGGCTAAATTACACTAGTGAAAATTTCGATAATTTGAAGGAAGACGAGGAAGAAGGGGAAGACAAAGATGAAATTCCAGAATATCTGTTGGACGAAATTATCGACCTTTCTGATGATGATGACGATGACCAACAGTGATGTTGATCCACAGCCTCCTGCTAAACGGCAACTGGCCAAATTATAAATTTAATTTATTTATTTTTTTTACTTAAAACTTTTCATAACTAACATTTCAAAATTATATTTTTTTACATAGAACAGGGATTCACCGGCTCAAGACCTCTTGCTTCTATATTGAAATAATGTAAAAGCAACAGACCGAAATGAAACAAACGAGCTAAACAATTATATTTTTTTTTTACATATTTTTATAATTTCTTTTTCAATGTTTTTTCAAAACCAACACTAAACAAAATTGATAAATAAAAAACGAGAAATAAATTAGTATTACGCTGGAAAACGTAAGTTTTGTATAAATATTATGATTGTTTTCTTTTCAAATGAAATTTATTGAAGAAACTGAGAAGCATATTATAGATCAAACAGAAAGCAGAAAATACTTAGTTTGTGGATAATATTTTCAAAAAGCATGAAAAAAAATAATTCTTCCAACATTTTGCTTCATAAGCACCACAAAAATTGTCTAAATCAATTTTTTAAACAATTTTAATTATTGGACAGGTCTTTAACAGATTGAAAAAATATCAATTAGTCGACGAGTTATAGCCAAAAAGCCATATAAACAATATGCTGAAAATCGGCATTTGACTGCAAAGTTCGAAGGTCGATTAAAAAAAATCGAACTAGCATAAACAAACCCCGCGATACGGGTCTTCTAATTTAGCCTATATTTTAACCCCTCACTCTCAGAATCGACCTAACTTTTGCTAACCTAAATTTGTTCCACAGTGTAATACTACTGTCAATACAAATTTTTGGTCTGTGAAGGAAACAAACACGCAAACTTTTAATTTGTCTGTCAGGAAAAGTCGTGAAAAAAGCTTAACCAGATACTGCCTGCCCATAGATCAGCTCGTACGATTTTTATGAAATTTAGAAATTTATGTATAAAAGACCATAGAAGTTGAAAGAAAAAAACCTCAATTTTTACCTAAGATACGACATGGGTATTTAAATACTGGTCAAACACCAATACTTTTAAGTACCATGATTTCTTAGTTAAATTACAACGTATTCTATTTAAATATCTATTTGACTATTAAATTTGAAACAACTTTTTTATATAGCAAAAAATAGACAGACAAAAAAATACCCATTTGCATTTGACCGGATTTGAAAGGTATCGCTGCCTGATTTTTTCATTACACAGTAGACAACTTAAGCTATTCGGTAAGATTAGAAATTTTTGATATGTACCATTTTGCTATGTTTGACAGTACTTTTCCGGAGCAGTTTCCGAAAAAAAAAATAATCGAAAAAACAAAAAATAATCCGGCTAAATGCTTTAATTTAGCCCAAACTTTCCTCTTTCCTATAAAAAAATACCGCAATATCGCTCACCTGGCCCACGTTAAAATTATTTATGTACGAGGGTTGCTATATATATTTCTGGCCTAGGCAACACTAAGTGTTGCCTAGCGCCATCTGACATTTCTATTGGAAAGTTTGACATTTTTTAGCATAAACGTAATCAGAACGTGTTGAGTTACGACCATCATTTGTGTTGTTTACAGTGACTTAAACAAATTAATTTGGCAAAAAAAAATGGAAATAACTCGTGAACATTTTCGTGCGATCAATTTAAACAACTTTCCACGTGGATTATCGCGACAAGAGTGCATCGATGAACTTAAATCTTTGTATGGCGATGAAGCACCATCCTATAGCACTGTGAAAAACTGGTTTAATGAATTCAATCGTGGCCGACGCTCGCTCAAAGATGAAGGTCGTGAAGGTCGTCCAAAAACGGCCGTTGTGCCAGAAAACATTAATGCCGTGCGTGAACTGATAATGCAAGATCGTCATAATACATACCGTGAGATAGAGGCATCCTTGGGCATTTCTTCGACCGGCATACATTCGATATTGCTGAACACCTGGCCGTTAAAAAGGTTTATTCTCGTTTGATCCCGCACAATTTGACAATCGCTCAAAAAAAAGGCTCGTGTAGATTGGTGCAAAGGAATTTTGAAAAAATGCGATCGCGGTGCTTCAAAACACGTTTATAAGATCGTCACAGGTGACGAATCATGGATCTATGCGTATGCGCCCGAAACAAAACAGCAATCGACCGTGTGGGTCTTCGAAGACGAGCCAAATCCAACGAAAGTAGTTCGTGGAAGAAGCATTTCGAAGCAAATGGTCGGCTGTATCTTCGGCAAAATTGGTCATGTGGCGACTGTTCCGCTTGAGAAACGTAGGACGGTCAATTCTGAGAGGTACATCACAATTTGTTTGCCTAAAGTCTTCGGAAAAATTCTAAAAACGAACAAGAGAAGACGATAATTGTGCACCATGCCAATGCGAGATCTCACACATCGACTCAAACCAGCTCATTTTTGACCGGCCAAAACGTCGTTTTGATGAGTCATCCGCCGTACAACCCAGACTTGGCACCCAATGACTTGTTTTTATTCTCGCACATCAAGAAAAAAATGTTGAAGCGTTCAAAAATCATGTTTTGGAGGTGTCTCAATAGAAGTGGAAAAAATGCTTCGACAATTTGTTTGAGCGCATGCAAAAGTGTATAAATCATGCTGAAGAATACTTTGAAAAACAATAAAAACCATTTGTGATAATAAATATTCGCATTTTCAGTGTTAGGCCAGAAATATATATAGCAGCCCTCGTAGCGATTTATAATATATATAAGAATACAAGATTAAAACACATTTTTTTTTATTTTAAAACTAATTAAA
Organism: Hydrotaea diabolus; assembly: GCA_963513945.1. Lineage (NCBI taxonomy): Eukaryota > Metazoa > Arthropoda > Insecta > Diptera > Muscidae > Hydrotaea > Hydrotaea diabolus. The sequence goes on along the minus strand of OY740716.1, from coordinate 226,001,273 downwards.
CTTATTAAGTTTTAAATCATTTTAAGCTTAAACTTCCAGTGGAAAACTGGGCCTTGGTGAACCCAAAGCCTTGAAGTGGGTAATTACAGTTTGTAAACGCTTATTTTAAATATTTTTATTTGTTGTTTGCGAAAACAAAACCATTGTTGTCTTATTTTCCTACATCGATCTTAAGAATAAACAATACAAACACCGACGATCGCGACTCTTATCAGGCGGACAGACAGACCACGGTTCAGTTTGCACTTGGATTTCGAAAACAACGTCGCGGCTTGCCTTTGTGTGTCAGGCCGCAGTAGGTGTAACGACTTCGCACCGTCAAAATCATGGGGCTCAATTTGCGCGATTTGTGATTTGCCTATAGGGGGAAAAAGTAAACAAACAGACAAAACCCATACGGAATTATTTAATGTTTTTTCCACTCAACGCCACTCACCTTGGCCAGCATTCGATTGCGGGATTTGATGAATTCGGTATTCACCGATTTACTTTGTCCGCATATCACATTAAAGCCGAATACAACAATCACAATTAATAAAATGCGCCTGAAATTCATTTTCAATTCGCTTCGCTGTTGTTGTATTAGTTTTGTTTTTATTTAATTTATTTTAGTGCTATTTAATGTAAATTCAGCAAATACGTAAATCAACCATAAAGTTTTACAGACCGACCACAACTGATAAGAAATTTCCATGCTGTCATGTTGCGCAGTATGAGATGCATGGATGGCTGGATGCTGCTGCCGATGGTCGTCTTTGTAATAAAATGTTGATATTTAAATTGTACGAGTAGTTCTTTTATTAAATTGTTTTCCATAACGTACACTTACATACATATATGAAGTGCACATACTTTTGTACTCATGATATTCGAAAAGATGTTTACAAATAAAGCTGCAAGTTTACTTATCAGAATCTTTGAGAAATTATGAATGAACATAATATACGAGGGCCATGTGAAAATCGTGTGACACCAATAAAAGCAGGGTTAAATACGCACACAGAGAACAGTTTTGTGGCCACAACCGAATTTTTTGCCAACCGAATGTTGCTAGTTCCTGTAGTCCATCGCTACAACCGAATGTTATTTGGGTACACGGCAACTGCGTGAAGAAAACTTGAAAAGTAAGGTTAACTACAGTAGTTCTCATTCGTTTGGCCTGGCCTTATCGAGTTCGGTTTTACTTTCAACAATTGCTGCGAAGCTTTCTGAAGAGGGTTGTGCAGCCACGAAAATCAATGTCACTTTGCCGTTTTGTTAAAAACCTGTCTTCTATTTAAATATACTTATAGATGGAAGAGTTCTTGATCCGGTTAATGCCTGTTAAATGTGTACACGGCAATTTTCAGTGGTTGGAGCTGGCAGTATCGGTTAAAGAGTCAAAGTATCAGTAAGCCTTTCTAATTTGTCTGAATTTTGACACTGAATTTGTACATATAATAATGGTTGTTGTTATAGACCATTTTCTGTAAGAACTCTTTGAATTCGGTTGTCTTTACCACGAACATTTCTTAACTGAACCAACTGATGCTAAAATTTTCTGTATTCGGTTATCTAACCGAAATACTAGAGTGTTTTATTTAATTTTTTTATTTAACACTTTGAAATTATTTATTGCTATTTGAACTATGAGTAGCTTTTTTAAAAGCTTGGTTCTTACTTTCGAATTTAATATTTATGCATCAAATAAAAAAATTCCATTTTGGTTTTAAAGTTTTAAACATTTTTTTAGATAATTATGATTTTGATAATTGAAGTAAAGTGGAATTTAAACCTAAATATTTCCGGCACCAAATACCTTCGCCAACTAGTCTAGTTTATACTTGATTTTCTAATTTCCAATATTTTCAGCTAAATCATACAAAGAGAATTAAAATTATTTAGCGAATTCCACTAGAGAGCGGAATGGTGCATTAAGACTGGACTGGTACCTCCATGTCGCCCTTTTCGAATACTTATGTAAAGCCGTAATAAAAATATAATTATATTTTTAAAACATCGGCCTTTATTTAATGGAATGAAGTTCATTGATTTGATTAGGGTGATCAGTTCAGTTTTTAAAAATCGGCGGTTCTGATTCTTGGAACAAACAAAAACGTCGGGGTCTTAAAAGTTTCTATTTTCCGGGTTTCGAATAAACTGGTGTCTTTAATCCTCCCAAAAGGCATTATACTTCGCAGATACATAATCAGATATACATAGCATATCAAAAATAGCAACTCCAGCTATAAACTTTGTACAATAGGGTGGCTTCACTTGACTAAAAAAGTAACACTCCAGAAACTAAGTTTGCTACGTTTTAAAGCGTATCCGAAAATATGTTGCCCTTTTAATTTTGACAATTATGTCATATTGGCCAAATGCTCGCTTCGTGGCATACCTCTATCCGATGGTAATTTTTTCCACGATCTGAGGCATACTTGCGGTTCAATGTCATTAATGTGCCGAGTTATCCTTTTGCTCTTGAATTGTTCTTGGCTTAATGACATACACTATTTTATTTTAAATACTCGTATCCCTAATGAAAAAGTCAAACTATGTGAAATTACATGGTCATGGCGGCCAATTACCATCGTCAGGACGGGAGATAACACGGCCATTGAATTTCTCGAACTAAAGATCCATTTTTCGTTAGCTGTGTGGCAGGTGGTACCATCCTGTTGGAACCACATACCGTCCAATTCCATGTCCTCAATTTCTGGGCACAATTTGTCCCTTATCGCCATTTACAGTAACTGCTGGACCGACCTTATTTACAAAGAAGTACCACCCGATGAAGCCGCTAACCCATAAATCACAGTAAATAGTATTTTATATCGGCTTTTCAACAATTACTCGTCTATTATTTGTTGCCTAAATGCAGAAATTCTGCTTGTAAACGTATCCACTGCGCACACATTTGATCGATTAAGCTGACCGAAAAAAATCACAAAATGCACGAAATGCATTTTGATTTAAACGCCCATTTTCGAAAAAGGCTTAATGGGCTGCTCAATCGTATACCTCTCCATGGTTGAATTTGTCAAACACTGAAACAATGAAATGTCTAATATAGTTGAGCAAAAAACTTGACGTTAAGGTGTGACTTACAATTAAAATCGTGTGTAATGATTGGACCACGCTTTAGTTTACAATTGATTAGTTTTTAAGATATACCTTTTCTTACGAATTGTTAGGAATATTTTACAGAAAAATAAAAAAAAATAAACAAATTTTTAATAAATTTGTTGGGCATTAATTTTAAACCATACAATTAATTTAAAAAAGACCTTAGAAAATCTAATATTGGTAAAAATATTTTTTTCAATTTTCCATAAAACTTATTTATTATATTTATTATATTTATTTATATCCACTAATTTTAAATTTGATAGCTCATAAGTACTAAGCATCTACAAGGCTTATCAACCTTTTAAAATGCTCATTTCATAAGCTGAACAATTATCTATCGTATGCCATTTCGATTATCTTATTCAATTCAAAAGATATTATTTTTGCAAGGAAAAACACACTGTGCGAAGACCTATCAAGAAGAAAGTTGCCTCGAAAGACAAATCCCGAGAATAGGTTAGAGGGTGGGCCTTTAAAAAAATTTAAATTTGAATTGTAAAATAAAGTACTGAACATTTTTTAAAATTCCTGGTTAAATTGGAAAGGATGAGCTTTGCCATTTTATAGTGGAACCGCATCCGATGCGTTTTAGCTTCGTCCAAATGGGCTGAAGATTGTCTTTTCAAAAGAAGCTCATGTTCATCTCTGTGGCTATATCAATAAGATAAATTTCCGCATATGGGGTTCAGAGAACCCACACGTGACTACTGAGAAGTCGATGCATCCACAACGAGTCACTGTTTGGAGTGGATTTTTGGCTGGTGGCATCATTGGGTCATTTTTCTTCGAAAATGAGAAAGAAGCCGCCGTAACGGTGAGCGTTACATAGCGATGTAACGCTCACCGTTGCGAATTTTTGTTTCCAACAATTCAAAAGAATGTCATGGACTAGACGGATCCATAGCCAAAGCAATCATCATTATTTTACTCACTGTTTTTGAATAATCAGCCGAAATTGTGGTGTCAATTGGTCGCCTCGGATCTGTGATTTAAGGTTCTTTGGATTATTTTCTGTGGGGATCCATTAAGGATAAATGTTACGCAAAGCAAACATTGAAGAGATTCGAACCGGAAGAATCGAAAATGTACTAAAAAAATGGTTTGATCGGATGAGGTACTGCCGAGCCAGTTGTGTTAGTCATATGAATGTTATTGTGTTCCTTTATTAAATGACAAAGTTCAACCTTTCCAAAAAAAGGAAAAATTTAAAAAAAAAAACTATCAATACCTTTCATTTACAGCCTATTTATAATGTGTAATCGATCACTCGCTAGTTTAAAAATGATAAATCTTTTAGATATACCTTCTTTTACAAATTGTGTTGAATATTAAAACAAATATTTTTTTTTAATTTGTTATCTAATTATATTTAAAACTTAAGAGCTAAAAAAATTTAAAATTGGTGAAAATAGTATTTTTTAGTTACCATAAAATTGCACCTACTACTCGTAGTTACCACAAGTAAGCACCTACAAGGCGATGGGCCATTTCAAAAAACTCATTTCATGGGACAATCATCTATCATATGCAATTAAAATAATTCGATTATCTTATTCGGTTCAAAAGATATGATTTTTGTATAGAAACGACTCTAATGGCGCCACTGTGCAACAACAGATCAAGATGAAAGCTGCCCCAGAAGACAAATGCTGAGAACCAATTAAATCAATAAGAGTTAATAAGGTATTACTGCAAACAATTTGTTAGGGCCCTATGATCCTTAAGGAACCAAAAGAAAATTAATAATTCAAATGAGCCAAAAAATAAACATGCATTACGTTTCATTTAATTTTTATGCTTAAAATTTAAATAATGTTATAGGATGACTACTGTCACATAAAAATGATTTTAAAAAAAGACAACAGTTTTAATCATTATTATGTTGGAGGAAAACAAGTTTAGAAAAAACATTTAAGGGTGGAGCTATTTATATGAGCGGCAGTATACCGCATCTCTGCTTTAATTAATTCAAATACACTCATACCTCGTTATAGGCCCAGATACGTTCCAAAAAATGGCCTAAACCGAAAAGCCGCATAACGACTGCTTATTTTCATACAAACCCATACAAAACTCAGGGGATCGGTTCTATTTAAGAACACTAAAAATAGTTTTAGTCAAAATAGCAAATTTAACTAATTTAATGCATAACGAAGATGAATCATACATATTTGTTTATAAAAAGGAACATTACCAATATTTAATATAAGTGTTAAGAAAACATGAGTAACTTAATGTGTAATAAAAAGTTCTCATTGCTCCTGAACTTTGGGCTTAAAAAATTTTCTCAGTCGTTGTTGCTTTGATGTGTGTTTTGGGTTCTCCTGCAATTGTTTGTAGCAGCCATGAGAGTTATTTATTGATTGTGCAACTAAGACACACTTCTTGCGGATCATTTATTACACTGTGGAACATTTTTGGGGTTATTGTCTGGGGGTGAGAAATTCTAAGTCAGGGTGATGGTACTAGGTCAGTATATTAAAACCCTCAAAGGGATTTGCGTTCGTATGTGCCAAAATGTTGGCAAAAACGTAGTTTGACATAACTCGAGAACGACTAGTTCGATTTTGCTGAAATAAATTGAGAAAAATTAATAATTACATTTTCTTTAATCCATTAATATACTGTTTCTCTACCAAATCAACATTTTTGCAATTAGAAATAAATTTATGAAGAAAATTTTGCCAAAAAAAAAATTTTTTTTTTTTTAACATATAAATCCCAAACGGAAAAACGTGTAGAGTCTTATAACTTTCACGTAAAGTCACATAACCTATAAACAAAATGCGACATAGATCATAGAAATCGATTAACGCGTTCTGCTTTTATTTACAATTAAGTGAAGTTAAAACTGGCACATACGAACGCAAAACCCTTTGAGGGTTTTAATATACTGACCTAGTACCATCACCCTGACTTGGAATTTCTCACCCGCCAGATTGGCTGTTGTACTGTGTTATCAATAAGAGCACTAATGTCTAATTTTTAATAGACTCTGGCTCCTCGTCACTGTCAGATGGTTCGAAGAAATCAAGTTGCATCGTTTTTTATATATTTGACGCGCAAAATAGAAAGGGACCTAAGGGTAAAAACCAGTTTTGTTCAGGAGAGCCATTTTATAGATTTAAATACTTGTATCTTTGGTGTACCATCACTGAGCGTGTTGGCGCATATCTCTGGGAGGGAACACTTTTGGGGCATGGGATCTCATTCGATGCTCAGATGTTGTCCACATCAAAAAAAAAAAGTGAAAAAAAATTTTTTTTTACCCTTAGGTCCCTTTCTATATGCGCTGTCAATTATATATATTTTTATAATTTTTCTTTAATGTCAGTTTCGGCAATCAATTCCTGGAGTGTTTTACGCAAATAAAGCGCCTTAATTGTGGCGATTGCACCCTGATCCAGGGGTTAAATTAGAGCTGTGGTGTTTTTTGGGAGGAACTCCTCTTCTACTTTTGCCACTAATTCAGACAAGTTTACAGGATGTCCAGAAGCATTATCCAATATACTTAGTAGGGACATAAATACTGTTACACACGTTTTATGATGTAAAATAAAAAGTACTGAATGTTTTTGGACCAAATATTGTTTAATATATTTATTGATGTATATTGTATCCAAAAAGAATCTACTTATTCGAAATATCCGCCTTTTGCCTTTACACACGCCTTAAGTCGCACTGGCCAATCGTCAATAGCTGCACGAACCTCGTCCATTGGAAAATTGGCCACAGCTCGAACCAACGCAATTTTAAGAGATCTTTTGTGACAAACCTTGTCCTCTAAAACCGTCCACAATTTGTAATCCAATGGGCTCAAATCTGGACTGCCTGAGGGCCATTCATCAGAGGAAATGAGCGCTGGCAAATTGTTTCGAAGCCAGGCCTGGGATATTTTATCCTTATGGGCCGGCGCAGAATCTTGCTGGAAAGTCCATGGCTGGCTTTGGAACAGGGAATTGTTAAGAGGCTTCACAACAGCTTCCAAACCGGTTTCTGGGTAAACTTTGGCCGATGTTTTGACTTCTTGTTCGCAGAAATGCCGGTCAATGATCCATCGTAAGAGACACCCCACCAAGCCATGACTGAATCTGGGTGATGACCCTTTTCCACCCCTGGGATCAGTTCAGATGCTTCCTTAGATGACCGCGAATACACTCTATGCGCGGTTGCTTGTTAAATATTTTCTGAACGGTAAAATTTTTTTCATCGGTGAACAAAATTGTTCTGTGCAATTTATCAGCGTGCTTCACCAAAAAACGTTTGCATTTTTCAATCCTATTTTTGTAAAGCTGCAGTCAATAAATGTCCGGTACATCGTTTGAAAGGCCCCATGGAATTTTATGGAATTTTGCGTGATATTCGTCTCACGGGCCATGATTTTCTGTTTTCGGAGCGGATTTCTGGGAATTCTTGATTCAACGGTTTTGATGACATGCGGTGTTCGAACAGAGCGTGGGCGGCCCGACCAGTGGTGGTATTTGACATCTCCAGTCTCCTCAAACAGTTTTTTGCATCGGTAGACAAACATGCGGCTAATCCCTAGTGGCCGGAGCGTTTTGAAAATATCGATTTTTTTTCATATCACACTTGAAAAGCGCTATTACAGCGATACGGTTCTCATTATCTGACCACTCCATGATGAAAGTTGAAACAATTTTAAAATCCCGTTACAGACTAACGCTATTGAGGTTAGCTTTTAAAACCCATATGACATTAACGGGGTGTGTTCAGTTCTACTATTGAAATGGGTGTGTTCAATATTGTAACTGTTATGTTGTAAGCAATATTTTGTGACTCAATATTTTTTGTTATAAAGTATAAATATGTCTTAACTTCAGGACAAAAATATTTTTTAAACTAATCCTTAAACATTGTTTTTGTCATCCAAACCTTTTTGTTGGATTTTCAAATGACCGGCAGTTTTGACTTATCGACTCCTTTAAAAGCTCTGGGATTTTCTGATAAGTACACAAGCAATGGTTTAAGTCACCCGCAATATGCATGTGTACCAAAGTAAGAGCACATTTAAATATTTGAAGAGCAAAGACAAAGTAAGTAAATTTTTTTTGCGGTATAACGAAAAAAGTTTGGCAGTATAACGAAATTAAGCCATAATTTGAAAAGACCGTAAAAGCGAAAAAACTTATAACGAAAGGCCGTAAACAGAGATAAGAGTGTAATTGAGTATTAATCGTACAATATTTGATTGCTTATTATAACATTTTAAAATACTGTATGTTAAAACCGTTTGACTTTTGAGTATACGCCTAAAACTATGCAATAGTTTCTGTATAAAGAGATCTGGCTTCCAAGTCGTATATTCAAGATCTAAGACGTGTAGTCGTAGGTATTATTTATTAATGTACTTTTTTTTAGATATTAGTTAAATATTTCATTTACATATGGTTTTTTATTTTTTTTTATTATATTTTGTTATTTATTTTTATTTACTTTTTGAACTGTTTCTTTATTTTCAAACTCGAACAAGGTGGATTTTTAGCTAAAAATCGATTCATTACTTTCAAAAGAAAAGTTTTTTTTAATTAATCCAATTCAATAAGCTGCTTAAAACAAAAATGTTTTCAAACTTTCTTCTGTTTTTTGTGCTACAGAAGTTACATCACAAAATTATAATAATAATTTATAAACTCTGACATCTCGTTTGAAATTTTGCCAATTCAGTGATTGTGACAAATGATAATTTGACCGTTGTGTTTATAACCACAATTGGATGCTCTCTTTGGCGGTGGTATGAATATTGACTTATTCCTTCGATGATTCTGCGCCTTGAAAATTTAAAAAAATTTCGCTTAACTTGTTTTAATTTGAATGCCGCTTCAAATACTTACTTCCTCCACTCGATCAGTGGAATTCATAAATAAACTTTGGGTTGAGTTTGAACTAAATTTGATGGCGTTTTGCACGTTCTCTGTCGGTTCATTGGCATTTAGCACTGAGCTCACGATTAAAATAATTAAAATTGTCGTAAGCATTTCTTGTTGTTTTTGACAGAGTTTCTCTACAACTGATTGCATGTACGCTCCTCATAGGTCGGTGGCTGTACTCGGAATATCTTTCGTACTCAGTTGCTTTTGGGAAAATTGTCATTGCTGTTCACAGATTTTGGAAATGAAGACTATCATTTTGTTCGGCTCGATTTGAGGTGAGAGAAAATTTGCAATATTTTAAGATTCAGATAATCTTTTTCTTCGAATTGACTTTTGGTTAAGTGTGGATTTTTCTCTTTGCTGTGGCATCTGCTCTAATATTGAAATGCTATCAGTTTCTCAATGTTTGATCGTTGCTCGTTGTTATCATTCGCTTCGTAGGTGATCAAATCAAAATAAAACGTTTACCGTAGTATTCTTTGATTAAACATATAGGGTCACTTATCTAGTGGTTACTTTTTAAATTATATGTTATTATGGCTCTTAAAGCTTGACAGATACTCAGTATATCTCGGTGAAAGAAAATAAATCGCTTCATGCCTGAACAAAGAAAGACTTATTTCCAAGTTATTTCCAAAGACTTATTGTTAAGTTTTCATAATTGGTTAATTCGTGTTTGTAATTAATAAATTTATTACAAGGATTTTCCTTCAGGAGAATTCCATTATAACCGATAATTACAATGCCCAGAAGGACATTAGCTGGTCAGATGTTTGCTATTTATCTCCGATTGGATTTTTGAATGAAAGTCGAGCAGATTTTGATACCTCGGTTTCCTTTCGTTCCGAGTTCTACAAAAAAGTGGTTCCGGGTGCACATAGAGGATAGCATCTTTATGATTGGAATATTGTTAAGGCTCTTGATCAGCATTTGTTTAAATCTCTTTTTTTTTCTACTTATTTTTCCTTTTTTTGTTTTCCCTATCCTCTCGTTTTTTGTAATCAACCCCTCCCCTTCACCCCCTAATTTTAGGCTAATTATAAGTATACTTTTAAGCTAAATTCTAGGATATTTCACTCCTAAGACTACATTAGCCTCGGGAGCAAGGGCGAACACACTTTTCAGAGCTACATACAAATTAAAAATATTTCTATACACAGAAAAGGCTTGGTGCCCATAGCTGCAGGTTATTGGTAATTTAGACAATACATTATAGTCATAAGAAATTTCTTGTTCATAGATCTAGTATATGTCTGTCATTGTTTTTGAAAAAAGTCTCAATAAAATAAACTAAACTAAACTTGTAAATTATGAAATGAATTAATTTGAACTGCAGTTATAAAATAAATAATGCACCAAAAATCACCCGTTCTTTTGGTTGCCATAATGAAAATATTAGGCAATATTTGGTGATTGCCACAAAACGACTCCTCGTCCAACAGATTTTTGTACGAGTAGTTGTAGTTTTGTTCTTATTCCGAATATTTTCATTTAATCGGAGTGGAATATTTTTTTGACGTTTGCTCCGACTCCGGTCAAATTTTACGAAACTTTGGCTGTTAGACTCCGAAAACTGAGCCCTGGTTAGCAGATCTATCCTCCGAGTCAGTTTTTAAAGACGAACTTAAGGATCGACCTTTAATATTTTAAAACCAACGACGTAATTTAAAATATTCGCTTTACTTAGACACACCAAGAATTAAACCCACAGTCTGATGGTTGCAATAAAATCTCATCCATCTCTGTTGGTTTTTAATTACAAAAAATAGAAAATGGATATTTAAACTTTTATAAAAGTCTCACCAACAAAATATAGAAAATATACAAAAAAAAAGATTGCTTTCAGACGTCATGTGGTCCAGCTGCAGGAACGGTAAATGTTGACGCAACAATCATACGCACCCATGGCTTAGTGATGTGGAAATACATAAACGAACGCCCAGTCCCACAGTGCAACACACAGTGGGAGGAGAATTTATGGCGGTACAAATCAAAAGTAAACAAACCAAAGGTCATTAGAAGAGAGATTTTGTTGAACCACGTTTTGTTGCATGTTGGAATAGTTCGAAAAAAATAAACAACATCGAGCGTAAAAATCAATTAAAATGCATAACTTTGTTTATTATGGAACACACACACACACATCGAATAGAATAGAACAAAACGGAGCAGAATTGAACTGAACTCTGACCAACACACCAATGATTGATGACTCTAACGGTGATTTGATTTACACACGTCGTCAAATGAAAACTACACATATCTCTTCTATAACAGACAATTATTAGTTTCGTTTTATTTTTATATTTAATCAATTTTATTGAATTTACAGCAACACCTTTCAATGCTTACATCGGCAAAGGGATTTTTTCAGTTAAAAAACTAAAAATATAGCCACTGAAAATATTTACATAAACACGTTACAACCCACGTTGAAAGGAAAAACAGATTAAACATCAGCACAGTCGAACGTGCATCTATTTTTTGCTCTACGGCCTTTTGTTTTAGTTATGGACGTCATGTTTTTGTTCTTAAATTGACCCACCCTACAAAAATAAATAAGCGGATTTTCCTGCAACTTCACCGTAAAAAAAGATGTGACAACAATTTAAAGTTTTGTTTTTTGCCGGCTTTACTCCCTCGCAGTTGTGGCAAAATGTCACATGTTCTCGGGCTTGTAAACCTCCCCCAGCATTTGGCTTTTGTTTGTTAACCACTTTTGCCGAGTAACGCACCGACCTTTGTTGCAGGCCCATTTATCAATGGCTGCTGCTCGGTGAGGAAATCCTCCATAATTTACCTTTCGCATTGCAAAAGTTGTTCCTTCTTTGCCCACAACTTTGCCTTTTAGTACTAGGAAATTAATTGGAGTCTCCAACTGTTCGTAATGTTGGAAGTTGTGATTGAGCATTGCAGTAGCATCAGCACCAGCACTGCACCTACTTGAGAGAAGCAAGTTTCGCACAGCGTAAAGAGGCAGAAGAAGGCAACTCCTAAGGTAAATTGCGTATAATTAAGTGCTTAACTACAAGAATTTGTGGGTTATAAGTTTATTGCGAGAGGTCTGTGTGTACGGAACTATAAGAGGATTTACGTCATTAGTTTATGATTTAAGGGACTGTGGGTCTGGGCGTCATACTCAATTTGGTATGTGTTTTCCGGAACGTAAGTCCGAAGGAAACTGCTTTATCGAACCAAAGGCTGAAATTGCTAGCCAAGATATAATCCTACCGAAATATTTTATGTTCGGGGGAACGTTTTTGGGCCCATCATCTTGCATATTTTGCACACTCGGATTCATGAGGAAACTTTAATATTTTGCAAATTGCCTTGTCATGTATGTTCTTTTTTTGGTTAATAACACTGGTCAATACTTAATTTGCAGCAGAAGATTTGTTAGTCAACTGTAGTTAATTTGGGTCTGCTTATCCGGATTCTGGCCTCCGATTTGCCAGATTCGCTCTAGTTTTGGAGATATTCACATAAACCTTTATTTTCGATATTTTTGAATGAAAGGACTGTCAACAGTTTTATTTCTGAAACGATTCTTAAAAACATAAACGCGGTATTTAGAGGAAAAATTGACCTATTCAACGATATGCATCGCTTTAAATTCGGACAAGAATTGTTGAATTGTTGTAGGCAAAATTCCATAGAAACTTCGATTTTTTGTTACAAAAAATTACTTTGAGCTGCCTATTTTGGATACGAATTGTTGAATTGTTGTAGGCAAAGTTCCACAGAAATTTCGAACTACAAAACATTTCTTTGAGCTGTCTAAATTTTGTGAATTCTTTGCCAGTGTTGTAATTTATAATAACTTCATTAAAGCGTCCAACAAGCTTATAATCTTTACAATCCCATTAAGTTCAACTGAGTTATTCAAGATTTAATCAAAAATGGGAAAAACTTTCTCCTTTGGTACCACAATGTTTTTGAAAATGCACACATGTTTATGAGTTATCACACTCGTATCACCATCGCACAAAGGGGAAAGTTCATTGCTGACTAAATCTTAAAAAACTCAGTCAATGATTTGTGATCAGCAGCCCCAAAGTATCAAACCTTCTGCCGCAGTTTTTTTTTTAAATTTTGAGATTTGTGATCAGCAGCCCCAAAGTCAAACCTTCTGCCACAGGTTTTTTTTCTTCAAATTTTGTTGGCCAATGTAATTTATAGGTCATTTTATGCATTCAGGTATCAATTTATATGTGACTTAAGCAATAGCGTAAGAATGGCGCACAGTGGTATGGTATGGTACGAGGGTTGCTATTTATATTTTGGGTCCTGACAATACTAGTGTTCCCAGATGCATACAGAAACTTCCATTGGAAACTTTGACATTTTTTAGCATAACTTCACTCAGAACGTTTTGTCATTTGAGGGCGAATTGTTAACAGTGTGTTGAAAATTAACCTCGGTCAAAAAATGAAATTATCCCGTGAACATTTTCGTGCGATGATTTTTTACGATTTTCGGCGTGGGGTTTCAAGACAAGAGTGTTTAAATCAACTTGTTTCGACTTTTGGCGATGAAGCACCATCAAAAACCAGTGTTAATTGCTGGTACCAAGAGTTCAGTCTCGGACACCGTTCGCTCCAGGATGAATTTCGTAAAGGACGTCCAACTTCGGTCACTTTGCCAGAAACCAACGATGCTGCAAGTGAACTGATTAAGCAAGACCGACATGTGACATACCGTGAGATTGAGGCATCCTTGGGCATTATTGCATGTTCATTTGGCCGTGAAAAAAGTATGTTCTCGTTGGATCCCACATAATTTGACGAATGCTCAAAAAAGCTCAAAAAAATTATTGCAAAGAGATGTTGAAAAAGTATAACTGCGGTAGCTCAAAGTCAGTGTCTAACATTGTCACAGGTGACGAATCATGGATCTATGCATATGAACCCGAAGCAAAACAGCAATCGACCGTATGGGTATTTCAAGACGAGTCAAATACAACAAAAGTTGTTGATGAAAGAAGTAAATCGAAGCACATGATTGCGTTTTTTTCGGTATAACCGGCCATGTTACCACAGTGCCTTTGGCGGAACGTAGGACGGTCAATTCAGAGTGGTACACAACCATCTTTTGGCTTACAGTGCACAGTGGGAAAATTACGAAAAAAATTGGAAATAATTCGGCCATTTCGTTTGTAATGGTCCGATTTAAATGAAAATTTACATTGACCTTCTTGAAGTGTTACTGAGCTTAAGTTTTGAATTTCATGCATCTGTGTTTAAAACAGGTGCTGCACAGTGGGCCCTCAAAGTTGGTCACCTCGAGTTAAAATTTTCTTTTTCAAGCCGCCAAAAGCGTATTTGTGGTCCGATCGTAATAATTTTTTCTTTAGTGAAATCTGCTGGACAAACCCAACCAAAAATGTTATTACAAATTTTTTCATATCTCGTACAATAAAAAAGATATCGGGACTTAAAGTTTTTTTTTCGAAAAATTTGCTTTGGATTTTCTGGGATTATTTTATTTTTGGGAATCAGTTTTAGGTGAATCGGGGAAAATTTAATCCTGGTTTAAAGAAAACACTTTGGTTAATGTTTTAAAAAAAGAATTGTAGCAAAATCACCAATAATATGAAAATGCCAGCTGTTCAAAGTCAACTATTGCGAAAAAAGTGGGATTTTGAGTGTTTTACGGCGAAAAGGTACCTTTACTCTTATGTCAATAACTTTAATGTTTCTTAAGTAACATACAAAAAATTTGCATTTATTTCAAAGAAAACTTTATGCTTAATACAAATAATAAGCAATTGTGACCCTAGTCGGTACTTTTCTTGCTCCAGGCGTCTCCAAATATGGGCATTTTTTTCAAAAAAAATTGAGTTTGAGCTCAAATAAAAAAAATCGCCACACTGCTGGCCCAATTTGGTGCTATAAGTCAGTTAACTACATATGTTTTCTAAAATCCCAAGCAAAGAAATTTTGCGGGAGGCCATTTCTAGGACAAAAAAAATGAGTTTTTGTTAAAAAATCCCATTTCTGGGATTTTGTTTTCCCCTGTGTCAAATTTTAGAAAAGTGGCAACTCCAATTTTTTTTTTTGAATAAGTTTTTCATTTTGTCACAAAAATATTGATACTACGTAAAAAAATCAGGTTTATATCTCCAACCAGCAAAATTTTACAGTGGTCTGAAATATTGACTTTTTTTGCTACCTTCACAAAAAAAATTTTTTTTCTCGTTTTTATCAATTATTATTCAACATATTGAGTTAATTGCATTCTTTTTTATAATCTGTTAAAACTAGAGGTAATTACCTTTCCATTGGTATATAAAAAGTATATCCTTTTACCTACACTTATAACAGCACGTGCGCTGGAATAAGACCCCTTTGAGTAAAGTATGAATTTTATAGGTAAGAATACCAATTTTAAAAATTCTCGTACCTATCCATAAATAGCAAAAATATATATTTTTACCATTATTGTTTACCTATTGTGTAAAAACGGAAAATGGGTAGTATTGTATAGTATGGATCTAGGTACCTAAACATTCATTCTTATATGTTTTGGGGGAATACCTGTCCCCTATGTCCGGAATATTGTGCAACATTTTAGGCGAATGTACCTGGGTACATAAAAATTCATTGTTATAAATGTATTTTTGGGGAATACCTGGTATTTTAGTCAAGTATTAATTGCGGATATTATTGTGATTACCTGTAAGTATTACTCATTGATATAAGAACCGCCGATTTTGTATGGGTTTATCATAACAAATTAATCCGCCATGACGATAACACTCCTTGTTCAAGAACTTGTTGAATTTTTAAAAAACACCAAACTTCGGAAAATGGAGAACAGAGTAGCATATTTAATAGAGTGCATAGAGTCAACATATAGCGAGATAACACAATCTAACGAAAGCAGCAAAGTATTAAATTTTTTGAAAAAATTTGACCGGCTCATGGAGAAGTATCACAGGAATTATTCAAGATTACCAACTGAGTGGCTCGACAGTATAATTGAATTTAAAACTGTCCCTGCTTTAGTGGGTGCTCCTACTAAGGAATACGACGATCTATGTCCAAAGGCAAAGAAACAACGGTTGTCGGCTGAGATGGCAAATCATTCACCTTCAAAGATTTGTGATACATTCAAGGAATTACTGACGGTGGAAAATCGGCCATCTAGCGCAAAAAGAATTGCAGACGTGTTAACGGAAGCATCACCAAGGCGGCTCCAACGCATTGAAAGAAGTATTGCAACACCATGTCCTGGTTTTAGCGAGGAAGAAGCATTAGCTTTAATCATCGAATTGGGATTGAGTAAGAACAAGTACACTCATTTAAGAAGAATGCTGCTTGATAAAGGATGTGACATGTTTCCCGCATACAACCGAATAAAGGAACGAAAAATGGAAATTTTGCCAAACCCAGTGATAATTACAGAAAAGGCCGGCAGCGTTAGTTTGGAACTACTTCTCCAAAATACTGCCAGTAAGATAATAACAACATTGAATGAGGAACAACTAAAAAAAATCAACAACAGCCATCTTCAATTAATATGCAAGTGGGGATGTGATGGTTTGTCAGCACTTTCGGAATACAAACAATGCTCTGATAGCCAATCTACCCAGATCGAATTCAAGAGCGTATTCATGGCATCTTTGGTTCCTCTGAGGTTAAATTTAGACTCTACCTTACCTTCAACTTCGCGCAGAAAATCAAACCCTACTGAAGCAATATGGCGTAATCCAACACCTGGCTCCAAAATTTATTGCAGACCAATCTCCTTCGTATATCATAAAGAAACGAGTGATTTAACTAAAGCCATCACAGACAAATTAAAAGATGATATTTCGAGATTAGAAGATTTTGCATTTAAATTCGACAGGTATTCTATTACAATATCTTTTAAAATGTTCCTGACAATGGTAGATGGAAAAGCCGCAAACGATATTACAGGAAACAAATCTAGCTGGAAGTGTTTCATTTGCAATAAAAGCAAAGTTAATTTTTCAAACGCTTCGAATAATTCAGTAGTCAATGAAGATACCCTTGAGTTTGGAATAGCACCGTTACATGCTCGAATCAGGTTTCTAGAACACTTTCTAAACCTTGCTTATGACATTAAGTATAAATCTATACCAGGAAATGAAAGGAAAAACATTCGAGCTAACAAAGAAATGCATGAAATGAGAGCAAGTGAAAAAAAAGAATTCAAGATGCATTTAAACAACAAACTGGCCTAAATATTTCTAAACCACGCTCGAACTTTGGGAATACAAATGATGGAAACACTGCCAGAAGATTCTTCGCAGACTATAATACAGCTGCAGAAATAACTGGAATCAATAAGGAGTTGATTCGAATGGTTAATATATTGCTTTTAGCTCTGAATTCCAAACAAAAGATTAATTCCGATAAATTTGGAGTTTACGCCGAACGAATTTTAAAAATGCTTGCTGATCTCTATCCCTGGAAAGATCTAACGCCAACTATACACAGAGTCCTGTTCCATGGGAAACAAATAATCGAGTCTCACCTTCTCCCTATAGGCGAGTTAACTGAAGAACCACAAGAAGCTAGAAATCGAGACTTCAGATATGTTCAACAATTTTCCACAAGAAAATGCTCAAGAATAGCACAAAACGAAGACTTACTTAATAGTTTATTATTATCTTCAGATCCTTTTTTATCCTCCATGAGAAGTAAGTTGACTTCGTACCACGAAATGACGCATGGAGACGAAGAAGAATTTTCTGATTTATTAGATATGTTGGACGTGGAATAAAATCATTTAAGTTTAATGTTTTTTAATTATAAGATTTATTTAAATGTTAATTTATTTAAAAAAAAGTTTTTCACAAAAAATGAAGTCAATAGCATCTTTTTATTCAAATTTTCTATCTGCAACAATTAAATTACTTTTTTGCGATTGGAAATGTGTAAATTTGATTTTTTTAAATGCAACAACATTGATCTCTCACAAAATGAAATTGCTATTTACCAAAAAAATTAATATTTTACTCAAAGGGGTCTTATTCCAGCGCACGTGCTGTTATAAGTGTAGGTAAAAGGATATACTTTTTATATACCAATGGAAAGGTAATTACCTCTAGTTTTAACAGATTATAAAAAAGAATGCAATTAACTCAATATGTTGAATAATAATTGATAAAAACGAGAAAAAAATTTTTTTTTGTGAAGGTAGCAAAAAAAGTCAATATTTCAGACCACTGTAAAATTTTGCTGGTTGGAGATATAAACCTGATTTTTTTACGTAGTATCAATATTTTTGTGACAAAATGAAAAACTTATTCAAAAAAAAAATTGGAGTTGCCACTTTTCTAAAATTTGACACAGGGGAAAACAAAATCCCAGAAATGGGATTTTTTAACAAAAACTCATTTTTTTTTGTCCTAGAAATGGCCTCCCGCAAAATTTCTTTGCTTGGGATTTTAGAAAACATATGTAGTTAACTGACTTATAGCACCAAATTGGGCCAGCAGTGTGGCGATTTTTTTTATTTGAGCTCAAACTCAATTTTTTTTGAAAAAAATGCCCATATTTGGAGACGCCTGGAGCAAGAAAAGTACCGACTAGGGTCACAATTGCTTATTATTTGTATTAAGCATAAAGTTTTCTTTGAAATAAATGCAAATTTTTTGTATGTTACTTAAGAAACATTAAAGTTATTGACATAAGAGTAAAGGTACCTTTTCGCCGTAAAACACTCAAAATCCCACTTTTTTCGCAATAGTTGACTTTGAACAGCTGGCATTTTCATATTATTGGTGATTTTGCTACAATTCTTTTTTTAAAACATTAACCAAAGTGTTTTCTTTAAACCAGGATTAAATTTTCCCCGATTCACCTAAAACTGATTCCCAAAAATAAAATAATCCCAGAAAATCCAAAGCAAATTTTTCGAAAAAAAAACTTTAAGTCCCGATATCTTTTTTATTGTACGAGATATGAAAAAATTTGTAATAACATTTTTGGTTGGGTTTGTCCAGCAGATTTCACTAAAGAAAAAATTATTACGATCGGACCACAAATACGCTTTTGGCGGCTTGAAAAAGAAAATTTTAACTCGAGGTGACCAACTTTGAGGGCCCACTGTGCAGCACCTGTTAAACACAGATGCATGAAATTCAAAACTTAAGCTCAGTAACACTTCAAGAAGGTCAATGTAAATTTTCATTTAAATCGGACCATTACAAACGAAATGGCCGAATTATTTCCAATTTTTTTCGTAATTTTCCCACTGTGCAGTGTTCGAAGAAATGAGGAAAGATAATAAGAGAAGACGGATCATTTTGCATCACGACAATGCGAGCTCTCACACATCAGCTGAAAGATGTCGAATTGATGGACCATACAGCCCTGATTTGGCACGAAAGGACTTCTTCTTATTCCCTAGCATCAAGAAAAAAATGCGTGGTTAACTCGCCCGAATCAGATGTTGAAGCGTTCAAAAATCATGTTTTGGAGGTATCTCAATCGAAGTGGAAAAAGTGCTTCAAAAGTTGGTTTGTGCGCATGCAAAAGTGTTTTGATCTTAAAGGAGAATATTTTGAAAAACAATAAAACCATTTCCAATGATAAATTATTGTGTTTTTATTGCCGGACCCGAAATACGGGTTGTCCGCCGGGAAGGTATACTGGGTGTCCTTTGGGAAGGTATACAACTTTGTTTGTTTATAATTTTTGATTAAATGAAAGAGAATGGATCTTATATTGATAAATGTTTTATTTAATGTCTGCAATTATGTATGGAATACAAAATCAGATAAATGCCCGCCTCTGTTAGCTTTACAAATGCGAGGCCTTTTGAGCTCATTTTTCATTACATTTAGCACGACGTCGAACTGAGATTGATGGATTGTTTTGAACACTTACTTGAGCAGCAGTAGTGATTTCAGCCGATCTTGTGGTCCATGCTTGGGCCTATCAGCTACACACTCTCTTTCTTCAAAATCATTCACTACACGATAAATACTCGTAGTGTATTTTGTTGGCACGTTGTTTCTCCCAAAAATTTCACATAACTTTCTCATCGTCACAGTAATCGATATATATGTACATACATTCACATTCTTTTGTTTATACATTCACATTCTTTTGTATGTTTTAAATCGATTCAATCTTCATGCACATAATGCTGAGTTCATAAATAATGATAAAAATGTTTAACGATTTATCGAATATTTTTCCGTAATAAATTTGCCACGTCTCTACTTCACGACTTTCAAATATGAACTGTCAAGACTAATGTTTACAAAATGGCGGCAAAACAAAGTAGTATACCTTCCCGGAGGACTCCCTGTATAAATAGCAACCCTTTTATGGCTTCATATACACACAGATAACAAATCAGTTAGAAAGTGGTTCAAACTACAAATATTCGGTTGGATAAACATATTTTTTGTAGAAATCACCAATGTCCATGGTATGTATGGTTACATGTTTCGACATATCATGAGATGGTAGCTGCAATAATATTACGTTACTTTTAGCGAAAATGTCGGTTATACCAAACGAGTTCAGAAAAACAATTGGTTGCCACACTTGGTGGTTTTGTCAACCAAACAATTATAAGGTACATGCAACTAAACCCCTTTGAGTTCTCTGTTGTAACATTCGGTCTCTGTTGTAACATTCAAACCAAATTCGGTCAGAATTCTTAACGACAATCGGCAAACTATTCCGATGTTGGATCAGAATTCTTACCGAGTTCGTAACGAAAAACATTAAGAGGGTTGACACGAATTTTGAACTATTCTCTGAAAACAAAAAAAATCTTAGACATACCGAACAGAATTCGTAACGATTTTGGTAAGAATTCTCGATAGAGATCAGATATTGTTCAGAATTGTCTGATATCAGACATTGTCGGCAAATTTGGTTTACTGGGATATTACACTTTTTTCTCTAATATTATTCTTTATGTCTTCCTTTTGAATGAATATTGAATTTCTTACTTTTTTACTTAACCACTTTTTTGTTAGCCTTTTACCCCTGTCTATTTTATTCATGTCCTTATGTTGATTTAATATTGCTTCGCTCCACTTTACGAGTAGTTGATTCGAGTGTTTTTATGCTTTTTTTAACTCTTTTTATGTCCATTTATAATTTATTTGGCATAATATTTTATATGCCACCAAGTTGATTTGGTATTGTTTTGAAACAATGCGCCATCCTGCTAAAAGCAACTATCGTCTAAGTCCATTCGTCAGCGATTAGTCAGAAAAGATAATTTTTGTTCAAAATCGTTGTCAATTTCGAGTTCTAACGAACAAACTGAGAAACAACAACTAAGTTGGTGGGCTTGTGTCTTCAGTTGGGTCTTGTAGGCTAATAACACATTACAACAGCCAATCTGGGGGGTGAGAAATTCCAAGTCAGGGTGATGGTAACTTCACTTAATTGTAAATAAAAGCAGAACGCGTTAATCGATTTCTATGATCTATGTCGCATTTTGTTTATAGGTTATGTGACTTTACGTGAAAGTTATAAGACTCTACACGTTTTTTCGTTTGGGATTTATATGTTTAAAAAAAAAAAAATTTTTTTGGCAAAATTTTCTTCATAAATTTATTTCTAATTGCAAAAATGTTGATTTGGTAGAGAAACAGTATATTAATGGATTAAAGAAAATGTAATTATTAATTTTTCTCAATTTATTTCAGCAAAATCGAACTAGTCGTTCTCGAGTTATGTCAAACTACGTTCAAGATAAGGAAAAAATGTAATAGGTCATAAATACTGACCTAGTACCATTACCCTGACTTGGAATTTCTCACCCCCAGACAATAACCCCAAAAATGTTCCACAGTGTAATATGAGATCGATAGCGAGTCGATGTTCCAGGAATGAGTGTGCCAACAAATATGATACTGATATATTACAGTTATTAGGAAAAGAGTTGTCACTGTCAGAATAATATCTGATTAAAAATCTTTTAGAGAAAAACTAAAGTCGGACATGACAGATGATATTATGCCCTGAACTTCTGTATATTCAGAAAATCAAACTGAAAAGAAGTTTTTAAACCCCTTTGAACGAGCTGGACTCTTTATTCTTCGGATTAAAAAACTAATGTTAAATTTGAATTTGTAAGACAATTTTATTGTTTTTGGTAAAATCGATTAAATATATATGTGAGTTCTATATATAAATCTGAACCGATTTTCTCCAATTTCAAATGCATTCTTTGTTCAAGAAACTAAATTGGCTGCAACTATAATAAATCTGAACCGATTTTCTGTGATTTAAATTGCGTCCGCCCTTAGCCAAAAAAGACTGGATGTAATTAGTGACTTCTAGAGCTAAAAACATAAAATCGAATGAACATATGTGAGGGAGTTGTAGCTTAATTTGAACCATTTTTTTCCAATTTCAACAGAATCCTTGGCACAAGGACCTTACTCGTTCAAATTTATTATCAAGATTGG
This sequence comes from Hydrotaea diabolus, assembly GCA_963513945.1. NCBI lineage: Eukaryota > Metazoa > Arthropoda > Insecta > Diptera > Muscidae > Hydrotaea > Hydrotaea diabolus. Next base: position 225,978,854 of record OY740716.1, on the reverse strand, counting down.
TTGTAAGATGTGGTTTCTAAAGTTAAAATCATTAAATCGGATGAACATACATGTGTGGGAGCTATATATAAATCTTAACCAATTATTTAAAATTTTCATAACATCGGTCCTAGAACTAAAAACATAGAATCGAATGAACATATGTGTGTGGAAGCTACATACATATATCTAAACCAATTTTAATTAACTGACCCAATTTTCATTAATTTCAATAACGCCCTTCTTGACCCAAAAATCTTACTAGAGCTAAGTTTAATCAAGATTGGATGTGGCTTCTAGAGTTTGACTTTTGCCTACGAATGGAAAATATTTTCCAAATCAGAAGTAATATTATGCATCAAATTAACCCGGATTTAAAAAATAAGGTGATATTTGAATTTGTGTTCTAGAGAGGTTGAATGTTACATCGGGAGAGATCTTTGTACTTTATTAATAAGGGGGGCGGTGTGACCTATTTATATCTGAGCTGATAACTGATCGACCTTAGTGAACTGTACCCAATTGCATTTAAAATGGATTTAGTATGGGGCTTCCAGAGCAAAAGGCATAAAATCGGATAAACATATTTGTGGAAAATATATTTAAATTGTAACGGATTTTCATAAAAGTCAACAGCCTTTATCCACTAAACTTACTTAAGCAAATTTCCTGAAGATAGGACAACAATTGTCATCTGTAGTTTGAAAAAAAAACTATAGATAGACATTAAACTGAAGAAGGGACGGACAGATAGACAGATATCGTTATATTGAATTAAATAATGATTTTGAGTCACGCGGTCAAGGCAAGTCTGGTTATATAAAAACTATACAAAAAAACTTATAAACAAATTTCCTGAAGACAGCATAACAATTGCAATCCCTAGTTTGAAAACAAGCTGTATATTGATATCAGGCGGGACGGGGACAGACAGATATCGTTATATCGAATTAAATAATGATTTTGACTCAGGCGGTCAAGGCGGGTCTAGTTCAAATATTTGTTGTAGTTGCTTTTACATTCAACAACCTTTAAACCAAAAAAACCCTACAGCAAAATACAGAGTAAACAGACTTGATCGGCTTTAACAATTTTTGAACCCGATTGTCGGGTTTGGACATAAATACCGGAATGTCGGTTTCTGTTTTGGACACTCTACAGATGATGAAGAAATCGCACGAAGAAAAAACAAAATTCCCAGATTAAATATTACAATGAAAATTCCGGGTGGTATGATTAATTCCCTTTTTGTTTGTTATAATTTATGACACACATTGCAATGATATGGTATCGATAACTAAAACTCACAAATAAATATTAAAATGACACTAATTCTCGGAATTGATTGATTGCACAAATAAATCTACAATAATTTGTAAAAGAAGTAATCATGACTGCAAATCGATTTAGATTAGTTAAAATGAAAGTAACTCATAATAATGAATCAGGTGGCATCATTCCAAAAACCAAAAAAAAAAAAAAAAAATCCCTCACACTCTACTTTTGTATCCGCAAAAAAATCCTTTCACAATGACAAAAAAGTCATTACATCAATTCATTACCAGACAAACAACATGACAATCTATTAAGATGACTGTTAATGAAATTTATAGCGATGAAATCTGCGGAAGGCCACTGCCGGTATAGCAACCAATAGAATCACTAGGAAAAGGCTTTCATACGGAAGCAAGTTTACCTCCTACACATGTACTTATAATTGATACTTTGTATATTGTTAAGGATTTATTGCCAACAAAGCTTTTCATTCACATCAGAATGTCAACAGCAACAATAACAAAAGTAGATAAGAACAACAGACGAAAATAAAACAATAGATGCAGATAGAAAGAAAGAATCCAAAACAAATATTTACACACCGATACTTTAAATTGTTGCTGTGTGCAGGTGTTCGAGCATGTGTGAACACTTACATTTCATTCGTTGCCTGTGTAAGGTACTATATTCAAAGAGGATTTCCTGGGAAGGAAACTGTTTTGGAATGATAGAATTTTAAAGTAAACTTCTATTAAAGTATTTCATGAAGTTTTTTACTTAAAAATGTACTAAAGTTTTTTTTTTAAAAAAAAATTATATTATAAATATTATACAAAGTGTGGTTAATTTAAAGGTTTTTTTGTCATTTGTTTTTTTTTCAGGTCTCGTGTGACCGGTGTCAAACTGTCATCTTATATAAATTCATGATCAGTGAGGCGCAATTCCTACTAAATGGAAACGATGTGGATGTTAAAAATATTTTGCAACTTAGGGCTGACAGCTGGTAATACATCTTGAATTTTTAACTATATTCAATCCTGTTTCCTTCATTTTGAAGACCTGCTTCCAGAAGGGACCTGGAGTGTAAAAAAGCTATGTGAGTTTCATAACGCAGATAAGGCCTTATTGAAGGCCTGCATTTAAAAAGGAAGGAGAAAATGTATTGGTAAATATTTACATAGTAAATCATATAAAAAACGTTCTTAATTTAAGCAAGGTTGAATCTTATATACCACCCTCTCAGATTTGCGATAAAAATGACCGAAATAGCAATTGTCGTATTTATTGATTGCATTAGTCATTTGGTTTGATATAGTTTTATAACATTTGACAATTTTTTGAAATCCTTGGGTCCGAGAGTCCAAACTTATTCTCAGTCAAATCTACAGAAATTTGCTTTAATTGCATATGTCCCATATGTTATTAATCGTTTTGATCATACTGATCGTAGTTTGGGCCCCAACGCTCCACACTTCCGAGCTCAATTTATGGAGGATTTTGCGAATACATGCATGGAGCACCAAGTCATAAGATCAACCCGGTCATTAAAATACCTTAAAGCCATTATCGACAACAGACTACGTTTCAATTATCATATTAACTACGTATGTGAAAAGTCGGCCAGAACAACTGCCACGCTAGCCAGGACACTGTCCTTAATCAGAGGACCTAAACCAGCTCGACACAGGCTGCTGTCACGGTGGTTGGTTTAGTACGAGTAATGCTCTATGCTTCCCCGCACGCAGATAAAAGGTAGGGTTGGGGTTACAATATTTGAAGAGGATATTGTTGGGTGTATGGTTGTGGCATAACAATAATATGATCCTCACAACAATAGTATGATTCACACATAACCATGCTATGATCCCCACAACCATAGTATGATTCACCCAAAACCATACTATGATCCTCACAACAATAGTATGATTCACACTCAACCACACTAAAATCTTCACAACCATATTATGATCCTCACAACCATAGTATTTTTCTCATACAACCATAGTATGATCTTCACAGCCTTATATGATTCACACGCAACCATGCTATTATCCCTATAACCATAGTATGATTCACTCAACCATACTATGTTGTTATTCAAAAATAGAGATTTTTCACATTGAACAGGGATTAAACTGGCTCAAGACCTCTTGCTTCTATAATTAAATAGAAGACAAGTTTTTAACAAAATGGCAAAGTGACATTGATTTTCGTGGCGGCACACTACTTTTATCATTATTTCGGGTCCGTGACAACCCTCTTCAGAAAGCCTTGCTGCAATTGTTGAAAGTAAAACCGAACTCTATAAGTCCAGGCTCTCCCCAAACGAATGAGAACTAGTGTTGTAAACCTTTATTTTCAAGTATTTTTCGCAGAATTGCCCACGAAAATACAACTCACTCTTGCCACCTCTAAAGAGATTCCACATCGAGAGCCAGCAATAGATTTCTTTTACAACGTGTGTGTGTTGTAAAAAGTATTTAGTTGCCATAACTGCTTGTTGTGGCACACAATAGTTTCGCGAACATCTGTCTGACCCTCTCTCTGACTGACCCTCTCTCCCACAACATCCCATTGGGAAACAGGGCGTGGATTATCGAAACAAGAATGCCTTCAACAACTTGATTCGACTTTTGGGGTTCAAACACTATCAAAAACTACTGTACATCGCTGGTACTAAGAGTTCAGTCCAGGACGCCGTTCGCTCCAGAATGAATTTTGTGAAGGTCGTCCAACTTAGGTCGTTTTGTCGGAAACCATCGATGCTGTGCGTGAACTGATAAGGCAAGAACGGCATGAGTCATTGAGGCATCATTCGACATTATTATGACAATCATCAAGTAGATATTGTTCTAGTTCTCCTTGAATCCCACATAATTTGAAGGATGCTCAAAGAAGGCTTGTGTCGATTGGAGCAAAGAAATGTTGACAAAATCCAACCGCGGTAGCTCAAATGCAGTGTATAAAATCGTCACAGGCAACGAATCATAGATCTATTCATATGGGGCCGAAACAAAACAGCAATCGACCGAATGGGTCCTTCAAGACCAGCCAAGTTACACAAAAGTTGTTCGTGGAGGAAGCACATCAAAGCAAATGATTACGTTTTTTTCGGTGTAACTGTCAATTCTGAGAAAACCAATTAATTTTGCCAATTCTATCTCTACGTTTCACCAGAGATATGTATTGGTTACTAGTAACGCTTATGCGAAGTTTGGTCAGAATCGGGAGTAATATGCGGATTTAAAAGCTGTAGGTTGTCAAATCGGAAAGGACCTTTGTATGGAAACTACTCGTATAGAAAAATATAAACCTAATGGTCTGGTTTCACCAGAGTTTGTTAGTGTTCGCTCATGTCATACCATGCAAAATTTCAGCGTGTTAAGGTTTAGTTTGTGCCTTATAGAGCTTCAGTACCTTAAATCGGTAAGACGCATTTTGTGGGACATATTTGAAAACATGGACCGATATGGTTTAATTGCACCAGAGATGACTGTTGGCCAATCTTAATGCTTTGTGTGAAATTTGGTTAAAATGAGATGTACGAGTAGTATGCGGCTTTTAGAGCTGTAGGTTCTAAAATCGGAGAAAACACTATGTACGATATTTAACTATCTACCGATGTGGACCCATTTCAAAAAGGTTTCAAGTTTCATCGAAATCGATTCATAACTGAGATCTGTACTTGGATTTTAACAACAGGGAGGGAATGAAGGACACAGATCAATGAAATCAGTTATGGATTCTGAATCGATCGGTATAGGGTATACAAACGAGCACTTTTTGCTTTGACTATTAACCCGTAGGCTAGTATACTTATACTTTATCTCTGAGACATTGATATCATCTTTTCTAGATTAGAAGCAGAAAATATGTTTTTCTTAGCTCTAAAACTATAAAACTTAATTGTATAAATTTAATTATTTTGATTTCTTACGTTTTCTTCGAAATTGTGCTTTTATATAAAACAAACTATTTTTACTGTATATTTTTTCATATCGTTTTTTTATTTTAACTGGAAAAATATATTTCGATTACATCAAAGATATCTTTGTTAACACCTTTGTCTAACAAAGCAGATAATCCTGTCCCAGAATTTGTGCTTCTAAAATCCCAGCCTAGAAAATACCATATCCAATCTATATCTTTCGCGAATTTGAAAATCTTTTATATAAAAACCATCTCCTGGCCCTATTTTTATCTGTGACCCAACATTGTAGACTGATATATCTTCGAAAAATTTCTCCTAAATCCCACAAGCCCTGCCAGGGAGAATCATAGTTGCCAATTTTTGTGAACTCAGACGACCCTTGTTTGAAATCGAAAGGGTTTTCCAATAGGAACATAACAATTTCGTATCTCTATGTCAACGCACCCTCAAACATTTTTAATGACTTTCAGTGTCAAAACGTTAGTCAAAGTCAACATTTTCACCATGGTAAAGTAAATTACTACCGAAATTCTGAGTCGGTGGTCGCAGCATGCGTTAAAACCGATTTCTTGAAAGGCAAATTCGGTGAACGTGTTATTTCGAGAAATGGTCTGGTCGAATGGCCACCTCGTTTATGCGATTGAACGCCATTGGATTTATTTTTATGGGACCACATCAAGTCATTGGTCTATGCCAACATCTATAGACGATCTCAGAGACAACATCCAACGCCAAAATACCAACATTACGGTCGAAATGTGTTCAACAGTGGTGAACAATTGTGCCCGAGAATAAATCGCTGTACAAAGGTTTGACCGAAATCGATTTTCATACTTAAAATGTAATATTTGTACACTTGGAATAAATTTTGAACTCTATATCATAAATATTCTGAGTTTTATTAATATAAAAAAGTGTTATGTCCTTAATAGAAGAAAACCCGGTATAATTGATTCCTATTTTATGATTATGTCGCGGGTTATCAGCTGTAGTTTATGTTGTCGAATTAGTCAACCAAAAAGACAACACCCTTTGGAATTTCCTTCCAATCCGCCACCCACAACAATGGTCATATCACTTCAAAGGATCAGCCAGATTAAAACAAACAAAGACACATCCTTTAATTGACATCCAATTCTCTGTTTAGGTTGGCACAAAATGTTCATTTGATTCTCAGCGATCCATCCTTTTGTCCGGCTCTTAGCTCATCCATCTATCCGTGGGCTTCTTTGTTTTCTTTAACTTTCGGCACAAGAGGCAACAATGGGCGAAGGGGTAATCGAATGACAGCTATCGAAGCATAAAAGGACATTTTCTATCGAAGACTTTCTAATCGCCTTTGTGTGTGTAAGTGTTTGTCTACGATACGTTTAAGTGTGTGGGTGTGTGTGTGTCGGCATGACTATATTTATATGTCTATAATAGACTTTTAATCCGATAGTATCGACTTCATTGTACGCGTAGGAGAGTGCGTCCATGGCAGTATTTATGTTGATGTTAACTATTATCCTTTACTGTATGTCCACAAGTACGTAAGTATTAAGGATATCCTTTGATATGCCATTCATCTGCTTACGTGCAGATATTTGACTGGCAAATTTTGCTGGCGTTAGCCTTAATAAAGCTTGTCAACTTAATTAAAACATATCTATGTGGACAATTTTATTGTTATTAAATGATTACAATGTTCGTATTGTTATTATGATTACGAAAAATGTTCATTAAACACAGATTTCGTTTAATTAAATTTTGGACATAAATTACAATTTTAGCCTGAAGACATTTATGAAGACTTGTGGCTGAAGTGGTGAACATTTATTGTTGGCACATAAATTACAATGAAGACATCTGTGGGTAGGTTTTCAAATTCACAAATTGGTTTTTAAGTTTTGAAATAACATCAACAAAACACACAGAAAACATATTTGTTGCCACAACCGATTTTTTTGCCAACCGAATGTTGCAGGTTGCAAGTACCTTCCATGTCGTTACATCGTTACAACCGAATGTTGATTGGGAAGATAACAATTTTCAGTAGAGGGTACTGACACTTTCAGTTGATGAAAAGAAGTATAGGTCATCCTAACAGACTAAGATGATTATTGGAACTAAATTGGTACATGTGTCGGTTGTTGTTATAGATTGTTTGTTATAAGTACATTTAAGAAAAAATTATATTTTACCTTCTTGCAGCCCCAATCTGAAACGAATTAGTTAAGGTATATAACAATAGTTATTGTAAAGCTTTGAGTGGCCGTAACTCGGGAAAAATGGGACGCCAACTTCGTTGTTGTTTTGACTAGTAAGAAGGGGTATCTCTGTCGAAAATTCTGATCAAGTCTTTTTATTTATAGTTCGTTTATTTCTATGGCAGTATCGTTTGGGAGCATTCACTGTCTAAACCATTATTATTTTTTTTTTGTTATTCATTTTTTGGGGATTTCGAAATACGTTTTCGTCGTTAACAAAAGTTTTTTTGTGACTATCACCGATAAAATATTATAGGGTTTATTAACATTAACATTACCAATTAACATTACAAATATTATGTTACAACTGCCAACTAAACAGAGTTTGGGCACTACAAAGATCTAATCTGTTGTCGCCACCTATAATTGGTATTAAAGTAACATGTCAAGTAAAGTAACATGCACATCACAATTATTTAGTTGCCATAACCGCCAGTTTTCACAACCAATAGTTAAACTGAACTCGGTTTGTATAACTGTGTTGTTGGCTGTGAATGCCATAATATGGTTGTAGCTACCATCATATTATGTCTCAACCGTGTTACCATCATTACTATGGAATGTTGGTTAATGCAAAAGAAATTCGGTTTATCCAACCCAAATCCAAATGATTTTTTTTTTCTGTGTGTAGAATTAAATGAATTCAACAACTCGCGAACGATTCAAAAAAAAACTAATATATTTATCGACAGCTTAAAACTAAGCGAAATGAGATGGAAGGGCTGCGGACTAGTCGTTTCCGATGGTAGAAACGCAGTCGTACACTCGTACTAAAGTGGTGTTGGTGTAACAATAACTACACACAGATAGCAGATTCGTTGCCACAACCGAATTTGTTTGCCAACCGAATGATTGAGGTTGTCTGCACCTCGAGTATTCCATCAGTACAACTGAATGATGGCTGATGCTCTGTAACATTTAGTAATTGTATCCGAGGTATCGGTAGAAAATACGAAGAATCCGAACATCCTGATAATAATTTTTGGATCTTAAAGTCCACATGCCGCACTTGTTTACGAACAAGTTTAAAGTTTTTAGTAGAGTCGAAACACTGTCTCCTTATATACTTGAGGATCTCTTAACATAGGGAAGGTCATGTCGAGAAAAATATGATCAAACCATTTGCTTAAAGTTTAGATGTCATCCATCACAAGTATTCTGTTACAATAACAAAATATTGGGAAAACTATTGGCAACTAAATATATTTTAAAAGTTTCGTTGGGATGACCGATCAATTAGTTGCGTCCACAATACGAAGAACATTATTATTATTATGTTACGCTTATAAACAATTGGTGATTGCAACCAATTTTTTTCAAACGGAGGTTTAGTATTTTCAACCGTTTACCGACTAACTTTTCTCAGTTTCGGTAGGAAAATGCGTCAGTCACTGAAGACATGGAAGCCACCACGCAATAATCGTACACTCGGAGAAAAAAAATGGGAATCGGTTGGAACTACAAATATTCGGTTACACAAACATTTCATGGTTTTCGTATTACAGCTAACTACTGGTTCTTACAATTGGTGATTATGACAACCCACCAGTTCGGAATTACAGGGTGGGACAAAAGTAACCATGGGGTTTACAAATTTAATATTTTTTTCGTTTATATAGTTTTGTTATTTTTCAGATTATATAAATAACACTTAGAGAATAAATAATGGCGAGATTCACAACTGAATAATGAATCAGAATAATTAAATTTTATTATTTATTTAGCGATCAATTATTTAAACGCATAAGTGATGAAGCTCATTTTCATTTGAATCGCTTTGTTAACAGGCAGAACTGTAGGTTCTAGGGGTTCTGAAAATCCAAGAGCCATCTATCAAAGCCAATTGCACCCCATTAGGAGTACAGTATGGTATATATAATTGGGCCTTACTTCTTCGAGAATGAAGATGGAAGTACTGTAACCGTAAATGGAGAGCGGTATCGGATTATGATAGAGAATTTGTTACGTCCTGCTCTTGAAAACAGGCCTGAGATATGGTTTCAGCAGGACGGAGTCACTGTCCACACTGCCCGAGACACAATGGCACTTTTAAGTCAAATTTTTAAAGAGCGAATAATTTCCAGGAATTCGGATATTATTTGGATCAGCGCGATCGCCAGATTTGTCAGTACCCGATTATTTTCTTTGGGGTTATTTGAAGGAGCGAGTATATGTGAACAAGCCCGAGACAATCCTTTAACTCAAGGCCAACATTGTTGTTCGCACACTACAACCACAAATTTTGAAACTAAAAATGGGGGTCATTTAAGTGACATTATGTTTTATAGTTAGTGTAAACATTTTGTTTATTATATAATCTGAGAAAAAAAATTAATAAACGAAAAAGTTTTTAAAGTTTTTAACCCAATGGTAGCTTTTGGTCCACCCTGTTTACTTAGTATAGGCATAAATACTGTTACAACATTGAACACACTCATTTTAATAGTAGAACTGAACATACCCCGTTAATGTCATATGGGTTTTGAAAGCTAACCTCAATATCGCTGTAATAGCGCTTTTCAAGTGTGAAATATAATAAAACGATATTTTCAAAACGCTCCGGCCACTAGGGATTAGCCGCATGTTCGTCTACCGATGCATAAAACTATTTGAGAAGACTGAAGATGTAAAAGACAGCCACCTGTCGGGCCGCCCTCGCTCTGTTCAAACACCGCATGTCATCAAAGCCGTTAAATCAGGAATTCACAGAAATCCGCTTCGAAAATAGAAAATCATGGCCAGTGAGATGAATATCACGCAAAAGTCCATGAGTCGACGTACTGGACATTTATTGACTGCAGCTTTAAAAAAATAGGATTGAAAAATGCAAACGTCTTTTGGTGAAGCTCACTGATAACTTGCGCAGAAAAATGTTGTTCACCGATGAAAAATTTTTACCGTTCAGGAAAAATTTAACAAGCAAAATGATAAATTGTTGCGCGGTCTTCTAAGGAAGCATCTGAACTGATTCCAAGGGTGGAAAAGGGTCGTCACCCAGCTTCAGTCTTGGTTTGGTGGGGTGTCTCTTATGGGATGGGGTCATTGACCTGCATTTCTGCGAACAAGGAGTCAAAACATCGGCCAAAGTTTACCAAGAAACCGTTTTAGAAGCTGTTGTGAAGCCTCTTAACAATTCACTGTTCCAAAACCAGCCATGGACTTTCCAGCATTATTCTGCGCCGGCCTATTAGGCTAAAACGTCCCAAGCCTGGCTTCGAAACAATTTGCCAGTGTTCATTTCCTCTGATGAATGGCCCTCAGGCAGTCTAGATTTCAACCCATTGGATTACAAATAGTGGATGGTTTTAGAGGACAAGGTTTGTCACAAATGATACCCCAACATTGGATCTCTTTAGATTGCTTTGATTCGAGCTGTGGAGAATTTTCCAATGGACGAGGTTCGCTATTGACGATTGGCTAGTGCGACTTAAGGCGTGTGTAAAGGCAAAAGGCGGACATTTCGAATAAGTAGATTTGTTTTGGATACAATATAGATCAATAAATATATTAAAAATATTTGGTCCAAAAACATTCAGCACTTTTTATTTTACAGCATAAAACGTGTGTAACAGTATTAATGTCCCTACTAAGTATGTTAGGCTTGATCGTCTAAGATGTTACAAACGAAATGACCAAGTTATATATGCTCTCCATCCTCTAGCGGAAATTATGATATCTCAAGAAAATACTGATTGACATTAACTTTACCAACTTCGCAATATGAAAAAAAACAAACTTTCTTTAGTATATCCAGTCCATTCTATAATTAAAACTCAATAGCAAGTTACATAGTTTTTTTTAGTACATCACCTAAAACATTTTTTAAAGTTTAATTTAATTCCTCTTGAATTAGAAAAAAACCTCTAACGATGTTGATGTTTTCCCAGCTATCAACATTTTCCTGTTATGACACAATTACCACAACAGTAGTTTCAAAGTAGGGGGGGGGGGAGGAAACCACAGATTGATATTTAACATGAAGCCAATTTCCAACTCAATCCAGCAACGATGGCCTTTTCAAGAAATCAAAACGGTAACAACCTTAAAACAAAAACAACAAAGAATTTCAAGAATTAACGAACGACTTAGTAGTTGTCAAATGTCAGGAGCAACCAACAATCAGCCACAACATCCCGACAACGAACAACGTCAACAAAATGCTGCTACAATTGTTACTAGCAACAGCAACGTGAGAACAGACGACGACGACGACGTCAACAGGGCACCATTGGCAAGCCAAGTTGTTGACAAAATAAAACAAGCCCTAAAACCTTAAATAGTCGCATGTCATCCGGGTGCGACTGCAATACCAAATGCACTGAGTCAAGGCATACTCCGAGCAAGCAATTCGCAAAACAAGTGCTTGAAGTGCCATGTAAAGTGGCGGCAGACAGCAGTTGCTGCAACTACTGCGCCATCGGCTATTGTGGCACGAGTTACTCGTTGTGTTGCAGCAACAAAAAATGTCTGCAGCTTACCACAACCTTCTACTCCTTCAGCAGCTTAGTCGCTCGAAGTTGGCTGAAGTTTGATGGAGTAAAGTCGTGCTAAATTTTTCCAGAGCACATAAAAACTACATACATACGTACATTTGGGGCAGACTATTCTTTTCGAATGAAGCTGCTGTGAATTGAAAATACATTTTCATCTTTGGCTCATTTAATTTGACATTTAAGTTTTCGGATTTTAATAGGATGGATAGACAAGATGGTGAAATTTGCCAGTTGTTATGATTGTTTTACAAACATCTTTATGACGACTCTATGCCAATGATGAATAGGAGTTTCGGCGGGCCACTTGCAACTCTAGTGGTTACCTTTTCAATTAGATATTTTTTGACAGTGAGAGGAGTCACTGTCAAAAAATATCTAATTGAAAAGGTAACCACTAGAGTTTTTGCTTCCGTCGACGAGTCAGTTATTCCGTCAATCTAATTAATCGCTTAATGATTAAAAATGGTATTAAATTATGCAAAAAGTTTTCCCAGGTCAAGGCAGTATGCCCAAACATTGAATTTATTAAAGAAAAACTTTGGAGGATATGAGATCCCCACTACGCCAGCTATACACTAGTTTTAGATGTTTACTGCATGGTCACGGCAATAATAATATGTTATTCGCAATAAAAGTATGTTCGTCGCAAACATAGTATTGATTTTTAAGTTTAATTTATACTTTTCTTCTATGGACTGTTATGTATATTTCTGGCCTAATGATGAAAATGCGAATATTTATCATCAAAAATGTTTTTTTTTTGTTTTTCAAAGTATTCTCCAGCATTATTTATACACTTTTGCATGCGCCCAAACCAATTGTCGAAGCACTTTTTCCACTCCGATTGAGACACCTCCAAAACATGGGTTTTGAACTCTTCAACAGCATCTTCTGGCGGCGAAAATCGTTGACCACGCATTTTTTCTTGATGTGCGGGAACAAAAAGAAGTCATTCGGTGCCAACTCAGGGCTGTACGGCGGATGACCCATCAACTCGAAGTTTTGCAAGGTCAAAAAGGCGCTGGTTTGAGCAGATGTGTGAGAGCTCGCATCGTCATGGTGCACAATGATTTGTCTTTTCTTGTTCCTTTTTCGAATGTCTCCGAAGACTTCAGGCAAACAAATTGTGGTCTACCACTCCGAATTGACCGTCCTACGTTGCTCAAGCGGAACAGTCGCCACATGACCAGTTTTACCGAAGAAACAGGTGACCATTTGTTTCAAGTGCTTCTTCGACGAACAACTTTCGTTGGAGTTGGCTCGTCTACGAAGACCCACACGGTCGATTGCTGTTTTGTTTCGGGGTCATACGCATAGAGCCATGATTCGTTACCTGTGACGTCTTTTGACCAATCTACACGAGCCTTTTTTGAGCGATTGTCAAATTGTGCGGGATCCAACGAGAACAAATATTTTACGGCCAGGTGTTCATGCAATAACGCCTCTATCTCACGGTATGTCACATGACGATTTTGCATTACCAGTTCACGCACGGCATCAATGTTCTCTGGCACAACGGCCGTTTTTTGACGACCTTCACAAGCTTCTTCTTTGAGCGAGCGTCGGCCACGATTGAATTCATTTAACCAGTTTTTCACAGAGCTATAGGATGGTCCTTCATCGCCATACAAAGATTTAAGTTCATCGATGCACCCTTGTCGTGATAGTCCACGTCGAAAGTTGTGAAAAATGATCGCACGAAAATGTTCACGAGTTAATTCCATTTTTTTTGCAAAATTGATTTTTTCAAGTCACTCTAAACAACTCAAATGATGGTCGTACGTCAAACCGTTTTGAGTACGTTTTTGCTAAAATTGTCCAACTTTCCACTGGAAGATGGCGCCAGAAATATATAGATAGCAACCTCGTATGTGTACACGCACAGTATGGTTGAGATGACAATAATAGAAGAGCATTGTTGGGTATGTGTTTGTGGCACAACCATAATATACTTATCCCCACAACCATATTATTATTCACACTCAACCATACTATGATCTAACAACCATAGTATGTATCACAATATGATCCTTACAACCGTAGTATGGTTCACAAGCAACAATGTTATAATTCCTTTAACTATAGTATGATCCCCAAAATTATTTATTAGGACTGGGTTACGTTGTTATTCAACAATTGAGATTTTAAATAAGTAAATTATTTAAACTTTCATTACATTACAGATTTAAGAGCATGTTTGTATGGAACATTTCATTCAGAGAAACCAAAAAGTTATTCAAAAGGCAGCCTAGTTGTGAGGATCATAATATGTTTGTGGGGATCATAGTATGCATAGTATTTTAAAAAGCAGCCAGTTTTACGTTTTGGACCGGTGAGTTGGCCGCCTGGATCGTGTGATATGACATCTTTAGACTTTTTTACGGGTTTAGACTTTTTTACGGGTTTAGACTTTTTTACGGGCTACGTACAGTCCAAAGTCTGTGCTGAAAATCCCGGTAAGATTGTGGTTTTATTACGCGTGTCGTTGACGCCATACCGTTCTAAACGCTCAAATGAGTCATCCATAATTGGCTGTCAACCTCGACTCGTCGTCGTGCCCAACAATTCAACATCTCACAAACATCACTGATGCGAATTATGAATAAAGATTTGAATTTACACGCTGTATATTTTTTTACTACATATTACACTGTGCAACAAAGTTTCTGACTTTCTCGTGGGGTGAATGATTTCTTCCGGAAATGAAAGATTTTGTTGAATATAGTAAACTCCCAAAAGGACGGCCCTGGTAGGTTTCAATTATTCATTATGGGCCAAGGAAATTTTCGTTTTGCAACTCTATACTGTATGAAATAAGTTAAAAGTAGCAAATATTCCTTTTTTTTATCGAATTTTCGTGATAAGGCGTCTTTAGTGAAATGGTATAGAGTTTAATTTTGTAGAACATTTTAGCATCATATCTATAAGATTTGAGTTTCCTCTTCGTCGTTTTATTGAAAAAGCGAAAAAATTATTCTTAAACCAACGTTTGAGTATATTTTGTTCCACAAAAATGTTGTTTAATTAATTTCAGTTGGCCTTTTTTTAATGGAATTGTAAAGGGTGTTCTTTTAGAACACCAATGTGGCTACAATTTTATTGGAGTTGCTCTTTTTGTCAGCTGTCACTGCTCAGTTTGTTTTGCCATTTCATAATGAATAGACCTACTCCGGAACGACGTTAGCAAATCGTGGTGAATGGGTCCAAAACGGGATGGCTTCAATCCTGATGTGTGAACATTTTAAAAAAAATCTCTGTGATAATTTGTCGTTATTTTATCCAAACTTTTGTCAAGAAAACTGCAGTCCTTATGTTTTAGTGTCCTTTAAGTATATACGAGGGCAGATCAATAAATCCGTGACTTTTCCAACTTCCCTCGTAGTTATATGAAATAAAGCAGTGATCCCATCAATTACCATTGGTTGTCCAATTTTGAGAGAGTTCTGTCATTTAATTTAACAGCTGTTTAAAACATACAACCTCGTGCATTTTTATTAAAAATGGAAAAAAGTAAATTTCGAGTGCTCTTAAAAATATTTTCTTGCGGAAACAACCCATCAATCAAACCAAGGAAAAGTTTGATAAATACTATCACTATCGATTTCAATGGTAAAAAAGTGAATTTCTGACTTCTGTTGCGGTCGCACAAGTACAAATGACGCTGAACGTTCTGGATGACCCATTGTGGTCAATACACCCGAAAATATCGAAAATATCCATGATATGATAATTTGGCCAAACGAAGAGTAAATTTGCATGAGATTTTTGATGCCATACGCATTTTATATGGCAATATGGCTTCGATTTTACTTAGTAGGGGCATAAATACTGTTACACACGTTTTATGCTGTAAAATAAAAAGTACTGAATGTTTTTGGACCAAATATTTTTTAATATATTTATTGATGTATATTATATCCCTAAAGAATCTACTTATTCGAAATGTACGCCTTTTGCCTTTACACACGCCTTAAGTCGCACTGGCCAATCGTCAATAGCTGCACGAACCTCGTCCATTAGAAAGTTGGCCACAGCTCGAACCAAAAGAGTCTTAAGAGATCCAATGTTGGGGTATCTTTTGTGACAAACCTTGGGTTCAAATCTGGACTGCCTGAGGGCCATTCTGCAGAGGAAATGAACGCTGGCAAATTGTTTCGAATCCAGGCCTGGGACGTTTTAGCCTTATGGTCCGGCGTAGAATCCTGCTGGAAAGTCCATGGCTGGTTTTTGAACAACGAATTGTTAAGAGGCTTCACAACAGCTTCGAAAACGGTTTCTTGGTAAACTTTGGTCGATGTTTTGACTTCTTGATCGCAGAAATGCAGGTCAGTGACCCCATCGTAAGAGACACCCCACCAAACCATGACTGAAGCTGGGTGATGACCCTTTTCCACCCCGTTCAGATGCTTCCTTAGATGACCGCGCATACGCTCTATAGGTATCATTTTGCTTGTTAAATTTTTCCCGAACGGTAAAAATTTGTTCATCGGTGAGCAAAATTTTTCTGTGCAAGTATCAGCGTGCTTTACCAAAAGACGTTTACATTTTCAATCCTATTTTTTTAAAGCTGCAGTCAATAAATGTCCGGTACGTCGTTTGATATCCCCAAGTACCAAGTCTTTTTCAATGATTCGACTCATGGGCTTTTACGTGATATTCTTGTAACGGGCCATGATTTTTGATTTCCACGATTTTCTGTTTTCGAAGCGGATTTCTGTGAATTCTTGATTTAACAGCTTTCATGACATTCGGTGTTCGTACAGAGCGTGGGCGGCCCAACCGGTGGCGGTCTTTTACATCTCTAGTCTCCTCAAACAGTTGTATGCATCGGTAGACGAACATGCGACTAATCCCTAGTGGCCGGAGCGTTTTGAAAATATCGCTTTTTTCATTTCAGACTTGAAAAGCGCTATTACAGCGATACGGTTCTCATTATCTGACCACTCACGCCATGATGAAAGTTGAAACAATTTTAAAACCCCGTTACAGACTAACGCTATTGAGGTTAGCTTTCAAACCCCATTTGACATTAACGGGGTATGTTCAGTTCTACTATTGAAATGGATGTGTTCAATGTTGTAACAGTATTTATGTCCCTACTAAGTTTATGATCAATTAGGTTTAAGAAAGCTGTCTGCAAGATGCGTGCCGCTATTACAATTTCATCAAGATAATGCACGGGTGCACACGTGTGCAATCTCAATGGCATATATTCATAAATTGGTTTACGAATTGGTACCTCATCCGCCATATTCTTCGGATTTAGCCCCAGTGACTTAACTTAAAGAAATGGCTCGATAGTAAGAGATTCAGCTCCAACGATGAAATTATTGATCAAACAAATGCCTATTTTATGGACCTCCATACAACAATTGGAGCAACGTTGGACTTAGTGTATTGAGCTTAAAAAAGATTATGTCGAAAATTACATTTTTGCAAAAAAAAAAAAACTATGAGCACTGTGTTTTATTCGAAAAATCGCTGAGTTATTGATCTGTTCTCATACGTAAACATTTTTTTTTACTTATAAAGAACAAGTGAATTTCATATTTATGACTACTCGTAGAACGAAAAGCAATTATCGAGTTTCCGATACGTTGTCACTTCTACCGCTACTTTCGGTTAACCAACATTCGGTTATACTGAAAGACTCCTTAATAAATGAAAGACTCTTTTAGAATTTAATAAAAAGACTTCACAGTTCCTACAACCGCAATCATGCGGCTGGCCCAAAAAAAAACGTTGTTTGAGTACAATTTTTAAAATGTAACTTACAGCTTTTTAGTCTCATTTGTCCTCTAAATGTAGACCATATGTCACAGCGCATAGAGAAAGGGACCTAAGGGTAAAAAAAAATCAATTTTCACTTTTTTCTTTTTTTGATGTGGACAACATCTGAGCATCGAATGAGACCGATCCCATGCCCCAAAAGTGTTGCCTCCCAGAGATATGCGCGTTTTATGAAAGTGAAGTCGACGATTCTAAGCGCAAATAGATAGGGACCTAATCTTTAAAATGGCTCTCCTGAACAAAACTGGCTTTTAACCTTAGGCCCCTTTCTATTTTGCGCGTCACATATGCTGAAATTGGACAAATTAAATTTTCTCTTTATGATACAACAAATTTTTGACTTTGCTTAATTGACCCTTTAGTAAAGTCAAAGCTAGAAAACTTAAATATTATCTGTAGTTGCATGTATTGAACATTACATTGCACGAACTAACGTTCGGTTGTGCTGATGGAATACCTGAAATTGTGACTACGAATCTGTTCTCTTTGTGTGTCACACAATATCGACCATTCCATCAAGGTTCTTTCTTTCACTGCCAAAAGATTAAAGCAAATGCTCACCATGACAACAACTCGGCGATGCTTTTGCCGATGCACTCGACGAGGTGCAGCAGAATGAGCGAATGCATGAATGAATGACTTAATAAGCGTATTTAGCGTAAACAGCGTTAAATTGGCAATTTGACATTTTTGCAAATTCCAATATGGCGCAAGCATTAATTTCTAAAATTCCAACGGATGCGGATGTCTTCTTCTTCTACAAGTATGTTCACATGTATGAATGCATGTGTAATATGCATATGTCGGCAACAATTCCAAGGCTCCAGCCTTGTAAGGCCATACACTACAACATAAACGTTTGCGAGTATCCGTCGTATGACTACGAGCAAAGGAGGATGGGTAAAAGTTAAAAAAAACAATTTCCAGGATTTAATTTGAATTGTGAAAGTAAATGGAAAACTTGACATACCTACACACACCCAGCCATACGTCATACATATGTGGGTATTGTACATTTATGTGGAAGTTCTGTATGTCATACTTTTCCGCCTGAATTGTTTTTCCCATTTATATTCGTCGCATTTATGTTGTTTTGTTGCTGTTGCTCGTTCTTTTTTCTTTGCGCTATCCATCTTCAGTTTTTGCTGATCATATATTCATCGCTTAGCTTCGCAATACTTATTCGGTTCGATTCATGGAACTTATAATTCAAATTGATTTTATATTTCTCTACATGGCATTTAGTAAGTATGCTCGGTTATGCATTTAATTTGCTATACTCGTACTATGTTTCGCTTATGGAATACATTTGATTTTATAAAAAGTTTATGTTTGTGCTATAAATGAAAAACGACTAATGTAAGTACGTTTAAATTGTAGAAGGTAATTTTTACACTCTAAAACAGATTTGTTGCCACAACCGATATTTTTTTGCCAACCGAATGAATTATGCTACCTGATTCATTCGGTTGGCAAAAATAAATTATTTAGGTTCTATCAGTACAACCGAATGTTGGTTGGTTGGCACTGCAATTGTCAGTAAGTGGAAGTAAAAGTATCGGTAGACATGACAAAGAATCGGAAGCTACACAATTGTTCTCTCTGGATATAAATTTATAGGTTAATATACTTCGAGTACACTTAAGGTTAAAGACAATTATGTCGTTACTGGTTGAAATAGTAGAGAAAGTGGTGTGGAAATAGGATTTACACACAGAGAACAGATTTTTTGCCACAACCGAATATTTAAAAAGTAATGTACTTAGTAGGGACATAAATACTGTTACAACATTAAACACACCCATTTCAATAGTAGAACTGAACATAACCCGTTAATGTCATATATGACAGCGCATAGAGAAAGGGACCTAAGGGTAAAAAAAAATCAATTTTCCCTTTTTTTGATGTGGACAACATCTGAGCATCGAATGAGACCGATCCCATGCCCCAAAGGTGTTCCCTCCCAGAGATATGCGCGTTTTATGAAAGTGAAGTCGATGATTCTACACCAAAGCTACACGTATTTAAATCTTTAAAATGGCTCTCGTGAACAAAACTGTTTTTTACCCTTAGGTCCCTTTCTAGTTTGCGCGTCACATATGGGTTTTAAAAGCTAACCTTAATAGCGTAAGTCTGTAACGGGATTTTAAAATTGTTTCAACTTTCATCACGGAGTGGTCAGATAGTGAGAACCGTATCGCTGTAATAGCGCTTTTCAAGTGTAAAATGAAAAAAGCGATATTTTCAAAACGCTCCGGCCACTAGGGAGTAGCCGCAAGTTCGTCTACCGATGCATAAAACTGTTCGAAGAGACTGGAGATGTAAAAGACCGCCACCGGTCGGGCCGCTCACGCTCTGCTCGAACACCCATGTCATCAAAGCCGTTAAATCAAGAATTCACAGAAATCCGCTCCGAAAACAAAAAATCATGGCCCGTTCGATGAAAATCACGCAAAACTCTATGAGTCGAATCATTAAAAAAGACTTGGGACTTGTGGCTTTCAAACGACGTACCGGACATTTATTGACTGCAGCTTTAAAAAAAAATAGGATTGAAAAATTCAAACGTGATTTGGTAAAGCTAGCTGATAACTTGCACAGAAAAATGTTGTTCACCGATGAAAAAATTTTTACCGTTCAGGAAAAATGTAACAAGCAAAATCATAGAGTGTATGCGCGGTCATCTAAGAAAGCATCTGAACTGAACCCAAGGGTGGAAAAGGGTCATCACCCAGCTTCAGTCATGGTTTGGTGGGGTGTCTCTTAACGATGGGGTCACTTACCTGCATTTCTGCGAACAAGGAGTCAAAACATCGGCCGAAGAAACCGTTTTGGAAGCTGTTGTGAAGCCTCTTAACAATTCCCTGTTCCAGAACCAGCCACGGTCTTTCCAGCACTATTCTGCGCCGGCCCATAAGGCTTAAATGTCCCAGGCCTGGCTTCGAAACAATTAGCCAGCGTTCAATTCCTCTGATGAATGGCTCTCAGGCAGTCTAGATTTCAACCCATTGGATTACAAATTGTGGACGGTTTTAGAGGACAAGGTTTGTCACAAAAGATACCCCAACATTGGATCTTATAAGACTGGTTTGGTTCGAGATGTGGCAAATTTTCCAATGGACGAGGTTCGTGCAGCTATTGACGATTGGCCAGTGCGACTTAAGGCGTGTGTAAAGGCAAAAGGCGGACATTTCGAATAAGTAGATTCTTTTTAGATACAATATCAATAAATATATTAAAAAATATTTGGTCCAAAAACATACTTTTTATTTTACACCATAAAACGTGTGTAACAGTATTTATGTCCCTACTAAGTATAAAACCAAAAAAATTAAAAAAAAAAGAAAAGAAAAGGTCAAACAGTTTGAGTTTCTTGGGTTAGAAGGTTAATGCTTTCAAACTATACTGCCATATAAATAAACGAACTATAAATATAAGTAAGCATTATTTTTCAGAATATACAGGGTTTCCGCCGAAAAGGTATACTACTTTGTTTTGCAGCCATTTTGGTAAACATTAGTCTTGACAGTTCATATTTGGCAGTGGAAACATATTCGATAAACCAACGTGTTTTAATCGTTAAGACATTTTATCAAAATCAATCATCGATCACTGTGACGATGAAAAAAGTTATTTGAAATCTTTGGGAGAAACAACGTACTAACAAAACGCACTATTTATCGTGAAGTGAATGATTTCGAAGAAAGAGGGTCGGTAGCTGATAGGCCCAAGGACGGACCACAACGTACTGCAAGATCGGCTGAAATCGTTACTTAAGAAAGTGTTCTAAAAAATCCACCAACCACAATTCGACGCCGTGCTCAGGAGCTTGACTTCAATGAACAATTTTGGCCACAATTTTGCACAAGGATTTGTATTTGTTTCCATTTAAGATTCAGTTGACACAAGAGCTTCTTCCACAATACCATTTACTCCGCCGTAAAATGCCAATAGAATACAGCTCGCAAATGACCACCCCGATTTTCATGAAAAAATAATGAGTGACGAGGCAGATTTTCATTTCAATGGATATGTAAAAGTTAAACAGAATAGTCGGTTCTGGACAATGGAAAACCGTCAAAATATTCATCAGTCACCCTTGCATCCATTTAAAGTGACAGTCTGGGGTGCCATTTGGTCAGGAGGAATCATTGGACCTTACTTCTATGAAAATGAAAACGGCGTAACGTTAGCTGTCGATGGGATGATTGAAAACTTTTTAACGCCAGAACTGCATGCTTGATTAACATGTGAAAACAATAACCAATTTTTTTTAGTGGTGACACATTTTTCCCGTGGTACTGCCACCCCAAGCTTAACCATTAATATTCCTTTAAACCTTAATTAATTCTTTTCATATTGGGGCATCGCTGCAATGTTTATCAAAACATCTTTCCAAAGACGTATTTATTTTGACGCACTGCAAGGCGGTAAAATATAAATTTTTTCAAGGATTACTTCTTACCAACAATCTATAACAACAACCAATACATGTACAGATTTAGTTTCAATAATCATCTTAATTTGTTAAGATTCTCTTCAACCGAAAGTGTCAGTTCCCTCTACAGCAAATTACTGTGTACCCAAACAACATTTGGTTTTAACCATAAAACAAATCCATAGTAAAGAGTTTTTGTAGACGTGTGGTTTTCAGGAAGAAATAAAACGCATATAATTTAATGGTACGGCCAAGAATTTATAAAGATAGGGGTTTGCTATTATGTTTTAAAAATGATTTCGGGCCAGTGACCGCCGCGGCTAGCTTGAATAAATTCCAGCCGAGAGGCCAAAATTTTGCAGCATTTGGGGCCGTATGTCAGCAATAACACGCCGAATATTCTTTTCCAAGGCGTCAATCGTGTCGGGCTTATCTGCATAGATAAAAGACTTCACATAAACCTACAAAAATAGTTAAGCGGTGTTAAATCGCTCGATCTTGAAGGCCACGCCACAGTACCACGACGCGTGATAATGCGCTCACCTAAAGTTTCCTTCAATAAATTCATTGTTTCGTTGGCTGTATGGCATGAAGCGCTGTCTTGTTGGAACCAAAAATCGTCCACATTTATATCCTCTAATTCAGACACGAAAAAGTCATTAATCATGGCTCTATAGAGTTTCCTATTGACTGTAACATTATGGCCGGCTTCATTTTTAAAGAAATATGGACTAATGATTCCCTCGGCCCATTGAGCACACCAAACAGTAACTTTTTGAGGATGTAACGACGTCTCAACAATTGCTGGTGAATTTTCATTACTCCAAATGCGACAATTTTGGTTTTTATCGTATCCATTTAAACAAAAGGCAGCTATATCGCTGAATAAAATTTACTTGTAAAAATCAGTATTGGTAGCTATCTCGTTTTGGGTCCTTTCACCAAACGTACGACGAGCTTGATGGTCGTTCGGCTTCAGTTCTTGCACGGGTTGGACTTTGTAAGCCCGCTTACCAAGATCCTTTCGTAAAATCTTCCATAAAGTGGATGGGCACAGCTGCAATTGTTGAGCGCGATGGCTAATGGACTCATTCGAGTCTTCTTCAAAACTCTGCTCCACAGCAGCAATAGTGTCGTCGGTACATACTGTACGGCGTCTCTGAGAATGCGTATTATCCACTAGAGTAAACGTGTTGCGAAACCAATTCCATGAGTGCCAAGTACGCAATCAACTTTAAGCCTTTGTTAAACCCAACTGAAATAAACTGGATAACATTTTCGTAGAACATAAAAATAACCAAAACTCCAGTCACTTTTAATACTGAGTTCAGTTGGTATCACTGATTTGTTGGTTGTGCGCAACGCCATATTACCGTAGCTACCATCTTATGATAAGTCGAACCATGTAACCGTCAATGCCGTGGATGGTTCTGTGATTGCAACAGAAAGTGTGTCTATCCAACCGATTTTTTGTAGTTCTGGCCGATATTCAAATATTATTTTTTTATAAATTTGAATATAGTTTTCTAACCAATGTTATTGTTACGAATCTTACGCAATAATAGTACCTTTTATAATCAAATTAAATTTTTTTAAAACAAACTTATTTGGATTTGTATAACTTAGTATTTTAAATAAATGAAGCGCTTACCTATTTTAACGAATTTTTCTATTGTCCAATAAATCACTCTTGTTTCAAATTTAAGGTATTTTTAAAATATTTACTTAATAAAAATCGTTTATGATGAATAGCAAGTTAACCCAGTCCATATGAATAATTTTGGTGGTCATATTATAGTTGTAGGAATCTTTCTTTGGTAGTAGGGATCATACTAAGGTTGTGAGGATCATACTATGGTTGTATGTGAAATATATTATAGTTCTGGGTATCATAATAAAGCTGTGGGGATCAAAGTATCGTACAGTGTGGATTATAATATGGTTGTGGGGATCATAGTATGGTTATGTGTAAACCATTATATGTTTATAATCATAGTATAGTTATGTGTAGATCATACTATTGTTGTGAGGATCACAATATTGTTGTGCCATAACCATAAAACCATCAATAGTAAGTAGCTCTTCGAATATTGTCATCCCAACCATACTTTTTTTCTTCGTGTGGTTGTGTTTTTATGCAACGTATAATACGTAACAAGTGGATTTATTTGCGCATTCAATCATTATCAGCACGAATGCGGACAGGAACGCATACTGCAAAAATTCCATAGAAGTAAGCATACCACGGCATCGATGACAATTGTGATTGTCGGCTTCTTTACAAGTAGGCCGGAAGGCGTTGGCGTTTTTACCCCCGCCACTTGTGTATCATTTTAACCATTTATGTCGGTCAACCCAACCCCAGAGACATTTTATTTTTCGCCACATTGTGTTATTGCCTACAATGAAAAATGATTGATTTCGCACGAAAGCAAGTCATTCGTAATATTTCTATGAACCGGCGCTCTTGAGTTTGGTTGATCCAGAAAACATTTCTTGGATTTCCCACGCTTTGGAGCAATCAATTATCAATCATAACATTTGTCATCAGTTGTTCAATTTTTGAGCACTTTAGGAAAAGTCGTATTTTTAATTCAAGGCATCATATCATAATTGGCTCTACGAGTAAATTTCGTAGAGCGGAAAGTGCGGAAAATGTGAAATACGCAATAAAATATCTATCTTCATGCAGAAAAATATTATGATTGGCGTGACATCATTCGAAAAGCTATTGTTGGGTATATGGTTGTCACCTCAACCATTATTTTCTCTTCGTGTTAGCCCTGTTTCTCAAACCTAAGGGCAGCTCTTATGCCATACAGTCTCTGCATGTGCATGTGTTAATTTGACATATTTTTTGCTTCTGTGTGTGACAAATTTAACTATTTTGAAGATTTTTGAAGCCTTGTACGAAAATAGAATTTAAATCAAAATGCATTTCCGGCACTTCGTGGTTTTTATGTTCAGCCTAATCAATCAATCAAATGTATTTATAATTCGGAGAATTGTGCTCAAAATTCAGCAAACCGGGTTTGTAAACACCTGTGCATGGTGGCCTAGTCACGAGTAGTTTTGCGGAAAACATTGGTGATGTTTGCGTTAGTGTAACAGAAGACCCGTTAACCTTGTCGTGTCCAAGAACTAAACATCTTACGCACATCGCTGATGCGCATTTTGAAAAAAGATTTAAATTTACTCAAGACTTAAGAGTTAAAGCCTACTGGTCATTTTAAGCGTCTCCAATACGCCAAATGGTTGGTTGAACAGAGAAAAAATAATGGTGACTTTACAAAGAAAATCATCTTCAGCGACGAGGCACACAAATGAGAGCAAATGAGAGTCCACGAGGGATTGCTAAAAAGCGGATGCATCGGCAAAGAGTGACCGTGATTTGACTCAGTTAGACATCTTTCTTTAGAGATATTTAAAAGAAAAGGTAAATATGCCACGAGCAATTCAAGAGCTAAAGGATGAGGTAATTTGACACATTAACGACATTACGGGGGTTGCTATATATATTTGCCTTCCGCCGTCTGAAATTTTCATTGAAAAGTTGGACATTTTGTAGCATAAACGTACTCAGAACGTTTTGACGTACGACCATCATTTGTGTTGTTTAGAGTGACTTGAAAAAATCAATTTGGCAAAAAAAAAGGAATTAACTCGTGACCATTTTCGCTGGATCATTTTTCACAACTTTCGACAAGAGTGCATCGATGAACTTAAATCTTTGTATGGCGATGAAATACCATCCTATAGCACTGTGAAAAACTAGTTCAATGAATTGAATCTTGGCCGACGCTCGCTCAAAGACGAAGGTCGTCCTAAAACGGCCGTTGTGCCAATAAACATTGATGTCGTGCGTGAACTGATAATGCAAGATCGTGAGATAGAGGCATACTTGGACATTTCTTCCATCAGAAAATATTCCATATATTTTTACAATTTGATAATCGCTCAAAAAAAGGCTCGTGTCGAATGGTGCAAACAAATTTAAAAAAAAAATGGCGGTGCTTCAAAAGACGTTTATAAGATCGTCGCAGATGACGAATCATGGATCTATGAGTATGAGCCCGAAACAAAACAGCAATCGATCGTGTGGTTCTTCGAAGACGAGCCAGATCCAACGAAAGTTGTTCGTGGAAGAAGCACTTCGAAGCAAATGCTCGCCTGTGTCTTCGGCAAAACTGGTCATGTGGCGACTGTTCCGCTTGTTCTGAGTGTTACACCACAATTTGTTTGCCTGAAGTTTTCGGAAAAAATCGAAAAACGAACAGGAGAAAACGAATCATTGTGCACCATGACAATGCAAGCTCTCGCACATCGGCTGAAACCAGCGCCTTTTGACCGGTCAAAACGTCGAACTGATGGGTCATCCGCCATACAGCCCTGACTTGGCACCTAATGACTTCTTTTTATTCCCGCACATCAAGAAAAATATGAGTGGTCATTTTTGTCGCCAGAAGATGCTGTTGAAGCGTTCAAAAACCATGTTTTGGAGGTGTCTTAATCGGAGTGAAAAAGTGCTTCGACAATTGGTTGATTTATAATACTTTGAAAAAAAAATAAAATCATTTTTGATGATAAATATTCGCATTTTCATTATAAGACTAGAAATATATAAAGCAGCCCTCGTAAACCTCTGTTTTGTCTCAGAGTCTTTGCAAATATGTACCATTAGATAGAAGTATGCTAAAAAGTATAAGTTCTCTGAAAACTTTTTCATTTATTTACAAATAACATCGTGCGTTTTAGTGGAATCAGTTATTATATTTATTTTTTGGAATCCTTTTAACATCAATCGGGGACCGGGCAACGTTTTTTTTGTTTTAAGTTTAAATATGTATCATTACATTTCAAAAGACATTGAACTTTGAAAACAAATATTTGTGCTGATAAGCATTTGTATTCATTTGAATCCATCATGATGACAATTTTTAACTTGACAACTCAAGTTAAAAAACAGAAAACATTATTTTAAAAACATATTTGTGTGTTTCTGAAAAAATATTAGAAAATTTTTAAAGCATTCTGCTCAAAATTAAAAAAAAAGGTTTTCTATGCATAAAAAACATTTTTTAACGAAAGAAAGAAGCTTTGTAGTTTGAAAAAGAAAATATATTTTTTCTTTGGTTTGGTTTCTTTAATATTTATAGGAAATTAAATGTTTAGCAAAAGTGTCTTAAATGAGTTGTGGAATATGCCTCGTAAACAGCTGTATTGCTGAAAAGTTGATGGTTTTATTGTTGATGAAAGTAGTGGCAAATACCACCTATATTACGAATTGCTTCTCCGGGTCGACCCGGAGCAGCAATTCTTCGGCCAAGGACTGTAGCTCCGGTACAGTGTAACGCTACAACAAAAATCTAGTTTAAAAAAAGCTAAAGTCGGGCGAGGCATAGTAGTTTACACTCTACACTTCTGGATGTTCAAAAATCCAATTGAAAATAGTTTTTGCACTAAATTTACCCATATTTGATTTTTTTTCATATTTGAATTTGTGACGCAATTTCATTGTTTTTAGTAAAATCCGTTGAACATATACATAAGTACATGTAGGAGCTATAAGTATATGTGACAGCGCATGGAGAAATGGACCTAAGGGTAAAAAAATAAATTTTTACTTTTTTTTGATGTGGACAACATCTAAGCATCGAATGAGACCGATCCCATGCCCCAAAAGTGTTCCCTCCCAGAGATATGCGCGTTTTATGAAAGTGAAGTCGACGATTCTACACCAAAGATACACATATATAAATCTTTAAAATGGATCTCCTGACAAAACTGGTTTTTACCCTTAGGTCCCTTTCTATTTTGCGCGTCAAATATCTTAATCTCAACCGCTTTTTTCCAAATTGCAACTGCATCCATCCTTGGCACAAGGAAGTTACTTGTGGCATATTTCATCAAGATTGGATGTAATGTGTGGCTTTTAGAGCTAAAGACATGAAATCGGATGAACATTAATATACGGGAACTATACTTACATCTAAACCGATTTTTGTAACCAATTTTCAAGAAGCTGTTAAATCAATCTTTCGTTGAATCAAAGAAATTATTCAAATCAAACCTGTCAATAAATATTTTAAAAAATTTTGTGGCATTTCTTGCTTGCCGACCAGAGTTCGAATCGACTTAAACAGGTGGAGCGTCGCCGATTTAAACGACTAAAATCGGATTCAAGAAGCAACCGTTAATATAGGCTAAGTACGAGTAGTTGTAAAATAGAGCTGTTATGACAAATTATTGTTAAATAATAATTATTTCATCTCTGTGGTGAATTTGAATACTTGTTACTGACGTATCTCGGTAGTTTCATTAGCAACACACATTTACTTAACCTGAGTATTAATTATTGACTTGTGGTACGCCGTGGTGTGATAAAAGTGTGACCGTCTACCATACCAGTAAACCCTGGTTCGATCTGGAATAAAACGTCTAATGCTGGTGACTTAACAAGTAAGAGTTTTATCTCTAAGCCTTGTAAAAAGTTCTCTTTAAAATGCATTAGCCGTTAGGAATCGGCGTTAACAACAACTGAATCGTACACAGCTCACTAATTTGGAAGAAATTCCCCCTTGTTCCTTATTGGGATGTTGTGAAACTTAAGTAAGTAACAGGTGTTTTTTATAGAGGTAAAGAACTTTAAGTTGGCAGCCCTTTTTTAACTGGCGGCCATTTTGTCAGCTGTCAGCTGATTTATGTTTAGTTTGGTTTGACATTTCAAAATGAACAGACTGACGCCTGAACAACGCTTTCAAATTGTGCAAATTAATTTTGAAATTAATGGTTCTGTTCGAAATAAGTATCCCACACTGAGTCCATTGTACGGGCAACACAATCGTCCATTAGACGAATTTATTGCTGCTGCGCAGGATAGCGTAGCTAAGTGTCACAATGGATTTATTGAAGGATTCGTTTGGTAACTGCATAGTTTCAGGTTTCGGACCCGTAAGTTAGCCTCAAGGATCGTGAGATTTAACGCCGCTAGACAATTTTCTGTGGCGATATGTGAAGTCGCTAGTATACGCCGATAAGCCCGAAATGATTGACCACTTGCAGTACAACATTCGCCGCGTTATTGTCGATATACGGCCACAAATGTTGGAAAAAGTAATCGAAAAGCGGACGTCCAGATACGACAACATCCGTGGCGGTCATATGCCAGAAGTCATATTTAAACTATAATTCGGAAGATTCTCTTCCAATTAAAATATATTTCATGTCAATACAAAAAAACAGCGGGTTTGTTCATAATTGCTACACGAAGATTTAGGAAAAACGAAAATTTGAAATTTTGGACTGTGGGCGGAGGAGGCGTGACAAAACTGTTTTTTGAGCTAGAAGGCTGACAATTGGTACACAATTTAAGGGTACGTTGGGAATGATTTGTAAATAGTTTATGTGTAGTTTGCATGAAATCGGCCCAGTGGATGTGGTACCTCCCATACAAATCAGAAGTCACAAATACATTATTTCTGCTCCTTTTAACGGCATTTAAACTAAGTTTGGTATGATGGTTTGGTGTACATATTCTAAGCTCTGCTTGAAATGTGGGCTGAATTGGACAAAGGCGCGTGGTACCTCCCATACAAATCACAAATCCTTTATTTCTGCTCCTGTTAACGGTATTTGAACAATAATAGGTATGTCGGTTCAGTGCACCTGTTATTCTTCTTCGAAATATCAAACCACCACGACTTTGCAACAGAACCAGACTTTTAGTGAAAAGAAAATTTAAAGCCAAAAAAAAACACCCGTTAGTAGTGTATACTTTTGCTCCAGATTATGTAAACTACCAATTTTGGATTGCTAAATTATAAGCCTATGTTCAAGCCGCCGCCAATTGCCAATGTTCATGAAGAATTTAAGCAGCCGACACTGATCAAACACACCCGCTCTACCGTCGCCGAATATTTCCAATCGGCTTCAATCTCTGTTGCAGTCTATTCGATACCAATACCTTTGGTACCGAGTACTTTAGTTTTAATACTGCTAGCTTATCGATGCTTTTGATTCGACGTCGAGACCCTCAATGCAGACGTGAAGGTACTTTTTGCTTTTATCATGACCCTAAAAACGTTATTCAAACTCCTCCCAAGTAATAAATAAATAATGAATACTAATGCTTCCTCTTATTACACAACAATTACTTGCTAATGAGACTTTTTGCCGAGGAGTTTTACATCGCATACTTATGACGGGCAGTTTTTTCCGCGGAATTCTGAATTGTTTCTGGCTATAAGTTAATCGCTCATAATTGCTGCTCAGGAACAAAGACCTTTTTTAAAATGCATACACCATAATTTCTTATTTTATTCTCCACTCTTTAAAGTGAAACAAAATCAATTTTATAGGCGTAACAGAAAAAGGATTCAACCGCATATTTCCACTTTTTTGTGGTCTTCTGTGTATCCTTTAGGACATTTTTCATCATAACCATATTTTGGCCAGACAAAAGAAAATACAAAAGAAACACAACAAAACTCTCATTGGACATTAATTTAAAAAATATTTTTAAATAACAGCGGATGTATTTATCTAAAGATAGCATGACGCGATAAATAAAAACAAACAAACTGCAAGGGAAACTTTTCTTTTAGAAAAGGTCCAATAATCCGTTTTTGCAGTTTAGCAACCTTTTGTTGGCACATTCATTGTTTATGGTTCCACGTATTCCTGCAAACATCTTTGTCTATGAAAATGTGTACTCGTACATATGTTTGCAAATTTTGCTAAATTTTAACTTTACCGTCTGATACGCCCCTTCGAAGCGAGCATACCCCAAATGGAGGATTCATGTTCCCCGGTGTAATTTTTTATGCGGTTGGCATACAAAAAGTTTGTGGCGAATGCCGCACGTACTTATTACGCCCGCCTACGAAAATTACGTACCTCTTTTATTCATGGCAGCATATTCTGAAAACCCACATATCGCCACCATACAACATTTGAAACTCTACAAATTAAACTTTGGGTAATTTGAAAAAAAAAATACAATCTCTAAAAATGCATGAGTTTTAATAATCCCTTCAGTGAATTTGAAATGTAAAAAACAAAATGGAACAAACATAAGTGAAAAACACATTTATGTTGAATTAATCATTCCACACAAAACAATTGGACATTTCGTACTTATATGCGGTGCGGTGTCGGACATAAACTTATTTATGTACGGTAAGACCGAATCTTTAATACTCCCTACTATGGATTGCATTAATAGAGGCAACATGGCTTTACTTGTATCTAGCGTCTACGACTTTTATTCAAGTCGTCCATTAATAGACCACCGCACAGAGTGTCAAAATCGATTTCCATCGGTCAATATTCAAAAACATTACTTAGTAGGGACATAAATACTGTTACACACGTTTTATGCTGTAAAATAAAAAGTACTGAATGTTTTTGGACCAAATATCTTTTAATATATTTATTGATGTATATTGTATCGAAAAAGAATCTACTTATTCGGAATGTCCGCCTTTTGCCTTTTCCCACGCCTTACGAGTAAGTCGCACTGGCCAATCGTCAATAGCTGCACGAACCTCTTTCATTAAAAAATTGGCCACAGCTCCAACAAAAGCATTCTTAAGAGATCCAATATTGGGGTATCTTTTGTGACAAACCTTGTCCTCTAAAACCGTCCACAATTTGTAATCCATTGGGTTCAAATCTGGACTGTCTGAGGGCCATTCTTCAGAGGAAATGAACGCTGGTAAATTGTTTCGAAGCCAGGCCTGGGACATTTTAGCCTTATGGGCCGGCACAGAATCCTGCTGGAAAGTCCATGGCTGGTTTTGGAACAGGCAATTGTTAAGAGGCTTCACAACAGCTTCCAAAATGGTTTATTGTTAAACTTTGGCCGATGTTTTGACTCCTTGTTCGCAGAAATGCAGGTCAGTGACCCCATCGTAAGAGACATCCCACCAAACCACGACTAAAGCTGGGTGATGACCCTTTTCCACTCTTGGGATCAGTTCAGATGGTTCCTAAGATGACTGCGCATACACTCAATCAGTTTGCTTGTTAAATTTTTCCTG
Organism: Hydrotaea diabolus; assembly: GCA_963513945.1. NCBI lineage: Eukaryota > Metazoa > Arthropoda > Insecta > Diptera > Muscidae > Hydrotaea > Hydrotaea diabolus. The sequence continues at coordinate 225,946,659 of OY740716.1, read as the reverse complement.
AACGGTAAAAATTTTTTCATCGGTGAACAAAATTTCTCTGTGCAAGTTATCAGCGTGCTTCACTAAAAGACGTTTGCATTTTTCAATCCTAATTTTTTTAAAGTTGCAGTCGATAAATGTCCGTAACGTCGTTTGAAAGTCCCAAGTCTTTTTTAATGATTCGACTCATGGACTTTTGCGTGATATTCAGCTCAGGGGCCATGATTTTCTGTTTTCGGAGCGGATTTCTGTGAATTCTTGATTTAGGGGCTTTGATGACATGCGGTGTTCGAACAGAGCGTGGGCGGCCCGACCGGTGGCGGTCTTTTACATCTCCAGTCTCCTCAAACAGTTTTATGCACCGGTAGACGAACATTCGGCTAATCCCTAGTGGCCGAAGCGTTTTGAAAATATCGCTTTTTTTCATTTCACACTTGAAAAGCGCTATTACAGCGATACGGTTCTCATTATCTGACCACTCCATGATTAAAGTTGAAACAATTTTAAAATCCCGTTACAGACTTACGCTGTTGAGATTAGCTTCCAAAACCCATGTGACGTTAACGGGGTATGTTCAGTTCTACTATTGATTTCCTTCGCGAAATGAACGACTTTTAGGATTATACTTAATCCCGAAGAGGAGGGACTCTTGGTAGGTTTCAGTTAATTTTAATAGCTCAAGAAAGTTTTTATTTTGAAACGCAATACCATATGAAATAAGTTACAAAATGGTACATATAGTTGCTATTTATATTTTGGGCCCGGCAAAAAAAACACAATAATTTATCATTGCAAATGGTTTATTGTTTTCCAAAATATTCTCTGTTAAGATCAATACACTTTTGGATGCGCACAAACCAATTTTCGAAGCACTTTTTCCACTCCGATTGAAACACCTCCAAAACATGATTTTTGAACGCTTCAACAGCGGCTTCGGGCTAAGAAAAACGTTGATTACGATTTTTTTTTTGATGCAATGGAATAAAAAGAAGTCATTGGGTGCCAAATCAGGGCTGTATGGTGAATGGCCCATCAATTCGACATTTTGTGTGGTCAAATAGCTCATCGTTTCACCTGATGTGATGTAAAATGATCCGTCTTCTCTTTTTATCTTTCGTCATTTCTTCAAATACTGTTGGCAAACAGATGGTGTATACCACTCAGAATTGACCGTCCTACGTTCCACTAAAGGCACTGTGGCAACATGGCCGGTTATAGGGGAAAAAACACAATCATTTGCTTCGATGTACTTCTTCCACGAACAACTTTTGTTGAATTTGGCTCGTCTTTAACGACCCATACGGTCGATTGCTGTTTTGTTTCTGGTTTATATGCATAGATCCATGATTCGTCACCTGCAACAATGTTATACACAGCCTTTGAGCTACCGGGGTTATAAAAAAAAAACACAAAAAATTCAAATTGAATGGGGAATGTTTATTATCATTTGAAAGAACATTCTTTGGCATTTATTTTTTGAAGACTATGTCTATCAAATGTTGGCCGCGGTTACGTCTTAGATGGTCCATCCGTAGAGTCCAATTTTCAATAACTCGTTCGAGCATTTCGACTGGTAACTGGCGAATGACACGCGTGATGTTTTGGCCTGAATCGAAGCGGGTTTGTCCGCATAAACTTTAGACTTTACATATCCCCACAGGAAAAAGTCTAACGGCGTGATATCACACGATTTTGGTGGGCAATCGACCAGCCCAAAACGTGAAATTATCTGCTCGCCGAAGTGTTCTCTCAATAAATCCGTTGATTGATTCGATGTGTGGGAAGTGGCTCCGTCTTGTTGAAACCAAATGTCGTCGAGATCACGAACTTCAATTTAAGGCATCAAATAGTCGGTTATCATAACAGTCGCCATTTACGGTTACGTTCTTACCGGCATCATTTTTGAAGAAATATGGAGCGATGATTCCACCGGCCCACAAACCACACCAAACCGTTGTTTTTTCTGGATGAAGTGGCAGCTCTTGAACCTCTTCTGGTGGCTTTTCGTTTTGCGGAAATATGGCTTGTTTACATACCCATTGAGCCAGAAATGTTGACCGATTATGTTGACCATAAGTTGAACGAAGTGCACGAAACACATTCCTCACAGAATGTGAATTTTCGTAATAAAGTTGAACGATTCGTAAAAGTTGTTCAGGCGTAAGCCTTTCCACGAAGGAATGCGAAACAATACTAAACAAAAATAACATGACAGCATGGCACGACTTACGAGTGATCTGTTAAGAAAGGCTTTTGAAAATAGTTTCTTTACTTGGATCACCCTATACTTTTTACCATTTCTTTGCAACAATCCATAGGAGCCTTTTTTGAGCATTCGTCAAATTATGTGGGATCCAACGAGAACAAATTTTGTTCACGGCCAAATGAAAATGCAATGCCTTAATGATGCCTGTCATACTTATGCCCAAGGAAGCCTCAATCTCACGGTGTGTCACATGTCGGTCTTGCTTAATCAGTTCACGATGGTTTCTGACAAAGTGATCGAAGTTGGAGGTCCTTCACGAAATACATCCTAGAGCGAACGGCGTCCGAGACTGAACTCTTGGTACCAGCGATTAACAGTGGTTTTTGATGGTGCTTCATCGCCAAAAGTCGTTACGATTTGCCTCTTGCCTCGATAATCCACGCCGAAAATCGTAAAAATCATCGCACGTAAATGTTCACGGGATAATTCCAGTTTTGACTGAGTTGAATTTTTCAACACACTGTAAACAAAACAATTCGCCCTTAAATGACAAAAAGTTCTGAGTGAAGTTATGCTAAAAAATGTCAAAGTTTCCAATGGAAGTTTCAGATTGCATTTGGGAACACTAATATTGTCAGGACCCGAAATATAAATAACAACCCGTATTTAAGCGATGTTTCGTTATATGACGTCTTTTGTAAAATTGTATGGAGAATGTTTTCGTAAAACTTTTTAACGTCGTATGTATAAGTTTACCGTGTCCCTTTTGTACCTTTTTTTGAGGAAAGTGAGAAAATTACTATTTAACGGGAGTTTTGAGAATTAAATATGTTCTACCAAAGTGACGGCCAGCTTATTTCAGTAGGTGCCCCAGGCACTTGAATGCCTCTTTCGACACTTTAAAAATGAGTTTGTTCCAGCGAACAGCACACTGAATTTTCATGCCCAAACCATTTAGAGCATCCGACTCCTCAACAACAATTTCATTTATCAATAGTGCCGACGATGTTAAGCCAGTCGCTTTAAGATTTCGTCCCAGCGCCGTCGAAAACTTTGCGCTGTAGATGACATTGGCAGTTTAGTTCCCTTGGCCAAAGAATTACATTGGGTCAATCCTGTGCTAAGAGCCGGCTGACTTGGGATTGGTTCTAGATTTGTACCCAGTTGTGCCGCAAAAAGTTGTTTAGAAAAGTTCACAATTGATGAGTGAAAAGTTCCGAAATTCTTTTTATTCATAAATAAATTTCATTATTAATTTTTGAAAAAAAAACTTCATAAAATTGAAGTTTTTATGAATTTGACTAATTTTACAATCAATAATCTGACAAAAGTTGTGTTGTACAATTGAGAGAAACATTTTAATTTTCAGAAAATTATTTTGATTTTAAAAGATTTTAGCTCTGAGCTATTTAATTAATTCAATTAAGTTTTTCACTAATAGTTTTTATAAAATTTTCATTAAGATCCGCGACTGAAAAATGTAAGATGTTCTTAACCCTCAAATTTTCTTTGATTGAAGGACCGATTATGCTACCGCTGCACATAGAATTATACTTGTACAATAAAAGGTATATAAGATTCGGCCATGCTGAACTTACTGTCGCCTTTACATAGTTTATTTTGCTGCAACTCTCTAAATCGGTCAAGTGGGTGTTGTTAAGATGTATTAGCCAGACGTGTGGGTGTGCTCTCAATTCGCTTAGTGTAGTGTCTTATAGGATCCCTTTTGAAGATTCAAAGTGTCCTTAGAGCCTATTAAGTTAGGGTGTGTGAAAAAGGTACTATCAATTTCTGGTTCAACTGAAATAAATTGGCCATCACGTAATATTTTCTGTTTTTGTTTTGTTGTTTTTTTTTGAAGAACCGAAAGGATTATTCCTCTTTTATTGGGTAAAATCAGATTAAAAGTTTTTTGTTTTTTTGAGTTACTCACCGTTGGTAACAGTTTTAGTTGCCTTTGTGTCGTAAGTGAAAATAAATTTTCCAAAATAAAATATGCTCTTCGAAATAAAAAAGAAACAATGTCGTAGTAAAGGAAGAAAAAGTACGTTTTAAACACCGACACGACACATTCTCTCGACCATAAGTGATTTTTGATCATTGCGAGCCAGAAATTCTGAGCTGGCCATAAAAGGGACATGCATGAAGGAGTGGATGGATGACTGCTTGAGCGGAGACGTAGCCTTTTAAGATTACAGCATTCGTGTGTACATATTTAAGGACATGCGATGGCACGAATGGCTGTTGTTGTTGGTGATACGGAGGAACTCTCATAAAACGCTCACATACATAAATGAACATCCTTCAACAAAGATATACAGACTTCCATACCTCTATAGGTGTATGTGTGTGACCCGAAAAAATGAGGTTAATCTCTAAATACTCGATATTTTGTATGAAGCGGCTGAACACAAAAAAAACCATTAAGATATCGCACGCATATAACAAATTATATAAATTACCTCAACAACGTCGGCAAGAGGACACAGTGGGGGATTGTTGACTCTACACCACAATGCGGTACAGGGTATTAAGATTAAGTGCTAACGTTACACCTTACGGAGGGGAGATAGACCCTATGTTTAGTATACCGATCGACCCAGAATCACTATCTGATTATATTAAGCGGTGTCCGTCCGTCCGTCCATCTTACGTTGTAATCAGAGTACTGGTCGCATTTATGAACCGATTTCGATTAAATTAGGTTCATTGTTTAGCTTTGGTTGGGAGGTGTTTTGATCAGCGTTTGAAAATGCTACGCTACTTCGTAGTATTTTGTTTTGCTCTCGCTACCACTCTTTCTTTGAACAGAGCCGTAGCAGAGCCATAGCCGAAAAATGAAAAAGTATCTGCTCTGCTTGTAGTTATGTCGCGTCATAAACTATAGCAATAGAAACAGGCAAAAATCAAATGATGTGCTCTGCGTAGCCATAGCGGGAGCTGAAAACTGAGAGCGAGATGAGAGCAGATCAAGTGAAATTGTTTTTATTTACTATGGCTCTTCTGTGTTTTTGTTTTGCTAAAAGTCTGTGCTTGTTTGCACGTTTTTGTTTTGTTCATCGCTGCCGTTATTTTTCAATTTATTAACCTACAAACTTTGATTTAATTTAAATATTGAATTTAATTTTAATATGGTTTTAATTTTTCAATTTATTAACCTACACATGAATAAAATAAAGATCACAGAATTGTAGCAAAAACAAAAACGTCCAAACAAACACAGAATTTTAGCAAAAACAAAAATGCAGAAGAGCCATAGTAAATAAAAACAATTTCACTTGATCTGCTCTCATCTCGCTCTCAGTTTTCAGCTCCCGCTATGGCTACGCAGAGCACATCATTTGATTTTTGCCTGTTTCTATTGCTATAGTTTATGACGTGACAGAACTACAAGCAGAGCAGAGCAAATACTTTTTCATTTTTCGGCTATGGCTCTGCTAGGGCTCTGTTCAAAGTGGGAGCGGCAGCGAGAGCATAGCAATATTTGTTAAGCTCTTGCTGCTACGGAGTAGTAAATGCGAACGCTGGTTTTGATATCACTCATAGATTACGCGACTTCAGAACCTGCAGTTCTAAAGCCACATATTATATCCGAGTCATAAACAATTTTCCACTATGCGTTACGAGCGACAAACGCCCACCTCTGGTTATATTGAACCATATCGGTCCATGTTTTCGTATATATCGCACACAAAGATCCCTCCAGATTTGAGATTCTTTAGCTCTAGAAACCACAAATAAACTCTAATGAAAATGGTCCCTCCCGATTTCAGAACCAGCAGCTTTAGATGCCCAATATTTCACCCGATTTCGATAAAATACATAAGGACGTAATACTTCATCAAAAGATACAAGTACGAGGGCTGCTATATTTATTTCTGGCCTAATAATGAAAATGCGAATATTTTGCATCAAAAATGGTTTTATTGTTTTTCAAAGTATTCTCCAGCATGATTTATACAATTTTGCATGCGCTCAAACAAATTGTCGAATCACTTTTTCCACTCCGATTGAGACACCTCTAAAACATGGTTTTTAAACGGTTCAACAGCGTATTCTGGCGACGGAAATCGTTGACCAAGGATTTTTATTCTTGATGTGCGGGAATAAAAAGAAGTCATTGGGTGCCAAGTCAGGGCTGTACGGCGGATGACCCTTTAATTAGACGTTTTGGCCGGTCAAAAAGGCGCTGGTTTGAGCCGATGTGTGAGAGCTCGCATTGTCATGGTGCAGAATGATTCGACTTCTCTTGTTCGTTTTTCGAATTTCTCCGAAGACTTCAGGCAAACAAATTGTGGTGTACCACTCAGAGTTAACCGTCCTACGTTGCTCAAGCCGAACAGTCGCCACATGACCAGTTTTGCCGAAGAAACAGGCGACCATTTGCTTCGAAGTGCTTCTTCCACGAACAACTTTCCCTAGATTTGGCTCGTCTTCGAAGACCCACACGGTCAATTGCTGTTATGTTTCGGGCTCATACGCATAAATCCATGATTCGTCACCTGTGACGATCTTAAAAACGTCTTTAGAAGCACCACGATCGTATTTTTTCAAAATTGCCATTGAATTTTTATACTAACTAGCCGGGACCTAAACTTAACTTAACGTCAAACCTTAACTTAACAACTGAACAAATTAAGTTCGGCCGTGTCGAAGTTCATAAGAGTATATTCTCCATCGTAGTTTACGGGCCAATATGAAAATTTTGTTAAGAGAATTTGGCATCGGCCTTTTTTCTTTTATCAGGATGTGTTTCTTTTCATTCTAACAATATCATCACATCGGTATTAGTCCAGAAGATGTAGCCTTTTTAAGTTCAGGGATATATGGATTGAATCAGGCCTTTTGAAAATTTCAATGCAATATAATCTATAAAAATACGATAATCATTGATTTGATTTTGTTAATAATTTTGTTAATAATTACTTGGGCCACAAAAGCTATATTCAAAAGGCCCACTTTTCTCCATGATGTGTGTCTTCCCCTACAAAAAACAGTATTTATGGCCAAAGTAATGGACCGATCGTTATAGGAAGAAGTAGACGGTGCCACACCCCTTTGAAAAATTTTTATATTGGACCATTACCCATGATGGAGGATAAAATCTGGTACAGACGAACTTTATTTCTCCACTTGTTTTTGTTAATTTTTTTATAGCTATTTTGATCTAAACGCCCCTTCCTGCTATTGAAGAAAAAAGCTCAATTTAAGTTGAAAATCGATTTTTGTCCGAATGGATGGAAAGAATTTCCTGAATATTTCAATTGATGTTGCGTGTAGTCCCTAAATGTTTTTTTTGTAAAATTTCAAGAGATTTCAGTAAAACAAAGATAAAATAAAACCGATTTTGTAGAAATTGACAATTGCCTTTTTGCCCCATATCCAACTTTTTGTTTTGGTTTTGTCCTTTTGCACTAGGAGGATCAAAATGCCCATTAATATGAATCACACATATATAAAGGGTGTCCCAAAAAGAACGCAATTTTTAAATCTGGCAACATTCGAAGTGTCATTGTTTGACATTTGAACAATTGTTATTGTTTGTTAGTAGAAGGTACGAGGTTAGTAAAAATGGAGCGCTACACGAAAGGGAGTTCGTTAATTGGGTATTGGAGAGACAACATGAAAATGCTGATTTTGCCGATAAAATCATCTTCAGAGACGAGGCCCATTTTCATCTTGATGGCTTCGTCAATAGGCAGAATTGTCGCATTTGGGGTGCGGAAAATCCTCGAGTGATTCACGAGAAGCAAATGCATCCTCAACGTGTCACTGTGTGGTGTGGTTTTTGGGCTGGAGGAATCATTGGACCTTTTTTTTATGAAAATGAGGCAGGAGTCAATGGTGTTTGGTATCGTGAAATGATAACCAGTTTTTTCTTGCCTAGAATTGAAGAAATGAATGTGGAGGGCATGTGGTTCCAACAAGACGGCGCCACATGTCATACAGCCAGAGAAACAATTCAATTGCTGCATCAGTCAGTTAAAAATTGCCCTCTTCTTAGGAGTATTCGTTCGCTGTGCTTCCTGTGGAGACTTGAAAGAAGTCAGAAAAGCATTTGAGGTTAATTTATCTCCTTATGTTCGGTAATGGCATACAAAACTTTCTTTGTGGTTTACGGGTAATGCCATGTAGTTCTGATCTAAGAAGAAATTGTCAACCGAATCAGATTCCATACCCATATTATGGTCTTAAATATCCTAGTGTTTTCACCTAAATTTTCATTTAGGACAATCTTGCCACTTTCTTTTCGAATTCGAAATGGTTTCTGGAAGCATTTAAGAGAAAAAAAACTTATTTTTTCACATATCAAAAGGAGTTACCTACATTTTACGATATGTTCAAACACACGCAGAAAAAAAGTATGGTTGGGGTAACAATATTCGAAGAGTACCATACTATTGTTGGTTATATGGTTGTGGCACAACAATATTATGATCATCACAACAATAGTATGGTTCACAAACAACCATACTATGATCCCCATAATAATATTATGGTCCTCACAACAATAGAATCATTCACACACAACCATACTATGATCTGCACAACCATATTATGATCCTCATAACCATAGTTGGTTTAACGTACAACCATAGTACTATGATCCCCAAAATTGTTTGTAAAGAATGGAATGCGTTGTTATTCAACAATAAAGAATTTTATTAAGTAAGTTATGTAACAATAGGCGTGATTTATTTAGCAATAAAAAAAATCATTTATTAAAAATATTTTAGTTATACTAATCCGTAGTTTTTTTTTAAAAAATATAATCTTTATTACTATTATCGCGTAAGAATCGTTAAAATAACATTGTCAAATTAAAAAAAATTAAGGTTTTATCGGTATGATTGCCGTAATTATGTTATTGTTAACATAAAACCCATGAAAACAATACTTTTGTCCCACCAACCATATTTATATTGTTGCTACAACCATATTTTCATTTTTAAATTTTGGCAACAATACTTTTGTTACGTTTCAACAATATTAATATTGCCGCAATCATACTATTTTCAAAATGAAATTCAAAAAACAATACTATGGTTGCGACGACCATACTTTTACTGCAGAGAACATTCTATTGTTGCCGTGACCATGTAGTAACCATATCTTTTCTCTGCGTGTAGGAATGAAAAATAATCATATAAAAATCGCATCGTCGTGAAGTGACCAACAAAATTGAGTATACAACCATTTGTTTGTTATAAAGAAGAGAAAATGGAAATGTATCGGACCCACACTTAGAAAATAGACAGAAGAATTATGACGCCAAGCTTTAGATTGAAATCCACGAGGAAATAGAAGAAAGGGTTGGTCAAAGTCCATATGGAAAAGGAGTCTGATGAAGCTGGAAGGAAATCAAATTACTAGCTAATGATAGAATAGCTTGGTAAAACTTTGTACAGGTCCTAGAGAGATAGGCGGAAATAAAGAAGATTAACCATTAGTTAGTCACCTCACTTGATATTTCGATATTTACACTCAACACGACCCTGAAGGAAGTTACTATAGTATAGTGCGGATATTTGCACACCGAAAAAAGAAAGATTGATCTCAACTTGTTTAACCGATCGACATAACATCACTATTTGATTCGATACATCCGTTGATACATATTGTGTTAAAATATGAACCGATCTCGGCGGAACTTTTTTAGATTGTATGGAATGTTCGAGAGATCGATATTTAAAAGATCAAGTGGGCCAGTAAATGACTGCTGAACATGTTTTTTTTTTAATTTTGGCTCTAGATCAGATCTAGCTCAAAATTCGAACACTGCATTATGATCGACGAATTAGCAGCCTCTTTAGAATTTGAGCTTTTCGGTCATTGTTTATAAATAGCAATACAAAGTACCTCTTGATTTGAGGTCGACATGGCTGTTTGTAACTAAACCTACCGAAACACGATTATAAAGGGTGGTCCAACAATAATGTACCATGTTAATTGTGGGTCTCAACGTAACGTCAAGTTTTTTGCCCAAATTAATTTGAAATTTATTTGCTTCAGTGTTTGATAAACTTAACCATGGAGACGTTCACAATTTAGGAGCGCGTTAGAATTGCTGAAGCCTTTTACGAAAATGGACAACGGGCTTTTTTGTCAGCATAATCGACCAAACGTGTCTACAGTGGATTCGTAAACAAGCAGAATTGCCGCATTTGGGCAAATAAGAATGTTCGAGTGATTGTTGAAAAGCCGATGCATCCACAAAGAGTTACTGTTTGGTGCTGTTTATGGGCTGACGGCGTCATCGGGCCATACTTCTACGAAAATGAGGTCGGCCAAGCAGGTTCCGTGAATGGTGTTCGCTATCGCTAGGTGATAACGAACTTCTTTTAGATAGAAATTGAGGATATGGACCTGGGCGATATGTGGATACAACAGAATACTGCCACTTGCAACACAGTCGACGAAATAATGGCTCTTTTGCTCGAGAAATTCAATGGTGGTGTTATTTCACGTCCTGGCTATGTTAATTGGTCGCCCCGATCATATGATTTAACAACGTTGGACTTTGTTTTTTGGAGGATATTTAAAAGATCAAGTTACGTCAATAAGCCAAGAACAATTTAAGAACTAAAGGATGAGATAATTCGGGACATTAACGACATTGAACCTCCATTATGTCTCAGAGTCGTTAAAAATATGGACCATCGGGAAGAGGTATGTCACCGAAGGCATGTCGAGCATTTAACCGATATTTTGCTTTACACATAATTATCATAGATCCTTCTATCGTAATAAAAAATTATGACTTGAACAGTTTTAATTCTAGTTCGATACTTTTTTGTTGTTTCATTTTCAGAATCAACTAAAAAATTGGTGAAATCTATTGGCTACGGTTGTCAGGCAGACTGTACAGCTGTTTCTAAACCCGCCAAGGTTTTTCTTCTGCAGGCAACGTTTACTTCGGCTACAAATCAAATTACTTATGCGGGAGTCTCATTAGGACTAATGAGAATTACCCTTTGCTTATAGTCTTCGAACTGCGCAAAGAGCAATACGAGTATCATTTCCACCAATTCCGTTTCGCATGGGCTTTCGTTGAAAACCACAGATGCAAAGCTCTACTCACAGTTCGAAGACTACGAGTATACACATAAGTCATTTGATTTGCAGCCGAAGTTATCGTTGCCAAAGGCTGCTGAAAACAACCTTGACGGGTTTAGAAACAGCTGTACAGTCTGCCTGGCAACCGTAGCCATTACATTTCACCAATTTTTTAGTTGATTCTGAAAAAGAAAAAAAAGGTCTCCAACCAGAATCAAAACTGTTCAAGTCGAGCAAATGTAAACAAAACAAAAACATATGTAATACAAAAAATTAAGATATTTCTCTGCCGCTTTTTGTTTTAAAATTAGCATCATGCGTTTTAGTTGGACCACCCTTTATAATTTTTGAAATAACTTCAAATAAAGTTCCATTTCATCTTGAGAGCATTTTTAAGCCAACATAGCAAAATTGTTTCCTTAAATTAAGCGTTTAAATTTTTAACCTAAGAGTCAAACCGTTATATTCCGAAAGAGAAGGTGGAAAACTCTTCGAATACAGTGCTAACTTAAAAGTGTAAAAAAATGGCCATTAAGTGATACCAAGCTTTACTAATCAAATAATGGGAACCAGTCTGATTGTTAGTTAACTTATTTTTAACTATTTTACGAAATCGCCCACTGTGCGATGGCAAAAATTATAACGACAACAATTGGCAGAGGAGGCAACCGTAAAAAATGCAACATATGCTCCTTATGTGGTTGAATTACAAAGAGAGACGACCGACCGATGGCTGGCTGGCTGGCTAAGTGTTATACAAGTACGTACGGATATGTTTGTGCGTGCATGTATGTGTTACAGTGTATAAATATTACGTACGAGTAAATTGGAATCAATAAAAAAATATACATAAATCTAGATCTTGCAAATTACACACTTAAGTAAGTACTCGTACTCGTACATTGTTCCACAATAATGTCACACAATTTATGGGCCTGTTGAATTGGCCCTTGCATACTTATAATGTACGAGCTCACGATTATTAAGGAGTTGGTATACATTTTAATAATTGACATTCGACTACCATAAGGTTATTAAAAACTCAAGTATTTTTTTGTTGTATTTTTGCATTACTAAATCTTTAAGGTCTTCAGTTAACTGAACTAGACATTTACACATTAAACAAATGCATTCCAAGATATGCTACATGAAGATATGAGTATCGTTCGATATGTATTGGGTTCCGACTAAAATTCTAATATTCGTCCAAACCGGAGCCTAATATCTCATAACTAGTCATTGGGATAGATGAAGTATATTATTTGCATTAAAGAGGTAGCCCACGTTCTTAGCCCGTTTGTCCTAGGAATTGTATGTTGACAATTATTCAGGGCTGTCATAGAAACCAATGTTGTCACTATTGGTTTTGAAAACGATAAGAAAAATGCTTTGGTGTCATGAAAACCAATGTTATCGGTATTATCAACAACAGCTGATTCGAACATTGGTTTTATTTACATTCGATATGGACAAAAACAACTTGGTTTTATGACACCAAATGCATTGCATTGCCTCAAGAGCCGACTAAAAAAATCCAGGAAATGCCAAGAGCAAGTGATTGCTTCCGAGTGATTGCTTCCGGAGATTGCATTACTGCTGCTCTAACTCTTTCGATGTTTTGTGGTGGTGTAATCCTTCTCTCAGGCCCCCTTCGTACTCATGACACATTCCCTGCTGTTCTCAATGAAGTTACCCAATTTACAATTGATTGCCGTCGAGAAACACGTCCGCATGGGGGAACAGCGAATCGTAAAAGAAAAACACGCTGCACTGCAATAATGCGCAAAAATACGCTTCAACACAAAATGTCCTCTTCTCACGTATCCAATGCATGATAACAGCTGAAGGGAAGACGAATACAAATCTCCCGTCTGCCACTATAAGCCACGCACACTTTGCACTCTCTTCGACCAACAGTGCCGCCACAGCCTGTAGTGCAAAAACGCAAGTTACTGCACTCCATCCTGCATTTTTTCGTGACAAAGAAATTACAAACTTACTTAAGTTATACAACATTCAATTAAGGGACAAGGGAACTTCTCTTAAATCAGTGATCTTTGCACCATGCAATTCTCATTTAATACTCACTAACCGGGACCTACTGTTAAAGGCTGGCACCGAAGGGCTTCTGTAGTTTAGAGAGGTTTAAACGAGGCTTAGAGATAAATCTCTTACTCGTAAATTCGCCGACACTGAAGAGTTGGAAATTCGGCATGACAGCTGTGCACACTTCAATCACACCACGTGCTGTACTTGCTCGAAAATAAAAATGTTCGTAAGAGACAAAAAAAGTTTTACGCTTGAGAAGAACATAAAGGCGTTATCGTGGGAAAAATGGACATGATTATGAAAGATTTCTACCGAAACAAATTTGTTTTAAAGTAAATTGTTTTAGCTGAAAGTCAGTATAATTCGAATTACTAATTTTAATAACGCCTATTCAAAATAAACAAGAAATTACAGTTAAAATCACGTTTTGGCATATGATAAACATGGTTTTTGGACGCTCCAACATCATCTTCTGGCGACGAAAATCGTTGACCACGCATTTTTTTCTCGATGTGCGGGAATAAAAAGAAGTCATTGGGTGCCAAGTCAGGGCTGTACGGCGGATGGCCCATCAATTCGACGTTTTGGCCGGTCAAAAAGGCGCTGGTTTGAGCCAATGTGTGAGATCTTGCATTGTCATGGTACATAATAATTCGTCTTCTCTTGTTCAGTGGTATACCACTCAAGCGGAACAGTCGCCAGATGACCAGTTTTGCCAAAGAAACAGGCGACCATTTGCTTCGAAGTGCTTCTTCTACGAACAACTTTCGTTGGATTTGGCTCGTCTTCGAAGACCCACACGGTCGATTGCTGCTTTGTTTCGGGCTCATACGCATAGATCCATGATTCGTCACCTGTGACGATCTTATAAATATCTTTTGAAACACCGTGATCGTATTTTTTCAAAATTTCTCTGTACCAATCGACATGAGCGACTGTCAAATTGTGCGGGGTCCAACGAGAACAAACCTTTTTTCAGGTGTGCATGCAATATCGAATGTATTCTGGTGGAAGAAATGCCCATGGATGCCTCTATCTCAAGGTATGTCATATGACGATCTTGCATTACGAGTGTCAGTTCACGCACGGCATCAGTGTTCTCTGGCACAACGGCCGTTTTTGGACGACTTTCACGACCTTCGTCATTGAGCGAGCGTTGGCTGCGATTGAATTCATTAAACCAGTTTTTCACAGTGCTTTAGGACGGTGCTTCAACGACATACAAAGATTTAAGTTCAGCGTGATAATCCACGTCGAAAGTTGTGAAAAATGATCGCACGAAAATGTTCACGAGTTAATTCCATTTTTTTGCCAAATTGATTTTTTCAAGTCTTTCTAGACAACACAAATGATGGTCGCACGTCAAAACGTTCTGAGTACGTTTATGCTAAAACATGTCAAACTTTCCAATGGAAATGCCAGATGGCGCCAGGCAACACTAGTAAAATCCCTAATCGCAATAATTTAGTCGTTAGTTAATGAAAAGGGCGAAGTGATGATCAAAAGACGGCTGTAGGTAAGTAGTGATACAGTGAGAATAAGATTTAAATCGTGCACAGCTCACTGATTTTAAAAGAAGTTTTGTTAGTTACTGAAATATTGAGAACATTTTGTAATTTAGTGTTTTCGCAATGTCCGACAGTTTCGATAACTCTCTAAAGGTTTTATAGTTCTGGAAAGCATTTACAAATTGTTCTTAAATTTAGCATTTCGTTAAATTTTTCTAAGCAGCCTCTAAGATTAAAAATGGCTAATATTGCCACACCCCTTCTGATACCGCTCTTACAAATGTGCCATATCGCCTACTTTTGGCATTCTTAGCATATCTTTAATACATTTCATAAGATCTGGCTAAAAATCACTACTTAAGGACAGGTTAATGAGGCAAATTTTAATGAAGAAAAATTAAATTCATAGCCACGCACCTTCTGATACCTCCCACACAACTTCCAGTGTAGATTAGAACCCACAATAACTTACAGCGTACAGCATGGAATTTGCCTAAATTGTGAACTCTAAAATATTTTTCTAATAACGGCTTTGTACCCACGTACGAAAAGAGCCCCCATATGGGGGGCATATAGCCCCCCATAAAAATGTTCCTACCGATTTCGGGTCTAAACGATCTTACAGCGGCAAATATTATCAAATTTCATTGTAATTTGGTTTGTAGCGTTGAACTGCATACAGGAGAAACATACTTATATATTAAGACTATCGAGTCTAAAGCGTGTGGTGGGGGTATCATGTAGCCGGTATCGCACGGCTAACGACTTAATGGTTTTTTCTGCAATAAGCTAATTTTATCTTTTTATGACAAAAGACAAAAAAGGTTGCCTCGCCCTATTCTAGTACCTCTTACACAAATGGGCCTTTAATATATTTTTTTTAAAATTAGAAGCTTCAGGCATGCACTTCGCTTTTTCGTAATTTTAATGAGCAATGTCCCGGAGAAGCTTAGAGTACATCTTGGTCGACGCAACCGGCCTCATTTACTTGAGAACGCAATCACAGACAAAATATTTATTTTTAACTCGTTAACCAGTCCATTGAAGCCTGTGCAGTTGCATACCTATGTGTTAACCTGTACCACCGCCATCAATCGCATTGCCAGTATTTGTGTTTTGTACATATTTTTTTACTGGATACGAACAAATCGGTACATGTGACAGCGCATAGAGAAAGGGACCTAAGGGTAAAAAAATCAATTTTCATTTTTTTTTCTTTTTTTGATGTGGACAACATCTGAGCATCGAATGAGACCGATCCCATGCCCCAAAAGTGTTCCCTCCCAGAGATATGCGCGTTTTATGAAAGTGAAGTCGACGATTCTAAGCGCAAATAGAAAGGGACCTAATCTTTTAAATGGCTTTCCTGAACAAAACTGGTTTTTAATCTTAGGTCCCTTTCTATTTTGCGCGTCACATATAGCGTATTGTAAATTACTTCACGTTAAAAAGTTTTTACACTTAATAAAACAGTTTTCACTGCAGGTTTCAAATTACACACCTTTTTGTTTTCAAAATATTTCCTTGAGGCAAAGTAAACAAATTTTCACACATATTACCTCTGTTTTATTTTCCTTAAGGCGCTGTTTACATTTAGAGCCACACAGTGGGAAAATGATTGAAAATAGATCTAATCCGACTTTAATGCAATTTCTCAGAGTTCGCGCTTAAGTCTAAACCTTTTTTAAATACAATTCAGAAAGTTTTAACTGAAGTTCAAAAATTTCATTCAAAATTCAAAAAACAACATTTAAAATTTAAAAGACGACAATTGAAATTCAAAATATTCTATTTGATATTCAGAGCTTTCGATTAAAAATTTAGAAAATGCCTTATTAAAATTCTGAATATTACTTAACAATTTATATTTAAAGTAACTTTTTGATTTTCAAATAGAATATTTTGAATTGAATTGCAATATTTTGAATTCTTTTTAATTTCGAATATAGTATTCTGAATTCCTAACGGAATCGTTTTAATACATTGGATTTCTAATGCGATTATCTGAATTTCAATTGATTAATTTTTGAATTCAAATTTATATATTTTGACTTACAATCAAAAAACATCGAATTTGGTACAGTTTAACTAATAACTAATATTGGAATGGCTGTACCATAAAGGTCCTTTTGTTGATATAGTTCCATACGAAGGCTTCTAACGGTATCAAATACATTGAAATTTCTTCACAGAGTCATATATAAAATTATGGGCCAAAAAAACTTACCTATTCTAACAAAGACGTGTTGCACGCAAAGAAAAAATATGGTTACTATATAGTCACGGCAACAATAATATGTTCTCTGTAATAATAGTATGTTCGTCGCAACCATAGTATTGTTTTTTGAATTTCATGTTGACAATAGTATGATTGCGACAATATTAATATTGTTGAAATGTAACAATAGTATTATTGCCAAATTTAAAAATGAAACTATGGTTGCAGCAACAATATAAATATGGTTGGTGCGACAAAAGTATTGTTTTCTGGGTTTTATATTAACAATAATATGATTACAGCAATCATACTGTATGATTGTTTTTTCTTAATTTGAATATGGGTTTCACAACAAAGTTATTTTTACGAATGTTTTAAAATAATAATGGAAACTAAAATTTTCCAAAAAACTGCTTTGGATTTGTTTAACTGAAATATTTTTGATAAAAAAGCTAACGTTTTTTTTAAATGGATTTTTTCTACTGTTTAATAAACACTCCTATTATTTTTAATTTAATGTATTTTTATTTTATTTACTTAAAAAAAATCAGTATTGTTGACAACATAAGCCTATCCTAATAAATAATTTTAAGGACCATAGTATGGTTGAGTGTGAACCATACTATGGTTGTAAGGATCATACTATGGTTGAATGTCAAACATACTATTGTTATGGGAATCATAATATGGTTGTGGGGATCATAGTATGGTTGAGTGTGAATCATACTATGGTTGCATGGTTGAGTGTGAATAATACTATTGTTGTGAGGATCATAATATTGTTGTGCCACAACCATATACCCAATAATAGTATGAACTGTAGTTTCGGTGCAACATACCAAGCAGCCGAACTATCAGAAGAGAATGTTTGGATCAAAAAGTCCACATACGACACTTGTTCAACGATAAAAATTAAAATTTTAGTCAGTGGCAAAAAAAACAGTTTCTTACACTATTTTTGGCTTTAAAGTCCTCGCAGGGAGGACAGGGCGCGGAAAAAGTGAAAAAGATCATTTAAGATGTTTACTTAAAAAAAAAATTAGTTAAACGATTGGTAAAGTCAATAATATTCGATTTATTTCATTTTTAAAAGAATTCCATTATACAACCCGTATTTGGTAATGGTAATCGCTAACAATTGGTTACAACAACAAGATGTTTGCCACTACAAACCAACTAACTACATATTTCGCCTTTCATTGGCATGACCGATCAATAAAGTAAGGTATGATGATCATATTTATCATATTGTGGTATTTAAAACCGAATATCTTTTACAACTATAAACATTTGGTTATTGCAGTTGAATCATTGTAAATCCAACCGATTTCCAACTTATTTTTTCACTGTGTGTATATAGTTCAAATGAAGTATTATATTCCAGATTTAACTATTTGATGTGGTTTATCTGCATACTCAGAGCCGTGTCCGACTTAAACATTTTTTACTTTACAGAGAACATATTTGTTGCCACAACCGAATTGTTCGTGGTTGCACGTACTACCCATATATTCCATCGCTACAACCGAAATTTAACTGGGTACACGACAATTTTCTGTAGTGGGAACTGTCAGTATCGGTTTAAAGTACAAAATATCGCTAACCCTAACTTAATAAGATGATTATGAAAACGCAATTTGTACATGTATTGGTTGTTGCCATAGATTATTGGTAAAATAATGGTAAAGCTGATAATAATATATTTTTTAAGTGAAGTAAAGTGGAATTTGAACCTAAGTATTTCCGTCTACTTAATGTGATACAAAATACCTCAAATGAATAACTGAATTCTTGTCTTCAGGTGTGATACAAAATATATACTTTCATATCGGTCATTAAAAAAACATGGGTACCAACAAATTTATTATTCAAATCGCCCCTCTGTGCCGATTTTGGTTTCTATTCTGAACAATCCTTACGAGTATTTAATAAATTTAATTAAACAATATTTTTTTAAAGGACGAAAAGAGATACATTGTGTTTAAAAAAAATATTTGGATTTTATTTCAGACATCTATACTAAAATTTTAATTAAGGGTGTTTTTTAGACGTGCGGTTTTCAATGTGGCCACACTTTTTTCGTAGTTAGTCTTTTTGACAGCTGTCACTTAATTTATGCTCATTTTGGTTTGCCATTTCATAATGAATAGACCTACTCCGGAACAATGTTAGCAAATCGTGGTGAATGGGCCCTAAACGAAATGGCCACCGAACCTGATTTTTACAAGAAAATTTTGTTCAGCGATAAAGCTGACTTTTGGTTGAACGGGTACGCTAATAACCAAAATTGTAGCATTTTGGAGTAATAAAAATCCACAAGCCATTGTTAAGACGCCGTTATATCCTCAAAAAGTCACTGTCTAGTTTGCAGTAGGAATAATTCGATGGCTTCATTCCAGAGTATGCTAAGTCTAAAAAGTCCATTTTGCAGGAGACGCATTCAAAGTTTATTTGGAATTTCTCAAAGACCGTATAAGATAGAAACCTAATTTTTGCGGTATTTATGTCACAATTATCGTAGAATTATTTAGTGTGCATGAGTTCAAAAATACTGGTGGAAGATCATGAATAAAAATGACTTAGACCACTATAGAATGCACAAAAATTTAAGCGTTGTTCATGTAAGTCTACTTAGCATTATTTTGCAAAACGTTTTTTCAAGCATTGGTCGTCTAAGTACACATAGCATACTTTAGTTTGGAGATTGAGTTTACGCCCGACTTAGCTTCCGTTTAAATCTGACCATTGAAACAATTAACATTACTTTTTATACATTTTATTTTAACGTTAAACAAAAATTATAAATTCAATTTAATTTTTTAAAAACAATTGTATTATGATTGACAATTTAATTATTCAGCATCAGATGTGATCACATATTCGCACCCTTCTGTTCCCCTTAGCTGCTTGTAGAAGTTTTTGTAATTTTTTGGAATCAAATTTTTGTCACATAGATCTATGAGATCTTTACGTTTTTCTTCAGCTATTGGAAATGGTGAGGTGTATGCTTTTGGAATGATTTGTGGGAGCAAACTTTCCTTTCTTCGGCGCTTTGATTCGTCGTATATTAATATTTCTTTAAAATCATCGTCAAACTCATATTTGTAATAGAGTTTAAACTTTTTTTCTTTGTATACTCTTATTTCTCAAATTTTAATTAAATTAACCTTTTCATTATTTGTATTTTTTGTCCAATTTGTAATAGAAGAAAATTTTTTGAAATCTAAAAAGTCCTCAGTTTCCATTTCTATTACATCATACAAAGGTTCTGTTTTCTTACCACTCCCCTGGCGTGTATATACGTTTGTGTGGCCTTCTCAATTAGCGCATGTACGCTATCGCCTTCATTTTGGGTATGTCCTTTTTCCAGAAACTTGTGACTTATATCAACGCTAAGCATTTGTGAAATCCAGACGTAAAATGAGAAGACAATTTTATTCTTGTTTTGCCCGCCACAATTATCGGACCAAAAATTGTATTTGCTTGGGCCGTTTTTTCACTTTTCGTTGATATAAATCGGAACAGACAACTTGCAACTTCTATTGGTCCTTTCTTTGCAGTTGTTTCGTCCCATACAAAACAAGAGGCTTGTTGGGAATTGAGCTCAAAAGTAGTGAAATTATATGCGTGTAGTTTTCTTTTATAATAAAATGTGCTTACTTCAGCGCAAGGCGACGATAGGATTTTTTGAAAATCAAAGCAAACAGTGCACACATTTGGGTTGTTAAGACTTTCTTTTTTATCAATATCTTTTAGCTCTCTAGATTTCTGTTTGCAAAATAAATGATGATTAAAATAAGATTCAATGGTTTTCTTTTCATGTTCATTTGAATTTTTATACTATTCACATATTTCACACTGGTCTTTTTTTGGAATATAAAATGACAAATTAACCCTAGGATGGGCATAGTGGTCTGGCCAGACCAAATTTGACTTTGACGGAGTGTAATTTTTATCTAGACCAAAAAATCCAAAAACAGGCTCCGTGAATTCTATAAATAAAGGGTTCTTGACCAAACGATATTATTTTTGAGCTGATTGGCCCAACCTATTAGTGATAAATTATCGATCAAAGTTAAACCCTGCTAAATGGTCATTGTGGTCTGGCTAGACCACAAACATTTTCATGAAGTGTTTTAATAAATTTGCCTAAAGTGTCATGCATACGTACTACATTGTTTTTGTGAAACTAACCGCAAAGCGGGACAAGTATTTCTAGCCTGGAACGCGAATCACCCAACTCAAGAAAAGCAATGGGAACCGACAAATGAAATTGAAATGTATGCTTTTTTCGGTTTGCTGTTATTCGCCGGTCTTTTCAAATGTGCAACACAGCCGATTAAGGAATTGTGGAAACCATATCACCACAATATATATAAAGCCACCATGTCTTTCAACCGCTTCAAATTTCTTCTTCGTTTCGTCCGGTTTGATAATGGTAACACCCGCACGGCGCGACAGGCATTGAGCAAATCAGCAGCTATAGACGATATCTGGAATATGCTTATATCAAACCTGGAGTCATCGTATACCCCAGGTGCTAATTTGACTGTTGACGAACAATTGTTCCCCTTCCGTGGACGTACACGCTTTACCCAGTACATTCCTTCAAAACCTGCCAAATATGGCATAAAGGTTTGGTGGATATGTGATTCTATTACAAATTATCCTTTAAAAGGTAAAATATATACAGGAAAACCCCCTGAAGGAACACGGGAAGTTAATCAAGGAGAAAAAGTGGTGATGGAGTTGACTCGAAAATATTTCAATACAGGTCGTACCGTATATTGCGATAATTTTTTTACGTCCCAAACACTTGCGGAAAATTTGGTCAATCAACGTCTTGCTCTTGTTGGTACCGTGCGCTCAAATAAATTATTTGTGCCCTCAGAGTTCAAGAAATCAAGGCCACGTGAACAATTTGAAACGCTGTTTGGATACTACGAGAAATATGCTTTATGCTCATACGTACCAAAAGTTAATAAAGCTGTATTTCTATTATCAACGCAACATTATTCGAACACAATTCCAACAGTCATAACCGAAGAAGATGAACCAGGTAGAACAACAAGACCTAATATAGGTAAAAAACCATGTCAGATATTGGACTATAATCGCCACAAAGCAGAAGTCGATACTATGGACCATATGTTGTCAATATATAGCTGCAAACGTGGAACAAATCGCTGGACATTAGCCATGTTTTACAATATTTTGGATATAGCTGGTTTAGCATCATATGTAATTTACAAGGAAATGGTTAAAATAAAACAAACGGACCGTCGTCGGATGTTTCTAATTGAACTGGCAACCCAATTGGTAACACCACATATGCAAATTCGGGCCACTAAACCCGAAGTTACCAGATTTCAACACATTAGAAATGCTATGTCAAAGTTCCACGTGCTGGTAAGTTTATAAATGACACTAGTAAACATATTCCGTTCTAACTTATTTATACTTCCAGGTACCATTAGGACAATCACAAACAGCGACCACCTCAACAGCAACATGTAATTATCCCTTGTGCGTCATATGCAATACTACAAATAAAACAAAGCGGAAAACACGTTTTTACTGCGGTATATGTGACAATGCTATGTGCCTACAGCACGGAAAAGAAAGCAAAACATACTGTTGTGATAACTGTAAAATAGCGGAGCAGTAGTAGATTTCTGTTTTTACCAAAAGTTAATTAATTTAAAGTTATGTTGCACAGTAAAAGAAAAATATATACATATATTTAAAATAAAATTAAACAAAAAATTATTAATATCGAGTTTTCTTTATTTTCTTTTTACGATTCAAATAACAATATTGAGACGAAACGGTAATTTCATTACCAATATGTCATATAAAAACTGTTTTTAGACATTCTGACAGATCCATTAAAATAAATCAGCTCGTTTTAAGTAATTGTTTACTAATTTCTCTCTTGTGGTCTGGCTGGACCACAACGACCATTTAGTGGTACAAGAGTCATTGACCATCCTAGGGTTAAATGAGTCGTGGAAAGTATCGCATTATTGCCTCAATATTGCCTTAAGATCTAATTCATACGCATTTTCGTCAAACCATTGTTCGTACAGCCGGTGCATGTGTGCTACTGATGATATATCACCATCTAAGTACATCTTCCTTGAATGTTGACGACAATAGTGAGAGTCCACTAATGGAAATGAGTTCACGTGCTCTTTTATTATATCTCGTATTATATCCACTTTTCCAGTTTTTTTAGTAAGCCTTCCTCTTTTGTCAGGTGATATGGCTCCTCCATTCGAATACATTTTGCGTACAACTGTATCTACTGCTTGATGGGATATTGAAAGTGTATTTAGGAACATAGGTTTGCAAACGGCTTCTTTCATTTCCTTCTCATCTTTAAAAAACGTAAGAAAGTACGGTCGTGATTCATTTCTGCGTGAATTTACACAATTTTTCACAACTTTTCTCTCGCATAATGTTATCAAATTTGAAATGTACGCCCATTGTAGATCTTGATTAGCAATATTATAGAAGTAATTAAAAATCTGAATTCTGGATTCATCGGACACCCTTTGTGTACATTTCATTCTGCACGATTCTCCACAACTTTTTCTTAACTCTTTTGCATGTTTAAGATCGCCAGTTGCAATAACATATTCCTTACCTTGGGTCTTTAAAATTTTTGCTTTGTTTTTACGCCATTCAGATGGCTGATGGCTGAGGAATATTTCGTTGTAGATAATATCAACATTTTCTATACCCACCATAAATTACTTACCACTGATTTCCATTGTATTTCATTGCATTTCCAATAATAAATTTACACTGTTTAACATTTGATATGAAAAAGAATACCTTTTAATTTATTTAAAATAAATTTAGTAAATTTTCTAGCTTTGCTTACTCATCTGATTTACAAAACTGCTCAACAAATTACAGTTTATTCGCTCACGTCTTTCTCCAAACAAAACTGTTCTATGTTTACTTACACGCTTAAACCGGTTTTGTTTATTCGGGGAATAACATGTTATGTACAGTTAGCGACACTCAAAAAAGTAAGATGTGAATGCTAAGTAGACTTAGAAAGCACGCAAATAATAAATGTCCCTTCTAAAGAATGTTATGTATACTTAGATTTCAGAACAATTGCACAGTTCCCTTCCAAAATATGCTAAGTGTACTTATCCCACTTTGGAATGGAAGTTTTTTAAAACTTTAGTCGTATGCTAAGTACAATTGTGATCATAACTTTTGATAGGATTCTCTGATAAATTCGAGCTTTTGACAGGATTTAAGTTGAAATAATCTGAATTTAAAATACCAATCTCCTTGAAAACATGCTAAGTCGACTTAGCATACTCTGGAATGAAGCCATCGAATTGTTCCATTGGGAAACGCTACAGAATGACTCTTCCGTGTCTGAATTAGAGGATGTTGATGTGGACGACTTTTGGTTCCAACAAGACGACGCTACATGCCATACAGCCCACGCAACAATCAATTTATTGAAGAAAACTTTTGGTGAGCGCATTATCTCGTGTCGTGGGCCTGTGGCGTGGCCTCCGAGATCGTGCGATTTCACAACGCTGGACTTTTTTTGTGGGGGGTATGTGAAGTCGCTTGTACACGTAGATAAGCCCGACACGATTAACTCATTAGAAAACAATATTCAGCGCGTATTGCTGACATACGCCCCCAAATGCTGCATAAAGTAATCGAAAATTGGGACTCTCGTCTGGAATTTATTCGAGCCAGCCGCGGCCGAAAAATTTTTAAAAAATATAATGGCAAAAGCTTATCTTTATAATAAAGCTAAATTCTACGCCACAACCTTAAAATTATATGCATTTAAGTTCTTATTGAAAACCACACGTCTAAAAAAGACATCACTCCACAACAATTTTTTAAAAACATTTATTAAAATTATTTATTAAAAAAGGACAGATTGCCACAGAAATTAGTAAAGAACTTTTTTGTAGAACATGAAAATACTCAAACTCCCGTTATTGTAGTTTTTTTTTATACTTTTTATCACTTTTTCGAAAAAAGGACACCTCTGCCTTAGAAATAGGATGTTAAAATTTTCTACGAAAATCAACTTTATATGATTGCATTTCAGACATCTAATTACGGAAAGTCTTTTATTTCCAGAAGATATCATTCTCCCCCGAGAATGTATCCACCATCTCATGGTAATCACTATTGGTGATTACAGTAGAAACGGTTATCCAACCGAATATTTGTAGTTCCGACCGTCGTTTCGTTTGACTACTGCGATTTGTTAATATGGAAATATTAAAATTAAAACAAGTGAACAAATTGTAAGTTCTGTCAGGCTAAAGCGTTTATATAAGGTGGGTCATTTAAAACTTGGATCGGCAGGTAAAAAAATACTGATATTTTTTTTAAATTTCTGCTTTTATTGGTTGCTTATATTTTATTACCATTGGGCTATTTATTTTCGAAAATGAGCACGGAACCGTCGAGCGTTACCGTGCTATGCTCAACGAATTTTTGTTTCCAAAAATTTTAGAGAATGACATGGACGACATTTGGTTTCAACTAAACGGGGCCACATGTCACACAGCCAACGCAAGCATCGTTTTTACGCACTGTTTTTGAAAATCGAATCATCAGTCGAAATTGTGATGTCAATTGGCCGCTGTGATTTGAGACCTTGGAATATTTTGTGTGGGGAGCCATTAGGGATAAATGTTACGTAATACATACAGAGACATTATTAAATGAAAAAGTTTAACCTTCCTAATAAAACCTGAAATTGTTAAAACATTATTACGAGAGTTGCTATATATATATTTCTGGCTAAGCAACACTAAGTTTGTCTGGCGCCATCTGACATTTCCATTGGAAAGTTTAACATTTTTTAGCCTAAACGTACTCAGAAAGTTTTTACGTACGACCATCATTTGTGTTGTTTACAGTGACTTAAAAAAATCAATTTGACAAAAAATGGAATTAACTCGTGAACATTTTCGCGCGATCATTTTTCACAACTTTCGACTTGGATTATCACGACAAGAGTGCATCAATGAACTTAAATCTTTGTATGGTGATAAAGCACCATCCTATAGCACCTGGTTTAATGAATTCAATCGACCGACGCTTGCTCAAAGACGAAGGTCGTCCAAAAACGGCCGTTGTGCCAGAGAACATTAATGCCATGCGTGTACTGATAACATAAGATCGTCATGTGACATACCGTGAGATAGAGGCATCCTTGGGCATTTCTTCTTCTTTCGATATTGCCAGGCCAGTGTTCATGGCCGTAAAAAAGGTTCTCGTTCTCGTTGGATCCCGCACAATTTGACAATCGCTCAAAAAAAGGCTCGTGTCGATTGGTGCAAGGAAATTTTGCGATCGCGGTGCTTGAACAAACGTTTATAAGATCGTCACAGGTGACGAATCATGGATCTATGCGTATGAGCTCGAAACAAAACAGCAATCGACAGTGTGGGTCTTCGAAGACAAGCCAAATCCAATGAAAGTTGTTCGTTGAAGAAACACTTCGAAGAAAACTGGTCATGCGGCGATTGTTCCGCTTAAGCAGCGTAGGAAAGTCAATTCTGAGTGGTACAACAAAATTTGTTGGCCTAAAGTCTTCGGAGAAATTCGAAAAACGAACAAGAGAAGACGAATCATTGTGCACCATGACAATGCGAGCTCTCACACATCGACTCAAACCAGTGCCTTTTTGACCGGCCAAAACACCGAATTGATGGGTCATCCGACGTACAGCACCGACTTGGCACCTAATGACTTCTTTTTATTCCCGCACATCAAGAAAAGATGCTTGGTCAATGATTTTCGTCGCCAGAAAATGCTGTTGAAGCGTTCAAAAACCATGTTTTGGAGGTGTCTCAATCGGAGTGGAAAAAGTGCGTCGACAATTGGTTTGAGCGGATGCAAAATTATATAAATCATAATAGAGAATACTTAGGAAAAACAATAAAACCACTTTTGATGATAAATTTTCGCATTTTCATTATTAGCCCACAAATATACTTAGTAGGGACATAAATACTGTTACAACATTAAACACGCCCATTTCAATAGTTGAACTGAACATACCCCGTAATGATCGAGTGTATGCGCGGTCATCTAAGGAAGCATCTGAACTGGGTGGAAAAGGGTCATCACCCAGCTTCAGTCATGGTTTGGTGGGGCGTCTCTTACGATGGGGTCACTGTCCTGCATTTCTGCGAATAAGGAGTAAAAACATCGGCCAAAGTTTACCAAGAAACCGTTTTGGAAGCTGTTGTGAAGCCTCTTAACAATTCTCTGTTTCAAAACCAGCCATGGACTTTTCAGTAGGATTGTGCGCCGGCCCACACGCAAAGAAAAGATATGGTTACTATATGGTCACGGCAACAATAGTATGTTCTCTGCAATAAAAGTATGGTCGTCGCAACCATAGTATTGTTTTTTGAGTTTCATTTTGGCAATAATATGAATGCGGCAATATTAATATTGTTGAAATGTAACAATAGTATTATTGTCAAATTTAGAAATGAAAACTCGGTTGTAGCAACAATATAAATATGGTTGGTGGGACAAAAGTATTGTTTTCATGGGATTTATGTTAACAATAATATAATTACGGCAATCATACCGGCAAAATGGTATTTTTTTTAATTTGACAATGTTATTTTTACGAATCTTACGCAATAATAGTACTTTTTATATGTAAATTATTTTTTTCAAAACAAACTACGGATTAGTATCACTGAAATGTTTTTAATAAATGCATTTTTTTACTGTTAAATAAATCACTCCTATTATTAAGAGTTTAATGTATTTTTACAAAACATAATAAAAATCTCTATTGTTGAATAACAACTTCACAAAAAATTTTGGGGATTATAGTATGGTTGTGTGTAAGTCATACTATGGTTGTGGGGATCTTACTATGGTTGAGTGTGAATAATAATATGGTTGTGGGGATCATAGTATGGTTGTGTGTGAATAATTCTATTGTTGCGAGAACCATAATATTGTTGTGGGGATCATAGTATGGTTATGTGTGAACCATACTATTGTTGTGATGATCATAATATTGTTGTGCCACAACCATATAACCAACATTAGTATGATGCTCTTCGAATATTGTTACCACAACCATACTTTTTTCTGCGTGCATAAGGCTAAAACGTCCCAGGCCTGGCTTCGAAACAATTTGCCAGCGTTCATTTCCTCGGAAGAATGGCCCTCAGGCAGTTCAGATTTGAACCCATTGGATTACAAATTGTGAACGGTTTTAGAGGACAGGGTTTGTCACAACAGATACCCCAACATTGGATCTCTTAAGACTGCTTTGGTTCGAGCTGTGGCCAATTTTCCGATGGACGAGGTTCGTGCAGCTATTGACGATTGGCCAGTGCGACATAAGGCGTGTGTAAAGGCAAAAGCGAACATTTCGAATAAGTAGATTCTTTTTAGATACAATATCAATAAATATATTAAAAAATATTTGGTCCAAAAACATTCAGTACTTCTTATTTTACAGCATAAAACGTATGTAACTGTATTTATGTCCCTACTAAGTATATAGCAGCCCTCATAGAACTTTTGCTTTACAGCCGATTCGAATTTAAAATGTGATATCTAAGACAGAAACTCGACAACACTTCACCTTAATCTCTTAGTAATTTCAATCAAATCGGACTAAACAGTTACAAATTGTTTTCGAATTCCTGTTTCTGGCCCTTAAAGCTCCGCCTTCTTGGATAAAAACGTAGCCATCTTTAACATTTAAATTCAGCGCGACCTAAGCTTAAAAACCCCTGACTAATTTAATTAACTTCCAATATAAATATTCCCCCCATTGTGCGCCACCTTTCACAGAATGTCAATCAAGCACCAACGAAACAGATAATCCAACATTTACGCACACATGCTTATAAGGCACACTCATACACCCGTATATAAGGATGCTCTTCACAAGTACCAGTTATTTGAATATGTCGCCGGGCGCTTAATACAAATGCTAATACTTACCTTCACGCTTAGCACTATAATTGACAATGAAAAGAATACCACGGCTTTCATTTTGAATGCGAATTATTCAAATGGGGGCTTTTCTTCACGCAGTTGTTCTGTCTGACAGTGATTAGGATGATGATGCTGATGCTGCCAAAGATGACTGCTTCTTCACTGCTTATAATGAAGGATGCTTAGAGTTGGTTTTTGCTCAAGGTGTTGACGGTTTTTGTTTTTCTGTGGCAAGTGAAAGTAAAATCCTGCTACCACAACAACCCAAGAATTCTCAACAACAGGTTCTCTTTCGTATGTCTTTCGGGGGGTTTGGCTGTGGTTGTTTTTTTTCTGCGAGCGTAGTATATATCTTGATTTCCCGAGCGACACTCTAGCACACAGACAAACACACAGTAAACTAACTTTATTAATTTACTGTAAGGATTCAAGATGATGATAATTTGTTTGTGGTTTTCTTGCTTTTGGTTTCTATTGTTTTTTTTTCTGTCGGTCTGCCTTAACAGGTCCTTTGCAAGTCAAATAAATGTCGGTGGAGCTAAAGCACGCTCATGCATAAAATATTAGTGTGAAATTGGAGAAACGGCCGCCCTTTTATGCTTTTGTTCTGGTGTTTCGTTTAAAAATATGTTTTCGGTTTTTTGGATGATTTTTATCGTTTGATTTTCTCAAGCTTAACGAATAGCGTTCTTATCGACGTTTGTCCTAAAGTGTCCAGTGTCCTTTGGCTAATAAAGGAAGCCACTTTCACACATACACAAGTACACTTTAAAAATTACACTTTATTCGAACACTTGTTGTGGGGTGTTAAGTTCTATGGTCTCTAATGTCATTTGATCCGACTGCCCCCAATATCGATAAAAAACTCTTTTTTTTTGGTATTCAAAAGTAGTCGCACGGAAAATGTTTCTTAAGTAGCCCGCTTTAACCCAAAATTCCTTGCGGCTCTGACGCTTGCAAATAATCTTGAATACGAGTGGAGTAATTGTAACTTTATTAGCGTTGCAAATTGCCAACAAGCGTCGTAAGGACCACACACTTGACAAAATCTGTTGCTCAGTTGTTGGTGTTTTTTGGTGTTGCCAAAATTATTTAAATTGAATTTTCACGAACACGTTTCAACACCACAGAACCTCTAACAAAAAAAACCGTATGAGTCTTGTTTTTTTTGTTTTTTCGGTTTCAAAAAAATCACAAACTTTTTTCACTTTTAACTTAAATCAACATGAAATGACTCGACGAACAGCTCAAATGGAGATAGGATTCAAAGACAACCGTTAACTTGGCCAACAGTCGTTAGAATGTTGAAGCCATCCTGCAGACAAGTCCTTTTATACAATGGCCACTAGTGAAAGCTTCCCTTTGCACACACACACACTCACTTACTCACTCACTGGCATCAACATTTTATGAATGAAATCAGCAACACTTGTTGCCCTTTTTGAAGCCATCTAAACGTCTTCCCAACCCACCGCAACCCCAACCCTACTTATCGACTATTTGAAAAAAAAACACCACCAACTTATTTTGCTCCAAGGTTTGAAACTTGGCTAACTACAATTCTCGTTTCATTTTTCTACTACAAAAACCTCTACAAAAGCTTTTTTCATTTTATTCTCCCCTTAAATGTTGGCAAAATTCCCTGGGCTTATTATTTGTCCCCACTTGCCATTTAGCGCACACTTAATGCCACCTCTACGGGTTGCTCGTGGTGTGCGGCCAGGCTGTGTACATTTCGTGGATGATGTACATCTCCACGATCGTAGAGACCGCCATAATGCTCACCGGGCACATGATAGAGTCCATAGTGAAGGCCCGTGTTGGCCACCTGAAATATGTTAAAATGGTCATGAACTTAGGGCTAAGTCACACTTTTCTTTTTTTTCTGTTGCCAATTATATCAACTTACTCGTTTTAGTCCATTTATCGAGGCCAATAGTAGAGCCATCTTGGCCAACAGCAATGCCTTGCCACTCACCACCGATAGCAGCTGGA
This sequence comes from Hydrotaea diabolus, assembly GCA_963513945.1. Lineage (NCBI taxonomy): Eukaryota > Metazoa > Arthropoda > Insecta > Diptera > Muscidae > Hydrotaea > Hydrotaea diabolus. The sequence goes on along the minus strand of OY740716.1, from coordinate 225,915,653 downwards.
AGCCCATGGGCACGAGAACCGCTCCCAAAGCGGTCACACCAAAGAGCATGGTTAGCATCATGTTGAAACGATGGCGGCGATGGCGGGCTGTGCCAACGGGATCGGATGACGTGGAATTTGTCATGATATCTTAAAGGAAATAAATAAAAAAAAAACAATAAAAAAACACAAAGAAAAAAGAATTGGTTTTTTTTTATAAAATTTGCAATGTGTTACTGTTCTTCATTAAGGCTTCATTAAACAAAAACTAATTATTAGGCGTGTTTTCTTTGACAAGCGAAAACTGTGCTTAAAATATCGCTTAAGGCTGGTACTAAGTTCGGGAAAAACCAAAACCGCCTAAAAAATTACTCATAAATGTGATTTGCAAAGTTGTTTACGTAAAAGCAAATCAATAAATCTGTGATATCTCGAACAAAAGACATTTTTTTCCAAAAAAAAATAATTTTTCAACATAATCTCCTTTTAGCTAATTACTCAAATTTCCCTTTAAAAAAATAGGATTTTCCGAGGTCCATAAAATAGGCATTTGTTAAATCAAAATTTTTTGTCGTTGGAGCTGAATTTCTTTCCATCGAGCCATTTAGGTTTGGAATAGGAAATAGTCACTTGGGACTAAATCCGGAGATGAGGTACCAATTCGCCACCCAATTCATGCAATTTTTCTATTGAGACTGCACACGTGTGCACCTGTGCCTTATTTTGACGAAAAAATAACTTTTTTCTTGGCCATATGGGGCCGTTTTTTTCAAATCCTCGTTAAATAGGTCCAATAAGTAGGCGTAATATTCGTCGTTTATTGTTTTTCCCTTTTGAAGGTAATCTATGTGGATTATCCATCGTGCATCCCTAAAAACGGTTGCCACCTTATTGGCCCACAAAGTCACCTTGGCCTTCTTCCTAGCCGGTTCACCCGGAGAAACCCATTGTTGAGACTGCTGCTTTTTCTCCGGAGTGTTGTAATGGATCCATGTTTCTTACACAGTTACAAAACTCCGCAAAACTCATTCGAATTGCCGTTAAACAACTCCAAACAATTCGTTGAAGTTGTCACACTATTACGTTTGTGGTCAATTGAGAGCAAACGCGGCACACATCTTGCAGACAGCTTTCTTAAACTCAACTGATCATTAAAAATCGAAACCACACCGCTTTTTTAATATATTTTTGTTTCTTTAATGAAATGTTTAATAGAAACATGGTCTCAAATCTGGCTATAAACAAATTTTAATGTAATATTAATTAAATTGCTGAAAAAATCTATATTGTTGAATAACAATGTAAATCAATTCTAATAAATCATTTAGGGGATCATAGTATGGTGGCGTGTGAATGAGGCTATGGTTGTGAGGATCATACAATAGTTGTATGTGAAAGATACTACGGTTGTGAGGGTCATAATATGGTTTTGGGGATCATAGTATGTTTGAGTGTGACTCATAGTATGGTTGTGTGTGAATCATACTGTTGTTGTAAGGATCATAATATTGTTGTGACATAACCATATACCCAACAATAGTATGATCCTCTTCGAGTATTGTCAACCCAGCCATTCTTTTTTCTAATTTTTAATTTAATGTTATGACCAATAATTTAGCATTATTAAAAAAGATAAGCGCTTGCCCTTATATTTTAAAAAAGATTTGTGGCAAGTGGCATCGCGAATAAAAGTGGATCGAATAAATTCCAGCCGAGAGTCCCAATTTCGACCACTTTGTGCAGCATCTCGGGCCATATGTCAGCTATAACGCGCCGAAAATTCTCTTCCAAGGCGTTCATCGTGTCGTGACAAGCGACTTCACATAACCCCACAAAAATAGTGCAGCGTCACAGGCCCACGTCGTAAGATAATGTGCTATCAAAAGTTTCCTTCAATAAATTGATTGTTTCGTTGTAGCGCCGTCTTGTTGGAACCAAAGGTCGTCCACCTCAACATCCTCCATTTCAGGTACAAAAATGTCATTACTCATGGCTCTATATTGAAGAGATATGGACCCCTGCCCATAGACCACACCAAACAGTGATTTTTTGAGGACTAAACGGGCAACAATGGCTTGTGGACCTTCATTAATTCAAATGCGACAAATTTTGGTTATTAACGTACCCATTCAACCAAAAGTGAGCTTCATCGCTGAACAAAACTTTCTTGTACAAATCAGGATCGGTGGCCATCTCGTTTTGGGCCCATTCACCACGATGTGCAAACGTTGTTTCGGAGTAAGTCTATTTAGTATGAAATGGCAAACCAAACTGAGCATAAATCAAGTAACACCTGTCCAAAAGACCAACTCTGAAAGAGTGGGGCCAGATTGAAAACCACACGTCTAAAAAAACACACTTTACAATAAACAAGGTAAAGACACCAACCCAACAACACCGAAAATAGTTCGCTTGATTGTAAATGTCACTTTGGTGAGAATGCCAAAAAAATATTTTTGTAAATGTTTGCAACTGAATTTTCTGTCATTGTCAAATTTTAAATTTGAAAATAAAAATTATTACAAGAAAAAAATTGAAATCAGCTTTTAGCATAACTTTACCTTCTTAATTGTACCATGTGTTTTTACAAAACGTTTTTAGTAACTAACATTTATTTTGTGTTTTGGTAATAGCTTGAAATTCTCGCTTTAAAATCCGACTGTGAATACAGAAGATATAACGAGAAAGGCATCAGCGCAATAATTTCGCCAAAAACAATGTTTTCTTTTTTTTGAGAAAGAACCTGGGGGATGGATGGCTTATGGTCATATATTGTTTGTTCGTAGGGCGAAATTGGCCCATTGTCAAAAAAATGCGAAATTTAAAACTCTTAAATAGTTTCGCGGCAAATGCATTTTATTTGTCACCTACCTTTGTTTCCTTCATTCTCCATAAGCGCATGCGTCAATTCTTGCATATTAATTTCCAACTTGTGGGTCCACAACAACCGGGTAAAACTTAAAGCCAAACGGTCAAACCATGTCAAATGCTGCAGATCCTGGCGTCTCCAGAAATCGCTTAAAACAAAATTACGTTAATACCTTCAAGGAATTTGAAAATATATCACATTATCCTACTTGTCGGAGAGATCACCAAATTTCCACACATTGTTCGTGCTAGTATCTGGCATACGTACAAATCGCACTCCCCTGTACACGGGCACTATATCCCGCGATGTGACATCGTCGAACAGATGTAAACTTGTAATTTTTAGACACTGCCATGTTTTTGTTGTAGCTGCTGCTGCTGTCGTTGCAGTCGTATTGGACGGTGCCTGTAATCGGAAGTTATGGCCAAATTATAGAGGAGCTTAAAGGTGTTCAAGTATTTAAACCCTACAACACACTGTGGTACAGGGTGATCTCTTAAATCTCTTTGTAAATATTGAACATTTAATTTTAAATATCTTTAAATTAAGAGTGTTCTTCAATTTTCTATCGAATTTCATTAAACAGCGAGTTCCGAAAAAATGGAGCTTACATCTTTTTCGCCGTAAGGTCTTGATATGATCATCCGATTTTTCTGTTTTAAGCTGTAGAAGCCACATCTTACATCCAGTCTTCATGAAATTTGGCATAGGTAAGATTTTTAAGCCAAGAAAAGACGTTATTGACATTGAAGAAAATAGCTTCAAATGTATACGTTCATTCGAATTTATGTCTTCAGCTCTACGCCCGGCTTAAGCTTTTTTATTATTAATTTTAACCTGCGACACTTTGTGGAACAGAGTATTATCGGTAAGTTTCACGGCAAATGTCTGTAACTACCAAGAATATTTGAACTAAGTAGCGATCGACTTATAATCACCTGCAAATTAATTTTAACGCTCAGTCTGGTTCGGACACTATTGAAGTTTTTCTGTCGTTCGTACAAAATTTCGATTAATCCGATGTCTAGTTTGAATCTACATTTGAAATCAACATAGACGAATTTTATAGAACATGGGCGTACATATGATCTCATTGACAAAATTAACCTTTTTATAATTCTCTGTTGCCACTACAGTGTCAAAAAAAACTGGGCTTTTCAGAAAACCGACATATCGGGGTTTATTCAAATCGTGTTTTAAAAAATAGACTGTCGGTTTTTTTAAGTATAAAAACGACATTAACCAACAATCCAGGTTGTAGCCTTTTGCTAATGAATAGAAAATATTTTACAAATCCCCGTTTCAAGACTCTAAAATGCAATAAAATAATAATATAATCACTTGCTGCGAATTGAGGTTTGTTTTTTATTTAAAAATCAGCTAAAGTCTGGCATGGCCGACTTTATTATATTGTGCAGAAAACCCCATTGGAAAGAAGTTTTTGAACCCCTTGAACGGGCTAAATTTAACCAGATTTTAAAAAGGGACGTATTTGAATTTGTCCAAAAATGTCATTGTTTTGGTATTCATATGTCCATGTTTAAATAGACCAAAATTTAGTCAAACTTCAAATATAATTTTATTTTTGACCTCGCGACAAAATTCTACAGTTGTTTTGAGGCCATATTTCCATGTAAAGTATATGAGAAGCCATTTTTTAAACCATCAGCTATTTAACAAATATAGCTTATATGATCCAAATCGGCTAAATAATATATGTTTGCCATCGTTATATGTGACAGCGCATAGAGAAAGGGACCTAAGGGTAAAAAAATCAATTTTCATTTTTTTCTTTTTTTGATGTGGACAACATCTGAGCATCGAATGAGATTGATCCCATGCCCCAAAAGTGTTCCTTCCCAGAGATATGTGCGTTTTATAAAAATGAAGTCGACGATTCTAAGCGCAAATAGAATGGGACCTAATCTTTAAAATGGCTCTCCTGAACAAAACTGGTTTTTAGCCTTAGGTCCCTTTCTATTTTGCGCGTCACATATACTTTCCCAAATTTGATCGAAATCTGAATAAAGTAGTTTTAGAGCGGTTGTATGCAGCACGATTCATTCACGACTAAACAATTTTCACCAGCGCATTCCTTGGCTCATTTCATGAAAATATGTCCATCTACGACCATGCCCGAAAATGCAGGGGGCGAAATGGCAGCAGTTTGAAAATTTTAGGATTGCTGTCGGAGGGCACTAGGGTAAAATTGCATAGTTCTGAACCAGTTTTCGGATTTTGTTGTTTCTCTTAAAGGACAATTTGACAATTTGGCTGAAATGCAAAAATTTTTTGTTTGTTTTAATTTACAAAAACAAATAAATGTGTGCCGTTATTTCGCTTCGAAAGATAAAAAAAAATTGCATTTCAGTCAAATAATCATAACTTTGAAACGGTAAAACCTCTGGGCTTCTTTTAAGAGAAACAAAAAATTCCGACTACTGGCACAGAACTTAGCAGTTTTACCATGGTACCCTCCGACCACAAATCCGAAAATTTTCAAACAGCTGCCATTTCGCTCCCTTGCATTTTCGGGCATGGTCGTGAATGGGCGTTTTTTCATTAAATGAGTTAAGGAATACGCTGGTGAATTTTGTCCAGTCGTAAATGAATCACCCTGTATATCTTTGGCATCTTTGTACTAGGGCTATATATTTAAAAACGTTGATCGGTATGACCCATTTTTGTCTGATTTGATTACTGATTGATCGTAATGAACTGTGCCAAATTTAATAAGTGTCTTTCAGTGGTAAAGACATCTAATCTACCGGGAGTCCGCCGAAAAGGTATACTACTACAGTTCATATTTGGCAGTCGTGAAGTAGAGACGTGGCAAATTTATTGTGGGAAAATATTCGATAAATCGCTAAACATTTTATCAAAATTAATCAGCGATTACTGTGACGATGAGAAAGTTACGTGAAATTTTTGGGAGAAACAACGTGCCAACAAAACGCACTATTTATCGTGTAGTAAATGGTTTCGAATAAAGAGGGTCTGTAGCTGATACGCCCAACCATGGACCACAACGTACTGCTAGATCGGCTGAAAACATTACTGCTGCTCAAGAAAGTGTTTAAAATATTCCATCAACCTGTATTGGACGCCGTGCGAAATGTAATAAAAAATGTGCTTTAAAGGGCCCGCATTTGTGAGGCTAACAGAGGCTGACATTTATCTGATATTATATTCCATACATAACTGCCGACATTAAAAAAAAAAACATTTATCAATAAAAGATCCATTCTCTTTCATTTAATCAAAAATTATAAACAAACAAAGTAGTATACCTTCCCGACGGACACCCTGTAGTATACCTTCCCGGCGGACCCCCTGTATTAAACAGAGGTGTAGGAGCTATGTACTTATATATATTTTATCTTTAATCTAATTTCTTAGCGTCAATAGCCTCTGAACTTCCACCAAAAAACTTACTTCTGCCAAACTTTATACACATAGGATTTTTATGTGGCGCCTACAGTCAGAAACATGAAATCGGATGAACATGTCTGTGGGAGCTTAATGTTGAGCCAAATAAAGCGCATGATATTAATTGTAAATAAAGAAAATAGTTTTCAGAGAATTATCTTAATAGGTTTTTTATGATACAAGGATCTATGATACAAGGATCTCGTACAAAATATGGGCCACGGCTTCGGTGGCATACATATAAGATTGTCCAAATTTTTAATGACTCTGACTTATTTTAAATATAGCCAAAGAAAGAGTTAAACGGTGTCAAATCACATGATCGTGGCGGCCAACTAACATCGCCACGAAATGAGACAACATTGAGTTTCTCCCGCAAAATAGCCATTGTTTCATTGGCTGTGTGGCAAGTGGCACCATCCTGTTGAAACCTCATATCGTCTAAGTCGATATCCTCAATTTCTGGCCACAAGAGGTCCGTTATCATCTCGCAAAAGCAAACTGCATTCACGGTTATGGCCTGGTTGATCTCTTAACGCGCTGCTCCACGGTTGAATTTCTCAAACAAATGAAATAAAGAAATGTCAAAATAAGTTAGGCAAACAAACCTTGACGTTAAGGCGTGAATCACAATTAACAACGTGCGTTATGGTTGGACCACCCTTTATATCTAAACTAATTTTCTCCAATTTCAATAGCGTCCGCCCATCGCCCAAAAAACAAACTTGTATCATATTTCATAAAGATCGGACAACAATTGCGAATTTTAGTTTGATGACAAGCTTTAGACGGACACCAGCCAGACGAAGGGACGAAGTGATAGACAAATTTTGTTAAATCGAATGAACTGGTGATTCTGAGTCTATCGGTACTCCCAAAGGTGGGTCCAGCTCAAAAACGTATTTCGTCCTTAAAAATTATAAATTTTCCTTGATTTTACAATCAACAACAAAAAACCGTAAAACGCGATAGTAAAAACCGGGTTAACCGACAAGTCGGTTTTTGGTTATTTTTGTGAAACCGACTGTCGGTTATGCGCCTTAAAACTGGAATGTCGTTTTTCGGTTTCGGTTTTGGGCACTTTAGTTATTATAACGCGCTTATTATTTCACTTTGATAAAAATTTTTGCACTGATACACCTTCGCAATTCTCATACATTTTCGCAATCCTTTATAAGATGTCGTAAAATCCTTAGCTGTTGTAATCCAGTAATTTGAGCATCTTTCGAGGGGACGACGGCGAATCCACGGTTCATCGTGAGCACAGATTTGCCATATGACAATTTCACTGCCATTAGAAATACACAAATTCTAAGACATTTTGAAACATTCAATAAACGCATAATGTCCTTTGTTCAGTTCTTTTTTTATAAGTTATCTTTCGACTTTAGTGCATTTAATTGTATTACAAACACAATATTTCCGCGCCACTAACCGGTGAAATGCCTTGAAGCAACTGAAAGTTTTATTTTCAAAACGTACAATTTTTATACTCCAACATTTCATTGTCGATCATTTCAGCATGACCATCAACGATAGCCCGTAATTATGGGATGGTGGCAAATGCAGTCTTAATTTCATTCCAGCATATCACCCGCTCGCTGGTTGAATGTATGTAAGTAACCGTTCCATTTGAGTGGCTTCATTGGCTTCTTGGACGACTCTGTCTTGAACTTCATTGAAACCTTGTCAACTGCACTGGGTTAACGCTGTGAGCACACCTAGAAATCTACTGATGGGAGTAATGCAAGCCTCTCGCTTTTCTTCTACGAAGAAAAATGATTTTCCATTGAATTGGATATAATTGAATAGTTTATCATAATAATTTCTTGCAATAATTTATAATTATTTATTTACCAACTTGAAAAGGTATAAAAGTACTTACATACTCGTATTTCAGATTCTAGATATCCCTCACGTGTATAATTTAAAATTTGCATTGTTTTAAAGCAAAATTTGCATTTGCACAAAAGAAAGCGTTTCGTCGTACGATTGAGGGTGGGTGCTTCATCGGTCATTAACTGAAATATTGGAAATTTCATTGGGTATCAGTGAAACTTGTGCTGGCTGTGATTTGCCACATTTCTTGTGGTCGTAGAAATATATGGATGATTCAAAATTACTTTGCTTTTCGAAAGACTCCACGCCGTTCGTGAGGGATATGGTCCACTTTTACTAGGGTTAGTTATGCACAGGGTTACCATTCGTGCCAAAAAGGAGGACAATTGGGACAACTACAAAGAGCCTAAAGAACCTCCGGACACATTTAAAAAAAAATAAAAAAAAAATTGCGTAATTTGGAAAAATAAAATTTTATGATGATCACTAATTTACTTAGTAGGGACATAAATACTGTTACAACATTGAACACACCCATTTCAATAGTAGAACTGAACATACCCCGTTAATGTCATATGGGGTTTAAAAGCTAACCTCATTAGCGTTAGTCTGTAACGGGATTTTAAAATTGTTTCAACTTTCATCATGGAGTGGTCAGATAATGAGAACCGTATTGCTGTAATAGAGCTTTTCAAGTGTGAAACGAAAAAGCGGTATTTTCAAAACGTTCCGGCCACTAGGAATAAGCCGCATGTTAGTCTACCGATGCATAAAACTGTTTGAGGAGACTGGAGATGTACAAGACCGCCACCGGTCGGGCCGCCCACGCTCTGTTCGAACACCGCATGTCATCAAAGCCGTTAAATCAAGAATTTACAGAAATCCGCTCCGAAAACGGAAAATCATGGCCCGTGAGATGAATATCACGCAAATGTCCATGAGCCGAATCATTAAAAAAGACTTGGGACTTGGGGCTTTCAAACGACGCACCGGACTTTTTTTGACTGCAGCTTTAAAAAAAATAGAATTGAAAAATGCAAACATCTTTTGGTGAATCACGCTGATACCTTGCACAGAAAAATTTTGTTCACCGATGAAAAAAATTTTACCGTTCAGGAAAAACTTAACAAGCAAAATGATAGAGTGTATGCGCGGTCATCTAAGGAAGCATCTGAACTAGTCCCAAAGGTGGAAAAGGGTCATCACCCAGCTTCAGTCATGGTTTGGTGGGGTGTCCCTTACGATGGGGTCACTGACCTGCATTTCTGCGAACAAGGAGTCAAAACATCGGCCAAAGTTTACCAAGAAACCGTTTTGGAAGCTGTTGTGAAGTCTCTTAACAATTCCCTGTTCCAAAACTAGCCATGGACTTTCCAGCAGGATTCTGCTCCGGCCCATAAGGCTAAAACGTCGCAGACCTGGCCTCGAAACAATTTGCCAGCGTTCATTTCTTCTGAAGAATGGCCCTCAGGCAGTCCAGATTTGAACCTATTGAATTACAAATTGTGAACAGATACCCCAACATTGGATCTCTTAAGACTGCTTTGGTTCGACCTGTGGCTAATTTTCCAATGGGCGAGGTTCCAGCAGCTATGGACGATTGGCCAGTGCGACTTAAGGCGCGTGTAAAGGCAAAAGGCGGACATTTCGAATAAGTAGATTATTTTTGGATACAATATACATCAATAAATATATTAAAAAATATTTGATTCAAAAACATGCAGATATTTTTTTTTATTTTACAGCATTAAACGTGTGTAACAGTATTTATGTCCCTACTAAGTAATATTAAAAAAAAAATTCGGTGGCAATGGGTCGAATATACATGTAAAAGCTACAACAAAAATACGAGGGTTGCTATATATATCTGGCCTAGGCAATACTAAGTGTTGCCTGGCACCGTCTGACATTTCCATTGGAAAGTTTGATTTTTAGCATAAACGTACTCAAAACGTTTTGACGTACGACCATCATTTGAGTTGTTTAAAGTGACTTGAAAAAATCAATTTGGCAAAAAAAATAGAATTAACTTGTGAGCTTTTTTGTGCGATCATTTTTCACAACTTTTGGCGTGGATTATTACGACAAGAGTGCACCGATAAACTTAAATCTTTGTATGGCGATGAAGCACCATCCTATAGCATTGTGAAAAACTGGTTTAATGAATTCAATCGTGGCCGACGCTCGCTCAAAGACGAAGGTCGTCTAAAAATGGCCGTTGTGCCAGAGAACATTGATGCCGTGCGTGAACTGATAATGCAAGATGGTCATGTGACATACCGTGAGATAGAGGCTTCCTTGGGCATTTCTTCCAACAGCAAACTTATACATTTGATATTGCATAAACACCTGGCCGTTAAAAAGGTTTGTTCTCGTTGGATCCTGCACAATTTGACAATCGCTCCAAAAAGGCTAGTGTCGTTTGGTGCAAAGAAATTTTTAAAAAATACTATCGTTTATAAGATCGTCACAGTTGACGAATCATAAATCTATGCGTATGAGTCTGAAACAAAGCAGCAATCGACCGTGTGGGTCTTCGAAGACGAGCCAAATCCAACGAAAGTTGTTCGTGGAAGAAGCACTTCGAAGCAAATGGTCGCCTGTTTCTTCGGCAAAACTGGTCATGTTGTGACTGTTCCGCTTAAGTAACGTAGAACGTTTAATTCTGAGTGGCACACCACAATTTGTTTGCCTGAAATCTTCGGAGAAATTCGAAAAACGAACAAGAGAAGACGAATCATTGTGCACCATGACAATGCGAGCTCTCACACATCGGCTCAAACCAGCGCCTTTTGTGATCGCCCAAAACTTCGGTTTGAAGGGGCATCCTTGACTTGGCACCCAATGACTTCTTTTTATTCCCGCACATCAAGAAAAAAATGAGTTGTCAACGATTTTCGTCGCCAGAAGATCCTGTTGAAGCGTTGAAAAATCATGTTTTGAAGGTGTCTCAATCGGAGTGGAAAAGTGCTTCGGCAATTGGTTTGAGCGCATGCAAAATTGTATAAATCATGCTGGAGAATACTTTGAAAAACAATAAAACCATTTTTGATGATAAATATTCGCATTTTCATTATTAGGCCAGAAATATATATAGCAGCCCTCGTAGTAATGTTTTAGGTTAGGCGTCGTTTACATAGACTGGATAGCTAAACCGCTATAAATTAGTCATTCGTTAAAAAAAAGTACTAATTTTGATTATGTCTTTGGAAAAAGTTATACTGTTCGTAAAAAAAAACAGTAAACAGTGCAACACATAAAATGAAAGTTTGTATCGGAGCTAACGTACCCCCATTTGGGGTTTGCTAGTTAAGCTGATGTTCGGATGTATGAATTTTTTCATTTTATTTTTCCAAAGAACAATTCTCTTGCAATATCGCTTAAACCAAATTGAAATTTTAATTTCCTGTCTTCGGCGCAATTGTAGCGGGGAAAACGGCTGTAAAACAAACTAACCCGAAAAACTAAATCTAGTGCTTCAAAATATTAATTTTTTTTAATCTAGTCCATTGCTCCCGAACTGTGGGAAATTCAGTGAAGTAATCTTACGAAAACTTATTCCTTATTATATAATTTATAATTTTTAGAACATACGAGTATTAAATACTGGAAAATGTTGTTGAACATATCCCCTTTTGTATTCGTTTCTAGGGCTTTTATACGAGGGCGACCGCAAAACTAACTGGCCTAGCACATTTTTTGTTTTACCAGCAACTTTTTTTTGTTTTTTAAAAGCAATCTTTTATAAGCCATCTGTCAAAATTTCCGAAATATTTAATGATTATTTTCTTTGTTACAGGTGATTGAAGTAAACAAGTTTTATAATTTTTGAAAAATGGAAAATAAAGAGTTTCGTGCGGTAATTAAACACTTTTATATGAAAGGTTATACGCCACAATTAATCAAAGATGAATTGGATTCTGTTCATGGTGATAACACACCATCATACTCCACCGTGAAATCCTGGGTTCAACAATTTAAAATGGGTCGTTCAAGTACGGAAGATGAACAACGTTCTGGAAGACCGAAAACTGCTGCTACTATTGAAAACATTAGAAAAATATTTAATGAAGTGACTAAAGATAGAAGAATAAAGCTCAGAGAACTTGCTGATATTGTTAAAATACACGAAAAACAAGTTTGGAGTATTTTACATGATGAACTCCACATGAAAATGCTATCCGCAAGATATGTGCCGCGTTTGTTGACTTTGTCCCAAAAAATCGTCCGTTGGACCAATTCCGAGGAGCTTTTAGCGATTTATCAGCGTAATCCAATAGAGTTCTTGCGCCGATTCACAACTGTTGATGAAACATGGATCCATCACTACATCCCAGAATGCAAAGAACAGTCAAAACAATGGATAGAAACTGGTAAAAGTGGTCCCAAGAAGGCGAAAACTGTTAAGTCAGCAGGAAAAGTAATGGCCACATTATTTTGGGATGCAAGCGGTATAATATTTATTATAATATTGCTAGTAAAACAGAAAATATGCCAGGCCAGTTACTTTTGCGGTCGCCCTCGTAATATTTATTGATTATCTTGAGAAAGGAAAAACTATAAATAGTGAATACTATTGTGCATTATTGGATCGGTTGAGTGAAGAAATCAAGATAAAACGACCGCAGTTAGAAAAAAAGTTCTTTTTCATCAAAATAATGCTCCTTCACACACTTCATTTTTAACTCAACAAAAACTGGCCGAATTACGATTTGAAATTGCTCCGCATCCACCATATAGTTCAGATTTAGCTCCTTCTGATTATTTTTTGTTTCCAAATTTAAAAAAAATTCTCGGTGGCAAAAAATGTTCGTCCAATAGCGAGGTTATTGCTGAAACTGAGGCATATTTTGAAGGTCTCGAAAAATCTTATTTTTCGGATGGAATTAAAAAACTTGAAAAACGTTTGATGAAGTGTACGAGGGCGGTTTGGAAACTTCTTAGCCTAGCACAAAAAGCGTGGTATAAACAGAGTGTGTTTTGGAAACTTCCATCTCTGCTATGAACACATGTTAAATTTTGTTTCGATCTGGCAACTCCTTCATTTAGAAACAGGTGTTCACAAAAGACGCATCCGCGATTTTTTTACAATGGAAAAATTAGAAATTCGTGGTGTCATTAAATATTTACATAAAAAAGGTTTATCGGGACAAGAAATTCATAATGATATGGTGAATGTGTTAGGTGAAAGTGCTCCTTCATATGCAACAGCAAAAAATTGGGTTGCTGAATTTAAACGTGGTCGTACAAGCATTGAAGATGAACCACGTAGTGGACGTCCAAAAACAGCAACAACAACAGAATTTGTAGCCAAAGTGCATGACTATGGTATTAAATGATCGACGAATAAAAGTGCGTGAAATAGCTTATATCATGGGCATCTCAAATGATCGAGTCAATTTAATTTTGCATGAAGAACTACAGATGAAAAAGCTTTCTGCAAGATGGGTGCCGGACTTGTTAACAGTCGACCAAAAACGCATAAGAATGAACATTTCTCAAGCTTGTTTGGATCGTTTTCAGCAAAATAAAATGGATTCTAAGCGTCGTTTCATAACTGTTGATGAGACATGGATCCACCACTATACTCCAGAGACAAAAGAACAATCCAAACTATGTACTGAAGCTGGAGGAAGTGCACCAAAGAAGGCAAAAACAATTCAATCGGCTGGTAAGGTTATGGCAACGGTTTTTTGGGACTTCAAAGGTATTTTATTGATTGACTATCTGCAAAAGGGTCAAACAATAAATTCAGAGTACTATTGCAACCTTTCAGATCAATTAAATGTACAAATTCGAGAAAAACGTCCTGGCTTACAACACAAAAAAATAATTGTTCATCAAGACAACGCACCAGCGCACAAGAGTGTTTTAACAATGGCTAAAATCAACGAATTAAAGTACGAGTTGCTTTACCACCCACCTTATTCTCCTGATTTAGCTCCCAGTGACATTTACCTGTTCCCAAATCTAAAAAAATTCCTTGCTGGCAAGCGTTTTACCTCAAATGAAGATGCAATTACAGTTATAAACCACTATTTTGAATACCTTGAGGAAAACTATTTTAATCAAGGGTTAGAATTGCTAGATAAGCGTTGGACTAAGTGTATTGAAGTTTCAGGAGATTATATTGAAAAATACAAATATTTTTGAAAAACTACCTATTCTCTTTCATTGATAGGCTAAGAACTTTCCGAACCGCCCTCGTATTGCGTTGGAAGGAGATTATGTTGAAAAATAAATAATAATAATTCGAATAAAATGGTTCTTTTTATGTTAGGCCAGTTACTTTTGCGGTCGCCCTTGTAGGTATATTTGATTTGATTTAGAATGAATTAACAACGCAGCCTGTACAGCGGTAGATCTTAAAATCAGAAAGGAAATTAGAAAGGGGACCACAGTCGACTCCACATAACTGAAATACGCTTAACTGAAAAATATAGCTTATCTGAATAAAGTAACACAGAAATGGTTTTTATGCCATTTCCGCTTAAGTTAAACACCGTTTAAGAGAAAATATCGTAGAAGTGCAACAACTTTTTCAACTAAAGTCAATTTTATTTGAAATGTACTCCGTTTAAGTGAAAAAACAATGTTAGTGTGAAATTGTAGATGGCGACAAAAAATGTAGGTACAAGTTAATTCAGTCGATTGCGCCTCTTACGGACTGTATCATATTATAAAAGAAGAATATTTTCGCATTTACAAATAATGTAATCGTTGATATACCGAATGCCTTACTAATGGTTAAATTAGTATTGTCAAATATGACTTGAGAGACCCTTCGTGACTGCTTCAAGAAAGATGGATTATTTTTTTGTAATTTAACACAAAGAAACGGTAGGAACTCTGGGCTTCGCTTAGGCAATTTTGAAAAAAAAAACAAAAATCCGGCCTTAGGTTCAGAACTTTAACCATTTTACCGTAGTACCCTCCGACCACCAATCGGAAAATTTTCAAACCACTGCCATATTTTTGTGTTATAAAAATAAATGATTTATAAAAACAAATAAATGTGTGCTGTTATTTTGCTTTAAAAAAAAAAACAAAATTTCCAGACAGTAGGTTTTTTCAAATCGCGGTTTAAAAAAAAAATCCAAAATGCTGGTTTTTAGGACCCCTATTAGGGATCTTTATTGCGCTGTTGCATAGACGTTTAAGAACGTTGTTGCAGTAAAATATACTTTTGAAATTGCTCGTAGTACAGCCCTACTTGAGGATTACCAGCTCTTAGAAAATTGAAAGCTGCACAGAAATAAAACATCGTTTATTTTTTATTGAAAATATTTTTTTTTAATTTATTTAAAGATTTCTTTTTATCAACAGTTTTGTTATTTTTTATTAGGAAAAAAAGAGTTAAATTAGGCTATCTATAAACGGATTTCCTCTACAAATTGGAAACAATTTGACTCTATTATATGGGTATTTGCCAAACAAAAAAAAAGACAAAAATTGAAATAAGTTTTATACAAATAATTGATTCCTAAACAATATTTGAAAAAACAACGCAAAAACGAGGCCACTCATAGCAGTTGATGGGAAAGGTTTTTTGTTCCGATTTTTGAATTTTAATTTTATTTCTGTTGAATGGGCGGCAGCAGTGTATTTTTTGTATTTTATTGAGTTTTTGCTTTAAGAAAATTTATTGAATAATTCTATTTGTTTATCATTGTTTACAGTGCAAGTTAATAAAAAGTGTTTGATTTTCTTTTTTTTCTTTTGTATAGGTGAGAAGGGTTAATTTTTTGTTCTTCGTTTTAAGAAACTCTGTTTTTTTCTATTCTTTACCTTAAACTGTATTTGTCTAAAAACTGATACCTTTTTGTTTGTTTTAATTTTATTCTATGATTTCGTTTTAGATTCATTTGTTATTAAAATAATTAGATTTTCTTTTTTTAGTAATAACATTTCTTTTTTTATTTTTAAAATTATTTATTGTTTTTGTTTTTGATATTTTTATTTTTTGTTTGTTTCCTAAGTGCAAATATTTTTTTTTATTGCATAATTAATTGTTTTAATTTAAGACTTTATATAAAGACTGGATGGCAAAATCGCAGTTGTTAAGTCTTCTGTTAACTAAAAATGACAATTGTGATTAGGCGGAACAGATCCAATAATACTAAATAAAGCATTAATAAAAATAAAATTTTCATAATGTTTATAGGAAAAGTACAGCTGTACTCGATCCTAAACAAAATATTTGCAGTAGCCGTTTTAGTACAAAAATTACTTTTACATATTTTCTATTTTTTTGTGTTTTGTAACTACCTTGGGTCTTTTTCTTTAGACACAAACAAAATTGTCTCTTTCTGTTACCAAATTTCTAAAGTATTGCGGTTTTGCTACCCAGTCTCCAGTATCGAGGCATTACTTTTATTTTCAATTTTTTTTGACCTGGCGATAAATCATAATTATTTTTGCAGTGATTTGAAATGATGTTTGCAATTACATATTGGAATTTTATTAAATGTAACTACCTTTTTTTTCAACCAAGAAATATATGCTTTTTTAGATTTAATGTTATCCAAATTTTCAGTATAAATAAATGATATACGTAGGTGACAGCGCATAGAGAAAGGGAACTAAGGGTAAAAAAATCAATTTTCAATTTTTTTCTTTTTTTGATGTGGGCAACATCTGAGCATCGAATGAGACCAATCTCATGCCCCAAAGATATTATCATGCCCAGAGATATGCGCGTTTTATGAAAGTGAAGTCGACGATTCTAAGCGCAAAAAGAAAGGGACCTAATCTTTAGAATGGCTCTCCTGAACAAAACTTTTCATCAACTTTTCAAGCCCAAAAGTGTACCCACATATCTCTATGCGCGTTTTATGAAAGTGAAGTCGACGATTCTAAGCGCAAATAGAAAGGGACCTAATCTTTAAAATGGCTCTCCTCAACAAAACTGGGGTTTAACCTTAGGTCCCTTTCTATTTTGCGCTAAGTTGCCTGGCGCCATCTGACATTTTCATTAGAAAGTTTGACATTTTTAGCATAAACGTACTCAGAACGTTTTGACGTACGACCATCATTTGTGTTGTTTAAAGTGACTTGAAAAAATCAATTTGGCAAGAAAAATGGAATTAACTCGTGAACATTTTCGTGCGAGCATTTTTCACAACTTTCGACGTGGACTATCACGACAAGAGTGCATCGATGAACTTAAATCTTTGTATGGCGATGAAGCACCATCTTATAGCACTGTGAACAACTGGTTTAATGAATTCAATCGTGGCCGAAGCTCGCTCAATGACGGTCGTTCAAAAACGGCCGCTGTGCCAGAGAAATTGATGACGTGCGTAAACGGATAATGCAAGATCGTCATGTGACATACCGTGAGATAGAGGCATCATTAGGCATTTCTTCCACCAGCATCCCTCACAATTTGACAATCGCTCAAAAAAATGCTGGTGTCGAGTGGTGCAAAGAAATTGTGGAAAAATACGATCGCGGTGCTTCAAAAGGCGTTTATAAGATCGTCACAGGTGACGAATCATGGATCTATGTGTATGAGCCCGAAACAAAACAGTTATTGACCGTGTGGGTCTTCGAGAAGCCAAATCCATCGAAAGTCGCAACGTAGGACGGTTAATTCTGAGTGGTACCATTTGTTTGCCTGAAGTCTTCGGAAAAATTCGAAAAAGGAATCATTATGCACCTTGACAATGCGAGCTCTCACACATCGGCTCGAACCAGCGCGTTTTTGACCGGCCAAAACGTAGAATTGATGGCTCATCCGTCGTACAGTCCTGACTTGGCACCGAATAACTTCTTTTTATTCCCGTAGAAGATGCTGTTGAAGCGTTCAAAACCCTTGTTTTGGAGGTGTGTCAATCGGAGTGGAAAAAGTGCTTCGACAATTGGTTTGAGCGCATGCAAAAGTGTATAAATCATGCTGAATACTTTGAAAAACAATAAAACCATTTTTATGATAGTATTTATCGCATTTTAATTATTAGGCCAGAACTATATATAGCAGCCCTCATATTACAAAGTGATGTTTTAGTCTCATATTATGCTAAAAAAATATTCAAATTTGATTATTCTTTATGCTTTACTAGTCTAACTCTGCCCTTACGATAATAAAACTGACTGCAAATTAGAAATTGTTTTTCTTCTCTCATGGCAACTTAATATTGCAGTTTTTCTTCGCTTGTAATTTTTTTTGTCAACTTTCTGCTTGGAAAATACTTTACATCATTCATTAACCCTAGAAAGGTAAACATATTTTTTAGCTTTTTAATGGTAAACTTCGTCGGCCGGCGACTTTTTCAAAAAACCCACATTTTAGATTTAAAACATAAAAGTTTATTAAAACTTAAAATTTTTTAAAAACCTGAACAAAAACTTATTTATTATATATTAAATAACAAAAACAAACAACAATTCATTATATCTTCAAGATTTTGTAGACGTATCTGTATGAAGAGATCTTTTACTTCGGTATGAAGAGACTTTTTGCTTCGCCCCACAGGCTATGCTTACCATTCAAGGGTTAAATAGATAAAATAAAAAGACTAAGAAAAAAACGATCGATTTAATAGTTACTTCCGTTTACTGACATTTTTAGTCACGTGCGCGTCCTTATAGTATCACTTGTTTGTTGTATAGGGTGATCCATCTAGAGGTACTTTTTTAGAACAAAAAATATAAAAATTCAAATCAAGTGTGGAATCTTTATTGGTAATTTGAAAGGTAATTTTAGGGCATTTATTTTTTGAAAATAATTACCTTCAAATGTTGGCTACTGTATTATGGAAATGAGCGTTCGGTGAGAAACGGGAAGATCCGCTGTTTTCGACCAGTGATGAGGCACATTTCTGGCTCAACGACAACGTCAATAAACATAATTGCCGCATTTTGGCTGAAGAGCAACCATAAGAGGTTCAAGAGGTTTCATTATACCCAAAGAAAACGACGTTCTGGTGCGTTTGATGGGCTGGCGAAATAACCGGTCCATATTTTTTCAAAAATGATGATGGTCGGAACGTAACCTTGAATGGAGCTCGCTTTCGCGTCTTGATATCGGACTTTTTGCTTCCTGAAATTGATACCCGTAATCTTGACGACATTTGGATGTATCAGGACGGTTCCACTTGTCATACAGCTGATCAAGCAATGGATCTATTAAGAGGTCATTACGAAGAGCAGCCAATTTCACGTTTTGGACAGGTGAGTTGGCCGCCAAGATCGAGTGATATCACACCTTTAGATATTTTTCTTTGGGATTACGTAAAGTCCAAAGTCTATGCTGACAAACCAACTACGATTCAGGTTTTGGAAGCCAACATTACGAGTGCCATTAAAACCATACCGGTTGAAATGCTCGAACAAGTCATCCAAAATTGGACCCCCAGAATGGACACCCTGAAGCTCAGTTGCGGCCAACATTCGAAGGAAATTATATACAAAACATAAATGGCATAAAATATCATTTCGAAAGAACCACAAATATCCTCAAATTCATCCTTCTACAAATAATGTTATATTCGGATTCGTCACGAAATTTTTGATACCTATATGCCCATTATAAAAGAGGGCAGAATTTCGCATCCCCAGGGCCCATATGGACCGTAATTTTGTAACTATATAAGGCCTAAAGGCTCGGTTACTTCTTGAATATCAATAAATGAAATAAAATGAAAATATTCCACATTTTATTTGATTTTTTGATTTTTTTTATTTTGAAAAAAAATACCTATAGATTGATCACCCGATATAATCTAAGAAAAAAATAAAAAAAATAATAAACGAAAATGTTATTAAAGTTTTAAACCCCATGGTAACTATTGGCCTGTACTTATATTAAAAAAATCATTGAGAACGTTACGTTACGTATTAATGATTTTATGCAAAAACGATTTTTCAAAAAAAATGACCACTTTTGGCTGTAGCCTCCACAATTTGTATTTTTTTTTAGGATTTATTGCCGAAGTTTTAGGCAAAATAATGAAAAAAAAATCAGAAAATTTCATTTGCACGATATCTCGAAAACTGTACGAGATGGGGATTCCGGTTGGTTTCGTCCAAAGGAGAAACTAGACCATATCCATAGTCCAAGGATTAGAATAGCCTCCCCACAAAAATGTCCCTCCCGATTTAATGTCCTGTCGCTTAAAAAGACACAAATTACACCCGTTTTTTACCCTATTTCGTATAATGTGTTATGAGCGAACAATATTCGAACCCGGTAAAGTTTGAGCTTATCAGTCCATGTTTTCAAACACACCGCACACAAAGGTCCCTCCCGAGTTAAAGTTCCGCAGCTCTAAAAGTCACAAATTAAATCCGATCTTACTGAACCTTGACCACATTGGTCAATCTTAACATTGCATATTTAAATTCCATCAACATTTTTTACTATTTGTATTTACCCCGATCCCCGGACAGCCCAAGGAGGAATTCTTCGGCCAAGGGCAGTCACTCCGGAACCATGTGTCACTACAACAACAACAACTATTTAAATAGAAATTAACGAACGAATCCGATAGAAGTAAAATCCGGTGCAATTCGTTTGTACGATCGGATGTAATAAGAGGCTTTCAGAGCGACAACACCTCAAATCGCCAGGGACCTTGTGTGGTCCAGTTTAACCAGATTGCGATTTTTCGAACGTCAGGCCATCAAATTGGGAGGGAACTTTGTGAGGATCATATTCGAAAACATGGACCGATATGTTGCTGTTGCGAGATTTGATCATTAGAAATTAGAGCATCATTTTTAATTTGTGGCTTTTAGAACGACAGGACCTTAAATTGGAAGGGACGTTTTATTGATAGCTTTTCGTAAACATGGACCGATATTGGTCGCTTGGTATTGGTCGCTTATAGCGCTCTGTGTCAGAATCCTAAGTTATATGTGGCATTAGGAGCTGCAGTTTCGGAAACCGGAAAAACCTATGTATAATATCATAATATGAACCGATATGGTCCAATTTGAAGAAGGATTCGGCTCCTTATTGCGGCCTGTTCTTTGATTACCACGATTTATCGACAGACGGAAAGACAACGCTCCATGAAATCTGCTGGTGTTTTAGAATGGAGTTTGTCGATATTACGAGACCGGACTATGCTGTTCATACGCAAAACGAATATTCGGATCGCAATCAATATCTTCTATCAGTCGTTTAATTCGGCTAATTCATGAAGTTCGTTTAACTTTTGTATTCTGCAGTTTGTTTTTCTTTATCTTTGTGAATGTCACACCCCATTTATGGGAAAATGATTAGTTATGAATATGTATTCTGTATAAACGGAACATTTCAAAAATAGCCAGGCCCCTTTCTGCCCAAAAAGATTTAAAAATTGGCCGTCAAGGAGTTAGGGTGTATGTAATTCGGATCAACCGACTGGAACTTGCTTCTTATTTATCAGTTTTGTTCGGGTCTAAAGAAAAAAGTCCAGATGTAAAAAAACAGAAAAGTACTTTTTTGAAGCCCTTTTATTACTAAGCAAGGTTTTGCTATCCATCGCAATGAATTTAACATTGTCATGAAAGGCCTAAACAGATAAATAAAAAACCTCACAATACATTAACAAAAATATCGTCGGTAGTACCGAAACTGAAAAATAAAAAATAACCACCCGTAAGCCCAGCATCACATCAGGGTGGGCGATTAAAAATTTTAAATTTGAATCGGCTGTAAAAAAAGTACTGATAATTTTTTCAAATTTTTGGTTTCATTGGGTTGTTGTGTTCCATTATTGTCATTTACTAATGGAACACAATATCATTCATATGACTACCACAACTGGCTCGGCAGTACCTCATCCGATCAACCAAATTTTTCATTACATTTTCGACTGTTTCGTGGCGAATCTCTTCAATGGCAACTTCGATTTCTTGTTTCAAATCTTCAATTGCCTCTGGATGCTTTGCGTAACATTTATCCTTAATGGCTCCCCTCTGAAAATAATCCCGAAAGTCGTCCATGTCATTCTCTTGAATTTGAAAACAAAAACTCATTTAGCATGGCGCGGTCACGTTCAACGCTGACATTCACGGCCACTTTCGAAAAAAAAGCCCCAATGATCACACACCAAAAAGTGACTCGTTGAAAATGAGCTTCATCTGAAAACACGATTTTTGGGTTAAATTCTTAATCTCCTGCCAAACAATCTTCAGCCCATTAGAAAAATCGAAAACGCATCGGATAGTGTTCCATTATTGAGAGGGTTGACACGTATTCTGAATTTCTTTTCTGAGGGAGTTCTGATGTTTTTGCCGACACTTCGAACCGATTTCAGACCGAATTCTTAACTGTTGTCTTGGGAAATTTGAAAAGAAATTTCGATTTCTCGGATCGAATTCTAAATGAGTTCGGACAGTATCTGGAATTAAGTCTTATTAAATGCGGATGTTTTTGCCGACATATCGAACCGAATTATGCGCCAAAGTCTTGGTAAATTCTAAGGCTTTGCAAGACGCTTCGTTGCCAATTTGTTATTAGTGTCTCAATTATTTCTGAAAAAGCGCTTATTTTAAATATAAATTTGTCTTTATTATTTTTTACATTCGAAGTGTGCAAAAGTCCCTTGACCTTCAGTATTTTATTCAGGTTTATCAGGTTCCCATAAGAAACTTAGTAGTGTTGTTTCTCTCTTTTCACATTATTTCTGAAAGCTTGACGAGACATGTTAAACTAAACATATTTAGCTAAAATTATTTATTTTTCAAACAAATTATACCAAAACGTGTTAATATTTTTTTTCTAATTTTAATTGTCATTTTTTTTTGCTGAAACAGTAGCCCTTAGTGCATAAAGAAAATTAAAATATGAAATGAAGAAAACATACAAGAATTTGAAATATAAAAATACCTCAGCAAAACAGTTAAGAATTCGTTCAGAATTGTCTGATGTCAGACATTGTCGGCAAATTTGGTTTACTGGGTACTGACAAGACCTCGAAAATAATAACATCAATATACGCTTGGCCGGTCGTCAAACTGTCAAATGAAATATCAATATACACTTAGCTGAGAAATCACTTTCGCTGAAGTGTTTTAAATTGTATATTTCATTTGATAAATAGGGTACATATGGGAAAATAAGTATAAGTACTGGCCAAGCATTCGTTCAAGAACCATTGGTCAACCGTTTAAAACTTTGCCATTACCACTGGTAACAAGGGCGCAGCTAGTGTTCTTTTTTGAAATTTATAGGGTTTCTAGAATGTATAATTAAAACTCTACGGTATGAATGAAAATATTAATAATTCATTATGACTGCCGGTACATAACTATGTGTGAAACGCCAGTTGTACAACATGCACTTTGTTTTTCTTTTTATAGTTTTCATCAAAGAAATGGTTTATTTATTTAAATTTTATTTGTTTTACTTTTAATCTATTTTCACTAACAAAAAAGAAGATCAGTTGGCATAATTGTAACATTTGTTTTCTTGTAAAGAACAAATCGATTTTGTTTTCTGTCATTGTGGCAAATTGTTAATCGAAAAAATATATTTTTGTATTTATTTCTTTAAAGTTAATAGGTAGTATTTGTTTCTTAGAAAAAAAATTTCCCCTAATTTGTTTAACGTTTCATTTGTTTTATAAAATTTTGTGTTTGTGTGTGATTTAGTTTTTCTCCTTTTCTCTAGTATTTTAACTTTTATTCTTAAATAGTTAAATTTAATATTACTTTTCTTTTGAAATATAATAATTTTCCTAGCAAAAAATATATTTTTGTTTTTTTTTTCTTCTCTTTTTCGTTATTTTTTATGAATATTTTTTGTTTTGTTGTAACTTCACAAACATTTGGTTTCGTTTTTTCTGTTTTCTGGGGGGATGTGATTGTTTCTTTTTCCTTTCCTCTCCATTCCATAAAAATTTCAAAACATTTTCCTGTTTAATTTACGTCACTTATTAAAGAACAACCAAACTTAAAGTCAAACTTGTTGCTCAAACTTAATAATAGTACCGACAAAAAGAGTTTTGAAATGAATACAAAGTGAAACTGAAACTGGCATACAACTTAATATAAACTACGATAACGTCATCATGATGATGTGGACTTGGTCGTAGCGGAGGCAGATGTCTGTTGTGAAAACCCGAAACGGGGCAAGAATAGACCGAACTTTGATTCGATGCCATTCAGTAAAGGTACAGCAGCACGATAACCGCCAATGTGGTCGGCATTGATGCGCACATTGGCCACTGTATCAATGGGCTTGGCCTTGTGGACTTCCGAGCCAGTAGGATGAGAGCCGCCAAAATCGACATAGAATAGACGTTGCAATAATTCATAGGTAACTAAAGTAACACCGAATTGCGGCGATGAGCGGAAGACACGGGCTATAGCAAGGAGAAAAACAATAGAGAATATATATATGAGCATTTTTAAGGGACGCAAGTTTCACTTACCGGCTGTTCCTTTCCAGAATGCTCGAGGACCTTCTTCGACCATAATTTTCTTGGTGGCATCCCAGACACCGGTGTATGTTGTCTGTCCGGAGCGAGCTACCACCTGCAGACGTGTCTTTATCACATCGGCCGGGGTTACCAAGGAGGCTGCGGGCACACCAGCTATGGCACCGGCCGCCAGCAATGTTAGAGGATGATTGTAACTGCAAAAACGAAAGGATAATGTAGTGTAAAATGGGCGTTCTAGAATGGTTGCATGTTAAAAACGGGAGGGACCTATGTTCTGGCGCTATATAAAAACGTTGACCGATATAACCCATTTCTATCTAAGTTGGGACTGATCGATCGTTATAAACTGTGCCAAATATCGTTAAGATTGGATGTTTTATGTGGTTTCTAGAACTTTAGGTATAAAATCGGTTGAACATATGTGTGGGAGCTTATCAAAAACTGAACCGATTTTCTATAATTTCATAGCGTCCGTCCCTGCTCCAAAAAACTTACTTGTTTCACATTTCATCAAGTATTGAGCTAAAACCAAAATATCGGATGAACGTAAGTGTGTGAGATATATCTAAATTTGAACCGATTTTCTTCAATTTCAATTGACTCCGTTCTTGATCCACAAAACTTATTTCTGACAAATTTCATGAAGATCAAGCAAGCATTTGCGGCCTGGAGTTTGATTGCAAGCTTAAGATAGACTGAGGGTCGGACAAACAGACATCGTCGATCGATGCACTAAGAGGTAGATCTAGCTTAAACATTTTTGGTAGTTGCAAACAGTTCCTATAAAACTAACCTATAATACCCTACCCTAGATCCCAGAAAAAAGATAAACAATGGCCTTCAAACCAAATGTTATTTAAATTTGATAATTGCTAATAGGATGTTGGTTATAGACCCAGAATCAGGTGTGTATGTGTTATGGGTCTGTAATTCAACATGCACCGATTTCGCCAACATTCAGTACGGATCGCTTTTGTTCACACATATGAAACCGTCCCCGTTTACTTTGATTAAAAAAATCGATCGGTTAACTCTTTAAGTGAATATCCATTTTGGTGTTAAAAACAGAAGCACGAAGCCTTAATACTCCCTATATCATCTGCAACATCTACAACATTGAACACTAAAGAAGGTTCAAAGACTTGCTGTCATATTTTTGATGGTATGAATTAATAGTACGCAACAGGATACCCTGCACATAGTCCTGCACATGGAATCAACTGCGGATTTCGCACGAGGGTTCGTGACAAAAATGGCAGGTCTCTGGTCACAACCACTTACTACCTTTCACCAGTTTTTGTTGTTGTTGTAGCGGCCTAAATGACAGCCCTTGGCTGAAGAATGACTCTTCGGGTCAATCCGGTCCATAGAACCGGCTGACGTGGGATAAGTCTAATACCAGTGATTGACTTAACCAAAAATGCCAACTGCCCCAAACCCCATAAAAAATTGATGGCATGGCTTTTCTATGATATATATATTTTCTAAAATATATATATTTTCTAAAATATATATATTTTCTAAAATATATATATTTTCTAAAATATATATATTTTCTAAAATATATACCGGTGGTTTTCAGACAACCGGATGTTAAGTAAATCGCAGTGCATAAAAGAGCGTCAGTGTGTTCGGGCCTTAAAGCCGAAATTCGTCATATAGAGTATGTTTAATTTGAATTTCTTTTCTTATCGATATCTAGTCACCCTATATTTTAATTTCCAAATTTCATATGTACTTAGTAGGGACATAAATACTGTTACACACGTTTTATGCTGTAAAATAAAAAGTACTGAATGTTTTTGGACCAAAAAAATCTACTTATTCGAAATGTCCGCTTTTGCCTTTACACACGCCTTAAGTCGCATTGGCCAATCGCCTTTATACACGCCTTAAGTCGCATTGGCCAATCGTCAATAGCTGCACGAACCGCTTCCATTGGAAAATTGGCCACAGCTCGAACCAAAGCAGTCTTAAGAGATCCAATGTTGGGGTATCTTTTGTGACAAACCTTGTCCTCTCAAACCGTCCCCAATTTGTAATCCAATGGGTTCAAATCTGGACTGCCTGAGGGCCATTCTTCCGAGGAAATGAACGCTGGCAAATTGTTTGGAAGCCAGGCCTGCCACGTTTTAGTCTATGGGCCGGCGCAGAATCCTGCTGCAAAGTCCATGGCTGGTTTTGGAACAAGGAATAGTTAAGAGGCTTCACAACAGCTTCCAAAACGGTTTATTGGTAAACTTTGGCCGATGTTTTGCCTTCTTGTTCGCAGAAATGCAGGTCAGTGACCCCATTGTAAGAGACACCCCACCAAACCATGACTGAAGCTGGGTGATGACCCTTTCCCACCCTTGGGATCAGTTCAGATGCTTCCTTAGATGACGGCATCAATCATTTTGCTTGTTAAATTTTTTCGTGAACGGTAAAAATTTTTTCATCGGTAAACAAAATTTTTCTCTGCAAGTTATCTGCGTGCTTCACCAAAAGACGTTTGCATTTTTCAATCCTATTTTTTTTTTAAACTGCAGTCAATAAATGTCCGGTATGTGGTTTAAAAGCCCCAAGTCCCAAGTCTTTTTTAATGATTCGACTCATGAACTTTTGCGTGATATTCATCTTACGGGCCATGATTTTCTGTTTTCGGAGCGGAATTCTGTGAATTCTTAAGATAAAGGCTTTGATGACATGCGGTGTTCGAACAGAGCGTGGACAGCCCGACCGTTGGCGGTCTTTTACATCTACAGTCTCCTCAAACAGTTTTATGCATCGGTAGACGAACATGCGGCTAATCCCTAGTGGCCGGAGCGTTTTGAAAATATCGTTTTTTTTCATTTCAAACTTGAAAAGCGCTATTACAGCGATACGGTTCTCATTATCTGACCACTCCATGATGAAAGTTGAAACAATTTTAAAATCCCGTTACAGACTAACGCTATTGAGGTTAGCTTTCAAAACCCATATGACATTAACGGGGTATGTTCAGTTCTACTATTGAAATGGGTGTGTTCAATGCTGTAACAGTATTTAAGTCCCTACTAAGTATATCGGTATCATTTCACAAAAACAAACATTGAGCCATGATCGAAACTCAATTTTCGTTATAGCAGCATAGAATCATTTTTAAACTTACCCATCTTCATCGGCAAACAATGCCTTCGTGTGAGCATAGGTCGGGAAATATATGGCCGAAAATGGAACATCACGCAACAAACAAGCGCGGGCACCTTTGTACAGACCAAACAAGCCCAAATCCCGTACAACCGATAAGGCACGAACTTTAGCACCGCCTGCAATTTCACCAGCAACTTGCAAACGGATTTTCACAATTTCCAATGGATTGGTAAAGACCACTTGAGAGGCGCCAGCCTAAAGTAAAAAAGAAACACAATCAAAATTAGCCACCGTGTGCCCCCAGAGAATATCCATAAGAATGTTGAACTTACACAAGCACCAGCCAAAATTTCCGACCACACTGGTATGACACCCTGTTTATCGGTACATTTATCACGCACCAAATCGTTGACAGTTAACTTAATGGCTTTTTCCGGGGCCACGCCCATTAGTTGGGGCAAAAGGCCACGGTACAGACCTAAGACACCTTCGTGGCGGACAACCTGAAAAAATGGGGGAAAAGAGAAGAAAGTTTTAGAGTCCATCAGGAAAGGAGATTTAAAAAAAATACCTTTTTGAAACAATCCCAAGAATTTCGATAGGCCACTTCACCGATATATGAACCTGTGCGTTGATTTTGCATGCGGGTCTTAACCAAATCGATGGGATAGACAACAGTGGCACCCACGGCTGGAAGTATAAAATAACATTGCATTATTTAATTAGTAAAGGACTTGTATGGAAAAGAAAATGGAATGGGAATTCTGGTAAAGATTTTTATTTATAAAATAGAAACCGGACAGAGTTATTAAAACCGCGTTAATATATTTTTTCTATATTGGCCTGAATTTGAGCGCTATCTGTTGTCAACATTCCAAGACATTGGTTTTTTCAACCTCGAGGACGGTACTATAGTGATTGGTAGCGCGTTAAAGTAAAACTCTGACTGATTTTTAGAGCCGATTTAACGGAGGGCCAAAACAGCCCAAATCACTGGAAAACTGTTAATCCTCATCATTTCCTTATTCATACCATAACATTTTTAAAATTGTCCTTTTTAGTTCTACTTACCACCAGAAATTGAACCCAATGTAAAACGATAGGTGCTCTCCAAAATTTGTATAAATGCGGATCTATCTGCTGGACTCTCGACGGCCTTAATTTCAGCCAATCTTGTGGTGATATGCTTTGTGTAATGTTCAGGAGCGATGTTGCTTAAATCGCTGTAAACTAAGCGGCTATAAAAAGAAATATAGAAAAATCAAATTAATTTCAAATTGATATTAGAACCAACTGTCTAAGTTCTAGAAAAAACCAACTAATAAACTATGATGGCTGGTGGAAGAAAGGAAGGCAAGGGTGAACTCAAACAAACATTCTGGGATTTTTAGAGGGCGGGGGCGGCCTTGGAACTCAAATACAACAATTCAGAACAAATTTGTCTATAGACATTTCGAAATTAAACCAACAAAAACCATAAAAATTTTGTTAGGTGACACTTGCCTACTTGCTTGGATCTTTTTGCGTCTCCACCAACTATTGTTTCGAGTTAATTTTGGTTAAAATTATTTTTTGTTTGTTTTTTTTTGTTTGTAAAATAAACAGTGAAAAGAAGACAAGAAATTATACAACAACTAATTACACTTAATTTATTAGGAAGTATTTTTTTTGTATAATCAAGTCTATGGTGAAATGAGCTTAATGTTAATTCTGTTAAAATCCTGGTCTATCTTTGTAAAATGAAAGTTTTTAAACGGTTTGTTTAATAAATCATAAATTAGAATTTTAAATTTAAATTGTGATCACTTTTCTTAGAAGGGCACATCTTATTGAAGTTCCCAATAATTGCACTACGGAATTAGGATTTCAAAGTCGGTTGATCGAATTTTTCCTCTTCGAGATTTTAGAACCTTAGTTGATGGTAAAGTAAAATTGTCTTTCCCATTGTAACACTGTGAACAATCAGCGACCCCATTAAATATATGTATAGGGTGTTCCATCTAGAGGTATTTTTTCAGAACAAAAAATATATAAAAATTCATATCAAGTGTGGAATCTTTAATGGTAATTTAAAAAGGACATTTTAGGGCATTTATTTTTTGAAAATGATTACCTTCAAATGTTGGCAACTGTATTATGGAAATGATCGTTCGGTGAGAAACGGGAAGATCCGCTCTTTTTTTGACCAAAATTTTGTTCAGTGCTGAGGCCCATTTCTGGCTCAACGCAAAGTCAATAAACAAAATTGCCGCATTTTGGCTGAAGAGCAACAAGAAGAGGTTCAAGAGGTGCCATTATACCCAGAGAAAACCACAGTTTGGTGCGGTTTTTAAGCTGGTGGAAACATCGGTACATATTTTTTCAACAATGATAATGGCTGGAACGTATCCGTGAATGTACCTCGCTATCGCGCCATGATATCGATATTAATGCCACCTAAAATTGGAGCCGTAATCTTGACGACACTAGGTTTCAACAGGACGGTGCCACTTGCCACATAGCTGCTCAAACAATGGATATATTGAGTGGTCATTTCGAAAAGCAGCTAATTTCACGTTTTGGACAGGTGAGTTGGCCGCCTAGATCGAGTGATATCACACCTTTAGACATTTTTTGCGGTTGTAAAAGGGTGAAATCGAGCCAGGAAAAAAGGTTCCCTTTGGACTTATGGTACCTAAGAAAAACAACTTTTTTGAGTATTTGGTCTACAAATCATAATTTTGCGTGGTTGATTTTTTTGATAATGGATAAAATGGGTACAGTTGGATGCGCCGCACCAAATTCCTCAAAAAAAGCATAGTTGCTGGACGTTTTGGCTCATGTAGACCAATAAACGGCCCCTCTTAATGTATACAGATTTTTAATATCATTAAACACTCAAATTTTTATTTTGGGTGAGAAAATTTCTTTATTTTTTGGTACTCATATGTCCACGTTTAAATTGTCCCTATTTTCGGCATTGGAGTCCGTTACCCGAATTTAGACAAATAGCATAAATAAACTTTTTTTGACTTCGTGAGGTAATTGTACAGCCGTATTTTACAAGCTGTTTTTGGCTACATACCAATACGATCGCGGTGCTTCAAAAGATGCATTTATGCGTATGAGCCCGAAACAAAAGAGCAATCGACCGTGTGGGTCTTCGAAGACGAGCCAAATCCAACGAAAGTTGTTCGTGGAAGAAGCACTTCGAAGCAAATGGTCGCCTGTTTCTTCGCAAAACTGGTCATGTGGCGACTGTTCCGCTTGAGCAACGTAGGACGGTCAGTTCTGAGTGGTACACCACAATTTGTTTGCCTGAAGTCTTCGGAGAAATTCAAAAAACGAACAAGTGAAGCCGAATCAATGTGCACCATGGCCAATGCGAGCTCTCACACATAGGCTCAAACAAGAGCCTTTTTGACCGGCCAAAACGTCGAGTTGATAAAAAAAACCATATTTTGGAGGTGTCACAGTCGGAGTGGAAAAAAGCTTCGACAATTGGTTTGAGTGCATGCAAAAGTGTGTAAATCATGCTGGAGAATACTTTGAAAAACATACTTTGAAAAACCATTTTTAATGATAAATATTTGAATTATCTTTATTGGGCCAGAAATATATATAGCAGCCCTTGTATTAGCCTAAATGAACTAATTTGGTCCAAGATTGGATGTTTGTCTAATCTGATCTAATAAGAGTGTTCTAGAGAGGTTTTGCCTAATATCGAGATTGACCTTTGTACCGGGGGTGCAACAAAAGGTGGAGCGATATAACCTGTTCTGAGCTGGTAACTGATCAATCGTAAGGAATTGTGCCTAACTTCAGGTTTGGATGCAATATGTGGCTTCTAAAGCTAAAGACATCAAACCTGTAAAACATATGTGTTGGAGCTTTTAGATATAGCTCCAACACATATGATCCAATTTTCTACAATTCAATAACGTCTTTTCTTGGTTTCAAAAAGGTATTTCTGCCAAATTTCATGAAGATCGGACAACAATTGCGACTTGCAGTTTGATTACAAGATTTATATCGAATCAGCTTCTGGTTCTTAGTCGATCGGTAAACTAAAATGTGGGTTTTGCTCAAATATTTTTGGCTGTTACATTTGCCACTGAACTGACTTACGAGTGTTGCTATTTATATTTCGGGTCCGGCAATAAAAACAAAATATTTTTTTTTATTTGTTTATGTCGTTTTTGACTGGGCTGATTGCTCAGTCTTCCTTCATGAATTGAATAAAACTAATTTATTCCATGTTTTCCCTATCATTATCATTACTATTATCATTGGAAATGGTTTTATTGTTTTTCAAAATATTCTCCTTTAAGATCAATACACTTTTGCATGCGCATAAACCAATTGTCGAAGCACTTTTTCCACTCCGATGGAGACACCCCCAAAACATGATTTTTAAACGCTTCAACAGCTGCTTCGGGCGATGAAAACGTTGACTACGCATTTTTTTCTTGATGCTAGGGAATAAGAAGAAGTCATTGGGTGCCAAATTAGGGCTGTACGGTGGATGGCCCATCAATTCGACATCTTTAGTGGTTAATCGTTTTAGCTGATGTGTGAGAGCTCGCATTGTCGTGATGCAAAATGATCCGTCTTCTCTTATTATATTTCCTCACTTCTTCGAACACTGTTGGCAAACAGATGGTTGTATACCACTCAGAATTAACCTCCTATGTTCCACTAAAGGCACAGTGACAAAATGGCCGGTTATGCGGAAAAAACGCAATCATTCGCTTTGATGTACTTCTTCCACGAACAACTATTGTTGGATTTGGATCGTATTGAAGGACCCATACATCGATTGCTGTTTTGTTTCGGGTTCATATGCATAGATCCATGATTCGTCACCTGTGACAATGTTATACACAGCTACCGCAGTTATACTTTTTCAACATCTATTTGCACCAATCCATACGAGCATTTTTAGGGCATTCGTCAAATTGTATGGGATTTCACGGCCAAATTAACATGCAGTATCTTATTGATGCTTGTCATACTAATGCCCAGGGATGCCTCAATCTCACGGTCACATGTCGGTCTTGCTTAATCAGTTCACGCACAGCATCGATGGTTTCTGGCAAAGCGACCGAAGTTGGATGTCCTTCACGAAATTTATCCTGGAGCGAACGGCGTCCGAGACTGAACTCTTGGTACCAGCGATTAACAATGGTTGTTGATGGTGCTTCATCGCCAAGAGTCGAAACAAGTTGAGCTTGAACCCACGGCGAAAGTCGTAAAAAAAACATCACAAGAAAATGTTCACGGGATAATTCCATTTTTTGACTGAGATGAATTTTTCAATACACTGTAAACAAAACAATTTGCCCTCAAATGACAAAACGTTCTGAGTGAAGTTATGCTAAAAAATGTCAAAGTATCCAATGGAAGTTCCAGTTTACATCTGGGAATACTAGTATTGTTAGGACCCGAAATATTAATAGCAACCCTCGCATAATTCATTGTAGCACAGGATGTTGCTGAGTATAAATAAAAAGTCAATGACGACTGTTCAATTTTTTTGCACCAAAAAGTCGATCAATATTCGACATTTAGAATCCTATACGCAATGTACACTTCGCCGATGAACCAGGGAAATTTCATAGACGGCTTTCCTCTTATCCCTGACGAACTGCAAGTTTTCTTAGGTTGGTCCTGCTAATAACGGGTTTTTAAATAGGGACAAAACAATTTCTTAACCTTATGTCAACGCACACTCAAAGATTTTTAATGATCATTCAGTGTCAAATCGTTAGTCGAAGTCAACATTTTCATCACGGTAAAGTTCACTTACGAGCAACGTTTGGAAATTATTAAACTACTACCGAAATTCTGAGTCGGTGGTCACAACTTTAAGGGCGCCTATTCCAATTTTTGGACGTAATAATCGCCTCGTGGGATCCAAATTTTTACTTTTGGATGTTCCGGCGCCAAAGAGACGCCGCACCGCTCGAAGTGACGAAAATATCGCAGCCGTAAGTGTAACCGTTCAAAATAACACAAATCAGTCGATTCCACGTCGTTCTCCGAATTTGCGCATCTATCAATCCACACTGTTGCGTATTTTGCGAAAAGATCTTGGGCTACATCCTTATATGATCAAACTGACTCAAGAACTAAAGCCTCTTGATCGTTTGAAACGCCGTAACTTCTCCGATTGGACTCTCTTTGGAAAAATTTCACGAAAATCTGGATTTCATCGAAAAATCATCTTCAGCGATGAAGCTTATTTATGGCTCAGGGGTTTTGTCAACAAACAAAATATGCGTCATTGGACATCAACAAACCCACATGTGCTTTAAGAGGCACAATTGCATCCGCAAAAATTACTGTGAGGTGTTGTTTTCATGCCGGAGTATTTGCTTGCCACAAATACTGCGAATGTGTTTATTATTTGACAAAAATAGAATTCGAGTTTTAAAAAAGGTATTAAAACAAAAATTTCAATTTCACTTTTCCACACAGAACATTTCTTTTCACCTCAAAAATCAATTTATCTACTCTTCGAGAAAAAATGTTAATAAAAATTATTTATTTGAACAGACATGGCTGATCGTCTTAGAACTTTACGACGATCAATAGGGTCTACGACACTTTATAGGGTCAACTATCAATATTTCGTTTTGTTGAAAACGGAATGACGAATTTAGAGTACCATCCACCCTGTACTTCTTTAGCCACACGGTACTTCTTTAGCTTTATATGCGAGCAGTACGGTAACCACAATCATTTATTAGAGGCCACATTTGAGTCAAATTTCATTTTATCGATTTCGCCGTTCAAAAACTTTCAGTACTAATTAAAAAACGAATCAATATCAGTTAATCACTACAATTTTCCTTTCTATCCCTTCTCTAGTGTGTGCATATAGTCTATTATAAATGCCATTGTTTCAACTTACCCCGACTGATGCAAAGCCCCCGTCAATTGGAAGAGAATATCAATTTCCAATGGGGTTATTTGACTCATAGTCTGAGCGGCGTAGAGCAGTTCATCTTTGGTAACGGGCTCTGTGCGATTACCTTGTGTAGAATGTAAATAGATGCGTTTTATCAATTCCATATTATTTAGTAACGACGTGAAAGCCATAAAATATGGAAAGCTTACCTTATGGCCTTCGGTGACCTGGAAGATAAGAATCAATTGATTGTCGCATGAGAATGCAAAAACAAAAAATGTGACGATTGCATGGATATGAACGGGGGTAGAAGAACGTTGCACTAAAATCTAGGGACTTACCGCTACCAAATTATCTTTAACGTCGGCGGTGAGTAAATGCCTTTTGACTTTAACCATAATATCTTGAAAATCTAGGGAGGATATATATCCAGAGCCAGCTGGATCTTTGCTACGGAATGCTACCATCGCATATTCTTCATGGAAATCATGAAGTAGTTGAGTAAATTCTGCATAATTGATTAAACGTTGCTTTTTCTGGAAAAAGAAATTAAAAAAAAATCAATGTTTGATAAAACAAAAATAAAAAATAACGACTGAGCCTGGCAGTATAATTGTGCTATGCGACTGAGTTTTCAAAAGCGTCATTAATCCTAATATCATTTGTAAAACGCAGTATTGAAATCGTCGTTCAGCAACTCCGTCTCAATATTGGGGTAAAGGATTCTTTAAACAACTGCATTATAATAAAATCCCTTGGAGGATTGTGGAGAAGAAGCGTTTTATGATGATTATTATAAATTGTAGAAATTCTTAATTACAAATGTCAGTGGGATTTTCAGATTATCATCATGAAAAAATATGTTTCCTAGATAACATATGGATGTGGGACATTAATCAATGAAATGGCTATTTTAAACCTGACGAAATTCTATATTTTATTGTCATCTTTCATGTGAAGTGGGTGCACACTTCACAGAAAAGTAGTAGTAGGTATAGCCTAGGTAGCACCCGCTGGGATAGTGAGATAACATGCATCTCGCGTTCACCATAATAACGCAATACATAGGTTTGTTGCCTCGGCTCTATGAGCAACCTGGAAACGCTTGAATGATATAAGACAGAGATCGCCGTCACGCAGCAAAAAAAATCCAAAACCTCTGCAGGTCTATGGGTCACAGCACCTAGTTGTTATGCAAATCTACACTCATCCGAAACTGTCTCCACCATTTGGGCTTAAACCATAACCACCACGACACTTCCCCTACTAACCAGGCTAGAAAAGGAGTTCTGGAGTGTTTGACTACCCGTAGTACCAGACGAAAGTCTCCGGTTAGTTTTTTTATTTAAAGACCACTACCAATTTGCGATCCATACAACGCCGTACTGGCAATCAAAGATTAAAGGCAACAGCCAAAAAATAGCATATATGCAGACACATGAGCCTACATATACGTGTTTCGGGCATGCTGGGCATGGATTCCTCACAGCTCAGGGCGAGATTTTTTCTCTACCTCGACCGGGGTGATTTGCAACCATGTTTTTAAAGCTGGGACTGACCGACAACCCAACAAGACATTTGGGTCTATAATGAGCATTACTCCCGGTCACCCGTGCTGCCAGAGTACCTACGGCCAGGTTTCGTTACTCCCAGTTTTAGTCTCAATTAACCGAGAACTGGTAACCCACCATAGCAGCAGTAGTCAAAAGACAAGAGGAACACACCGCCGGTTACCGCTGCACGCAATCAATCAACGTGCAGCACGATGCCTAGAGACGGCATGACAGGCGAACTACCTAATACTAGCATAGCATGCGCTATTGAAGAGCACGCCACTGACCATCAGAAGGTTCCGTATGTCCTTATATAGGGGGCATTCTCAGAAGACATGCAGCCAGTCCTCGACTTGCAGGACGACCTTAACACTGCGATAAAGATAATGACTGTGTTGGCACTTTACAATACTCTGATTTGTATATTTCGCTGAAGTATGGGTACGATCAAAAGTTGATCTACACTCGACAATGTTTACTTTTGTTCTTTGTCGGTATCGCTACTACTTGTACTCCGATCCAAAAAACCTTTAGACATTTCGACTGTGTGAACTCTTTGAAAATTGTTCTACATGTGAAACCGCATTGTTGGACATTGTGTCACTTTAAAGAAATGTTAATGGCCTGTATATAATTTTCTTGGTGTCATAATGTCCATAGACATTATGTCCTTGGACGCCAACCGCCATTGATGCCCTTAACACGATACCATTTCCACTTTCGATAGACATACACATCTTAGCTTTGACTATCTGCAAAGCTGTTAGGTAAGGCTCCACGAAATTATGCATGAAAGAGATTCATGGTCATTCTTCTATCGTAGATAAGTTTGCGGCGGAATTGAGGCCACCATCAGACTATTGCTTTTCAAACCATACCTTTGACACGAGATTTGGGGTAGGATTACTTTCCGGAATGAAAAGGAAATAGCTGGTGACAGAAAAACGACGTCAGGGTAAACACAGACAACTCCAAAATGACATGTGGAGATGGAACAGGTGTACTTATATTTAATGATCTACGACTCTACTACACTCTTCCTTAGAAATCCAGCGTTTAACAGGCAGAAAATAACGCTGTCAAGCGTGTTCTTTATTGTTGACCAAGAGTGCAACGGTCGCATGTGAATTTAAGTTTACATTCAGGAGACTCTTCTGGCTCTTAAATCCTAAATCACATGCTCACCAAATTGTACATCACGTTCGATGTGACTCTTATATGGATTTCAGGCCACTGGGAACTTTATGGAATTAAACGGGTGGATTAAACACTGGATAAGACTTGGACCAATATCCTGTAAAAGGGAACCGAAAGCGAAATAACATGGGAAGAATTATAGATATTATCTTGGAATTGCAGTCCCAGGATAATATACTTTGGAATCATGCAGGATATGTTAGAGAACCTGGCAAGGATGCGTGAGAATATAAACCAAAAATCTCATCAGGCTCGGCATAACGAAAATTTCAAGAATGCTAATCGTTCCAAAACATGGTTTTTGAACGCTTCAAAAGCATATTCGGGCGACGAAAATCGTTGACCACGCATTTTTTCTTGATGTGCGGAAATAAAAAGGAGTCATCGGGTGCCAAGTCAATGCTGTACGGCGGAAGGCCCATCAATTCGACGTTTTGGCCGGTCAAAAAGGCGCTGGTTTGAGCCGATGTGTGAGAGCTCGCATTGTCATGGTGCACAATGATTCGTCTTCTCTCGTTTTTCGAATTTCTCCTAAGACTTCAGACAAACAAATTGTGGTGTACCACTCAGAATTGGCCGTCATACGTTGCTCAAGCGGAACAGTCGCCACATGACCAGTTTTGCCGAAGAAACAGGCGACCATTTGCTTCGAAGTGCTACTTTAACGAACAACTTTCGTTGGATTTGGCTTGTCTTCGAAGACCCACACGGTCGATTGCTGTTTTGTTTCAGACTCATACGCATCCATACATTATTCGTCACCTGCGACGATCTTATAAACGTGTTTTGAAGCACCGCGATCGTATTTTTTTAAAATTTCTTTGCACCAATCGACGAGCCCTTTTTTGAGCGATTGTAAAATTGTGCGGGATCCAACGAGAAGAAACGCTTTTTTTACGGCCAGGTGTTCATGAAATATCGAATGTATGCTGTTTGAAAAAATGCCCAAGGATGCCTCTATCTCACGGTATGTCACTTGACGATCTTGCATTATCAGTTCACGCACGGCATCAATGTTCTCTGGCACAACGGCCGTTTTGAACGATCTTCACGACTTTCGTTTTTAAGCGAGCGTCGGCCACGATTTAATTCATTAAACCAGTTTTTCACGGTGCTATAGAATGGTGCTTCATCGCCATACAAAGATTTAAGTTCATCGATGAACTCTTGTCGTGATAATCCACGTCGAAAAATGACCGCACGAAAATATTCACGAGTGATTTCCATTTTTTGCCAAATTGATTTGTTCAAGTCACTGTAAACAACACAAATAATGGTCGTACGTCAAAACGTTCTGATTACGTTTATGCTTAAAAATGTCAAACTTTCCAATTGAAATGTCAGATGGCGCTAGACAACACTTAGTGTTGCCTAGGCCAGAAATGTAAATAGCAACCGTATCATCATATTGTTCATCTAAATTGTTTATTTTTCAATGATAGATTCCAAACAAAGAATTTGACAAAAACAAAATATTCACATAGGATTTTGAATGAAAAATCGATACATAATCTTTGTGACCGCGCAAAACCGTTCGCTATAAGCATAGTTCCTTATAAACGGTGTTTGTTATAAACGTATTCGACTGCATACGACTCGTATGTAATTTCTGATAAACGTTACTTAATACCAGACCAAAAGCTTCATTTATAACGTGTTTGTTTCCTTTTTAGATAACGCGATAACTTTACGCCATTGTGCAAAAATATAAAAATGATTTTGTTTACAGAAGACTTTAAACAATTTGCGCAAAAACTTGTTTGTTTTAAATAATTAAAGTTCTTAGAAAGAAAGAATTTAAGCGAGCTCGGTTACTACACGTATTTCTTAAATAACTTTCACAACTTCTACAAATTACATATTTTCAAATTAATCTTTTTATGATGCATGAGGCCATTCAGAACAGAAAAAAGTATAAAAATTCAAATCAAGTGTGGAATCTTGATTGGTAATTTGAAAGCACATTTTATGACATTTATTTTTTGAATATAATTTTCTTCAAATGTTGGCCGCAACTACGCCTCAGGGTTTCCATTCTGAGGGTCCAATTTTGGATGAATCGTTCGAGCATTTCCACCGGTATGGCTTTAATGACACGCCTAATGTTGGCTTTCGAAGCCTGAATCGTAGCTGGTTTGTCATCATAGACTTTGTCCCTTACTTAACCCCAATGAAAAATATCTAAAGGTGTGATATCACTCGATCTAGGCGGCCAACTCACCTGTCCAAAACGTGAAATTAGCTGCTTTTCAAAATGACCTCGCAATACTCTATTGTTTAAGCAGCTGATGACAAGTGGCACCGTCCTGTTGAAACAAAATGTCGTCAATATTAAGGGCTACAATTTCAGGTAGCATAAACATCGATATCATGGCGCGATAGCGAGCACCATTCACGGTTACGTTCCGGCCATCATCATTTGTGAAAAAATATGCACCGATGATTCCACCAGCTTATAAACCGCACCAAACCGTGGTTTTCTCTGGGTATAGTGGCACCTCTTGAACCTCTTCTTGTTGCTCTTCAGCCCAAATGCGGCAATTTTGTTTATTGACTTTGTCGTTGAGCCAGTAATGGGCCTCATCACTGAACAAAATTTTGGTCGAAAACAGAGGATCTTCCCGTTTCGCACCGAACGCTCATTTCCCTAATACAGTTTCCAAAATTTGAAGGTAATTATTTTCAAAAAATAAATGCCATAAAATGTCCTTTCAAATTACCAATAAAGATTCCACACTGGATTTGAAATTTTTATATTTTTTTTTTGTTCTGAAAAAATACCTATAGATATACAGAAATTTAAACGACTTCTCGTCAAGTTTTGAAGATATCGTCTTAGCGACCACTTACGCGTTGAATAAGTGAGTACCAGTAGAACATGCCTAGTCTTTAGAGTTGGCTTACGACGTTGTAGTTGCGTTTTACAAAATAAGACATTAATTTAGCTTTCAATAAAAAAAATATAACCATAATGGTAGAGATAAATACATACTTCACCAAAATATCTTTTTATAAATGGACTATCCAGACTAAAGGGGATTTTCGAATGTAGTTCTGTTTTTTGTACAACATCAGCAAAATCAGCTAAAAAGGAAAAAAGGAATTTATTAATTAACCTCTTAATGGAATGCATGAAAAACTTACCATAAGATACTGTGCCATTGCCTTTACGATCGAATAGTTGAAAAGCCGTTTTATATAGAGCGTCCGGTGTGCAGAGTAAACCCTCGAAAGCTTGAAATTCTGAGAATGATATAAGACCATCTTTACTAGTATCGGCGATACCGGCTAATAAAC
Organism: Hydrotaea diabolus; assembly: GCA_963513945.1. NCBI lineage: Eukaryota > Metazoa > Arthropoda > Insecta > Diptera > Muscidae > Hydrotaea > Hydrotaea diabolus. The sequence continues at coordinate 225,875,111 of OY740716.1, read as the reverse complement.
GCACTGATTCCTGTAAAGTAAAAAGAATATACAAATTGTTAATTATGTTAAACAGCACACAGTTAGTGATTATGAATGTAATTAATTTAATTATTTTCGAATTATTATGTTTGCTCGTCAAATTCCCCCTAAGGGTATATGATATGGCATATGTGTGATAATTATTATTTATTTAGATTGTGGCCTAAATTTATACAAACAATTTTAGAAAAATCAAATACTTTAATAAGCCTTAACAAATATGTTTTATATTGTTTTTTTTTAAACGGATTATTTTTTTTTATTTCTTTATCGGTACATTTGTCATCGTCAGTACATTGGACGACACACAAAAAAGTTCGGCCAATTACTTTTAATCAACGATGGTGTTATCTATGGCCGGGCCAATATAATGGGCATTATGTTTGGGTGCTCATTATTACCAGCAACAACAACTAAGGTTTGGTTGTTGTAATAAAACCAAATTCTAGGTATTTCTCATACGATTTCTGGCGCCATTAATAAATAATAGGACACATGTTGTACTGCCAATACGTCATACTTAATGCAATTAATTTGTGATTGCATTATTATGTGTTGCTTCGATTCCTTCAGCTGCCATAATTAAAATCTATGGGCCCAATTAAAATGGATTAAAGTGGATTTACCGCCTTTACTCTGTGTTCGACATTTACCGATAAGAGAGGGTAGTTATTTGAGCTAGATCCACATTTAAGTATACCGATCGACGTATAATAACCTGCAGATTCCATTTAACGACGTATGTCCGCCCGTCTGTCTGTCCTTCCGTCCGGACTACAGACCTCAATAGTTATCTAACTTTCATAAAATTGTGCAGAAGTACGCTTTCTGGACCAAGGGCGGGCGATATTGAAATTGGAAAAAAATCGTCAGAGCTTTAGATGTAGCTCCGGGTTGCTATTTATATTTCGGATCCGGCAATAAAAACACAACATTTTATTGTTTTTCAAAATATTCTCCTTTAAGATAAATACTTTATACACTTTTTCATGCTCACAAACACAATTTTGAAGCACCTTTTCCACTCCGATTAAGACACCTCCAAAACATGATTTTTGAACGCTTCGAAAGCTACTTCGGGAGATGAAACGTTGACCAAGCATTTTTTCTTGATGCTAGCGACTAATAAGAAGTCATTGGGTGCCAAATCAGGGCTGTACGGTGGATAGCCCATCAATTCGGCATCTTGAGTGGTCAAATAGCTCGTTTCAGCTGATGTGTGAGAGCTTGCATATTTGAACGCTTCGACAGCAACTTCGGGCGATGAAACGTTGACCAAACATTTTTTTCTTGATGCTAGCGATTAAGAAGAAGTCATTGGGTGCCAAATCAAGGCTGTACGGTGGATGGCCCATCAATTCGATATCTTGAGTGGTAAAATAGCTCATCGTTTCAGCTGATATGTGAGAGCTCGCATTGTCGTGATGCAAAACTATTCGTCTTCTTTTATTATCTTTCCTCATTTCGAACACTGTTGGCAAACAGATGGTTGTATACCACTCAGAAGCGACCTCCTACGTTCTATTAAAGGCACTGTTGCAACATGACCGGTTATACCGATGTCCCACGGACATCTTTTGTTGGATTTGGCTCATCTTGAAAGACCCATACGGTAGATTGCTGTTTTGTTTCGGTTTCATGCATAGATCCATGATTCGTCACCTGTGACAATGTTATACACTGCCTTTGGAGCTACCGCAGTTATACGTTTTCAACATCTCTTTGCACCAATCCATACGAGCCTTTTTTGAGCATTCGTCAAATTATTTGGGATCCAACGAAAACAAATATTTTTCACGGCCAAATAAACATGCAATATCTTATTGATGCTTGTCATACTAATGCCCTAAGATGCCTCAATCTCACGGTATGTCACATGTCGGTCTTGCTTAATCACTTCACGCACAGCATCGATAGTTTCTGGCAATGTGACCGATGTTGGACGTCCTTCACGAAATTCATCCTGGAGCGAACGGCGTCCGAGACTGAACTCTTGGTACCAGCGATTGACAGTGGTTTGATGGTGCTTCATCGCCAAAAGTCGAAACAAGTTGATTTTAACACTCTTGCCTCGATATCCCACGCCGAAAATCGTAAAAAATCATCGCACGAAAATGTTCACGGGATAATTCCATTTTTTGACTGAGATGAATTTTTCAACTCACTGTAAATAAAACAATTCGCTCTCAAATGACAAAACGTTCTGAGAGAAGTTATGCTAAAAAATGTCAAAGTTTGCAATGCAAGTTCCAGTTTGCATCTGGGAACACTAGTATTGTTAGAACCCGAAATAAAAATAGCAACCCTCGCCTGTTAGTCCTATTTTTATGTTTTAGCTCTAGAACATCATCTTACATCCATCGAGATGAAACTTGGCACACGTTAGTTGTTTGGACCAAGGAAAATGAAGAAAATTGTTTTAAAATTGAGATATATCGCTTATTTATATTTAACCGATTTTTTATTATTAGGTCAAGAAGCCACATATTACATACAATCTTGATGAAATTTTACACACGTTAGATGTTAGACGATGGGCAATAGTAATAACCGAACGGATGACGTTTTTATGACAAATTCAAAGTCGTGAGGTACATTTTATTGGTTTTGTCTACCAACATATCCATTGTTGATTTTTGGGAACCTAAAGCCCATATGGATCGGACTGAAAGTCAAATAATGAATAAAATTTACTTTCAGGATAACCATCTGTCCCCGAACATTAGGGAATGGTTTTTGGGCTTCAGGGCCCGCCCAATGACCATGCCAATTTATGGGAGATTTAATGTGTCTATGACTACAACTCCCAAGCAAAGCTAATTGTTTAAAATAATTATTTAAGTTATGAAGGAAATTTTTCAAAAAAATTGGTCACTTTTACCCATTTTTTTCTATTTTCAATACAAACCGATTGATATGCCAAAATTTAAGAGAAAGTGAGAGGACTTTAGCTCTTTTCGTTTGGACTGGATTGTGCTTTCAAAAGAGACGCGGCCGGACGGACATGGCAAGATCATATTAGAATTTTTTTAAACGAATTTTTTATACACGAGTAAAAAAATTGCACTGGAAATGTCCGGATCGATTAATGTTGTCATATAGCCCAATACAAAAGTATCTCAGATAAATTGGAATAAACACACGCAGAGAAAAACATGGTTACTACATGGTCACGGCAATAAAAATATGTTATTCGCAATAAAAGTATGTTCGTCGCAACCATGGCATTGTTAACTGAATTTAGTTTTGACAATACTATAATTGCTGCAATATTAATATTGTTAAATGTAACAATAGTATTATTGCCAAATTTAAAAATGAAAATATGGTTAAAGCTACAATATTAATATGGTTGGTGCGACAAAAATATGGTTTGTGCGTTTTATGTTGGCAATAATATGATTACGGCATTCATACTGTATGATTGTTATTTTTCTTCATTTAAATATGCTTTTAAGAACAAATGTTATTGGTACGGATCTAATGCAATAATAGTACTTTTTTATCGAAATTAAAATTTTTTAAACGAGCTGCTTTGGTTTTGTTTAACTGAAATATTTTTAATAAAAACGTTGACGTTTATTTAAACTTATTTTTTCTACTGTGAAATAAATCACTCCTATTATTTTGAATTTAATGTATTTTTTTTATAAAATTATTTTTCGGCTTGAGGTCATTTATTTAAACTCGTTGTTCTATGTGTTGTTTAATTTTTATTTATCCCAATATTTCGATGTATTTTTGAATAATTTTCATAATTCAAATCTATTGTCGACAACTAAAACAAATTCTAATAAATTATGTTGGGAATCATAGTATAATTGTGTGTGACCATAGTATGGTTGTAGGGATCATAACATGGTCGCGTGTGAGTCATATTATGGTTATGAGGATCATATTATGGTTGTATGTGAAACATACTATGGTTGTGAGGATCATAATATTGTTGTACCACAACCATATACCCAACAATAGTATTATCCTCTTCGAATATTGTCACCACAACCATACTTTTTTCTGCGTGCAGGCACACGGCCGGACGGTCATGATAAGATTGTCTTAGAAAATTATAAGATAAGTTATTAATATACTTAAAGGAATCGCAAAAACGAATTTCGTAATGATGCTGGCTACAGGTTATTAAAGGGGCACGTAAGAAAACCCCATATATTGCAGTGAAAATTAAAACTAAAAAATATATTATTATTATCTCGAAACTATGTAAATACGAGGGTGGTTCGGAAACTTCTTAGCCTAGGACAAAAAGCGCGGTATAAACAGAAAAAAGTTAAGTGTTTTGAAAACTTCCATCTCTGCTATCAACACATGTTAAATTTTGTTTCGATCTGGCAACTCCTTCATATAGAAACAGGTGTTCACAAAAGTCACATCCACGATTTTTTTACAATGGAAAAATTAGAAATGCGTGGTGTCATTAAATATTTACATAAAAAAGGTTTATCGGGACAAGAAATTCATAATGATATGGTGAATGTGTTAGGTGAAAGTGCTCCTTTATATGCAACAGTAAAAAATTGGGTTGCTGAATTTAAACGTGGTCGTACAAGCATTGAAGATGAACCACGTAGTGGACGTCCAAAAACAGCAACAACAACAGAAATTGTAGCAAAAGTGCATGATATGGTATTAAATGATCGACGAATAAAAGTGCGTGAAATAGCTAATATCATGGGCATCTCAAATGATCGAGTCCATTTAATTTTGCATGAAGAACTACAGATGAAAAAGCTTTCTGCAAGATGGGTGCCGGACTTGTTAACAGTCGACCAAAAACGCATAAGAATGAACATTTCTCAAGCTTGTTTGGATCGTTTTCAGCGAAATAAAATGGATTTTAAGCGTCGTTTCATAACTGTTGATGAGACATGGATCCACCACTATACTCCAGAGACAAAAGAACAATCCAAACAATGGACTGAAGCTGGAGGAAGTGCCCCAAAGAAGGCAAAAACAATTCAATCGGCTGGTAAGGTTATGGCAACGGTTTTTTGGGACTTCAAAGGTATTTTATTGATTGACTATCTGCAAAAGGGTAAAACAATAAATTCAGAGTACTATTGCAACCTTTTAGATCAATTAAATGTACAAATTCGAGAAAAACGTCCTGGTTGTAACAAAATAATAAGTTATTATCAAGACAACGCACCAGCGCACAAGAGTGTTTTAACAATGGCTAAAATCAACGAATTAAAGTACGAATTACTTAACCACCCACCTTATTCTCCCAGTGACTTTTACCTGTTCCCAAATCTAAAAAAATTCCTTGCTGGAAAGCTTTATACCTCAAATGAAGATGCAATTACAGTTGTAAACCACTATTTTGAAGACCTTGAGGAAAACTATTTTAATCAAGGGATAGAATCGCTAGATAAGCGTTGGACTAAGTGTATTGAAGTTTCAGGAGATTATATTGAAAAATAAAAATATTTTTGAAAAACTAACTATTCTCTTTCATTGATAGGCTAAGAACTTTCCGAACCGCCATCGTACTTCCAAAAATTGAAAAAAAAAAACTTTATTTCCTCCGAGCAACTCCAAGCTGGGATAAGAACTCGGAGTTAAAAATCCGAAATGGCCAAAGGTGAATTGCTGAAGATGCAGTGAATTCAGGTATCGAGGGAACAGCCATGCATAATGAAATTAAAATATATACGAGTATTCCAATGAGGACGTTTGCTTTAATGAGTTTGAGTTGGCCTAAAGATCGTAGTGTTGATAAGCCCAAGCTAGCAGATCTACCATATACTACCTATTCATTACCAATTTGTCATCGGGCTGTGTTCAGGTCTATGAACTTTTTGGAGACCTTGATTAGAATGATTTTTATGGTATGTTGGCTTTAATAACTATTTCTTAACAAATTATTAATCATATGCTTTTCAGGTTAATCGTTTTTGTTTGCATTTTTTTTACTTATATTAGTTTAGGTATTTTTTTCTAAAACTTTTCAATGAACTTTTGTTTTTTTGATGATAAAATAAAATTAATAAATTTATGTACTTGGTCTATTACAGAAGAAGTGGTCCAAGCCACATTTTTTTCAAAAATAACAGTCGAAATTTTATCTTGTAAGTATCTCTTAAAAAAAACCATTTTACGTATCTTCTTAAAATTTGACCACTCTTTCTAAAAAAAATGGATAGCTGTCCCGCTTTTTGGCCTAAATTTCAAACTCAATTATTTCGAAAAGTCGATTTTGGGACTAGACCACTTCTACTTAAAGCGCCTTAAATGAGAATAAAAAATCGCACTGAAAATTTCCGGATCGGAAGGATGATCGCAATTGGAAGATCAGGTAGAATTTTATTCTTTGAGTTTTAAGACAAAATTCATTTTAAAAAATGTTGAGGACTATTTGCTTAATTTGAATTGTTTTCTTATTGTTATCGTTATCTTGGGGATTAACTCATTCCAACGGAAATCCAATTATAAAACAATTTTAATAGATCGCCTCTTCTAATGCATATGAAATATTATACAATAAAGTCATTCTGTTATGAAATCCACAATAGGTAAATAACATTTAAAAATATATTTTTTGTAGTTCTTATCACTCATAACAAAGTGAATTGGAAATTGACGAATAAATATTTATTGTTCGACAAGGCAGACGGACTGATAATCAATTAAATTCCGACTACAAAACAAATTCAAAAAAGTATATATAAACCAATATCTGATAACAGACTATGATTTGAATTGTTAGACACAGTACTTCTCTATACTTATATACAGATTTCAATGCAGATTATATTGTCTGGACCACGATTATCATGCCTCTGCCAAGTGACATGGGGCGATCCTCGAGTAAGTTTAGATGTACAAATACTTTAAGCAGATTTAAACGGAAATTTAATTTGGTGTTTAAATGCAGGCTTTGAATCTAAAACAACCCGGGAAAGTATCTGGCTCATGTCATTGACGATAACAAATATGCCATCGAAATGATTGAAAAGTCTATAAAGGTTTATTGTGTTAAAGTTGTAAAATTGAATTTATGACTATAGGTGTTTAAACGAAAATCAGAGAAATTTAAACCGTTTACCGATTTTAATTACAGTTAGCGATCATAAATAGTCGTAGAAAGGTCGTAATACTGATGCGGCGAAAATATTTGTAGCTGCATCTACGTTATTATTGTACCATAGGCAACAATTAGAGATGATGTTTTTTATCGGTTTGGTATTAATAGGGTCAGAGAAATTTCATAGGCTCCAAATACATGTTAGAAATAATTCCTTTCTGTGGCTTTTGAAGTTTGCTGAGTATGAGAAATATTTATATCTCATTGGATTAACTGAATAATCACGGCAAATTGTCACACTCGATGGCTTTACAGTGTCACATGTTTCGAGTGCACAAATGTTGGAAATATTAGGACCTCCCGGCAAATTTTTCTTTTGTAGTTTATCAATTTTTTTTTGTCAATATTTCAATTCATTATTCAGTGGAAAAGAAATAATTTGTTTATACCCACACCACACAGTGATATTATAATGAGCCTGTTCTCATGTTTGTTACAACCAGAAATTATACCAGAAATATTGGCCAAGTTCTATTGGCAATTCGTTTAGGAGGTCGCTTACGCGATAACTTCACGCTATTGCACAAGATTTTGTTTACGGAAAACTATAAACATTTTGCGTTAAAATCCGTTTGTTTTAAATAGTAATAAGAATTGGAGTTTGGGAAGGAAGTTATAAAAGAATAATCTTAAGCTAGATCGGTTATTTCTCGCTTATATTATTTCTTAAATAGTTTTTTTTTCTACAAATTACAAATTCAAATCAAACGGTTTAATATTTTTAAAGCCAAACAGTTTTTGTATACAATTTTAAATTTTTTTCGTAAAGTTTTGAAGTTACCGCCTTAGCGATTCACTCGTTTCAGAAGCGAGTACCACTAGAATAGGCCAAGTATTATTCTCCACTCTTTTAAATGTTTAAGCAGCTTCTGGCAAGCATAGGTGGTGTGTGTCAGTTTGCTCCTCTTGAGACTTTTTCAGGATTTCGCGCTATGTATCAGTTGTAGACACACCAGACCTAATGCCATAAAAATATGGGCCAATTATGTTGCTGACGCAAGGCTTCAGTTGTTCATAAATTGCTTTAAAGGTAGTCGACTTATACCACGGTAGTTAGCATAAATCGTGTGGTCTACTTTCTTATAAACGGGATACAAAACACTGAGATTCCAATTATCAGGCATTATTTTTTTCAAAAATTATGCAGATGAGTTCTTACATGCTCCTAAATTTGCACCTCCGACCTTATTATTTTTAAAGTGGTCGATTGCTGTCTTGACTTCTTCTAGGCTGGGTAATTGACATTTTACGCAATTGTTAATGATTGGGACTGGGTCGTCGTCTTTAACCAAATCTTCAATCACCGGATACGGCAGTGTAATAAGTATGTCTAAACTTTCACTGTCATATCCTTCACTAGATTTCCATTTCTTTTTCTACAGGAGCTCATACCATCAACTTGGATACTCAGTCTGATAACTGACTTTTTGATTGAATTTTCGGGCTTTATTTCTACTCAAACTCACTCATTTCCATTTCTCGTTTAGGAGCTTCTGTTTTAACCGTCCGATATCTCCCCAAAGTAGTTGTTGTGAAGCGTTGCGTTTTGGGCAGCATTCTTAGCTTCTGTAGATTTCTTGCAATCGTCGTCGTACCATGAGTTCCTTGGGAGCGGTGTTCGGTATCCAACTTTATCTTTGGCTGCTGTTGACAATGAATGGGAAAAATGTTTCTACTTTGCGCGAATATCATAGGGCAGAGGAGTGTTTTTTTGTAGCAATGGAAATAGAAAGGTATGCGTCTGTTGTGTACGCAGCTTCGCGACATCCAGCTTTCTCTGTGCATTGTATTGAACGGCTTTCGCTACACTCAGTCCAATGAGTACCTTCGCTGCTACTACGTTATGATCCGAATATATGTTGGCACCCTGGATCTCTCAAGGTGTGTCCCTTACGTCTACCACTACATGATGCGGATTGAGGCTGGTCGTTTGTCTGCTGAGGTGAACCTGGGGACAAGGTGTTAGAGCAGCTAGCTCACCACGTAATCACAAATTAGTGCTCGCTGGCAGCTGCTAAAAATATTGCAGTTGTTTGCTTTGAACACATCTTGTCCTGTCCGCCAAACTTCCTGAAAGATGGTGATATCAGCGTTATGTATTTCGATGTCATGCGACGGCTAGATAGAGCAACCTTCCCAATTAAGGATTCGGATATCCAGGAGCATATCTGTAAAACATGGACCTTCAACTTTTGCGGGGTTTGTCTACAATAAGGGGGATCCGGGCTTTCGTTTTCATTGTGGTTTTATTTTTATGGAGGTATTTTAAGGATTTCTAGAGATAACAGGCGGTATATGTTAGTTTAATACCCCAAAACCGGTGTTGGGGTAACTACCCAAGTGACACCTTAGCCTCGCTCTAACTAAGGTCGGTATTCAATTTAGATAATGGATTTTAGTTTCAGTTTTTCTTGCAGCAATTGCTGCGACACTCTTTTAGGAGGTCGAAACAGAAAAAAAGCTTAAAGCTAAAAGCGAAATCTTTGCGCTTAACTTGTTCAAAACCCGCTAAATCTAGAGGGAAAAAGCTTAATTGGCCACGCTGTTGCCAGCTTTGAACCAAGCAGACAGTTGTTTGGTACCACAACATCCCCTACGTCACCCATTGTTGTAATAAAGCCCCCACATAAATTTACTTCCCGATTTGTAATCCAGCCGACCTAGGAGCGGCAACATAGGACAAACCGGGCAGAAAATGCTTCTTTTCATATACACCTAAATAAAATACCTCCTGCTTTGATGTGCTTCCTTAAGTTAGGGAAACTAAATATTTTAAGATATAAATAAAAAGTGTGGTGAAAGTATGATACAGTCGGTCCCGGCCAACTGTACACTTTCCAAACTCGCTTTAATTACTTCAGCAGACATAATTTTCTCTAATGACAATAGATTGTCTAATGCAGCATTCGATTATATGAAAGAAATCCACCGGATTTTAATTTTATTGGATTTCGGCTGTCAATTTTCAAAGAAGTTGTAATAGATTTTAAGACGAAATCTGATAAATTTGGATTTCATTAGTGAATAAGAATGAGTCATAAGGTTCTACGGAAAAGGAAAAAAACTAGTTCTCCCTTGAATATGGTTTAATCTAAATATATATCAGTTGTTACTACTGAACTTATATTAACTCTTCAACATTCCATATTCCATATTAACAACATTCCAAAGCATTGTAACGAATAACTTGTAATCGCAATAATAGTAAAGTAATAAATGTATAATAAATAGAAGTACCAAAATTCAGCTGTCGCTAAATTCGGTTGCAGCAACAAAATATATTGTTGTGTCAGCCAAACAAATATGCCTATTGTTTGTTGAAAAACGACAACGACAAAAACATACACATGCTACAATTATTATTTCTTTGAGGAACTGTTTACCAAGTATAAAAAATGTGTTGTTCCATGAAATAAAAATAATAATAATCACCTTCAAAATAAGTCCTCAGTTCTATGAACAATGTTTAGCAATGTTAACTATTAATAATGTTTATTTATTTACTCAGCTTTTTATACCCTCCTCGATTGAAGTGTGTACAAATGCTTGGTTTACATTGGAAATTACTCGTATGCTGTCGACTGTCTTGCCATTTTGACAGTTGCGTTGGTATTTCGGTTGTTATTTTAATCACAATAGGGCGGTAGGTCGCAGGTCCCGGTCATTTGCATTATTTTTAGATTTGAAGTTAACAAGACACCAATATACATACACAGCTAAGATTGCGTGCGACTGAAAAAGGCTCAAATCTTTATCCATAATATCATCACATACTTGCTGCTTAAAAAAAGACTGTTTGCTACCAACGGTCACTATTACAATCACACCGATTTCGGCAGAGGTACAACTTCTGGACCTACTTAATCACACAGCTCAACGCTTGCTACAATCATTTCAAGGAAATGATTTGAAGAAATATGGGAACTGCCAATTAACTTTCTTTTGCAAATGTGGATGTGATGGTTCTTCTGGACAAAAACAATACGAGCAATCTGCATGTGAAAATGCTCCAGACTCAAAATATTCATGGTGGCATTTGTACCACTATTGCGATTGCTAAAAAACTTGGAAGACTCGGATCCTTCGACCAGTAGCAGAAGGAAAACAAAGAATATTTGGGCAAATTAAATAAATAAATAAATCAAACATTATCTTCTACGAAATACTGCAGACCAATCAAACTAGAATTTTAAAAAGAAACTCATGATCCCATTAAAAAATAAGTCAGCGATATAAGAACCGACACTAGTATGATGACAATAATATGATTACGGCAATCATGCCGTATGGTTGCGACTATAAACATAACAAAGCAGGTTTTATAGAGCACACATATATGTGTGTGCGTATGTTTTTTTGTATAGCAAAAAATAACACATGCACACGATACAGTGCATGATTGTTGTCCATTTTAAAAAACAACAATCGAAAGGTCGTTCGAGGAATTTTTATTGTGTTTATTTTGTTTGGTGATTGGCTCTCGCTTTTTTAAAATCAGACTGCACTTAAGCGTATATAGCCATTGATCATGGTTTATTTACATTCGTTACTTGGGGTCTACGGTTGGTGAAGTAGCATTTTCCCCAGCAGACAACTAAAAGTATTTTCGACTTCCGTTGGAATATATATTTTTGTTTCTTGAATGAAATGTTCAATAAAAGCAAGGCCTCAAATTTGGCTATGAACTAATTGTAATGAAATTTAAAATAACTTGCGGCTATGAACTAATTGTAATGAAATTTAAAATAACTTGCTTGATTAAAATCTCTATTTTGAGTAACAACATTACCCAATCCTAATAAATAATTTTGGGGATCATAGTATGGTTGAGTGAATCATACTATGTTTGTATGAATAATAGCATGGTGGCGTGTGAATCATACTATGGTTGTGAAGATCATACTATGGTTGTTTGAGAAAAATACTATGGTTGTGAGGATCATAATATGGTTGTGGAGATAATAGTATGGTTGAGTGTGAATTGTGAGGATCATAGTATGATTGTGTGTGAATAATACTATTGCTGTGAGGATCATACTATTGTTGTGGCACAACCATATACCCAACAATAGTATGATCCTATTCGAATATTGTCACCACAACCATACTTTTTTTCTGCGTGATTGAGACACCTTCAAAACATGATTTTTGAACGCTTCAGCAGCTTGATGCTAGGAAATAAAAAGAAGTCATTAGGTGCCAAATCAGAGCTGTACGGTGGATGGCCCATCAATACGACATCTTGAGTGGTGAAATAGCTCATCGTTTCAGCTGATGTGTGAGAGCTCGCATTGTCGTGATGCAAAATTATCCGTCTTCTCTCATTATCTTACCTCATTTTTTCGAAAACTGTTGGCAAACAGATGGTTGTATACCACTCAGAATTGACCTTCCTACGTTCCACTAAAAGCACTGTCGCAACATGGCCGGTTATGCCGAACAAAAACGCAATCATTTGCTTCGATGTACTTCTTCCACGAACAACTTTTGTTGGATTTGGCTCGTCTTGAAAGACCCATACGGTCGATTGCTGTTTTGTTTCGTGTACGTATGCATAGATCCATGATTCGTCAGCTGTGATAATGTACACACTGCCTTTGAGCTACCGCAGTTATAATTTTTCAACATCTCCTTACACCAATCCATACGAGCCTTTTTTTGAGCATTCGTCAAATTTTGTGGGATCCAACGAGAAGAAATTTTTTCCACGGCCAAATGAACATGCAATATCTTATTGATGCTTGTCATACTAGTGCCCAAGGATGCTTCAATCTCACGGTATGTCACATGTCGTTCTTGCTTAATCAGTTCACGCACAGCATCGATGGTTTCTGACAAAGTGACCGAAGTTGGACGTCCTTCACGAAATTCATCCTGGAGCGAACGGCGTCCGAGACTGAACTCTTGGTAAGTACCAGCGATTAACAGTGGTTTTTGATATTGCTTCATCGCCAAAAGTCGAAACAAGTTGATTTAAACACTCTTGTCTTGAAACCCCACGCCGAAAATCGTAAAAAACATCGCACGAAAATGTTCACGGGATAATTCCATATTTTGACTGCGATGAATTTTTCAACACACTGTACGTAAACAAAACAATTCGCCCTCAAATGACAAAACGTTCTGAGCGAAGTTATGCTATAAAATGTCAAAGTTTCCAATGGAAGTTCCAGTTTGTAGCTGGGAACACTAGTATTGTCAGACCCGAAATATAAATAGCAACCTTCGTAACGCACACAAAAAAATGTATATGACTACCAACTGGTTCGGCAGTACCTCATCGGATCAACCCTGTTTTTCAGTACATTTTCAATTGTTTCGGGTCGAATCTCTTTAATGGCAACTTCGATTTCATGTTTCAACACTTCAATTGTCTCTGGATGCTTTGCGTAATTTTCTGTAAAATTCTTTACCGCCTGCCAAACAATCTTCAGCCTTTTGGGCGATTCGAAACGCATTGGATGGTGTTCCACTAATAAATGACAAAGTTCAACCTTTCCAATAAAACCAGAAGTTTGAAAAAATTATCAGTACTTTAATTTTACAGCCCATTTACATTTAAATGGTCCACCCTTTACACTTTTTATTAAACATTATTGTGCTTTCATAAAAATAACGAAAATTTGAATTTCGTCTTTTGAGAATACAGAAGATGATTTACTGAACACCCACTTGCATATTGCGTTGTAATAAATCTAGTTGTGGTTCATATAATTTTTTATCAGATGTCAATTTAAAATTGGCACACGAGTTCACTACACGCGGTGTGGTGGCAAAGTGGCACGTGTAAGAGTTAACAAGTCGGCTGATTACAAGTTACCCAACAGATGGAGGGCGGGGGTGTGAAAAATGCTTTCATTTTCTCTTGGATCTCTGCCATTATTGGGGGTTTTCTGCATTGTTTGCGAAATTTTTTCAAAAACGATTTGGATGATTTGTTTGTTTTCCTTTTTAGCGAGTTTTATCATGGGACTTTCTCGGTTGTTGCTTTTGGTTTCGTTTTCGTAACAATTTGTTTTGTGTGCAATACTTACATCATTAAATGCAGCATCTGTGAATAATCCCAGAAATTTCCGTACAAAATCCTCGCTGGTCATAAAATATTCGCCATTCTTTTGATGTGATGCGTACTTTTGGAAGACTTCGCGTAATTTATCGGTGCTGGCACGTTTTAAAAACGAGGGACCCTGCAAACGAAAAAGAAAACAGAAAGAAAATGAGTTTTAGTTAACGGATTAAATGATGAAATATGTAATAATAAATAGAAATGAGCTACATTAGAGTGAACAAAATGAATTTATAAATTAGGTGTGTTTTATTTGACAAGCAAAAAAAATCGCCTTAGAAAATAATTTCAAATACTTATCAAAAAACCTTAATGTTTTTTTCATTTACCTAAAAAATTAAATATAGACGTTAAAAATTGTTTTTAAAATATAAAATTTGATGAAGAAAAGTTTTTCAACAACCGTCGTAGTTTCCAGCAGAAGGCCTATGTATAATTTTTTTTATTGTCGCTTTTAGTAGTCCTATTGGTCCATTCCTGTAGTATTTCCATTCCATGGAACTACTTTGTACTATATTTTGTCTTGATCGGACAATAAATGTGGCTGCCAGAGTCAGGACCTTAAATCGAAACGGACCTTTATAAGAGGGCTGCATAAAATCAAGGACCGATATGGTCTAAATTATAAACGGTTAATTTGCATGCCATGAAACTGCTTCGTATCAAATTCCGTCGAGATCAGACTATAAAAGCAGTTTCTAGAGCGCCGGTACCTGAACTCGGAATGGTACATTGTATAGGGGCTATATAGAAGCATTAACCGATTTGGCCCATATTCAATCCTAAATAGGCCTTGTTCCAAAGACAGTTTTATACCTTGGTTCAGCTGCCTAGGCCAACCCTACGGCAATGACTTTTGTACAAAATACCCCAAAAAGTGTGGGTTTTGCAGTCATTGTTTGAGCCCTTGTATGGATTTGGTTCATTATAAATTCAAAGCAACTTGCAACAACAATACATTTCTGTGCTAATTGTAGCCGCTATCGTGTTTGGAACAGACACGCTGGCGGACGGACGGTCATACATCGCTAGAGCATCTTACAATTGGACGACGATCAAAAACATTAATATTTTATAGAGTATCAGACGAATATTTTTAGGTGTACCAAAAAAATGCCAAATTTGGTACACCCTCATCCTAGGGCTGCGACTTCGATGTTTTACAAACATTGATGTTTTCCAAAAACATTGATTACTTTTAAAATCGATATTTTAGTGCCGATGTTTTACCGACATCGATGTATTGTATCGATGTTTGTATCGATGTTTTTCTGTAAAATATGTACTATCTTGTATTTTTATCTCTTTTTGTTTGCTCCTAAGTTAGGAAAAAAAGAGACTAAAGATTATAAAGAATGTGTACATTATTTCAGTCTTCAACTTTGGAATGAGCATCACAAACTGGAGCAAGAGAATTGGAAGGCCAAAAAGAGATCCAGGGTTATTGATAAAAAGTCCTGTGTCATCAGCGTTGATGAAGACGGCTATAAAATAATTATCAATTATGGCCACTTCTGTCCCGGCTGCTGGAAATATTGCTTCAAGCAGAAGAAGCTCTATCTCAGGACAGAAGCCCAAAAAAATTCTATTTTTACAAAGTTTTGGAACCTTGAACAATAATCTTTTATATAATTTTGTTTTATCATTACATAAGTAAGTACATAAATAAAATAACTTATTTGTTGATAACATCAACAAAAACCAGCATCCGTAAAAATATCGATGTTTTTGAAAAACTAAATTTCAAATTCAACAAAATTGTATTTATTTTGTTTAACAGTATAAATTAAAATAACTCCTGTATTAATAATTTTTTGTATTTTTTGGCCTTAATATAATCAAATAGGATAATTTATTTGTTGATAACACATAAACATCGATGTTTTCGAACATCGTTGCTTTTTACCGATGTTTTATCGACATGTTTTAATGTCGATGTCGCAGCACTACTCTACCATCCTCAGACCCCAAGCAACAAATGTGTTTTTACAATGATCAATGGATATACTCTTAAGTGCAGGCAGATTTCAATTTAATGAGAAACTGCCAGCAGTAGAGTATTCCACTAAAAAAGAAAACACAGTAAAAATTCCTCGCACATTGTCTTAAATTTGACTATGAACTAAGCATAACAGATTCCATAGACTAAAGATACATAAGAAAAAATATAAAACAAATATTGAACATTGATTAACCAGCTCGAAACCTCTTGCATCTATATCTATATATAAAAGACAAGTTTTTTACAAAATGAAAATGTGGCATAGATTTTCGTGACTGCACAATGCTTTTATCGCGATTTCAGGTCCGTGACGACCATCATCAGAGAAAAAAAACATTTATAAAGTAACCAAAAAATTAGTTTTTCTCTTTTTTCTTTCCTTGATCTGACTGAAATGCCAATCTTTGCCTTAATATTTTTGTCTTGCGAAATTATTGCAAAATCTTGTAAAGCACACTTACATTTTCTTACGAGAACTTATCGAATCCTAAGGTTTGTCGTTCTAAACATTTGCAAATTAAGATATGTTTGCCTTCCTCTTTATTTCACATAATTTATGAGTTTTTAAAACTCGTAATTTTCGGCGTTTTTACACTGAAATGTCGTCAATCGTCACTTAGATTAAAAATAATCAAAATGACGATAAATTGTGAACATTGGCAGCCCTGGCTGCACACAAGACGATATTACTCGTTCTTTTGTTTACAGAAATGTAAGCATTGAGTGAAAGTACAAGACACTAGATTCTCTCTGTTATTGAGAGCTTAATGTCAGTCCAACATGTGTGTGCTCTGCACGGTGTCATCAAAAATTGTGGTGACAGGGCATGAGATGAGAGGTTATATACTTTACACCGAGAACATTTTAACGGAATAAAAAGTTTTCTAAGCAGCTCACTTAATATTACAATTACTACTTTAAAGAAAGTAGTTAACATTGAATTTAAGACGAAAATTTCACCACGAGTGTACGTATAAAGTAATATTTTGCCTTGAACTGAAAACCGGCAATTTGGGGTTTTTTTCAAAAACGTGGTTTAAAAAAATCGACTGTCGTTTTTTTAAAAGTAAAAAAAAGGCAAAGTTGGCAAAGGCCGGTTTTAGCCGTTTGCTAATGAATAGAAAAGATCTCCCTAATCAAAAGTGAATTAGGCTCCTGAAAGCAATAATATTATTGTGTACCATCGTTATACGTATACTTTACCAAATTTAATCAAAATGGGAATTAATATGGTTATTTTAGAGCGGCTGTATGTATCATTGACATCATTGTACTGGGGCTATATTTAAAAACGTTGATCTGTATGACCCATTGTTATCTGATCTGATTACTGACTGGTCGTGAGAACTGTACCAAATTTCCTCAAAATGACGTTTTTTTAGACGTGAGGTTTTCAATCTGGCCACACTTTTTTCGGAGTTGTTCTTTTTGACAGCTGTCACTTAATTTATGCTGAGTTTGGTTTGCCATTTCGTAATTAATATACTTACTCCGGAACAACGTTTGCAAATCGTGGTGAATGGGCCCAAAACGAGATGACCACCGCCTGATTTTTACAAGAAAATTTGTACAGTGGCAAAGCTCACTTTTGGTTGAATGGGTACGTAAATAACCAAAACTGTCGCATTTGAGTAATAAGAATCTCAAATAGTCACTGTTTAATGTGCATTGGTCCATATTTCTTCAAAAATGAAGCCGGCCATATTATTACAGTCAATGGGCAATGCTATAGAGCCATGATAAATGATTTTTTCGTGTTTGAATTGGAGGATGTTGATATCGACAACCTTTGGTTCCAACAAGACGGCGCTACATTTTATGCAGCCAACGAAACAAACAATTTATTAAAGGAAACTTTTGGTAACCGTATTATCTTGCGTCGTGGCCTCAAAGATCGTGCGATTTAACATCATTGGACTATTTTGTGTGGGGTTAGGTGAAGTCGCTTGTCTACGCTGATAAGCCCGACACGATTTGGAAGAGAATACTCGGCGCTTTATTGTTAACATACGGCCCTAAATGCTGTAAAAAGTGGACGAAAATTGGCCCTCTCGGCTGGAATATCATTCAAGCTAGCCGCGGCGGTCACTTGCCCGAAATAATTTTTATCTTAAGGGCAAACCCTTATCTGTATAATAAAGATGAATTCTTGGTCATATCATTAAATTATATGCGTTTTATTTCTTCTTGAAAACCAGACGTCTAAAAGAACAACCTTTAGCTTTCAGAGCTAAAGGCATAAGATTGATTGAATGCTTTTTAGCATTCTTACTTTAAGTTACTCGTAAAGTCACCGACATTTAAGAGGTGTAAGCCCGTTGCTAAAAAATTGTTAGATGTTATTATCTGGACCATCATTAATTTCTTCCAGTGGGCTCTTTTTAACACAATTAAAGAAAGGGATATTTTTCTGTCTGAAACCGCCTTTTAATGGTTTAAAATCAATACGCTGTAAAATAGATATTCTCAGAAGCTTTCCAATAATATCCATATTGCCCTAATCCGATAAGAATTTGACAGATACCACAACAACAAAAAATATTTATTGTGGAACTTTGAAGGCTAGCAGCTTCAAAAATATGGGTCTTCGCCCAAAAATGTTATTAATATTTTTTTTTCCATACACAAAGTTTTATCGATGGCAGAAAGTCACTACGAGAGCCAACAACAGTTTTGCATTTTTCTTTTGGTCACGCCCCCTTAACTGATCCTCAGCCGGAGAGCCTACTTAACAACCGTTCCCTTTAGAAAAGAAAAATAATACTCGTATTTATCCATATAGAAAAATCGCTTCCATCACTTATGAACCTAGCAACTAATTTTAATACATATATTGCGCTATCTTTTCTCTCGGTGCAATAATGACAACGAGGAGGAGGGAAGTGAGGTAGATTGAGAGATAATCGTCACGAGGAATGAACTTACACTTTGAGCTTTTTTAAGCGGCATTTTTATACAAATTAATCTTTTCCGTCTTTATCACCAAACTTTTGTAGCCTTTTAAAGAGGTATTTTTTAATTAAAATAAATTCTGGTGGTATGTATTAAATAACTTTTTTTTATACAAATTTTTATATTTCTTTAAAATCACTCCACGTTAAAGAAGAATAAAACGCACGAGTTTTTTGCACGCACACACAAAAAATATAAAAGCGAAACTAATTCGAACGTCGACAAAATCAGAACTAAACTCATTAAAGGCCAAAAGACTTCTAAAATAATGAGAATTTAATACAAGCCCCCTAGCCCCGATCTCCCTCCCAAAAAAAAACCACTAAAACAAACGAACGGCTGAACTCTATGTGAAATGTACTCCTCCAACGAATATCGCATAAAAATAAAAATCGACAAAATAAAATCGCATCGGAAATTGTTTGTTTAGTTTTGCCTCTGCCATTCTCTTTTTCTTCTACACATTCTCTGTTTTGGCGCTCTTATCGCTTTTGGAGCAATCTAACAATCAGTGATGGCACTTAAATATGGTACTAAATTTACCACAATAGTGTACCAAAAGTAAAGATTAAATGAATTTTACGACAATAGTAAATTTTATTCGGGTAAATTTAAACTACCGTTTACTTTGATTTTGAAAGGTAGAATTACATTCCTTTTTATTTTTCGGCTCGAACTAAATTCTGAAATAAAGGGTGGTTAAATTTTAAGGGGCCGACGTTAAATGTGAACCATACCTAAACATCAAGTTTTCAACTGCAATTCATTTGATATATCTCAATTTCAGACTAACTCAATTTGAACCATGGAAAGATACACAAGCGAGCAATGCGTTAAAGTTATTCAGGCTTATTAAGAAAAAGGGCGTTCAAATCATCAAAAATCAACTTCAGTGATGAGGTACATTTTCACCTCAGTGGATTCGTCAATAAGCAGAATTGCCGCATTTGGGCGAATGATCCAAGAGTGATTGTCGAAAAAACAATGTACTCACAAAGTGTGAATGTTTATGGGCAGGCGGCATCATCGGGCCGTATTTTTTATAAAAGAGGCCGGCCAGGCTGTTACTGTGAATGGTGTTCGCTATCGTGAGATGATAATGAACTTTTTATGGCCCGAATTAGAAGATATGGATGTGGACGATATGAGGTTTCAACAGGATACTGCCACTTGCCATACAACTGACGAAACAATGGCTCTTTTGCCTGACAAATTCAATGGCCGTGTTATCTCACGTCGTGGCGATGTTAATTGGCCGCCCAGATCATGTGATTTGACACCGTCAGACTTCTTTCTTTGGGGTTATTTGAAGAAAAGGTGTGCGTCGATAGGCCAGCAACAATTCAAGAGCTAAAGGATTAGATAATTCGTAAAATTAACGGCATAGAACCTTAATTATGCCTCAGCGTCATAGAAAATTTGGACCATCGGATGATGGTGTGTCGCCGAAGTCACGGCGGCCATTTGGCCGATATTTTGTTCCATACATAATTGAACTATACCAATATTATCATAATAAAAAGCCGTTACCGTCACAGCGTGCCATGCTCAACGAATTTTTGCTTCCAAAAATTCAAATGAATGACATGGACGACATTGGGGCCACATGTGACACAGCCAACGTAACCATCAATATTTAACGCAATGTTTTTGAAACTCGAATAATCAGCCGAAATTGTGAAGTCATTTGGCCGCCTCGAAGCTGTGATTTGAGCCCTTTGGACTATTTTGTGTTAGGAGCTACTAAAGAAAAATGTTACGCAAGGCATCCAGAAGACAATTTAAAAGTTTAAAAATAGGCAGGAAAATGAAAATATGCGTCAAAACTCGAAAAGTATGCACAACGTTTCTTTTTTTTTGAGATCGATTAATATTTCAAATCTCAACGAGAAGGTCTTTAAGTAATTGATAAAACAAACTAAATATTGACTATTTCAGTATCAGCAAATAATTGATGATCAAATGCGTGATCGGATATATCCACTGTAAAGAATTGTTCACTGTTAAGCCAAAAATTTTAATCTTAACATTATTGTTTGTTATGACCTCCTTGGACATTTCTTCCACCAGCATACATTCGATATTGCATGAACACCTGGTCGTAAAAAAGGTTTGTTCTCGTTGGATCCTGCACAATTTAACAATCGCTCAAAAAAGGAGCGATCCCGCACAATTTAACAATCGCTCAAAAAAAGGATCGTGTCGATTGGTGCAAAGAAATTTTGAAAAAATACGATCGCGGTGCTTCAAAAGACGTTTATAAGATCGCCACAGGTGACGAATCATGGATCTATGTGTATGAGCTCGAAACAAAACAGCAATCGACCGTGTAGGTCTTCGAAGACCAGTCAAATCCAACGAAAGTTGTTCGTGGAAGAAACAAATGGTCGCCTGTTTCTTCAGCATAACTGGCCATGTGGCGACTGTTCCGCTTGAGCAACGTAGGATGGTCAATTTTGAGTGGTGCACCACAATTTGTTTGCCTGAAGTCTTCGGAGAAATTCGAAAAACGAACAAGAGAAGACGAATCATTGTGCACTATGACAATGCGAGCTCTCACACATCGGCTTAAACCAGCGCCTTTTTGACCGACCAAAACGTCGAATTGATGGGTCATCCGCCGTACAGCCCTGACTTGGCACACAATGACTTCTTTTTATTCCCGCACATCAAGTAAAAAATGTGTGGTCAACGATTTTCGTAGCCAGAAGATGCTGTTGAAGCGTTCAAAAGCCATGTTTTGTAGCGGAAAAAGTGCTTCGTCAATTGGTTTGATCGCATGCAAAAGTGTATAAATCATGCTGGAGAATACTTTGTAAAGCAATAAAACCATTTTTGATGATAAATATTCGCATTTTCATTATTAGGCCAGAAATATATTAAGCAGACCTCGTATAAACGTTTATAAAACAATTTTAAATTTATAACTTTTAAAAAATACAATTTAAATCAACTTACTATCGGTGCGGAGTGAGCAAAGTATTTTGCACTCTAAATTAAAGGTATATCCCTTGTACCGGGCCTTTCTGTAAGAACAATTCATTGAGCGTCCCAGCTAACCAGTTTCATCAAAATGGTACGAACAAATGTAACACGTTTCCCATCACTGCTCTCGTACTTTAAAGTGCAAAATGATAAAACTGAAGAGCGTTTGCGTTGAAGAGTTTCGTTTGTTCGGCGAGGCGCTCGCCGGTTGGAATTAGAGAATGTTTGTGTGCAGTTATGAACACAAAACAAATCCGCATTATCATGTGGGAATGGAAACAGATGAAGGGAGATTAGCAAAAATAAACAAATTGTTTTTTTTTTATAAAAATCGAGTTTTATTATCGCAGTTTTGTCATTCCTGCAACTTACAAATTACCAAGTGGAGCAAATCACCGGGAATAGACTTAAAACTATCGAGAGATTCAAATAAACGAGTGTCGAATTATCGAGAGTCGACTGACGTTAATATCGATATATGTGACAGCGCATATAGAAAGGAACCTAAGGGCAAAAAAATCAATTTTCACTTTTTATTGATGTGGACATCTGAGCGTCGAATGAGACCGATCCCATGCCCCAAAAGTGTTCCATCCCAGAGATATGCGCGTTTTATGAAAGTGATGGTACACCAAAGATACACGTATTTTAATCTTTAAAATGCCTCTCCTGAACAAAACTGGTTTTTACCCTTAGGTCCCTTTCTATTTTGCGCGTCACATATGTTTCTTCGCCATTTTTTTATAATCTGTCTGATTCGGCCGTCAACGGTGTACACCCATCAAACACGACTAATGTTAGTTTCACAAACAACCAGACAAACAAAAACACATGTTTTGTTTTTACTTGTAAAACCACCGTTTACCGCCCTTCTCTCCGCCGGCAAGTCTACCTTGCCCATATTTTGTGGTGATGTGTACTGACATTTCGATCTGTCTGCTTTACAATATTCGCATAAATTATTTTTTTATTTTATTGTCTGTCGATCTTTTCTCCTTTATCGCTCTATCTCTATTTACTTTCATAACTCTCCGATTCTACAGAAGCTTGCATCATCTGTTGTTTGTTAGTGTGAATGGGCGTCCGACACACAGTGGCGTCTATTGAGTTTTTTCGTTGCAAAAATCATATCTTTTGAGCCGAATAAGATAATCGAGCCGAATAAGATATAAGCTTTTGCCTTAAGCTGGCCATAGACGTGCGATTTGTGTCTACGACTTGTGTGTGCTCGACGTCATGTTGCACGTGTATGGCGCTGTGATCACACAAATCCCCAGGTTGCTAAAATTTTTCATCAACTTGGGATTTGTGTCTACGTGTATGGGGTTGTGATCACACATTTATACATTTCGTAGTTTCAGTTGTTCTTGAAACGTCAAATAGTGAAGAGCTCAAAATGGCCAGTAAGGAATTTTTATCAGAGTTCTTTGAAGTTTTAAGAGAGCAAGTTGCAATTTGGCAAAGTAAAAGTGAGAAATATAAAGACAGAAAGGAAAAACAAAAGTCATGGAGTTGTAATTTCCATATTTTTTAACGTGGTTACATGTGAATGCTTATTCCTTTCTAGCAACCATTCTTCCGTCCATTTTCGTTTTCTGCTATTTTTTTCTTTTCTTTTTCCTTTAAACGCATAAACTCGCATGTTGAATAAATCACCAAAAGCGCAATTGCATCATCCGCTTTGTCACCTATGCTTACTCGTCAACGTCAACCACAAAATGAAAATGTTGCACGTGTGTGGAGAAAAGGTAAAGACACAAATCGTAGACACAAATCGCACGTCTATGGCCAGCTTTATAGGCTAAACAAAGTAGAAATTTGTGGAAGAATCAATTCTATAGTAATTCAAAAAAAAAATATATTTACCATTTTTCGATTTTTTTTTGGTACATTTCTAAGGTTTTTATATTTTAAAATTATACTCGTTCGTACTGGTAAACACTAAATTTGCGGCAAAAGCTTTGGCAGTCAATCGCATTTGTTGTAGGAAAGTTTATCCACTTTCTGACTAAATCTTGAATACGAGTAACTCGGTCAGATTGTAGTTTTTTACCTTGTTGGAGGTAGATTATAATACGCTATAGAGTTATTATGAAAATGTGACATTGGTCAAGAGTCCAACAAATTTAGGCAGCTCAAAGTATTTTTTGGAAATGAAAATTCGAAATTCTGCAGATATTTATTTGATTTGTATCTTCAAAAATTCTTATCCGAAATAAAAGCGCCGCATATCGTAAAAAAAGGTTTTTGTCTCCATTAAAAACTGAGCAAGTTAAGGTTTTTGAAATTCGTCTCGCAAAGAAATCGGTTCAAAAAAACTGAAAAAAACGGTTTATGTGAATAAACGAGAGTGAATCTGACAAATCGGAGGATTTGTCATCAGCAGCCCCAAATTAACTGAAGTTGACTACCAAACCTTTTGCCGCAGATTTTTATTTTAAATTTTGATTGCCAGTGTTATGAATTAAATTATCATTTTCTTTTTTTTTTAATAAATAATTTATATATCGAGCTCGAGGCCAAGGTTCATATCTTCAGGAATAACAAAATTAAATAATCAAACAGGTACTCGCTACGGAGTTATTTTGTTTCATTTTGTTATTCCTAATGATGTCCTTCAGAGAGGAACGAAATATCGAATAAAGAATATACTTAGTAGGGACATAAATACTGTTACAACATTGAATACACCCATTTCAATAGGTTCGTGCAGCTATTGACGATTGGCCAGTGCTACTTAAGGCGTGTGTAAAGGCAAAAGGCGGACATTTCGAATAAGTAGATTTTTTGGATACAATATACATCAATTAATATATATAAAAATATTTGGTCCAAAAACATTCAGTACTTTTTATTTTACAGCATAAAACGTGTGTAACAGTATTTATGTCCCCACTAAGTATATCACGAGCTCATCAAAATTCTGTACTAAACAATTTTTTAATCTTGATTGAAAAAGTAAAAGGCCTGTAATTGATTTTATTTCATGAGCAAGTTGTTAAATTGTCTACTGTCACAAAATCTTCAATGCGTTGTTTTGTGGTTTCTGTTCTGCTAAATATAAAAATTATTAATAAAACTATCATTTTTGTATAATATACAACACAAGTCCGAAATTGAGGGTCCCGTAACTCGGTATATATAGGTTTCCGCCGACTTTTTTATGTTAAACTTATTCGTTTTAATACCCTACAGGGCCATATTTTTTGTTTTTCTTGAGAATTGTTACTAAACTAGATTTGTTCCAATCTTACTTATTTGTTCGTCTATGTCCTTCACCGTTTTCCTTATGAGTTCTGCCAAAACCTCACATTTAAGTGAGCTAATTTCAACGAGTAGTTCTTTCTTAAACCTGTGTCTGCTCTTAACAACCGACTTAAAATGCATTTTTCAAACTTTTAGATCAAACTAATTGTCAAACAAAACAGAATGAAAAGTATAAATCAAATAAAAAGGGACCTAAGGTTAGCAACCAGTTTTGTTTAGGAGAGCTATTTTAAAGATTTGGTCCCTTTCTATTTGCGCTTTGAATCGTCGACTTCACTTTCATAAAACGATCATATCTCAGGGAGGGAACACTTTTGGGGCATGGGACCGGTCTCATTCGATGCTCAAATGTTGTCCACATCAAAAATAAAAAGTGAAAAGCTGATGAAAAGTTTTGTTCAGGAGAGCCATTTTTAAGATTAGGTCCCTTTCTATTTGCGCTTAGAATCGTCGACTTCACTTTCATAAAACGCGCATATCTCTGGGAGGGAACCCTTTTAGGCATGCGATCGGTCTCATTCGATGCTCAGATGTTGTCCACATCAAAAACAGAAAAAAAATGAAAATTGAGTTTTTTTACCCTTAGGTGCCTTTCCCTATGCGCTGTCACATATACCTTTAAAAAACAATAACGTGGCCATGGATTTCCAAGAAGATATGTCTTATGCATGGAATCGACGCCATACAATTTCTGGAACCATGTCCTTTTTTACCTTTTGAGTTATGTAAAGTAATAATCACACAACTTATTTGGTCAAATAAAAAAGTACAGGGTTCCAGTACAGTGGACGTATTCCTTGGCTTATTTTATGAAAATATGTCCATCTACGAACATGTCTGAAAATGCAAGGGGCAAATTGGAAGCGGTTTGACAATTTTCGGATTCGGTTGTCGGAGGGTACTAGGGTAAAATTGCTAAATTATGAACCAGGGTTCGGATTTTTTTTTCTTAAATGATTGTTCAAAGTGAACACGTTTTATATTGTGTGTTGGGGTATGTTGGATTCTCAATGCATTTTCAAGTGCAGCGGGAAGACGCGTCGAATTTGTGTCTTTTATTGTCCGCCGGCAATAAAAATATATTTATGGTCGCACAATGTAATTAAACGTACAATGCAACAAACAACCTACTGTCTGCGCCAAGCAGCCTGTTATGGACGACAATACATCTAGAACGAAGCATGATGATTTTAAGCACCATCATCAAAAGCTCAACAGGATCCGCCAGGAGTTTAAAATTATTGAAGAATTAAATTCAATTAAACTGCAATTACAGAAATTCCAGCCCAAGTATGCAGAGTGTAGCAAGGAATTTGGTACCGGAATTTATTACGACACTCAATTGTTGGCTGCCGATGTAGGCAGTCTCAAAAAATACCAAAGGCGGCAAATGAAAACGTCACCAGAAGAATTTAAGGATGTCCGACTACCAAACAAGAGAGGTAACCATCTGTGCTGGGATACACTGTGGAAATCAACACGGTGATTCGGAAGGCGACCAACTCTATTGAATTCAGTTCTATGAAGCAGCTACCATTCGTCACTAATATTAATTACTCATACATAGTATTATAATAGTAAATGTAGTTTTTTATAGCTATTAAACATTGTAAAATACAGCGGCCGCTGGTAGATAGTTTATGTAAGATACAGTCCACTTATACGAAGAATAGATTTAAGTTAAGAATACCCTATGTACTTTTTTCGCGTGGCAGAATGTTCAAAGTGAACACGTTTTATATTGTGTGTTGGGGTATGTTGGATTCCCAATGCATTTTCAAGTGCAGCGGGAAGACGCGTCGAATTTGTGTCTTTTATTGTCCGCCGGCAATAAAAATATATTTATGGTCGTACAATGTAATTAAACGTACAATGCAACGAACGATCGATGAAATGCACGCACAGGGCGATAACGGCCTGCGATGCGTGCATTGATTTCTGCCTTAGAAATTGTAAGCCCAACGTGGTTCGCCTGATAAGAATGTTTGTATATATAGTCCTAAGCGAACACATTTCAAATTAGTATGAAACCATTACTAGACCGAAGAAGACCTTACAAATCTTCTTTAATCTAAGTATAAATCATTACTCACCAGGAGAAGAAATTACAACTCTTCTCCAAAACTTGAGTCAGAATAAATCTACTCAGCAGAACATTTATGTAAAAAACACTTTGTTTCATTTTACAATGATAGTCCCACCTTTTACAAAATTACCTAAACGAAGTCCAGAGGTCCTACCGTTCCAAAGTTATGACTATTTGGCTGAAATGTTTTTGGGTAAATTTACAAAAACAAATAAATGCGCTCCGTTATTTCGCTTACAAAAAAAAAATTGTTGCTTAGTTTTCGTGATATTACACCTGAAATCGGACTAAACTACCTAAAAGTTGCGTTTTTTTGAAACCCGAAAATCGGTCAAATTTGAACAGCTATATCTTCTAAACTTAAAATCAGTTATTAAGGGTAGCATATTTGAAATGGTTGTAAAATTTCCTTATAAATGGGTTTATAAAAATATCATAGGCACACATAAAAATTTCGATTTCAACTCTACGGGCGCCACTGTGCGTCGTTTGGCATTTTCAGTCATTCATGTTTTGAGTGTGTTTTTTTCCACCGTCGTTCTTATCAATGGCCATGTTCCGCATGTGGTTTAAAGCTTTTTTTCTCCCACAGTTCGTTGCAGTCGGGAACAGCTTTACGATTGTCTGTGACCGCTAAAGTGATATTGAAACGTTTTTGAGTGAAATATTGGGTTTTTGTTTACTACCGGTTTTATTGTGCTCGCACACGAGTTGTTTCCGTATGGAGAAGCACAGAAAAGCTTCATGTGGTGGTGGTTTCATATTGGAGTAAAATTCTGATTTATCTTTGAGAATATACGAGAGCTTAGGTTTTTTTTGTTTTTGCGCATTTTGAGACTGACGAAAACTAGTAATCCATCAAATGGTTGGCAACTCAAATTTTGTTATATGGGGCAAAAAGTGTAAAGTTACAAAAAAAGGATCAAGGATTGAATTCGTCAATGGCATCTCTTGTAGTTTGTTCCATTTTTATGTAGGGTAAACGGACGCGAAAACTTCAATGAAAAAGGTTTTGCTTTTTTAAGAGCTATAGCGTATAAGCTAAAAACCTCTTTAAAACACAATAAATTTTAAGCTGGTTTAATCTACAATTTGATTGTTCAAAATTTAAAGCTATCGCTTACTGAAGTTAGGCTATATTTCACAAAATTTATTGTTTTTACTTTTTTTCAAAAAGATAAGGGAAAACTCAATAGTATGACTTACAACTGATGTTTGTAACATCTTTAAGAAATGTAGGTAGATCCCATGCTTAGTATGGCAATCGATTCAAAATCGCTATCCGATTCCATTGCGCGATATCCGTCAGTCTTTTCATTTATTATTGTAATCAATGTACTCGCACAGTTCG
The DNA here is from genome assembly GCA_963513945.1 of Hydrotaea diabolus. Lineage (NCBI taxonomy): Eukaryota > Metazoa > Arthropoda > Insecta > Diptera > Muscidae > Hydrotaea > Hydrotaea diabolus. Next base: position 225,846,276 of record OY740716.1, on the reverse strand, counting down.
CAATTATGAACCGATTTCGAAACCTTGAGCCACATAATACAATTCAGAAAAAATTTCGTACAAGCTATATGGCACAATTGGATCATACCGGTCTATATTTTTATATAGACACCAACAGAAGTACTTCCCGATTTGAAGTTCTGACGCTATACTCGTAGAAAACACATAGTGTTGCCAAAAAAGTTCAACATTAGCAATGAGAATTGAACGATGCTGTTACCAGTCGTTACAAAATTGAACCCCTTCTGTCAATGTTTTCAAATACGTTGGCTACCTGTAACGTATAATTTTTTTACAGAAATATTCATAAGTACCTGCCAGTAAAATATTCGAAAATACGTACCATACTCGTAAAGAGGTGTTCATTGATCGATTTGTGTCATTCAACAAGTGCCGACGAACCCGAAGAGTACAAGAAGTTTAGTTTTTTAAAAGTGAATAGTGAATTATAATTAAGGCCTTTAATAACGGCAAGGCCTTTTCCATTTAAAATGTTGAGCGGAACACAACATATGTCATTCAAGGAAACTCTTCTAGAGGCAACTTGGCCTCAAGAAGAGGCAACTTGGCAATTGCTGAAGCACCATTGAGTGAACGGAGTCGCATTCCAATGAAAAACCACGTCATTGGACTCTTCAAATTTCTTGAGTCCACTGCTAAAGGACGGAGAAAGAGGATCGGTCTTAAAACCCTATGGAGCAAAACATTGAACTTCTTGCATATATCTGATCAAGCCATTTGTGCAAAACTACAGAAAAAACAAAGCTTTGATATAATTAAAGTAACTGTTTCACGTGACCAAGGTAAAAGGCGAATGGATGTGCAAAGAGCATGAGAACTTCTACAAACTGCATATTGAGAGCAAAGGCCGCGTTGGTTATTCCAGCGGCAAATCTGGTGGTGTCAATACCATCAACCCATCCAAGAGAAAGAGGGCAATGGAAGCGACTGTGTCCACATTTACCAGCTCAGCGCTACCTGATGGTTACGAAAGTTGCACGGACTCATTCGACAACAGTACATATAGTCCTTGGGAGGGTGACAATGCAGCATCAACGAGCAAAAGGAAGCATAACCCAACAGACATTGCAAGAAGCCTTGTTACAAGATCAAATCTGTCGTCCCACGGAGCAGCATCGGTTTGCCACCAGCTCTCAGCTGAGGGCATTGAATTCCCAACCCAATGTCAGTGAGGAATCCACAAGGCTATCTTCAAGAATGCTGCTCGGTGAAGAAGTACTTAATAATCACGCTTCATCTGGAGAAGTGGAGCATGCACTTTGACGGCAAACACATTGAGAGCTTTGAATATCAGGTCGTGTTCCTCAAGAATGAATCTAAAGAAATTAATGAATGAATCTAAAGAAACATCGAGTACTTCTTTGTGCAGGCTTTGATGAGCAATTATGATGAATTGAAAGCAGCCTTCAGCAATGGTAAAACTGAGATTAAGCAAATAGGCGGCTGCAGAGACGACATAAAGTTTCTCTTCCAGCTCACTCGTGTTTTCGGTCACTTGACAGAGAGGTGAGTTCCCTTTTGTAAAGTTTAAGCAGAAGCAATGCACACTGGAACTCTCTTGCCATTCTAGCTCTTCTTGCGTTTATTCTGATGCCTCAAACCCGAAACAGGTTGCGTAAAATCTGTTCATTCATTTCTTACTCATGGGCTGATCATTGGTTCAGTAGTCAATTGTTCCGCGCTGAAGATTTTAAAGAACTATCTGCAGCTCTGAATGACTACCCAACTGCTCTCAAATACTTGAAGACTCACTGGAAAACAGATGAATTTGCAATCAGCATTGCCCGAAGCAACCAGAGCTGTGAGCGTGCGATCAAAGTTATGCAAGACTTATAAAACACCTGCCGCAACAAGGACAACCTCCCACTGAGATTCATCCTATCCAATGACAACGTAAATATTTAACTTTCTTGTGTGTTTGATGATCCTATGTAATGTTACATATATGCGGCTCTAAAGCTCCTTATATCTGCTTACAGTGACTTCAAAAAATTGCCCAAATCGCTGATAAATAAAAATTTTAAAATCATTTTGTGCGTGAGGTTTTTTTTTATCGAATCACCTTATATATGCAAGGTTTTATCTCGTCTTAAATAAAAACTCATCAAAATACGATACAGGGAAACGAGGGTGTATACAAGTCATCACCCTAATGTCCATAGCCACAAAAGTCTTTACCGAGTTGAGGTTCTGCCGCTCTAGAAGTCAGAAATGAAAGCTGATTTGCTTAAATTTAACATAGCGCCTCATAAGCGAAGCAGGACCATATTGGCCAAACTTTGGAAGCTATCAAACAAGTCGCCTTTTCATAATTAAGCTTAACTGGACACAGTTAAAATTCGATCTACTTTAAGGGCCCCCGCAGACTGCAGACTTTTTATCGGCCGATAGTTTAGTCGGGTTGGGCTGAAAGTGCGCACACCGAGCCAACTAAACAGTTTGTTTGGTGAACAGGGCGCAGACTATCCAACAGTCGGCCAACTATTCTCGAAATAGTTTGTAACTGATTGTAACCATACTGATTAAGAAGCCGACCAAACTATCGGCCGATAAAAAGTCTGCAGTCTGCGGGGGCCCTAAATGAACCATTGAGCGTCAAGTGCGACCTATGACTATGCCCGGTGTAATTGAATAAGCATATGTGACAGCGCATGGAGGAAAGGACCTAAGGGGAAAAAAAAATCAATTTTTCTTTTTTTTTTTTTTTTTTCTTTTTTGATGTGGGCAACATCTGAGCATCGAATGAGACCGATCCCATTCCCCAAAATTGTTCCCTCCCAGAGATATGCGCATTTTATGAAAGTGAAGTCGACGATTCTAAGCGCAAATAGAAAGAGACCTAATCTTTAAAATGGCTCTCCTGAACAAAACTGGGTTTAACCTTAGGTCCCTTTCTATTTTGCGCGTCACATAAAAGTATTTTCGAACGATATATTTCCCCTTTGATCTAGAAGTGAAATATTAAGACTACATTTGCTTTAATCTTCTGAATAACATAGTCGGGCCGTTCGACTATAGCCTTTTTTTATACCCCTCCCGCCGAAGAGTGGATGGTAGAGCTATCAAATTATTAATAGCACTGTCGATAGTTTTTTTTGCGCAAATATCGATAGTTTTTTTTACTAAGGAAACAAAACCTTTTCGTTACGTTGTTAGTAAGGGTAAAACATCCTGTAACTTACTAAAGCTCGTCTCTCATGTCTGACATACATTTTCGTTGCTTGGCAAATATTTTTTATTTTTCTGCTGTTGCAATCAAGTTTTGCATGCATGCATAATTTTTAATCAAAACAACAAAATATTTTGACGCTGTTGTTGTTGAGGATGGTGCTGTTTTTGTTGTTGTCATTTTAGTGTTTTTTCCCAATTCTTTTTATATTTATTTATTTATTTTATTCAGTATCGACCTCACTATCATCGCCTCATTGTTGTTCCCATCGTAAAACAAAAACAAGTGTCAGAATAAAAGCAGGACAAATACGACTCATAAATATCGATTCTGAGGGTAGTCGCTCGCTCCAAGCACACTGACACGTTTCCATCATAATAACGGATTAGATGGTAGTGGGGTGGTAGGGTGACATACGAAACCACAACGGCCAACCGTCAGAATAAAGTTAATTTTATGGTTGGTTAAGGATACAAATATTCTGTGGCTTTAATGACTGCGCCAGCTGTTTGTTCCCCACCGCAAATGCGTTTAGTCGTGTCGGATATTGTTTATGACATTGCGGCTTTTGCTGTAAGAGCCAAATTGAGGGAGGTTGTAAACCCCAATATTGTATATTTAGATTTTAGAAATTATGACAAACAGTTTTTATTCTGGTTCCAGACCTTTTGTTGTTTCCCTTTCAGAATCAACTAAAAAATTGGTGACACGTATTGGCTATGGTTGCCAGGCAGACCGCCAAGATTTTTTTTCGGCAGTCTTTGGCAACGATTACATCGGCTACAAATCAAATGACTTATACGGGAGTTTCATTTGAATTAATGAGAATTACCCTTTGTGTATAATCTTTTAACTGTTCGTAGAGCAATCATCATAGCGAAAAGGTCTCGAAGCAGAATAAAAACTGTTCAAGCCATAATTTTGATAAAAGACCGAATAAATGTAATAATGAGTCCTCCATCTAGAGGTATTTGTTGAGGACAAAAAAATTATAACAAATCAAATCAAGAGTGGAATCTTTATTGGTAATTTGAAAGGACATTTTATGGCATTTATTTTTTTAAAATAATTTCCTTCCAATGTTGGCAACTGTATTATGGAAATGAGCGTTCGGTGAGAAACGGGAAGATCCGCTGTTTTCGGCCAAAATTTTGTTCAGTGATGAGGCCCATTTCTGGCTCAACGGTAATAAACAAGCTCAAGAAAAACAAGAAGAGGTGCCGTTATCCCCAGAGAAAACTACTGATTGGTGGGTTTCATAAGCTGGTGGAATCATCGGTGCATATTTTTTCAAAAATGATGATGGCCGGATCGTAACCGTGAATGGTATCGCCATGATATCGATCTTTATGCTATTTGAAATTAAAGCCCCGTAATCTTGATGACATATGGTTTTAACAGGACGGTGCCACCTGCCATACAGCTGATCAAACAATGGATCTATTGAGAGGTCATTTCGAAAAGCAGCTAATTTCACGTTTTGGACAGGTGAGTTGGCCGTCTAGATCAAGTGATATCACACCATTAGACATTCTTTTTTGGGTTACGTAAAGTCCAATGTCTACCAGCTACTATTCAGGTTTTGGAAGCCATACCGGTCGAAATGCTCGAACGAGTCATCCAAAATTGGACCCTCAGAATGGAAACCCTGAGTCATTGTTGCGGCCAACATTTGACGGAAATTATATTCAAAAAATAAATGCCATAAAATGTCCTTTCAAATTACCAATGTCATATATTTATTATATTTTTTTTTGTCCTGAAAAAATACCTCTAGATGGATTACCCCATATAAATAAATGCAAAAAACAAAAAAAAAACGATTTTAAAAATATTTAAAACAAACCCCTTATTTACAGTGTCACTTACAGCTCTACAACCGGTTTGTAGATACAAAATAGACCACACACAGTTAAAAAACTAGTTTTAAATCGGTTCGAGTTTCAAATATTCGGTTGGTTAAACATACTTTCTTTTGCATTCGCCAACACGCCATGTTATTGCTTGTTACACGGTTGACTTTCCATAAGATGGTAGCTGCAATAATATTACGATTATTACAGCTTTTAAGACGGATATAGCAACCGAATTCAGTTAAACTATTGGTTGCCACAACTGGAACTTATGACAGCCAACCAATCAGGTACTTTGATACCAACAATTGGTGGTAACAACAAATAAATTCTTTGTTGTAACAAAATCCCGTTTAGTTCGCTGTTTTCTAAGAAGAAAAATGATTTCTTTTAGAAATGAAAGTAAACTCCCAAAAAAAAACGGCCCACGTTATTTTTTATGGGCCATATGAAATAAGTAGAAAACATTTCTTCATTTTACCGAATTTCCATGATGAGATGTCATCGTTTAGAGTTTATTTTCGTAAAAGCTTTAAACATCCTATATCTAAGATTGGAGTGTCCTTTTCGTTCTTTTTTCGAAAGGTGAAAAAATGTTGTCCAATTAATTCCAATTGGGGCGTTTCATTTTTTTAAAAGATTTTATTATGTTTAGCTCGTTTGTTTTATTTCAGTCTTTTGCTTTTACACATGGAACAGGGAATTAACCGGTTCAAGACCTCCTGCCTCCATATTTAAATAGAAGACAAGTTTTTAACAAAATAGCAAAGTGACATTGATTTTCGTGACTTCACACTGCATTTATTACGATTTCAGGTCTGTGACAACCCTCTTAAGAAAGCTTTGCAGCAATTGTTGAAAGAAAAACGAACTCTTTAAGACCGGTTTCTCACCAAACGAATGAGAACTACTGTTGTAAATCTTACTTTTCAACTTTTCTTTACACAACTGCCCACGAAAATACAACTCACTCTGGCCAATTCTAAATATGACCAACGTGAAAGTATAAGTATATGTATAAGTATATTACTACATATAGCTCGACATCAAGAATTCATTTGAGACATTTTGAGTCACATTACCCCTAAGGTAGCCGGAAATATTAAGGTTTACAATTCTACTTTACATCACTGAAGTAATATCGCTTTATCTTGAAACTTGACACTCGAACTTTTGGGATTCAAAAGAAGTTAAAGAATTTTTCTACAAGCAGAAAGGTGAAAGTGTCCTCTTTAAGCCCATATATAATTTTGTATCTACCTTGACCCGTCTGTAGAACACTTTTTAATTTCAACTTATTTTACCTGTTCATACTATGTATGTATATTAGATGAGTCGATTTAGCAATCGATATTGTGGCATCAATTTTTCGATAGCTTTTGGCATGAGGAAAAATAACGTTCAACTACGACACATAAAAAAAAACATTTTCAAGGCGCCCAAATTTTATTTTTTTTTTGACTTTTTCTCAACTTTTATTTATGCTATATTCCTGGCAACACTAAGTGTTGCCTGGCGCCATCTGACATTTCCATTGGAAAGTTTGAAAGTTTTAAGCACAAACGTACGCAGAACGTTTTGATGTACGAACACCATTTATGTTTTTTACAGTGACATGAAAAAATCAATTTGGCAAAAAAAAATGTTATTAACTCGTGAACATTTTCGTGCGATCATTTCTATGAACTTAAGTCTTTATATGGCGATGAAGCACCATGCTATAGCACTGTGAAAAACTGGTGTAATGAATTCAATCATGGTCGACGCTAGCTCAAAGGCGAAGGTCGTCCAAAAACGGCCGTTGTGCCAGAGAACATTGATGTCGTGCTTGAACTGATAATGCAAGATTGTCATGTGACATACCGTGAGATAGAGGCATTCTTGGGCATTTCTTCCATAAACAAACATCCGATATTGCATAAAAACCTGGCCGTAACAAAGACTTTGTTCTAGTTGGATCCCCCACAATTTGACAATCTCTCAAAAAAAGGCTCGTGTCGATTGGCGCAAAGAAATTTTGAAAAAATACGATCTCGGTGCTTCAAAAGACGTTTATAAGATCGTCACAGGTGGCGAATCATGGATCTATGCGTATGAGCAATCGACCGTGTGGGTCTTCGAAGACGAGCCAAATCCAACGAAAGTTGTTCGTGGAAGAAGCACCTCGGAGCAAATGGTTGCCTCTTTCTTCGACAAAACTGGTCAAGTCATTCAGTTCTAGAAGAAATCATTCAACCCTTGATAAAGTCTAATCGGCGAACTAAGTGAGATGTAGTAACTACAAAAAATTTAGCAGTTGGTCCAACCAATTATTGGTACTAAAGTAACACGTACTTCATAATTGGTTGGTTGTCATAACCAATAGTGTTTCTAAAATTAGTTGGAATAACCGATTTATTGGCAGTAATAATCGTAATATTATTGTAGCTACCTTCTGGTGGTAAGTCGAACCATTTAACTAACAACATTATGGAATGTTGTTGTAATTGCAACAAAAATAATTCATATCCGACCGAATGTTTGAAGTTCAGACAGATTTTCAATCCGTGTTTTCTCTGTGTGTGATGAAATGGCAAACCTTATTTAATATTTTGACAGCTGGAGGACATTAAAAACGCCGATTGCTTTAAAGCGACAGCATTTCAAAATCTTGAAAAATTGATTACAAATCGCACACAACCGAGTAGGAAGAAGGGTATGATCATGATCCTGCTGTTGTTGTTTTCGTTTTCTTCTTTCAAGAGGAAAAAATATATAATATGTTGTTTTGTTTTATTTTTAATCAATACTTTTTTTTATTGTTTTCTGTTTTTGTCAATGCATCGGTTTTCGATGATGTTTTCCATGTAATCTAGTATCAATAAGAAGAATATATGTATTCTTTATTGTTGCTATTTATAATTTGTTGTTGCCTGCTTGAAAAAGCCATGGAATCTTTCTGTGCTCGACACCGCAACCCCATTGGGGTCCAATGGAATTTATTTTTTTTTACTCGTATTTACATCGATAGTGCAGCAGCCGCCTTGCAATGCGATAATTATTATCGTGACGTCAATTGGAAATTGTTTGCATGGTTCTACGAAATTAAGCTAGTTGACTTTAGGGGGGGGGGGGGGGGGCAAATAATGACAACAACATCCTAGCAAAGCAATATAATCATTGTTTTTCAAGAGTTTGTAAATATTTTGCAGTTGTTTGTTTTTGAATCTCTACGTAAATTGAGTTGCCTTAATTTTGTTAATGGTGGACGGACGTTTACCTAGATTTCCGCATGCCAAATGCATTGAGCTTATGCAGGCAATAGTTGAGGGATGGTTTTCCATTGCCCCAAAAATGCACTCGGGAATTTAGTTTTGATCTTGAAAATGTTTGTAAAATATAAGGTTTTATGGATTTTATGATCATCAACAAATGCTTTCCAGAATTGATTAGAGAAAAGAGGTTACTTAAACCAATTGCAATCACTACAAACGAAATTTAAGAAAACAATAAAAATGCCCTTAAGATCGGCCAGGCCCTACCAACCCTGAACCAACCTTTTACAGCTCAAGAAGATGTTATACGAGGGTTGCTATATGTAACGCGCAAAATAGAAAGGGACCTAGGGTTAAAAACCTGTTTTGTTCAGGAGAGCCATTTTAAAGATTAGGTCCCTTTCTATTTGCGCTTAGAATCGTCGACTTCACTTTCATAAAACGCGCATATCTCTGGGAGCGAACACTTTTGGGGCATAGGATCGGTCTCATTCGATGCTCAGATGTTGTCCACATCAAAAAAAGAAAAAAAAATGAAAATTGATTTCTTTTTACCCTTAGGTCCCTTTCTCTGTGCGCTGTCACATATATATTTCTGGCCAAGGCAATACTAAGTGTTGCCTGGCGCCATCTGACATTTCCATTGGAAAGTTTGACATTTTTTTAGCATAAACGTACTCAGAACGTTACGAGGTACGACCGTCATTTGTGTTGTTTACAGTGACTTGAAAAAATCAATTTGGCCAAAAATGGAATTAACTCGTGAATATTTTTCTGCGATTATTTTTCATTGCATGAACACCGGGCCTTAAAAAAGCTTTGTTCTCGTTGGATCCCGCACAATTTGACAATCGCTCAAAAAAAGGCTCGTGTCGATTGGTGCAAAGAAATTTTGAAAAAATACGATCGCGGTGCTTCAAAAGACGTTTATAAGATCGCCACAGGTGACGAATAATGGATCTATGCGTATGAGCCCGAAACAAAACTGCAATCGACCGTGTGGGTCTTCGAAGACGAGCCAAATCCAACGAAAGTTGTTCGTGGAAGCGGACGGGCAATTCTGAGTGATATACAACCATCTGTTTGCCAACAGTGTTCGAAGAAATGAGGAAAGATAATAAGAGAAGACGGATCATTTTGCATCACGACAATGCGAGCTCTTTCACATCAGCTGAAACGTTGGGCTATTTGACCACTCAAAACGTCCAATAGATGGGTCATCCGCCGTACAGCTCTGACTTGGGACCCAATGACTTATTTTTATTCCCTCACATCAAGAAAAAAATGCGTGGTCAACGATTTTCGTCGCCAGAAGATGCTGTTGAAGCGTTCAAAAACCTTGTTTTGGAGGTGTGTCAGTCGGAGTGGAAAAATTGCTTCGACAATTGGTGTGAGCGCATGCAAAAGTGTATAAATCATGGTGGAGCATATTTTAAAAAACAATAAAACAATTTTTGATTATAACTATTCGCATTTTCATTATTAGGCCAGAAATATATATAGCAGCCCTCGTAGAGAAGATCAGCTCTTTCACCTATCCCGGATGTGTCATATCCCTTAGATGGCAGCACAGCAAACAATATTCTAAGTAGAATATCTACACTCAGAGAAAAAGTTAGTTGGAAGTCGGTTCAGTATAACCACAGTATTCCGAATCCAGCACATAAATACCAACAGCCGTTGCATAAAAAGTAACATAAACACACACTTTGAAAAAAATTCACGAGACTTTGGCATTGAGGTCTCATTTATGCAAAACTGTTGAAATTAAATCAAAATAATTTATTTATTCAAATAGAAATTGTACACCGCGAAAAAGAAAGCATTCTTGTTAGCGAGGGCAAAGACAGAAAGGACTGGCCTGTTGTCTTTAGTGAAATGCATAAATTATTTTCAGATTTAAAAGAGTTTAAAGAAATAAAGAATATTTTCCCAGAGCGCTGGAAAATATCCTTTTACAATTTGCATGTCAGATTCCTTCATGACATTGTGGTATTTTGTTTACATATCCTTGATGGTGACAATAAATCAGCGGAAACTGTTGCGGTGTCATCACCATTCACTGTTGCGTGCGTTGCATTGAAATGCGGATATTTTTTTCTCTTATTTTTGTCAAGCGAAATAAAATAATTAAGACATTTTGGCATTTTATTCTGTTCGCGAGTATATGTTTACTAAACGATCCGCTTATTTGCAGAGGATGAGAAAATGTTTAGCATGACAAGATAATGAAGGACAATAGGCTTGTTTTATTTGGCGTGCTTGCATTTGTGCAAACTTTTGTTGCATACCAATTTATAGGTCTCACAAAAAGAATGTTACGAGAAAACCTTAGGGAGGTGTCCTCTAAACCCTTCTCTGGAACCTATCCGTTAACAAACTTCTTCTCGAGCTAGAAAAAACAGGCTACAAAATCCTAGCATATGCATACATGCGGTAGAAAGAACATATTGCTATTTATATTTTGGGCCCGGCAATAAAAACACAAGAGTTTATCATTTAAATGGTTTAATTGTTTTTCAAAATATTCCCCTTTAAGATCAATACACTTTTGCATGCGCACAAACCAATTTTCGAAGCACTTTTTCCACTTCGATTGAGACACCTCCAAAACATGATTTTTGAATGCTTCAACAGCTGCTTCGGGCGATGAAAAACGTTGACCACGCATTTTTTTCTTGATGCTAGGGAATAAGAAGAAGTCATTGGGTACCAAATCAGGGACGGTGGATAACCCATCAATTCGGCATCTTGAGTGGTCAAATAGTTCATCGTTTCAGCTGATGTATGTGAGGTCGCATTGTCGTGATGCAAAATGATCCGCCCTCTCTTATTATCTTTCCTCATTTCTTCGAACACTGTTGGCAAACAGATGGTTGTATACCACTTAGAATTGACCGTCCTACGTTCCACTAAAGGCACTGTGGCCGATTACGAGAATACCGAAAAAAACGCAATCATTTGCTTCGATGTACCTCTTCCACGAACAACTTTTGTTAGATTTGGCTCGTCTTGAAAGACAGATACGGTTGATTGCTGTTTTGTTTCAGGTTTATATGCATAGATCGATGATTCGTCACCTGTGACAATGTTATACACTGCCTTTGAGCTACCGCAGTTATACTTTTTCAACATCCATACGAGCCTTTTTTGAGCATTCGTCAAATTATGTGGGATCCAACGAGAACAACTTTTTCAATAAATGAACATGCAATTTCTTATTGATACTTGTCAAACTAATGCCCAAGGATGCCTCAATATCACCGTATGTCACATGTCGGTCTTGCTAATCGGTTCACGCACAGCATCGATAGTTTGTGGCAAAGTGACCGAAGTTGGACGTCTTTCACGAAATGCATCCTGGAGCGAACGTCGCCCGAGACTGAACTTTTGGTACCAGCGATTAACAGTGGTTTTTGATGGTGCCTCATCGCCAAAAGTCGAAACAAGTTGATTTAAACACTCCTGTCTCGATATCCCACGCCGAAAATCGTAAGAAAATCATCGCACGAAAATGTTCACGGGATAATTCCATTTTTTGACTGAGATGAATTTTTCAACACACTGTAAACAAAACAATTCGCCCTCAAATGACAAAACGTTCTGAGTGAAGTTATTCTAAAAAATGTTGAAGTTTGCAATGGAAGTTCCAGTTTTGCATCTGGGAACACTATAAATAGCAGCCCTCGTACCCATCTTAATACAGTATATGTGACAGCGCATAGAGAAAGGGACCTAAGGGTAAAAAAAATCAATTTTCATTTTTTTTCTTTTTTTGATGTGGACAACATCTGAGCATCGAATAAGGCCGTTCCCATGCCCCAAAAGTGTTCCCTCCCAGAGATATGCGCGTTATATGAAAGTGAAGTCGACGATTCTAAGCACAAATAAAAAAGGGACCTTGTCTTTAAAATAGCTCACCTGAACAAAACTGGTTTTTAACCTTAGGTCCCTTTCTATTTTGCGCGTCACATATAGGTCAAGATAACAGCTATACATAATGATGGAACTGGAAGTGATCCAAGATAAAACCGAACTCATACACTTTACTAGAAACCAAACCTATTCAGCTTACACTAGGCGGCAACAGAATTTCGAACAAAGATAATGCCTATTATCTAGCGCGCCTATTTTTGCCTTAGGAAAGTACTGGGCCGTAGCACCGCTAAACAAAACACAACCTTTAAATTTCAAAAACAAAAATCGGTGAAATGTGAAAATAATCACCACTCAATTTCGTAAATTAGCCAAACTATACGAGGGCGACCGCAAAAGTAACTGGCCTAACATAAAAAGAACCGTTTTTTTGGAATTTTTATTATTTATTTTTCAACATAATCTCCTTTCAACTCAATACACTTCATCAAACGTTTTTCAAGTTTTTTAATTCCATCCGGAAAATAAGATTTTTCAAGACCTTCAAAATATGCCTCAGTTTCAGCAATATCCTCGCTATTGGACGAAAATTGTTTGCCACCGAGAAATTTTTTTAAATTTGGAAACAAGAAATAATCAGAAGGAGCTAAATCTGGACTATATGGTGGATGCGGAGCAATTTCAAATCGTAATTCGGCCAGTTTTTGTTAAGTTAAAAATGCAGTGTGTGAAGGAGCATTATCTTGATGAAAAAGAACTTTTTTTTCAAAATGCGGTCGTTTTATCATGATTTATTCACTCAACCGATCCAATAATGCACAATAATATTCACTATTTATAGTTTTTTCCTTTCTCAAGATAATCAATAAATGTTATACCCCTTGCATCCCAAAATACTGTGGCCATTACTTTTCCTGCTGACTTAACAGTTTTCGCCTTCTTGGGATCACTTTTACCAGCTTCTATCCATTGTTTTGACTGTTCTTTGCATTCTGGGATGTAGTGATGGATCCATGTTTCATCAACAGTTATAAATCGGCGCAAGAACTCTATTGGATTACGCTGATAAATCGCTAAAAGCTCCTCGGAATTGGTCCAACGGACGATTTTTTGGGACAAAGTCAAAAAACACGGCACCCATCTTGCGGATAGCTTTTTCATGTGGAGTTCATCATGTAAAATACTCCAAACTTGTTTTTCGTGTATTTTAACAATATCAGCCAGTTCTCTGAGCTTTATTCGTCTATCTTTAGTCACTTCATTAAATATTTTTCTAATGTTTTCAATAGTAGTAGCAGTTTTCGGTCTTCCAGAGCGTTGTTCATCTTCCGTACTTGAACGACCCATTTTAAAATGTTGAACCCAGGAGTTCACGGTGGAGTATGATGGTGCATTATCACCATGAACAGAATCCAATTCATCTTTGATTAATTGTGGCGTATAACCTTTCATATAAAAGTGTTCATTAAATATTTCGGAAATTTTGACAAATGGCTTATAAAAGATTGCTTTTAAAAAACAAAAAAAAAATGCTAGTAAAACATAAAAGTGCCAGGCCAGTTAGTTTTGCGGTCGCCCTCGTATATCAAATATTGCAGTGAAACATAATGGTATTTTATTTTTTGCTTGTTCTATCTTTCTATAACAAAAATGGACTTAGCGTGTTTGCGAGTGCAGCTAACGATATGTGTGTTATTACATGCATTTCTGCGAATTTTTTACTTAATCGCGAAAAACTTTATAATGGAAATGAGCGTTCGGTAAGAATCTGTTTTCGACTAAAATTGTGTTCAGTGATGAGGCACATTTCTGGCTCAACGACAACGTCAATAAACATAATTGCCGCATTTTGGCTGAAGAACAACCATGAGAGGTTCCAGAGGTGCCATTATACCCAGAGAAAACCACGGACTGGGGCGGTTTATGGGCTGGTGGAATAATCGATCCATATTTTCAAAAATGATGATGGTCGGAACGTAACCGTGAATGGAGCTCGTTGTCGCACCTTGATATCGGACTTTTTGCTTTCTGAAATTAAAGCCCGTAATCTTGACAAAATTTGGATTTAACAGGACGGCTCCACTTGCCATACAGCTGCTCCAGCAATGGATCTATTAAGAGGTCATTACGAAGAGCAGCCAATTTCACGTTTTGCACAGGTGAGTTGGCCGCCTAGATCGTGAGATATCACAGCATTAGACTTTTTTTGGTGCCACGTAAATCCTTAAGTCTATGCTGACAAACCAGCTACGAATCAGGTTTTGGAAGCCAACATTACGCGTGTCATTAAAGATATACCGCTCGAAATGCTCGAACAAGTCATCCAAAAGTGGACCCCCAGAATGGACACACTGAGGCGTAGTTGCGGCCAACATTTATAGGAAATTATATTCAAAAGCAAATGGCATAAAATGTCCTTTCGAAAGAACCACAAATAATTCACATTTTGTTTGATTTTTTTTTTGTTACTTTGAAAAATTACCTCTAGATTGATCACCCGATATGTATATAAATATTTAAATATTCGCTTTCCTTAAACCCACTTTCGTTACTTTGTTCGGTGGGTAACTCCACTGCCGGCAGTTCTCGTTAAATGCGAATCTGTCTACCCTTAAGTGTGTAGCCGCTGATTATGTTTGCAGCATTTTTGGTGCTCGGGGTCTGATGACGGTGAAGTAGCGCTCACCGAAACTGCTGTCATCGCAGCTTGCAAACAAACATTTATTCGCCTGCTTTTTGACATTTTTTTTTTGGGTTTTATTGAATAAAACTTTCAATAGAAACATGATCTCAAATCTGACTATGAACGAAGCATAATACGTAAATGTTTCATTGCCTCAAAACGAAAATAAAGGATGTCTCCGTAAGACAGCACTTCTTAAATGTAAATTAGGAGCGCAAGTTGTCGACTGCCGATTTTTTTAAAAGTAAGAAATCGGCATTAACCGACATTCCTGGGTTAGCCTTTTGCTTGGAAAATATTTTCCCAATCAGAAGTGAAGAAATTTACCCCATTTCTATATACGAAGAAATCAATAAAATCAGTAGGCATTTGATTTATATTTAAAAATAAATTGGTTAAATTTCTAAAGAGCGGTTGTATTTAAAATCGGGAGGAAACTTTGTACTGGGGCTAAAAAAAACATGGTAAATCACTATAACCCATTTGTATCTGAGCTGATTACTCATCGATTTAATAAAGATTGTATGTAAAGGGTGGGCCATTTAAAATTAAAACTGACGATTACTTTGAAATGGGGCGCTAAAACAAAATCGAACACATTTGATATATTAATTAATCGACTAAATCGACCACCGAGATGTCCCTAGATAGGTCCAAGAGAGAGGATTACAAACTAATTTACCATATATTTAAGACCACTCTCAGATTGAAGATAAATGGCATGCACTCAATGTCCACCTTGCATTCGTAAGGCGGCCCCTTTAAAAGCATTTCCGGTCGAACTTAATCGACCTTCCAGATGTTCCTTGGTAGGTCTGAGGAAGTAGAATACGACCTAGTTTATTATATATATCCATGACCACTCTCAGATTGAAGGTTTATGGCATGCGCTAAATGTGTGCCTTTAATACGGAAGCCACTATTAGGGGCCCATTTAAGTGCACTTCCGATCGACCATCACGATGTCCCAATATAGGTCTGAGGGAGCAGATTACGAAATAATTTAATTTGGGAAATATTAAAAACCTACTTCCAAAGTAGCGAGGCTTTAACGCAAACTGTATGAAATTTACGTGGAAAATTTTCGAGAAGAGATTCAAGAACTGGAGCTTCATGACCATCCGATGCGTTAACGCTTTGTCCAATGAGCTGAAAATTGTTTGGCAGAAGATGAAAAATTTTACCGAAAAATCGTGCATTCAGATGAAGCTCATTTTCAACTCGGTGGCTGTCAATAAGTAAAATGCCGCTTATCGGGTTCAGAGAACCCACACGTGACTATTGAGAGGCCAAAGCATCCACAACGAGTCACAGTTTGGTGTGGATTTTGGGCTGGCGGCATAATTGAGCCATTTTTCTGCGAAAATGAACAAACAGCTGCCGTAAACGTCAACGGTGGGCGTTACCGCGCCATGCTCAACGAATTTTTGTTTCCAAAATTCAAGAGAATGACCTGAACGACATTTGGTTTCATCAAGACGGGGCCACGTGTCACACAGCCAACGTTACCATCGATATTTTACGCACCGTTTTTGAAAATAATAAAATAAATAATCAGCCGAAAATGTAATGTCAATTGACCGCCTCGGAGCCGTGACTTGAGCCCTTTGGTTTTTTTTTCTTTGGGGAGCCAATAAGGATAAATGTTACGCAAAACATCCAGAGACAATTGAAGCGTTGAAACATGAAATTAAAGTTACTTTTAAAGAGATTCGACACGAAACAATCGATAATGTACCGAAAAATTGGGTTGAGCGGATGAGGTACTGCCGAGCCAGTTGTGGTAGTCATATAAGATGAATTTCATATCAAAACCGATATGCATTGAACCCGACCCTCTCAGTTTTTAATGAAATTTTGCATACAGCTAGATTTTAGGTATAGAAACACAACCTCATTTTTAGAAATTGCAGTTTTGAAAATATGCGGGCGTGGCAAGGTATCGAAATATTTGAAAAATGACGGTAATGGGTACTTTTAAGCTGCGATTACTATGGAATGACTCAACCGATTTGAATGATCTTGGTGCCATTAGAAAGCTATATAAGTCACCTTCGAAAACATACACTGTAAAATTTGTATATTACACTGAAATATTGCCAAAAATAATAGTTTAAACTTGGAAAACACTTTAAAGATCAAGTTTTTTTTTCCAAAAATATTTTTTTTTAGATAGGTATATTTAATATACATATATAACATATCTAAAAACTAAAATGGGGTTATTTTTATTTTTTTTTTAAAAAATTTTTAAGTAAATGCACCTCTTGTTAACTTCCTTATATTTTGATATCTTTGTGTGACAAAAAAGAATAAAGTAGCTATACTTTGGAAGTTATACAGGTCTTTCGCCGTTTGAATTTGGCTTTTATTTGCTATGCTATACCACCGAGCGCCTGTTTTTAATGTCCCACCTATTTATAAATGATTTTCTGTGCCATTATTAAATGACAAAGTTTTCCAAAAAAAAAAAAACAGAAATTTAAAAAATTATCAGCATTTTTTACAGCCTATTCAGAAAAAAAATTGTATTTACCAATGATCCCGTCTTTTCATCAAAAAATGCTCAGGGATCCCTTCAGTCTATGAGTTTGTCCCTAATCTCAGCCAAAACATCAAAATAATTTTTTTGATTCATAGTAATTTTTGCTTTAATTTGATTACCCATATGTCCATATTGACTATTAATCGCTCAAATTACCATCCAGCTCCATTTAGGCTATGGTTCGTCCATTTTTGTAGACGTATGATTTGTTAAGAAAATACTTAATTTCTTTTTCCGAGATACATTAGGTCCCTTAAACAGAAACTTTTCCCCCCCGACCGATTTGGACCATTTATAAATCCACACAGCATATGAACATAAGCCATCACCATGTAGAAATGCAAGGACCTAGCTTAATGCGTTTGACTGCTATCGTAATTACCGGGAGATGGAAGGATATTGGTCGGGTCTCCAAAAAATATTTCGAGGTGTTGCAAATGAAATCATACATTTTGGAAACATTTCATTTTTTGATGGAGGATATAAAAACTACATGACATTTTCACAATCTCCCACCGAAAGTTACCCATGTGCGACAGGAAATTCCCTACTGCACACTTAAGTTAAATTCCTATCACCCCACGTAAGTATCACCCTTTCGTTCAGTATCTAGTGCGACTAACGACAGTTTTTTTTTGCAAACAACATCATAATGGTGATGAGACATAATAAATATTTACTTCATTACACGATATGAACAGAACAAGAAATTTTTACACGATTTCATTTCAATTCAATTCAGATTATTTTGTTGTGAGTTGCGCTGCGGCGTGTTATTAAGTATTATGGGGCGACCGACGGGTGGCTGGGTGGGTGGGCGTTCAAATATGTCTGAAAATTAATGTTCATTCGCATACTCACTCGACTCGATGTATGTATAATCAAAACGACCTTCAATGAGGGGTAAACGCAGACGGACAATAACGCGAATATGAAATAAATGAAGCACGCCTGCCAAGTTTTTGTTTCTATGAAAACAACAGCAACAACAACGTCACACTATTCATCCACAACAAGCTGAAACACATCCGACCGACCGACCGCCCGACCCGCTCCATATTTATTCATTCATCACCAGCCCATGCTTAGCCAGACCCCGCCACCGTTCATCATGGGATAGAGTGAGCTGTTGTTTTTGATCTTGATGTCACATTCACCTTAAACTGTGTCGTATCCGACGTCATTGCTTTGTTTTTTTTTCCTTTTGCTCCACCGCTATTGGTACCGGCTTCAGGTTGTCTCTGATGCACCGCTGCTTCCTTTTGTTTGCAGGTGGTATGGGCGGTGGGGGCTGGCCTCACCTGATGGGGTGTTTCCAGCTGGTTTGAGCGCGTGTGTCTTTGGTAACATTTCTGGCGAAGCACAAAAATGTTGCACTATTCAAAATGCCAGTAGAGGAAAACACTAAAAAAAACCCCCAAAGAATGCAAATATATTATTTATGCAAAAAAATGTGTAGATTTTTGTTGGCATTTTTGTATATGCTCGTACACGCTTTGTACACAGAGAAAAAAATGATTTCAAAATGAACTGCATTATAGGTAAACCAGTAAAAACCTGGTTACTTTCGACTAGGGCCCCTGCCTTCTAGGTTAGGTTTTAAATGAAGCATAGCTCACTTGGGTCCATGAGTAGGTCCCGTTGCGATACGGTCGCAATAAATTCGTCCTATGCTGCTTGCCCACAGCCCATCTAACCCGATTTGAAATATATTGTTATCAAAAACGGATCTCGCTTGTAACAGGTGGTCCAACCATAATTCACGACGCTAACTGTGAGTCAAGTTTCTTGCCTTAACTTAATTTGATATGTCTTTGTTTCAGTGTTTGATAAAGTCAATCTACATGGTACACAATTGAGCAGAGGGTTAAGATTGCTAAAGCCTTGTGCGAAAATGGGCGTTGGTCAGCATAATCGACCAAATGTGCCCCCACAATCGGGGGAATTATGCGCAAATCGGGTCTGTAGGAAAACCCCCTCAGCATGCTCGCCCAGTTTGTTCTGTCATCGGACCGTACTTCTCCGAAAATGAGGTCGGCAGTTACCGTGAATGGTGTTCGCTATCGCGAGAAGATAACGGACTTCCTGTAGCCAGAAAAAGAGGACACCACGGGCTTGAACGATGGTGCCACACGGCCAACGAAACAATGTCTCGTTTGCGCAAGAAATTCAATGGACGTGTTATCTCACGTCGTGGCGATGTTAATTGGCCGCCACGGTCATGTGATTTGACACCGTTGGACTTCTTTCTTCGGTGATATTTAAAATGTGGTCGCCAATAAGCCAAGAACAATATAAAAATTTAAATTTAAACATTCTGTTAGCGGTGGTGCATAATCGTGGTAGATTAGATGTATTTTATACCTTTTACACGCAGAGAAAAATATGGTTATTATATGGTCACGCTAACAGTAATATTTTCTCTGCAATTAAATCATGTTTGTCGCAACCATAGTATTTATTTTTGAATTTCATTTTAACAATAGCATGATTGCGCCAATATTAATATTGCTGAAATGTAAGAATAGTAATATTGTCAAATTTAAAAATAAATATGTGGTTGCAGCATCCATATAAATATGGTTGATGCGAAAAAGTACTGTTTTTTAATTTTATGTTAATATGAATACGGCAATCATACCGTATGATAGTGACTATGAACTAAGCATGAGTAAAGCTATTAAAACATGCCAAAAAAACACACACACACAACTACAGTGCATGTTAGTTGTCCTTTATAAAAAACAACAACTCGAATATACGGCTAGCGATACAACCCTATGCGAAATCAAACAGCAATGCGACGAACTTTTCTTTTTCTTATTTTCATTAAAATCTTCCTACGCTTCAGTGTATAGGCATTGATGATGGATTTATCACATTCGTTGCTTGGGGTCTGCGGATGGTGCAGTAGCGTTCACTGTAACTGCAGTCACCCCTGCTTGCCCTACTTTCAACGAAAAAATTTTTTCGGCTGCCTTTTAAAAAACTTTTTGGTTTCTTTAAGTGAAGGGTAAAAAATAATCTTAGATCTGACCATAAACTATTCTTAATGTAATTCAAAATAATTTACTTAATAAAAATCTTTATTGTTTAAAAACAACACGCTGAGAAAAATATGGTTACTATATGGTCAGGGCAATAATATGTTCTTCGCAATGAAAGTATGTTCGTCGCAATTATAGTATTGTTTTTAAAATTTAATTTTCACAATTGTATGATTGCCGCATATAAATATGGTTAGTGCGACAAAAGTATTGTTTTTTTTTGGTTTTATGTTAACAATAATATGATTACGGCAATCATACTGTATGATTGTATTTTTTCTTGAGTTGAATATACTTTTTAGGACAATGTTATTGTTGCGGATGTAATGCAATAATAGTACTTTTTATATGTGACAGCGCATAGAGAAAGGGACCTAAGGGTAAAAAAATCAATTTTAATTTTTTTCTTTTTTTGATGTGGACAACATCTGAGCATCGAATGAGACCGATCCCATGCCCCAAAATTGTTCTCTCCCAGAGATATGCGCGTTTTAGGAAAGTGAAGTTGATGATTCTAAGCGCAAATAGAAAGGGACCTAATCTTTAAAATGGCTCTCCTGAACAAAACTGGTTTTTAACCTTAGGTCCCTTTCTATTTTGCGCGTCACATATAGAAATAAAAATGTGTCGAACAAACTTATTTGGCTTTGTTTAATTGAAATATTTTTAATAAAAATGCTTACGTTTTTTAAACTGATTTTTAAATCACTTCTTTTATTTTGAACTGAATGTATTTTTAAATAATTTTCAAAATTCAAATCTGTGGTTGACAACTTAGCCCAATTCTAATAAATAATTTTGGGGATTATAGTATAACTGTGTGTGATCGCACTATGATTGTGAGGACCATACTATGGTTGTATGTGAAACATAATATGGTTGTGAGGATCATAATATGGTTGTGAAGATCATAGTCTGGTTGAGTGTGAATCATACTTTGGTTGTGGGGATCATAGTATGGTTATGTGTAAATCATACTACTGTTGTAAGGATCTTAGTAAGGTTGTAAGGATCATAGTGTGGTTATGTGTGAATCATAATATTGTCGTACCACAACTATGTGTCCAACAATAGTATGATGCTCTTCGAATATTTGTATACCAATCATACTTTTTTTCTACGTGCATAACCCAATCCTAATAAATGTAGGATGATCAATCTAAAGGTGTTTTTTCAATAGGGTTTTTTCCACAGATTAAGCGTGAGTTGTGCTAAAACTTTGTTTTTTTTAGTGCTGTTTGCCATGTTCTTTTCAATAGGGCTTTTTTCACAGATGGCGCGTGAGTTGTGCTAAAATTTTTTTTTCAGTGCTGTTTGCCATTTCATAATGAAAGATTGACACCATGAAAACCACGATACCGGGTGATCATTCAAGAGGTATTTTTTCAATAGTTTTTTTTTATGAGTTACGCGTGAGTTGTGTTAATCTTTATTTTTATGCAGTATAGTTTGCCATTTCGTAATGGAAAGACTACGGTTTTTCGACAGGTATGACAAAATGCTCGAACAAGTCATCCAAAATTGGACCCTCAGAATAGACACCCTGAGGCATAGTTGCGACCAACGTTTTAAGGAAATTATATTCAAAAAAATGGCATAAAATACTCTTTGGAATGAACAAAAAAGACTCCACAATTGATTTGAATTTCTTTATTTTGAAAAAAATACCTCTACCAATATTCTAGAAATTATTTTAGACTAACGGTCTTCTAGTATTGTTCGCCTGTATTAGTAGCCACAATCTGGCGGCTGCCTTATTGACGATAGTGTTTCGGTTTGTCTCCCATTTACTCACTAAGATCCAATCTAGAATAGTTTTCGGCTAATTTGAAATTCCCTAATGACAAAAATAATATTCTGAAAAATGTATTTCACAAATGGTCCTCGAGCAATATAAGTTGATATTAGTAGCAATAATCTGACGCTGCTCTCATTTCTGAAGGTCTCATTGCGTTATCCGTGGACACACTAAATTATACTTATGAAACCGGCAGTTGTTTAGCAAACAATTTTAAATTCGAATTCATCTTCACCAGGCGGCTTCCACTGACGTTAAGTCCAATATAACATGATTTCAGTTTATCTCATTTAAACCCATTGGATGCCGTGATTTTTTTTGTTAAAAGTGTCTGTAAGATTTTGAAGCTTGCTTTTTAAAATTATTTAGACAAACTGATTTTCGCAAATAATCCGCAAAAACTGTAAATCTAAACACTTTTAAACTATTTCCGATAAAATGTCCTTTGCCTTTTCTTCTGTGTACGTACGTTCTGTCGCTCGTTCCGTGCATTTCTCTGTTCTATTCATTGTGTTCTGGGTTTTTGCTTTTCACATTTCAATGCAAAGGTCACACAATTTGCTTGCAGTTCCATGAGGCATCCATAAAACGAACACTTGCCACATGCACTGCAAACAGATACAAATAATCTATGAATGTGAGAGGAGAAAGCAAAAGCAGTGCACTGTGGTTTACGTCAGCATTTTTACAAAGTGCATTAGCCCATTCGTTTGTGGAATATTTAATGAGGAAATGATGAGCTCAGGTCAACGATAAGGTTTCGGAATGCCTGATTTATTTATAAAAATAATTTAAGTGTTTTACAGAACTCCAACGGCGTCTGTTATAGACTTTTTTCAGACTGGCGAAATCAGTACTCACTTTTTGTCTTCGTTTTCTTTCACTTATAGAAAAAAAACGACCTCGAAAACAACTTGTTTCGTCAGTCTGTATAGAGTTTTAGACTGACAAAACTGGCAGTAATCGCGCCGTTTTTATCCTTATAAAAAATTGAGTTTCGAACCGTTTGTTGGATTTTTATGGGAAAAACTAAAGGATTTTGTTAGTCTGCAAATACAGGGTGGAGCACGGAAATTTGCTTTTTTGCACTGCAGGCTGGGGCGGCACTGTTGATCGAAGAGAGTGGAAAGTGAGCGTGGCTTATAGTGGCTGATGGGAGATTTGTATTCGTCTGCCTTTTACTTGCCATCATGCATTCGACACGTGAGGAGAGGTCATTTTGTATTGAAGCGTATTTTTCAAATGCCCACTCGATCATTGCAGTGCAGCATGCTTTTCGTTTACGATTCGCTGTTCCCCCACGCGGAAGTGTTCCTGGACGGCAATCAATTGTAAATTAGGTAACTTCGTTGAAAACAGCAGGGAATGTGTCATGTGTATGAAGGGGACCTGAGAGAAGGATAACAAACAACACCAAAAACATCGAGAGAGGTGGAGCAGCAGTACTGCAATCTCCGAAATGCTCTACTAGAAAGCAATCACTTGCTCTTGGCATTTCCAGGCTTTTTATCAGCCGGCTCTTGAGGCAAGGCAATTAGAGGATACATGGTTCCAACAGGATGGTGCAACTGCACAAGCAGCGTGGGTAACCATGAATTGTTTAAGGCAAGTGTTTCCTGGACGGCTTATCTCTTTGAGGGTGATGTGAACTGGCCGGCACGCTCACCAGACTTAGCCCCATGCGATTTTTTCCTTTGGGATTCCCTGAAGTCGAAGGTGTATATCAACCGTCCCAACACCTTGGAAGACCTAATTAACAATATTGAGGCTGAACTGAACAGTCGACATGCTTGTTAGAGTTCATGAAAACTTCAGAAAACGTATGCAGCAGTGTGTGGATAGTGAAGGTCGACATTTGCCAGATACACCATTTAAAACCATGTAATTTATAAATTCCCTTACTGTTCAATATAATTAAAGTATAAAATAAATTTTTCTAAGGTTCATAATTTTTTTCATTTCATTCCCAAATAAGCAAAACTCCGCGCTCCACCCTGTACATTTTTATTAAATAATTTTACAATTTTCAATACTTTTGAAAAAACAGTATCTCAAACCACTATAAATACAAAGCAAAAAAAAGAGGTATCCATAAAATATGCCTATTGTTGGGTAAGAGGTATGGGCCAAACCTGTGGCATAATGCGACGAGCAGAGTGCAGACTGAAATCCAACAAGCCTACAAAACGAGTATACAGACAGACTGAAAGTTTTTGATTTATTTCAGTTTGTTTTGCTTTTGCGCACTTTTATTTTATTTCATTTTATTTATCTGTTTGTTTTGTATAATATTTCTATACTGAAGATAAACTTGTACTCGTTCTCTATGTGACATTTAAGGATTTCGCTTAGTTATCCATTTAAACGAGGGCAGTATAATAAATAGGGTCAATAAGGGTGGCTAGGTGGAAATAAAAAGTTGATAATTAATGTGTAGCTTGATTGTTTTTTTGGTCTGTTGCTTTAACACATTAAACAGGGATTAACTGACATCTACATTTTAATAGAAGACAAGTTTTTTTGGAAGAAAACTTGAAAAGTGAGATTTACAACGCTAGTTCTTTTGCGCTTGGTGAGAACCTGGTCTTAAAGAGTTCAGTTTTCTTTTAAACAATTGCTGCGATGCTTTCTGATGATGCTCGTCAAGGACCCGAAATCGTGACAAAAGCAGTGGGCAGCCACGAAAATTAATGCCACTTTGCCAACTTGTCATCTATTAAAATGTAGATGCTAGATGTCTCTAGCCGGTTAATCCCTGTTGAATGTGTTGATAATTAATACATTTTCATTACCCTAAGCCGACACTCCTTGTTACACATACAATTAAATAGCACAGAGTAAATTAGCAAGCAAACGATTTTAACATAATAACAACTTACGACACGTCGTCGAGCTGGAAAATTAAGAGATGAATGTGAATATGACATTAATTTTTCGATTTGGCTTATTTTGAGTCCTTAGACCATGGACCAATCGTCCCTAAGGTATCGAAAAAAGGACCCGTAAAAACAACAAAATGTTCTTACGAATTTAATTACGAATCTTTATTTTTAGGATTGAGGAAAGTATGGATCCTGGCTCAATGTCGGTCTCAGCAAACGTGGGTATTTTTTGAATTTCATTGTATAACAACATTCACTATATCATTCCATTGACTGGTGGCCGACCGTCTGTTAATCTATCGATATACTCGTAATTATAGCACAGGTCGTAAATATAAACCAATATTGACAAAACACGTTACTTTGTTCAGTATTATTCAAAGGATGAAACCTATTGAAATTGATCAATATCGGTTCGATCTTTTCCGTTTTCAGAACCTGCAAATCTAGAAGCCATATATTATATTAAGTTCTTACCAAATTTCAAACAATGGGTTCCAAATTTCAAACAATGGGTTCCAAATTTCCCCTAATGCCATATTCAAATCTGTTAAATTTCCGACTTTACGGTTTATGTATTTCGTGTAGCCCCCACACAAGGGTCCTCCAAATTTCAGCTTCTGTCACTCTTAAAGCCACAAATTAAATCGGATTGTTCTCAATTTTCGTATGACAGCAAACAACGATTAACTCTAGTCGAACTGAACCATGTGGGTGAATATTCTCATATAGCCTCCACACGAAGGTCCTTGCTGATTTGAGGCCTAACTCTCTATAAGTCGCTTATTACTTAGTAGGGACATAAATACTGTTACACACCTTTTATGCTGTAAAATAAAAAGTACTGAATGTTTTTGGACCAAATTTTTTAATATATTTATTGATGTATATTGTATCCAAAAAGAATCTACTTATTCGAAATGTCCCACGCCTTAAGTCGCACTGGCCAATCGTCAATAGCTGCACGAACCTCGTCCATTGGAAAATTGGCCACAGCTCGAACCAAAGCAGTCTTAAGAGATCCTATGTTGGGGTATCTTTTGTGACAAACCTTGTCCTCTAAAACCGTCCACAATTTGTAATCCAATGGGTTCAAATCTGGACTGTCTGAGGGTCATTCTTCAGAGGAAATGAACGCTGGAAAACTGTTTCGAAGCCAGGCCTGGGACGTTTTAGCCTTATGGGCCGGCGCAGAATCCTGCTGGAAAGTCCACGGCTGGTTTTGGAACAGGGAATTGTTAAGAGGCTTCACAACAGCTTCCAAAACAGTTTCTTGGTAAACTTTGGCCGATGTTTTGACTCTTTGTTCGCAAAAATGCAGGTCAGTGACCCCATCGTAAGAGTCACCTCACCAAACCATGGCTGAAGCTAGGTGATGACCCTTTTCCACCCTTAGAATCAGTTCAGATGTTTCCTTAGATGACCGCGCATACACTCTATCATTTTGCTTGTTAAATTTTTCCTGAACGGTAAAAAATTTTTTATCGGTGAACAAAATTTTTCTGCACACAGAAAAAAAGTATGGTTGGGGTGACAATATTCGAAAGGCAGCATACTATTGTTGGGTACATGGTTGTGAAACAACAATATTATGATCCTCACAATGATAGTTTGATTCACAAACAACCATACTATGATCCTCACAACCATAGTATGATTCACACCCAACCATACTATGATCCTCACAACCATAGTATGAATCACACTTAACCATACTATGATCACCACAACCATAGTATGATTCATACTCAACCATACTATGATCCCCACAACTATATTATGATCCTCACAACAATAGTATGTTTCACATACAAACATAGTATATTCCCACTCAACCATACCATGTCAACAATAGAGATTTTTGTTAAGTAAATAAATTAAAAATACATTTAATTTAAAACAATAGGAGTGTTTATTAAACAGTAGTTTTCTACTTTCCATTTAAAAAAACGTAAGCGTTTTTATTCAAAATATTTCAGTTAAATAAATCCAAAGCAGTTTTTTTTTGGAAAATTGTAATTCCTATTATTATTTCATAAGATTCGTAACAATAACATTGTAGTAAAACACATACTCAAATTAAGAAAAATTACAATCATACAGTATGATTGATGTTATCATATTATTGTTAACATAAACATAACATAAACTCAAAAAACAATACTTTTGTCGTACCAACCATATAAAATTTGGCAATAATAATATTGTTACATTTCAACAATATTAATATTTTCGCAATCATTCTATTGTCAACATAAAATTCAAGAAACAATACTATGGTTGCGACGAACATACTATTATTGCAGAGAACATATTATTGTTGCTGTGACTATATAGTAACCATATTTTTTCTTTGCGTGTGTGCAAGTTATCAGCGTGCTTCACCAAAAGATGTTTGCATTTTTCAATCCTTTTTTTTTAAGCTGCAGTCAATAAATGTCCGGTACGTCGTTTGAAAGCCCCAAGTCCCAAGTATTTTTTAATGATTCGACTCATGAACTTTTGCGTGATATTCATCTCACGGGCCATGATTTTCTGTTTTCGGAGCGGATTTCTGTGAATTATTGATTTAACGGCTTTGATGTCATGCGGTGTTCGAACATAGCGTGGGCGGCCTTTTACATCTCCAGTCTCCTCACACAGTTTTATGGATCGGTAGACGAACATGCGGCTAATCCCAACAGCGTTTTGAAAATATCGCTTTTTTTTCATTTCACACTTGAAAAGCGCTATTACAGCGATACGGTTCTCATTATCTGACCACTCCATGATGAAAGTTGAAACAATTTTAAAATCCCGTTACAGAATAACACTATTGAGGTTAGCTTTCAAAACCCATATGACATTATCGGGGTATGTTTAGTTCTACTATTGAAATGGGTGTGTTCAATGTTGTAACAGTATTTATGTCCCTACTAAGTAGATTTACGGGCATCTTCTGATTTCATCAAACTGAAGTATTATTATAGTTTAATCTTGCATGTCGTGCATCAATATTTGATATGAGATATGGATCCGATTTAAAGACCTTGCGCTATTCTGGAAACATTTTAATTTCAATCTAACTCAAATGAAGCATATCGCGTTAAAAGCGACCTAAAACTATCAGTGGTGAAATTGGGCCATATCGGCAGATGTTCTAAAAAAGCCGCAACCAAATATGCCCTTTTTGTGATTGTTTATTAAATTCGAATAATTATAAGGTTTTACTACTCGTACAGGGTGATTGATTCATCGACTAGACGAATTACACCAGAGTAATCCTTGGCTCATTTCGTGAAAATGTGTCCATCTACTACCATGCCCAAAAATGCAAGGGGCCAAATGGCAGCGGTTTGAAAATTTTCGGATTGGTGGTCCCAGGGTACTATGGTAAAATTGCAAAGTTCTGAAGTCTCTTAAACGATAGCCCTACCTCTTACCTTTCCAAAATTACCTAAACGATTACCTAAAGAACCTAGGTAAGGAGAAATGCTACCTACAAAAAAATTACGCTTGTAGAGATTGTTAAGTGGTACACTTTGTATATGAAAATTATATACAGCACGATTCTTTCACGACTGGTCAAATTTCACCAGCTTAATCCTTGCCTCATTTCATGAAAATGTGTCCATCTACTACCATGCCCGAAAAGGCAAGGGGGCAAAATGGCAGCGGTTTAAAAAAATTTCGGATTGGTGGTCGGAGGGTACTAAAGTAAAATTGCTGAAATTTATTTACAAAAACAAATAACTGCATTTCAGTCAAATATTCATAACTTTGGAATGGTTTTGGACCTCTGGGCTTCGTTTAGGTAATTTTCGACCACTGGTTCAGAACTTAGCAATTTTACCCTAGTACCCTCCGTCCACCAATTGGAAAATTTTCAAACGGCTGGATGGACATATTTTCGTGAAATGAGCCAAGGAATACACTGGTGGAATTTGTGCAGTCTTGAATGAATCACCCTATATATTATTTTCATATGCGAAGTGTATCACTAAACAATCTTTACAAGCTATATTCAAATTGTAAGTAGCCTTTCTCCTTTTCCAGGTTCTTTTTATAGTCAATAGTTGAACTTCTTTATTAAAAAGGTTCAGTCTTCTTTCGTTGAAATTGATATAGACATTTGTTGTTTTCTGTATAGAGCTAAGTACGAGTACCAAAATTAGTTGTCTGCAATTAGATGCGGCAACATAATAATTTTTCTGCGTGTATATTTGTATTTTGCCATTGACAAGAATTATTAAACTGTTGCCCTTTTTAAGTACATAAAATATGCCCGTATGGTATGAATTTTATGCATAAGTATGCATTTTTGTGGAAACTGTTGCTGTGCAAAAATTCCATAAAAATGCGATGCACCACATATCATCCATAGGCACGATACATATACATATGTATAACTTTATTGTATAGGACATTTATATGCATGCAAAAATCCTTGTACGTACAGTACAGGTATATTATATACGAGTAAATACTAGGGTTGTAACGAATATTCGAATATGCAAATTACTCGTATTCGCATTATATTGAACAATCGCTTTCGCAAAAAAGAATTTTGTAATATTTGCAAACAAATATTTTAGTTTCGACTCTTTCTTTTTATTTAAGGATATATAGGGTGATCCATCTGGAGGTATTTTTTTCAGAACAAAAAAATATAAAAATCCAAATCAAGTGTGGAATCTTTATTGGCAATTTGAAAGGACATTTTATGGCATTTATTTTTTAAATATACTTTCCTTCAATATTGGCCGCAACTACGCTTCAGGGTCCAATTTTGAAAGACTCGTTCGAGCATTTCGACCGGTATGGCTTTAATGACACGCGTAATGTTGGCTTCCAAAGTTTGAATCGTAGCTGGTTTCTCAGCATAGACTTTGGACTTTACGTAACCCCAAAGAATAATATCTAAAGGTGTGCTATCACTCGATCTAGGCGGCCAACTCACCTGCCCAAAACGTGAAATTAGCTGCTTTCGAAATGACCTCTTAATAGATCTATTGTTTGAGCAGCTGATGGCAAGTGCCACCGTCCTATTAAAACAAAGTGTCGTCAAGATTACGGGCTTCAATTTCAGGTAGCACAATGATCGATGTCATGGCGCGATTGCGAGCACCATTCACGGTTACGTTCCGGCCATAATAATTTTTGAAAAATATGCACCGATGATTCCACCAGCTTATAAACCGCACCAAACCGTGGTTTTCTCTTGAACCTCTTCTAGTTGCTCTTGAGCCCAAATGCGGCAATTTTGTTTATTGACTTTGCCGTTGAGCCAGAAATGGGCCTCATCACTGAAAAAAATTTTGGTCGAAAACAGCGGATCTTTCCGTTTCTCACCGAACGCTCATTTCCATAATACAGTTGTCAACATTTGAAGGTAATCATTTTCAAAAAATAAATGCCATAAAATGTCCTTTCGAATTACCAACACGCAGAAAAAAGTATAGTTGGGATAACAATATTCGAAGAGCATCATGCTATTGTTGGGTATATGGTTGTGGTCCAACAATATTATGATCCCCAATAGTATGATTTACATACAACCATACTATGATCGTTACAACAATAGTATTATTCACACATAACCATACTATGATCCCTACAACCATAGTATGATTCACACTCAACCATACTATGATCTCCACAACCATATTATACTATTATGTTCACATACACCCATAGTATGATCCTCACAACCATTGCATGATTTACACACAACCATGTTATGATATCTACAACCATAGAGTTATCACACAATTAGAATTTGATCCCGTAACAATAACATTGTTCTTAAACTGCATATTCAAATGAAGAAAATTTACAATCATACAGTATGATTGCCGTAATCATATTATTGTTAACATAAAACCCAAAAAACAATACTTTTGTCGCTCTAACCATATTTGTATTGATGCTACAACCATACTTTCATTATTAAATTTGGCAATAATACTATTGTTACAATTCAACAATATTAATATTGTGGCAATCATACTATTGTCAAAATAAAATTCAGTAAACAATACTATGGTTCGGACGAACATATTATTATTGCCGTGACCATATAGTAACCATGTTTTTTTTCTGCGTGAATATAGATTCCACACTTGATTTTAATTTTTTTTTGTTTTAAAAAAATACCTCTAGATGCATTACCCATTAGTAATATATGTGACGCGCACAATAGAAAGGGACCTAAGGCTAAAAACCAGTTTTGTTCAGGAGAGCCATTTTAAAGATTAGGTCCCTTTCTATTTGCGCTAAGAATTGTCGACTTCACTTTCATAAAACGCGCATATCTCTGGGAGGGAACACTTTTGAGGCATGGGATCGGTCTCATTAGATGCTCAGATGTTGTCCACATAAAAAAAAGTGAAAAGTTGATGAAAAGTTTTGTTCAGGAGAACCATTTTAAATATTAGGTCCCTTTCTATTTGCTGGGAGGGAACACTTTTGGGACATGTGATCGGTCTCATTTGACGCTCAGATGTTGTCCAAAAAAAAATTATTTTTTTACCCTTAGGTCCCTTTCTCTATGCGCTGTCACATATTATAATTCCCAATCAATGTTGACAGACATTTATTTCTCAGAAAATGATTCAAATCAAAAATATACTAAATTTAAAGTTTGCCGATGCTGGACAGAACTTGGAGTTATGTATGTTCGCACCAAACATGCTATGGACTAACTTAATGAGGTTCGACAGTTTGTTTGGCTTGTGATTCGGCCCAAGCTTTCTTTTTTATAGGGAAGTTAGAGAGTTTGCTGATCTTGTAGAAGACGGGAACGTAGAAACCGAAGGCAATAAAGTAATAACACCAGATCCTTTAGTTCTTGATGTAATGTTTCACGAGGAATGGCGCGATTTGGCAGACAATGTGTATGGGAACTTCATAGGGCTGACAACGGGCTTCTCATTAACTTTGTCAGCCATATTTTTAATATCTTACACAACTCTTTGACTCAGAAAACTGCAAATTTTATCTCAAACTAAATCGTTTTGAATTTTTTTTCTAAAAAATGATGTTCATTTCTATTATTTTATATTAAAAAATCTTCAAAATCCATAAATAATTATTCGCAAACCCCAAGTTAGTAATATTCGCTTTCGTGTTCGAAAAAATGTGTATTTCAATTCTCTTTAGCTAAAACCACTTTCGTTACATCCCCAATATATACTACCATATGTGCATATACACATTTACTCTTATATAATAAATAAAAATTCTTGTTAGTTGAAAACACACAACTCTAATTAAATTTGTTAAAATAAATAAAAAAATATTTTGTTTAAGTTTTGTAATTATATACAGACATTTGAAAGGAAAACATTCTGAAAAATTCGCAAGGACATTAGGCTATATATTTCAAATTATCGGCTAGAGCAAATATAGCAAAAAAAAAATATTGGAAATAAGTCTTTAATTTGTTGTAGTTGTTTTTGTCCTAGATCAACGAAATTTTACACAGCCATAATTAAGATGTATTCGGAAATCATGTGTTTTGATCTCTAAACAGAACTGGGACTATGTAGAACGGCTTCAAAGTTTGCAACTGCGGAAGAAGGCAAAATTAGCATCCCAGACACCAGAACCGAATGCGATATCCTTATTATTTGCCCATCATAAATACAAGATTAATAAAAACCTACAAGATGTACTCAGAACTGATCAAAGGATAACGTCTATTGGCATGCAAATTCGGATACGAATTGGATCATGGAATGTTAGAATGCTTATTGAAACATCCAGACTTAATCAGTTTTACAAGGAGTACACAAACTAACGGGTGATCAATCTAGAGGTATTTTTTCAATATGGTTTTTTTTCGCAGATTACGCTTAAGTTGTGTTTCAACATGGAAATACTTACAACGCAACAACGTCTCCAAATTGTGCATCTGTATTATGGAAATGAGCGTTCGGTGAGAAACGTTTTTCGACCTTTTAGACCTTTTTATGGTCGACATAATCAGCCTACCGAACGCACTATTCGGATTACCTTCGATAGCATTGAAACCCAATTTTCACTATTGGATAATTACACGACCTAATAGGCCACATCCAGCGCAAAGTATTGCAAACATAGCGGCAGTAACTGAGAGTGTGCGTAAAAAACAGCCAGAAATCGATTCGGCACCGTTCTCAACAACTTGGCTTGTCGTATGGAACAACTTGTAACGGAAGGATCTTGGTTTGAAAGCGAACAAAATATAGCTAGTGCAGGAATTAAAGCCTAACGATGTTCCTGCGCGTCGCCATTTCAATGTTTGGGCTCTTCCAAAGCTTAAAGAAGATCCGCTGTTTTCGACCAAAATGTTGTTTAGTAATTAGGCCCATTTCTGGCTCAAAGGCATCGTCAATAAACAAAACTTTCGCATTTGGGCTAAAGAGTAAACAGAAGAGGTTTAAAAACGATGAAGGCCGGAACGTAACAGTGAATGGTGCAAGCTATCGCGCCATGATATCGGACTTTTTGCTATCGAAATTGAAGCTAGTAATATTGGTTTGGTTTTAACTGGCCAGTGCCACTTCCCATGCAGCTGCTCAAACAATGGATCTATTGAAAGGTGTTTTTTAAAGAGCAGCTAATTTCATATTTTGGACCGGTGAGTACGCCGCCTAGATCGTGTGATATCACACCTTTAGACTTGTTTCTTTGGGGCTACGTCTATGTTGACAAACCAGCTTTGATTCAGGTTTTGGAAGCCAATATTTCGCGTGTCATTAACGCCATACCGGTCGAAGTGCTCGAACGATTCATCCAAAATAAACCCTTTCGAATAAACAATAAAGATTACACACCTGATTTTTATTTTTGTATTTTTTTATTTTGAAAAAAATACCTCTAAATTGATCACCCTATTATATATGCTAATGAATGGCCTGACTTAAGGCGAGACCATAACTGCGAATGGTCTCATTCTTCTCTATTCAGGAAAACACTCATCACAAACGCGATCTAGCGGCGTATGAATGTTGTAGTCACAGAAAGCGAACAATTCCCCAAAGGGACAGAATTCTTACCGCTATGGCTACGAACCAAGGCTTGAAAGCGTACATGCATATAGTGATACACTCCCACTGAGCTAGCTGAAGAAGGCTCCAAGGAGGAGTTTCAAAGCCAGCTGGATTGTACTGTGTCTTCTGTCCATCGAGAAGACATCATGATCCTAATGGACGATTGTAGCGCGCAAGTGGGAGCCTCGAACATTAATATGGAGTGCACAATGGTACGTCATGGAGTAGGCTCTATGAACAAAACTTGCGATCTATTCACTGAAGACACAAGGCTATTCACAAAGCTAAAGGAAAAGCATTAAAAATTACTACCTAAATTCTGAGTCGGTGGTCGCAACTTTAAGAGCGCTTACTCCAATTTTCGCCGTTATAATCGTCCCACCCGGCAAGGTGAGCGATGAAGCTCTTTTCTGGCTGTATGGTTTTGTCAATAAACAAAATATGCTTCAAAAGATTACTGTGTGGTATGGTTTTTATACCGAAGGTGTAATTGGACCGTATTTTTTCGTCGATGAAAACAATCGTCATGTTACCGTCAATGGTCAGAATTGGAAGAGCTTGACATCACCGATATGTGGTTTCAACAAGACGGTGCCACTAACCACACAGCACGCGTTACAGTCGATTTACTGATAGGCAAATTCGGTGAACGTGTTATCTAGAGAAATAGTCCGGTCGGATGGTCACCTCGTTCATGCGATTTAACGCCATTGGATTTCCTTATATGGGGCCATAACAACTCATTATTCTATGCCAACAAGCC
This sequence comes from Hydrotaea diabolus, assembly GCA_963513945.1. NCBI lineage: Eukaryota > Metazoa > Arthropoda > Insecta > Diptera > Muscidae > Hydrotaea > Hydrotaea diabolus. The sequence continues at coordinate 225,811,371 of OY740716.1, read as the reverse complement.
AACCACTTTGGACGAGCTCAGAGACAACATCCAACGCAAAATTGACCACGTTCCGGTCGAAATGTTGGAAAATTGGGTCCAAAGAAGAGTTTGCTGTACACGGGCTAGTGGTGACCAAATCGAATTTCATTCTTCAAATGTTGCATTTGCACTACGCCTGGAATAAATTTGAACTCCATCTATATCTTAAATATTCTGTGTTTTAATTAAAATTAAAGGCTGGTTAAATTTTCGGGGCCGATATTGAATGTGTAACACACCTAAACGTCAAGTTTTTTTCTGCATTTCATTTCATATTTTTTCTCAATTTCAGACTCAATTTGAACCATGGAAAGATACACAAGCGAACAACGCTTTAAAGTTATTAAGGCTTATTATGAAAATGAAAATCAATTTTCGAAGAAAATCATCTTCAGTGATGAGGCACATTTTCACCTCAGTGCATTGGTCAATAAGCAGAATTGCCGCATTTGGACGAATGATAATCCAAGAGTGATTGTCGAAAAAACAATGCACCCATAAAGAGTGACTGTTTGGTGCGGTTTATGGGCTGGCGGCATCATTGGGCCGTATTTTTTTCTAAAATTAGGCCGATCAGGCAGTTACTGTGAATGGTGTTCGCTATCGTAGCTTTTTATGGCCCGAATTGAAATATATGGATGTGGACGATATATGGTTTGAACAGGACGGTGCCTCTTGCCACACAGCTAACAAAACAATGTCTCTTTTTGCGAGACAAATCAACATCGGTCCTTAAAATTTAACAAAATTGTTATGTCCTTAATGGAAAACCCTGTACATGAGTGTCTCCAGACCATGTTACCGATAATCAAATAGACCACATTGCAATCACCAAAAAGTGGTCAGCATCCTTTATCGATGTACGCAACGAAATATGAGCAGACATTAGCAGAGTCCATTACTTCACCGAAGAACCAATCCGAATTAAGCTAGCGGCTATCACGGGCCATGTGCAGTCCCTGCACGAAAGTTTGACGTTGCTAAACTATTGCAAACCTCTAAAGCCGAAAACACTTAAATCTTCGCTGGAGAAGCACAACGCAATTTGCACCACTGGGAATGGGTGAAACATACCTTCCAAAGCGCAGCCGTAACACATTTGGGATACTCTTAGTATAAAAGAAAACAATGGATGTCTGACCGAACATGGCAGCTAATAGCCAAAGGCTTACTAAATATCGCAAAAACAGGTCATCAAAAAGTCTACTTAAGCATCTTAAAAGATAAGCAAAACTCCTTTTACCTTATGCTGAATTTTTTACCAATCGGAATTCATTTGCAGGTGCCCTGCCTCAGAGACCCTTTATACAAATATATCAAATCGGATAACAGCCCACAGTGTTGTTTAATAATATTTGGCCTGCTTATTAATGTAATTCACATCAATTGCCTTTCAATTCGCGCTGCTATTTTTGGAAGATTTGAATTTTTGATGTTTTACCTATTACATTTAGATCAAAAGTTATAGAATTTTGGACAATGGACAAATGACCTTACTAATGCCGGTTTGCTATCCAGTCGTAGTAATCGAGGCCAGCAGTTTTGCGTTCACGCATCGCATTAAGTAATTTTGACAAGACAAAAATAAACATTGAGTGTTTTCCTCCACGTGGCGTATGAGCAACAAGTATTGACTAACAATTACTCATACGGCACAGAGGATGCGAAGCTTAGTAATGCGAAATCTTAAATAACGTTCATGAGTACCAAAGAAATTGGTTTGGTACCACAGTCAATTTATGACACAAATTTAATCAATAAATATTTAATTATTTTTTAGTTTATTTTGAACTTGATTAAAAAAAAAATGGGGACATCTATTAAATATAAAGTTAAAATTACATTATACAAATAGTTTATATAAATTATAATGTTCATTAAAAATTTGTTTACGCATCTTTTGTACACTACAGCCATTGTCAGTAAAACTTGTATTTTTATACCCTCCGCAATAGTGTGATTAGTACGAGGGCGACCGCAAAACTAACAGGCCTGGCACATTTTCTGTTTTACTAGCAACTTTTTGTTTTGTTTTTTAAAAGCAATCTTTTATAAGCCATCTGTCAAAATTTCCGAAATATTTAATGATTATTTTCTTTGTTACAGGTGATTGAAGTAAATAAGTTTTATAATTTTTGAAAAATGGAAAATAAAGAGTTTCGTGCGGTAATTAAACACTTTTATATGAAAGGCTATACGCCACAAGTAATCAAAGATGAATTGGATTCTGTTCATGGTGATAATGCACTATCATACTCCACCATGAAATCCTGGGTTCAGCGATTTAAAATGGGTCGTTCAAGTACGGAAGATGAACAACGCTCTGGAAGACCGTAAACTGCTACTACTATTGAAAACATTAGAAAAATATTTAATGAAGTGACTAAAGATAGACGAATAAAGCTCAGAGAACTTGCTGATATTGTAAAAATACACGAAAAACAAGTTTGGAGTATTTTACATGATGAACTCCACATGAAAAAGCTATCCGCAATAACGCTGCCGCGTTTGTTGACTTTGCCCCAGGTCCTTTGGACCAATTCCGAGGATTTTTAAGCGTTTTATCAGCGTAATCCAATAGAGTTCTTGCGCCGATTCATAACTGTTGATGAAACATGGATCCATCACTACATCCCAGAATGCAAAGAACAGTCAAAACAATGGGTAGAAGCTGGTAAAAGTGGTCCAAAGAAGGCGAAAACTGTTAAGTCAGCAGGAAAAGTAATGGCCACAGTATTTTGGGATGCAAGGGGTACAATATTTATTGATTATCTTGAGAAAGGAAAAACTATAAATAGTGAATATTATTGTGCATTATTGGATCAGTTGAGTGAAGAAATCAAGATAAAACGACCGCATTTAGAAAAAAAAGTTCTTTTTCATCAAGATAATGCTCCTTCACACACTGCATTTTTAACTCAACAAAAACTGGCCGAATTACGATTTGAAATTGCTCCGCATCCACCATATAGTCCAGATTTAGCTCCTTTAGATTATTTCTTGTTTCCAAATTTAAAAAAATTTCTCGGTGGCAACAAATTTTCGTCCAATAGCGAGGTTATTGCTGAAACTGAGGCATATTTTAAATGTCTTGCATCTTATCTTTTTATTTTTCGGATGGAATTAATAAACTTGAAAAACGTTTGATGAAGTGTATTGAGTTGGAAGGAGATTAAGTTGAAAAATAAATAATAATTTCAAAAAAACGGTTCTTTTTATGTCAGGCCAGTTACTTTTGCGGTCGCCCTCGTACACTTAATTGTCATTCCGTTTGCAACACCCCGCAATAGTGATCAGAGGCTGCGTGAAGTTTTTAAATCATAGACTGTTGAACAAGGATTAGCAGGCTCGAGATCTCTTACATCAACATCAGAAAAAGTTTTTTTTCAGAAGACAAGTTTTTTTTTACAAAATGGCAAAGTGACATTGATTTTTGTAGCGGCCAGGCCAAACTTAACGAAGTTGTTTATATTTTATTTTTCAAAATTGGCTAAGTAAAACAATGTCAATGTTTTAAACACTTTTCAGTTGTACCTATTTACTTACTTACATCCCTCAGAAATTTAACAAGAGAATTATATTCTGACTCAATAATTTAAAATTTTCTATAAGACATTTAAAACAGTTGCTTATGTACTTGAAAATGCTTATGATACTTTGGATAAAAAAAAGTAGAGAACAAATGCAGTACACAAATAGAGATGGCACATACAACGGGTTATATTTGCAAAAAAAAATTGAAATTCTAGGAATTTTTTTGCAAAAAAAAATTAAAATTCTAGGAATTTTAAGTTAATACCGTTTTTATTGAACAAGTGCGATATGTGTAAAAATGCCGCAACTGTAGAAAAGCAAAAATATTACAGCTATGGACATAAAAACGACACATTTTATCATGAGTTTTTTCTTAAGCTACAATATCGTAATTAATACTTACTAACAACATATATTTGTTTTTTTTTTCAGAGGTCAAAATTTGTATATCCTTAAGTTGAAATTCATCAATTAAAAAAAAAAACATTGTTAAAAAAGAACATCACTAAAATTACACTGAAAAGAAAAATAACCATATATGTGACGCGCAAAATAGAAAGGGATCTAAGGTGAAAAACCAGTTTTGTTCAGGAGAGCCATTTTAAAGATAAGGACCCTTTCTATTGGCGCTTAGAATCATCAACTTCATATTCATAAAACGCGCATATCTCTGGGAGGGAACACTTTTGGGGCATGGGATCGGTCTCATTCGATGCTCAGATGTTGTCCACATCAAAAAAAGAAAAAAATTAAAATTGTTTTTTTTTTTACCCTTAGGTCCCTTTCTCTATGTGCTGTCACATATAAGGTTATTGATAACTTAACCATAAATAAACAAGATTTTGAGTATTTAACATTTTGGTATTTAACAATAATAATAGTTATTTTAACTATTCTATTGTTGTATTTTTTTACCATAAAAATTGTTAATTTTAAAATAATTATTATTGTTCAGTTTTTTAAGCATTAAATTTATTATTATTAAAATAATTATTGTTGTCTTAACAATGCATTGTTTTTAACCATGAAAATTGTTAAAATTACAATTTCATAGTTATTTTATTGAGACAATGCATGTTAAATTTAACAATAAAATTGTTAATATTATTAACTATGAAGATTGTTATAGAAATCATTTTTATTGTTGATTTAACTAATTATCGGCTCCCTCTTTTAACCAGAAATATAGTTACTGTGTCAATATTTAATAGGCTGTTTCCACTACGGTCGCGTCCACGTCCGCGTCCAAAAATCAATGAACTCGCGTTAAAGCCTATACAAAAAACATAGGCAGTTAGGTATGGGAAAAAGTCGCGTTCATATTGGACGCGTTTTCCGATTAGTCGCGTTTACTATAAATTCGATTATTTTTGCAGTCGAAACCCACCCATACCTATTAATGGCAACACCGCAAATTGCACATCCCTATTAAAACAGCTGTTTATCAGCATAAACATAAAGCGCTGCTGCTACTGCACATTTCCATTAGGCGCAATACCATTTGATCCTCATTTTCCACTGCGGTTAGCAAAATAATATCATTTAACTCCATGATAATGTCACAACACAAAAATATTAAATTTTTCGCACCGCAAAAAAAACAAATAAACTCAAACAGCTGTTTGAATGCTAACGTGGACGCAAAACACAATGGAAACACCATTACAAATTTTCGATAAATCGTTGACGCGGACGTGGACGCGACTGTAGTGGAAACAGCCTATAATACTAAATTAACCTACTAATTATGTTTTTGTTTTGTTTACATTTATTCGGTCATTTTTCATTCTTATGACTTGAACAGTTTTTATTCTGTTGATTATTTATTGACCTTTTTTGTTTGCCTTTTTTTGGTTTTTCTTAGGATTTCCCAAATGGGCTTTCAAGGTCACATTTAACTTCAACGCAAATTAATGATTATTATGTCATTCTTTCATTCTGACGTTTCGTTGGGATTTTTCCAACTTCTTGAGGGATGAGAATTTTATTAAAAATATAATCCTCCGTTAATCTACATTTAATTTGTCTTAAATTTTTAAAACAGTACTGAACAGCACTAACATAAACCACAAATTAATTAAATTTCGAAGCATAAAATATCACAGTAATTATTTCTCTAATGGTAGTTTATGACTAAACTATTGTAATGATGTGGTTCGAGACCTTTTTGTTGTTTCTTTTTCAGAAACAACTAAACAATTGGTGAAATGTATTGGCTACGGTTGCTAGGCAGACTGTACAGCTGTTTCTAAACCCGCCAAGGTTTTTCTTCAGCAAGGTTTACCCGCCAAGGTTTACTTCGGCTACAAATCAAATGACTTATACGGGAGTCCCATTATAATTAATGAGAATTACCTTTGCGCATAGTCTTCGAACTGTGGGATAGGAATCTTCATAGCGCAATATTATTGCATAGCTTGAATTTTTATTTGGTGTTGGTTTCTTAAAAGAGCGAGATAAATTATCTTATGATCTTTCTCGCAATTACAAACGTTCAAAGCAGAGGAAGAAAGGAAAATGAGTGGGGGGATAAGACATTCGCAATCGTTGCAACTTCGTGTAACTTAATTCTGAACTTCGTATAACACAAAGCAGATTAAAAACTTCAATACAACAGATCAAAAAAAAATCATTGTATTTTCGGCTCATTGAAGCTAGACACACACATAAATGACATAACCTTAAACAAAGAAAAAATTGCGTTAAACTTGTTTTTTTTGATCAATTTTGTGGTTTCTACAAATAATTAACCACTACTATGAGTATTTAGTGCTAAAGCATTTGTTTTTGATAACAGCTTCGCATCTGCGACCCATACTTTCCACGAGTTTTTGGCATTTAGTTTTGGTTTCAACATACCAAGCTTCCTAAGTGTATTTTTGTAGTATTATTTTGCAATTTTCACCTTGACTTTGTTTCACAGATTCTCTATTGGATTAAAGCCAGGGCTCTGGGCTGGCCAACCTAAAACGTTAATCTTCTCCGCACTTAACCAATTTTTGACGAGTTTGGTAGAGTGTTTGCGGTTATTAAACTGCGTGTCCATATGGATCTTAAAATTGTCTAAATACTAAAACTTGTCCATTTTTTATTATTTTTTTTAATTAAAATTTATGGAAAAGCATTCTTTTTTCTGCAAATGCGCCCAAACAAATTTGTCTCGTTTAGTCTTCTCTTGACAAGTCTAATTGTCCATTTTCCATCAATTTAATTAAATTAAAAATTATGGAAAAAGATTATTTTTTCTGCAAATGAGCCCAAAGACATTTTTCTCGTTTAGTCTTCTCCTGACACGTCTGCTTGATATTACATAGAATCATTAATTTCAGATGCTATCTGCCGTGATGACTTAACTCAAATATGATTTTAGTATCATCATTCTTATAATAACAGCATTCGTACGAACATCGGGGTTTCGAGGTCTTTGCTTCCGATTTTTGCCTTTAATCAATACATCCGGATTCTTAGCTCATGATTTAATTGCATTGAACATGTTTTTTGTAGGAATATGAATTACGAGTACTGTAGCAACATTCGCCACTGTTTCCCATCTTTATGTATTTTCCGTATGATCTTCACATTCCTTAATAGATGTATATTTGCCTGCTGCCATTTTCAATAATTGTTTACTTTTTGAACTACGCTTATTGCTTATTTGCTCTTTACTTAAATCACTCTCCTTGAACTACGCAAAATATTTAATAATTCCGCGAGTACTGCTTGTTTTAAGGAATTGTGCCATTTACTTATATATTGTCCAGTTAAAATCAGTGTCGTTTACTATATATATTTCTTGCCACTTAGTGTTGCCTAACGCCATCTGCAATTTTCATGACGTAAGGCCATCATTTGGCCTTACTTGAAAAAATCAATTTGGCAAAAAGATGGAATTAACTCGTAAACATTTTGGGCAATCATTTGTGACAATTTTCGACGTGGATTATTACGACAAGAGTGCATCGATGAACTTAAATCTCTGTATGGCGATGAAGCAGCATCCTAAAGCACTGTAAAAAACTGTTTTAATAAATTTAATCGTGGCCGACGCTCGCTCAACGACGAAGGCCGTCCAAAAACGGCCAATGCGCCAGAAAACATTGATGCCGTGCGTGAATGCAAGACCAGCATACTAAAAAAAGAAAGGTTTGTTTTCGCTGGATACCGCACAAGTTGACAATCGCTCAGAAAAAGACTCGTGTCGATTGGTGCAAAGAAATTTTGAAAAAATGCGATAACGGTGCTTCAAAATACGTTTATAAGATCGTAACAGGTGACGAACCATGGATCTATGCATATGAGCCCGAAACAAAACAGCAATCGACCGTGTGGATCTTCGAAGACGAGCCAAATCCAACGAAAGTTGTTCGTAGAAGAAGCACTTTGAAGCAAATGTTCGCCTTTTTCTTCGGCAAAACTGGTCATGTTGTGACTGTTCCGCTTGAGCAACGTAGGACGGTCAATTCTGAGTGGTACACCACAATTTGTTTGCCTGAAGTGTTCGGAGAAATTCGAAAAACGAACAAAAGAAGGCGAATCATTGTGCACCATGACAAGCGAGCTCTCACACATCGGCTCATACCAGTGCTTTTTGATTGGCCAAAACGTCGAATCGAGAAAAAAAATGCTTGGTCTACGATTTTCGTCGCCAGAAGATGCTGTTGAAGCGTTCAAAAACAATGTTTTGGAGGTGTCTCAATCGGAGTGGAAAAAGTGCATGACAATTGGTTTGAGCGCATGCAAAAGTGTATAAATCATGTTGGAGAATACTTTGAAAAACAATAAAACCATTTTTGGTGATAAATATTCGCATTTTCATTATTAGGACAAAAATATATATAGCAGCCCTCGTATAATGAAACATTTTGAATCTGTTGAGAATTAAAACCCTTTCAACAACAAAATGAATGAATAAAACTTGCATTTTTATAAATTTCCAGTCGAAAATACTCGTATGGAGGCGAAATTCTTGTTTGAGCCATTTATATGTCCACAACTGTACATTATCTGAAAGGCATCATTTTAAAAAACTCACTCGGGAGAGTTCATTTTTAAACCAAATCAGTCAAATTTAGAGTTACAACTGTCTTGCACAAAACAAGCGATGTGTAACTGATACACAATACATACATACATACATACATTTATTTGGATATCGTAGTTAACTGTCTTTTCACAGTCATTGAAATCGAATTCAATATCAATTCACCGGTACATAACATTGAATGTGACGTCACACAGTTGTGGACTTATCAAATTAATCAATTAAACGATCAAATGTTTTTTTCCACATACATACTCGGTTAGCATTTCAGGCAAGTATTTATTTACTCATGCATGCAAGCATACATACATACAAACATTGTACATAAATTAATGTCCAGCGAAAACAACAACAATATGCACGTTTTTGCATTCATTACTTATCTCACATGGAGGTACTCACCTCATCGCAAAAGAAACAAAAAGAAAGAGAATGCAAATTATACTAAATATAGGAAATCCAAATTAATTTTGTAGCAACAACAAGTACGTGTAGTGTAAGTATACTCGTGCATATGTACCGAGTGTGTGCCAACACTACTGCACACGACTAAAATCTAACGTGCGAAGGCAGGGTATAATGAGGGGATTTGTGGCGTCTCACTCTCTCTCTCTCTCTCTCAATGTGTTTATGTGTGGGAGCCTCGCACCATTCTCCAGAAAAACTGCACCACGTTACAACGCACAACTAAATGACAGCGTGTGCAAAACAGCGGGCGGCTGTTAAGTGCATTTGAAGAGCAGGCATGCATACACACAAACACATGGATTTATAAACATATACAATTAGCATATATACTCGTAATGTGAGTGTGACTATCTTTCTACATTCATATATGCACACACATTTGTATGTAAGTATGTCTCCATCATTGTAAGCGATTGTGGAGAAGGAAATCACATGTTGAAAATGTGATAAAATCGTGCAAATACTCATAATGGGAGAGCAAAGTGGTTCCCCACATCACTTTGTACTGCACATAAGACTTTTTTCAAAGTCATTTTTCCCCCTACAGGTTTTTGTTTCATTAATAGTGAATGATTAAACTTTGCAATGGTATGAAAACTATTACAATTAGTAGAAAATATTCTAAAAATAATAGACAGAGAGACACGTGGCTGTTAGTAGGGAGAAATGGACTAACTGGAAAATAATTTTAAAGTTAAAGTTGTAAATCATTCCTATTCCTTGTGTCGTTATTGAGATTTATTGATAAACAATTGGCATTCATAAATATAATGGGGTTTCCATTAGCGACATAACAATTTCGTATCTTTATGTCAACGCACCCTTAAAGATTTTAAAGGATCTTTCAGTTTTAAAACGTTAGTCGAAGTTAACATTTTCGAGCAACATTTGGAAATCATTTAAAATTACTACCGAAATTCTGAGTCGGTGGTCGCAACTTTAAGAGCTCTTACTTCAATTTTCGGCCGTAATAATCGTCCACCCGACACAATGAGCGATGAAGCTCATTTCTGGCTGAGTGGTTTTGTCAATAAACAAATATGCATTATTGCACAGCAACAAAACCACGTGTGCTTCAAGAGACACAAATGCATCCGCAAAAAATTACTGCGTGATGTGGTTTTCATCCCGGAGGTGTCGATGAAAACAATCGTCCTGTTACCGTCAATAGAGAAAAAGCTATCGTGACATGTTAGAAAATTATTTTTGGCCAGAACTGGATGAGCTTGACATTGCCGATATGTGGTTTCAACAAGACGGTGCCACTAGCCACACAGCACGCGTTACAATCGATTTACTGAAAGGCAATTTCGTTGAACGTGTTATCTCGAGAAATGGTTGGGTCGAATGGCCACCTCGTTTATGCACGCAGAAAAAAGTATGGTTGTGGTGACAATACTCGAAGAGGATTATGCTATTGTTGGGTATATGGTTGTGGTACAACAATATTATGATCCTCACAACAATAATATGATTCACACATAACCATACTATAATCCCCACAACCATAGTTTGATTCACACTCAACCTTACTATGATCTCCACAACCATAGTATGATCCTCACGACCATAGTATGATCCTCACAACCATAGTATGTTTCAAATACAACCATAGTATGATTCACGCGCAACCATGTTATGATCGTTACAACCATAGTATGATTACACACAATTATGCTATGATCCCCAATATAATTTATTAGAATTTGTTTAAGTTGTCGACAATAGGCTTGATCCCCAATATTATTTATTAGATTTGGTTTAGGTTGTCAACAATAGATTTGAATTATTGAAATTATTTAAAAATACATTAAACTCAAAATAATAGGAGTAAATTAGATGTAGAAAAAACACACAACAGAAAAAAAGTTTAAATAAACGTAAGCGTTTTTATTAAAAATATTTCAGTTAAACAATGCCAAAGCAGCTTGTTTAAAAAAATTTAATTTCGATAAAAAAAGTACTATTATTGCATTAGATCCGTACCAAAAACATTTGTTCTAAAAAGCATATTTAATGAAGAGCAATTACAATCATACAGTATGATTGCCGTAATCAAATTATTGTTAACATAAAACGAAAAACACAATACTTTTGTCGCACCAACCATATTTATATTGTTGCTATAACCATATTTTCATTTTTAAATTTGGCAATAATACTATTGTTACATTTTAACAATATTAATATTGCAGCAATAGTATAATATTGTCAAAACTAAATTCAGTTAACCATGCTTTGGTTGCGACGAACATACTTTTATTGCCGAGAACATATTATTATTGCTGTGACCATGTAGTAACCATGTTTTTTCTCTGCGTGTGCGTGTGGGACCACACTAAGTCATTGGTCTATGCCAACAAGCCAACAACTTTAGACGAGCTCAGAGACAACATCCAATGCGTAATTGCCAACGTTCCGGTCGAAATGTGCGCAAGAGTGGTGGAAATTTGGGTCCAAATCAAATTTCATTCTTAAAATGTAACATTTGCACTACACCTGAAATAAATTTGAACTCTTTATTATAAATATATTATTATAAATAAAATTGTAATGTCTTTAATGGAAAACTATGTATTTGATATTCTGTAACGAAATATGACGTCAATATTCGGCTCTTTACCCGTTGACAATGTCGTCTTGCGTCGCCTATTGTAATTTGGTATTCCGGGAGGCGTTGTCATCAATTACACAGTAAGTAAAATTTTCACTTTCGGAATGACAAAAAAATTCCGAGACACACCAACTTAATTTTGGGCCGTATACTCCGCGGTATACTCCGTTCTAAAAAACAATGCGGGGCGTTTTTTTGGCCATATGATGAGAAAGATTCAGCAACTATGTTCTTTTCAAAATTTTCAGCGAATTATCGAACAATGTCGTTCCACAAAAAATTATGATTTGTTTAACAAATTCATTAAACATTTAGTTTCTTAAAGGGAAACCTTTTTTATCATGCAAAATTACACTAACCTAGGTTGACTTGTTTGGCCACTATCGTGCTTTCAACAGAAACACGGACGGGCCGTCAAGACTAAATAGTCTTAGAATTTTACGACGACACCAATCTATATACTTTAAAGAGTCTCCGTTCAATATTTCGTAGTGTTGCTAACAGAATGACAAATTTAGTATGCCATCCACCCTCTGGCGGAGAATATGAAAACTGAAAAATTGAAGCGAATTTCATGGTTTTCCAGGACAATTAATTTAGCCAAAACAACAAAAGTTATCTTCCTTGCTGTTGCTATATACGTAGTAGTGCTACTTACTTAAATTTTTCCTACAAAAACTCATCAACACGCAGAGAAAAGATATGGTTACACTATAGTCACCGCAACAATATGTTTTCTACAATAAAAGCATGTTCGTCGCAACCATAGTATTGTTTTTTGAATTTCATTTTGACAACAGTATGATTGCGACAATATTACTATTGTTGAAATGTAGTAATAGTATTATTGCCAAATTTAGAAATGAAAACATGGTTGTAGCAACCATATAAACATTGTTGGTGCAGCAAAAGTATTGTTGTTTAAAATTTACGTTAACAATAATATGATTACGGCAATCATGCAGAATGGTTGCGACTATGAACATAACAAAACAGGTTTTATAGAGCATACATGTATGTGTGTGCGTATGTTTTTTTTGATATACAAAAAAAAACACATACACACGATACAGTGAATGGTTGTTGTCCATTAAAAAAAACAACAATCGGAAGGTAGTTCGAGGGATTTGTATTGTGTTTACTTTGTTCGGTGAAATACTCTAATACCGACTGATTCTCGTTTATTTAAAATCTCCCTGCACATAAGTATATAGCCATTGATCATGGTTTAATCACATTCGTTTCTTGGGGTCTACGCATGGTAAAGTAGCAATCACCCCTGCTTGGTACTAAAAGTATTTTTGAATGCCGTTGGAATGTATATTTTTGTTTCTTGAATAGAATGTTTAATGAAAACATGGCCTCAATTCTGGCTATTAACTTATTGTAATGCAATTTAATATTACTTGATAAAAATCTCTATTTTTGAATAACAACATTACCTAATCCTAATAAATAATTTTGGGGATCATGGTTGAGTGAATCATACTATGGTTGTAGGAATAATAGCATGGTTGCGTGTGAATCGTACTATGGTTGTGAAGATCATACTATGGTTGTGTGGATCATAATATGGTTGTGGAGATAATAGTATGGTTGAGTGTGAATTATACTATGGTTGTGTGGATCATAGTGTGGTTTCGTGTGAATCATACTATAGTTGTAAGGATCATACTATGGTTGTATGAGAAACATACTATGGTTGTGAGGATCATAATATGGTTGTGAAGATAATAGTATGGTTGAGTGTGAATCATAATATTGTTGTGAGGATCATATATATGATTGTGGAGATCATAGTATGGTAGAGTGTGTATCATACTATGGTTGTAGTGACCCCAACCATACTTTTTTTCTGCGTGAAGGAGCAAATGTTGAATTTCATTTATACGGTTGATTTATTCGCGTCTGGAAAAATTTAACCAGCGTACTCCTTATCTCATTTCATGAAAATATGTCCATCTACGACCACGCTTTAAAATGCAAGGGGCAGCGGTTTGAAAATTTTCGTATTGGAGGTCGGAGGGTACTAGGTTTTTTCTCTTAAAAGATAGCTATACCTCTTACCTTTCTAAAATTAGCCAGAGGTCCTACCGTTCCAAAGTTATGACTATTTGACTGAAATGTGGTGAGGACATCAAAATTTAAATTATCGCAGTTAACATTAAATGGAGCCCAACAAAAATTTAAATTATTTTTTTTAAAAAACCAAAACTATTTTTTATTTAGGAACAAAAATATTTCTTTACTAATTTAGGTTTTTTGAAAAGAATACTTTTTTAAAAATTACTTTTTTGTTGTTTTTAATCATAAAAAAATATATATGTGACGCGCAAAATAGAAAGGGGCCTAAGGGTAAAAACCAGTTTTGTTCAGGAGAGTCATTTTAAAGATTTAAATACGTGTATCTTTGTTGTACCATCACTTTCATAAAACGCGCATATCTCTGGGAGGGAACACTTTTGGGGCATGGGATCGGTCTCATTCGATGCTCAGATGTTGTCCACATCAAAAAAAGTGAAAATTGATTTTTTGTTTACCCCTATGTCCTTTTCTCTATGCGCTGTCACATATATAAACAAACACCCAAATAATTTAATAATAATATTTTAATAATTTTAATATTTTTTTTTTAATAATTTGAAAAAAATTATTAAAAAAACAAAGTTATTTTTATTTTTTTTTTAATTTGTTTTTAAAACATTTTTAATATATAAATATAACAAAACTTTATTTTATACAGAAACAAAATGTTTCTTTCCCAAATAGGCTTTTTTGGAATACAAACTTTATTGTTTTTAATCATAAAAGATTATATATTAAGAAACACCCAAAAAAAAATTAATTTTATTTTCTAACAAAAAATAATTTGAAAAGAAAATTTAAACAACCGAATTAATTTTTTTTTAATTTTTTTATGTAAACAAAATCATGTGTTTTAAAAATATTTATTATTAAAATTTAATTTACTTATAATTTTTAAATTAATAATTTAAATTAGTTATTAAATTTAATTCAAAAATTTAAAAGATTCTTTATTTATGTATAAGTATGCATAATAAAAAAAATAACCTCAAAAACAAAAAAGAAGTAGTCTACTGTTTACAAAAAATAAAAATGTACATATAAGTAGAACATATTTTTTTAAGAAAATTCATGTTTTTTAATATTCTTCTTTAATTTTTTTGTAGTATTTTTTATTGTAATTAAAAACAACCTAAAAAGTATTTTTAAAAAAAAACTTTATTAAAAAGATTTTTTTTGAAATAAAATAAATTCAAATAATAGTTAAAAGGAGATTAAGCTTTTTTATAAAACTGATTTTTTATTTTACAGAATTATGGAACCAAACTCAGCACCAAAATGTAACATTTTAATCAGAGAACAACACTCAAAATACACATATCATTTTTGTGATCTGTTCAAAAAATAATCTCAGATAGTGTGTAAATTTACAAATTTGACTTAGTATCTTTCTCCTTAGAAACAATACTCAAACACGTGTATCACGACCTTTACTTTGGTATAAATAAATATAATAAACATTTGTTGACAAATTTAGTTAATCCCGATGATGTTAAAATCATGCCTGATTACACTGTGCGACAGCCACAATCGGTTTGGGATGAAACCACCGGGGAAAGTTATATCGGTCAAAAAAAGGTCATACGTGTCCCAGCGTTTCGTTGGGTCTCATCTAGGAATCGAGATATATCGATTTGAAGTTAGTAAGTATCGTATAGGGGAATTTGTCACGTTTTTGGCTCTTTTGTTTGACATAACTTGAGAACCACTCGTCCGATTTAGCTGAAATAAATTTTAAAAAACCAAGAATTACAATTCCCTTAATCTGTTCATATATTATTTTCCTTTACAAGTAATAGTTTCCAAGTTAAAAATAAGCACATGAAGAAATTTTTTTTTTTTTTTTTTTTTTTTTTAAATACATTTATTTATAATTGCGAAACTGTTGCTTAAGTAGGAAAACGGTTTAAGAACAGATTAGAGGAATTGTAATTCTTAATTTTTCTAAATTTGTTTCAGCTAAATCGGGTGAGTGGTTCTCGAGTTATGTCAAACAAAAGAGCCTAAAACGTGACAAATTCCCCTATACGATACTTACTAACTTCAAATCGATATATCTCGATTCCTAGATGAGACCCAGCGAAACGCTGGAACACGTATGACTTTTTTTTTACCAATATAACTTTCCCCGGTGGTTTCATTCCAAACCGATCACTGACCCTTACCATTTGTCGCAGAGTGTTATAAGTATTTAACCAAGTCGAAGGTAGTTTTGTATAATGAAATACTGGTGTATGAAACAATTTCAAAGAGTTTTTCTCAGCGGATTGAAAAATATAAATTGTATTTGGTATTATTGGCCTAGTGAACTGATTTAGAAAACGGAGCGTGATGGAAAATTAACAAATGCGTGGTTTTTAGCACTTGAACAAATTGGACTTCAAGAAGACAGAATGAAATTTAAGAAACCCTTAACTAAATATCTCGAGCAGAAATAGAGAAACGCATAATACGAGTATTACCAATCATCACGTAATACGGGGGCATATCAATAATTCCGTGGATTTTTTGACATTTTTGGGTGTATTGACCTCAATTGGCCGTCTAGAACGTTCAGCGTCATTTGTACTTGTGCATTTGTACTAAACACTTTTTGACCATTGAAATCAATGGTGCAGAGTCCCCATAGTAGTTATCAAACTGTTTCTTGGTTTGATTGACGGTTTTATTCCGCAGAAAATAATGTTTAATGAGCTCTCGAAATTCACTTTTTTTCATTTTTAACAAAATCCATCAAGTAGTATGATTTGAACAGCTGTTAAACCGAAACTAAATGACAGAACTCTTTCAAAATATGACAGCAGTCTATTAACAGATGGTACACGATGGGATCAGTGTTGCATTTCATATAACTACGAGAGAAGTTGGAAAAGTCACGGAATTATTGATATGCCCTTGTACATTAAAGGTGTAATTTATAAAAATCATATCTCTCAATGGGATGAGGGTAACATTTGTAAAGAAGAAAGAAAATGTAGATGGAACCTACACAGATTTTTTTTGTAAATTCACTACAAAATTGTGAGCAAAAAAAATAATACAGGGTGGAGAGCGGTAATTTGCTATTTTGCACTGCAGGCTGTGGCGGCACTGTTGGTCGAAGAGAGTGGAGAGTGTGCGTGGCTTATAGTGGCTGATGGGAGATTTGTATTCGTCTACCTTTTACTTGCCATCATGCATTCGACACGTGAGGAGAGGTCATTTTGTATTGAAGCGTATTTTTCAAAAGCCCACTCGATCATTGCAGTGCAGCATGCTTTTCGTTTACGATTCGCTGTTCCCCCACGCGGACATGTTCCTGGGTGGCAATCAATTGTAAATTAGGTAACTTCATTGAGAACAGCAGGGAATGTGTCATGTGTACGACGGAGGCCTGAGAGAAGGATTACAACACCACAAAACATCGAGAAAGTTAGAGCAGCAGTACTGCAATCTCCGAAACGCTTTGCTCGCAAGCAATCATAGGTCCTGGCATTTTCTGGATTTTTTTCAGCCGGCTGTTGATTATGCTCTCAATGCAATTAGAGGATTCATGGTTCCAATAGGATGGTAGCACTGCACACACAGCGAGGGTTACCATGAATTGTTTGAGGCAAATATTTCTTGGACGGCTTATCTCTTTGAGGGGTGATGTGAACTGGCCAGCACGCTCACCAGACTTAGCCCCATGCGTTTTTTTCCTTTGGGGTTACCTGAAGTCGAAGGTGTATATCAACCGTCCCAACACCTTGGTAGACCTACTTAACAATATTGAGGCTGAAATTGGCAGAATACCAGTCGACATGCTTGTTAGAGTTCATGAAAACTTCAGAAAAAGTACAAGTTTTATGCTGTAAAATAAAAAGTATTAAAGGTTTTTAGACCAAATATTTTTTAGTATATTTATTGATGTATATTGTATCCAAAAAGAATCTACTTATTCGAAATGTCCGCCCTTTGCCTTTACACACGCCTTAGGTAGCACTGGCCAATCGTCAATAGCTGCACGAACCTCGTCCATTGGAAAATTGGCCACAGCTCGAACCAAAGCAGTCTTAAGAGATCCAATGTTGGGGCATCTTTTTTGACAAACCTTGTCCTCTTAAACCGTCCACAATTTGTAATCCAATGGGTTCAAATCTTGACTGCCTGAGGGCCATTCTTCAGAGGAAATGAACGCTGGCAAATTGTTTCGAAGCCAGTCCTGCGACGTTTTAGCCTTATGGGCCGGCGCAGAACAGGGAACAGGGAATTGTTAAGAGGCTTCACAACAGCTTCCAAAACGGTTTCTTGGTAAACTTTGGCCGATGTTTTGACTCCTTGTTCGCAGAAATGCAGGTCAGTGACCTCATCGTAAGAGACACCCCACCAAACCATAACTAAAGCTGGGTGATGACCCTTTTCCACCCTTGGGATCAGTTTAAATGCTTTCTTAGATGACCGCGCATACACTCTATCATTTTGCTTGTTAAATTTTTCCTGAACTGTAAAATTGTTTTCATTGGCGAACAAAATTTTTCTGTGCAAGTTATCAGCGTGCTTCACCAAAAGAAGTTTGCATTTTTCAATACTATTTTTTTTAAAGCTGCAGTCAGAAAATTTCCGGTACGTCGTTTGAATGCCCCAAGTCTTTTTTAATGATTTGACTCATGGACTTTTGCGTTATATTCTTCTCACGGGCCTTGATTTTCTGTTTTCGGAGCGGATTTCTGTGAATTCTTGATTTAACGGCTTTGATTACATGCGGTGTTCGAACAGAGCGTGGGCGGCCCGACCGGTGGCGGTCTTTTACATCTCCAGTCTCCTCAAACAGTTCTATGCATCGGTAAACAAACGTGCGACAAATCGCTAGTGACCGGAGTGTTTTGAAAATATCGCTTTTTTTATTTCAAACATAAAAGCGCTGTTACAGCGATACGGTTCTCATTATCTGACCACTCCATGATGAAAGTTCAGACAATTTTAAAATCCCGTTACAGACTAACGCAATTGAGGTTAGCTTTTAAAACCCATATGCCATTAACGGGGTATGTTCAGTTCTACTATTGAAATGGGTGTGCTCAATGTTGTAACAGTATTTATGTCCCTACTAAGTATAGTTAAAATATAAAATAAATTTTTCTAAGGTTCATAATTATTTTATTTCATTCCCATATAAGCAAATTACCCCGCTCCACTCAGTATTATTGATTTTCAAAACAGCCTATTGATGATCTGTTCAATTAAAATAAAAGTACAACAGTAAAAAAGCAAATAAATATTTAAATTGATTACCCCTGATGATAAACGACGAAGTTAGTTGGAAATATTGGGATATATAAAATTAAATAAATAATAAAAACATTAACACATGGTTTTTGCTTATGACATAAGCCTAACAATAACTGAAAAATAAACAACAAAAGGTCAACTTAACAATTATACGTTATAAGTAATTCCTTCTTCTTATATTCTAGATAAATAATATATCGATAGTTTATATATAATATAAACGATATAGAACTCCAAGGACTAACCTCTTTTGTTTCCTTCTTTTCTTTTCTTTCAGGCATTGTAGAAATTTTATTTCAGCAAAATTAACTCCTTTATTGATTTATAATTTTAAATAAAAAAGCAGACTTTTAAAGGAACACTTTGATTGATTTAAACACTTTCTCTAGACTTTCGTTAAATGCAATTTATTTCCTTCCCACACTGATTTTTGCACTTGACTCGTTACTTTTTTTTTAAAAAAAAAAACAAACGCCAAAAAAAATTAAAGCCTTGAAATATATGAAAGCTCTGGCTGATTTTCCTTTTTTTAAATTAGAAAATTATTCAATATTTGTCGCATAAATAGGTTTCCAAAAATAATTGAGATTTTCTATCTTTCGCAAAATAAACAAAATATTTTTTGGTTTTCAAAACCACACACACACTCAGTCGCCCTCACACCGTATGTTTGTCCGTCACGCGCGATTTTCACCGACGATCATAAAAAAAACACGAGAAAATTATTTGACGAAAATATACGGAAAATTGTCAAATGACATTCGTTTTAATGGTTGGTGGGTTATGGTAGGTTTTCAATTGGATTTGGTACAAACAATAGTAGTGCCTTGACTTGCCGTTGGGCATACCAAAAGCGACCAGAGATTTATTTATTTTTATTAATAACAAAAAGAATATAAATAAGCAGCGCGAATAGGTCTCGATCGCGGTCTAGTCGTGTTCAGTTCTGCTCGCTAACTGTTGCAGCATGTGAATGCGAATGCGAGTGTTTCAACTTTCGAGATGTTTTTTTCCGTTAGAATCGAAATGAAAAACAAGATCTCCTCTATCCACAAACAGGGTGGTCGAGATTTGGCTCTCCCACTCGCTCTCAGAATTTTTGCTCCATAGAGAATATACAATTTCTATACGAAATATGAAAAGCTTTTTCTGAACTTACTTAAGTTGTTTTCGCACATAAAATAATTGAAACAAGAAATTCACACATAAGCAAGAAAAAAATATGTGCAAAAAATGTTTTTTTTTTTTTATTTTGCCCACAGTCAAAATTTATTTCAGTTTCCTATTAATGTTTGTGTACGCACATCCATACATTAGGGTGTCCATTATTTTCTCGAAATTGCATGTTTATTTCAACTGAGCTGTACACAATATAATTCTTATCATCTCTGTTTAATACGGTACAATCGCAAGGCTGACGTTTTTATGCCCGGGATTAAACCGAAACATACAATACTATTGTCGCCTTGAGCGATAATCAGGCATGCAGTTGCGGTGCGCCGGTCGAGGACTGGCTGCATGTTCTGTGCGAATGCCCTCTCTATGAGGACATACGTGACCTGGACGCCATGGGCGTTGTTTTCTCTGACGGTCAGTGGGGTGCTCTCCACTAGCGCATGTCAAGCTAGGATTAGTCAGTTCGCCTGTCAGGCATTCTCTCGGCGCCGTGATGTTGTTGTTGTGTAATCTCGTGTCCGCTGTAACCGGCGGTCGTTCCCTTTGACCAGACGCTTGCTGCTACGGGGGGCTACCAGTCCCCTGGTTACATGGGACTGAAACTGGGAGTAACTTGGTTGAGGAACCTGACCGGAGGTAAACCGGTACCACGGGTGTCTGGGGTTTATGGGGTTTTCTCAAGACTCCACCCAGTCATTATAGGCCCTTGGGCCTTGTTGGGGGTACGGTCGGGCCTAGCCTTAAATATGTTCACCGTCGTCGAGCGGAAGAGGTAGAGATATACCTCGCTCTGAGCGGTGAGGAAAACATGTCCATGTACAGCATGGTTTTAGACCGTAACACCTATATGTGGACACTTGTGTCTGCAAATATGCTATCTCATGATCGTGCCTTTAATGATGGGTGACCAGTAGGGCGTACCTCAAAAAAAAAGTTCGCCGTACACCTTCAAATATGAAGTATTATTGAAAGGTAGTTTCAAGGTAGTTTGTCTTTGAAGTCATTGAGCTCAAGCACCCCCTTCTGGTACTTACCCATCATATCTCAGTTGCTACTACCCTAATGTACCACTCTAATATCAGAAAATTAAAGCTCGCGCGGGGTGCTTGAGCTCAATGACTTCAAAGACAAAAAAATCGGCCTCGTCGAGACAAAAACATCGATGTATCACACTTTAAAATCCGTTTATAAATGCAGAAGTTATATAGAAAAATGTAAAAGCGCGACCCCTACGTTCGGCATAAAAAAATAATTTTTTTTTTTGAAACTACCTTTCAATAATACTTCATATTCGAAGGTGTACGGCGAACTTTTTTTTTTACTTGTAACCTGGTACGCTCTAGTGACCAGCCCTCGATGTATGGCTCGCAAACGTGTAGTAGCTCGGCTACGAGGTCTGACCGGATCTGGAACCACGGGTAGTCAGGAGCCCCCAGAACTGTTGTTCTGGCCTGACTAGTTGGTGCGGCCCTTCGGGGAGTAACGTGGTGGCTGTGGTTTAAACCCAAATCGCGGGGAGAGCTTCGGCTCGGTGTGGAGTTGCATCGCAACCGGGCGCTGTGACCCATAGAACAGCAGAGGTTTTAGATAGGCCTCGCCCCCTAACCAAGGGGGAAGTTGTGTCCATATAACACGCTTCGAATTGGTACCGGCGGGATTGACCTTAAGGGGCGCTGGCCGTCGCTTGGTAATGGCTCCAGTGCGTTGGCGCACCATGGTTGAAGCTATCACAGCGAGAATCATGTAAAACACTCGGACGCTGTCGTAAGGATCCAGGCTGTCGTGGTGATAATCACGTACAACTCGGCGACTCTGTCGTAAGGATCATAACATGGTGGCGTGTGAATCATACTATAGTTGCGGGATCATAGTATGGTTAAGTGTAAATCATAATATGATTCCCACATAGCATAGATGTTTGTGACTCATACTATTGTTGTGAAGATCATAATATTGTTGTGCCACAACCATATACACGCAGAAAAAAAATATAATTATTATATGGTCACGGCAATAATAATAATATATTCTTCGCAATAAAAATATGTACGTCGCAAACTTAGTATTATTTTTGGAATTTGACTTAAAAAATAGCATGATTGCCGCAATATTAACATTGTTGAAGTGTAACAATATTATTATTGCCAAATTAAAAAATAAAAATATGGTTGTAGCAACAATATAAAAATGGGGGGTGCTATCAAAGTATTGTTTTTTGGGATTTATGTTAAAAATAATATGATTACGTCAACCATACTGTATGATTATAATTTTTATTCATTTAAATATGCTTTTTAGAAGTGTTATTGTTACGAATCTTATGCAATAATATTACTTTTTATATGGAAATTAAAATTTTTCAAACAAACAGCTTTTTTAATAAAAACGCTTACGTTTTGCTAACTGACTTTTTCTACTGTTAAATAATTCACTTCTATTATTTTGAATTTAATGTATTTTTAAATAATTTTCATACTAAATTAAATCTGTTGTTGACAACTTAACCCAATTTTAATAAATAATTTTGGGGATCAAAGTATAATTGTGTGTGCTTATAATATGGTTGTAGAGATCATAACACGGTTGAGTGTAAATCATGCTATGGTTCTGAAGATCATACTATGGTTGTAGTTGAAACATACTATGATTATAAGGATCATAATATAGTTAAGGAGATTATAGTATGGTTGAGTGAGAATCATACTATGGTTGTGGGGATCATAGTATGGTTGTATTTGAATCATACTATAGTATATGTAAAGATTATAAAGGGTGTCCTAAGAAGAGCGCAATTTTTAAATTTTAAATAAAACACAGATATTTAAGAAAAAATCGTGAAACTTTATTATATCGTAAAGTAGACAGAATGAGGTTATGTATGGAACAATATATCGTGCAGATGGCCGCCGCGGCTTTGCTGGCATGCACGCGATCTTTTAATGAAATTTTCAATGACCGTTTTGCATGAATGTTGCGGTATTTCATTAATGCAGCGTCCAATTTCGTCTTTTAAGGCTTGAGTCGTCGTCGGCTTATTCGCGTAAACCATTGACTTCAAAAAACCCCAAAGAAAAAAATCTAATGGTGTTAAATCGCACGATCTAGACGGCCAATTCTGATCTCCAAAACGCGAAATAACACGACCGGGAAATGACTGATGCAGCAATTGAATTGTTTCTCTGGCGACATGTGACATGTGGCGCCGTCTTGTTGGAACCACATGCCCTCCACATTCATTTCTTCAATTCTAGGCAAGAAAAAACTGGTTATCATTTCACGATACCAAACACCATTGACTGTTTGCGCTTGACCTGCCTCATTTTCATAAAAAAAAAGGTCCAATGATTCCTCCAGCCCAAAAACCACACCACACAGTGACACGTTGAGGATGCATTTGCTTCTCGTGAATCACTCGAGGATTTTCCGCACCCCAAATGCGACAATTCTGCCTATTGACGAAGCCATCAAGATGAAAATGGGCCTCGTCACTGAAGATGATTTTATCGGCAAAATCAGCATTTTCATGTTGTCTCTCCAATACCCAATTAACGAACTCCCTTCGCTGTCCATGGTCAGCTGGCTTCAGTTCCTGAGTCAATTGAATTTTGTATGCATGAAGATGCAAATCTTTCGTCAAAATTCGCTGCAAAGTGGATTTGGAGACACCAATTTGCTGAGCTCGGTGTCGAATTGAGGTGGATGGAGTTTGAGCGACATCATCACGTACAGCTGCGACATTTTCGGTCGATCGACCTGGTCAATGGCGCGTTGTTGTCTTTACATCACTAACAGACCCAGTTTCGGCAAATTTATCCATTAATCTCTTTACAGTTGACTCTTTTGGAGCATTATTGGGACCCCAAATTGATCGCAATTTGCGAACTGTAGCCGCAAAACTTTCACCATTTTGGTAAAACAATTTCACAATGAGAATGCGTTGTTCATTCGTGTAGCGCTCCATTTTTACTAACCTCGTACCTTCTACTAACAAACAATTGTTCAAATGTCAAACAATGACACTTCGAATGTTGCCAGATTTAAAAATTGCGTTCTTCTTGGGACACCCTTTAATATTGTTGTACCACAACCGTATACCCAACAATAGTGTGATGCTCTTCGAATATTGTTATCCCAACCATACTTTTGTCCTACGTGTACCCAATATACTGTCATTCCAACTAAACTTTTTTTTTCGTGTGGCAATCCGTCCACTCCTTAGGATCGGACCACCTAACAGTAATCCTAACCATAAGGAGACCAACCAATTTCATAATCTCTACACGCCATACGTAACTCAATCAAAAAAATGGCTGATTGAAATGCCTTAAGAAAAGCCAACAACCGCACTTTTAGTGATCTATCCACTCCTTCGGTAGCCGAGATGAAGTTTAAGGCCATCATCAATGAAACAGCCCCTCGCATTATTCCTGCTGGGCAAATACCTGATATACGACCAAATTTTCCAGCAGAGGCAACGAGACTTGCAGAGGAGCGTGAGGACATTCGTTGATCCAACTAACCCTAGAATTTGGGATCTCAACTATGAGATCAGTAGGTTGGTAAACGAATACAAGTGTAACAATTGGATGGATCACTTGAAGTAATAAAACTTAAAGTCCGAGATATGTTAATTGTAGACAACGGCCATATCTGTCTCTTACCCTGGAAAAAGGATGATCGGACCAGCCGATATGATCCGCGAAGAAACAGTAATAGATCAGAAACAAAGCGCGCATTATTTTAAACGGCTGTTGAGCACCCAGAGAGCGACAACTCGAAAAGAAATGCGTGCTCTCCTAGTCGAAAAGGCACCATTGCCATTCACAGCGCAAAGTCATCTTATGGGGCTGGGTCTAGACGGAATCTCCATGCTGATGCTAGAGTGCTTGGATGTCCCGAAAGTAGAGTACCTGACCAAAGTGCACAATTTGTCGTTAGCCACTCCCGGTGCCTTGAAAATGGACAGACCGAAGCCAGGAAAAGACGCAAGCAAAGGTGAATCTTACCATCTCATTTTTTAAATCGCGCGTGAACTGATAATGCAAGATTGTCATGTGGCATACCGTGAGATAGAGCCATCCTTTGGCTTTTCTTCCACCAGCATACATTCGATATTGCATGAAGACCAGGCCGTTAAAAAGGTTTGTTCTCGTTGGATCCCGCACAATTTGACTCTCAAAAAAAGGCTCGTGTCGATTGGTGCAAAGAAATATTGAAAAAATACGAAATGGCGACTGTTCCGCTTCAGCAACGTAGGACGGTCAATTCTGAGTGGTACACCACAATTTATTTGCCTGAAGTCTTCGGAGAAATTCGAAAAACGAACAAGAGAAGACGAATCATTGTGCACCTTGACAATGCGAGATCTCGCACATCGGCTAAAACCAGCACCTTTTTGACCGGCCAAAACGTCGAATTGATTGCTCATCCGCCGTACAGCCCTGGCTTGGCGCCCAATGACTTCTTTTTATTCCCGCACATCAAGAAACAAATGCGTGGTCAACGTTTTTCATTGCTTGAAGCAGCTGTTGAAGCCTTCAAAAATCATGTTTTGGAGGTGTTTCAATCAGAGTGGAAAAAGTGCTTCGACAATTGGTTTGAGCGCATGCAAAAGTGTATAAATCATGCTGGAGAATACTTTTAAAGACAATAAAACCATTTTTGATGATAAATATTCGCATTTTCATTATTAGGGCCAGAAATATATATAGCAGCCCTCGTAGAATTGAGTTATGAACATTATTTTAAAATACATCAAATTTAAAATAATGGGACAGTTTATTTAACAGTACAAAAAATACGTTTAAAAAAAACATAAGCGTTTTTATATATGGAAATTTTAATTTCCATGTACAAAGTACTTTTGTTGCATTGGATCCGTAACAATAACATTGTTCTAAAAAGCATATTCAAATGAAGTAAAATTACAACCATACATTATATACGGAAGTTATCGTCTTATTGTTAATATAAAACCCAAAAAACGATACTTTTGTGCCACCAACTATATTTTTATTGTTGCTACAACCATATACTCGTATACATTTTTTAGTTTGGCAGCAATACTATTGTTACGAGGGCGGTTCGGAAACTTCTTAGTCTAGCACAAAAAGTGTATAAACAGAAAAAAGTTAAGTGTTTTGGAAAC
This sequence comes from Hydrotaea diabolus, assembly GCA_963513945.1. Taxonomy (NCBI): domain Eukaryota; kingdom Metazoa; phylum Arthropoda; class Insecta; order Diptera; family Muscidae; genus Hydrotaea; species Hydrotaea diabolus. The sequence continues at coordinate 225,785,034 of OY740716.1, read as the reverse complement.
TTCCATCTCTGCTATGAACACATGTTAAATTTTGTTTCGATCTGGCAACTCCTGCATATAGAAACAGGTGTTCACAAAAGACGCATCCGCGATTTTTTTACAATGGAAAAATTAGAAATGCGTGGTGTCATTAAATATTTACATAAAAAAGGTTTATCGGGACAAGAAATTCATAATGATATGGTGAATGTGTTAGGTGAAAGTGCTCCTTCATATGCAACAGTAAAAAATTGGGTTGCTGAATTTAAACGTGGTCGAACAAGCATTGAAGATGAACCACGTAGTGGACGTCCAAAAACAGCAACAACAACAGAAATTGTAGCCAAAGTGCATGATATGGTATTAAATGATCGACGAATCAAAGTGCGTGAAATAGCTAATATCATGGGCATCTCAAATGATCGAGTCCATTTAATTTTGCATGAAGAACTACAAATGAAAAACCTTTCTGCAAGATGGGTGCCGGACTTGTTAACAGTCGACCAAAAACGCATTAGAATGAACATTTCTCAAGCTTGTTTTGATCGTTTTCAGCGAAATAAAATGGATTTTAAGCGTCGTTTCATAACTGTTGATGAGACATGGATCCACCACTTTACTCCAGAGACAAAAGAACAATCCAAACAATGGACTGAAGCTGGAGGAAGTGCCCAAAGAAGGCAAAAACAATTCAATCGGCTGGTAAGGTTATGGCAACGGTTTTTTGGGACTTCGAAGGTATTTTATTAATTGACTATCTGCAAAAGGGTAGAACAATAACTTCAGAGTACTATTGCAACCTTTTAGATCGATTAAATGTACAAATTCGAGAAAAGCGTCCTGGCTTACAACAAAAAAAAAATTTCATCAAGACAACGCACAGCGCACAAGAATGTTTTAACAATGGCTAAAATCAACGAATTAAAGTACGAGTTGCTTGACCACCCACCTTATTCTCCTGATTCAGCTCCCAGTGACTTTTACCTGTTCCCAAATCTAAAAAAAAATCCTTGCTGGCAAGCGTTTTACCTCAAATGAAGATGCAATTACAGTTGTAAACCACTATTTTGAAGACCTTGAGGAAAACTATTTTAATAAAGGAATAGAATTGCTAGATAAGCGTTGGACTAAGTGCATTGAAGTTTCAGGAGATTATATTGAAAAATAAAAATATTTTTGAAAAACAAACTATTCTCTTTCATTGATAGGCTAAGAACTTTCCGAACCGCCCTCGTACATTTCAACAATATTAATATTGCGACAATCGTACTATTGTCAACATTAATTTCAGTAAACAATACTATGTTTGCGACGGAGATACTTTTTTAGGGCGAACATATTATTATTGCCGTGATCGTATAGTAACCATAGAGGGAACGTATCTGTATGTTGACTCTGCCATTTTAAATGTGTTCAAAATTCCCATAGCTTTCGAATAGGCATTAGATTACTTGGAAGCCGACTCGGGCTTGTAAAGCTTTGTAATTTATTGTTTACAATTGAAGTAATCTGATGATTTCCTCGTAATCACCGTCATCATCGTCATCTAGCATGACTTCTTCAAGTCAAACGAACACGTTTTGTTTTTTTTTCTTTATTAAAAAGTGTTATAAAGGGTGTCCCAAGAAGAGCGCAATTTTTAAATGACTGATGCAGCAATTGAATTGTTTCTCTGGCTGTATGACATGTGGCGCCGTCTTGTTGGAACCACATGCCCTCCACATTCATTTCTTCAATTCTAGGCAAGAAAAAACTGGTTATCATTTCACGATACCAAACACCATTGACTGTTTGCGCTTGACCTGCCTCATTTTCATAATGATTCCAATGATTTACAATGATTCCTCCAGCCCAAAAACCACACCACACAGTGACACGTTGAGGATGCATTTGCTTCTCGTGAATCACTCGAGGATTTTCCGCACCCCAAATGCGACAATTCTGCCTATTGACGAAGCCATCAAGATGAAAATGGGCCTCGTCAATTTGCGAACTGTAGCCGCAAAACTTTCACCATTTTGGTAAAACAATTTCACAATGAGAATGCGTTGTTCATTCGTGTAGCGCTCCATTTTTACTAACCTCGTACCTTCTACTAACAAACAATAACAATTGTTCAAATGTCAAACAATGACACTTCGAATGTTGCCAGATTTAAAAATTGCGTTCTTCTTGGGACACCCTTTACATATACTCATATATCATATTCGTGGGTATAATGTGTTCAAAATAAAATATATATTATTATATAAAACGTATTAATTCAGGTTTATACTACTCCGCATTATTAATTAATCTTTCCTTTCGATTTATGATAATATTATTACAGCAACGTCTGGGGGAAAAACGTTTTGACTCTTCTCCGCCCCATACAAGAGATTCGTTTTGAGTGGTCTTGTGACAGGTCACGTGCACGCGGAATACCTTGACCCATATATTGTCACATGAAACGAGTGTTTCAGTGCATTGCTTTTATTTTGTATTATAAATAAAAACGTCATAATCGGAATTTAGTAGAAATACAAAATACAATTTAACAGACAAACAGACGGGGGTTAAATTGAAAATGCGAGGACAAAAGGTGGTGGTGTCTCTGGTAAGAACTGAGCTTTCGGTATTTTGGGAAATATTTTTATTATTATAAACTTAAAAATGGCATTGATTTTTGTCACCCCAATTTAACTGCTACGAGCGCTGCTATATATATTTCTGGCCTAATAATGAAAAGGTAAAAATTTATCATCAAAAATGGTTTTATTGTTTTTCAAAGTATTCTCCAGCATGATTTATACACTTTTGCATGCGCTCAAACCAATTGTCGGAGCACTTTTTCCACTCCGATTGAGACACCTCCAAAACATGGTTTTTGAACGCTTGAACAGCATCTTCTGGCGACGAAAATCGTTGACTACGCATTTTTTTCTTGATGTGCGGGAATAAAAAGAAGTCATTGGGTGCCAAGTCAGGGCTGTAAGGCGGATGACCCATCAATTCGACGTTTTGGCCGGTCAAAAAGGCGCTGGTTTGAGCCGATGTGTGAGAGCTCTTCTCTTATTCCTTTTTCCAATTTCTCCGAAGACTTCAGGCAAACAAATTGTGGTGTACCACTCAGAATTGACCGTCCTACGTTGCTCAAGCGGACCAGTTTTGCCGAAGAAACAGGCGACCCCATTTGCTTCGAAGTGTTTCTTCCACGCAGAACTTTCGTTGGATTTGGCTCGTCTTCGAAGACCCGACACGGTCGATTGCTGTTTTGTTTCGGGCTCATAGGCATAGATCCATGATTCGTCACCTGCGAAGATCTTATAAACGTCTTTTGAAGCACTGTGATCGTATTTTTTTCAAAATTTCTTTGCACCAATCGACAAGAGCCTTTTTTTGAGCGATTGTCAAATTGTGCGGGATCCAACGAGAAGAAACCTTTTCTACGGCCAGGTGTTAATGTAATATCGAATATATGCTGGTGGAAGAAATACCCAAGGATGCCTCTATCCCACTGTATGTCACATGACGATCTTGCATTATCAGTTTACGCACGGCATCAATGTTCTCTGGCACAACGGCCGTTTTGGACGACCTTCGTCTTTGAGCGAGCGTCGGCCACGATTGAATTCATTACACCAGTTTTTCACAGTGCTAGAGGATGATGCTTCATCGCCATACAAAGATTTAAGTTCATCGATGCACTCTTGACGTGATAATCCACGTCGAAGGTTGTGAAAAATGATCGCACGAAAATGTTCCGGAGTTAATTCCATTTTTTGCCAAATTGATTTTTTCCAGTCACTGTAAACAAACAAATGATGGTCGTACGTCAAAACGTTCTGAGTACGTTTATGCTAAAAAATGTCAAACTTTCTAATGGAAATGTCAGATGGCGCCAGGCAACACTTAGTGTTGACTAGACCAGAAATATATGTAGCAACCCTCGTACACACCAAAAAAAACGCAGCGGAAAAGGAAGTTCTCAGCAGGGCCTTCTGAGCAATACCGGTCGGTTTTTAGTTTGAAAAAAAACCGACAGTTGGTTTTTTAAGATCAGTGTTTTGAAAAACCTCGTTTTTTGGACATTGTGATGCCTTCACTTACCAGTCAGTCACAATTGCGTGCCTTTCGTAAGATGGGATTCAGAAATGTTTATTTAATCTCCTCATTGTAAATATGAAGGCCTTCTCAAAGAATGCACTTACAATAACAAATGACTATAGAAAAGTTTACAAGGCCTTCTAGTGACCTTCTTAGAGACGACATTAGAATGTGTGGGGAACTAGTTTTTATGTGCCAAGAAGGCCTACCCGAATGCCATTTTTTTTAAAGCTTTACCTATGGCTATTGGATCGGAAAAGATGGCCGTCTGAAAGGTTTCTTATCACAATAGCTTGCAAAATTTTCGTTGGGAATAAAAAATAATACTATGCAGGTATTTTGGGTAGTAGCTTTTGTTTTTTTTAACAGTAATATATTGAGTATTTAAAGACCTGTTCGTCTAGGGGGGATATGCTTCGACATCCAGATAAAAATTGAAGAGGTGCAGTAAGTCATGCGGCATAAGCGGCATGCAGGACAAACGGCTGGTACGTTGCCACAAATTTCCTTCCAATAGGATTTGAGGCGGTTGTCCCATAAAGATCTTAGCCAGAACTACGTGCTTTGCCCAAAGAGCGGTTTTCCGTTGCGATGCTCTTCAAGTCCTACATTCACGCTAAAGCTGGACATGTCTGCTGCGACTTCATTTCAGACGTGCCTAGTATTTATGATGATCTAGAGGCTTTTTCTTGTAGAGCTGCATCTCTTTTTCTACACGCAGAAAAAAAGTATGGTTGTGGTGACAATATTCGAAGAGGATAATACTATTGTTGGGTATATGGTTGTGGTACAACAATATTATGATCCTCACAACAATAGTATGATTAAAATCCAACCATACTATGATCCTCACAACAATAGTATGATTTACACATAACCATACTATGATCCCCAACCATAATATGATCTCCACAACAATAGTATGATTCTCACAACCATAGTATGTTTTACATACAACCATAGTATGATCCTCACAACCATAGTATGATCCTCACAACCATAGTATGATTCACACGCAACCATGTAATGATCCCTACAACCATAGTATGATGACACAGAATTATATTATGATCCCCAATATAATTTATTAGAATTTGTTTAAGTTGTCGACAATAGATTTGAATTATGAAAATTATTCAAAAATGCATTAAATTCAAAATAATAGGAGAGATTTAATTCAAAGTAGAAAAAATAAGTTTAAATGAACGTAAGCGTTTTTGTTAAAAATATTTCAGTTAAACAAAGCCAAAGCAGCTAGTTTAAAAAATTTTAATTTCGATAAAAAAGTACTATTATTGCATTAGATCCGTACCAATAACATTTGTTCTAAAAAGCATATTTAAATGAAGAAAAATTACAATCATACAGTATGATTGCCGTAATCATATTATTGTTACATAACAGGCAAAACACAATACTTTTGTTGCACCTACCGTATTTATATTGTTGCTATAACCATATTTTCATTTTTAAATTCGGCAATAATACTATTGTTACATTTTAACAATAATAATATTGCAGCAATTATACTATTGTCAAAACTAAATTCGGTTAACAATGCTATGGTTGCGACCACCATACTTTTATTGCGGAGAACATATTATTGTTGCCGTGACCATGTAGTAACCATGTTTTTTCTCTGCGTGTAGGTCATAATCTGCCTCGGCAGAGGCATCCTGTCCATGAGATGATGGTTGGGATGATTACTGCGAAGGCACCCAAGCAGATACGGTTAGACAAGAAATTGTTTCTGCGAAAAGTAAGGACATTTTTCTTTTTATGAAGACACCCTGTTGATGTTCTCAGGGCAGAGAGTTTTCTTTCTTAACGTCAAACTTACGTTAGCCGACCAAGCTGGACAGTGGTCCAGGATCGATTTCCAGCGGCCAAAACTCTATAACTTTTGATCTCGTAAGTATTTTTGGGTTCTGTAAAAAGGGCCAAGGCGGCCAAGGATTAATGGATTATTTTGAGCTATTAACATTAAAAGTCGGTATTGGGTATTTTTTAGAAAATAGCCTGAAGTTAACTTCTTTTCGTATTTTCCGATTTTAATGAAAAGTAATTTTTTATTAGTTTTTAGTTTTTTCAATATTTGCAAGTTAATGCGAAGACAATCTGTTCCCCCTTACTGCCAATTTTCACTATTTTCAGGTTTTGCAAATCCTTGAGTCCTTGGCTACAATTGTCCTTTTTACAGAACACAAAAATATTTACTAGATGAAAATTTATAGTAATTTGACCGGTGGAAATCGATTCTAAACCACTGTGCGGCGATGCGTAGTTCACTTTATAGAGGCCTACCAGGTTTCTTTATCGGCTTCCCAAGATATGCCGGTGAGTGACTAAGAATTTTTCACTTTTTTAACTTATATGTCCAATGCCGATGGTATCACCCCGTCCTGGGACACTCCCTATTTAACTCTACGGTGCTGAGACTTCCTGTCAATTAAATCTACATAAACACTGTCGCCCACAACCCAACCCAACCCTTCACACTAGGTGGAAGAGACATGTCTGCGATGTACTCCAGTGGAGTCGCATTATTGACTATGTGGAAAGCCTTGGTGTGTTCAAGAGCCACAAAGACTGTTCTGTCGTTGAACTAGTTCTGGATGAGTTCGCGACTAATAAGTGTGGTTATAGCTTGTAAAGATGTTGTATTATCCTGATGATCAGCAACTGGAAGGTGTTCGATCAGGATGGGAAGGAGCAGTGCTTCTGCTGATGAATTAAAAGAATCGGCATGTACGATTCGCTCATCTTCTTTGTCTTGCCTCAGTAGCAGAACCACTCTGTCGGGAACTACATGAGTGGCTATCGAAAAATTAAGCATTTTGGTCACGTACTCTGCTCCCGGGTTTCCGAGTGCTCCAACATCAGCATGAAGATTCCGTCCGGACCCAGCGACTGTGATGACGCTGTGGACGACATTGGCCAACGGTAAATTGTGGAGGTAACTATTCCACTCGAACAGCGCAAATACGACACAATACGCTCATTTTCATTCTCGTGGTGTTTATAAACAGCCGGTTAAAATAACTCGCGCACCGCTTCAGTTCTATCACCGAACGTATTGGCAGTCTAATCACGCATTCTTCCAGAGTTGGAGAGCGATTTGACCGTTGTCAACAATTTACCAATTCCGGAACTTAAGCTACACTGCTTTAAGTGATCCAGCCATCAGTTCCGCTTGTATTTGTTGACCAACCAACTGATCTCAAAGATGAGTTCTATGTTTTCTAGGGATGGAGCGACGAATATCGTCACGCTTTTCTGCTGGAAAATTTGGTCATACATATTTTATTCCATTTTATTTATTCCACTAGCAGGTATAATGCTAGCGTCAGCTGCGTTGATGATTGCCCGGATTTCTAAAGCTGCGGTTGGTGGCTTCTCTCTCAGTCTTTTTTGATTACGATTCATACGGCGTTAGGAGATTCATACGGCGTTAGGAGATTATAAAGTCGGTTGGTATGTTCATGGTGCGGATTTTGGGTAGGTGTTCCGATAATAACGAGATGACGGGTTGAAAGGTAACTTCGTTGATCATTCTTTATTTTTTAATCTTCTGCAGAAAAAGAACTTGCCGTAGGGCTTCCCATTCTACAATTTTCTTTAAAGCAAATAACTATTATCAAAGTGGCAAAATGACATTGATTTTCTTGGCTGCACACTGCTTTTATCGCGATTTCGGATCCGTGACGACCTTCATCAGAAAGCACCGCAGCAATTGTTGAAAGAAAAACCGGAACTCTTCAAGACCAGGCTCTCACAAAACGAATGCCACTTTTTACACAATTGCCCACAACATTGCCCTTCACACAATTGCCCATGAAAAAACAATTCACCCTTGCCACCTCTGCAGAGACTCCACATTGAGAGCCATCAATAGATTTATTTTACAACGTATTTAGTCGGAGGCCAGAGTCATCCCAAGACTCTGAGTCGTTTCAACACCCGAAGTCAGAGTCGTCCGATTTTTACAAAACTCCACAGCCCTGCTAGCAACTCCCTTAAACAACAACAACAGCGATAATTTTTAAGAGACCCAATAACTAGCACCTGTCGGCCTGACTTGTGCCTCTCCCTGTTTCTCTCTCTCTCTCTCTCTCTGTCTAATCATGATTATCCATGTACACAGACGATACATCTCGTGACAGTCGTCTAACCTCGAATTAACCCTGGCATTACTCTACAGCGCCTTCGACCACCCATCGCACTCCCAGCAGAGGACACGGTTAAGTTTCGAAAGAGCAACAAAGTACTGAGAAAAATAGAATGCAAAGCGTAAGCGCTTTATGCAATTCAATTAGTCTCGAATTGCACAAACAGACACACACAAATCCACACACACACACTGGAGAAAGAAGCAGCAACAGAAAACCGCTTTCCCACTGGAATAAACAGCTTGACCGGGCAAAGTATGGATGTAGAAAAGCTTTTATGATAATTATCGGAATTAAAGTGCGAAATGAAATGTGAAAAAAACAATTCACACACGTATGTATCTTTGGATTTGCATCCAATTGAAAAAATAAATCGAATCTCCGCTTTATTGAAAATGTTATTAGTTTAAGGTTATCCTCGATAAATGTACATATGAACTGTGCTGAACCTGTAACCTAATTATGTCCATTTCCTTGAAATATCCAAAAACCAATCAATCGAAATATGCTAATGTCAAAGGTGACAGATGATGATGTGGTGGTATGCATTTTGACAAATCGGTGCTATGATGTGTGCAAAAATAAAATGAACGCCGAGATAAGTATGTTATCTCCTTAATTTATGATTTATTGTATTTTACTATTTTGGAGAACAATATTAAGCCTTTTCGCCGCAAGCATTGCGACAGTCGTGCTATACCACAGGTTCTTATGGTATTTTAAGAGCATGTGAGATGGCTTGACTGCCGCAGTGACAGCGGTGAATAAAAAACGGATTTGATATACGGGCAACTCTTAGTACAGGGTGACCAGTTAAGAACGATAAAAAAATAAATTTCAATTATGCCATATTTGGTTAGGTGGTAAAAATTGCTCATATTATCCAAATGTGCTTGCTTACTATCCCCGCTCGTTTTTGTTCCCATGACCCTAAACGTACAGTAACTTTTTTTAAAGTAAAAAAGTGAGAAGAAAACTTGAAAAGTAAGGTTTACAACAGTAGTTCTCATTCGTTTGGGGAGAGCCTGGCCTTATAGAGTTCGGTTTTACTTTCAACAATTGCAGCAAGGCTTTCTGAAGAGGGTTGTCACGGATCCGAAATCATGATAAAAGTAGTGTGCAGCCGCGAAAATCAATGTCACTTTGCCATTTATGTTAAAAACTTGTCTTCTATTTAAATATAGAAGCAAGAGGTCTTGAGCCGGTTTAATCCCTGGTCAATGTGTAAAAAGTACGTCACAAGTTAAAGTATTTTTTTGTATTGTATTTTATTTACTATCAGTAGGACAAAGCATAATATATATCTATGTACAAGTTTTGAGTTACTACCTTAAAGATATTTCAGCAAATGATACATTATTTGTTTAAATTATTACAATAAAAATATTACATATGTATAGGAAAAAGATAGTAAAAAACCTAATACTAATATCACAAAAATGAAAGTTTTAATTAGCTTTACAAACAATAGCTAATTAAGTCTATGTTTAAAAACATAGCGTGAATTAGCCCTTGTTATATCAAGCTCCTTAGATGTGCGTAGGTTGATCTTCTGCATTTATCATTAAATGTCAGACTCATGTCAGTTATTAATTCCTGAATCGTTTTTTGTCCAGACATCCTGTGTAACTCGGCGGTGGAGAATCTTCTAGGCAAGTTGTATATAATTTTCAAATTTTTGTTTTGAATCACTTGTAGCTTGTCTTTGTGAGACTTAGCGCAGTCCATCCACACCTGACATCCATAGGTAAGAATCGGTCTTATACACATTTTGTATAAAAGCAATTTATTTTTAATGTTTAATTTAGACTTTCTATTCAAAAGTGGGTACAGTGCTCGACCGCACCTTACAGCTCTAAGACACACATCGTCCACATGCTGTTTAAACGTTAATTTCTGATCAAGGGTAATTCCCAAGTATTTTAATGATCCCGACAATGCTATTTCTCTTCCCTGTATAGAAGGACTTCGTGAAGGAACTCTCTTTGGAGACTTGTTGTACGGAAACAGTATGGCCTGCGATTTTTGTTCGTTAATCTTAATCTTCCACTTAGAGAAATAGTTGCTTGCAGAAGAGAGTGCCTTTTGCATACGTCGAACTATGGCGTTTGAAACCTTGCCGTGACAAATAAATGCACTGTCATCTGCATAGAAAGCCACATCGTTCCCTGCAGAGATTTTAAAGTCCGAAGTATACAATGTGTACAACAGTGGGGACAATACAGATCCCTGGGGCACTCCAGCTGGGATACTCTTTATGGAGGATTGTTCCCCGTTGACCTCGACAACAAATGATCTGTCCTTAAGAAAACTTTTGATCAGCTTTATTAAATATATTGGACAATTCATTTTGTGAAGCTTGTAAACGATACCATTGTGCCAAATTGAATCAAAAGCCTTCTCAATATCTAAAAACAGTACCCCTGTGGAGTACCGTCTATTTTTATTTGAAGTAATAAAATTTACAACTCTTTTTATCTGATGTGTCGTCGAGTGGTGCGCCCTAAAACCATATTGACAACTATGGACTAGATCATTGTTTTCCGTAAACGTTTTTAATCTTTCAAAAACAATTTTTTCCAAAACCTTGTCAAGGGAACTCAACAAACTGATTGGACGATAACTTGAGGGTTGCTTTAGGTCTTTGCCACTTTTGCCTATTGGTATTACTTTAGCCTTTTTAAATCCTTTCGGGAAGTACGAGTTTTCGATACAAAAATTAAAAACTTTAACCAAAAACGAGTAAGCAGAATGTGGAAGCTTTTTCAATAAAATGTTGTTTATCTGATCGAATCCTGGCGCTTTAGAGTTTCTAAGACTGTTAATGAAAAACTTAACCTCGGCATGTGTTGTTAAGGAATCCTGATCAATGTCTAATGAAGTATTCTCTTCGATCAGCTTTATCGTAGAGTCCACTTTCCTGTCCATCGAGCTTCGAGAACCGAACGTAGTATAATGAGCGTTTGCAAAATGGCCTGCAATAAGTTCGGCTTTCTCTGCATTGTCAGTTACCATGCTACCGTCTATTGTCAGGTTTCCAATTGGTTTGTTTTTTCCTCTAATGCGCTTAGTTACCCTCCAAAAGTTTTTGCTACCAACAGGCAAATGAGATAGAAAAGTTTCCCACTGTGAGTTCTTAGCAAGATTGACATGCCAAGATATCAGTTTATTAAGTTCCCTAATGATAGAGCGATATGTTATTTTAAGACTAATATCAAAACATCTCTGAAATTTTCTCTTAAACATATTCCGAGTCGAAATAAGCAACTTGCATGCAGCTGTTATTTTAAAAGATTTGTCGCTAGAAGAATTGTATGGTACAGCATCCATACACGCGTCAGTTATTAGACTTGAGAATTCTTGAAGTAAGTCGTCAACATTTGAAAGTGTTAAATCGTCATTTAAAATTGTTGAAGAATTTATTTTCGTTTCCAAAATCGTTTTATACTTTGACGGACACATTCATTAATGTGAAAAGTAATGGGTACATGATCTGAGTTCAGTCTGTCCGGATGGGTGTCTATGTCTGAAAATATTAATGAAGAGTTAGTAAGCAGAAAATCAATTGTTGATGGTCGTCTATAAGATACATTTTGAGAATACCTAGTCGGATAAGATGGAAAATAAATATAATAGTAAGCGGCATTTTGATGATTGAACAAAGCAACTCCTGCTCTGTCAGAGTCTGCACAATTCCAGCTAGTATGATGTGCGTTGAAGTCACCAAGAATAAAGAAATCACCACTTATGGACGTTAGCATGTCAAGATCATTGGCAAAATCCATCTCGTATCGAGGGCAATATGCAGATATAAAGGACACTTTTTTGCTGTAGAATTCCACTGTAATGCATATATTTTCAAATGTTTTTGTTGGAAACGGGTTGTTTAATTTGTGTTTTATTGTTGATTTGACTGCAATAGCCACACCGCCACCATGAGTACTTCTGTCATTTCTATATACATTATAGCCAGGAATCTTGAAGTTATGTTTTGGTTTGAGGAAAGTCTCGTTTAAAAGAAGGATATCAATCGAGAGCTCCTTCATGAACATATGAAGTTGGACAGAATCACTAGAAGTTGTAATGCCTTGACAGTTCCAGTGCATTACATGAAGCAGATTTGATGAGTTATTATACTGCATATTTAAGCAGAGTCATAATAACATTGAGCTGTTCCATTTTTGTTGTGCAGCTGCGTAGATCAGAGATTGCTCCAGTGAATATGCTGAACAGTTCATCAATATTATAAAGATCATCACTAGGCTGACGACTTAATGGTGTTATGTTAGATTGGCGATTTATTGATCTGCAGGCTTCGGCATAACTGACACCAGGCAATGTATTTGACGATCTGGATGTATGAGGCAGGTCTCTGGACGTTTTTTCGAAATACGATTGGAACCGATGGTTTTGCATGGGAACAGTTTTGTTGCTTATATTATGTCGAATTGTTAGGTATTCCTTACGGCTAGGACATCTGGGATCATCAGCTCTATGATTTGTATTTTTTAGGTTCTTTTTGGCACAGTTAAAACATTTAAAAGCTACTGGACTTCCTTGCGGTGTTTTATTCACTTGGCAATTTTCAGAATCGTGGTCTCCACCACAAGCAATACATATATTTTTTCGAAAACAATTTTTTTCGCCGTGTCCATACATTGCACATTTAGTACATTGTGTTGGGCCTTTGTTACCTTTCTGCGGTTTCCTCCAATATACCACAATACTGCAGAGATGACGTACTTTTAAGACCTGTGATTTTGTGTTTAGGGTTCGATCAAATTCTAACATGTACAGAGCGTCGTCAACTGAGGAACGTGTCGTTTTGATTTCCTTAACATTCAAGGCGGTAATGTTGTAGGTCGTCCTAAGCTCTTGTTGTATTTCCTTCGGGTCAGTTTGAGGAAGTCCATACAGTACTAATTTAAACAGCTTAGTGTCTTTGGATTCGTGCGAATAGAAAGTTAAACCTGCTTCAATAAGTTTTTTCTTTGCTACATCGAATTGAGCTAGGGATTGTGAAGTGATTTTTGTACCAATAGACATTCTTTTAAATTGGTACGTTGTTCCAATAAGCCTGTAAACATTCTGGAAACTATGCACAGCATCAACGACAATTGGAGGAATAACCACTTTGTACTCCTTCACTCCATTTTCTTCATCTTCACTATATGTATCATTTTCGTCATCATTTTTTAAAATGTTAAATCTATTTTCGTTTATTTTAAATTTTTCTTTTGGAGCTCTGCCCCACATATTCTTTCTTTTTAATGCACTCATTACAACTGCAGTGCGTTGATTTGTTGTTGTTTTTTATTACAATTAATGAACACCTGCGTCTTTATGACTGCTAGTGGTTGTTTGATTGTTGTTGTTTATAACACTTGGTACGCTCAAGTACCAAAAATTTGTGCTTATTTAAAAAACAAATACTATGCACAAGAGAAAGCACGTCTATTCGCGATCAATGATTGCATACGACTATGGCACAAGTTAAAGTCCCCATTTTAACTATTCCCGGATTTTGGTCCCATAGACCAAGACGTTTTTTAAGGTAAAAATTGCGTCACAACTAATAGTGCTTATTTTAATTAAAAAAATATTTTTTCCGAGGTAACCTTTGTACCTTAAAGGGAATTTTTTTTCTCCTGGGCCTGAGCCCATTTACACTCCAAATCAGCTTATAAACATAAGTCAACATCAACTTTCGTTGGAGTTGGCTCGTCTTCGAGGACCCACACGGTCTATTGCTGTTTTGTTTCGGGCTCATACGCATAGATCCATGATTCGTCACCTGTGACGATCTTATAAACGTCTTTTGAAGCACCGCGATCGTATTTTCTCAAAATTTCTTTGCACCAAATGACACGAGCCTTTTTTTAACGCGATTGTCAAATTTTGCGGGATCCAACGAGAACAAACCTTTTTTATGACCAGGTGTTCATGCAACATGCACGGCATCAATGTTCTCTGGCACAACGGCCGTTTTTGGAGTACTTTCCTCTTTGAGCGAGCGTCGGCCACGATTGAATTCATTAAACCAGTTTTTCACAGCGCTATAGGATAGTGCTTCATCGCTATACAATACTCCACGTCAAAAGTTGTGAAAAATAATCGCACGAAAATGTTCACGATTTAATACCATTTTTTTGCCAAATTGATATTTTCAAGTCACTGTAAACAACACAAATGATGGTCGTACGTCAAAACGTTCTGAGCACGTTTATGCTGTCTATGCAGTGTCTACTTAAGTGTCTTCGCAGTAGTCGTAACAAACAAATGATGCAATCGCCTCAATTTGTATTGTGCGTTCCGTGTGTTTGTCCCGCCTGCAATGAGGGACCACATGACGTACTGCACCTCTTCCTTTGTCCGACCAAGCCCTCTCAACTAAAGGCAGGTATCTTTGGACGCCTCCAGTTCACTGCCGCGTTTCTTTCGCCTGGAAATCGAAGCAGATCTCCTGTAAATGAAAAGGACTTGAAAACAAAATATGTTGTTGTTACAACAACAACGAATCTAGGCCAAAATTCAACCAAAATAAATAGTGTTGGCTGTCTCTCTCGCTATTCCTTTAAAAAAGGCTAAGCAAATTTGAAGAGAATCGAAGCTGTGGTATTGAATTGTAAGGACATTTTATTTAATTTGAATGACCATACGTACGTTCATGTTTAATAATGAATGTTTCTTAGGAAACCAGGGCCTTAATAGCCTAAAACGACAGCAATTATTAAATCTTATTGCAGTATTGATTGAGGGAGTCTTAACTGACAGTCCCAATTTATTTGACAATGCCTCGTTTGCCCTTAACGAAATGTGTTATACTGAGCAGATGTTAGGAAAAATGTACTTTTTCCAACCTTCGGTCGAGGCTGTAGAATTTCCCCCATTATTTTTAACAGTTTTTGCCATCAAAAGTGCTTTTTGATATAAGAAATTATTTATTTAAGATAACTACAGAAGGTTATTTCATATGCATATTAGATAGTTAACCATTTTCCAATTAACTTGTTATTATTTGTAAAAAGAAAAAGCAATTTCCGTTGTATTTTCAATACTGAAGGCTGTTTGCACGACAGGTGTTAATTGCTGGCGGCATAAGTTGATAATTGTTTCACTACGACTACTTCGTGAACAAATATGAACATTTCTATTTCAATCCTCATGCAATGAATGAAAAGCACACGTCAACTCAGTTACAAACATGACATTAGTTTTGGTCTGAAATCATATAATTTAATTTCGAACGCCATTTCTAATACATATTTAAAGTTTATTTATTTATTACAATTAAAACTATATATAATGAACTAATTCAGAAAAGCACTAGCACCTAAATCTATGATCTGGGTGGCCCTAATTAGACTGAAGGGCTAAAAATATTTATAACTTTTTTTTTATCTTTTGCAGGTTATATAGTTTTTTATAAAGACATATGATGGGTACATATGATAACCAGCAACGCGTCAAAATTGTTGAATTTCATTATTCTTCTGGCAAGTCTATTATCTCAACTACACTGAGCGGAAAATACAATGATTTTTTTAACCATGTGTCTGGTTAAATTTTTCATGTTAAATGATTGATAACGTAGACAAAATAACGTTATATAAGGTCAAATATTCATACAAAATAGTTGAGTTAACATTATATAAGGTTGGTTTTTTCAGCGATTTGTTGGCCGATCAATTAGTTGTGAGAACAAAACGATGACAATATTAATCATCTTGTACTTAGCAGGCACATAAATACTGTTACAACATTGAACACACCCATTTCTATAGTAGAAGTGAACGTACCCCGTTAATGTCATGTGGGTTTCGAAAGCTAACCACAGTAGCGTTAGTCTGTAACGGAATTTTAAAATTCTTACAACTTTCATCATGGAGTGGTCAGATAATGAGAACGTTATCGCTGTAATAGCGCTTTCAAGTGTGAAAAAAAAGCAATATTTTCAAAACGCTCCGGCCACTAGGGATAAGCCGCATGTTCGTCTACCGATGCATAAAACTGTTTGAGGCGACTGGAGATGTAAAAGACCGCCACCGGTCGGGCCGCCCACGCTCTGTTCGAACACCACATGTCATCAAAGCCGTTAAATCAAGAATTCACAGAAATCCGCTCCGAAAACAGAAAATCAAGGCCCGTGAGAAGAATATAACGCAAAAGTCCATGAGTAGAATCATTAAAAAATACTTGGGACTTCAAACGACGTCCCGGACATTAATTGACTAAAATAGGATTGCAAAATGCAAACGTCTTTTGGTGAAGCACGCTGATTACTTGCACAGAAAAATTTTGTTCACCGATGAAAAAATTTTTACCGTTCAGGAAAAATTTAACAAGCAAAATGATAGAGTGTATGCGCGGTCATCTAAGGAAGCATCTGAACTGATCCCAAGGGTGGAAAAGGGTCATCACCCAGCTTCAGTCATGGTTTGGTGGGGTGTCTCCTACGTTGGGGTCACTGACCTGCATTTCTGTGAAGAAGGAGTCAAAACATCGGCCAAAGTTTACCAAGAAATCGTTTTGGAAGCTGTTGTGAAGCCTCTTAACAATTCCCTGTTCCAAAACCAGCATGGACTTTCCAGCAGAAATTCTGCGCCGGCCCATAAGGCTAGAATGTGTCAGGCCTGGCTTTGAAACAATTTGCCAGCGTTCATTTCCTCTGAAGAATGGCCTCAGGCAGTCCAGATTTGAACCCATTGCATTACAAATTGTGGACGGTTTTAGAGGACAAGGTTTGTCACAAAAGATAACCCAACATTGGATCTCTTAAGACTGCTTTGGTTCGAGCTGTGGCCAATTTTCCAACGGACGAGGTGCGTGCAGCTATTGACGATTGGCCAGTGCAACTTAAGGCGTGTGTAAAGGCAAGAGGCGGACATTTCGAATAAGTAGATTCTTTTTGGATACAATATACATCAATAATTATATTAAAAAATAATTGGTCCAAAAACATTCAGTACTTTTTATTTTACAGCACAAAACGTGTGTAACAGTATTTATGTCCCTGCTTAGTATAAGTTTGGTTTTTTCAAGAGAGAGGCAGAGAATTGTGTGGCATAAACAAAAATTTAAAGATCATTCGGCTCTGTTGTATCGAAGTTTTTAATATTCTTTGTGTTATACGAAGTTCAGAATTGAGTTACACTAATTTGCAAAGGTCGCGACCTACTCTGTTCCCCCTACTCTTTTTCATTTGCGAAAAATCACGAGATAATTTATCTCGCTCTTTTAAAAAACCACCATCAAAATCAAATGCTAGCAGTACAATCATCATGGTGCAGTAATGCTGCGCTCTGAATATTGCTTTTCGCACAGTTCGAAGACCATACGCAAGGGGTAATTCTCATTAATCATAATGGGACTCCCGTATAAGGCATTTGATTTCTAGCCGAAGTAATCGTTGCCAAAGAGTGCTGAAGAAAACCCTTGGCGGATTTAGAAACAGCTGTACAGTCTGCCTGGCAACCGTAGCCAATATATTTCACCAATTTTTTAGTTGATTCTGAAAAAGAAACAACAAAAACGTCTCGAAGCTGAATAAAAACTGTTCAAGTCATAATAATGGAAAAAGACCGAATAAATGTAAACAAAACAAAAACATAATTAGTAGGTTTATTTAATATTAAAAATTCTAACAGTAACTATATTTCTAGTTTAAAGAGGTTACCAATAATAAGTTAGCTTAACAATAAAAATAATTTCTAAAACAATCTTCATAGTTAATAATATTAACAATTTCATTGTTAAATTGAACATGTATTTTTTCAATAAATTAACTATGAAATTTTAATATTAACAATTTTCATGGTTAAAAACAATGCATTGTTAAAACAACAATAATTATTTTAAAATTACCAATTTTCATGGTTAAAAAATTTTAACCATAGAATAGTTAAATTAACTATTATTATTGTTAAATACCAGTCAAAAACAAAATGTTTAAATTAACCTTATATAGGGAGATCCATCTAGAGGCATTTTTTTCAAAAAAAAAATACTAAAATTCAAATCAAGTGTGGAATCTTTATTGTTCATACGAAAGGACATTTTATGCGATTTATTTTTTGAATATAATTTCCTTCAAATGTTGGCAACTGTAATATGGAAATGAGCGTTCAGCGAAACACAAAAAGATCCGCTGTTTTCGGCTAAAATTGTGTTCAGTGATGAGGCCCATTTCTGGCGCAACGGCAACGTCAATAAACAAAATTGCCGCATTAGGGCTGAAGAGGAACCAGAAGAGGTTCAAGAGGTGTCGTTATATCCAGAGAAAACCACGGTTTAGTGCGGTTTATAGGCCGGTGGAATTATCGGTCCATATTTCTTCAAAAATGATGATGGTCGAAAAGTAACTTTCAACTGTACTCGCTATTTCTCTATCATATCGGACTTTTTACTACCAGAAAATGAAGCCCGTATTCTTGACGACATTTTGCTTCAACAGGACGGTGCCACTTGCCATTCAGCTGGTCAAACAAAGGATCTAGTGAGAGATAATTTCGAAAAATACTTCAGTTATAATACAGCGTGATGCATTCACGACTGGACAAATTTCACCAGCGTATTCCTTGGCAGATTTCATGATGTCCATCTACGAACATGTCCGAAAATGCTAGGGGGCGAAAAGGCAGCTGTTTGAAAATTTTCCGATTAGTGGTCGGAAGGTACTAGGATAAAATTGCTTAGTTCTGAACCAGTAGTCGGATTTTTTTTCTTAAAAGAAAAAATTATTACCTTTCTAAAGGAAAGGTTCAAGTTATGACTATTTGACTGAAATGCAAAAAAAAATCATACAAAACTTCAAAACCATCTATAATCTATATTTGTTTTAATTTGAGTAATCACAATTTATAGGCTAACTGCTGCACATTTGGTTGAATCACATGTGCCGTGCCGGTTTATAGGACCCTAGGATCTCTAGAGCTTTATAACCAAAATCAGCCTATACTCGTATTGTCTAAAAAATAATTCTCATCACATACATGTGATACAATTTCTGTATCACATTTTTGGAACCCTAGAGCCCAAACGTCCTATTTCTAGTTTCAGACAGATCTTGAATATATTTCCATATTTAGAATCGTACCGCATTTTGATTAATATAGAGTGGCCATGTTTATTGGTGAATTTTTGTAAAACGCAAAGCGTGAATTTTTAAATTTTTTGTATATTATTTTTTTTTCTTTTTTTGGTAAAAATTTTCTTCTCATCTTTTTTTCTACACGTGAACCAACAACAGAAGCAAATGAACGAAAAATTAGGGGCTTAGAATTTTAAAGCTCAAAAATAAATAAATAAGCATATAAATCATTTTAAATTCTCGCTCATTTTACATTTTACAAACCATGCATTCGTTCATAGTCTCCCTTTGAAAATGGTAAACGCTGAAAAGTCATAGAACGAAATGAAAACCGCTTAAGGCGATAAACGGAAAACAAAAGAGTGTTGCATGATGAACGTTGGATGACATAATACCAACATCGAGCCTACTCAGCCAGAATGGAGAGCAAACAACAACAAAAATCTCACAAAACTACGAGTATTTGAAGAAGAAAAAACTGTAGTACGAATAATTCTTCGGTGTCTTTTATTTGGTTTCTTTAATGTTCCTCATTACACTGGTCGTCAAACTCAGCGATTTATGGTGACTGCAAGTATAGTATTCGGCCGGGCCGAATCGTTTGTACCTTCCATTATGAATTGCGTTCCATAGCATAGCAACACTAAGTGCTGCCTGGCGCCATCTGACATTTCCATTGGAAAGTTTGATATTTTTTAGCATGAACGTAGTCAGAACGTTTTGACTTACGACCATCGTTTGTGTTGTTTACAGTGACTTGAAAAAATCCATTTGGCAAAAAAAGGAAATTAACTCGTGAACATTTTCATGCTATCATTTTTCACAACTTTCGACGTGAATTATCACGACAAGAGTGCAACGATCAACTTAAATATTTGTATGGCGATGAAGCACCATCCTATAGCACTGTGAAAAACTGGTTTAATGAATTCAATCATGGCCAAAAACGGCCGATGTGCCAGAGAAAATTAATGCCGTGCGTGAACTGATAATGCAAGATCATCATGTGACATACCGTGAGATAGAGGCATCCTTGGGCATTTCTTTCACCAGCATAAATTTGATATTGGCCGTAAAAAAAGGTTTGTTCTCGTTGGATCCCGCACAATTTGACAATCGCTCAAAAAAAGGCTCGTGTCGATTGGTGCAAAGAAATTGTGTAAAATACGATCGCAGTGCTTCAAAAGACGTTTATAAGATCGTCACAGGTGACGAAACATTGATCTATGCGCATAAGCCCGAAACAAAACAGCATCCGGCCGTATGGGTCTTCGAAGACGAGCCAAATCCAACGAAAGTTGTTCGTGGAAGAAACACTTCGAAGCAAATGGTCGCCTGTTTCTTCGGTAAAACTGGTCATTTGGCGACTGTTCCGCCTGAGCAACGTAGGACGGTCAGTTCTAAGTGGTACACTACAATTTGTTTGCCTAAGTCTTCGGAGAAATTCGAAAAACGAACAAGAGAAGACGAATCATTGTGCACCATGACAATGCGACCTCTCACACATCGGCTCAAACCAGCGCCTTTTAGACCGGCCATAACGTCGAATTTATGGGTCATCCGTCGTATAGCCCTGACTTGGCATCCAATGACATCAAGAAAAAAATGCGTGGTCAACGATTTTTGCCGTCAGATGATGCTGTTGAAGCGTTCAAAAACCATGTTTTGGAGGTGTCTCAATTGAAGTGGAAAAATTGCTTCGACAATTGGTTTGAGCGAATGCAAAAGTGTATAAATCATGCTGGGGAATACGTTTAGCTCGTTTGTTTTATTTCGGTCTGAGAATACATTGAAAAACAATAAAACCTTTTTTGATGATAAATATTCGCATTTTCATTATTAGGCCAGAAACATATATAGCAGCCCTCGTATAACCGCATGATCCATTAAGTGACTAATATGTTATTTTGACAGTGACACCCCTTTTTTCCACGCGAAATCTTGACAGAAAGTCAGTCTAACATTTCCGCAAGCACAGAAAAGATATGTCTACTTATAATATATGGTCACGGCAACAATAATAAGTTCTCTGCAATAAAAGTGTGTTCGTCACAACCATAGTATTGATTTTTCATTTTGACAATAGTATGATTGTCGCATTATAAATATTATTAAAAAGTAACAATAGTATTATAGTGGAAATAGGGTTGTTGCAAAAATATAAATATGGTTGGTGCGTATTGTTTTTGGGTTTTTTGTTTATAACAACAATATGATTTGCCGTAATTTTTATAAATTTAAAACAAAACATTTTTAAACACAATAAAAGATAAATTAATCTGTAAATTAAAATTTTTAAACCTGCTTTGGTTTTGTAGAACTGAAATATTTTTATGAAACACCTATGCTTTTTTAAACAGATTTTGTTTCTTTTGTTCAATAAAACGCCTATTATTTTCAATCTAATGCAATTGATATCCGATCTTCATGAAATTTGGTAGAAAAACCAATTTGGTGAAAACCACGAGTCTAAAAAATCACCCTTCTAAAGACATAACATTGGTTGAACTTATGTGTTCAACAGATCTGAGCCGATTTTCTTCAATTTTAACAGCGGCCATCTTCGCTCAAATAAACTTACTTATTAAGATGGACGCTGTTAAAATTGAAGAAAATCGGCTCAGATCTGTTGAACACATGAGTTCAACCAATTTTATGTCTTTAGAAGGGTGATTTTTTAGACGCGTGGTTTTCAATCTGGCCTCACTTTTTTCGGAGTTGGTCTTTTTAACAGCCGTCACTTGATAAATGTTCAGTTTGGTTTGCCATTTCAAAATGAATAGACGTACTCCGGAACAACGTTTGCAAATCGTAACGAGTTGGCTACCGACCCTGATTTATACAAGAAAATTTTTCTCTGCAATGAAACTCACTTTTGCTTGAATGGGTACATTAATAACCAAAATTGTCGCATTTGGAATAATGAAAGTCTACAAGCCATTATTGAGACGCCATTACATCCTCAAAAAGTCACTGTTTGGTGTGCTCTATGGGCAGAGGGAATCATTGGTCAATATATCTTCAAAAATAAAGCCGGCCATAATGTTACAGTCAATGGGGAACGCTATTGAGCCATAATAAATGATTTTTTCGTGCCTGAATTGGAGGATGTTGATGTGGGCGACCTTTGGTTTCAACAAGACGGCGCTACATGCCACACAGCCAACGCAATAATCAATTTATTGAAGGAAACTTTTGTTGCTCGCATTATCTCGCGTCGTGGGCCTGTGGCGTGCCCTCCAAGATCGTGCGATTTAACTTGGACTTGTTTTTGTGGGCTTATGTGAAGTTGCTTGTCTACGCTGATAAGCCCGACACGATTGACGCATTGGAAGAGAATATTCGACGCCTTAATACTGGCATACGGCTCCAAATGCTGCAAAAAGTGGTCGAAAATTGGGCCTCTCGACTGGAATTTATTGGAGCCAGCCGCGGCTCCCATTTGCACGAAATTATTTTTAAAATATCTTCATAATAAAGCTGAATTCTTGGCCATAACATTAAATTGTGTGCGTTTTATTTCTTATTGAAAACCACACGTTCAAAAAAAAACCCAGCCTTTATTAACATCCAATGTTGATGAAATTTTGTACAGTTTTAAGCGATTGATTAGTAACCAGCTCAGATAAAAATAGAGCCAGTTCAAAGGTCCTTTCCGCTTGCTTGAGCTCAATGACTTCAAAGACAAAAAAATCGGCCTCGTCGAGACAAAAACATCGATGTATAACACTTTAAAATCCGTTTAAAAATGCAGAAGTTATATAGAAAAATGTAAAAGCGCGACCCCTACGTTCGGCATAAAAAAATAAAAAAAAATTTTTGAAACTACCTTTTTAATAATACTTCATATTCGAAGGTGTACGGCGAACTTTTTTTTTGAGGTACGACCTACTGTATTAGCCCATTTTGTGATATAATTCCCACACAAATGGGCCTGGGGCCCAAAAACTTTATCCAGCATACATGGGCATTTATGTATCGAATTACAATAAAGATAAAAATTAAAACTTTTTTCCAATGTTGCTAAATTTGGGAGCCGGGAAAGCAAAAACAATCTCAGAAATTTATATTTGACGATATCCAAGGCTTTTAGCACATCCAGAGGATCGGGGTCAGCTACGCCCAATTTTTTTTAACAAGTTTACTTTTGAAAACAAATCTCTATTAATAAATAGCAAATGACTACTGCCGAAATGTCGGCTAATGCCGGTTTTTTACAATTAAAAAAACCCAAGTGGGTATTTTCAAAATGAGGTTTTAAAAAAAAAACAGAAATGCCGATGTTCTAAAAACCCTGTTTTTTGGCACTCTACGTAGTCTATGAAAGCACAGCGAACTCATTATTTGTTGTTGGGCTAGTGCCTATAACTTGTTTATTGCAACATGACCCGGGACTTGTAAGCCCCTGTGTTATAAGTCTCCAAACAACATTCCCATCGTAGGGATGGTCAAAAACACCGATTTTTGTTGACTAGTGTTTTGAATGTGCGGCAAACAACAAAGACAACAACAGCAGTAATCAGCAGATGGAAGGAAGAGCAAACACAACACCATGCAATGATTGTCACGCTACAAGAATGAGCTGAGTAAACAAACTGCTTTCTGTTTTTTCTTTCCCACCCTCGCATAAAACAAAAGTTTATTTTCCACAGTCGAGGTCGTCAAAGACACAAAAACAAAATTCAAAACAAAAACAATTTCTAAAAGGGAAAATCACCAACAAACAAACCGAAAAAACAACTGTAAATTGTTTATATCATTCAAGACGACAATTCAAAACTCTACAGCTCTAAGAACCGCAATCAGAAGATAAAATGACACCAGGGACTGGCACGGCAGCCGGTTTTTTGGAGCGGATTGCAATCGCACGATAGCCGATTCTATAGACCGGATTGAGCAATTCTTCGGCCAAGGGCTGCCACCCTTGCACACAGTTGCCGCTACAACAACAACAACTTGGACCGGATTGACCCGAATATCAATTCTTTTAATAAGGGCTGTCACCCCGGCACACAGTTGCCGCTACATCAACAACTGATGAACTGAGAAACCAACGAGGCAGCAATTCTTCGACCAAGGACTTTCACCCTGACGCTGGCATTATGTGCTGCTACAACAGCAAGGAGAATAATGGGACGGAAAGGAAATCATGCTTCTAAAGGAGTAACGCTACGTTACCATTAAGGCCTCTTCAAAATAAAGAAAACACTTAATGTCATAGCTGACTTTCCTATACGTAAAGCGAGCATAAAAACTGACCGTTTTCTTCATCACAAATTAGTGGCATTCTACGAAACAAAATATTAGACATAGTGTAGGGTACATGTAGAACTGACGTCCATCCGTTTACAAAACATTTTATTGAGTCAAAAGTAGTGTGTCTTAAAGTAATTGTTGTTCATGTATTGTATAATGAAATGATTCATTATACAGGGTGGGCCAAAGGTAATCAAGGAGTTTAAAAATTTAATAACTTTTTCGTTTATATAATTTTTTTTTTTAATTTTTTTTCAGATTATATTAACCACACTTGGAGAATAAATAATGAAGAGATTCACAAATGAACAAAGAACCAGAAAAATAGAATTTTATTACTTAAATCAGCGATCAATTATTTTAACGCATGAGTGATGAAGCTCATTTTCATTTGAATGGTTTTGTTAATAAGCATAACTGTTGGTTCTGGGGTTCTGAAAATCCAAGAGCCATTCGCCAACGCCAATTGCACCCCATTAGGTGTACAGTATGGTGTGGGATAACATCTGCAAATATCATTGGGCCTTACTTCTTTCAGAATGAAGATAGAAGTGCTGTAACCGTTAATGGAGAGCGGTATCGGGTTATAATAGAACATTTTTTACGTCCTGCTCTTGAAAATAGATCTGAGATGTGGTTTCAGCAGGACGGAGCCACTGCCCACACTGCCCGAGATACAGTGGCACTTTTAAGTCAAATTTTTGGAGAGCGAATAATTTCTAGAAATTCGGATATTATTTGGCCAGCGCGATTGCCAGATTTGTCAGCACCCGACAATTTTCTTTGGGGTTATTTGAAGGAGCGAGTATATATGAACAAGCCCGAGACAATCCATCAACTCAAGGCTAACATTGTTGCAGAAATTCGAAAGGTACAGCCAAAAAATTTGAAAGATGTTATGGACAAGTCTCTAAAACGAGCCCATCATTGCGAAGCTGGCCCCCGTTTTAAGTGACATTTTTTTCATACTTAATGTAAAAAATTTCACTTTGTATATTATATCGGGTGATCAATCTAAGGGTATTTTTTAAAACTAAAAAAATAATAAGAAAAATCAAATAAAATGTTGAAATTTGTGGTTGTTTCGAATGGAAATTTTATGCCATTTATTTTTTTAATATAATTTCCTTTAAATGTAAGCCGACCGGTGTGGCTTTATGACACGCGTAATGTTGGCTTTCAAAACCTGGATCGTTGCTGGTTTGTCAGAATAGAATTTGGACTTTGCGTAGCCCTAAAGAAAAAAGTCTATAGCTGTGTGTGATCTAGGCTGCTCTTCGTAATGACCTCTTAAAAGATCCATTGCTTGAGCCCTGCTTTTGAAAACAGGCAAGTGAAGCCGTCCTGTTAAATCCAAATGTTGTCAAGACTACGGGCTTCAATTTTAGGAAGTAAAATTTCCGATATCAAGGCGCGACAGCGAGCTCCATTCACGGTTACGTTCCGACCATCATCATTTTTGAAAAAATATGGACCGATTATTCCACCAGCCTATAAACCGCACCAGACCGTGGTTTTCTCTGGGTACAATGGCACCTCGTGAACCTCTTATGGTTGCTCTTTAGCCAAAATGCGGCAATTATGCTTGCTGTCGTTGAGGCAGAAATGTGCCTTATCACTGAAAAAAATTGTGGTCGAAAACAGTTTCTCACCGAACGCTTATTTTTATTATACAGTTGCAAAATTTTGAGGCGTTGTTTCGGTGTAAGTCTTTCCATGATGAAATGGCAAACAATAATGAAAAGAAAAAAAAAATAAAGTTCAACACAACTCACGCGAAATCTGTGAAAAGGCTATTGAAAAAAATACCTCAAGATGGAACACCCCTAATAATCTGAAAAAAAATAAAAAAAAATTAATAAACGAAAAAGTTTTTAACCCCATGGTAACTTTTGGCCCGATGAAGAGGATACTGACGAAGAGCAAGAACCAGAAGTATACAGAGATCCACAGTAGGGTGGAGTGAAATTCAAAAAAAAAGTTAACCTCGGAAAGAGATGTAGTCTGGGGTCCTAAAGAGGGGAAAAATAAAGAAAAAAATTTAAAAAAAAATTTTAGGGGTCGCGCCACCCTAGAAATTTGGAAATTATCGCTATTTTGGCGTTGATTTTAGAAAAATCCTAAAAATTAACGACTTAACTTATTCGAAATTTAAAAGTTTGAGCTTGTTCAGTGCCCAAACAAAAGTATTTGAGGCAAATATGAGGATAATCGACTAATATTTGTAGCTTTGGTGGCGATTTCATTGTTCAGTCAATTTTCTAAAGAAGGGACGATTTGACTTATTTTACTTTTTGAAATTTTTGAACAATGAGAAAAATTTTTTTAAATTTTTTCATGCCCTTATTTCATTGTTTACGCTATTGCAAACATTTATTGACATAAAACTTTAAAATCGGTTTAGGGGTTAGGAAAATTCACGCCTTCAAACATGTGTATTTGTTTATTTTGGCGCGACCCCTAAAAATTTTTTTAAATTTTTTTCTTTATTTTTCCCCTCTTTAGGACCCCAGACTACATCTCTTTCCGAGGTTAACTTTTTCAAATTAAAAAAAAGCATGTTTTCACTACACCCTAATCCACAGCCTACTACTTCTGGAGCTTTTGCTACTTCAAATATACAAATTGACAGTGAAAGTGATGATGATTAAGCGGATCCAAATCCTATCCAAATAATAAGATTTAATACTTTTAAATAAAAAAAATTGTTCTTGTCACAACTAAAATTATTTCTCCAATAAAAAAACATAAAAATTGCATTTTTGTAATAATAACGTACTAAGAATAATAAAATGTACTTCGTAATATCATTAGCAAATATATTCGACAATGAAGCCAACATTTTTCAGCCTAAAAAAAGTAAACACACCGTTTTTTCTATGAAAACCTACAAGAAATATTACCATTTGTATGGCAGCGCCATCTAGCTTGAGTTTTAGGTAAAATTAAATATCAAAAATAAATTTCTCGACCCCAAAAACAGTAAAATACAGAAACTTTCCAGGATAATAAAAATAAATAAGCGTTATTTTATCAAATTTTCAATGAACTTTCCTTGTTAGGACAGCGTTCCAAAATCACCATATCTCGAATATCTCGCACTGAACATAAAAACTTTTAAAGGTTTTGTTTGGATAATGCCAACTCTCATTTGCAATTGGTTTCATCCCAATCGCATTTTGTTGCACTGTGTTATTAGCCACACTGTGGTTTTTTTACTTTTGATGGTTTTTTACTTATGTCCTCTCTATGAGGACATTCAGGACCTGGACGCCATGGGTATTGAAAAAATTCTAATAGTCTGTAGGACGGCGGTAGGTTTCTCTCCAATATCGCATGTCTTGATGGGACTAGTCAGTTCGCCTGTTAGGTATGCTCTACATGCAATGTTCTCGCAGTGTGTTCCCCTTTGAAATTCGATAAAATTGTTTCATAAATTCCTAGAGACTTTTTCATAAAATGTACGAAAAACATCGACAATTATATGAAAAATGTACGACGAACATACGAGGGTTACTAAACATATTTCAGGCCGAGGCAACACTAGGTGTTGCCTGGCGTCATCTGACATTTCCATTGGAAAGTTTGACATTTTTGAGCATAAACGTACTCAGAACGCTTTGACGTACGACCATCATTTGGTTTTTTACATTGACTTGTAAAAAATCAAATTGGCAAAAAATGGAATTAAGTCGTGAACATTTTCGTGCGATCATTTTGCACAACTTTCGACGTAGATTATCGCGACAAAAGTGCATCGAAGAACTTAAATCTTTGTATGGCGATGAAGCACCATCCTATAGCACTGTGAAAAACTGGTTTAATGAATTCAACCGTGGCAGACGCTCGCTTAAAGACGAAGGTCGTCCAAAAACGGTCGTTGTACCAGACAACATTGATGTCGTGCATTAACTGATAATGCAAGATCGTCATGTAACATACCGTGAGACAGAGGCATCCTTGGGCATTTCTTCCACCAACATACATTCGATATTGCATGAACACCTGGCCGCAAAAAAGGTATTCTCGTTGGATCACGCACAATTTGACAATCGCTCAAAAAAAGGCTCGTGTTGATTGGTGCAAAAACTTTTTTAAAAAATACGATCGCGGTGCTTTAAAAGACGTTTATAAGATTGTCACAGGTGACGAATCGTGGATCTATGCGTATGAGCCCGAAACAAAACAGCAATCCGTGTGGGTCTTCGAAGACGAGCAAAATCCAACGAAAATTGTTCGTGGAAGAAGCACTTTGAAGCAAATGGTCGCCAATTTCTTCGGCAAAACTATTCATGTGGCGTCTGTTTCGCTTGAGCAACGTAGGACGGTCAATTCTGAGTGGTACACCACAATTTGTTTACCCGAAGTCTTTGGAGAAATTCGAAAAACGAACAAGAGAAGACAAATCACTGTGCACCATGACAATGCGAGCTCTCACACATCGGTTCAAACCAGTGCCTTTTTTACCGACCAAAACGTCGAATTGATGGGTCATCCGCCGTACAGCCCTGACATGCCATCCAATGACTTCTTTTTATTCCCTCGCATTAAGAAAAAAATGTGTGGTCAACGATTTTCGTCGCCAGAAGATGCTGTTGAAGCGTTCAAAACCATGTTTTGAAGGTGTCTCAATCGGAGTGGAAAAAGTGCTTCGACAAATGGTTTGAGCGCATGCTAAAGTGTATAAATCATGCTGGAGAATATTTTGAAAAACAATAAAACCATTTTTGATGGTAAATATTCGCCTTTTTCTTTTTAGGCCAGAAATATATATACAGGCCTCGTAATAAGAAGAATCTTTTATAAATAGTACGAACATAATTCTTTCAGTGCATGCAGATGTACCCAATTCGTCGATGAGACCTCTCCTGCTTATTTTCTTGTATATGTGACAGAGTATAGAGAAAGGGACATAAGGGTAAAAAAAAATCAATTTTCATTTTTTTCTTTTTTTGATGTTGACAACATCTGAGCATCGAATGAGACCGATCCCATGCCCCAAAAGTGATATGCACGTTTTATGAAAGTGATGTCGACGATTCTAAGCGCAAATAGAAAGGGACCTAATCTTTAAAATGGCTTTCCTGAACAAAACTTTTCATCAACTTTTCACTTTTTGTTTGATGTGGACAACATCTGAGCATCGAATGAGACCGATCCCATGCCCCAAAAGTGTTCCCTCCCAGAGATATGGGCGTTCTATGAAAGTGAAGTCAGCGATTCTAAGCGCAAATAGAAAGGGACCTAATCTTTAAAATGGCTCTCCTGAGCATAACTGGTTTTTAACCTTAGGTCCCTTTCTATTTTGCGCGTCACATATATAACAGGCGTTGTAATAAGAAGAATCTTTTATAAATAGTACGAACATAATTCTTTCAGTGCATCTGATGCAGATGTACCCAATTCGTCGATGAGACCTCTTCTAGTTTGATTATTTTCTTGTATATAATATAAGAAAAACCGCATATTTTACATGTTTGATTTTTTTGTTAGAAAAATAAGTGTGCGACTTGAGGCTAACTCGCTTGCTAACCGGGTAACAACTTTCATCAAATGCTAGTTTAGTAACCTGAAAAAGAACACAGCTGTTGAGTATAGCAATTATATCGTTCATAGCTTACTGATTTAAAAGAAGTTTCTCTTGTTGCCTAAAGGGATGTTGTAGGACTTTGGTAGTATAAGTAGTTATAAATCTCTTATAGTACAAATTTGAGCAGGATAAAACGTAGCACTGTTCGTTGCCACGAGAAACATGCCTCTAATATGATATGTTCTTTAAACATAAAATCTATTGACTTTGAAATTTTATCGGGCAAGACTCGTATATTATATATTTCTCTTCATGTCAAATGAATACTTATTTATTTGTAACGCCGCCCAAAACCATTCATTTCAGCTTCGTCCCCTTACACACACACAATCAAAAACTAAGGCCTTGACAAGAATGAAATTATACACACAAGCATGATAACAACATAGGCTCGTTACAAGGATAATAATAATAATAATAAAATGCGGCGATGAAAACAAAGTTGCCTGATTTCTCTTTGTCGTCCTTTTCATCTTCGTTCGAAAAACAAAAACCCTCTCATTGTAAATTGTACGTAGGCGTTTTCTTTGGAATTTTCGTATTATGTTTTATATTTCCCAAAATTAGAGGATTATGCGGAACTGGTAAATTGAGTTGGGTGCTGGGTGGATGGAGTGGCATTGCCGCCAATTGTTTTGTCCGCCTTGTCTTCTCGTTAACGCTGCCGCCAGTGTCTCCGCATTGTGGTTGACAACATTTCGTGGCAACTTGCTTAGCTCCATTGTTATGGCTAAATTGGCTTTATGTCCTAAACAAACGCGCAAAGAGCGTTAATAAAAGAGATATTCATTACATGACATACAAATTTGTATAACATTTTTATATTGTCCTGTTGGCACAAACTGCAATATAATCCTATTATTCTGGCGAAAGATTCAAATTAAGTTTTCCTCCCCGAAATATAAATATGTTATCTCTAATTGTACTTTTCAGAATAACTAAGACCTGTTGATTCCAAACAAATTGTACTTGCACGCAGAGAAAAGATATAGTTACTACCCTTTAGTAACCATATCAATCTAGAGGTATATTTTCAACAGTGTTTTTTTCATAGACTACGCGTTAGTGGTGGTAAACTTTATTTTCTTGCCATTGTTTGCCATTTCATCATGAAAAGACTTATACTAAGGCTGCTATATATTTATTTTTGTCCAAACAATGAAAATGCGAATATTTATCATCAAAAACGATTTTATTGTTTTTCAAAGTATTCTCCAGCATGATTTATACACTTTTGCATGCGCTCAAACCAATTGTCGAAGCACTTTTTCCACTCCGATTGAGACGCCTCTAAAACATGGTTTTTGGACGCTTCAACAGCATCTTCTGGCGATGAAAATCGTTGACCACGCATTTTTTTCTTGATGTGCGGGAATAAAAAAAGTCATTGGGTGCCAAGTCAGGGCTGTACGGCGGGTGAACCATCAATTCGAGGTTTTGGCCGGTCAAAAAGGTGCTGGTTAAGCCGATGTGTGAGCGCTCGCATTGTCATGGCGCACAATGATTCGTCTTCTATTGTTCGTTTTTCGAAAACTTCAGGCAAACAAATTGTGGTGTACCACTCATAATTGATTTTCCTACGTTGCTCAAGCGAAACAGTCGCCACATGACGAGTTTTGCCGAAAAAACAGGCGACCATTTGTTTCGACGTGCTTCTTCCACGAAACACTTTCGTTCTATTTGGCTCGTCCTCGAAGACCCACCCGGTCGATTGCTGTTTTGTTTCGGGCTCATACGCATAGATCAATGATTCGTCACCTGTGACGATCTTATAAACGTCGATAATATTTTTCCAAAATTTCTTTGCACCAATCGACACGAGCCTTTTGTGAGCGATTGTGAAATTGTTCGGGATCCAACGAGAACAAACCTTTTTTACAGCCAGGTGTTCAGACAATATCGAATGAATGCTGGTGAAAGAAATGCCCAAGGATGCCTCTATCTCACAGTCACATGAAGATCTTGCGTTATCAGTTTGCACACGGCATCAATATTCTCTGGCACAACGGCCGCTTTTGGACGACCTTCGTCTTTAAGCGAGCGTCAGGCCACGATTGAATTCATTAAACCAGTTTTTCACAGTGCTATAGGATGGTGCTTCATCGCAATACAAAGATTTAAGTTCATCGATGCACTCTTTTCGTGATAATCCACGTCGAAAGTTGTGAAAAATGATCGCACGAAAATGTTCACGAGTTAATTCCATTTTTTACCAAATTTATTTTTTCAAGTCACTGTAAACAACACAAATAATGGTCGTACGTCAAAACGTTCTGAGTACGTTTTTGCCAAAATATGTCAAACTTTCCAATGGAAATGTCAGATGGCGCCAGGCAACACTTTGTGTTGCGTAGACTAGAAGTATATGTAGCAACCCTCGTACACTAAAATCAGAACGAATAAATCACAAAATGTCAGAAAAGGTAATAATGAAACCGAATTGCCTTGTGTGAGCACAAGAGGCAAGTTCAAAAGGGAATCATAAAATTCGCCGCTAGTAAAATTGCCTAGTGTGAATGTGTTTATTGTATCTTTACGGCAAAACAAGTTTTTTATGTGTCCATATTAAAAATATTTTTTGACGTAAAACTCAAGCAAAGAAGAATGTTAAGGCTTTTTATATTGTATGCCTGGGCCCTTAGACAATCCATAAGTTTATCATTCAGGTTGAATATGTTTTAAAAAGATGGCTTACAAGGAACATCTACCCGGGTTATACCTCAGTCACTATGTAGTCCAGTATTTACTTGGTAAGCGATACGAATATGTTAAGGCTTGATGGATTTTCTACTCCTGTTCTTTACCAAAAAAAAATAATGGACAATCTTCGTGATAAAATACCAGATTCGTGCTGAGCTTTAAAAAACAATCTATTAATAATTCCTCGCCTTATTTTGTATTTATTTTACCCATGTTATCTTCTGAATCCTCAAAAGATTAAATGTTATTTAATACAGACCCTCTTCGTATCATGCACAGAAGGACGTCGTAGCCAACCATGTACCACACCTTTAATTGTAGGTCAAATAAAAAACGAAACAACAGCAGTCCTCTTTGCGCCATCACCGTCTCCTTCACCTGCCGCCAACCATCCTGTCGCCCCTGCGTCTTCCACAAACAAAAAGGAAAAAAACTGCTAAATTAAAACGTGGTAACCATCACATGCTTTATTTTGCTTTCGTTCAATTCTTGTCATACTCTTCATGCATCAAATCCGTAAATAGAACAGAAATGTTGCGTACTTTTACTTCTTCTGCTCTCCTCGGACCACTTGACACTTGGAAATACAGTTATGGTATGCTTTTGTTGTTGTTTTACAAGAGAATTGTGCAATTAAAGTACAAAGACTAGAACACCTGTGTTGAATGAGTGTGTGTGTACAAGTGTGTGAATGTTATGGATCGGTTTGCACCGACCATGAAAGGCTGTATTTACTATAGAAATTGTACTTACTTAGTAATTACTACACTAAAGCTTGATAATCGGGAGTAGATTTCTAATGTAAACAAAGCCTTTAGCCTGCTATTAAGTTCGTCGCATGTAAGGACACCATGTCCTTTGTTTGACTGGGAAAAATACTTCATATAAAAAAGAAGTTGAATCAATCGTGTTTCTAAGATTGTAAATCTTTTTCATTTAAACCAAGTAAAACTCCGAAACATGTACGATTTTAGTAAATTACTTTATTAGAAGCTTTTTCATTTATCTTTAGTAAAGATAGCCATCCGGAACTTATTTAATAAGCCCGGGCAGAACACTCTTTACTTCCAACTCAGAATGCTTTCTGGCCTGCTCCACACAAAGTGCCCTGCTTTTATACAGTTTGTCATTCACAGTTGTTAAATAAATGTAGTAGAATGATTAAGGAAAACAGTGTTGCAATTACATAGTAGCATTAAAATAAAGGTTAAATTCAAAATAGAACAGCTGATGAGGATCATTGATAGTTTAAATGACAGGGTTGTATTATTGTTGGAATAAACGTTAAATTCAAATTAAAAGTAAGTGGAAACAAAAGAAATATAAAAGTAATAATATGTAATGATATAGCAAAAGTAATAATATTTAAAATGAGCCACTTCAAAGTTTAAAAAACAAAAAAAGGGATGAAAGAACTGTTTGTCAGCAAGACGTATGAGAAGTGCCTTTGAAAAATAGTTTCTATAAAAAATTATTTATTAAAACTAAGCAATGGGCATGCATAAGGCAATGGGCATGCACAAGGCAATTGACATAACCTCTACTTTACGAATCGGTCACGTGTGAGACGCGCTAGACCTATTTTAATGTGGAACTTAAAATTTTTGTCCAAAATTTTGTAAAATGAAAAAAAAAACTTGTGCCGCTGGAATAAGAATATATTAATATATGTGACGCGCAAAATAGAAAGGGACCTAAGGATAAAAGCCAGTTTTGTTCAGGAGAGCCATTTTAAAGATTTAAATACATGTATCTACCATTACTTTCATAAAACGCGCATATCTCTGGGAGGGAACACTTTTGGGGCATGGGATCGGTCTCATTCGATGCTCAGACGTTGTCCACATAAAAAAAAGTGAAAATTGTCTTTTTACCCTTAGGTCCCTTTCTCTATGCGCTGTCACATATTTGTTTTTCAACTTATACGGGGTGATTCATTTACTACTAGACAAATTTACCAGCGTATTCCTTGGCTCTTTTCACCTATGACCATGCCCGAAAATGCATGGGGCGAAATGGCAGCGGCTTGAAAATTTTGAAATAAAGATTTAATATTTTTTAATTTGGAAGGTGGACGGATCCACTCAATTTTTACTCTAGAATTTACCCAAGTCCACTTCTCATTCTTGCAATTGTATTACAATTCCATATTATATACTCGTACATTTTTTTGAGCTAAAGCCTCCCGACCCACTATTTTGTGTCTTGAGGGCACCAGGTCACACCTTTGTACTTTGTTTTAATATTAATATCCTTGAGCATTTTCACATTACAATTCTTCATTATTTTCGTATGACGTAGGGGTAGTTTTAAGGGTCCTATAAGGCCTCGCTATTAACTATTTTATTTACTGGGGCACCCCTAAGACCAGGCCCCGTTTTTGCATATTTATTTTATTAATTCATATAGTAATACAAAAGCCCACAGGGACAAAAAAAACCGTATTACTTAGAAAAACATTCCCAAATAGAAAAACTTAAAAACTAAAATAAACTTTAATACTAAAAATGTATGTATAAGTATATACAATTGTAATTTAACGCGATTGGCTCCGCAGCCATATTTACATTAAGTAGAACAACAACAAAAATAGAAATATAGTCCAGATTTGTACAAACGATCCTTAGTCATGTTATTGGCATATTTGTTATTTGAAATCCTTCTACAATTTCCATTCTTTAGCGTACTCAAACTTATATGAAAGTGGGCAGTATCGTTTTCAAGGCGCTGTGGGCCTCCCGGACTAGGGCGCCCTTCTTCATTTTCCCGATATACTCAAGCCTTTCATTTATGAATTTCCTTTACGCCGCATTAACAGCACTTCAGCCACATTTTTCATACATTTAAGATAAAATTTTTTTCTAAAAACCAAGTTTTTCTAGGAGTGTACCCTAGAAACTTGATCCAGAACTTTAGCCTTAGCATAAAAGGCTATTATTTGCGTAGTAGAATTTAACATGCTGAATTCGGAATAAAATAATATCCCACGTCTTAAGAAAAATAATGAATATCGCTGATCGGGCACTCAAGGCCCCGAAAATGACACTGCGCAATGTAATATAAGTGTGGTCACTCAAACTAAAGAAAATTGCTTAGGGATTCTAAATATGCAGGGCGTGGCCCTTATTCTAAAAGTTAAAACATTGGATCGTGAGGCCCCAAGGGCCTTTAAAACCATTTCTTACGTCATACAGAAATAATGCAGAATTGTAAAAGGTGATCCTAGTAGAGATATTTTTTTCAATAGCCTTTTTTTGACAGATCACGTGTGAGTCGTGTCATGCTGTCATGTTATTTTTGTTTAGTATTGTTTGGCATTTCATCAAGGAAAGACTTACGCCCGAACAACGTTTACAAATCGTTCAACTTTATTACGAAAATTCACGTTCTATGAGGAATGTGTTTCGTGCGTTTCCGAGTCAAATTTTGTTCAGCAATGAGGCCCATTTCTGGCTCAATGGGCATGTAAACAAGCAAAATTGCCGCATTTGGGACGAAGAGCCATCAGAAGTGGTTCAAGAATTGCCACTTCATTCAGAAACAACAACGGTTTGGTGTGGTTTGTGGGCCGGCAGAATCATCGGTCCATATTTCATCAAAAATAATGCCGGTGAGAACGAAACCGTCAATGGGGACCGTTATCGTGCCATGATAACCGACTATTTGATGCCTGAAATTGAAGCTTGTGATCTCGGCGACATTTGGTTTCAACAAGACGGCGCCACTTCCCACACATCGCATCAATCAATGGATTTATGGAGAGAACACTTCGGTGAGCAGATAATTTCACGGTTTGGGCTGGTCGATTGGCGACCAAGATCGTATAATATCACACCGTTAGACTTTTTCCTATGAGGATATGTAAAGTCTAAAGTTTATGCGGACAAACCAGCTTCGATTCAGGCCTTGGAGCAAACCATCACTCGTGTCATTCGCCAGTTACCAGTCGAAATGCTCGAACGAGTCATCGAAAATTGGACTCAACGGATGGGCCATCTGAAATGTATCAACGGCCAACATCTGATAGATGCAATTTTCAAAAAATAAATGCCAAAGAATGTTCTTTCAAATGATAATAAACATTCCCCATTCAATTTGAATTTTCTGTGTTTTTTCTTTAAAAAGTAGGGAACCTCGAAATGGAACACCCATTACAATAATTTTAAGAACGCGAAGTGGGCTCGGGTCAGTTTCACTTTAAAAATTGCGTATAGCCGCCACTTTCCAATTTACGGGAAAAAGGTAAACATTATAAAATAACATATTTTCTTCATTTCAAACCTACAAAATTCCGAAAAAGTAAAGAGCTCACGTAAAATAAGATTACCTAGGTAAAGCCTTTAATATCAATTAAGATTACCAAACATTTTGCCTATAAAGAGTGCTTTTTTCAGACACGTGTTTTTTCAATTTGACCACACTTTTTTCGGAGTTGGTTTTTTGACAGCTATCACTTGATTTATGCTCAATTTAGTTTACCATTTCAAAATGAATAGACTTACTCCGAAACAACGTGTGCAAATCGTGAGCGATGAAGCTCACTTTTGGTTAAATTTGTACGTTAAAAACCAAAACTGTCGCATGAAAATCCGCAAGCCATTGTTGAGACGTCGGTACATCCTCATAATGGGACTGTTTCGTGTGCTCTACGGGCAGAGGGAATCATTGGTCCATATTTATTTAAAAATTAAGCCGGTCAAGATTAATGGCTTTCGAGCCTGAATTAGAGGATGTTGATATGGACGGCCTTTGGTTCGAACATGGCAGCGCTACATGCCTTACAGCCAACGCAACAATCAATTTATTGAAGGAAACTACTGGTGGGCGCATTATCTCGCGTCGTGGACGTGACCTCCAAGATCGTGCGATTCAACATTAAACAATTTGTTCATAAAAAAAATTTGGCGCTTTTCTTAGTTTTATATAAACCTTCATAGTTCGGACAAAGTAAAGACTTTTTGAAAATATGTCGCTAGGAAGGCGATTAAAGCTTGAACTATCACCTCAAGCGCCTAATTAAGGCCCATTTTTTAGGTATTGAGTGCCCTCTATGGCCGCTCCCCCTTTGTTTTTCTTTTACTTATATTTCAAATGCTTAAGCATTTATCTTTCTTTTTAATACCCATACTTGTAAGAGTAGGCACGACTGCTTTAACGCCTTCAAGGCCCACTTAATTGAGATTAAGAGCCCCCTATAGGTGCGCATATTTTGTGTATCTTTAAGCAATTTCCTTACGTTTAAGTCCCTCACTTATGTATATGAAAGTGGACCGGTAAATTTCCGAGAACCTGCGGTTTCCCTAGACCCAAGCGCCCTTGTTTATTATTTTTCCCGAAATATATTTATTTTTTTCAACTTCACGCCCCATAAACTGCAATTTTCCCATTTAAAATATTGTTAGTGTAAACTGTTGGGATATACGAGAGCGACCTGGCACATTTTTTGTTTTACTAACAACTTTTTTGTTTGTTTTTTAAAGCAATCTTTTATAAGCCATCTGTCAAAATTTTCGAAATATTTTATGATTATTTTCTTTGTTACAGGTGATTGAAGTAAACAAGTTTTATAATTTTTGAAAAATGGAAAATAAAGAGTTTCGTGCGGTAATTAAACACTTTTATATGAAAGGTTATACGCCACAATTAATCAAAGATGAATTGGATTCTGTTCATGGTGATAACACACCATCATACTCCACCGTGAAATCCTGGGTTCAACAATTTAAAATGGGTCGTTCAAGTACGGAAGATGAGCAACGCTCTGGAAGACCGAATACTGCTTCTACTATTGAAAACATTAGAAAAATATTTAATGAAGTGACTAAAGATAGACGAATAAAGCTCAGAGAACTTGCTGATATTGTTAAAATACACGAAAAACAAGTTTGGAGTATTTTACATGATGAACTCCACATGAAAAACCTATCCGCGAAAAAGGTGCCGCGTTTGTTGACTTTGCCCCAAAAAATCGTCCGTTGGACCAATTCCTAGGAGCTTTTAGCGATTTATCAGCGTAATTTAATAGAGTTCTTGCGCCGATTCATAGCTGTTGATGAAACATGGATCCATCACTACATCCCAGAATGCAAAGAACAGTCAAAACAATGGATAGAAGCTGGTAAAAGTGGTCCCAAGAAGGCGAAAACTGTTAAGTCAGCAGGAAAAGTAATGGCCACAGTATTTTGGGATGCAAGGGGTATTATATTTATTGATTATCTTAAGAAGGGAAAAACTATAAATAGTGAATATTATTGTGCATTATTCGATCGGTTGAGTGAAGAAATCAAGATAAAACGACCGCATTTAGAAAAAAAAAAATCTTTTTCATCACACTGCATTTTTAACTCAACAAAAACTGGCCGAATTGCTATTTGAAATTGCTCCGCATCGACCATATAGTCCAGATTTAGCTCCTACTGATTATTTCTTGTTTCCAAATTTAAAAAAAAATTCTCGGTGGCAAAAAATGTTCGTCCAATAGCAAGGTCAGCAATAACCTTTTAGCAAAAACAAAAATGCAGAAGAGCCATAGTAAATAAAAACAATTTCACTTAATCTGCTCTCATCTCGCTCTCAGTTTTCAGCTCCCGCTATGGCTAAGCAGAGCACATCATTTGATTTTTGCCTGTTTCTATTGCTAGAGTTTATGACGCGACAGAACTACAAGCAGAGCAGAGCAAATACTTTTTCATTTTTCGGCTATGGCTCTGCTACGGCTCTGTTCAAAGTGGGAGCGGTAGCGAGAGCATAGCAATATTTGTTAAGCTCTTGCTGCTACGGAGTAGTAAATGCGAACGCTGGTCAACCGTTGTCACTTCTAACCCGCATGAATTGATTTTCGCATGCAGTTGTTTTCGCTATTCAAATTCGAAGCCAAAATTCCCAAAAAAAAGGTTAATACGATTTTCTTCTTGAGATCAATTATTGCGGATATGTGGTTCGTGTATTGATATACAATATCAATTGGTTTAAAAAATAAGCTTTGTTTTGCAAGTTTTAAAAAACCTTAAAACGGATAATGTACCCCCAACTTGTAATTCCTGGTGTTTATAAGTTTATAATCACTCTTTCTTTTTTACACACGAGGGCTGCTATATGTGAAAGGGACCTAAGGGTAAAAAAATCAATTTTCACTTCTTTTTGATGTGAACAACATCTGAGCATCGAATGAGACCGATCCCATGCCCCAAAAGCGTTCCCTCCCAGAGATATGCGCGTTTTATGAAAGTGATGGTACACCAAGGATACACGTATTTAAATGTTTAAAATGGCTCTCCTAAACAACGCTTAGGTCCCTTTCTATTTTGCGCGTCACATATATATTTCTGGCCTAATAATGAAAATGCTAATATTTATCATCAAAAATGGTATTATTGTTTTTCAAAGTATTCGCCAGCATGATTTATACACTTTTGTATGCGCTCAACGCAATTGTCGAAACACTTTTTCCACTCCGATTAAGACACCTCCAAAACATGGTTTTTGAACGCTTCAACAGCATCTTCTGGCGACAAAAATTGTTGACCACTCATTTTTCTCCACATGGCCGGTTTTGCCGGAGAAACAGGCGACCATTTGCTTCGAAGTGCTTCTTCTACAAACAACTTTCGTTGGATTTGGCTCGTCTTCGAAGACCCACACGGTCGATTGCTGTTTTGTTTCGGGCTCATACGTTTAGATCCATGATTCGTCACCTGTGACGATCTTATAAACGTCTTCTGAAGCACCGCGATAGCATTTTTTCAAAATTTCTTTGCACCTACCGACACGAGCCTTTTTTTTGAGCGATTGACAAATTGTGCGGGATCCAACGAGAACAAACCTTTTTGCGGCCAGGTGTTCATGCAATATCGAATGTATGCTGGTGGAAGAAATGTCCAATGATGCCTCTATCTCAGTGTATGTCACATAACGATCTTGCATTATCAATTCACGCACGACATCAATGTTCTCGGCCGTTTTTGGACTACCTTCGTCTTTGAGCTAGCGTCGGCCACGATTGAATTCATTTAACCAATTTTTCACAGTGCTATAGGATGGTGCTTCATCGCCATACAAAGATTTAAGTTTATCGATGTACTCTTGACGTGGTCATCAACGTCGAAAGTTGTGAAAAATTAGCGCACGAAAATGTTTACGAGTTAATTCCATTTTTTTTTTTGCCAAATTGATTTTTTCAAGTCACTGTAAACAACACAAATGAGGGTCGTACGTCAAAACGTTTTGAGTACTTTTATGCTAAAAAATTTCAAACTTTCCAATGGAAATGTCAGATGGCGCCAGTGAACCCTCGTAAGTTTTTTACAGATTGAACAGTAGTTTACACATTAAAAAGGAATCCAAGTTTTTTATACAAAGAAAAAACTTAATTATTCCAAAATATTGCATTTTCTATTCACTAAAGAAAAAAGTCGTCTTTAATCGACTTTTTATGCTTAAAAGTCGAAAAGTCTGAAAGTCGACTTTTAGTCTTAAGTATATGTGACAGCGCATAGAGAAAGGGACCTAAGGGTAAAAAAAATCAATTTTCATTTTTTTTTCTTTTTTTGATGTGGACAACATCTGAGCATCGAATGAAACCGATTCCATGCCCCAAAAGTGTTCCCTCCCAGAGATATGCGCGTTTTATGAAAGTGAAGTCGACGATTCTACACCAAAGATACGAGTACACGTATTTAAATCTTTAAAATGGCTCTCCTGAACAAAACTGGTTTTTACCCTTAGGTCCCTTTCTATTTTGCGCGTCACATATAACCCTAAGTTCACCAACACTAAAGCAGTCGGTAGAGTTCTCACTTGGCTTAAAGTCAGTGAGACAAATACCGATTTCGAGTTGAGTCACTTTTCTTACAGAAACACTTTTTAAGCGATTCCTCTTGGAGTGGATAGAATTGGAACAAATGTCATATTGCCGTTTTGGAACGAGTGAATGGAATTGGGATCGCCAGATCCCAGATTTACAGAAACAGTGAAGAGAGAATGACGTCAGAGTGACGTCAAATCGGTAATTTCAGTCGGTAACTGTGATCGGTACGAGTTACAGAAACGAGCTACTGCTCTACACCCATTTTTCGAGAACTAATTATTGCATTAAGGCACTGAAATGCCCTGAAATATCCCTTTTTAAAAATGTACAAAAAGTTAATGGTATTGGATTGACGGCATAGAAAAAAAACTGCAATTTATTCTCTGTGAAATTTAAACGTTTTTATCAATGGCTTTAAGATTTCGTCAAGGCGAAAAATACGCATCGATTTTCATACGTCTTTTTTTGAATATGCGTAAAAGAAAAATAACATAATACCATCGTTTTGGTCTGTAAGGAGTAATAATGCGTAGTCTTTATTTTAATAAAAAACCATATTAAAAATGAAATCGAAAAATATTTTTTTATTTCCCTTTCCTTGGTCTGGCTGAAATATCAATCTTTGCCTAGATATTTTTGTCTTAATACATTTTTGCAAAATCGCATGAAGCACTTCCATTTGCTTACTACCAGCTTATCGAATCCTAATATTTAACGCGCTAGGCATTGGAAAATAAACATATGGTTTCGTCTTAACTTTACTGAGTTTTTAAAAATCGCTATTTTCGACGTTTTTTCTCTGAAATGTCAATTGTCGTTTGGCCAAATTTTAGTTTAAAAATCGTCAAAATGAAATATTGGCAGCTCTGACCACGAATACGCCAAATGCACAACATACCGTCACACACCCTCCCTCCATGTACCACCTCTTCGAAGACACAGGTTATAAATCGATAACAGTTGCAAACCGACAAATAACAACGTTGGAAGTTGGGGAAGGGAAATCACCCCAAGAGCGCTAATAAGCGCGCAAAGGGCAGGAATGAAGAGAGAAGAGGATAATGAAAGGAGAGGATGTCAGTCGGAGAGGAGTTCAAAAGCCATGGAAAGTTATAAAAATTTAGCAAATTGAATGTGAACTTACATCTTGACATTGAACTGGCTGAATTATCCAATCAGTTGGACAAAAATTATTAAACATTATAATTTTTATGATCAGATGGACCGCAGAAAGTCCTGTTATTTTCTCCTTTTTTTGTTTGGCTAGGCGGTAATAGATGTGGGAAACGAGAAACTTGAAATCTTCACACACACACTTTAAACCTAATTTCCAATAATCGAAGGTTAATCGTGTTTGGTTTGTACTGTGTAAATGCTGTGGTTTATATCGACTCCGGAAGTGCAGCTGGGTTAAATGCTTTAAGCTCCTTCACACGGCACTCGGTAGCGAACACTTTAAAGATATATTGTATTATTTTTAGGTTCCGGAACTTCTTATATTATTTACTACACTTCCTGAAGAGCGCGGGGCTTTTGTGTGGGGCTGATTTATGGGTAGGCGTACCCTTTCTTTTTAATCACTTTTTTTTTTGTTAATTTCTGCAATTTTTTGTTGACCTTCTTTGTTTTATTATTAAATTTCACTCAAAAACTGAAAAAGATATTGCTTCATAGGCAACTTTATTTTTCTTATTTGCTTCTCTCCACACTTATTTTGCTATTTTCCGTAATTTCGTAAAGGAGCGATTCGCCTTGAGACCTTTCGGATTTATTTTGCTGGCACTGCTTAACACTTGACCAACCACGATAAACTGAGTGTCGGACGAACTAGGAAAATGAAGAAACGGTCTTGGTTGGAATAACGAGAACAAAACAGTTGTTTTTGCTTAAAAGGGGGAGAGAGAGATAGAAAGCCTGGAAATACACCAATGTGCATAGGTATGCAGAACACCAGCTGTAGTGTACAGTGGTGGGTAAAAGTCAGCAGGTTATCGGCGTGAAGGAGTTTCAAATGTTGCCATTTTATTTTGCTGCCTTTCTTGTCTTTTGCTCACATTACCCGATATTTAGTTGAATACTCGATTTTAACGTAAGAAAAAAGACAATAAGTTCAGCCGCATCTTATACATATACCCTTGACAGGGAAATATAACAATTATTATATTAAATAATGACCCCATGTGATTATAACGGTAGTTTTTAGTGCCTGCGATCCATGAGACATATTCAAATCTTAAATAAATTTTGTCCATATTTGAATTCGTATTAAAATATAGTTCTTTTGAGGACCCATGTGTAATTACATATTACAATTGGTTTCACCTAGGATGATCAATCATTTTTTTAAACCCGGTTTTCGCTTTAAGCGATCAACAATTTATATAAATCTCAAACCAGTTTTCGTTTTTGATTTTTTGAAGAA
This sequence comes from Hydrotaea diabolus, assembly GCA_963513945.1. Lineage (NCBI taxonomy): Eukaryota > Metazoa > Arthropoda > Insecta > Diptera > Muscidae > Hydrotaea > Hydrotaea diabolus. The sequence goes on along the minus strand of OY740716.1, from coordinate 225,740,937 downwards.
ACCAGACCTTTCTATGCAAAAAAGACATGCTGCTAAAAAAAATAGAAAATTACTACAGGGTGGGCCTATATTTTTTTTAAGATTAGGGTGATTTGAAATGACATTTTATGCCATTATTTTTTGCCATTATTTATCTTTCAAATGTTGGTCGCAACTACGCCTCAGAGTGTCCATTCTGAGGGTGCAATTTTGGATGACTCATTCGAGCATTTCGACCGGTATGGCGTAAATGACACGCGTATTGTTAGCTTCCAAGACCTGAATCATAGGTGGTTTGTCAGCAAGAATTTGAAGGTGTGATATCACACGATCTAGGAGGCCAACTCACCGGTCCAAAACGTAAAAATAGCTGCTCTTCAAAATAACCTCTTAATAGATCCATTGTTTCAGCAGCTGTATGGCAAGTGCAACCGTCCTGTTGAAACCAAATGTCGTCAAGAATACGGGCTTCAATTTCAGGCAGCAAAAAGCCCGATATCATGGCGTGATAACGAGTACCATTCACGGTTACGATCCGGCCATCATTATTTTTGAAAAAATATGGAGCGATGATTCCACCAGCCATAAACCGCACCAAGCCGTGGTTTTCTCTAGGTATAATGTTAACTCTGGAACCTCCTCTGGTTGTTTTTCAGCCCAAATGCGATTATTTTGTTTATTGACGTTGCCGTTGAGCCAGAAATGGGCCTAGCCACTGAACGAAATTTTGGTCGAAAACAGTGGATCTTCTCATTTCCAAAATACAGTTGCGCAATTTGCAGACGTTGTTGTGGTGTAAGTCTTTTCTTGATGAAATGGCAAACAATACTGAAAAAAATAAAGTGAAACACAGCTCACGCGTAATCTGTGAAAAAAACATATATAAAAAAATACCTCTAGATTGATCACCCGTTATTAACTTATTAATTTAAATTGGTTTTTTTAAATGCAAGCCACCCCATGTACTCCTTGTTTTTTTGAAAAGTTGTTACACAAATAAGCAAAAAATTATGAGTTTATTAGGTAAAAACAATGCAAACATTGTGAAGTTATTGTTGTAGCGGCTAGTTTGTGCCAGCATGATAGAGTGTTGTCCATGGTTCTTGCATTAAAATTATATTAAATTTGATTTACGCTTATTTGAATACAGTAAGAAGTTAACGCGAAAAGTAAGACTAACAATAGTACATCGTTTGTGAGAACCTGATTTTAAAGAGTTCAGATTTCCGTTCAACAATTTCTGCCAAGTAGCTTTTTGATTACGGTTGTCAGGAACCCGAGATCTTGACTAAAGCTGTGGATAATCACGTCAAAACACTTCACTTTGCCATTTTGTAAATATACGGCGGAACTAAAATAAGCAAGAGGCCACGAGCCGACAATAATACCTTTTCAATTTGTTAAATCAAAAGACAGAAATAAACAAACGAACTTAACATAGAGACAAAATATTTGGAATTTGCTTTAATCATAGCATAGCAATATCAATTTCTGGACAGGTAAATTTGTATTATATTGGCTACTTTGGGTGATTTGAGACTTAAATAGAATGCCTAAACTTGCTTATAGAATATTCATTTCTTTAAAAAAAAAATCTCTTTCACGGAAACATATTAAAATTATATTTTCCCATTTCTGCCAATCAATAAAAGCTTTCCTTATTAATACTAAAAATGCCGATAATTATCTACTTATGGTCATCTTAAGTCCAATTTCAACGAGTTACAATATCTTATATAAAGCTCAATTAATTTTATGATCGTCCACTATTGAAGGCATTGAAGGATTTTTAAATATACCCGGGGTCGCGGCATAAAGTTCCCGAGAAGGCGGGAAACGTTCCGGGATTCTTCAGGTAAAAACCCTGTTTGTAACAGAAAAAGTAGTCTTTATTCGTTCATAATGTACGCTAACATTCTTGTGTTCAGCTGTTCAGTTAACATGCGCTATTCCCATAAACATTCCAATAAGTCCTTCGGAATTTCGAGAGAGCGAGAGAAAGAGTACGCAAACATTTCACATATGTTTGCGTTTGCATGTTATCAAATACTCGGTTAGTCACTTAATGGCGTAGCGTAACGCAACCGCTTTCGTAGCGTAGAGTTTTTGTGCATTTAGACAACACGTGTCGTGAAATTTGTGTGATTAATTGTTGGTCGTTTATGTCAATTAATGCAATGAAATATTTTATTTCGTATAAGGGTTGGTCCAACTAAAACGCACGATGTCAATTGTAAATATAACAAAAAGTTTTCCGAGTATTATCGTAAAGTTTTTTATTATTAAAAAAGGATATATGGCAATTATGTATGAAACATAATATCCATATTATCAATAACTCTTCATGGTTGTAATGTCAAACACTGAAACAAAGAATTGCCACATTAATTCTCAACTCAAAAATAACATTAAGCATTATTCGGCCACCCGTTATTATAAAAATGTCTTAAGTATGATTTTTACCTTTTATGCTAATGCCTAATTCGCATATATTATCCATTGAAGTGCCGGATTTCGAGAAAAAATCTGTTGCAATGTATATGAAAATTGATAGCCGGATTCCAATAATACTGAAGTCCAAAAGATTTCGATCCATTTCGGTTTTTATGTTCAAACCCAACAGTAGGTTTGCCCGTTTTTTTGCTGTCGGGTTTTCCAGCTTTCATGTTTTTTTGTTGTTGTATGTAAAAGCAAAAAAACTTTATAAAACTCAAGTACGAAATACGTAAATATCAAAAAATATTTAAGGTAGCCCGAACTCTAAGTGTATCGCAGTATCACCAGTACATTCGATTTTACGATATCTTTCTGTCCGTCCGTCTGCAGTCTTTCTTAAGCTTGCTTTCGAACCACAGTGCGCGCTGTTGTCCTATCGTCATGAAATTTGCAAAAATAAGTTTGGTGGCTCTCGACTTTTATGAAAATTGGTTAAAATATAGATATATATCCCACACATATGTTCAACCGATTTAAGCCTTTTGCTCTAGAAGCCACATTGCAAATCCAATATTGACGAATTGGGTTGATTACGATCGGCCGGTATGACCCATTAGATAAAAATGGGTCATGCCGGTCCACATTCTGATATAGCCCCAGAGCAAAGATCCATCCCGATATAACATACATAATCAGCTTAGATATAAATGGGTCATGCCGGTCCACATACTGATTTAGCCCCAGAGCAAAGATCCATCCCGATATAACATACAACCGCTCAAGGTCATCCGTTTTAATTAATAACGGTTGATCAATCAAGAGTTTTTTTAAATAAAAATACAAAAATTCAGATCAAGTGTGGAATCTTTATTGTTCCTTCGAAAGAACATTTTATGTCATTTATTTTTTGAATAAAATTTCCTCCAAATTTCCACACTGAGGGTTCAATTTTGGATGACATGTTCGAGCATATAGACCAGTATGGCGTTAATGACACGCGTAATGTTGGCTTCCACAGCCTGAATCGTAGCTGGTTTGTCAGCATAACTTTTGGACTTTACGTAGCCCCAAAAAAAGGCGATAGGTGTGATATCACAAGATCTAGGCGGCCAACTCACGGGTAAAAAACGTGAAATTAGCTGTTCTTCGAAATGACCTCTTGTTTGAACAAGTGGCACCGTCTTGTTGAAACCAAGTGTCGTCAAAATTACGGTCTTCAATTCCAAGTAGCAAAAAGTCCCATATCATGTCGCAAAGGCGAGCAACATTCACGGTTACGTTCCGGCCATCATCATATTTGAAAAAATTTAGACCGATGATTTCACCAGCCTATAAATCGCACTAAACGCGGTTTTCGCGGTGTAATTCTATCCATTATGAAATGGCAAGCAATACAGAAAAGAAGAAAAAATTAAGTATAACACAAATCACGAGTAATTACGAGGTTACATGAAATGCAACACTCCTTCCATCAAGTACCCTCTGTTAATAAACTACTGTCAAATTTTGAGAGAGAGTTCCGTCATTTAGTTTGTGTTTAACAGCTGTTCAAAACATACAACCTCGTGGATTTGGTTAAAAGTGGAAAAAAGAGAATTTCGAGTTCTAATTAAACATTATTTTTTGCGGTAAAACTGCCAATCAAACAAAGGAAAAGCTTGATATATACTATAAATACTATGCTCCATCGATTTTAATGGTAAAAAAGTGGTTTACTGACTTTCGTTGTGGTCACACAAGTACAATTGACGCTGAACGTTCTGGACGGCCAATTGAGGTCAATACACCCGAAAATGTCGAAAAAAATCCTCGATATGGTGATGATGGATCGTAGAGTAAAATTGCGTGAGGTTGTTGATGCCATACACACTTCATATGGCAGTGTGGTTTCGATTTTATATGATAAGTTGGGTTTTAGAAAGCTGTCTGCAATCTGTCTGCCGCGTTTGCTCTCAATTGACCATAAACGTAATCATGTGACAACTTCAAAGGATTGAAGTTTTGTAACTGTGGATGAAACATGGATATATTACAACACTCCGGAGTCCAAGCAGCAGTCTAAACAATAGGTTTCTCCGGGTGAGGAGGCTCCGAAGAAGGCCAGAGTGACTTTGTCGGCCAAAAGGGTAATGGCAACAAGTTTTTGGAATGTACGCGGATTACCTTCAAAAGGGAAAAGCAATCACGGCCAACTTATTGGATTTTAACGAGAATTTTTTTAAAAAAAAAACGACCCCAATTTGGCCTAGAAAAAGTTGTTTTTCATCAAGAGAATGCACAGGTGCACAAGTATGCAGTCTCAATGGCAAAATTGCATGAATTGGGTTACGAGTTGGTACTTCATCCGCCATATTCTCCGGATTTAGCTCCCAGCGACTTGTTTCAAACCTAAATAGATGGCTTGTTAGAAAGAGCACCAACGATGACGCATGATCAAACAAATGCATATTTTATGGACCTCGGAAAATCCTATTTTTTGGTAGGGATACTCGTACAAAAATTGGAGAAACGTTGCACCAAGTGTATTGAGCTTAAATGAAATCATGTTAAAAATTATTTTTTTGCGAAAAAAAAACCGTTTTATTGGAAAAGTCACGGAACTATTGATATGTATTTCAATCAAATTTGGTATGGGGTATTTCGGTTGACAGACAGCAAATTTTTGACCGATTTGATATAGTATTTTTTGATATAGCCCCCGTAAAAATTGCCTGTGGCCCAAAAAAGGGCATGCCATATACACGGACGGCTTTTAAATATCTATAGAACAACTACGTATATAAGTATACACTTATGTATATAAAGGGTGATCCATCTAGAGGTATTTTTTCAGAAAAAAAATAAAAATTCAAATCAAGTGTGGAATCTTTATTAGTAATTTTTTGAAAATAATTACTTTTAAATGTTGGCAACTGTATAATGGAAATGAGCGTTCGGATAGAAACGGGAAGATCCGCTGTTTTCGACCAAAATTTTTTTAGTGATGAGGTCCATTTCTGGCTCAACGGCAAAGTCAATAAACAAAATTGCCGCATTTGGGCTGAAGAGCAACAAAAAGAGGTTCAAGAGGTGCCAGTATACCCAGAGAAAACCATATTGATAAAGAATAATTTTTTTTTTGCAGTTTAACTAAATTTGGGTGACTATTTGAGTTTTTTTCGTTGCAAAAATAATATCTTTTTAGCCGAATAAGATAATCAAATAATTTAAATGGCATATGATAGATATGCTCTTTATTTCTCATTTTCAATGACTATCTTTTAGGTCAGACCGTAAATCCATTCTACTCTTTCGCGGATGACAGCAACCTATGCCATTCATATTCATTCGACCGTTGGCCGAGTCTTCAAGATATTGAAGACAAAAGGCTTTCTAAAGCGTTGAAGGAAATATTTCACTCCTTCTGATCTTTTCGATATTTATACAACCTACATCAGGCCTAAGATGGAATACAACTCTCATATATAGGCAGGTGCTTTAAAATCATGACCGTTTTCACATGAGAGCGATGGTGCTGATATGTAGGTTTTTTTGCCCGTGCTGTCCGTATGTGGGATCGATTTCCGGCAAATGTATTTCCCACCAATTACGATATCCAGAAATTCAAGACAAATGTAAATAAACAAACCCTCTGACCCCTTACTTTCCACATTTGACCAATGCAATGCATCGCATGTTAAGGGGAAACCCCCTGAGTATTGGTTCATTAAAAAAAATAATTTAATTGCCATTTTTGATTTTTTTTAATACTTTTTTAAGGTTTTTATATTTTAAAATTATTACTCAACAAATTTAAAACTAATATTTTTTTTTAATTAAAAGTAAACGTCTACATTGTTTTATTTGCTAATAACGCATGATCCATTTTGAGGTTCCCTACTATTTTAAAGAAAAAAACACAAATAATCTAATTGAATGGGGAATGTTTATTATCATTTGAAAGAACATTCTTTGAAAATTATGTCTATCAAATGTGGCTCAGATGGTCCAGGCTGTTGAGTCCAATTTTCGATGAATCGTTCGAACATTTCAACTGGTAACTGGCAAATGAACCGCGTGATGTTTTGCTCCAAGGCCTGAATCGAAGCGGCTTTGATCGCATAAATTTTAGAGTTTACATATCCCCACAGGAAAAAGTGTAACGGTGTGATATCACACGATCTTGGTGGCCAATCGACCGGCCCAAAACGTGAAATTATCTGCTCATCGAAGTGTTCTCTCAATAAATGCATTGATTGATGCGATGTGTGGGAAGTATAGCCGTCTTGTTGAAACCAAATGTCGCCAAGATCAAGAGCTTCAATTTCAGGCATCAAATATTCGGTTATCATGGCACTATAACGGTCGCCATTGACGGTTGCGTTCTTACCGGCATCATTTTTGAAGCAATATGGACCGATGATTCCACCGGCCCACAAACCACACCAAACCGTTGGTTTTTCTGGATGTAATGGCAGCTCTTCGTCCTACATGCGGCAATTTTGCTTGTTTGCATACCCATTGAACCAGAAATGTTAGCCGATTGTGTTGACCATAAGTTGAACGAAGTGCACGAAACACATTCCTCACAGAACGTGCATTTTCGTAATAAAGTTGAACGATTTGTAAACGTTGTTCAGGCGTAAGTCTTTCCAAGATGAAATGCCAAACAATTCTAAACAAAAATAACATGACACGACTCACACGTGATCTGTCAAAAAACGGCTGTTGAAAAAAGTATCTCTACTTGGATCACCCATTACGTTGTAAGAACACAAACCACGTCTCCTAACCACTTGACACTTTCGAAAATGTCAATGAAATTCTGACTTCTAATTCAAAATACCCAAAAATTACCAGAAAACCAAACAAATTTCCAATCCTTAAAACAATTTTACTTTGGAATTTTATTTTTTAAACTAAATCAACCTTTTTATAGAAACAGCAAAAATGTCTTCGCCAAATATGTCTTACCATCTTCTCCGGTATTTTCTAGCATAAAACCAATATCGGGAGTTTAAAAAAAACTTCAGGCTTTAGGTATTAGTAAACACAAACAGTTTGTCTGTTGTGCTGCATCTATTACAATAAAATACAAGCTTTCATTATCTCAAATATATATGTGTATGTCGTATATAGTACATATAAGTACATGTTCTAATATCAAACAAATTTCATTTTTTAAAAATATGTATGGTATTGAATTTGGTTTGTTTTTTCTTTTGCATATTTCTCTTTTTTTCATTTGTTGCTGCATATTTGCATAAAAATAAAGTTTTCGCCCATTTATCAAATGTGGATTTTGTCTATAGTATATAGCATATACATGTATATACATATAATAAATATGTACCAAATGGATATAAGAGTTCGAATGTATGTACGTAAATAGAGTATAATGAAACACTGGTTTTTAGTTTAGCAAATATGATCGATTGATTGCAAAGGAAAGTATCGAAAGGTAGTATTCGATTCGAATGTGGTGTAGCTTCATGTCGGTAAGAATAGTTTGTGTTTATCAGGTTCGAATACTACAAGATCGATGTTTGATCTGCCAGAGATCAATTAGTTTTATGTATAAAGCTTAAAAGGAAATTAACAGTATGTATTTGAATGACAAATATTTGTTTTCTCTCTTCAGAAAGTAATAACAGTTTATGCAATAAATAAATGTATGAATGTTTAACAACTAAATTCGTTAAGAGACTATATGCCAAACAAAACAATTAATTAAATGTACTTATTGTAACAAAATAGTAAGTTAATTAAGAGTGGTAAGTGTCGTAATAAATTTAATTTTTTTTAATTCCTTTCATTTTAACAAAACAAAAACAAAATGTTATTAATGAATGATTAAGAATAAAGTGTAACGATATATAGGTCGTTAATTTAAAGCTTTCATTAGACGAGGAATACGATAGTCGAAGACAAAAATGCTCTGATTGGCAAAATATGCTGTAATTGCAACTTAAAAAAATACTTTATTTTTTTTTTGGTATTTCTTTTTAATATTATTTTGTTTTTTGTGTTTTTCACAAAACTAGACATAAAATACATTCTCAAAAAATGTCGAGTGTCTTTAGTCAATCAGTATCTTGCTTTCTTCATCACTATTTTATAGTTGGTTGAACAGGCTTTCAATTATTTCCCGTGTAGTTTTGTTTTTGATTTCATGTCGATTCTCTTTTTTGTATTTTATTTGTTTTTTTCTTTTAAGTTTTGTTTATTAAAGCACTTTTGTTTTAGTAAAGAAGTTTTTCAATATCATGTATTATTGCACAATAATTTTGTTGGTTTTTTCTTTTGAAGCCAAAAAGTAACGAGTTTTTAGTTTTATATATTTTTTTGTTTTGGGGTTTTTTTTAAAGAGCTCTGCTTTTGATGGAGTACTACGCCTAGTTTTCATGATTCCAATTGCACATTCCAATTATCCAAGTTTAAGTTTCAATTTAAATTCGTTTGCTGTTCTTTGAGAATTACAACGATTGTTGGTTGGCTCCTGTATGTTTGGGGTTGCTTTTGATTTTCCGTTTTAGACATAAAATTCCTGGAACTATCTGCGTAAATCGACCACTTTGATTTTTTGGCTTGCATCCATTTGTATATGTTGAGCCTCCTGCAAGAAGAAGAATGCGAGATGGCGGCATATATCATTAAGAACCTATCATTGTTTTTTGGGCATTGTACTTACCATGAAAAGTGGCGGATCATTGGGATGCGGGTGAAAGCCAGTTTGCCGACAATCGGCTATGTAATTCAGACCATATGTTGGGGTAAGTATAAAGAAACCAGTACTGAAAGTATATACGATGAAGATGGTGTTTATTTTATTTAAATGGTATATAGGGTGCGTCTACAAATAGGTCACCAAATTTTGTCTAATCGTTTGAAAACATTAACAAATTTCAGAAGGTGTCTCATTTCATTTAAATTCTTTATTGACATGTAATTCGAAGCCCGTTAGGGGCCTAGTAAAGCTAAATTACAATATGCATCAAAATGTTAAATAGAACATCATAAACTACTCGAAAAAATTCAGTATAAAATAAAAAAATATAAATTAAAATAATCCTAATTTTCCCAAATAAAAGAGAAAAAAAACCTTTGAAAGCATACTTATGTACAAGTATATATGTGATACTCAAAGAACGAAAATGTTCCATTAAATGTTTACGAAATGTCATGAAAGTCAAATTAAACGTTTTTAAACTGCTTGGTAAAATGTTAAATAGTCGTGCTACTCTTGCGAGGAATGATCGATCCATAAGCGGTGTTACCTTTGGAATAATAAACTCCCTGTTGCAAATTGAGCGACTGGACCCAAATGAATTTGCTAGGAACAAGGAGATTAAAGTTTGTAAAGGGTGTTTTTTATTGAGGTATAGAACTTCGAATTGAAATAAAACACAAGAAAATCGTTTTAATGTCCATCAATTTGGCTTTATTGGAAGGATAATTTTATGCCATTAATGTTTAAATATGATTTCGGGCATGTGGCCGCCGCGGCTGGCTCGAATAAAGCCAATTATACAGGTCCAATTTTCAACCACTTTTTCGAGCATATGGGGCCGTATGTTGGCAATAACGCCACGAATGTTGGCTTCCAAGTCCCCTAAAGTTTCTGGTTTGTTGGCGTAGACGAGCGACTTCACATATCCCCAAAGAAAATAATCCAATGGTGTCAAATCACACGATCTTGGTGGCCAATTGACAGGTCCATTCCGCGAAATTATGCGCTCATCGAATGTTTCCTTCAATAATTCGATTGTGACGTGCGCTGTGTGGCATGTAGCGCCGTCTTGTTGGAACCACCACTCATCCACATTCATGCCATCCAATTCGGGAACAAAATAGTCGGTTATCATGGCTCTATACCGGTCTCCATTAACGGTAACTGACTCTCCAGCATTATTTCGGAAGAAGTATGGCCCAATGACTCCACCAGCCCATAGAGCACACCAAACAGTCAGTTTTTGTGGATGTAATGGCGTCTCAAGGGTCTCATGTGGATTCTCTTCACTCCAAATGCGGCAATTTTGCTTGTTGGCGTAGCCATTCAACCAAAAATGAGCCTCATCACTGAACAAAATTTTGTGATGAAAATCAGCATCGAGATGAATCTTATTTTCGGCCCATTTTGCAAGCGTTGTTCTTTTGTCAACCTGTTCATGATGAAATGGCAAACCAAACTAAACATTAATCACTTGACAGCTGACAAAATGGCCGCCAGTTAAAAAAGTGATTCCAACTTAAAGTTCTATACCCCAATAAAAAACACCCTATATATCTTGTAAAAAAAAGTTTGTTATCCAGCATTATTCCCAAACACGTAATACTCTGAACGAATTCTATAGACGTACCATTGTATTGCAAATCTCGGTTGATAGAAGATGATGATGAAAACAGTATTGCCATTGTTTTAGAAGGATTAATACTTACTGGAGGACATCCATGCGCTCAATAATTTTAAAACATATTTTTGGCCTGTAAAATATCCAAATACTTGATTTCTCCGCAAAATAATAAATAAACATCATCAGCAAAAGAGTATGGTGTACACCAATCGCCCAGAATTTTGAAAAGGTCATAAACAGCACAAACAAAATTGGACCAAGAACTGAGTGCTGAGGGACCCCACTCCAAACAGACGATGAGACCTCATTGACACGAACAAACTGCTTTCTACCACAGAAATAAGATAGCATTTAGCTATAGGCGCTTTCCCCAAGTTCATATTCTTTATGCAATTTGTTTATCAAAATTTCATAATCTACCCTATCGAAGGCTTTATCTTAATCCAAAGACAAAACCATACACATTTTTTGATCATGAGTATTCTTCTTCCTTATTGAGTCAGTAAGGCCAATTAATAGAGCAGAGGTACTCCTGTCGTTCCGGAAACCACATGGACAATCATTTAGCAGCGATTTACTCTCAATATGGTCTAACAACAGCAGCTTAAGAATATTTTCCACAACTTTTGACAGGATAGGAAGCAAAGAAGTAGGTCTTCAGTTATCAGGAGAAATCGAGCTTGACTTCTTTTTGAAATGGTGTCACTTTGGCTACTTTCCAATCATTAGGAAAGCAGGAGGTCATTATTATAGTGTTCACTAAATGAAGAAGGTGATTTGATGTAAAAGGAAATACAGCTTTAAGAAATTTAAGAGATATCTCATCACAACCAGAGGCGTTAGACTTGACTGACATAAAAGCCTGTAACAAATCATTAGATGAGACGTTATAAAAAGAAACCCCATCATCCCCAATAATTTGGTTAATAAAACTACTATCAGTGGAACTAGTCAGTTGATTACTTATAAAAAAAATGTGTTTAATTCCTCTACGTCAACGTTGACCATCTCTGGCGATGAAACAGCTCTTAACAATCCATTATTTCGAAGACGGTTTCATAAGGTCTTAGAACTATTGCTACCGGCAAAAAGAGCGGCATGAGCTTTCCTTTTAATTCTTCTAATAACTTGCTTGGCTTTATTTCTAGCTCTACAAAAGATTTTCAAATTTGCATCACCTCCACTCTCAAGAAAAGCTTTATAGGCCAGATCCCGTATGTAGCAGTGATACACTACTCGTATCTGTGGCGAAGAAAACCATTCATCACTCCTGTAATTCAACCATTTCCTCCTTATGGGGAAAATAGAATGAACAGAAGCCAACCCTGACATGATTTTTTCCAATTGCAAATTAACACCTGCGGTGTTGTAGATATTGAAAAAAATTTAAAACAGAGAATGCGTTGTACAACTCATCTTGATCAAAGACATTGTAATCAACGAATTCAACGCTGCACTGGAAAATGTACAGTAGTATATAAAAAGGCATGTCGAGATATAGCGGGACATATATATATTGTCCCGACGAGACCAAGTGTTCAGGGTGAGATAGCAAAAAATAATCTATCAACGACGTTAATTGATGAACTACATCAAAATGCGTTGGACCTGAGTTGTGATGTTCGAGGGCGGTTCGGAAACTTCTTAGCCTAGCACAAAAAGCGCGGTATAAACAGAAAAAAGTTAAGTGTTTTGGAAACTTCCATCTCTGCTATGAACACATGTTAAATTTTGTTTCGATCTGGCAACTCCTTCATATAGAAACAGGTGTTCACAAAAGACGCATCCGCGATTTTTTTACAATGGAAAAATTAGAAATGCGTGGTGTCATTAAATATTTACATAAAAAAGGTTTATCGGGACAAGAAATTCATAATGATATGGTGAATGTGTTAGGTGAAAGTGCTCCTTCATATGCAACAGTAAAAAATTGGGTTGCTGAATTTAAACGTGGTCGTACAAGCATTGAAGATGAACCACGTAGTGGACGTCCAAAAACAGCAACAACAACAGAAATTGTAGCCAAAGTGCATGATATGGTATTAAATGATCGACGAATAAAAGTGCGTGAAATAGCTAATATCATGGACATCTCAAATGATCGAGTCCATTTAATTTTGCATGAAGAACTACAGATAAAAAAGCTTTCTACAAGATGGGTTCCGGACTTGTTAACAGTCGACCAAAAACGCATAAGAATGATTATTTCTCAAGCTTGTTTGGATCGTTTTCAGCGAAATAAAATGGATTTTAAGCGTAGTTTCATAACTGTTGATGAGACATGGATCCACCACTATACTCCAGAGACAAAAGAACAATCCAAACAATGGACTGAAGCTGGAGGAAGTGCCCCAAAGAAGGCAAAAACAATTCAATCGGCTGGTAAGATTATGGCAACGGTTTTTTGGGACTTCAAAGGTATTTTATTGATTGACTATCTGCAAAAGGGTAAAAAAATAAATTCAGAGTACTATTGCAACCTTTTAGATCAATTTAATGTACAAAATCGTCCTGGCTTACAACACAAAAAAATATTTTTTCATCAAGACAACGCACCAGCGCACAAGAGTGATTTAACAATGGCTAAAATCAACGAATTAAAGTACGAGTTGCTTGACCACCCACCTTATTCTCCTGATTTAGCTCCCAGTGATTTTTACCTGTTCCCAAATCTAAAAAAATTCCTTGCTGGCAAGCGTTTTACCTCAAATGAAGATGCAATTACAGTTGTAAACCACTATTTTAAAGACCTTGAGGAAAACTAATTTAATCAAGGGATAGAATTGCTAGATAAGCGTTGGACTAAGTGTATTGAAGTTTCAGGAGATTATATTGAAAAATAAAAATATTTTTGAAAAACTAACTATTCTCTTTCATTGATAGGCTACGAACTTTCCGAACCGCCCTCTTACATGCACACCCAATCTTCCACAAACCTCTCTAACAATGTTAGAACACGATAAATTAAACAAATTGTTATTAAAGTCACCCATAATTATAATATTAGAATACCGACCAAATAAATCAGCAACATCATTCTCAAACTCATCAATATTTCCCTGAGGAAGATATACGGTTCCTACAAGCAGTTTCGCTCCCCATGCCTCATTCTCCGCAAACAGACATTCCACTACTCCAAAATTTGTACCCCTATGGACCACCTTATATTTCAACTTTTTAGATATATGTAGGGCTACACCGCCACCCCTTTGATTGGGACGGTCGACCCTACAACAAGAGAACCCGGCAATACTAATGCTTCTGGATGATATGGTAGGCTTCAACCAGGTTTCGCTAACACCCACAAGATCTAGTAAGCTGCCTTCCATTACTTTTCTTATTTCGGAAAGTTTAGATTAACCTGGAGTAACGTTAAAGCTCTGACAGTTAAAATGAGCAAAGTTAATATTAAATTAAATGAGCAAAGTTATATTATGGGAACTTAATTGGGAATCAAGTAACTGATGATCATCTATAATGCTTCCAACGTTATGTATAGACATAATTAATGTATTAAAATTAAATTCGGAACTTGACATTAAATGCAGTCGAAAAATAAAAAAAAAGTTTAGACTTCAATACACACTAACCCTGAAAAACAGCATTCGAGTAATATACTAATCGATAATTACTTAATAAGGTAAGGAGATTTTGATTCTTATAAGCAAATCACAATAAGAGATCAGATTTGGTGCAGCAATTATTAATGTCCTGCAGATGGATTCGTAATACTTAACAAGCGCAATTTTCGACACATATGAGTTATTCTTGCAGCATCTGATGTCAGGTAATCATTAAGGTATATTCTAGAGTGAACTTCACCCCCAATAACATCACTTAGAAGTAAAGGGCCATTGCTGTGGTAGTTAGCCCTAATAAAGGGTGTTTTTTTTATTGAGGTATAGAACTTCGAATTGAAATAAAACACAAGAAAATCGTTTTAATGTCCATCAATTTGGCTTTATTGGAAGGATAATTTTATGCCATTAATGTTTAAATATGATTTCGGGCATGTGGCCGCCGCGGCTGGCTCGAATAAAGCCAATTCTACAGGTCCAATTTTCAACCACTTTTTCGAGCATATGGGGCCGTATGTTGGCAATAACGCCACGAATGTTGGCTTCCAAGTCCCCTAACGTGTTTCTGGTTTGTTGGCGTAGACGAGCGACTTCAGATATCCCCAAAGAAAATAATCCAATGGTCCATGTTAACCGATCCATGGTTAACCGAATTAATTGCTCTGATGGACGATTATGTCGACCATAAAATGGACGGAGCTTGCGGTGAACTTCGCGAACTGAACCATTACTTTCGAAATAAATTTGCACGATTTGCAAGCGTTGTTCTTTTGTCAACCTGTTCATGATGAAATGGCAAACCAAACTAAATATTAATCACTTGACAGCTGACAAAATGGCCGCCAGTTAAAAAAGTGATGCCAACTTAAAGTTCTATACCCCAATAAAAAACACCCCTTACTATCTCTTGTAAACACAGAATTAAGCTTCACAAGAACAGATTTCCCACCAGCAAAATAGCAGCTGTGTTGTATATCCGAAGAATATAACTGCATTTTGCACAGACTACTGATCTTCTTTATAGACTCTCTGATGTCTTGAATACCTTGCGGAAGATCATTTTTTAGTATGTTCGCACGGTTCAACCTCCTCGATATCTAAGTGGGCTTGGCCGGGCAATTAAAAAGGTGCAGCACGTTATGTGGTCCCTGATGGCAGGCGGGACAGATGTCGAGAACGTTAGCATCAACTTGTGCCCACTAGGAATTCAGGTGGCTGCACCATTCAGATCTCAGCTGAGCCAGAACCACGCGCGTCTGCCTGGGAGCGTCTTCTCCTTAGGTGAAATCTCCGGGGGATGTTGCCCACGCTGTAGCTGGATACTGCTGCTGCGACTTTATCAGCGTGAATGTTGTTCAGACCTGCCTGACAGTTTCGATGATCTAAAGGTTCTCTCTTGTAACGCTGGACCTCTCTCTAGATCATGAAGATCGTACCTGTTCTGGCTGGGCGTGCCTGTTCTGCCTACTACGAAAATACCATAGCAGGTATTGCTTAGACAATAGGAAATTTAGTTGCGCACGGTAAGAACCTTCGTCTCCTCATAAGATATAAGAAGACACCCTGTTGATGTTTTGATGCCGGCAGTCTGGCAAGTCTGAATTTTCTTCCACTACAGACCGACCTATCACTTTGCTTTGAGGACCTTGTTCCTACTTTTGAGTTTATCGCAGCTAGGATCGAAAAAGGCTGTCCAATGTGAACCCAAGGATTTTGGGGTAGTTGGTAGTCGGGATGTTGACGTCATCGACTTTCACATTGAGTGACAACCGCACCTCAGCGGTCATATTCCTCGCAGTGAAAAAGCATGCTAAGCCAGCGAGGTAATAGTTTATTTTCTCGCATATGTCATCCACTTTAGGTTCAATGGCCGTGTTATCTTACGCCGTGACGCTGTTAATTGCCGCCACGATTATATGATTTGACACCGTTGGACTTCTTTCTTTGGGAATATTCATTGACCATCGGATAGAGGTATGCCGCCGAAGCCATGGCGAGCATTTGGCCAATATTGTGTTTTACACATAATTGTCACAGATCCTCTATCATAATAAAAAATATTAAGATAATTCTCTGAAAACTCTTTGTTTTATTTACAATTAACTTCGTGCGTTTTAGTTGGACCACCCATTATTTTACAGATGCTATTTGTTAACTTTAGCACATCCTATCACACAACTTTGTTCAAAAATATCATTTTAATACTACGAACCCACTTCCACTTTTTCTTGCACTCCCTGTATGTACATGGCTACCTGCAGCTTTCATCTAAACAAAGCTGAAAATTAACCGGATTGGTCGAAGGTATGAAAGAGCCCACATACAAGTATACCTGCCGCTTAGGGGCATTTCCCCCCAAGGAAATGAAAACATGTTCGGGCTCTTTAATGTAAGAACGACCTAAATATGTCGTCTGTTTTCAATCCGTATTTTGAAAAAAAGTTACTCACGTTTGATACTTGGGCGCACAAACAATGGCAATCGCTTCTGGCATCATTATTTGATACGAACAATGCGTATGTAAGTCTACAGATGATAGAAATGCTGTTTGACTCGGATGTGTCTAGTAAAAAAAGAAACATACAATTAATGAAATTAATTTTCCACAAAACATAATATTATCTTCAGTTCCAAAACTTACATGAATCCATCCCAGCGTTATTAGATTTTGTTCATCCTGAACTTCGAATATTTCCTCTTCATTCATTGTTGTACACGAATCGGGAGTGCCCTGCTGTTTGGGTATGATAATATGCGTTATATGCAAACGATTCTTAGCGAGACAACCGGCAAGTATGCCGCATGTTTCGACATTTTTCGCCGTATTCGATTTGGCCAATTGCAAGAAAATATCCATGGTATTTTGGGGTATGTCGACGGGACGCAGGGATCCTGCCAGCAGGGAGTCTGAACGATCATAATGGGGTTTTTGCGAGCGATCGAATGAGGGCTTTGAGGGGATACTAAAATGAAAGAGATTTAAGAAAATAAGTAAAGTCATTGAAATGAAAAAATGTAAAGAAAATTGTAAAATTGCCAGTATTTTTCTATGGAAATCCTAAGTAAAATTTAGATTAACTTTAATTAGATTCTGTTCTCGACTTAACTTGCAATTTGCAAAAATTACTTGCGCCTTTTAAATAATAACCCAGTTCTGAAATATGCGTTTTATATAATGGTGTCACAAAAGGAGTAAAATTTTTGTATTGAAAGAATAAAAAAGTTACTGAAGAAACGAAATTTTCTATTAAAATTTTAATCTTTTTAAAAAAAGAAAACTAAAGAAAGAGCACATTATTGTAATTGCTATATTTCAGCAGCAGTCACTGTTTCCACTACCATCCTGGTCAAAATATTCAGCAAGGTTTGTTATTTTATCATTGCGTCTGCGCGCAGTCAGCGTAATAATTAAGGCGTAAAAACTCTCTTTTGGACCTTAAGCCAACAACTCGTTGATCGAAGAGGACAGTGTCGAAGAATGCCAGGAAATGTCTCTATGATAGACAAAATTACTCTATAAAATGCATTAAATAGAAGTCCTCCCTCAGTGAGTATAAGAACTACTTAGTAGGGACATAAATACTGTTACAACATTGAACACACCCATTTCAATAGTAGAACTGAACTGGGTTTTGAAAGCTAACCTCAATAGCGTTAGTCTCTAACGGGATTTTAAAATTGTTTGAACTTTCATCATGGAGTGGTCAGATAATGAGAACCGTATCGCTGTAATAGCGCTTTTCAAGTGTGAAATGAAAAAAAAACGATATTTTCAAAACGCTCCGGCCACTAGAGATTAGCCGCATGTTCGTCTATCGATGCATAAAACTGTTTGAGGAGACTGGAGATGTAAAAGACCGCCACCTGTCGGGCCGCCCACGCTCTGTTCGAACACCGTATGTCATCAAAGCCGTTAAATCAAGAATTCACAGAAATCCGCTCCGAAAACAGAAATTCGTGGCTCGTGAGATGAATATCACGCAAAAGTCCATGAGTCGAATCAAATAGACTTGGGGTTTTCAAACGAAGTTCCGGACATTTATTGACTGCAGCTTTAAAAAAAAATAGGATTGAAAAATGCAAACGTCTTTTGGTGAAGCACGCTGATAACACAGCACAGAAAAATTTGGTTCACCGATGAAAAAGTTTTTACCGTTCAGGAAAAATTTAACAAGCAAAATGATAGAGTGTATGCGCGGTCATCTAAGGAAGTATCTGAACTAATCCCAAGGGTGGAAAAGGGTCATCACCCAGCTTCAGTCATGGTTTGGTGGGGTGTCTCTTACGATGGGGTCACTGACCTGCATTTCTGCGAACAAGGAGTCAAAACATCGGCCAAAGTTGACCAAGAAACCGTTTCCAAAACCAGCCATGGACTTTCTTGCCTGGCTTCGAAACAATTTGCCAGCGTTCATTTCCTCTGAAGAAAGGCCCTCAGGCAGTCCAGATTTGAACCCATTGGATTACAAATTGTGGACGGTTTCAGAGGACAAGGTTTGTCACAAAAAATACCCCAACATTGGATCTCTTAAGACTGCTTTTGTTCGAGCTGTGGCCAATTTTCCAATGGACGAGGTTCGTGCAGCTATTGACGATTGGCCAGTGCGACTTAAGGCGTGTGTAAAGGCAAAAGACGGACATTTCGAATAAGTAGATTCTTTTTGGATACAATATACGAGTACACCAATAAATATATTAAAAAATATTTGGTCCATCCAAAAACATTCAGTACTTCTTATTTTACAGCATAAAACGTGTGTTACAGTATTTATGTCCCTACTAAGTATATTTTCATGATTGTCGATTAGGTTTGGGTCTACAAACACACCTCAAATTGAAGATCCATAGTATTTGTTGTGAATCCTTTCGATTAATAAATATTAAAAAAGTTCAAAATTGGGAAAGAAAAGGGAAAATGTAGAAAATAAGGGAGGAAGAACGTATTGGAGATATGTCTGTATTTGATATTTGTCTACCGAATTTAGTTTGTGTTAGATCCCCCGAATAAAAAGAATTGTCTTTTGCTGTTCAATCGTTGTGATATCACCCATTCTCGCAAGGAATCGTTTCACAAACCACTTTGGTTTTTTGCTGTAGACTGGCAATGTGAAAAATAACGTGATCCACGGAGAAATGTGGTTGCCGGTTATTTCGTACCCGATCTTGACTAAAAACCTATGAAAAACGAAAGAACATTCAAAGAACGCGTTAATTATTGATCCGATTATTTCCTCTGGAGTACAAAGAGTCATTGGTTTACATGACCAAACCATAAACTTTAAAAGCGGTGTAAACCGAGAATAGGTCCCAATACAAAATTATGTATAATATTTTGTTTACGTTTGGGCCAAGAAGGAAACCCATTGAAAATGATCCACATCGGTCCAACTATCCGATTTCTGAACCTGCAGTAGCAAAAGCCAAAAATCAGATATGATTCTGACAATCATATCTGATAGACGAACGACACCCCGCCTCTCCGCCCACAGTCCGTCGTTAAGCCTTTTGTTTCGTACACATGCTGATATATCTGTGCATTACATTTTGGTTAAGCAGGTAAAGCGTGTTTCAAAACAATAATAGTTTAAACTAAAATTAGCAAATTTGTCTTTATTTAAGAAATTTATTTTATGAGTTTCGTCCAAGTCGTACCATAAATGCGGATAATAAAAGTATCTAAAAGACTGCGTCACCTATCGGAAGAAGTTTAAAAAGAAACCTTCGGACAAACAAAGGTTTAATATAGTCCTAGTTAAGTTTTAATTGGTTCTCAATTTTTAGGCGCTTTTCAAGTTCTCTGTTCACGAGTTTTAGGAGCTTAAGGTGTGTTTATCCCGCCGATTAACGTCAGTATTTGATGGAACCTGATAGACCCAAAGGGTCCGAACTATTATTATTATACAAATATGCTATCAGAAAATGTAACCTAAGCAAACTCTATATGCAGCTGGGCGTCCTATATGAGAAACTGATGAATAAGCAATTAAAGCCTATAAATCAGTCTGACGTAAACAAATAAAACTAACTAAAACAGAGCCAACTAAACTAATACTAATTCAAATAAAATTAAATTTTAATCCTAATATTTGCAAAAAAGGAAATTCTCGTAATAATCCATAACCCCCTAATTTTAATATAATTCCAGCTAAAATTATTGAACCCGAAACAGAGGTTTAATATAGCGGAAATATCTGCGGACTGCCCCAATACTGAAGGACCTGCATTAAGTCCCTAAAAAATGAATAAATCAGCTGCCTGTAATAGGAGCCCGCCGGAGCTTCAAAAATCCGACCCACTATTAAGTGCCAAAATCCATGTGCCTTTGTTAATAGACTTTTGGACCAATAAGGAACTACCGTACGAGCTTAGGGAAGGCATGATTTCTTAAGTTGCTCAAGAAAGGGGACTTAACGAACGGAGGGAATTGCAGGGGTATAACATTTCGTAGCGCCATTAATAAAGTAATCGCTTACATCATCTTAAACCAAATATCGGACAAACTGTCAACAGAATTAAGAGCGGAACAAGCTGATTTTTGATCACGAAAATCGTGCACAGACCACATAAATAGGCCAAATGTGATTTTATAACAATCGGTGGAATGGCGATTCCCGCCGATATTCATAGATTTTGAAAGAACCTTCAAAACACTTTCGCACGAACAATATGGGTCACACTGAGGCGTAAAGGCATTCCTGAGAGTGTAGTTGACCTCATTAAGAATCAATACTGGTCGAAACCTATAGGGTGATCAATATAGTGGCATTTTTTTAAAAAAAAAAAAAAAAAATTCAAATCAAGTGTAAACTTTTTATTGTTCATTCCAGAAAACATCTTATGCCATTAATTTTTTGAATATATATATATATATATATATATATATATATATATATATATATATATATATATATATATATATATATATATATATATATATATATATATATATATATATATATATATATATATATATATATATATATATATATATATATATATATATATATATATATATATATATATATATATATATATATATATATATATATATATATATATATATATATATATATATATATATATATATATATATATATATATATATATATATATATATATATATATATATATATATATATATATATATATATATATATATATATATATATATATATATATATATATATATATATATATATATATATATATATATATATATATATATATATATATATATATATATATATATATATATATATATATATATATATATATATATATATATATATATATATATATATATATATATATATATATATATATATATATATATATATCCTTTAAATGTTGGAAACTGTATTATGGAAATGAGCGTTCGGTTAGAAAAGGGAAGATCCGCTATTTTCGACCAAAATTTTGTTCAGTGATGAGGCCCATTTCTGGCGCAACGACAATAAACAAAACTTCCTGTTACCTCACTGACTTAGCACGTTTTTTCACTGCGAGGAATATGAAAATATCCGCCTCCAAATCATCAGCCACACAGTTTGCTACATGGACCGCAGAGGTGCGGCTGTCACTCAATGTTTAAGTCGATGACGTCAACATCCCAACTACCAACTACACCAAAATCCTTGGGGTCACAACCTCTGCACATGCTACAGCTATCTGCGATAAACTCAAAAGTAGCAACAAGGTCCTCAAGTCACTTGCCGGTAGTACTTGGTGAGCCGACAAAGAAACCTTGTTGACCTCTTGCAAAGCGATAGGTCGGTCTGTAGCAAACTACGAAGCGCCAGTGTGGTCGGCGAACGCAAGTACGACGCAGTGGAAGAAAATTCAGACTTGCCAGAATGCCGGCCTTAAAACATCAACAGAGTATCTTCTTATGTCTTATGAGGAGACGAAGGTTCTTACCGTGCGCAGACTCAATTTCCTATTGTCTAAGCAATACCTGCTAGGATGTTTTCGCAGTAGTCATCCTAACCACCATCTCTTGGACAGGATGCCTCCGCCCAGGCAGATCAGGTACGATCTTCATGATCTAAAGAGAGAGGTCCAGCGGTATAAGAGAGAAACTTTAGATCATCGAAACTATCAGGCAGGTCTGAACAACATTCATGCCGATGAAGTCGCAGCAGCAGTATCCAGCTACCTTGTGAATGTAGGGGAACATCCCCCGGAGATTTCACCTGAGCAGAAGGTACTACCTTGGCAGACGCGCCTGGTTCTGGCGCAGCTGAGATTTGGATGGTGCAGCCGCCTCAATTCCCACTGAGCACGTATTGATGCTAACGTTCCGGACATCTGTCCCACCTACCATCAGGGACCACATGATGTGTTGCACCTCTTCAATTGTCCGGCCAAGCCCACTCAGCTGACCCCAAGTCTCTTTGGACGCATCCAGTTCAAATTTTGTTTCAACAAGACTGCTCTACATGCCATACAGCCAACGAAACGATCAATTTATTGAATGAAACTGTTGGTGAGCGCATTATTACGCGTCGTGGGCCAGTGGATTAACACCTCTGGACTATTTATTGTGGGATTATGTGAAGTCGCTTGTCTACACAGATAAGCCCGACACAATTGACGCCTTGGAAGAGAATATTCGGCGAGTTATTGCTGACATACGGCCCCAAATGCTACAATGCTCTCGGCTGGAATTTATTCGAGCTAGCCACTTGCCCGAAATCATTTTTAAAACATAATGGAAAACCCTTATCTTTTTAACAAAGCCTAATTCTTGGGCTTAACATTAAGTTATATGCGTTTAATTTCTTTTGGAAAACCACACCCTTTACATAAAAACAAACTGAGCCGAAACATAATATGGGCAGGACTTTTAAAATTGATAATAAAACCATAGAGGACGTGGACAACATTTGGACCTATGCAGCATTTTATTGAAATAAAAGGTGGCTCCTCAATGAAACTAGAAAATCGCACAAAGTCTCCAAAGCGAGCGTTTAAAGATTAACAAACGTTAGCACGTCATTATCAACCAATGTCAAAATCAGGATCCAGTCAATACTGCTATATGGATTGCAGACCTAGAACGATACACCACACGACTTTGAGGCTACACAGGTCTTAATTATTAGACGGATCCTGAGGATATTTTGGTGTACTGTGGGCACAAACATATCAAAGCAATATTGAGCATAAAATCAGAAGACGCAAGTAGAATTCAATCGGACTTATAATACGAAGGCCCCTTAAAGACATATTCCGAACAGCAATAGATTGCAACCCACAAGGTAGCCGTCAAAAAGGAAGGTCCGTTCACTCCTGGAGGAGACAGATTGATAAAGAAGTTGTTAAGACGCGAAAAAACTGGAGTGAAATAAAGAATATAGCAAAGGATAGATCAAAGTGGAGATCATTTGTCGAGGAACATATTAAATTACATTAAAGTCTACACAGCCAAAATAGCAAAAATAACTTTTGTACGATTGCAATAGAGTTTATATCAAAATTATAATAGGGATCCCACTGAACAGATCCAAATTCCAAATAGACGAACAAAAAACACATATTGTTCAGGTGACTGCCTCTTGCCGAAAAGTCTTTGCTACGGGTCAAGCCGGTACATAGAACCGGCAGTCGCGGGATTGCAGGTACAATCTTCATGATCTAGAGAGAGGTTCAGCTCACTCACACACTCAGCTAACCCCCAGGTTTATGTAGATACATCCAGTTCAAATGGCGCATTTCCTCCACCTCGGTATCCAAGTAGATCCCATATAGACGAACAGGACTGCAAAACCAAATACAGGGTGGAACTCTAACATGAACTAACAAGCATGTCGACGCGTATTCTGCCAATTTCAGTCCCAATATTGTTGATTAGGTCTTCCACGGTGTTGGGACGGTTGATATACATCTTCGATTTCAGGTAACCTTAAAGGAAAACATCGCATGGGGCTAAGTCTGGTGAGCGTGCCGACCAGTTCACATCACCCCTCATAAAGATAAGGCCGATCCCCCGACAGCCGGTTCTATGCACCGGATCGACCCGAAGGAGGAACTCTTCGGCCAAGGGCTGTCACCCCGGCACTAGTGCCGCTACAACAACAACAACAGGGTGGACCAAAAATTACCATGGGGTTTTCAAATTTAATAACTTTTTCGTTTATGATTTTTATATGTTTTTTTTCAGATTATATATTTATAAATAACACTTGGAGAATAAATAATGGAGAGATTCACAACTGAACAAAGAACCAGAATTGAATTTTATTATTAAAATCAGCGATCAATTATTTTAACGCAAACGCATGAGTGTTCATCACTCATATTCATTTGAATGAATTTGTTAATAAGCAGAACTGTAGGTTCTGGGGTTCTGAAAATGCAGTAGCCTTTCGTCAACGCCAATTGCACCCCATTAGGTGTACAGTAGGGGTATTCTATTTTTTAACCTATGTTTTACATGCCCATTCACGATGAGAAACATTAAAAAAATGTTAACTGCGTTTTTAGTTTTTTATTTCATTCAAAAAAGTTCACGCACCAAACGATTTTAAAATTTACATGCGCATATACACTAGGGGTATTCTATTATTATTTTTTTTTTTTTTTAAATTTACATGGCTGTACACGATGAGAAACATTAAAAAAATCATAACTGCGTTTTTAGTTTTTTATTTCATTCAAAAAAGTTCACGCACCAAACGATTTTAAAATTTACATGCGCATTACAGTGTATATGCGCATGTAAATTTTAAAATCGTTTGGTGCGTGAACTTTTTTGAATGAAATAAAAAACTAAAAACGCAGTTATGATTTTTTTAATGTTTCTCATCGTGTACAGCCATGTAAATTTAAAAAAAAAAAAAGTCATAATAGAATACCCCTAGTGTACAGTATGGTGTGAGATCACATCTGCAAATATCATTGGGCCCTTCTTCTTCGAGAATGAAGATGGAAGTGCTGTAACCGTAAATGGAGAGTATCGGTTTAGGATACTCTCCATATCCTAAACCGATACTCTTCATCTGTTTATGAAAGAAAATTTGTTACGTCCTGCTCTTGAAAACAAACCTCAGGTGTGGTTTCAGCAGGTCCAAGCCACTGCCCGATCTTCAATAGCACTTTAAGTCAATTCCAGGAATTCAGAAATTTTTTGGCCAGCGCGATCGCCAGATTTGTCGGCAACCGACTATTTTCTTTGGGGTTATTTGAAGGAGCGAGTATATGTGAACAAGCCCGAGGCAATCCTTCAAATCAAACCCACAGCCACACATTTTGAAAGATAATATGGCAAATGCTCTAAAAAGAGCACATTGCAAAGCTGAAAACGGGGGTCTTTTAAGGGACATAATTAAAAAATTAATAAACAAAAAAGTTATTAAAGTTTTTAACCATATAGTAACTTTTGGCCCACCCTTTATATTCTTACAACCACAACATATTTAAAATAAGCTCCATTCATTAAAGTAAATTATTTGTTCGTGATACTGAAGTCGCATAATTTCTACGATTTATAAAACCGGGGCTATTGATAGCTAGATTTCTATCTAGTAAAGTACCAAAATTTAAAAAGCTTACTAAAGCGCAGTTCACTAAAGCGGCAGCTTACTTTAAATCGCGTCGCTAACTTCCCAGTCAAGACGATGTCTTCATGACCCAATTAGAACCAAAAAAAATTTCAAAAACTCATGAGATGGGGCTTTTAAAATTTAAATTTAAAACGACTGTAAAAAAATTACTGATAATTTTTGCAAATAACTGATAATTTTTGCAAATAACTGATTTTATTGGAAAGGATTGACTTCGTCATTTAACAATGAAACACCACCCGATGCGTTTTCGTTTCGCCCAACGGTCTAAAGATTGTTTATCAGGAGATATAAAATTTGACCGCAAAATCGTGTTTCCCATTTTCAGCTCAGTGACTATGTCAATAAGCAAAATTGCCGCATATGGGGTAATGAAAAGCCAATGAATTCACAACGAGTCATTGTTTGGTGTGGATTTTTGGCTAGCTGCATCATTGGGTAATTTTTCTTCGAAAATGAGTATGGAGCCGCCGTTACCGCCAATGGCGAGCGTTACCGCGCCGTACTCAACAAAGTTTTGTTTCCGAAAATTCAAGAGAATCTCATGGAAGACATTTGGTTTCAAAAAGACGGGGCCACATGTTACAGAGCCAACCCAACCATCTATATTTTACGATATGTTTTTGAAAATCGAAAAATCCTCCGAAATCATCAAGAGACTATTGAAGCGTTGAAACATAAAATCGAAGTTACCATTGAAGAGATTTGATCCGAAACAATCGAAAATGTACTGAAAAATTGGGTCGATCGGATGAGGTACTGCCGAGCCAGTTGTGGTAGTCATATGAATGATACTCTTCCATTATTAAATAACAAAGTTCAAGCTTTCATATAAAACCAGAAATTAAGGAAAATTTTAAGCACTTTTTTTACAGCTGATTCAAATGTTTAATCGCCAAACCCTTTAGAAGCAAAGTTGCCTCTTAAATACTGCCAACAAATTTCAAATACTCATGCTGTATGCTCTAAATGATTCACTTACTTTCTGTCCACCAGGTTTTCACTCGGCAATAGCAGATTGCCCTTCTGTCCGCCACCAGTAGGGAAATCATTCGGATAGACCACTTGGTCGAGTAGACTCAAATCAGGCGATGATGGCTGATTATGCGGATCTATTTGCACATGCAGATTGGCGGGTATTATAGAAGAGCCTTTGGTGGAACTATTCGAAGCAGCAGCCTCTCGTTGACGCCTATCTCTTTCCATGTCACGGGCACGTTCGGCCTCTTTGTTGGCCAGAAACTGCTCATACTCACGCTTATAACGATCCATTAGTTTTAGTCGTATCTTCTCGGAAGTGGGCATAACTTCCTCCTTGATGCGCTTATTGATGGCTTTCATTTCGGCTTTGATGCTCGAGTAGTCCGGATGGGAACGTATCTTCTCCACAAATAGCGTCAAGTATTTCATGTACAGTATGAACGCATTCTCATGATTGCCTTCCTTCAGATAAACCTGAGCCATGCGTAGCATTTCGGTGCCTGAACGATAGTAACTGTTAAGAGGGAGAGTGGGTAAAGAGACAGAAAGCAAGAGGCCGAGAAGGAAATGCATTAATAAGTCATTTGCAATGTGTTCTGAAGGTCTGCATTGTTTTTTTTGTATTTTTAGTAAATATCAACAGGAGGCTAGCCTTCAAAAGGATTTTCACATAACCTCAGAATAAGGTCACACTCATGATGACCTTGTTTTGCAGTGTTTCAACACCCCCTGGGCTGGCTTCACACACGCCAAGCGCCAAGCACCAAGAAGGTTATAGTAGTAGTGATGTTATGCAAAATATTGCCCATTTTAAAGGCTGTCCAGCAAGATGAGCAAATTCTTTGCGAAATAGCAGCTTCTCTTACCGATGTATAGACTGCTTGGGGTCCACCTCAATTAAATTGCCATAGTTGACCAAGTAGTGCATTCGCTCCTGCGGTTCGACAATGCCCATTCCCATGTTATTGATGGCTTTTGAAGACATTTTTGTGCGTAGTTTTTGGCTACTTCTTTATGAAATCATCCAAAGTCGTCTCAGTCGCTTTTATTGTTTTGCTTATATTTTGTTTTCTTTGGCTTTGCTCGCTTTGCACATTATTTTCAAGTTCGTGTTTCTCTTATTAAGACAACACCAACGTAGTTTGTTTATTTTTATACAAAATTTGAAATCATTTACAGTGGATTTTCTTACAAAAATAAATTTTTCCAGCACAGACTTCAGACTTGGATTGCAAGTGTATTTTTCTGTGTCTCTTTTTACACTATTCTTCCGCTTGTTCTAACACAGTGTGGCAACGCACTAGAAAATAGCAGTGTTGCCAACTAAGCACGTCCGAAAGCGACGGCAGCGCTGAAAAATCGCTGATATAAAACAAATAACCCTCTAAGAAAACCGGCACGAAAACGAAACGTTGGCGAAGTCATTTTTTCATACAAGACTACGAAAACGAACCGATTTTGCGATACGTAAATGCACCGTAAACGTTAATTTCGGAATAAGAGAATTAGAAAAAAAGAAGTAGTAGTTTGAATGTATTGGTAGTACGCCAAGGCTGAGCTAAAGTAGTACTTTTACGTAACACTAAAGCGGTCCGTTTTCGTAATACCAGAGTGTTGCGTTTACGTAACACTGAAGCGGTACGTTTTTGTATCTGCAAAACGTTCTGTTTCCGTACTGAATTTCTTTCTCTATCGAAATAATATAAGCTTTTTTATACTGAAGAATTAATGTTGCATATATTGTGAATGATTATGAATTCTTTGGCTATTACAAAATATAGATATGTAGATATAAATATACTACAAACGTTTTATAAATACCTATTATATTAACACTTACAAAAGCTGATTTTGTTTAAGAACAATCAGATCATCACACTTCAAACATCAACTAAAACAATTAAAGTGTTCTGTCAACATGGCTGCCCGAATAAGAAAAAACAGTTAATGCCGTTACCATTAAGAAAAAACAGTTCGTTTTCGTATCGCAAAAACGGCACGTAAACGGATTGTTTTAGGTACTTTTTGTTTTAAATATGTTCGTTTCCAATACGCAAAATCACTTCCATTTCGTACCGTAAAAAACGGCACGTTTACGAAGAGTTTTACGCAGAATTAATTTCGTCGTATTTTTATATGAAAAACTATGCAAGTGTTAGTGATATGGCGGTCCGTATGCAGTTCGTTTTCGCTCCGCAAAATGCGTTACGTTTATTTTTCTTGGAGGGAATTAACCAAAAAGTGTCAATTGCATTAAGGGGTTCGATGAGTTGTATTTTAGAGGTTGGAACAAATCTAGTTAAGGTTACACTAAAAACAAAAATAAAAAATGTCAGTGTGTGGAGGACATAATAAGTGTGTTCGTTTACTTTCCCAGTAAAAATTGGCAAGTTTCTACTTTTGAGAGCGTATGGCCGATTTTACTCTCTTTATTAAAATTTGCAAGAAAAGTTGACGAACTGCTTCCAGTAAAAATTTGCAATGAAACAGTTGATTTTGTTTACTGTTTGCATTTCAAATTTTAAAGTGCTAAGATTTGTAATAAAAAAATGAACAAAAAAGAAAACTTTTTTTTCTTTCTAATTTCAGTGATTAACATATATATAAGGTTGATTCTGAGATTATGGGCTACTTTGTTGTCCTTGGTTATTTCAAGCGGGAGAAATAAAATATATTATACTTTATTATTTACTATACAATAAGTCTTTATAGGACCTTTAAAGTCTTTAAAATCGTTTTTTAAAAAAAATATTTGTTTTTCAAAAAATTTCCTACCAAAGTGTTCAAATATCATTACCCTGGTTGTCCCTAGCACTACGTTCAATTGAAATTTTCTCAATTTCTTACAAATAAATTAATTATTTATTTATTTAATAAAATATTAATTATTTATTTAATTATTTATTTCATTTCCATAGTAAACAATAATATTCAATTAATTGTTTTGCTATTAATGATTATAATTTATTTTATTCAATTTATATTTTTATGTTTTCTGTCCCTGAAAATACACAGTATTCCCCTGTAAAATCTAATATTCGCTAAAATTCAAATTCCAAACCATCCTGATTTCAAGCAACTCAGATATGATTGAACATTACATGAATTTGGGTGCACATCTAATAGTTATTTCGTCAACAGTCTTATTAAAATTAAGTAAGTCGTGTTTTGTCACTCGTTACGAACGTTCACACTTAAGTTGGTCATTCCCCGGTGTTGTTTTTTTTAAAAATATAATTAATACTTTTTATAATTTTGCAAGTGTTTTTTGTGTTTATTGCAAGTATAAACTTCCATCTCAAGTCAATTTTGTAAAGGTAGGTACTTATGTAAATAAACATTTCAGGAGGTTTAGTAAAAATTCATCATTCCCCTGCCAAAATTTTTCACAGGGGAATTACGATTAACAGATTTTTTTTTTTATTATTTTTACAAAAGAACTGAATTAAAATGAATTTGTTGACTTTAAAGAAAAAATACTATATATTTTATTGTCTTCGTCATTTCTCTGTACAATGAGTCATTACCCTGGAGGTCATATTTTTAAATTGTTGCATGATTCCGTTAAAAATTAAAATTTTGATGTGTACCTTTTAAAAATGACTGGTCTTTCTTAGAACTAAGAATCTACCTGAATTAAATTCTGCAAAAAAATCGAATTCCAAAAATGATTTCGAAATTGGCCGAAATTGTTCCAGTTTCTAATCTCAAGAACCTTCGCATATCCTCTACTTGGTCTTTCCAGCGTCATTTCTGTGGAAATTATCTGGCTAAAGCATTGGTTTCCATTCGACCTACTTGTCCAAGCCAGCGCAATCGTTGTACAGGGTGGAGCGCGAAATTTGCTTATTTGAACAGTAAAGAAATTTTTAAATGAAATGGTTTTAAATAGTGTAACTGGCAAATGTCGACCTTCGCTATCCTCACACTGCTGCATTCGTTTTCTGAAGTTTTAATGAACCCTAACAAGCATGTCGACTCGTATTCTGCAAATTTCAGCCTCAATATTGTTGATTAGGTCTTCCGCGGTGTTGGGACGGTTGATATACACCTTCGATTTCCGGTAACATTAAAGGAAAACATCGCATGGAGCTAAGTCTGGTGAGCGTGCCGGCCAGTTCACATCACCCCTCATATAGATAAGGCGTCCAGGAAACATTTGCCTCAAACAATTCATGGTAGCCCTTGCTGTGTGCGCAGTGGCAATATCCTGTTGGAACCATGTATCCTCTAATTGCATTGCCTCAAGATCCGGCTGAAAAAAATCCTGGAAATGCCAAGAGCAAGTGATTGCTTCCGAACAGAAGGTTTCAGAAATTGCTGTTCTCAATGGAGTTACCCAATTTACAATTAATTGCCGTCCAGGAACACGTTCGCGTGGGGGAACATTGAATCGCAAACGAAAAGCACGCTGCACTGCAATGATCAAGTGCGCATTTGAAAAAAACGCATCAATGAATGATATCAACTGAAGGCAGAAGAATGCAAATCTCCCTTCAGCCACGAACCCTCTCCACTCTCTTCGACCAACAGTGCCGCCACAGCCTGCAGTGCACAAAAGCCAATTACGGTGCTCCACCCTGTAGATGTAACTCTAACAAGCATGTCGACTGGTATTCTGCCAATTTCACCCTCAAAATTTGTAATTAGGTCTTCCAAGGTGTTGGGTGACGGTTGATATACACCTTCGACTTCAGGTAACCCCAAAGAAAAAAAATCGCATGGTGAGCGCGCCGGCCAGTTCACCTTTGCTGTGTGTGCAGTGGCACCATCCTGTTGGAACCGTGTATCCTCTAATTGCATTGCCTCAAGAGCCGGCTGAAAAAAAATCGTGTTCATAGTCAAGTACCGTTCACAGTAGCGGCAAGACGGTTATCCTGGAAAAAGTAAGGCCCAATGATGCCTATTCGTGATATGGCGCACCACACAGTGACGCAGTCCGAATGCAGAGGTCTTTGGTGATGTTCTCTGTAGTTTGTTTCACTTCAGTACCGTATATTTTGTTTGTTTACACATCCACTGAGGTGATGCAATGATCGAGTGCGCATTTGAAAAATACGCTTCAACACAAAATAACTTCTCCTCATGTGTCCAATTAATGATGGCAACAGAAATACTAATCTCCCGTCAGCCACTATAAGCCAAGCACACTCTCTTCGACCAAGAGTGCCGCCACAGCATGTTTTGCAAAGAATCAAAATTCCCGCTCCACCTTGTATTTTGATGCGCCTAACTAACGGGAGGGTCATTTAGACTTCAACTGTCACTCGATGCCTTGCGTAACATTCATCCTTAATGGCTCCCCACAGAAAATAATCCAAACAGCTCTATTTTGAGGCGGATTTTCAAAAACAGTGTGTAAAATATCGATGGTGGCGTTGGCTCTGTGATATGTGGCCCCTTCTTGCTGAAACCAAATATCGTCCATGTCTTTCTCTTGAATTTTTGGAAACAAAAATTCGTTGAACTTTGCACGGTAACGTTCACCCTTGACGGTAACGGCAGCTCCCTGCTCATTTTCAAAGAAACATGGCCCAATAATGCGGCCAGCCCAAAATCCACACCAAACAGCGACTCGATGTGGATGCATTGGCTTCTTAAAAGTCATGTGTGGGTTCTCTGATTACCAAATGCGACAATTTTAAAATTAATGAATGAAAATGAGCCTTGTCTTTAAACACGATTTTTCGGAAAAATTATTTATTTCCTGCCAAACAATCTTCAGCCCATTGAGCGAAGCGAAAACGCATCGGATGGTGTTCCATTTTTAAATTCAAAGTTCATTAAAACCAGGAATTTGAAACAAATCATCAGTACTTTTTTTTACAACCAATTCAAATATAAAATGGCCCACCCCATAGTACGTGCCTTCTAGAGCTTCCCAGCAAACCAAACTTCAGAATTCTGTACGACAATCGGCAAAATGTTCCAATTCTTACCGAGTTCGTAACGAAAAAACATATGAGAGGGTTGACAAAAATTCTGAACTACTTCTCTGAAAAAAATAATCCTCAGACAAACCGAACAGAATTCGTAACGATTTCGGAAAGAATTCTCGATAGAGTTCAAATATTGTTCATATTTGTCTGATATCAGACATTTTCGGCAAATTTCGTTTACTGGGTTACAACATAAAATCGGATGAACGTATGTGTGTGGGAGTAGTATCTAGATCTAAATCAATTCTCTTTAATTTCAATAACGTACTTCCTTGATCCAAAAAACTAGCTTGGCTAAATTTGATAACGATTGGATGTCAGATTTGGCAATAGAGTCCGTCCTTCTACCACGTTTTATGAAGAACGGACAACAATTGCGACCTGTAGTTTGATTAAAAGCTTTAGATGGACGAACGGGCGGACAGGCAGAAGTCGTTAAATGGAATAAGCAGGTTATAAGACATCGACCGGTATACTTTAAGGTGAGTCTAGCTCTAATATTCTTGGTAGTTACAAACATTTGCCATAAAACCGCTATATTTATTTCTGCCTAGGCAACACTGAGTGTGGCTGGGCGTCATCTGACATTTCCATTGGAAAGTTTGAAACTTTTTAGCATAAACGTTCCCAGAACGTTTTGACGTATGAACATCATTTGTGTTGTTTACAATGACTTGAAAAAATCAATTTGGCAAAAAAATGGAATTAACTCGTGAACATTTTCGTGCGACCATTTTTTACAACTTTCGACGTGGATTATTACTATAATAGTGCATCGATGAACTTAAATCTTTGTATGGCGATGAAGCACCATCCTAAAGCACTGTGAAAAACTGGTTTAATCAATTCAATCGTCGCTCAAAGACGAAGGTCATCCAAAAACGGCCGTTGTGCCAGAGAACAGAGAACGTGCGTGAACTGATAATGCAAGATCGTCAAGAGACATACTTCGAAGCAAACACGCAGAAAAAAAGTATGGTTGTGGTGACAATATTCGAAGAGGATAATACTATTGTTGGGTATACCACAACCATATACCCAACAATAGTATTATCCTCTTCGAATATTGTCAACAATATTATGATCCTCACAACAATAGTATGATTCAAATACAACCATACTATGATCCTCACAACAATGATATGATTAACACATAACCATACTTTGATCCCCACAACAATAGTATGATTCACACTCAACCATACTATGATCTCCACAACCATAGTATGATCCCTATAACCGTAGTATGTTTCATATACAACCATAGTATGGTCCTCACAACCATAGTATGATTCACACGCAACCATTTTATGATCCCTACAACCATAGTACGATCACACACAATTAAACTGTGATCCCCAATATTATTTAATAGAATTTGTTTGAGTTGTCAACAATAGATTTGAATTATGAAAATTATTCAAAAATACGTAAAATTCAAAATAATACGAGTGATTTATTTCACAGTAGAAAAAAGAAGTTGAAATAAACGTAAGCGTTTTTATTAAAAAAAACATCAGCTTTTCAAAAAACAGTTTTTCAAAAATTTTAATTTCGATAAAAAAAGTCCTATTATTGCATTAGATCCGTACCAATAACATTTGTTCTTAAAAGCATATTTAAATGAAGAAAAATTACAATCATACAGTATGATTGCCGTAATCATATTATTGTTAACATAAAACGCAAAACACAATACTTTTGTCGCACCAACCATATTTATATTGTTGCTATAACCATATTTTCATTTTTAAATTTGGCAATAATACTATTGTTACATTTCAACAATATTAATATTGCAGCAATTATACTATTGTCAAAAATAAATTCAGTTAACAATGCTATGGTTGCGACGAACATATTTTTATTGCGGGGAACATATTATTATTACCGCCGTGACCATGTACTAACCATGTTTTTTCTCTGCGTGAATGGTCGCCTGTTTCTTCGGCAAGTTTGTTTGCCTGAAGTCTTCGGAGAAATTCGAAAACGAACAAGAGAAGACGAATCATTGTGCGCCATGACAATGCGATCTCTCACACATCGGCTCAAACCAGCGCCTTTTTGACCGGTCAAAACGTCCAATTCATGGGTCATCCGCCGTACAGCCCTGACTTGGCACCCAATGACTTCTTTTTATTCCCTAGCATCAAGAAAAAAAGCGTGGTCATCATTTTTCATCCCCCGAAGTAGCTTTTGAAGCGTTCAAAAATCGTGTTTTGGAGGTGTCTCAATCGGAGTGAAAAAAGTGCTTCGACTTTTGTTTTGGGCGCATGCAAAAATGTATAAATCATGCTGGAGAATGCTTTGAAAAACAATAAATCCATTTTTGATGATAAATATTCGCATTTTCATTATTAGGCCAGAAATGTATATAGCAGCCCTCGTATAATTTGTTTTCATTTATCAAAATCCAAAAATAATTATTCGCAAAAACCAAATATACAATATTAGCTTTCGCAAAAATGTATATTTCAAAATTAGCTTTCGACACAAATATTTTTCAATTATCGCTAAACCAACTTTTGTTACATCCCTAATCACAACCCGAAAACATCACTAAATCCGAGTTGTGTCAGCAGTAATATTGTTCAGGAAAAATTTGATGACTTCGCCAACTCTTGGACCGGGCAAAGCTAGAAGCACTGCCCGCCAAGACGGCAATTTTAAAGCCGATTTATACCATACAAATTGGCATTATTCAAAATAAAGCCAGAATAAATGTGATATCTCACACCTTTTTTTTTAAAAATTTAAATTAATTTTCTTATCGTTTTGTATTTTAAGATATTCAGTAACACTAAACGCGGTATATTACGTAGAAGTTGAGATTTTTCTTAGTTACAGTCTGATTCCGCGGGCTGCAGGATGGTCGAAGTTACCCTATTGTTGCCAAACTCCACAGACCTGATTTTGAACGATGCATTGTTCTTAAGAGTTTCATTTTAAACTTGTATCCAGCTTATTAAGTTCAAGTTTACCCACCTTCGGTAGAACTGTGGAATGCACCATACGGTGGAGGCAATATTTTTTATACAAGAAATCTTATCGAATTTTCCATCATATCACAATCTTTCTTTAATCGGATTACTTATACGGGCTTTATCGGCTAAGCAATTTCGAATAGGAATACATTCGAAGATTAAAATGTTTTATGTGACCATTATCCGTCAATCAGTTGGTATTTGTAGATCCGCGAGTGCGCCTGGAATTTTTGATATTACAAACAAACAAGTGACGCAGTAAGTGTAAATCTATAAAAACAAATCACTAATTCAGGAAAAAAAAATAATATAAATAAACTATTTTAAAACGACCTCTAAGGTACCCGTAGTCCTAAAAAACATTGACACAAGGTGCCTCAAAGATAATAAAACATAATTTTTATTTAGTATAAAAATGTTTTTTCAAGAGCTGCTTATAATTCGATATCAGAGGGAGGCATGGTCCGTAGAAAAAAAATACAAAAATTTAACTAAAGTGTGGAATATTTTTTATTCAATCGAAAGGACATTTTATTCCATTTTTTTGAATATAATTATCTTCAAATGTTGGCCGCAACTACGTCTCAGGGTTTCCATTCTGAGGGTCCAATTTTGGATGACTTTTTCGAGCATTTCGACCGGTATGGCTTTAATGACACGCGTAATGTTGGCTTCCAAAAACTGAATCGTAGCTGGTTTGTCAGCATAGACTTTGGACTTTACGTATCCCCAAAGAAAAAAATCTAAAGGTGTGATATCACACGATCTCAAACGTTAAATTAGCTGCTCTTCGAAATGACCTCTCAATAGATCCATTGTTTGAGCAGCTGTATGACAAATGGCACCGTCCTGTTGAAACCAAATATCGTCAAGATTACCGCCTAAATTTGTAGGTAGCAAAAGGTACGATATCGGCTCTATCAAACAAAGCCCCAAGAAATAAGGCCCCAAACTGAAAATGAAATAAAGTCCCAAAAAATGGGGCCTTATTTTGTTATGAAACTAAGCCCCAATTCCTAAAATGAAATAAAACCCTAAAATGATGAAAAGAGACCGCAAACCTAAAATGAAACAACATCCCATTTATTTTTTTTATAATGAACTAAGGCCCTATTTTTTGAAAAGAAATATAGTTTTATAGTTTCTTTATTGAAAAATTAATCAAATATTAACAAACACCTGCATTGTATCTTCAACAATTTGTCGGCAATATGGACATTTATGGTGCTCTAATCCCTTGGAAATCGCTTCTGCTTGCAATTTTAAATTGCATTTTCGATTTGACTTCAGCATAAGCAAACCTTTTTGAACCTGACGGCAACAACGGAAGTGCCATTATTTTATGCTAAGCCACAGATGCTGCCTTCGAAGCTTTGATATAGTCAAGCTATAATTTTCGGCTACACACATTTCGCCTTATAGATTGCCAATAATGAAACCTACAAAAATAATTTGTTTTAAAAATCAATTTACACTTTTATTAAAACTGAATATACTTATAATTGAAATTCAATTTTAAGAAAGTGTAAATTGGTGGCGTTGGAAAAATAAACTTTAATTTTGGCGAAGTGTAAAAGGTGTAGAAATTAAAAATTCGCGCGAATTTTTAAGTTTTACACCTTTTACACAAAATTACGACAAAATTGAATTTTATTTTTCCAGCGCCACCAATTTACACTTACAGAAAGACGTGTGTAAATACATGGTGCAGAAAGACAATTTGAATTTCAGTTTTAGGTAAACGTAAATCGATGGTGTGGAAAAAACATTTGCACTAAAATTTGTCGAAGTGTAAGAGGGGGAGAGATTCAAAATTCGCTCGAATTTTGGAGTGTTAGCAATGCATAACTGTTATTCAGCTTGTGTTTTGCAGAATCTTGCTTTTTATGAAAAAGAAATAACACCCCAAAAATTATAATTATGGCTTTATTTCATTTTAGAATTTAGGACTTTATTTTATTATGAAATAATGCCCTAATTACTAAAATGAAATAAAGCCCTTAAAAAAGATGAAATAATGCCCCAAATATCGTTGTTGTTGCTTTCTGTACAAATTGTTGGGGCTTTATTTCATTTTCAGTTTGGGGTCTTATTTCATAGGGCTTTATTACGCTCCGGCCATCATCATTTTTGACAAAATATGGAATGATGATTCCACCAGCCTATAAACCGCACCAAACTTTGGTTTTCGCGGTGTAAGTCTTTCTATGATGAAATGGCATACAATACTGAAAAGAAGAAGAAAATATAGTTTAACACAACTCACGCGTAATCTGTGAAAATAACCCTACTGAAAGAAATACCTGTAGATTGATCACCCGTTACAAATTTTTAAAATTTTGGACCGATGATTCTACCGGGTTATAAACAGCACTAAACCGTGGTTTTCGCAGTGTAGTCATTCCATGAAGAAATGACAAACAATACTGAAAAGAAAAAAAATAAAGTTGTAACACAACTCACGCGTAATCTCTAAAAAAAAACTTTAGATTGATCACCCGTTAGTTAAAAGAAGAGGCTAAATGTAATTTTGAACATACTCGTATGCTTACTCAAATGAAAGCAAATTCACTACGAGTCCAAATATGGTTTTATTCTTTTACTGAACTGAGATTGTGACTGGCCATGAAAACCATGCATATGTTATTTTATCATCTCAAAAGCCAATCCTTAGTGGATGATAAAATGCGGCTTAACTGAACCTAATGTGAGCTATTTCAGATTTTTAATATTCGAGTGCACTCCTTTTTCATCAACAAGTCAATTTTGAATTTTCTAATAGTTATCTGAATATACTTATACATTATAAAGTACATATCCGTCGCAAAATCTCTATTAGCGGCTTGTGTCATACTTTGTGGTACAGTTAGCAGTCGTCATTACTAAGTATTCTAGTACGGCACAATCTCCTTAATCCTTAATACAATCAGAATGGTTTGAATAGACCTTACCGATTTGTTGCCATGCCCCTCTAGAACCAGAAATTAAATCCCTTCTCTTCCAAATTCCGCATAGTATGTAAAAAAAGGCCATCAACTAACTCTGCTAAAATTAATACATATCGGTTCACTTTTTACTATCCCCTTCTGCAAATTTCCCTACAGATATGAGGTCCTGCCACTCCCCAGACCATTTTTTTACTTTCGACCTTGTGTTCTACGTTATTGGAGACATTGTTCAAAGCCTGGTACCAGGGTTGCTATATATATTTCTGGCCTAGGCAACACTAGTGTTGCCTGGCGCCATCTGACATTTCCATTGGAAAGTTTGACATTTTTTAGCATAAACGTACTCAGAACGTTTTGACGTACGACCATCATTTGTGTTGTTTACAGTGACTTGAAAAAATCAAAATGGCCAAAAATGGAATTAACTCGTGAACATTTTCGTGCGATCATTTTTCGCAACTTTCGACGTGGATTATCACGACAAGAGTGCATCGATGAACTTAAATCTTTGTATGGCGATGAAGCATCATCCTACAGCACTTTGAAAAACTGGTTTAATCAATTCAATCGTGGCCGACGCTCGCTCAAAGGCGAAGGTCGTCCAAAAACGGCCGTTGTGCCAGAGAACAGAGAACGTGCGTGAACTGATAATGCAAGATCGTCATGTGACATACCGTGAGATATAGGCATCCTTGGACATTTATTCCACCAGCATACATTCGATATTGCATGAACACCTGGCCGTAAAAAAGGTTTGTTCTCGTTGGATCCCGCACAGTTTGACAATCGCTCAAAAAAAGGCTCGTGTCGATTGGTGCAAACAAATTTTGAAAAATTACGATCACGGTGCTTCAAAAGACACAGGTGACGAATCATGGATCTATGCGAATGAGCCCGAAACAAAATAGCAATCGACCGTGTGGGTCTTCGAAGACGAGCCAAATCCAACTAAAGTTGTTCTTGGAAGAAGCACTTCTTCTTCGAAATGGTCACCTGTTTCTTCTGCAAAAGTGGTCATGTGCCGACTGTTCCGCTTGAGCAACGTAGGACGGTCCATTCTGAGTGGTACACCACAATTTGTTTGCCTGAAGTCTTCAGAGAAATACGAATAACAAAGAAGAGAATACGAATCATTGTGCACCATGACAATGCGACCTCTCAGACATCGGCTCAAACCAGCGCCTTTTTGACCGGCCAATACGTCGAATTGATAGGTCATCCGCCGTAAAACCCTGACTTGGCACCCAATGACTTCTATTTATTCCAGCACATCAAGAAAAAATGAGTGGTCAACGATTTTCGTCGCCGGAAGATGCTGTTGAAGCGTTCAAAAACCATGTTTTGGGGGTGTCTCAATCGGAGTGGAAAAAGTGCTTCGACAATTGGAGAATGCTGTAGAATACTTTGAAAAACAATGAAACCATCTTTGATGATAAATATTCGCATTTTCATTATTAGGCCAGAAAAATATGTAGCAGCCCTCGTAAAGTGGGACCATATCGCTCCAAATTTTTAACATTTCCATCATTCAATGTTTATTTCCGTGTCGAGGCCATGTTGCTCTCGAGTTTCCATTTTTAATCCGATCTATCGATATTTAATTTGTATGTACTCGTAAAAGTAATCAAACAAGAAGAGACGTCATCGGCGATTTCGAATTTGATTCAAGCGATGGGATAAGTGAATCGATAGTTCTAAGTGATCGACAAGAAGAGACGTCATCGGCGATTTCGAATTTGGTTCAAGCGATGGGATATGTGAATCGATAGTTCTAAGTGATCGACAAGAAGAGACGTCATCGGCGATTTCGAATTTGGTTCACGCGATGGGATAAGTGAATCGATAAGTCATCTCAAACTGACAGCTCAAAAAACGTTTTTACAAAGCAGATATTGTTTATTTTATTTCGTTGATTATTTAAATGAAATTTATAGTTTTTGTCTGTTTTTGACGAATTCGCCAATGAACCATCTTGTTATTAAAATCTTTTCAGTGTAAGCAAAGAGGAACAATAGCCGTGTTCTTTTGGGGAACTAGCTTAAATAATTCCTTCACTGTACATGTATAATTAAGGGTCTCAGACCAGTATTGTAAACGGAATGACAAAGTGAATCCATCCTATGATAGAGGGCTATGATTGGGTGTAATTAGATCGACACTCGCCCAAAGTCATGACCTTGTCTTATATTGACGGTGATAAATAGAGGCAAAGAAAAATCAACATAGCAAGAACGTGATATGACTTAAATAAACAAAGACATAAGATACACCCAAAGTAGCAAAGTGTAGTAAAAACAAGTACACCACCTGGTATGTGGACTACTTACCTCTGTGACAGTTTGTAAAGATCGTGCAGACTTTTGGAAATTTTCGGTGTTAAAAAACAACAAAATATAAATCGATACACTCTAATGTACACCCATGGAATACCACTTAAATTACACGATATCCAGTAGTACGGTGACGATAATACCAGTGCTGAAATGAATAGAATCCCCCGCAACAGAACAATGGAACCGTATGCCCGCTGATACATAATAACAAAACAAACAAAAACCACAACAACACTTGCCCACGATTGGACAAGCAAACAAACAAAGGAAGACAAAGCAAACGCTGAAGAAGCTCCACAATGTATGAACGTAGTTACTAGTCCCCAATCGATCGTTTACGTATTCATGGATGTACCCCGTGAGAAATTTTCGTAGAGTGACAAAGCTGGACAAGGCTAACAACAAAACGCCGCAGAGTACAACCTAAAAGAAACTCAAAACTATGGACATTAGTCGTAAACAAATTTTGAGTTTTGAAAATCGAAGTTTTGTGATCAAATAATATTAGCCTGAAGACGAAAATTAGATTTGATAGTTTATGAGCGAAAAAACATAAAGCTTTTCAGACTGACGTTAAAACGAGCGATGCTAGTTTTCCTGCGAAAACGGCATTAAACATGGAAAAGGATACAACGGCCTTTTGAGACTGATAAAAATGGTTGTTGTTGTTGTGGCGTTAACTGTGTGCCGCGGTGACAGCCCTTGGCCGAAGAATTGTTCTTTGGGTCCATCCGGTCCACAGAACCGGCTGTCTTGGGAAAGTATTCGTTCTTGTTTTCTCCATTGAAAAAACGAGTTGACAGCTATTTGTAGAATTTGTACGTGAAAATGTCCTGGAACGCTGTAAGTTTGTAGTCAGTATGAAAACATCCTATAGAAATTATAAAAGAATCTACAAGTCCGTTTGTATAAAAAACGATCTTTAAAACTTCTGTTTTTAGAATTTTAAACGGGGATTCAACAGTTCAATGTAAATAAGATGATGCGGAAATAAGAATTTACAAATGCGGAAAGAAGAATTTACCGAACACTTTTATGGCTTCAGCCGACTTTGACTACTTACACAATTTTCACTGTCATATCACAAATTTGTTGTTACAAGGGAACTAAGTACAGGGTGGCTGATAAATATTGCTACATTAAGAAACTCAAATAACTCATTTTTCTTTTATTCACGTTAAAGCTCATTCAATTTAATTATTAAATATAGCTTAATTAGTTTTAAAAATAATGGAAGCACTCCATATTCGACAATTGTGTTTGGTTATGTTGCCGTTAAAATCGAAATGGGCCTCGTCAAACATTAGAAGACAGTTCAACATGTTTCCATCCTCTTCCACCATTTGAAGCATCTTCTGGCGAAATTCCAAGCGAATCGGGAATTCTGCTGCGTTCAGTTTGTTAGCCATTTGAATTTTATATGGCAATAAGACCAAATCTTTGTGCATACTTGACTGCAATGACTGCCAGCTTATACCCACTTGAGCAGATAAGCTTCTTGTCGAAACTCTTGGATTGTTTTGTATGGCAGCAGCGATTCTTTCCTCCGTCCGAACAGAAGGATTTCAATGGTAAGGTCTTCCGTTGACAGTCCCATGCTCGGCAAAATTGTTAACAAGTCTTATTATGGCCCATCTGCTCGGAGAATTGCCGCCAAACGAAACTACGGACTCCAGTGCGTGATCCAAATTCTTGTATAAAAAAATAAGAAAAAAGTTATTAATTTTTTCTGGTAGCGGCTTCCATCAGCCTCCCTGTACTAGAATTTACACACCAATTAAAATTTAGAATACATTTGGTTAAACAGTAAAACGCAGTTGAAACCACCTAACAAGTGACCGAAAACAAAAAATAATTCTATTACAACAACTTTATTAACCCTTTACGCAGGACAATTGGTAAAGGACAATTGTGAATATATATTGGTTGTCAAAAAAGGATAAATTGTACATGTGACGTTGGAGGCGTGTAAGAGTTACCACAATAATTTTTCCAACAAAAAATCTAACTTGGCACACCCTGCTTTTGTAAAAACATATGTTTTTTTGTTGTGTACACAAAAATTATCAAACAAGAAGAGGTCTCAATGTCAAATTTGTACTAACTTCTTTTGTACGAGGAAGTATAAGTTAATCTTTAAATAAACTTGATAGTTACAAGACATTTTACTTATTTTATAATTAAAAAATA
This sequence comes from Hydrotaea diabolus, assembly GCA_963513945.1. Lineage (NCBI taxonomy): Eukaryota > Metazoa > Arthropoda > Insecta > Diptera > Muscidae > Hydrotaea > Hydrotaea diabolus. Next base: position 225,697,672 of record OY740716.1, on the reverse strand, counting down.
AATATTTTTTTGTTGAAGATTTGAAAGTGTTCATGTTGGTTCAGCGGGGCGCCTTATATCGGGTGATCAAAATAGAGATATTTTTCAAAATGAAAAAAAAAAACAAATAGTCAAATCAAGAGTGGAATTTTTTTTGTTCATTCGAAAGGATATTTTTTGCCATATATTTTTTGAATATAATTTCCTTCCGCTGTTGGTTGGCGAATGCTTGTGACGGCTGGCGACAAGACGCCAAATTAAATTCCTTTCTATTTTTAACAATTGTTTTCCTTTGTTTATAAAAAATTTAAGTGTTGGAAAGTGTTTTTACTAGTTTTTTTTTCCAAACATTAAGCATCGATAAATAAGATTGGAAACCCGAATTAGTTGTCATTTATCAATTCTGTTCGTGTCTAAAGAATTAGTTCAAAAGTACTAGTCTTTAAAAAAGAATTAGATAAGTGATAATTTTTTTTAACCATTTTAGTACTTACCTTGGATAACTATCGAGTATAAGCCACCAACCAGGCTAAGTAACAAAAAAGCTCCAACAATTTTTTTTTCTAAAATGTTTTTCCAGAAACAAATAAAGCAGTAGTTTTTCTATACATTGTGATTCATTTACAACTAGACAAATTTCACCAACGTATTCCTTGGTTCATTTCATGAATATATGTTAATCTACGACCGTGCTCGGAAATGCAAGGGGGTAAATTGGCTGCGGTTTGAAAATTTTCGCTTGGTGGTCGGGTAAAATTGCTTCGTTCTGAACCAGTGATCGGATATTTTTTGTTTTAGCTATACCTCTTACTCTTCCAAAATTACCTAAATGACTAGTTGACTGAAATGCAAAAATTTTGTGTTAATGTGCAAAAGAAATAAATGTGTGCTGTAGTTTCGCTTCCAAAAAAACAAACAAAAAATTAGGCTATGTTAATTGTTAAGTGTTTATTGTGGATTATCCCTAAAGTTGCAATTCAAAGAATTGTGAAATAGTGGAAACAAATAAATAAAATTAATTTATTAAAAAAACGGACTTCGAGGTCAACTAAACTGTTCCGAAAATTTAACTAAAAGTAAAAAAAACAACCTATCTTTTACAGCCACACATTTTTTAAGAAAAAAAAAGCTTGACAAAAAAATTTCATTCATCGTTCGCTATACAACATGATTTTGTTCGGGTTCTAATGTTCTGTGCCAAAGTACTTTATCATTACTTGATTTTAAAAAATCAGTACCTTCACCAACTTGTGTGGTTCGGGGTCAGCGGTTCTCCGTTCGCATTCTGCTGTTTGGGTTTAAATAAATCAATAACATTGCCATTCGTATTTTTCTCACTGGGTACGTACTTACAGCACAACAACATTCATGTGTTTAAATATCACACACACACTTTGTTTTGTTTGGCGAGCATCGACAATATCCATTTTATGCTCTCCCTCTCTTCATCAATTTGACTAAATCAATGAATGGGCAACGTATCTTAAAGCCAAACAATGGCAGAAATACCAACAAAGCGAAAACCACGGACAGAGCTGAGCGCCAAGAGCACCAACACATTATGCTACTGTACCGTTGGGGAAATGTTCGAAACTGATTCAGTTTTGTAAAGTACATGCCCCACGTCAGAGGTGTAAGCTCGCCTTCGGTGCAATAGAAAAAATTATAAGTGAGGAAAAGTGCGAATTAAATAAATGCAAAAAATACCCAAAAATAAGTAAAGAAAAGTGCGAACTAAAAAAATAACAAAAACGTTGTTGGAGGCATCATTTGGCACGGTTCATATCAAAGTCGCTGTTGTAGACCAACTCAAATTAAAACTAAAACAATCGAAACCAATTAAACACCAAACTAAAAGATCATAATCAACCTTTGTGAAAAAATAGTACGCCCTTTTCGTGCAAATGAATTTTGAAAGAGAACACACAAGTGTACGCCTGATTTGTTAAATTGTCCATCTATTTCTGTTATATAGCAAAAGGTGATCATTTAGTGAAAGAAAAAGAGTGTTTTATGTGATGAATTCCACTAGAAAAAAAACGAACAGTTGGTTAAACATGATTAAATTTGAATTGTAGTGACACTTTGGTGAGCAAAGTGTGTGAACAAGCCCGAGAGCGAAAGAGAGTAGAAATGATAATGCATGGTGGGTTCGAGCACCAACTCACGAAAATGTTCGCCTTGTCTGTGTGTATGTTTGTGTGAGTTGCTATATGTAATTGATGAATAACGTGTGATAAATGTGCTTTTGACATCACTTTTTCATTCAATGGATGGACGGACGAGTGATTTGCTTCTGTCTCGCATCCATCTCTCTCACGTTGCCACCGTGTGCTGTTTAAAACTTAGTGTGCCTGGCTGTGCTTGCATGCTTAGGTGCGGGTGTGTTTGTATGTATGGGCAAATTTAAATAAACGAATGAAAGAATTAAATAAATGAACATTTCGTATAATAATAAAACTACAAATATTGTGTAAAAGTTCGTTTTTTATTTTATTTAATAAAATTAGCGGTGGAAATAGTTTGACTTCGGAAATACACGGCTACCAAACAAATTAATTGTTACAGTGATACTCTCTAAAGAAGATCTAATTTACCGAGTGTTTTTTTTGTATTAATAAAAAATTCTGCCTTGATTTGAATGACGAAAGCAATGATAACATCTATTAAATTAAATAATAAATGAATTAAACAATTTTTTGTTAAAATCGCAGTCAACTGTGAAGAGAAAAAAGCGTCAATTAAAGTAAGTGATTTTGTTATTATTTCGAACAATACCGACTTATTCGATTGCCAAAAATGTGTTGTTTTACCGAATGTTTATCTTTCATTTAGATCAAACATGAGTTCACATTCATTTTATTTATTTAACACAATTAACATATAATTAAAATTACAAGCTATAGCTATTTAGAGGCCATCGCTACTATGGTCCTAAACCCCCAAATTCATTTTAAAAAGTATACAAAAGCAGAGTGTAGTTTTTTTGTGTTCCAGTATGTAATTTTTACTACATTTCCCGTTTTTACGAGCATTCCGGTACCCCAAAAAGATGTAAAAGTAGTAAGCTTATTTAAGAGACAATTCAATAATAGGGCTTTCTCTATTACTACTTTTTATTTGAAGAAATTAACAAAATAAATGTGATCAATAGCTAGCCAATGTTGCAAAGTGATGTAAATTGACAGAGAAAATACAAAATAAATATAATTTTATTATATTCATCCGTCTCAAAAAGTATTCGAACTCTACGAATCTTTTAGATTCTTCAGGGTTGGGAAGAATCAAGGACGATGTCTATTTTAGACCCACACTACGTCCGATTCTGACCTCATTTTGAATGGAATGTTACGGCCGACTAAAAACCCAACTCAAATAAAATTAAATCTAATCGCGCGATGCATTCAAATAGCACCCCCACAAGCATCCCTCACGATTTAGTCCCTGCCGCTCTGGAAGCCGCTTGTTAAATAAAAATTATGCTGAAATACGTATCTACACAGAGAACAGCTTTGTAGCCACAACCGAATTTTTTTACCAACTAAATGCTGGTGGTTGAACGTGCTGTCCCCGTTTTCCATCTCTACAACCGAATGTTGATTGGGTACACGTCAAGTTTAAATAGTGGGAACTGACAGTTTCGGTTGAAGAGAAAAAGTATTTATTAGGATGATTATTCGAACTGAATATGTACATTAGCTGTTGTTATAGATTATTGACGATAAGTACCATTTTAATTCGGTTGTCATAACCACCAGCATTTGTTAACTGCACCAACGGATGGTTAAATTTATGTATTCGGATACCTGACCAAAATACAATTTTTTTATTTAATTTTTATATTAAACAGTTTGAAAATTATTTTTATAAATTTGGTTTTTAATTTCAATTTGGTTTCAAACGGTTGCTATATGTGACGCGCAAAATAGAAAGGGACCTATGGGTAAAAAGCAGTTTTGTTCAGGAGAGCCATTTTAAAGATTTAAATACGTGTATCTTTGGTGTACCATAACTTTCATAAAACGCGCATATCTCTGGGAGGGAACACTTTTGGGGCATGGGATCGCTCTCATTCGATGCTCAGATGTTGTCCACATCAAAAAAAAGTGAAAATTGATTTTTTACCCTTAGGCCCCTTTCTCTATGAGCTGTCACATATATATATTTCTGGCCTATGTAAGTGTTGCCCGGCGCCATCTGACAATTCCATTGGAAAGTTTGACATTTTTAGCATAAACGTACTCAGAACGTTTTGACGTACGACCATCATTTGTGTTGTTTACAGTAACTTGAAAATATCAATTTGCCAAAAAAATGGAATTAACTCGTGAACATTTTCGTGCGATCATTTTTCACAACTTTCGACGTGGACTATCACGACAAGAGTGCATCGATGAACTTAAATCTTTGTATGGCGATGATGCCATACAAAGCACTGTGGAAACTGGTTTAATGAATTCAATCGTGGCCGGAGCTCGCTCAAAGACGAAGGTCGTCCAAAAACGGCCGTTGTGCCAGAGAGCATTGATGCCGTGCGTGAACTGATAATGCAAGATCGTCATGTGACATACCGCGAGATAGAGGCATCCTTGGGCATTTCTTCCACGAGCATACATTCGATATTGCATGAACACCTGGTCGTAAAAAAGGTTAGGTCTCGTTGGATCCCGCACAATTCGACAATCGCTCAAAAAAAGGCTCGTATCGATTGGTGCAAAGACATTTTGAAAAAATACGATCGTAGTGCTTCAAAAGACGTTTATAAGATCGTCACAGGTGACGAACCATGGGTCTATGCCCGAAACAAAACAGCAATCGACCGTGTGGGTCTTCGAAGACGAGCCAAATCCAACGAAAGTTGTTCGTGGAGGATTCACTTTGAAGCAAATGGTCGCCTGTTTCTTCGGCAAAACTGGTCATGTAGCGACTGTTCCGCTTGAGCAACGTAAGAGGTCAATTCTGAGTGGTACACCACAATTTGTTTGCCTGAAGTCTTCGAAAAACGAACAAGAGAAGATGAATCGTTGTGCAACATGAAAATGCGAGCTCTCACACATCGACTCAAACCAGCGCCTTTTTGACCGGCCAAAACGTTGAATTGATGGGTCATCCGCCGTACAGCCCTGACTTGGCACCCAATGACTTCGTTTTATTCCCACACATTAAGAAAAAAATGCGTGGTCACCGATTTCCGTCGCCAGAAGATGCTGTTGAAGCCTTCAAAAATCATGTTTTGGAGGTATCTTAATCAGAGTGGAAAATTTGATTCGACAATTGGTTTGATCGCATGCAAAAGTGTATTAACCATGCTGGAGAATACTTTGAAAAACAATAAAACCATTTAAGATGATAAATATTCACATTTTCATTATTAGGCCAGAAATATATATAGCAGCCCTTACAAAGTTTGTATGCACAAGTGGAACGATTTTCTGCATCAAATTGGTAAAGTGGGTAAAAAAATTCAATTTAAGTTTTGAAGTGCTAACCAATTTTACGATAAAGTTGATTATGATAAATTATTTAAATGAAGTACAATGTTTTCCTAAATATTTCCGGCAATTTGAGGGTTAGTGGGGCGCAAAAAACTTCATTCGAATGCATTGATTGTTTCGAAGTGTTGGCTACAGATGTGATAAGTAAAATATACTTTTATATCGGTAATATAGGGTGATCCATCTAGAGGTATTTTTCCAGGACAAAAAAAATATAAAAGTTCAAATCAAGTGTGGAATCTTTATTGTTAATTTGAAAGGACATTTTATGGCATTTATTTTTTGAATATAATTTCCTTCAAATGTTGGCCGCAACTACGCCTCAGGGTTTCCATTCTGAGGGTTCAATTTTGGATGACTCGTTCGAGCATATCGATCGGTATGGCTTGATTGACACGCGTAATGTTGGCTTCCAAAACCTGAATCGTAGCTGGTTTGTCAGCATAGACTTTGGACTTTACGTAACCCCAAAGAAAAATGTCTAAAAAAATGTCTTGTTATAGTTTATTTACCCCTTAATTATATCTACTTATATAAATATAGTCATAGAAAACATTATGGTCTCTCAGATTTCTTGTAGGAATATTGAAAGGTATTAGTTGCAACAGCTCCGGTGAATCAATTTTATTACCAACAAGAGTTTTTATAAACAATGTTATGTGCAATTCTTCGTTGCTTCAGAGGACTTAAACTGAGTAACTGACAATGAGTTTCATACGTAGGCATGTTGTAAGACCGATATAAATGTCTGAATGCAAATTTTGAAAATCTTTGAACTCGTTCAAACGATTTTTATTTATGTTGTACCTCGGGTCCCATATAATATCGCAATATTCTAAATAAGACCGAACAAGTGCAAAATATAATATCCTCAATGTGTATGGATCTTGAAAATCTGTCGAATTTCGTTTTAAAAATCCTAAGTGAGAATTAGCTTTACTTATAAAGTATTCGATATGGGTAGTAAATGAAAGCTTTGAGTCTTTTTAATCTAAACATAACTTATTCTTTATATATTATAAAAAAAAATATTTTTTGTTCGAATAGAGACGAAAAGGTTCTTTTTTTTGAAGATATCCTAATTTTTTTTCCACGATCTATACTAAAATAATAAGAGTTGTAGTTCAGTAGAACATTTTTACCCAAAAACGTTCATTTTTAAACTCTGTTAAACAATTTTTTTAAACAAAGCCTCAACTGAAATTAATAGGACAATATTTATTAAGTAGTACTTTTTCAAAAAAAGAATGAAAAGGACACTCCAATCTTAGGGATAGGATGTTGGAATGTTCTACGAAAATAAACTTCATACGATTTCTCTTAAGGCATCTCATCACGAAAATTCGCTAAAACAAGGAATATTTACTATTTAATTTATTTCTTAAGGTATAGAGTTGCAAACAAATATTTCCTTGGCCCATAAAAATAACTGGGATCTACCAGAGCCGTCCTTTTGGGAATTTACTCATAACCACTTAAGTCTTTTATTTCTAAAAATCATAATATAAGTTCATAAGAAAGTCGGAACTTTTGTTGCATAGTGTAATATGTTACAACAGCGAACTAAACGGGATTTTGGTTACTACAAAGTATTTAACTGTTGTCACCACCAAAGTAACAGGTACTTCATATTTGGTTGGTTGTCATAACCACCAGTTGTGACCACCAATGCTCGTAGTTTAAGAATGGATGTAAGAATCGTATTATTATTGTAGCTAACATCTTACCATAAGACCATCGAACCTTGTAACCATCAAGGCCACGGAATCTTGGTGATTGCAACAAAAAGTATGTTTATCTAACCGAATATTTGTAGTTCCAACCGATTTCCATCTGAATTTTTCTCTGTGTGTACACGTTATGGGTGACTAATTATTTACTCGGGTAAAATGGAACCTATCGGGCCATGTTTTCCTGCAACCCTACGCAAATGTCCCTCCCTTTAAAAGGTCCAGTCACTTCAAACCCTTATTTCACTTCCGATCTTCCGAAAATTATAACAACACCATGCAAAATTCCTTTCCTTTAAAAGTTTTTCCCTTTTCGATCCACTTCAAGTTTCTGATCTTGATTAAGTTTAGTATCCAGCATTCGGGGATATCTATTATCAATCCTGGTAATATTAGACCATACCCATCCACGTTTTCTTAATGCACCTACACTAAAATTGGCCCTAATTTAAGGTTCTACTGCTCCAGAAATCACAAGTTAAATCAGATTGAGCTCAAATTTCATATAGCACGTGCGACCACCAGCCAACCACAATCAAATTAGAACATATTGGTTTATGTTTCCCTTAAGCCCACATGCAAAGAACATTCCCAAATTAAGGTCTAGACGCTCTACAAGCAATATTTTAATCTGATCTTGTTCAAGGAGTTTGGTTTCATTCTAAATTTCTCATTCTGTTTGGGATGTAAAGTCACAAAACTTATAAGTATTTTTAAACGTTTATTTGCCTTCGACCAGACATTTCTATCCATGCATTCTGGCTTCTAGAAATACTTTTTTGTTTTAATCAATGCTGGACTTAAAAAACCTTTTAATTTGAACCAGACCACAAAATTGAACCATAGTAATTCTTGTCCAAAGCTAATGTGTCGGGAATGAGCCTCATCGTTGTTTTTAAGGCTTATGAGATAGCTGATGGCAGACACATTTAAAATGAATGAATGGACTTATCAACTTCATTTTCTCATAAGTAGTTTTTAAGTGCTTTAGCTTATAGATGTCGGCCATAAACTGTAGATCCCGCTCAATCAGTAAAAAAATATATCTTGCATAAGTCTCCTACTTAAGTAAAATTTCCCGTTCGTTCCTTAACTGAATCTTAAGAAAAGTAGTGAGTAAGTTAAGAAGTTTCACTAAAGAGACATTTACTTATTTGAATTAAATTTCAAGTTCAGGGACTGCTTAACCTGACGTAAACAAATCCGCAACTTTAACTTAATGCTTGCTTTCCAATGTTGACCTTTTCGTATTGAAAAATTCACTTTCATAATAAATGTGTGCCACACAAATACTCAGGTTTGGCTCACATCAATTCCGTATATTTTCTACTTAAGTTCAAGTGAGTTCTAGATTATTTTTTTCATTAAAATATTTTCTCTTTCTCTCGCCCTAAGTCTCTGTGTTATTTATATAATCCAACTACGATTTGAATTGAATTTATTATTAAAAGGCATATGAAAAGACTAAATTTAATACACAGCGATTATTCTACAATTTTCTTTTGAATGGTGGCAAAGTCATCCTTTTGTTTGTGAATGCTATTGTATTCGAAATTTAATGTTTATTAGGGTTATTCACGACATATCTAGACTACAAGCAGAGAAAAGATATGGTTCCTATATGGTCATGGTGACAATAGTATGTTCTCTGCAATAAAAGTATGGTCGTCGCAACCATAGTATTGTGTTTGAATTTCAATTTGAAAATAGTATGATTGCGGCAATATTAATATTGCTGAAATGTAACAATAGTATTGTTGCCAAATTTAAAAATGAAAATATGGTTTTTAGCAACAATATATATATGGTTGGTGGAACAAAAGTATTCTTTTCATGGCTTTTATGTTAACAATAACATGATTACGACAATCATAGCGGCAAAATTTTACTTTTTTCTTAATTTGATAATGTTATTTTTACGAATCTTACGCAATAATAGTAAAAATAATTAAATTTTTTCCAAACAAACTACGAATTAGTATAACTGAAATATTTTTAATAAATATTTTTTTTTACTGTTTAATAAATCACTCCTATTACTACATAACTTACTTAATAACATTCTCTATTGTTAAATAACAACTTTACCCAATCTTTACAAAAAATGTTGGAGATCATAGTGTGATTGTGTGTAAGTCATACTATGGTTGTGAGGAGCATACTATGGTTGTACGCTAAACATACTATGGTAATGAGGACCATAATATGGTTGTGGGGATCATAGTATGGTTGAATGTGAATAATAATATGGTTGTAGGGATCATAGTATGGTTGTGTGTGAATAAATCTATTTTTGTGAGGACCATAATATTGATATGGGGATCATAGTATGGTTGTGTGTGAACCATACTATTGTTGTGATGATCATAATATTGTTGTGCCACAACCATATAACCAACAATAGTATGATGCTCTTCGAATATTGTTACCCCAACCATACCTTTTTCTGCGTGTTGTTATGCGAGAACTTAATTTTATGGTTTCACGTTTTCACCTTAGGAACCCTAAACGAATCCGCCGTTGGACGCGAACAAAGGGTACTCCAATTATACGCAAAATTCATAATTATTATATTCTGGACGATGCAGTGCTGAAGAAGTACAAAAATTCCGTTGTCTTAACCTAATTTTTCGGTTCTAACGACTATGTTTCAGCATATCACTAAATTATTAATATGATGAAAGCTTTGTGCACACAACCATTATATCAGTCATACAAATTAAAAGCGAAAAATACTACGATTGTCAGTAGTTTTGCAAAACAAATAATTGTTGAAACCAATTATTGGTTCACGAAAGAACTATAGTAGTCATTCCAGAACTTTTATTATCAGATTATGCGCCTGTGGTCCTTCTAAGGAAAATATCCACAATCAATAAATGATTTTTCGTTGCCCTAACCGAGTTTTTTTCGATCCTAAGGAATATTCGGTTTAGCATATCACTAAACGATTAATGTGATCGAAGTATTGTGCGCACAACCATTATATCTGTCATAGCAATGAAATATTAAGTTGCCACAACTGGTTGCAATTGCGCTTGGCATACTTCTGGAAGTAACAACGCTAAGACTCCTGCAGCAAAATCTGTTGATTGCGGTCATTAAGCAACGCTGACTGTCTAGAAATACAACACGATTGGGTCTGGTCTTCTAGTGAAGATGGCCCATCTTTGACCTTGTCGTAAAACTTGAGTACTAAACGCCTTATCGGCTCGTTTGATGTCGCACATGGCTCTTTATTAATGATGTGGCGCTAGCAATAGGTTTTCGGTCTTAAAGTCTAGATATGTAAATGGCGTGTATGAAGAAGATTTAGTCCACTAATTTCAGTACGAATACGAGGGCCTAATAGTGAAAATGCGAATATTATTTTTATTTAGCATCAAAAATGGTTTTATTTTTTTTTAAATAACCAACACTCAGGGGAAGCCCCCTATACATGCGTTGCACATACGGACTGTACGAGCGAAAAACGAATTTGATCTGTAGTGTATAGTGCGGTCAACTGGCCAATCGATAACAAACGTGTGTGAATGCCTAGAAAGTCGCGTATCCCTGCCGAACATCCTCACGTCAGGAATAAGGCGACGGATGTCTGATGAACACACACCATGAAAGTAACGATAGAACAGCGTCGCGCAACCCATATTCCGACGTTGCTCAAGGGAAACAATAGAGTTGGATACCCTACTGTCACCTATCAGCACCATCGCTCTCCTTTGAACACGGTAGCTCCAAGAATGATTTTGGAGCACCTGCCGATATATGGGAGTTGTATTCCATCTTCGGCCTGATGTAAGTTGTATAGATATTGAAAAGATCAGAAGGAGTGAAATATTTCTTGACCGCTTTAAAAAGCCTATGCACTTGAGTGCTTCTTTCGACACTTTGAATACATGTCTCGCCCAACGAGCATCACATTGTATTTTCATGCCCAGAACATCAATAGCTTCTGATTGTTCAATATCCGTACCATCGATAGAAATTGACGATATTGTTGGGTCAGCGAATCGCTTGTGAGACAACAAGCAGCACTGTGTCTTGCGTGCATTAAAATCTACTCTATTCACTCGACCCATTCGGAAATGGCCAGTAGATCCCGGCCAAGTGTCTCATCCATAATTCGCCTTTTGTCTTCAATATCTTGAAGACTCGGCCTGAGTATGAATGACAGAGGTTACTGTCATCCGCAAAGGAGTTCATTCAAAGGAGATCATCAATGAAAATTAAAAATAAAAATGGAGAAAGGACAGATCAATGTGGTACTCCTGCAGTAAGCCTATGTTTGTTGGATGAGAACCCATCTACAACAACTCTTATAGTGCGATCTCTAAGAAAGCTCGATATAAAGCGAGCGAAAGTATCACCGACATCAAAAGCCATCAGCTTTGATAAGAGTGCACCGTACCAGACTCTATCAAAGGCCTTGGAAATATCCAGAGCCACAACCTTACTCTCACCAAAATGGTGGATAGACCGACTCCAGCAATCCGTCAAGAAAGCCATCAGGTCTCCTATAGAGCGATTTCTACGGAAGCCGTACTGTCGATCACTAAGCAGGCAGTTGGACTCTAGATACCTTACAAGATGGTTTACCATGCTCTCCATTACCTTAGAAAGCGCAGAACAAATCGTGATTGGCCGATAATTCCAGGATTATTGGCTTCACCTTTTTTAGGGATTGGTTGGACGTTCGCAACCTTCCAACACGCTGGGAAGACTCCCGCACGATAAGCAAGGTTGAAGAGGTTGCGTAATGGACAGGCTAGCGTCGAGGAGCACTTACACAGGACAAGTGTCGAAATACTATCCGGGCCCGGGGACTTATTTACGTCGACATTCGCAAGAACCCTTTTATGACCCATCAATTCGACGTTTTGGCCGGACAAAAAGGCGCTGGTTTGAGCCGATGTTTGAGAGCTCGCATTGTCATGGTGCAGAATGATTCGTCTTCTCTTGTTCGTTTATCGAATTTCTTTGAAGACTTCAGGCAAACAAATTGTGGTGTACCACTCAGAATTGACCGTTCTACGTTGCTCACGCGGAACAGTCGCCACATGACCAGTTTTGCCGAAGAAACAGGCGACCATTTGCATCGAAGTGCTTCTTCCACAAACAACTGTTGTTGGATTTGGCTCGTCTTCGAAGACCCACACGGTCGCTTGCTGTTCTGTTTCAGGTTCATACGCTAGATTCATGATTCGTCACCTGTGACGATCTTATAAACGTCTTTCGAAGCACCGCGATCGTATTTTTTCAAAATTTCTTTGCACCAATTGACAACAAATTGACAACAATTGAGAACAAACTTTTTATACGGCCAGGTGTTCATGCAATATCGAATGTGTGCTGGTGGAAGAATGCCCAAGGATGCCTCTATCTCACGGTATGCCACATGACGATCTTGCATTATCAGTTCACGCACGGCATAAATGTTCTCTGGCACAACGGCTGTTTTTGGACGACCTTCGTCTTTGAGCGAGCGTCGGCCACGATTGAATTCATTAAACCAGGTTTTCACAGTGCTATAGGATGGTGCTTCATCGCCATACCACGAGCTAATTCAATTTTTTTTGCCAAATTGATTTTTTCAAGTCATTGTAAACAACACAAATGATGGTCGTACGTCGAAACGTTCTGAATACGTTCATGCCAAAAAATGTCAAACTTTCCAATGGAAATGTCAGATGGCGCCAGACAACACTTAATGTTGCCTAGGCCAGAAATATTTATAGCAACCCTCGCATTTTCTCAATTTATATTTACGTTTCTCAATTTCAAATGGTAATGGTGTAGAAATCACATAAAATCCGATCTGGTTTTAATTCCGGACAGACCAGGGTGATGTGGGGGCCATCCTGACTGTAGACTTTTTTACTTGTTTTAAAATTTTATAATGTTTTTAATACTAGTCTTAAATTAAGTACATTTGTGGACTTTCGTACATTTAATGCTTACGCTTGTTAACCTTTGACACTCGTCAAATCTGCAGCAATTGCGCACGCAAAATAACAATTATTTGCAAAAAATTCCACTTTCTGCATTAATCGCAACCATAAAAGTGCACAGTTTTTTATGCCCGTCAGACAGCCGAACAAGTGTTTGTTTTTTTGGACAACTGATTAAAAACAAAATTTTAAACAAACGAAACAAGACTCACTTTCAATGTCATTCAGGCCGTCGGTCGCATACAGACATTTGACCAAGCACTGGACGGACGGATACTGGTTTAATATGCACACACCGTCCGCCCGTCGTCCAACTTAACTGAAGTTAAACTACTCAAGTTAAATGCCGTGAAACGCCTTTTGCATATTTTTCTTATAAACAATTACAAGTTTGTCATATTAATTAAGACCAGAAATAATCATGGGACAGACACTGCTCGAAAAGAACAAAAGTCTTAATTTGAAAATGTTTGTATGCAGAACTGAGAACCATTTCCTCCCCTTTGCAAGATGTTGTTCGTTTGGATTTGTTTCCTATTTCCGCTTTTGGACTAATGGGAAGGAATATTTGAAATGTGTGTTTAACATCGATGATGATCGACTTCAATTGAGTTCAATTAAAGTGTATAAGACGTATTGTTTATATTTAATTAAGTTGAATATGAGTAAGATTGAGTCAAGACAAACATGTGGTGCAGTCACGTTTTTATGTGGCATAATTTGTTTGCCATCAAGGGAAATGGAAACGATACAAGCATACAAGGGTGACCCTTATTTTTGAATTTTTGAATATGAGAGCTCTCCTACAGACTACACTCATGATAATGTAAGCCATGTTCTTTGCCATATTTAAAGCCTGAATAGAGGGTAATACGAGGGTTGCTATATATATATTTCTGGCCTAGGCAACAATAAGTGTTGTCTGGCGCCATCTGACATTTCCATTGGAAAGTTTGACATTTTTTAGCTTAAACGTACTCAGAACGTTTTGACGTACGACCATCATTTGTGTTGTTTACAGTGACGTGAAAAAATCAATTTGGCAAAAAAATAAATTAACTCGTGAACATTTCCGTGCGTTCATTTTTCATAACTTTCGACGTGGATTATCACGACGAGATTGCATCGATGAACTTAAATCTTTGTATGGCGATAAAGCACCATACTACAGCACTGTGAAAAACTGGTTTAATGAATTCAATCATGACCGACGCTCGCTCAAAGACGAAGATCGTGAAGGTCGTCCAAAAAACGGCTGATGTGCCAGAGAACATTGATGCCGTGTCTGAACTGATAATGCAAGATCGTGACATACCGTGAGATAGAGGCGTCTTTGTTAGATCCCGCACAATTTGACAATCGCTCAAAAAAAAAAGTTCGTGTCGATTGGTGCAAAGAAATTTTAAAAAAATAAGATCGCGGTGCTTCAAAAGACGTTTATAAGATCGTCATAGGTGACGAATCATAGATCTATGCGTATGAGCTTAAAACAAAACAGCAATCGACCGTGTGGATCTTTGAAGACGAGCCAAATCCAACGAAAGTTGGTCGAAGCACTTCGAAGCAAATGGTCGTCTGTTTCTTTGGCAAAACTGGTCATGTGGCGACTGTTCCGCTTGAGCAACGTAGGACGGTCAATTCTGAGTGGTACACCACAATTTGTTTGCCTGAAGTCTTCTGAGAAATTCGGAAAACGAACAAAAGAAGACGAATCATTGTGCACCAGGACAATGCGAGCTCTCACACATCGGCTCAAACCAGTTCCTTTTTGACCGGTCAAAACTTCGAATTGATGGATCATCGGCCGTACAGCCCTGACTTGGCACCAAATGACTTCTTTTCATTTCCGCACATCAAGAAAAAAATGAGTGGTCAACGATTTTCGTCGCCAGAAGATGCTGTTGAAGCGTTCAAAAACCATGTTTTGGAGGTGTGTCAATCGAAGTGGAAAAAACGCGTGCAAAAGTTGGAGAATACTTTGAAAAACAATAAAACCATTTTTGATGATAAATATTCGCATTTTAATTATTAGGCCAGATATATATATAGCAGCCCTCGTACCTTAAACAAACGTAATTATTATTCTACCAATCATTTCGGAATTACTGACAGATTTATTTATTCCAAATTTTAAGCGATTTTAATGAAACTCGCACACTGTTCACGTTCGGGTCAAGGAGTTTCGACTACAATGGTATCAAACGACCAACCGTGTTGAAATGTTATCTAATCGGCCCTTGTTTACACCCTCGCTAGAGAGTCAAAAAAACGGGGGTTTTTAGAAAACCGCCATTTTTAAACCTGTGTTTTGAAAAAAAAAACTACTGTCGAGATATTTAAGGAAAACTCCGAATATGGAATATATTCTCCCAATCAGAAGTTAAGTACTGGGCCAAAAGTTACCATGGGGTTAAAAACTTAAATAATGTCACTTAAATGACCCCCATTTTCAGCTTCGCAATGATGGGCTAGTTAAAGAGCATTTTCCATAACATCTTTTCAAATTTTGTGGCTGTAACGTTCGAATTTCTGCGACAATGTTGGCCTTGAGTTGAAGAATTGTCTCGGGCTTGTTCACATATACTCGCTCCTTTAAATAACCCCAAAGAAAATAGTCGGGTGCTTACAAATCTGTCGATCGCGTTGACCATGTAATTTTCGAATTTCTGGAAATTTTACGCTCTCCAAAAATTTGACTTAAAAGTGCCATTGTGTCTCGGGCAGTGTGGCTGAAACCACATCTCAGGTCTGTTTTTTTCACCAAAAATGATACCGCTCTCCATTTACAGTTGCATCACTTTCATCTTCATTTTCGAAGAAATAAGGCGCAATGATATTTGCAAATGTGATCCCTATTGGATTTTCAGAACTCCAGATCCTACAGTTCTGCTTATTCCAAAGCCATTCAAATGAGCTTCATCACTCATGCGTTTGCATTCAAGTAATTGATCGCTGATTTAAATAATAAAATTCTTCTTTTCCGGTTCTTTGTTCAGTTGTAAATCTCTCCATTATTTATTCTCCAAGTGTTATTGATATAATCTGCAAAAAAAATAAAAATTATTAAACAAAAAGTTATTAAATTTTTAAACCCCATGGTAACCTTTGGCCCACCCTGCAGATTTGATGTAGTTTTTGTCACTTTATTGTATTTTTCCTGTTTTGTCCCTTTTTCATCCCCAATTCTAATTGTCTACAATTTGAAATGCCAAGAACCACAAAATCTGACTACAATCTAATAGAGATGAGCTTCATCACTCATGCGTTTGCATTCAAGTAATTGATCGCTGATTTAAATAATAAAATTCTTCTTTTCCGGTTCTTTGTTCAGTTGTAAATCTCTCCATTATTTATTCTCCAAGTGTTATTGATATAATCTGCAAAAAAAATAAAAATTATTAAACAAAAAGTTATTAAATTTTTAAACCCCATGGTAACCTTTGGCCCACCCTGCAGATTTGATGTAGTTTTTGTCACTTTATTGTATTTTTCCTGTTTTGTCCCTTTTTCATCCCCAATTCTAATTGTCTACAATTTGAAATGCCAAGAACCACAAAATCTGACTACAATCTAATAGAGATAAATTTTACTCGTTTTACGCCACAAATATGATTCATCGATAAAAATGTTCCTACTTTTCTTTTCTAGCGTCATCTACTGACCATATTTCAAATTATAACTTAAGGATTTAAAAAAATTTCGATTTTACAAGAATTTACATTATTTATCTTTAAATAAACTTTTCATTTTTCAAAGCGGAAACACTTGTCGAATTTCAAGTTTCTAGGTGCTCAGTATTAGAAAGTACGAAATGTATTTCATCCCCTTAAGTTATCTATTTAAAAATTCATTTTTTATTTTGAATCCATATCCGAATTTGGTGATTTTACGGAGGGAAAGTGTTCTGTTAAGGGACTAAAGGTACTTAAATAAAAAGTAAAATGTTGTTGAGTATTTTCTTGCAAATCATAATATTTTGTGGATGGACAATGGTTAAAATGGGTACTGTTACTTGCGACGTACTTAAATATCTTAAAAAATGGCATAGGCTTATGTGGACCGCAGAAAAAGCTTGCATGGTTAGAAAGGGTATTTAATAGTAAAGTTCTCAATGGCAGCAAAATTTACTTCGAATCCAAATATACTTATAGATTAATTTTGAAATTTTAACTGGGATTAGGGTCGGGCGCATTTGCCGATAGGTCCCAAATAATGAAAAACATTCTTTGTTTCGCTCTAGTAGAGTAGCAACGGTAAAGAGTTTATAGGTTGTTTTTTTTTTAATTTTGTATACTTTTCAAGTTGGATAATTTTTCTTTATTCAGAAGAAAAGTATAAGTTTCTTAAAAAAAATATAAATACGACGCAATTTGCCGATAAGCGTTTATAGGTTCATACCCTAACGATATTTTACACTTGTATCCCAACGCTAGGAAGTTTGGCGCTCTTATCGAAAACATTTTAAAATCTTGGATGGCGTTCATTCAACTCTGTAGCAGTAAATTTAAATGACCCTTATACAGAGTGACCTGATAAGAACGAAAAAAAGAAACTTAAATTGCAACAACATCGGCAAGAGATATGAAATTTATTTTGGCATTATTTTGAAGCTATGTATTGAATATCACATACAAGTGCATCAACTAAATGACGACTCGGTCCAATTTACACGCAGAAAAAAAGTATAGTTGGGGTGACAGTATTCGAAGAAGATCATACTATTGTTGGGTATATGGTTGAGGCACAACAATATTATGATCCTCACAACAATACTATGATTCACACAACCATATTATGATTCACACTCAACCATACTTTGATCTCCACAACCATACTATGATCCTCACAACAATAGTATGATTCACTCTCCACCATACTATTATCTCCACGACCATATTATGATCCTCACAACCAAAGTATGTTTCTCATACAACCATAGTATGATTCTCACAACCATAGTATCATTTACACACAACCATACTATGATCCACACAACCATAGTATGATTCACACTCAACCATACTCTGATCCCCAAAATTATTTATAAGGATTTGGAAAAAAAATAACATACGCACACACAAAAATATTTGCAACCATACCGTATGAATGCCGTAATCATATTATTGTTAGCGTACATTTTAAACAACAATACTTTTGATGCACCAACCATGTTTATATGGTTGCTACAACCATATTTTCATTTCATAATATGGCAATATTACTATTGTTACATTTCAACAATATTAATATTGCCGCAGTCGTACTGTTGTTAAAATGAAATTCAAAAAAAAAACAATACTATTGTTGCGACGACCATGCTTTTATTGTAGAGAACATATTATTGTTGCGGTGACCATATAGTAACCATATATTTTCTCTGTGTGTATGCGGCGTTATTCCGGCAATAGCATGTTAGAATATGTACTTCACTTAGGCCAAGAAATAATCCAACATTATTAAGTAGCACGACCATTGCGTCCAGCGCTCGTTCTAAAATTACCCAGTCGGCAAATGTTGCTTTCACATCTTCGAGAGTTGCGGCGCTGCAGCGCCATCTCTTTCGAACCACAGCTCGGATATATTGATGTTGACCAGCACTAGAGTTCTAAAAATCGGTTATCAATTAGTCGACTAATCAAGTCGTAATCGACTTTTAATCGAACAATCGACTTTAGCGTTCGACTTTTTGCTACCGGCTAAACAAATATTTTTTCCCTTCACCACACTGTGGAACAGAGTATTATGAGTGAATATCATGGCAAATATTTAAGCTAGACCCAGCTTTAAGTGCACTGATCGACTTAGAATTACAAACCGATTCATCTATCTGTCCGTCTGTGTCCATCTACAGTTGGTTATTCAATAACAGGTCTCAGAATCAATAGCTGTTTCCATTTAACGATAGCTCTAGAAGTCACATATTACATCAAATCTTGAAGAAATTTGACACAGTTCATAACAATTGATTATTTACCATATCAGATAAAATTTTAATATATCGGTCCTCGTTTTGATATAGGCCCAGTACAAAGGTCCCTCCCTAGGCCTAAAACACCATAATACCCATTTGTAAGGCAGTTAGGGCCCCAAACCATACAAATGGTTTTCGCGCCCGAAAAATGGCATCCACATGGACATATGGGAGGGTGGGTATTATTAAGGGACTAAAGGTACTTAAATAAAAAGTAAAATGTTGTTGAGTATTTTCTTGCAAATCATAATATTTTGTGGATGGACAATGGTTAAAATGGGTACTGTTACTTGCGACGTACTTAAATATCTTAAAAAATGGCATAGGCTTATGTGGACCGCAGAAAAAGCTTGCATGGTTAGAAAGGGTATTTAATAGTAAAGTTCTCAATGGCAGCAAAATTTACTTCGAATCCAAATATACTTATAGATTAATTTTGAAATTTTAACTGGGATTAGGGTCGGGCGCATTTGCCGATAGGTCCCAAATAATGAAAAACATTCTTTGTTTCGCTCTAGTAGAGTAGCAACGGTAAAGAGTTTATAGGTTGTTTTTTTTTAATTTTGTATACTTTTCAAGTTGGATAATTTTTCTTTATTCAGAAGAAAAGTATAAGTTTCTTAAAAAAAATATAAATACGACGCAATTTGCCGATAAGCGTTTATAGGTTCATACCCTAACGATATTTTACACTTGTATCCCAACGCTAGGAAGTTTGGCGCTCTTATCGAAAACATTTTAAAATCTTGGATGGCGTTCATTCAACTCTGTAGCAGTAAATTTAAATGACCCTTATACAGAGTGACCTGATAAGAACGAAAAAAAGAAACTTAAATTGCAACAACATCGGCAAGAGATATGAAATTTATTTTGGCATTATTTTGAAGCTATGTATTGAATATCACATACAAGTGCATCAACTAAATGACGACTCGGTCCAATTTACACGCAGAAAAAAAGTATGGTTGGGGTGACAGTATTCGAAGAAGATCATACTATTGTTGGGTATATGGTTGAGGCACAACAATATTATGATCCTCACAACAATACTATGATTCACACAACCATATTATGATTCACACTCAACCATACTTTGATCTCCACAACCATACTATGATCCTCACAACAATAGTATGATTCACTCTCCACCATACTATTATCTCCACGACCATATTATGATCCTCACAACCAAAGTATGTTTCTCATACAACCATAGTATGATTCTCACAACCATAGTATCATTTACACACAACCATACTATGATCCACACAACCATAGTATGATTCACACTCAACCATACTCTGATCCCCAAAATTATTTATAAGGATTTGGAAAAAAAATAACATACGCACACACAAAAATATTTGCAACCATACCGTATGAATGCCGTAATCATATTATTGTTAGCGTACATTTTAAACAACAATACTTTTGATGCACCAACCATGTTTATATGGTTGCTACAACCATATTTTCATTTCATAATATGGCAATATTACTATTGTTACATTTCAACAATATTAATATTGCCGCAGTCGTACTGTTGTTAAAATGAAATTCAAAAAAAAACAATACTATTGTTGCGACGACCATGCTTTTATTGTAGAGAACATATTATTGTTGCGGTGACCATATAGTAACCATATATTTTCTCTGTGTGTATGCGGCGTTATTCCGGCAATAGCATGTTAGAATATGTACTTCACTTAGGCCAAGAAATAATCCAACATTATTAAGTAGCACGACCATTGCGTCCAGCGCTCGTTCTAAAATTACCCAGTCGGCAAATGTTGCTTTCACATCTTCGAGAGTTGCGGCGCTGCAGCGCCATCTCTTTCGAACCACAGCTCGGATATATTGATGTTGACCAGCACTAGAGTTCTAAAAATCGGTTATCAATTAGTCGACTAATCAAGTCGTAATCGACTTTTAATCGAACAATCGACTTTAGCGTTCGACTTTTTGCTACCGGCTAAACAAATATTTTTTCCCTTCACCACACTGTGGAACAGAGTATTATGAGTGAATATCATGGCAAATATTTAAGCTAGACCCAGCTTTAAGTGCACTGATCGACTTAGAATTACAAACCGATTCATCTATCTGTCCGTCTGTGTCCATCTACAGTTGGTTATTCAATAACAGGTCTCAGAATCAATAGCTGTTTCCATTTAACGATAGCTCTAGAAGTCACATATTACATCAAATCTTGAAGAAATTTGACACAGTTCATAACAATTGATTATTTACCATATCAGATAAAATTTTAATATATCGGTCCTCGTTTTGATATAGGCCCAGTACAAAGGTCCCTCCCTAGGCCTAAAACACCATAATACCCATTTGTAAGGCAGTTAGGGCCCCAAACCATACAAATGGTTTTCGCGCCCGAAAAATGGCATCCACATGGACATATGGGAGGGTGGGTATTAAATGAGAATAACGTTTTCGAACGAGGTTAAAAAAAACTTATTTTTTAAAATAAGGTTCAATTTGGTGACGGGATCTTCGGTTCACTTAAATATGGCCAAATGCATAAAAAATGCAAATATGCAAAATAATAATGAAAATTTCTCAAAAATCCGACAGTGACATTGTTTTTAAAATCGGGATTGAATTAGAATCCGTCCAGGGGGTCCATAGACCTGTTTCATTTGACTTTTCTGCACACTTAGAATTCAGCCCTGTCGGTCCGCCGGTATGTCTGTTGAAAGCAGAGAGCGGTCTAAGGACGCTGGATGGTATAATTTCATGACGGAAAAAACGAGTTACTGATTTTTCTCCAGAATGTCGAAAAGTCAAAAGTCGACTTATAATATTTTATTTTTGTTTGTTGTTGTGTCACGGATCTGAAATCGCTATAAAAGCAGTGTGCAGCCACGAAAATCAATGTCACTTTGCCATTTTGTTAAAAACTTGTTAAAAACTTGCCTGTTCAATATTTTTTTTTTTTTTTTTAAGTCGAAAGTCGACTTTTTGCCTCGATTATGTAACCCTCACCAGCACTGACCAGTTGGTTCATATCGCCCTTTACTGAGAATCATTACAATTTAAAAAATAAGGTTTGAACAGGACTAAAAAGTTATCGTCTCTTTTTGGCTTATATTTAATATCTTCTGCCAGCTTTTTTAGCGCACAATTCGATCTTACGGTGTTTTATATTATCGTTCGGCTTAACTAGCTGATACGGCAGCACTGTCTTTTACGGAAATAGGCTCGAATCAATCGTAAAATATTTGGATAGTGAAAGTTGCATGAAGAAATGGCAAACACAACTGAATAATTTGACAGCTGAAAGGCGGTAGTAACTTTAACTGCTTTTAAAAAATAACAACTACAAAAACTTGCATTACTATCTGGTCACTCTTAACAAGGCGAATTTTACACTTCCCATTAAGGAAAAAGCAGGAACCTCCCCTTAAATTTGGAAATACTTTTTATACACACAGACCGATTAGTACCAATGGTTTGAGATTCGCACAAACGTCTAATTCATGTTATAGTGAAGCGTACATAGCTAAGCCATACCTCAATATGCAAGTGAGATGGCCTTAACTCGCTAAAGAAACAAGATAGAGTTACCACACTTTCTTGTCCCAAAAATAAAATCAAACATGACACAAAATGCTTTTAAGAGCATTAGTTTTTTTATCGTCGGCGAATTCGTATTGGGTTCATTTGCATGTGATGGGGATAAGTGAATCTATAAATCAACTTAACCCGACAGTTTAAAGAAATTTTACACATTTTTACAAAGCAAAAGTGTAGCAATTAATTTGACTTATTACATTTCATTACAATTTACTTATGTTTATGGTCTGCTTTTGACGAATTCACCAAAAAAACCTCTTGATGTTTAAATTTTTTTGATTTATACAAAGATAAACGTTTTTCGCATATTAAGGCTTAGGCACTCTAAACCTTTTTTTTTGTTACGCTGCGTATTTTCCACTTCCGGCAGTCTAGAAACCATTCAATTGTTGGTAGGGATTTTCTATGCCAATAATGCAATATCATAACCTTTTTGCAAATATTTAATATATATATCATTGGTTTTCAAACAACCGGAAGTTAAGAAAAAACGCAGCGTAACAAAAATACAGCTTCAGTGTGCCCAGACCTTTACTCACAATTTTGTTCAATGTTGCCAGATTACCATATAACAATATAAATAGTTATAATAGTAATCTCAAAAGAATGCGGCTATTGTGAATTTAAAAAATCAGCTGATACCGCGTTGTACTAGGGTTGCATGTGTATAAATTCTACCCCTTCTTGGGGGCACTGGCTGGTTTACTCTTACCATAAAAATAAATAGAGATATAAACTTAAGGACTCCGAAACATTTAACATAATCACTCTGCCCGATGACATCCAAGTACATTAATGCACAACTATTATTTTAATAATTAATTTAGTGTGCTACAGCCAAACTAGTTAAAACAACGGTGTTAAGTGTGTTCGAACCGAATTGCTGATACCCTTCCCTTTATCATGCAGTTCGATAGACGTCTGTGTGAAAAAGTTGCACACTAAGAAAAAATCAGTTGGAACATCAAAATTTCTGTTGCAAAAAGAATTTTTGTTGCCATTATCGAATGCTTTTAATCGTAATAAATATTCGGTTCTACATACCAATAGATGACAAATATAACCAGATATTGTTTACACAATCCATAAATCGATTATATTAATGAAATGGGGAAACATAGATAGTTTTCACCAGTTATGGCTACCAATAGCTTTGCGGAAAATTTATTGTAACCAATTATTGGTTATGATAAACAATTTAAATTAACAAAATAATGGGTGGATTTTTGGTAATTTTTTTTGGTTCGAATTTAAGCTTATTAAAAAAAATATTTAAATGTTCATAGCTTCAAGCCGATCGAAATGACGTGCATATATGTAAAGGGTGGTCCAACTAAAACGCACGATGTTTATTGTAAATAAGACAAAAAGTTTTCAGAGAAATATCTTAGTATTTTATAATGATAGAATAATCTATGACAATTATGTGTGAAACAACGTATCTGTCAAATGCTCGCCACGGATTCGGTGGCATACCTTTATCCGATGGTCCATATTTTCAATGATTGAGTCATAATCGAGGGTCAATGTCGTTAATGTGACGAATTATATAATCCTTTAGCTCTAGAATTGTCCTTGATGTAGACGTTTTCTTGTAAATATTCCCAAAGAAAGAAGTCTATAGGAGTCAAATCGCATGTTGTTGGCAGCCATTTAACTACGCCTCGACGTACGATAACATGACCATTGAATTTCTCGCGCAAATGAGCCATTGTTTCTTTGGCTGAGTGACAAGTGACATTATCCTGTTGGAACCACTTATCGTCCAGGTCCATATCCTCAATTTCTGGCCACATCTCGCGATAGCGAACACCATTGACGGTAACTGCTTGGCCGACGTCAGCCCATAAACCGCACCAAACTGTCACTCTTTGTGGATACATCGGCTTTTGAACAATCACTCGTGGATTCTCATTTGTCCAAATCGATCAATTCTGCTTGTCGCTGAAGATGGTATGCTTTGTAAAGTCACCATTCACTTTTGTCTGTTCAACCAACCATTCGGCATATTGACGACGCTTGAAATGGCCAGTAGGCTTCAGTTCTTAAGTCAATTGTAAGCGTGTAAATTCAAATCTTTATTCAAAATTCGCATCAGTGATGTTCGTGAGATGTTTTATTGTTGGACACGACGACGGCTCTTCTGCCACACTAGCGCGGGCAACATGTTTTTGTTCCGATATCGTTTCGCCGATGCTTTTGTTCCGTTTACTAAAAATTCCAGTGCTACAATAAACAATCGGTTGTACTGATGGAAACTTGATAGTTCATGTAACCTCAATTATTCGGTTGAAAAAAAAATTGGCTGTAGCAACAAACCTGATCTCGGTGTGTATAAATTAAGGAAACGTACAATTTTGGTACACTACATGGCAATGGTTTTAGCAGAAAATAGTCGCGAAAAACTTTTTTTAGAACCTCCCTTAGGTGATACTTTTAAACGACCTTTCTGAAGAAGGTCGTCACGGACCCGAAATCGCGATAAAAGCAGTGTGCGCCACGAAAATCAATGTCACATTGCCATTTTGTAAAAATTTTGTCTGCTGTTAAATGTGTTTCCACATAAATCTAAAATTGTTTTATTAAATAAAGCGTTTTTAATAACCATTTCCTTTCATTGATTTAAGAAAACCCGCAAAGAGAGTTAAACTATGGAAAACGTCCTTAATACGAATTCGTAAATCGCATTCGATCCGTTTGATTATTCAGGCGATAACTTCCCCTCATTGTGAATCAATTAAAAATGTTTTTAATCTTAAAATAAAGTATATATAACAATATGATCAGTTACAAAAAGATAATCCCAAAATGTTTTTGTTTATAGAAAAAGATAACGAAGCGATAAACCGTCAATGACCAGAAAATACAAAATTTTCAGTCGGTTAAGTCGACTAATATACACCAGAGTGTCCAAAACCAAACAGCGACATTCCAGTTTTTATATCCAAACTCGACAGTCAATTTTCAAAAATAGCTAAAACCCGACATGCCGATGTCATTTCTTGCGGTTTTTTGTTGAATGTAAAATTAAAAAAATTCATAATTTTAGTATTTGAGCTAGACCCCACTATGGGTACCGATCTACTCAGAATCATGATGATGCGATTTAACGACATACTAACGCGTGATCCATTTCGAGGTTCCCTACTTTTACACATTGAACAGGGATTAACCGGCTCAAGACCTCGTTCCCTACTCATTTGATAGAATATTCTTTGTTATTTATTTTTGAAGATTATGTCTATCAAATGTGGCTCAGATGGTCCAACTGTTAAGTCCAATTTTCGATGACTCGTTCGAGCATTTCGACTGGTAACTGGCAAATGACACGCGTGATGTTTTGCTCCAAGGCCTGAATCGAAGCGGCTTTGTCCGCATAAACTTTAGACTTTACATATCCTCACAGGAAAAAGTCTAACGGTGTGATATCACACGCTCTTGGTGGCCAATCGACCGGCCCAAACCGTGAAATTATCTGCTCACCGAAGTGTTCTCTCCATAAATCCATTGATTGATGCGATGTGTGGGAAGTGGCGCCGTCTTGTTGAAACCAACTGTCGCCGAGATCACGAGCTTCCATTTCAGGCATTAAATAGTCGGTTATCATGGCACGATAACTAACGGTCGTCATTGTCGGTTAAGTTCTCACCGGTATCATTTTTGAAGAAATATGGACCGATAATGCCACCGGCCCACCAACAACACTAAACCGTTTTTTTCTGGATGAAGTGGCAGCCCTTGAATCTCTTCTGGTTGCTCTTCGTCCCAAATGCGGCAATTTTGCTTGTTTACATAACCATTGAGCCAGAAATGGGCCTCATCGCTGCAAAAAATTTGGCTCGAAAACGCACGAAACACAGATCGTGAATTTTCGTAATAAAGTTTAACGATTTGTAAACGTTGTTCAGGCGTAAGTCTTTCCATGATGAAATGCCAAACAATTCTAAGCAAAAATAACATGACAGCATGACACGACTCGCACAGGAGATCTGTCAAAAAAAGGCTATTGAAAAAAGTATCTCTACTTGGATACTTGGATCACCCATTATAATTACGAGGGCGACCGCAAAAGTAACTGGCCTAACATAAAAAGAACCGTTTTTTGGAATTATAATTATTTATTTTTCAACATAATCTCCTTCCAACTCAATACACTTCATCAAACGTTTTTCAAGTTTTTAATTCCATCCGAAAAATAAGATTTTTCAAGACCTTCAAAATATGCCTCAGTTTCAGCAATAACTTTGCTATTGGACGAAAATTTTTTGCCACCGAGAATTTTTTAAATTAGGAAACAAGAAATAATCAGAAGGAGCTAAATCTGGACTATATGGTGGATGCGGTGCAATTTCAAATCGCAATTCGGCCAGTTTTTGTTGAGTTAAAAATTCAGTGTGTGAAGGAGCATTATCTTGATGAAAAAGAACTTTTTTTTCTAAATGCGGTCGTTTTATCTTGATTTCTTCACTCAACCGATCCAATAATGCACAATAATATTCACTATTTATAGCTTTTCCTTTCTCAAGATAATCAATAAATATTATACCCCTTGCATCCCAAAATACTGTGGCCATTACATTTCCTGCTGACTTAACAGTTTTCGCCTTCTTGGGACCACTTTTACCAGCTTCTATCCATTGTTTTGACTGTTCCTTGCATTCTGGGATGTAGTGATGGATCCATGTTTCATCAACAGTTATGAATCGGCGCAAGAACTCTATTGGATTACGCTGATAAATCGCTAAAAGCTCCTCGGAATTGGTCCGGACGATTTTTTGGGGCAAAGTCAACAAACGCGGCACCCATCTTGCGGATAGCTTTTTCATGTGGAGTTCATCATGTAAAATACTCCAAACTTGTTTTTTGTGTATTTTAACAATATCAGCAAGTTCTCTGAGCTTTATTCGTCTATCTTTAGTCACTTCATTAAATATTTTTCTAATGTTTTCAATAGTAGTAGCAGTTTTCGGTCTTCCAGAGCGTTGTTCATCTTCCGTACTTGAACGACCCATTTTAAATTGTTGAACCCAGGATTTCACGGTGGAGTATGATGGTGCATTATCACCATGAACAGAATCCAATTCATCTTTGATTAATTGTGGCGTATAACCTTTCATATAAAAGTGTTTAATTACCGCACGAAACTCTTTATTTTCCATTTTTCAAAAATTATAAAACTTGTTTACTTCAATCACCTGTAAGAAAGAAAATAATCATTAACTATTTTGGAAACAGATGGCTTATAAAAGATTGCTTTTAAAAACTAAAAAAAAAAGTTGCTAGTAAAACAAAGTTGCTAGTTTTGCGGTCGCCCTCGTAAAAGCAAAGTTAACTACTAATCGAAATAAGAAAGTCTTGTTAAGATACGAGTAGGACCTCGAGCTATAAGTTAAGTTAAATTTATTTGCGTCTTTTAAAATCTTTATCACAGATAGTGGATACATAATAAGCAGATACAATAATAGACGAAAAAAGAGTCATAGTGTATTATTTAATTAACATAAATGTAAAGAAACTATTACTAATTTAAACAAGAGGAATTACTATAATTATTATTTAGTAATTAACAGGGTGATCAATCACGACTGGACAAATTTCACCAGCGTATTCCTTGGCTCATTTCATAAAAATATGACCATCTACGACCATGCTCGAAAATGTAAGGGGGCGAAAGGGCAGCGGTTTGAACTTTTTCTGACTCAAATCTCTGAATGAAGTAGTCTATTTCCTCATTAGACAAGTTTCTGAATGATCGAGAAGTGTGCAATTAGAATTGTTTTTTGCATGGTCACATGGTTTTATACATATTCGATCTTGTTAAAAATGCCTTCATATTATGGTGCAGGGTGTTATTTTATTTATTAAAATGCAAATTTCGTATTTAATCACAATTCGAGCGTTATAATTTGTTCTCTTCTGTTTTCTATTTTTATTTCAGTTTAAATTCAATATTCTCGGCAAGCGGTAATGATTTGTTAGGACAATAGCTTTAGTAATCCAAAGAAGCTAAGATGCATTTCAAACCGTTGAGTAGTTGCGGCCTTTGGGCGATTTTATGCCTTTCAACACTGGTGTGGGGTGCCGTCGTCGAGGCCTATCACATCGGTTTGGGGCGAGCTGATTGTACCGGTCCAGCGGTGGAAATTAATTTCGTAAGTATGCCATTGTTTTGGGAGAATTGAATGGAATGTTTTTATTGAGATCAACAATTGTTGCTTTTATTTTTAAGCCCATTTTTAATCTCGCTGACGAAAAAATATAAAACAGTGTGAACGTTTATGATTGCGCTTTGCTTTGTTTTATTCCAGATGGGCTATGCGAATATCAAACAGGTTGGTCGTGGTATCCATTTAAGACAGTTTTCGCGCGCTTTTGTCATTGAGGATGAGAATAAGAAACGAGTGGCTTTTGTTTCAGTTGATGCCGGCATGATGGGATATGGCGTTAAGCGTGAGGTAAGTCTGCCGCAGTGTGCTGTATTTAGAATTTTTGTTTAAATTTTAAAAAAAACACTTAAGATAGAATAGAATGTCGAAACCTATACTACGACCTAAAAAAACAATTTCGCAAGTGAACTTTTTAGAGATAATTTAACTCAAATGTTGGATGCGACTAAGCCGTCTTTGGTCTATTCGGAAGGTCCCACTTTTGATTACCACCGGTATCCTGCAAATTTCGCATATAATGATGGCTTTCTTGTAATAGGTAGCTGGTTTATCGATAGGTAACTGCTTTATCGACACAGACTTTTAACTTTACATTAACCCAAAGAAACAAATAGACAATTGTGGTACAAGAATCCGCGTTGACCTTTTACAAACGGCAGTGGTAAACTTTGCATCGCCAGTATGTACACCGAACTTGAGCTAGACGCACTGAACGCCGCCCTGAGATCTGAGTTAGGATGTCTCCATATTTCCGCAGAGTACCACTTACACAAGGAGACTTTCTATTGTCGAAGCAGTGCGTGTTGGGGTGTTGCAGATGAGGGTTAGGCATCCTACCGGCGTGCCAGCTCTTTATGAACTAGAGAGGAAGTTCCAGCGTTACAAGCAGGTTGAGATAAGATGTCTCCATATTTCCGCGGAGTATCACTTACATGAGGAGACGAAGTTCTTGCCTTTGCCTTAACTTTATATTGTCGAATCAGTACATGCTGAGGTGTTGCTGTAACGGATAGGCATCCGCCGGAGTGTCAGATCTTTACAAGCAGGTTGAGTTAGGGTTTCTCCATAGTTCCGCGGAGTATCACTTACATGAGTCGACGAAGATCTTGCGCCTGCGTCAACTTAATATTGTCGAAGCCGTGTATGCTGTGGTGTTGCAGATGAGGGATAGGCATACCGTCGGCGTGTAAGATATTTATGATCTAGAGAGGGATATCCAGCGTTACAAGCGGAAACCTCTAGATCAGACCGGCATTCACTTTAACACAGTCGCAGAAACCGTCTTCAACTGCAGTGTGAATGCCGTGCTAGAAGATCAACCTCCAGAGCTAGCGCAAGTGAAGGAGAAGCTAGCCCGATACACTAAAGTGTTATTGGCCCCATTGAGATTCGGCGAGTGTAATCGCTTCAGTTCGCATAACGCCTAAAGTGACAAATATGTGTTCAGATCTGGCAATCATCCTCAGTTGGTTCCCAGGACCCTGTGGGCACACCTAAACCAAGTCGCCAACTTACTGAAGCTCAGCAGAGCTAGCCTCACACGACCGATAGGACGGCCACAACGAACTGAAATAACCTTATAGTTCAATAACCATTTAGATCAACGACACCGTTGTTCTGGATAGTCCAACTGAAACCTACGATGTTAATTGTAAATAAAAAAAACGAAAAGTTTTCAGAGAATAACCTAAATACATTGAACAGGGATTAACCGGCTCAAGACCTCTTGCTTCTATATTTAAAAAGAAAACAAGTTTTTAACAAAATGGCAAAGTGACATTGATTTTCGTGGCTGCACACTATTTGTATCATGATTTCGGGTCCGTGACAACCCTCTTCAGAAAACCTTGCTGCAGTTGTTGAAAGTAAAACCGAACTCTATAAGGCCAGGCTCTCCCCAAAAGAATGAGAACTACTGTTGTATACCTTACTTTTCAAGTTTTTTTTATAATGATAGAAGGATCTATGACGATTATGTGCGAAACAAAATATCGGCCAAATGCTCGCCACAGCTTTGGTGGTATACCTCTATCCGATGGTCCATGTTTTTAATGACTCTGACACATAATAAAGGTTCAATGTCGTTAATGTGCCGAATTATCATCCTTTAGCTCTTAATTGTTCTTGGCTTATTTACGCAAACTTTTTCTTTTAAATATCCCCAAAGGAAGAAGCCCAACGGTGTCAAATCACATGATCGTTGTGGCCAATTAACATCGCCATGTCGTAAGTAACAGGGCCATTACATTTTTTTTTAGCAAAACAGCCATTGTTTCGACAGCTGTGTCGCAAGTGGCACCATCCTGTTGAAACAACATACAGTCCAGGTCCATATCCCTAATTTCTGGCCACAAGAAGTACGTTATCATCTCGCGATAGCGAACACCATTCCCGCAAAGTGCTTGGCCGACCTCATTTTCGAAGATGTACGCCTCGATGACGCCGCCAGTCCATTAATAGTACCGAACAGTCTCTCTTTGAGGATGCATCGGCATCGGCCGACCTAATTTTCGAAGATGTACTGCTCGATGACGCCGCCAGTCCATAAATAGCACCGAACAGTCTTTCTTTGAGGATGCATCGGCATCGGCCGACCTAATTTTCGAAGATGTACTGCTCGATGACGCCGCCAGTCCATTAATAGCACCGAACAGTCTCTTTTTGAGGATGCATCGGCTTTTCAAAATTCATTTAAACAAATCCACTGAGGTGAAAGTGTGCCTCGTCTCGGAAGACGATTTTCTTTGTAAAGTCACCATTCATTCCTGTCTGTTAGGTCAACTAACCATTCGGCGTATTGACGACGCTTGAAATGGTCAGTAGGCTTCAGCACTTAAATAAGCATGGCAATTAAAATCTTGATTCAAAATTCGCATCAGTGATGTTCGTGAGATGTTCAATTGGTGTGGACGACGACTAGTCGAGGTTGACGGCTCTTCGTTCACTCTATCGCGAACAACATCATTGTTTTCCGCAGAACGAACTAGGCGAGCATGCACAGGAGTTGTCACATTTTCTTAAGACCCGGTTTGCTGACTTTTGCGCACAATTGTCCCGAAATTGTCACAAAAATAACAAAGTGCACGAGATGTTTTTTAATTTAAACGCCTATTTTCGTAACAGGCCTTTAAAATCTTAACGAGTTGCTCAATTGTGTAAAACTCCACGGTTGAATTTCTCAATCACTAAAATGTCAAATTATGTTGGGCAAAAAAAAAACTTGACGTCAAGGTGTGACTCACAATAAACATCATGCATTATGGTTGGACCACAATAAACATCATGCATTATGGTTGGACCACGCTTAACAAGACAAAAATACTGTTGATTTGAATTTTAATGGCATTTATCTTTAATTATGATTTGCGGCATATGTTCACCGCGGCCATGAGTTCCATGGTCCTTCGATACGTCAAACTTGAAATACTTTTTCCAACAAATCTGGTCGTATGACGTAAATGGTGTCTTGAATATTGCCTTCCAAAGCTTCAAGAGATGCTGGTTGGTCGGTTTAAACCAATGACTAAACATATTTAAAATTAAATCCAGAGGCTTTTAATCGCATGAACAAGGGAACCAGTGAACAGGACCGCTAGATGTCACCGCATTGATTTTAACACCTAAAGGGTGGGCATTCAAATGTCCAAAAGCATCCATCAACATTAACTCGTCATCGTTCTCAGAAGGTAAACATTTTTCGCACTTTTTGAGAAGAATTTTGCATAAAGACCTTGGTTTGAAGGCTTACGAAGTTCAATTGGTCCACGAACTGAAGCCTCAGGACCATCCGACGCGTTTTCGCTTTGCCCAATGGACTGAAGATTGTTTGGCGGGAGATGAAAAATTTTTCCGAAAAATCGTGTTTTCAGGTGAATTTCATTTTCATCTCGGTGGCTATGTTAATAAGCAAAATTGACACATATGAGGTTTAAAGAACCCACACGTGACTATTGAGAAGCCAATTCATCCACAACGAGTCACTGTTTTGGTGGATTTTGAACTGGCGGCACATTGGGTTATTTTTCTTCCGAAATGAGCCAGGAGCCGCCGTTACCGTCAACGGTGAGCGTTACCGAGCCATGATCAACGATTTTTTGTTTCCAAAAATTCAAGAGAATTACCTGAACGACATTTGGTTTCAACAAGACGGGGCCACATGTCACACAGCCAACGCAACCATCCATATTTTATGCACTTTTTTGAAAATCGAATAATCAGCCGTAATTGATGTCAATTGGCCGCCTCGGAGCTGTGATTTGAGCCGTTTGGGTAATTTTATGTAGGAGCCATTAAGGATAAATGTTACGCCAAGCATACAGAGACACATGAAGCGTCGAAACATGAAATTGCCATTGACGATATTCGACCCGAAACAATCGAAAATGTACTGAAAATTTTTATTTTTAAATGACAAAGTTCAACTTTTCCAATAAAACTTGAAATTTGACAAAATTGTCAGAACTTTTTTTTACAGCCGATTCAAATTTAAAATTGTAAATGGCCCACCATGTATAACATAACTATTGCGGTTTTGCTTTCTAGTCTTATTAATCGAGGCTTAAGCTAGAACACCACTATAATCAGCCATGGTTATCGATATCGAAATGCTCATGTAGTTTAATAATCAGCCTTTTCCTTAATCAGACAGACGTCTTATGTTTTTAGTCGATAATGAATATATCACGTACATGTTAGGGTCCCAGATCGACAATCAGATGTTGTGCAGCACTAAGTCGGACACATTTCAGGGTTTCAGATTCAGAGATAGTCAATGTTGTCAATAGGCGATGACATGAGTACATGTTCTACTGAAACTGTGTAGCTAATTTTAATTACAATAATATTCAAAATAATTACATAAAAAAGGATGTATAAATTCCAAATCAAGATAAAATAAATTAATTACAATTTTCACTGTCTCTTGCAGGTAATTAAACGTTTGCAAACACGCTACGGCGATATTTACAACAACGATAATGTCATAATTAGTGGCACGCATACGCACGGTGCCCCCGGAGGATTCCTCATGCACCTGTTGTACGATATTTCCATATTGGGCTTTGTGCCACAAACTTTTGAGGCCTTAGCCAATGGTGTCTATTTGGTAAGTGAGCACAATTATCTAATCTAGCTCTTGTTATTAAAAACTCTCTCTGTCTACTCCTTTAGAGTGTTAAAAGAGCCACCGAAAATATGGTCGTGGGCAAAATCTATCTCTCACGTACGACGGTACTGAATGTCAACATTAATCGCTCGCCCACCTCGTATCTACGCAATCCACCCGAGGAACGGGCTCAGTATGAGCATGACGTCGATAAGGAATTGACACAGCTGCGTTTTGTCGATATAGAGGAGAACATTATGGGTGCCTTCAATTGGTATGCTGTGCATCCGACTTCGATGAATAATACCAATAAGCTAATATCCAGCGATAATATGGGCTACGCCTCGTTGGTTTTGGAAAAAGAGTACAATTCAAATAAGGTTCCTGGCAAGGTATGGTGATTGGTATTTTTAAGTTCATCCTTTACCTCAGAAGGATGATCTTAAACTGAGTTCATCCTTAACCTCAACAAAAGGAAGGATGATATCAAACTGCAACTGCAAGTCGAAAACTTATTTAACGTTTATTTTTTTACAGGGTAAATTTGTGGGCGCTTTTTGTTCCTCCAATTTGGGTGATGTTTCGCCCAATATCATGGGACCAAAGTGTTCGCTAAGTGGCAACTCTTGCGATCTTTTGACCTCCAAATGTCCCTCAAACGAAGGCGAATGTTTTGCTTCGGGTCCCGGTAAGGATATGTTTGAAAGTACAAGGATTATTGGAGAACGTTTGGCTGAAGGGGCATTGGTAAGTTGATAAGGGATTTGAACAACAATTTTTCCTTCTATGCCTTTTTGAGATTTGTTATCTACAAACTAGAAACTTCAAGACTTCTCAGGATATCCAGTGTTAACTATCTCATTCTTAGATAAAGATATCATTTAAATTTCTAACATCCCAGTCGGGAATGATTTTGGGTAACGATCTCAAATTTGTAATTTTTATACCCGCACCACATAGTGGTATGGGGTATAATGGCTTAGTGCTTCCGTTTGTAACACATCGAAGGAATCGAGTTAGAATACCGGGACTAGAGAGAAAGTTGCTCAGAATTACATTTTGAGTCGATCTAGCCATGTCTGTCTGGCTGGGCGGCTGGCTGGCTGGCCGGTTGGCTGGCTGGATGTAAAGATGTCCATATATTCTTGTAATCAAAGTACAGGTCGCATTTATGCACAAGGACGGACGCTATTGAATTTGGTCCAAATCGGAGCACTTTCTGATAGACCCCCCATACAAAGGAACTCCCGGATTTGGTCCAAATCCAGTTGATGTCGCGTGTATTGGTCAACAAATTAAAAAAATATGCCATTCGATGTAGAACTGACCACAAAATGTAAACAAAATAGTTGGACCCGCCTCTCGGACCTACGGGGCCTTCAGAACCCAAAAAATGGACCCATGATTTTAAATATAAGTGTGACCCCTTAAATGAAAGGAAATTATCTTACAATTTTAAATACAGAAAAAAATTCGACCTGTTTGGGCCCCAGGGTCCATTAGGAGGGTCCAAAAGTTTCGGTTTACCCGGATTTTAGTGTGACCCCTCAAATGACAGGGAATTGCCTCAGGACTTTAAATATGTCAAGCCAAATGATTTATCTCGTCCGTGGGAGGGCACAGGGTCCGAAAACAAGGTATGAAAATGTGGACCAACTATAATTGTTATACCCTCACCACATAGTGGTATGGGGTATAAAGGCTTAGTGCTTGCGTTTGTACAGATAGAAATAGCGACGAGTGCTTTCGATTAACAGGAGACTTAATCACATGATTTATCTCGTCCGTGGGAGGGCACAGGGCCCGAAAACAAGGTATGAAAATATGGACCAACTATAATTGTTATACCCTCACCACATAGTGGTATGGGGTATAAAGGCTTAGTGCTTGCGTTTGTACAGATAGAAATAGCGACGAGTGCTTTCGATTAACAGGAGACTTAATCACATTTATAGTGGTGCGGGTATCATAGAGTCGGCCACGCCCGACTATAGCACTTACTTACTTGTTTTTTTTTTAATTTATAGGCGGTATGTAAGAAGTCCCAAGCACGATTTAGTTAAAACGAATGGCTCAACAATTAAAGGGTAGGGCCGACTATGTAATCCCCTATGCACTTTGATTTAAAGGAGAACATACTGGTCTGTACGAAATTTAAGTAAAATCGAATGAAATATGAACCCTATAGAGCTGTCCTTGTCGGTGTTGATAGCGTGTATGATGAGCTGCCCAATTTATTTTTCGATGAAGATATAAGGTCATATATGGAGAACTCGTAATGTTTGTATGGGAGCTGTACAATGGACCGACAAAGTCCAGTTTTCCGTTATACTCGCCCTATGCACTTTGATATACTTATATATGAGAACAGTCTCGCCTGTACAAAACATAAGTTAACTGGCCAGAGTTGGTAACTGATCCTTTGAAAGGAAGATTAAACGTCATATATGGCTTCTGGGACAGGATTTCAAATTGGGGTAATGTTTGTTTGGAAGCTATACAGTACATGCCCCGGCAACATTTTACTTTATCTCTCCTGTTGTTGCTGGCTTAGCCGTCGTGTGCTGCTGGCTCTACAGAGGCTGGTTTTCAGCTTTAGGAACGTTGCGACTCTGTCCTTTCTCCCTCATTATTTCTCATTTTCATTGATGATCTTTTGGGTCAGACCGTGAATCCAATCTACTCTTTCGCGGATGACAGCAACCTATGTCATTCATATTCATTCGACCGTAGGCCGAGTCTTCAAGATATTGAAGACAAAAGGCGAATAATGGAAGAGACACTTGGCCGGGATTTACTGGCCATTTCCGACTGGGGTCGGGTGAATAGAGTAGATTTTAATGCGCGTAAGACACAGTGCTGCTTGTTGTCTCACAAGCGATTCGCGGACCCAACAGTGTCGTCATTATCTATCGATGGTATGGATGTCGAACAATCAGATGCTCTTGATGTTCTGGGCATGAAAATACAATGTGACGCTCGTTGGGCGAGACATGTATTCGAAGTGTCGAAAGAAGCACTCAAGTGTATAGGCTTCCTAAAGCGGTGCAAAAAATATTTCACTCCTTCTGATCTTTTCGATATCTATACAACCTACATCAGGCCAAAGATGGAATACAACTCCCATATATGGGCAGGTGCTCCAAAATCATCCTTGGAGCTTCTGGACCGTGTTCAAAGGAGAGCGATGGTGCTGATAGGAAACAGTAGGGTATCCAACTCTATTGTTTTCCTGGAGCATCGTCGGAATGTGGGCTGTGTGTCGCTGTTCTATCGCCACTTCCATGGTGTGTGTTCTTCAGACATTCGTGGCCTTATTCCTGACGTGAGGATGTTCGGCAGGGATACACGACTTTCCAGAAATTCACACCCATTTGTTATCGATTGGCCGGTTGACCGAACTATACACTACAGATCGAATTCGTTTTTCGCCCGTACTGTCCGTATGTGGAATCGACTTCCGGCAAATGTATTTCCCACCAATTACGACATCCAGAAATTCAAGGCGAATGTCAATAAACATTACTCCCTCTTTCCCCCCTTCGATCCCTTGCTTTCCAACGACCAGCGCAATGCATTGCATGTATAGGGGAAAACCCCTGAGTGTTGGCTAATTAAAAAAAAAAAAAGTTGTTGACGATTTTGTGATTGTGTCGGAGTCGGTATAAGACCTCTTCGTTAGGCCCTTTGATGTACACTTTCTCCCTTGTTCT
The DNA here is from genome assembly GCA_963513945.1 of Hydrotaea diabolus. Lineage (NCBI taxonomy): Eukaryota > Metazoa > Arthropoda > Insecta > Diptera > Muscidae > Hydrotaea > Hydrotaea diabolus. The sequence goes on along the minus strand of OY740716.1, from coordinate 225,659,974 downwards.
TTGGACATTTCTCCATAGTTCTTTGGACATTTTTCTCTTGATCATGAAGATCACGTCTGTTCTGCCGGACGATTTCTTCCATCCTGGTACTGCTTTGAAAACATGTTCGTGTGTTGGCGCACGGCCAAGATTTACATCTCCGTAAATTAATGGTCTTTCATCTTCGCAGGTCCGCTTTCTGTCAAAGTCTAAATGTTTCTCCACTGCCTTTCGCTAGCATTCGGTGTCCACATTGCCGCTGCTTACCACTGGCCGACCAACCTATAGCTTTATAAAAGGTCAAAAAGGTTTCTTTGTCAGTTACTCAAGTGCTGTCGGCTTCTGACTTGTGGACCTACTCACTCAACTTAGCGCACGCTGAGGGCTTGAATAGACAGTTGAGCGTGACATCAAGAACTTAGGGGTATTGGACGATTTAACATTTTAAACTTGAATCGGCTGTAGAAAAAAGTACTGATATTTTTTTTGTCAAATTTCTGGTTTAATTGGAAATTCATTTAAATATTATTCATATGACAACCAATATCCGATCAACTCAATTTTTCAGTACATTTTGATTGATTCGGGTCGAATATCTTCAATGGAAACTTCAATTTCATGTTTCAACGCTTTAAATATCTCTGTATGCTTTGGGTAACATTTATCCTTAATGGCTCCCTACAGGAAAATATCCAAAGGGCTCCGAGGTGTCCAATTGACATCACAATTGACATAGCCACCGATATAAATATGAGCTTCATCTGAAAACACAATTTTTTGGTCATCTATAGCTCATTGGGCGAAGCGAAATCTTATCGGATGGTGTTCCATTATTAAATGACAATATTCTACCGTTCCAATAAAACCAGGAAATTAAAAAAAGTTTTCAGTATTTTTTTTACAGCCCTCATTGCCCTTTATATGGCGCCAAAGCATGATCAAAAGCGGAAGAAGTTGTATGGGGTTTTTTAAAAGAAAAATCCTTCGAAAAACTTACGGACTCATGCGTCGAACGAACCGTCAGGTATATGGTCTGTATACCGACTTGAATTGAAGAACATCAACGATACGAGATGGCTTGAATCATTGATGTTCTTCACTATCAAAATCAAAACAAACGCTGCAGTCAGATAGCCTTTCGACGATAACTTTCAGAATGAAGACCAAGACTCCACTCCGGTGGAGGCACCAAGTAAAACAGAATTCTGGAATTCTTAGTATAACGAGGGTTGTTATACATATTTCTGGCCTAGGCAACACTGAGTGTAGCCTGGCGCCATCTGACTTTGCCATTGGAAAGTTTGACATTTTTAGCATACAAGTGCTCACCATCATTTGTGTTGGTTACAGTGACTTGAAAAAATCAATTTGGCAAAAAAAATGGAATTAACTCGTGAACATTTCCGTACGATAATTTTTCACAACTTTCGACGATCACAACTTATCGATTATCACGACAAGAGCGCATCGATTAACTTAAATCTTTGTATGGTGATGAAGCACCATTCTTTAGCACTGTGAAAAACTGGTGCAATGAATTCAATTGTGGCCGACGCTCGCTTAAAGACAAAGGTCGTCCAAAAACGGCCGTTGTGCCAGAGAACATTGATGCCGTGCGTGAACTGATAATGCAAGATTGTCATGTGACATACCGTGAGATACAGGCATCCTTGGGCATTTCTTCCATCAGCATACATTCGATATTGCATGAACACCTGGTTGTAAAAAAGCTTTGTTCTCGTTGGATGCCGCACAATTTGATAATCGCTCAAAAAAGGCTCGTGTCGATTGGTGCAAAGAAATTTTGAAAAAATGCGATCTCGGTGCTTCAATAGACGTTTATAAGATCGTCACAGGTGACGAATCATGGATCTGTGCATATGAGCCCGAAACAAAACAGCAATCGACCGTGTGGGTCTTCGAAGACGAGCAAAATCCAACGAAAGTTGTTCGTGAAAGAAGCACTTCGAAGCAAATGGTCGCCTGTTTCTTAGGCAAAGCTAGTCATGTGGCGACTGTTCCGCTTGAGCAACGTTGGACGGTCAATTCTGAGGGGTACACCACAATTTGTTTGCCTGAAGTCTTCGGAGACATTCGAAAAACGAACAAGAGATGACGAATTAGAATGCGAGCTCTAGCAAATCGACTGAAACCTGCTCCTTTTTGACCGGCCAAAACGTCGAATTGATCCAATGACTTCTTTTTATTCCCGCACATCTAGAAAAAAATGCGATTTTCGTCGCCAGAAGATGCTGCTGAAGCGTTCAAAAACCATCTTTTGGAGGTGTCTCAATCGGAGTGGAAAAAGTGCTTCGACAATTGGTTTGAGCGCATGCAAAAATGTATAAATAACGCTGGAGAATACTTTGAAAAGCTTATTGCTTTTTGATTAATAATATTCGCATTTTCATTATTAGGACAGAAATATATATATATATAGCAGCCCTCGTATTCTCTATCGCCTGCTAAACAATCTTCATTCAGCTCATTGGGCGAAGCGAAAACGCATCGGATGGTGTTCCATTATTAAATGACAAAGTTCAATGGTCTGTAAACCGACATGAATTGAATAGTGAACGACATCAACGATACGTTGGGTTCAACATGTCGATCGAATCACAACAAACGCTTCAGTCAGATAGCCTTTAGACGATAACTTTCATGGAAAGCGCAGAGAATGAAGACAAAGGCTCCGATGGAGGCAACAAGTAAAACAGGCATACTAAAATCGGCACAAAAAAATGTTGTGGATACATTTTTTTTAAAAAAAAATAAAGATCTTTAAAATTGCCTTTTTCATCGGAAGGAGACATCTGATCAAACAACACAATATAAGAAACTAAAGTTACCTTTGTTATGAAACGAATTTTGATGTGGAATTAGTAGTTATGGGCAAAAAGATAACAAAAATGTTTTGTTTTTAACTCGCTATTTGTTGAAACAAATAAAATCATAAAAAAAAAACAGAAAAGCTACCATCCTGTCAAAGAATCTCTATGGATAATAAAGAAAACAGTGTCTTTTCGAAGAAAATTTATCGATAAATGTGGAAATAATGGCCCTTTTTTTAGAAGTACCACATTTGCAAAAGTTTGCTGATTTTTTCTTTAACATTACGCAATAGTTCGTTAATTTTAATTAGAAGTAATAATTAAGACAAATACGCCCGAAAGTATTCATAAAATACGAACTTTTACAGAGGTTGTTTCAGTCCTTGTATGGGGAAAAATTTGATTTCTTAACCGATTCCACCCATTTTCCTTACCAAACAGGATATATCCTTAAGACATACCTGAGCAAAATTGTATCTAGCTATCCTGAATATTGTCGACTATAGAGTGACTACTTCTTAGAGTTCTATGACGGTCCGGAATAAATTTACTTTATAGGGTAGCATATACGATATGTAAGTATACGAGTATTTGAAGTGTTGTAAACGAAATGGCAAACTGAATATACTTATACCTTCATTTTATGGTGGAGAGTCTAAAAACCAACACATGCTATGCATCACTTAAACGGAGGAGAAATAAAAAGCGTTTTTTTTTCAAATTTTTCATTTATTCATAGATAACCTCCAAATTAGGTTTGTTTTCTTCGGAAGGATGCTATTTAAATTAAATTAAAGTTGTTTTTTTTTAATTTTTATGAATTTATTTGTATCAACAAAAATTGATTTTCAAAAAAAACACAATTTTTGTAATCTTTTGCCCACTGTTCCGTAACTACAGTTTCTACATAAAAATGTAGGTTTTAACAATTATAGTAAACATAAATACCTTTAATTAAATGAATCAGAGTTTTTGATCAGACTACTCGTTCCACGAAAATGGCATTTTTTTAAAATTATCCTTGAAAATTTTTAAAAATATTTTTTTGGTGTTCAGGTCACCAAAATACACCAGAAAATATTGTAAACATCCCATGGACAAAATGGCTGTTGCCTAGCGTATAGGTACTTAGTCGGTTGGTAGAATAAATAAGCAGCCTAGCTCACCATCTTCTAGGTCTCAAAAACATCAGCAGTAAATTGTTGAACCCTACACCATAGTGCGGTGTAGGGTATTAAATCTATGCCCCCACGGTGGAGGGTATATACAAGTCAGGGCTGCCGAAAGTCACTCCAAAAATATTGGCAGTTGAAATGACTAATTATTGCATCTCAATTTTAAGCTGTGCATAAGCGTGCCGAGCTTAACACATTGTTTGCTTTCAGCGATTTCGTTTATTGTTTTTGATCAGTCAGTCGGACCGCCCCCCGATTTCTTTGGAACACACCGTTTGGCCATTGTATGTATAACAGACTGGTTTTCTATTGTTGTTGTATAATTTTGCAACCCCTTGACCTTGTTTAAACTTTTTGTGTCAGTTTCGCAGATAATATTTTTAAAATTCATAATGTTTCTTTTTTATCTTTTGACCGGTTTACATGTGGCCAAGTGCTATGCGCTTGATCAGAATTGCGAACGATTATCTCTGTGACTGCTCGTTGAAGCACTGAGAGTGCTTGAGCATAGCAAATTATGCTTACCATGAATGCGATTAAAAAGGGTACAATTGGTAGATGACGTCTTTATTAATACGTTAAACTAGGTGTCAAATCGAAAATTATCACCTTGTTGTAGGGTATACACCACCATGGAACAAGGTATAATGTTTGTAACGTACGTACGCACTACCATTAACATTTCAAAATAGAAAGAACGGGGAACTTCCTTTTAAATCAGTAAGCTGACCTACTCCTAAAACTCTACATTTTAAGCTACCTTATATGGGGGTTTATTGAGATCTTGAGAACTTAAAATAATAACAGAAATATTGTTGGTATGCATTTTTTTATTACATACTGGTAGACAGTTTTATTGCATTAAGTTTTTAAAAGCTATTCCCGGCATATGTCCGAGTTCCATGGTCCACTCGATCAGTCCAATTTTGGACTACTTTTTCTAATAAATATGGCCTTGTGGCGTCTTATCAGTATTATGGTCGATTAAATATTGGAAGGAGTGACTGACTTGTCGTTAAAAAACAATGATCTAACGCAGACCCATTAAAAAAATCTAGAGCCGTTAAATCGTACTTACAAGGGGACCAGTGAACAGGACCACTTCTGAAAATATGATTTTGACATGAAAATGAAATGATTTTGCAATAAATCGATTGTTAGGCTCGCTGTGCTGTATGGCAATTTGCGCCGCCTTGTTGGAACCAAATGTCGTGCATTAATTTTTGGAAACAAAAATCCAGCTCGTTTGAAAGAATTGAGAAAGGAGGTGGTGATTTGTTAGCGGCTTTAGGATTATTTTCGCTCCAAATACGCAAACTTTGCTTATTGAATTAGCAATTTAACCAAAAATAAGCTTCATCCTTTAACAAAATTCTTTGAAAAAATGCTCCAAGTAAGATGCTACAATTTTAAATCGATTTGCCGTTAAACGATTTATGATGACTTCCCTAACCTTGCTGAACAGAAATGTCAACATATTTTAACACACAGTGTGTGTAATTTTTTAAGTCATGAAAACATAACCATACACGGACACCGATACGTTATAAAAGACCAAAAAAGAAAGCCCCGTGTCTCCCAGTTATTCCCAAAGTTATGCAATTTTCCTTATGGGCCCCCAAAGATTAGGGGCCTCGGAGTCATTTTTGCAAAAAAAAAACATTATGTAGGCTCATATCTTGTAAACCGTTCGGAATTTCGATTTACTCTCTTTTTTCCCCTATTCGGGTACATAGGTAGCAAACCCTTCTAGAATTCAAGGAAGATCTCAATAAACAACTTTCATAACACCGTTTAGGTAGCGCTTAGGTAGCCGCAAAGGCAAAAATTTCCCGAACATTTTTTAATTTCATTTGTTTTTTCTTTACTTCAACATTGAGATACTGGTGTTGCTATATATATTTCTGGCGCCATATGACATTTCCAATGGAAAGTTTGATATTTTTTAGCATAAACGTACTCAGAGCGTTTTGACGTACGACCATCAAATCGCTCATTTACTTCCATAGTGTCACAAATCAAAAAAATACTTTTTTCAGGAGAGCCATTTGAAGTTTCCAATGGAGTCTTACTTAACAAAACTAGAGAAAAACCATAGGTTTCTTAAAAAAACTAGTGACATAAAATGTGTATAACATAATTTAGAACAAAAGTAAACTTAACTTAGCGATTTATAGCTTTATCTTGAGCAAGAAGTTCGTGTACTTTGAATTATGACGTTATTTGTGAAAAAAGTGTAGACATTTCGCGGACATAAGTAAAATGTGTCGTTGCTGTGAAAAAAGTCAATAGCTGTTTGTTTAGATACTATATTTTCATTTTATTTTAACTAAAAATAAAATTTAACTAAAAATTACTTTGGAATTTATAACATTGAAACATTATATTTTTATATGAAGTTCATTTTCAGACATTAAATCTTAAGTTCTTACGAGGGCTGCTGTATATATTTCTGGCCAAATAATATAATATTTATTATCAAAAATGGTTTTATTGTTTTTCAAAGTATTCTCCAGCATGATTTATACACTTTTGCATGCGCTCAAACCAGTTGTCGAGCACTTTTTCCACTCCGATTGAGGCACCGCCACTTCCCCACTATGAACACTTTAGCAGCATCTTCTGGCGACAAAAATCGTTGACCACGCATTTTTTTCTTGATGTGCGGAAATAAAAAGAAATCATTGGGTGCCAAGTCAGACCAATACGGCGGATGAGCCATCCATTTGACGATGTGGGAGAGCTCGCATTGTTATGGTGCACAATGATTCGTCTTCTCTTGTTCGTTTTTCGAATTTCTCCGAAGACTTCAGGCAAACAAATTGTGGTGTACCACTAAGAATTGACGGTCCTACGTTGCGCAAGCGGAACAGTCGCCACATGACCAGTTTTGCCGAACAAACAGGCGACCATTTGCTTCGAAGTGCTTCTTCCACAAACAACTTTCGTTAAATTTGGCTCGTCTTCGAAGACTCACACGGTCGATTGCTTTTTGTTTCGGGCTCATACGCATAGATCCATGATTCGTCACCTATGACGATCTTATAAATGTCTTTTGAAGCACCGCTATCGTATATTTTTCAAAATTTCTTTGCACCAATCGACACGAGCCTTTTTTGAGCGATTGTCAAATTGTGCGGGATCCAACGAGAACAAACCTTTTTTACGGCCAGGTGTTCATGCAATATCGAATGTATGCTGGTGGAAGAATTGCCCAAGGATGCCTCCATCTCACGGTATGTTACATGACGATCTTGCACTATCAGTCCACGCACGGCATCAATGTTCTCTGGCACAACGGCCGTTTTTGGACGACCTTCGTCTTTGAGCAAACGTGGGCCACGATTGAATTCATTAAACCAGTTATTCACAGTGCTATAGGGTGGGTGCTTCATCGCCATACAAAGATTTAGGTACATCGATCATGGATCATAGAAATTGTTTGGCTCATCACAATAGGTTCGAAATCAAAACTTTTTTTTCTTAGTGAGCGGTAGTCAAAGCATAACAATTTGTTGAATTATTATTTTTTGAAGTATTTGGCATAATTTAATTTAAAAATGGGTCGAGGTAAATCATTGACGGACGAAGAAAAGGGCAAAATTGAAGCCTTTAGTGGATGTGGCCTAAATCATCGGTATATCGCAACAAAAATTGGACGAAGCTAAAATGTTGTCACCAATTATTTACGGAATGAATCAGAATAGGAAAAAATATGAAAGGAGGTACATACACAGCCACTACGAGTGCTGATAGGAGAGCCATCATCAGATCTGCTTTTAACTCACATGATTCTGCTTCAAAAATAAAGGAAAAAACTGGTGTAAGTGCTAGTCTGGCTAAAGTAAAACGTGTTTTTGGCAGTGCCAGCCACCTTAAACGACTAAAACTAATGAAAAAGCCACCGCTTAACAGCACTCGCAAGGAATCACGACTTCACTTTTGTCGTCAGCATATGACCTGGAATAAAGAATGGCAATGTGTAGTCTTTTTTGAAAAAAAAAAAAAAAAATTAATTTAGATGGTCCGATGGATATAACTACAACTTCCATGATTTGCGAAAGGAAGAGCATCATTTGGCTCGTCATTGTAGTTGTGAAGTTGGTGTGATGGTGTGGGGAGCCATTTCCTATTATGGAACTTGTGAGCTGCAGTTTCTGTCATCTAGAATGAATGCGAATAGCTACAAAGCCGTAATTGAGGAGGCATTTCCGTACTTCTCTAACATTTTTGGACCCATAACGTGGACTGATCAGCATGATAATGCTCCTATACACACTGCGCGAGTCGTTAAACAGTGGATTAGGAGCCAAAATGTGCCATTATTGGAGTGTCCGCCATATTCTCCAGACCTGAATATTATTGAAAACATGTGGGGAATGCTGTCACGAAAAGTATACGAGTCCGGTAGACAATTTGAGAATAAGGAGTGCTCAATTGCAGCTTGGGCTGCAATTTCTCTTCAATATATCCAAAAATTATATGATTCAATTTCAAATCGAATTTACGGAGTAATTTCAAAATACATCGATTTTTAGCAGGTGTTTTTTTCGAGTAATCCTAAAATTGAATATAAAATTTTTTATTTTAAAAATGATTCCCAATAGGCTAGTCTAAAAACGAAATAATTTTAAAAAAAATTCATTTCACTACTTCTTGATATAATATCATTTGAACACAAAACGATTACTGAACCTATTCAGATGAGCGGGAGTGTTTATAAAGCAACCCTCGTACCAATAGTTTATATACCAAACATCACGATCGATATCTAAATTTGTATGGGTGTGGGCTCGGCACCGCCCACTTAAGATATCAAAACTCGAAGTAGCCTATTATAAGAACCGGTCATACAGCTTTATTCTGTAAACATTTCAAGAAGATTGGTTCATATGAACATCAAACAAACAAACACACACAAAAATTCAATTTTAGGTACAGATACGGCATTTATATCTCAAACAATTTTGTTTAAACTTCCCCAACTCATTGATCTCGTTCGACCTATTTATTTATATCCCTTAGCGCCTTCTCAACGCGGCCAGTGATGAGGACAACAACGGGCGTGAAGTTAGCGGCGATCTAAGCTGCATTCACCAGTTCGTCGATATGACCAACTACAATGGCACCACCTACAATCCGATATCACGGAAAATCGACAAAATACGCGGTTGTCAACCGGCCATGGGCTATAGTTTTGCTGCGGGTACCACCGATGGTCCGGGAGCGTTTGGCTTTGAACAAGGTACCCTGACCGATAACCCCATGTGGAATTTGGTGCGTGATTTCATAGTGCCACCCACGCAGGACGATATCTCGTGTCATTCGCCCAAGCCCATACTGCTGGCTACCGGAAGAGTGAGTATAAATTGAAATTAAGCTTTGTTCAATACTACGTGGACTCTTTTGAATTGTAGGCCACATTCCCCTATGAGTGGCAGCCGAAAATTGTGCCCACCCAAGAATGTCGCATTGGTGACTTGGTCATATCTGCGGTGCCCGGCGAGTTTACGACCATGGCCGGCCGACGTTTGCGCAACAAGGTGAGAGCTGTGGCCGCCGCGGCCGGTGGCAAAGATGTTGATGTCATTTTGGCGGGACTTTCCAATTTATACTCCAGCTATATAACAACACCGGAGGAATATCAGGCTCAACGCTATGAGGCGGCCTCTACCATATTCGGACCCAATACACACACCATTTACATGGATGTATTTGAACGTCTCACCAAGGCCTTGTTTAAGGATGAACGCGTTGAGCCGGGTCCACAACCGCCCTATATGAATGATCGTATGCTTTCCATGAATACGGGGGTGATCTTCGATGGCCATCCCTTGGATAAGGACTTTGGTCATGTGAAAAAGCAACCTTTGAAGGGCTACAAAATCAATGACACGGTGGAGGTAACCTTTGTGGCTGGCAATCCCCGCAACAATCTTTTCCACGAGAAAACCTTTTTGACCGTGGAGCGTAAAATCAACGAAGAACGATGGAAGGTGGTGCACACAGATGCCAGTTGGGACACCAAGTATGTTGCTTACATTAGTTCTTTGATCCTTTGATTTATTCATTTTACTTTATCCTACAGATTCCATTGGGAACGTACCCATTTGATTTTGGGCTTCAGCGATGCCCGCATCCATTGGGTCATCGGCCCAAACACGCTGCCCGGCGAATATCGTATACGCCATTTCGGCAACTACAAATACATCTTGGGTGGCATCTTCCCCTACGAGGGCCAGACACAATCATTTACGATAACAGAGGATTAAAGCGAGGACAGACCGGACCTGAGGCTGAGGACTTCCCAGTACGGTCGTGTTAATTTGTTGTTTGGTCTAGTCATAGACTGTTTTGCATCAGGGTGTAAATAGATCTAATTCCAAAGCGAAATTGCCATCTTATTTGGCCATTTTGATTCCCACACTTTTTGTTTGGTTATTACTATTTTTATCTTTACGTATTGTATATACATATATGGACAATTTTCAATATCGTATTTGAATAGTGAAATTTTGAACAGGACAAAGAACGTAATACATTGTTGTATTTATAATTAAATACTTATTTAAAGCTTTATTTTTATAATAAATTAAATAAACTAAATAGTTAGTATATTGAAAAGAATGACGATTGTTAGTGATTTTTATCAGGATAAAGATACTTTTGAGAAATTGGAATGGAATTTCGAAATTAAAAGAAATTACGAGATTTAGTTTCAGACTTAAATAAACTAAATAGTTAGTATAAACTAATTAGTTAGTATAAACTAAATAGTTAGTATAACCTAAAAAGTTAGTATAAACTAAATAGTTAGTATAAACTAAATAGTTAGTATACTGAAAAGAATGGGGAGTGTTCGTAATTTTTATCAAGATTCTGATATTTGGGGGAATAAACTTTAAAATTAAAAGATGTCGCGGGATTTAGTTTCAGACTTAAGCCCAGTACTTTACTTAATTTCCTCATTATTCCAACCTGGAACTTTTCTCAAATCTGTGAGTTGTACAAGGAAATATTCTTATACGTGTACTTACTTGTAGCGACCTACTGTTCGGACGGCAAATGCATTTTATGGAGATGTCTTTACGTGGCTTTAAGCTTTACCTCTTACTCGAAAAGTCACCTGCATTTACGAAGGTTGCTATTTATATTTCGGGTCTTGACAATAGTTGTGTTCCCAGATGCAAACTACAACTTTCTTTGCAAACTTTGACGTTTTTTTAGAATAACTTTACTCACAATGTTTTGTCATTTGAGAGCGAATTGTTTTATTTACAGTGTGTTGAAAAATTCAGAAAAACTCATTCAAAAAATGGAATTTTCCCGTGAACATTTTCGTGCAATGATTCTACGATTTTCGGAGTAGGTTATCGAGACAAGAGTGTTTAAATCAACTTGTTTCGACTTTTGGCGACGAAGCACCCCCAAAAACCCATGTTAATCGCTGGTATCAAGAGTTCAGTCTCGGACGCCGTTCGCTTCAGGATGAATTTCGTGAAGGACATCCAACTTCGGTCACTTTGCCAGAAACCATCGATGCTGTGCGTGAACTGATTCAGCAAGACCGACATGTGACATACCGTGAGATTGAGGCATCCTTGGGCATTAGTATGACAAGCATCAATAAGATATTGCATTTTCATTTGGCCGTGAAAAAAAATTGTTTCCGTTGGATCCCACATAATTTGACGAATGCTGATGTTGAAAAGGTATAACTAAGGTAGTTTAAAGGCAGTGTATAGCATTGTCACAGGTGACGAATCATTGATATATGAATATGAACCCGAAATAAAACAGCAATCGACCGTATGGGTCTTTCAAGACGAGCCAAATGACGAAGCCAATAATTGCGTTTTTTTTCGGTATAACCGGTCATGTTGCCTTTAGTGGAAAGTAGGAGGTCAATTCTGAGAGGTATACAACCATCTGTTTGCCAACAGTGTTCGAAGATACAGGGAAAGATAATAAGAGAAGACGGATCGTTTTGCATTCCCTAGCATGAAGAATAAAATGCGTGGTCAACATTTTTCATCGCCCCAAGCAGCTGTTGAAGCGTTCAAAAATCATGTTTTGAAATTGCTTCGAAAATTTGTTTGTGCGCATGCAAAAGTGTATTGATCTTAAAGGGGAATATTTTGAAAAACAATAAAATCATTTCCAATAATAAATGATTGTGTTATTATTGCCGGAAATAGCAACCATCGTATGAGTTGAAAGTCCGCCTGATAAATGGTAAATAGGATGGGCCAATACAAATTTTAAATTTGAATCGGCTGTAAAAAAAATACTGATGATTTTTTCAAATTTCTACTTTTATTGCAAAGGTTAAACGTTGTCATTTATTAATGGAACACCAACCGATGCGTTTTCGCTGCGCCTAATGGGCTGAAGCTTGTTTGGCAGGAGATGAAGAATTTTACCGAAAAATCGTGTTTTCAGATGAAACTCATTTTTATCTCGGTGGCTATGTGAATAAGCAAAATTGTCGCATAAGCGGTTCAGAGAACCCACACGTGACTATTGAGAAGCCAAAGCAAACACAACAGGTCACTGTTTGGTGAGGATTTTGGGCTGGCGGCGTCATTGGGCCATTTTTCTTCAAAAATGAGCAAGTAGACGCCGCACAGTGAGCTATTTGCAGGGTCTAGCCGGTAAAAAATCAAAATGAATTTTATGTGTTTTAATGATTCAGACATAATAAGAATTGTCCAATTAGATAAAAAAAAGTAGCCATGGGTGTTTTGAGCCGTCTACTAGCCATAATTTTGTAGGTCAAAGATGAAGTTTCAAATCTATTTTTTTCAATTGCATGCGCATTAAAGACATCTTATTCAAATTATTCTCATTTTTAGTACAAACGCTGCTCTAGAATTTTGGGTGGAACATATTTTGCTTAAAAAGATATGCTCGTTTTAATAAAAATAACAACAATTATCATATCTTTAGAGAAGTGCCTATAAAGTTGTCTCAAATTAGAGGTTTTCTCGATGAAAATTAGCATAATATTTGATATAAGTTGGACCATCTCATTGGTGACATAAAGAGACATAAACTTGAAACTTCGCTAAAACACTCTCTAGATTATACTCTCTTACATCTTGAAAGATTGATACTTCGCACGACTTCGCATCAATGTAATATTTCAAGTCAAAGGGAATATTTCAAGTCAAGTGCATGGTATAATAACTACACGGTAGAAGCACTAGAATATGCACGCCACAAAAGCCAAAATTAGCTATTCACAATATGAGCAAGATGCATACATAAGGTGGTCGCAGTAGAACTGCCTTGTACTTTATTTGTTCAATATGTATGTAATTGTATTGCGTTTTGCATTGGAAACCAACAACAATAATACTTATATTTCTGAATATGAGTAAATGTGAAAAGTAAAGCAAAAAAACAAAACGTGCACTTAGAAAAGCAAATAATAAGCATTAGTTTTGAAATTAAATTAAAGAAATAATAATATTAAATAATTAGAAAATGGATCAAAGAAAAATAACACTTTCGAACTCTGAGGTGTTTGAAATGTGGATAGCCGCTTCTAAAAATGAACGTTTTCATAAATTATGTTCGACAATATTTGATAAAATAAATATTTCTGACGCTGATGATAAAGAAAAGAAAAAGGTTAGAAACAAAATTTCTGCGCTTTGTTCGAATATTGAAAAAATGTGGGTTGCAGCAGGTACTCGTAAGGAGAGGTGAGAAAAGCTTATCTAAAATATGTTTATCAGCTTCAAACAGATCAACTTTTTAGATTTTTGAAAAAGAATGATTCATGGCTTCAAAAGGTTACTGTTGTGGAATTTTATTGCGGCAAAAGCTCTAATGTTGATATGTTGGATAAACAACCGTCGACATCTAAACGTGGAAGACCTATCAAAAGTTTTGATGCCTGTGAGGATAGTGCAAAGCGATACAAAGTGCGAGATTTGCTAGAGTCACGCTCTGATTCAGAATTGTGCTACGCAGCGCAAATGTCAAAGCGGACAAGTGGTTTTCGTGCAGTGTGGCAAATATAATTCAAAGTGTTTCTGAGAAGCCAGAAAATGCTTTGATGCTCAAAAACATTGAAAAGGGAAATTTACAACGTATGTACACTGGTGAAGAGGCTCTTGCCTTGTACATCGATGCAAAACTTTCTCAAAGCAGTTATTTGATTTTGCGTAAGCAAGCGCTCGCTGCAGGCCATTCTTTGTATCCTCCCAAGTATGTCTTGAGAAAAGCTAAACAGGAATGCTTTCGCCAGAAACCTCTATTTATGTCGACGAAACTTGTGCTTACCTCAATGTGCAAGATATTGTTCACCTTACAACAAGTAGGCTTCTAAAAGCTCAAGAATCAGTTTTAACAAGTACGAAGTTGGACTCATTAACTCTTATTTGTAAGTGGGGAGGAGATGAAAGATCTAACCACAGTAATTATAAACAAAAGTTTAAAGCAGAAGGTTGCTCAGATTCGTCTTTATTTGTGTTATCTTTTGTACCGATACAACTACGAGCAACAGACAATCCCACCAATGTTTTATGGCAAAATTCTAGCCCTTCGTCTACCCGTCTTTGCCGACCCTGAAATTTTTGTTTGCAAAAGAAACAGAGGAAATGTCGGTCCAGGAATTTAAAGTCATACGCAATCAAATAGAAAAATTGCAGAATCTGGATTGTTTTGTATTTTCCCAAAAAGTAACAATAAAATTTGAATTTCTTTTAACAATGATTGATGGGAAAATGGCCAACTATTAAACTAGTCACAAAGCCACACAATCTTGTTACATTTGCGGTGCTAAGCCCAGTGAAATGAATAACGTCAACATTGTCAAAGAACCTAATTCAGCATTTTATTCATATGGGCTGGCCACCCTTCATGCGTGGATAAAGTCATTAGAGTACATGCTGCATATTGCGTACCGGCTAGAATTGAAAAAGTACATGATTCGACAACCTGCAGATAAAGAGGCTGTAGCGAATCGAAAAAACGATATTCAAAAGAGTTTCAAAAATGAGATGGGCCTGATTATTGATGGTGTAAAACCGGGACGACAAATGATGGAAATACTGCCAGAAGGTTTTTTATAAATTATTCAAAGAGTGCTGAAATAACTGGACTAGACGAAGAAGTCATTAAAAATTTTTATATTATTTTAAGTGTCTTGTCATCAGGATTTGAAATTAATCTGCATGAGTTTCAAGGATTCATCCTAGAAACTAGAGACAAATATTTGAAATTTTACGACTGGTACCCTATGCCTGTTAGCGTGCACAAGATATTATGCCATGCGATCGATGTTATAAAAAATTTCGTTGTACCCATCGGTCAGTTATCTGAAGAAGCTCAGGAAGCTCGCAACAAGGATTGTAGGCGATACAGGTTGGCGCACACAACCAAATCTTTAAGAATCAATACAAACAGAGATTTGCTTAACATGTTGTTGATAACATCAGATCCTCTGATCAATTCTTATCGACAAAAACCCTTCAAAAACTTTTCATCGCTCCCACCGGAAGTTATAAGGTTTTTAGTTGAGCCTAGTTTTGATGCCCATAAAGATTTACGTTTTGAGCTTGCAGAAGCAAGTGAAACTGATGAAATAGAAAACTTTAGCGAATCTGATTCTGATGAATAGTAGAGTAGTGTTTGGTTTAACTCATAAATGTATGACTCATTTATTATGAAATTGAATGAGCAGTCCTATTTTAATTTTAAGCCCTTATTTTTTGTTGAAATTGAATAATAAGAATTTAAACAAGTTTTTTCAATTCTGTTTTTTCTATTGTGTTACAAAAGTAAATAAAATTTTCTATTTAGGGTCATTTATTTTGCGTTCTTGACCACCTCCTCCCTCTCAGTATTTTGTGTTCTAGCCCTGTACTATCACCTCCATTCGGCGAATCATCTATAACATCACAATTCATTGGAAAAATATCGAAAAATAATGTAAGGAAGTAATTCTTACCCCATTGGCCCTTTAAATAGACCCTAAGACTCTCTAGGACCCCTCGGGAGGTCTTATCGGTCCTTGATTCTGTCAAAATTTTTCATGGACCCATTTTACACCAAATCCATCTATTTTAAATTTAAAAATAATTTTTGCCGGCTAACTTGTATGGGGTAGCCCACTGTGCGCCGTTATCGTCAACGGTAAGCGTTAGCGCGCCATTCTCAACTCAGTTTTGTTTCCAAAAAATCACGAGGGTGACCTGAACGATACTTGGTTTTATCAAGATGGGGCTACATGTCACACAGCCAACGCAACCATCGGGGAGCGGCTAATTGATTGAATTAATTTTCTGTGGGGAGCCTTTTAGGATAAAAGTTACGCAAGCATCCAGAGACAATTGAAGCGTTGAAACATGAAACCGAAGTTGCCATTAAAGAGATTCGACCCGAAACAATCGAAAATATATTAAAAAATTGGGTTGATCGGATGAGGTACTGCCGAGCCAGTTGTGGTAGTCATGTGAATGATATTGTATTCCATTATTACAAAGCTCAACGTTTCCAATAAAACCAGAAATTTGAAAAAAAAAATATCAGTACGTTTTTTTTACAGCCGATTTAAATTTCATATGTTAAATCGCCCACCCTGTATATGTTCCTACCAGTAACTTGTATGATTGTTGTGCTTGCTAACCTTCACATCACGACGGCTTACAAGATAGCTTTTCCGTGTGAAAATATGTCAAATTCCACAAATAGTCAAATACACCAAGGTTTCGCTATTTAAATTAGAAAGCAACCAACAGATTTATAGTCCTCGTTACTTTTATGGCCGTATTTTTTTTGGAGACCCTAGTCTAAGTTGCAAAATCTTAAAAATATATACATTTGGGATTTGTAGTAAAATTATCTTTTGCCTGAGCACCCATATGACTACCCAAGTGTCTATTAGTCTGACCCCAGGACCAGTTAAATCTATGAACGATAATCTACATTTGGATTCGTAGCGAATTTCGCCTTTATTTTAGTACCCATGTTTAAAATTGACCGCTCTTTTCGTGAACCGAAACCTGCAGCAACTATGCCCTTTGGAGATTTATAAGTATATGGAGTGCATCACAACTATCCGTACCCATTTTAACCATTGTCCGCCCACCACAATTTTGGATTTTTCCCTTAGTAAGATTTTTTCCTCCAGGACCGATTTCTCCTTTTTCTTACGACCATTACGGCCCCTAAACATAAAAAGACGTGTGTACCAATTTTTTCAGAACTCGATTTTTAATAAAATTCGATGGAAAATTGTACAACGCTCTTAATCCCGAAATGTTAAAAATTAAATATTTATACGTATTTACAAAGCTACAGCAAATTCAATTGTATTGGAATCCTTCAGATGAATTAGAAAAAGAACAACAAAAAATCCTATCCTGTACATTTTCCTTTTTTGGCTAAACTTTTAGGATCCTATTGTTGTTGTAGTGTTTTAAATGCGTGGCTATGTTTGTCTGCTATGTATGTCTGCTGCTGGATCTGCAAAGGTGGTTTCCAGGTTCAGTAAGGTGGCGACTTGAACCTGGGAACCAGCTGAGAGGGCTTGTCTGGGCAACTGAACAGGTGTAGTTAAGAAATTAGCAATTACCCTCCGACCACCAATCCAAAATTTTTAAACCGCTGCCCTTTCGCTTCTATGCATTTTCGGGCATGGTCGTAGATGGACATGTTTTCATGAAATGAGCCAAGGAATGAATACGCTGGTGAAATTTGTCCAGTCGTGAATGAAGGGGAATTTTGAAAGATTTCTATGGATAAGAGCCAATTTTCGCAGTGTCAGAGAATAGCGGCATGCAGTACTGCATTCTCTGTACTTTTAAGCCACTTTATGGAAATTTCCCAAAGGGTCAGACAATATTTTCAATTTGATGATCCGGCCCAATGTGCATGTTTATTGCAAGCCAATTTTATGGCTTACTAGGCTTTAGAAAAGAAAAAATTTAACCCAACAGAAAGGAAAATACAGTTCAATCGAATCGATTAATCTCTTCGTCCTGGAGGCCTTTCAACAATATTTAAAAGAAGCTATTTAATTTCCCCCTTGAAAATCATATCGGTAAGAGTGTTTTTATCCCTGAGAAGTTGTGAATAATTAAGGTTGGTTAATTTAATGTTCCAAAAAAGGCTCCAACCAGAAATGTATTTTTAATAACTCACTCTACTACTTAAAAACTGTGTTTCATTAAAAAAAAAAAATACAAAAAAATTGTGTTGAAAATTAAAAAAAAAAATCTTAAACAAAATTTTTTTACCTTTCTATATTTAAGAATTTTCTATATATAATTAAATAAAAAAAACTATAAAAAGTAGACTGGTTGTTTAAGTAAAATAAAGTACTCGTATGTGCTGCAATAAAAGTTATCGTATAACTTCTGAACCCATAGCGAACTTACACTGAAATTTGCCCAGTTAGAAAAACATATTGCGATAAATGTCCTAAAAAAAATTAGGAAAAAATTGTCTTCTTTGAAATATGTAAGGATCAATTATATATTCATGAAGAGGGTTATGTCGAACATGGACATTCAACTTTCATGAACATTATCGTATCTGTATTTTTTGTGTTTCAATTATGACCATCTAGCGTACTTGTGATTGTGTACAAACGAATGTGGAAAAATAAACCCCAAGAATTTGTGCTCTTAAATTATTGCAAAGAAGAAGCACATCGCTAACCTCGTAAATTTTTTGTCTCTGCTTAAACTTCTCATTTTATCGATAACACAATTGTGGTTTGTGAATTGGTTATGGTGTACATTTAAGTCGAAAACCGCAAAATAAATCATTCACAATAAAGAGTGCCAAAGCCAAAGAGTATATATCAAAGAGTATATAAAGGGTGTCCCAAGAAGAACGCAATTTTTAAATCTGGCAACATTCGAAGTGTCATTGTTTGTCATTTGAACAATTGTTATTGTTTGTTAGTAGAAGGTACGAGGTTAGTAAAAATGGAGCGCTACACGAATGAACAACGCATTCTCATTGTGAAATTGTTTTACCAAAATGGTGAAAGTTTTGCGGCTACAGTTCGCAAATTGCGATCAATTTGGGGTCACAATAATGCTCCAAAAGAGTCAACTGTAAAGAGATTAATGGATAAATTTGCCGAAACTGGGTCTGTTAGTGATGTAAAGACAACAACGCGCCATCGACCAGGTCGATCGACCGAAAATGTCGCAGCTGTACGTGATGATGTCGCTCAAACTCCATCCACCTCAATTCGACACCGAGCTCAGCAAATTGGTGTCTCCAAATCCACTTTGCAGCGAATTTTGACAAAAGATTTGCATCTTCATGCATACAAAATTCAATTGACTCAGGAACTGAAGCCAGCTGACCATGGACAGCGAAGGGAGTTCGTTAATTGGGTATTGGAGAGACAACATGAAAATGCTGATTTTGCCGATAAAATCATCTTCAGTGACGAGGCCCATTTTCATCTTGATGGCTTCGTCAATAGGCAGAATTGTCGCATTTGGGGTGCGGAAAATCCTCGAGTGATTCACGAGAAGCAAATGCATCCACAACGTGTCACTGTGTGGTGTGGTTTTTGGGCTGGAGGAATCATTGTACCTCTTTTTATGAAAATGAGGCAGGTCAAGCGCAAACAGTCAATGGTGTTTTGTATCGTGAAATGATAACCAGTTTTTTTTTGCCTAGAATTGAGGAAATGAATGTGGAGGGCATGTGGTTCCAACAAGACGGCGCCACATGTCATACAGCCAGAGAAACAATTCAATTGCTGCATCAGTCATTTAAAAATTGCGCTCTTCTTGGGACACCCTTTATATACTCTTTGCTCTTTGGTAGAAAGTATATTTTAAAACGAATCTCGATTTTTTTTCCAATTTGTAGCCGGCTTCAAATGTTGCTAATGGCAACACTGGAACAAAATCACAACAGCCAGATACATTGAGCGAAAGATACTTAGAGAGAGAGAGAGAGAGAGAGAGAGAGAGAGAGAGAGAGAGAGAGAGAAAAACAGCAATCAAAAACCAAACATTGCACCAGCGATGCCAACTTGGTGTTTTTTCCACTAATGATTTGAAAATAGCGATTTTTTAACTTCACTTAGCGCCGGTAGCAGGTTTCACTTAAAAGAATAATATTTCGTTTTTGCTAACAATTATTGTAAGACAGTAATTTGTCATTCCACTAAAAAAATTGGGATGCAGACAATTTTCAACATTCGTTGGCACACGTTATTTATTTATTTTATATCGAAGACAAAAAGCTATATGTGACGCGCAAAATAGAAAGGGACCTATGGGTAAAAACCAGTTTTTTTCAGGAGAGCCATTTTAAAGATTTAAATACGTGTATCTTTGGTGTACCACCACTTTCATAAAACGCGCATATCTCTGGGAGGGAACACTTTTGGGGTATGGGATCGGTCTCATTCGATGCTCAGATGTTGTCCACATCAAAAAAAGTGAAAATTTATTTTTTTACCCTTAGGTCCCTTTCTCTATGCGCTGTCACATATATGAATGATACACTTGATCGGGATTTACTGGCCTTTTCCGAATGGGGTCGAGTGAATAGAGTAGATCTTAATGCGCGTAAGACACAGTGCTGCTTGTTGTCTCACAAGCGATTCATTGACCCAACAGTGTCGTCATTATCTATCGATGGTATAGATATCGAACAATCAGATGCTCTTGATGTTCTGGGCATGAAAAATACGGCGCTCATTGGGCGAAGTGCATAGGTTGTCTAAAGCGGTGCACACCCTTAACAATAATTAGTTCACGTTTCCGTGAACACCCTTAACAATAATTAGTTCACGTTTCCGCGAGTTGACTGTATATATACATATATCTAGAATGGTGTTCCAATGATATCCATATTGCTTAATAAATAAAGAAAATTTGACAGATATGGCACAATATCTGAATTATACGTCAGAATTTTCGATGCCCATATTTCGGAAACTTTAGGAGAACTCCGATTGTTTTATTTAAGATTTTGGTGTCCGTTTGAGAGTTATTACTTAACTAGATTTAAGCCATTTGTACTGCAGCGATGATTTTTTTTTGTATTGTAGCGGTTTTTTGCACCCTTAATTCTTAGCGATTTTTGCTTCGAAGCAGTTGGCGACACTGCAGAGAAACACACAAAATAAACTCTGCCAAGCAAAGCATTTATCTACACAAAGCAAATGCCGACACAACTCAGTGTACGATAGCTACTCTCAAAGCGCGGACGCAGTTTTTCCTTTGTGGGTTTCGTTTTTTCCAGGAAGAGTGTGAGGCGAAACAAGATAGAAAAACAAAATATATGATACAAGAAGTAAAAGGAAGAAAGGATAAAAAAAAACAATTTTCTTTCTAATATAACAAACCAATTTGTAAATCAATTAAAAAGAATAAAGTGTGAAAAGAATCCAAAGAAAATTCCCAATTCCGCTGCGCGATTTAGAATCAATTCAAAGTGAACAGTTGCCTTTGTCATCATTTCCATTCCACTCACAAGGGGTGGTGGTGCAGTGTAGCAGCAGTGGAAAGTGTGCTTGTGCGTGCCTGTTCGGAAAGTGTGAAACGGTTTAATTTGTGTATTTGTTGTTTTTTGCGGTCGTCCGCTTCTCATCGCCCACCTCGACGCCGCATCTTATTTTGTTTGTTTGTTGCTCATCGGCATCAATTACATCGAGAGCGACGGTTTCGTTTTCTTGTTGTTGTGAGCGGGTGTAAGTAGAGGCAAGAAGAAACAGAAGACAAAAACATAAGAACGGAAAAATCCAATAAGAATTAAAAGAAAACCAGCGAAAGAAGGAATTTGCACCCATCTCTCGCACAAACCTCAATGTTGCGCGGAGGAGTGATAAGTGCATAGAACGAACCAGCAGAACAATCAATTCTTGTTGTTGTTGTAGATTCAATCACAGACATCGAAGAAATAATTAATTGTAAGTACACACACACACACACACATCTTGCATGATTATATTTATGCTTTCAATATAAATTTCTAACTAAACGCTGCACGTACTCCTTGCCCTACCCGTCCTGATAAGCTGCTCTCTTCTTGCTGCTTATCGCACATTTCGTTTAAACCGGCATTTTAATTGACATTTTTTCATTCATTCACTCCGTACACCCATTCAATGCTTCTGCTTGTCTTTCTTACGCTATAGCCCCCCGAAATCGGGTCTTGTTTCCTAAACCAGCGAAAATTCTGGAAATTCAATTTTTTCGTAGCATTGGTTTTATGTACATACATTGTTTATATGAATGTATGGACAAGAGTACATACATACTGTGAAAAATGCGACACCAATTTTTTATGTTCCGTTGTCTGTTCATATGTGTAGCATGCACAGCACATTGTTTGTGTTGTCCACTATGACGACGGACACGTCATTTTTGAATGGACTACTTCTTTCATCTCGTCTTCTACTTCTGCCTTATCAGCTGCATCATTATCAAATGATATTTGCCCCAACTACTGTTCATATGGTCGGATGATGCTGGGACGTTGTTCTTTATGTGTCGGTCTTCCAAGCACCCTACAGAGGATTTTGGGGGTACTATGACATTATCCAAATTGAATGTTTTTCATTAGGTACCTGAATTAGGTTAGGTTGAAAGTGTAGCATGCCAGGGAGAAATGGCGAGTTTACTAGGGGGGCCTGTAAGGCCCGCGATGGAACCCTGATGAAATGGAGAGAACGATAAATAGGGGGAGAGTGAAAGTTAAAGGAAGGAAAAAGGGTTATAGTATTTATAAGAGATGTGTGGCAGTTATCCAGTTTTATTTTGATATCCACCAACTGGTTCAAGTAGTTCGGAACCAGCCCGACACTTCAACAAATTTTAAGAGGTACATCCGCTATTTCTGCTAATTCATCAAAGTATCTACTGCCAAGAAAAGTAAGTCTCAGTTCTGAAAGACCCTCTCTTTTACAAAAGTCTCTGAACGGGATGCCTAAACGCGCTGCCATAGTCCCGATTAAGCAGTGCACCGTGAGGAATCCTATGAGCCATATTCTTCTCCGGTTCTCCGGTCTATTTGTGGCCAGAGAAACCGGGTTATGCTTCAGTTGTAAATTGAGTTCCACATTGACCCTGCTTCGAAAACCGTCACTTCGTTGATTGCATTCATTAGTTCGACGACCGGGATGTGTCTGTCTGGGGTTGTTGGTTTGTCTACAGCTACTGAGCCCTCACTGGCACATTTGTCTGATATCTCGTTGCCAGGTACATCGCGTAATGTTGTGTCTTCTGAATTGAATGAGTGATTCAATGCATCTCCTAAAACATTTTGATTTCCCTGTTGTGGTTGTTGTAGCGGCAACTGTGTGCCGGAGTCCAGTCCATAGAACCGGCTGTCGTGGAAGTTCACTGTCATTTAGTCCTGCGCCTTTATTTCTGTCATGCTGTCCACATATATTCGACTATTTGATGCTTAGTTCCGGAGTCTAATGTGTGGCATTATACCTGCAAGACCGAGCATTTGTTTGGTAGCCGTCAAAATAAATTTTGTTTGAGGTATTCCGAGTAAACCCCTGATCCCATTACTTCTTCCATTTTTGAACCATCCGAAAAATTGAGATTTCATTTTTTGGTATTACAGCGTCCTATCACCATTCTTTTCCGTTGAAAAATGCATCCTAAAGGTTTCTATTGGAAAGACCTCAGTGTCAGAGAGAGTCTGTCCATCCTACCTGCTAATCTTAGTATCGCGCCATGTCCGTGCGTGTTGTGGTTCAGCACACGAATTTCCCTCAAACGTAGGACGACCCTTGCTGCACATCTCATGTAGTGGTCTGCCGACTCTTGCTGCACATCTCATGTAGATGTCTATGGGTTAAATGTCTAGTATGGCTTCCAGCCCCGCCTGTGGTAAGGATCGCAATGCACTAGTTATGCCTACACTTGCCAGTCTCTGGATATTGGTGAGGTTATAGAGGTTTGACTTCCTTTCAACTGCAATCCACCTCTATATGCTAGAATTGGTGTAATGATTGCAGTTAATATCCATTATATCATTATGTCGAACATCCCTTTTCTCCCTCCTCCACATTTCGCTTCCAGGAAAATTTGGAGTCTATAATTACGCCCAGGTATTCTGATTCTTTCGATAGTTGCAGCGTTTCCCGTTTAGTGTTGGGATTTCAAATTCGAAATCTTTTATTTCCAGAACTAGCTCTTTCTTACGTGTATTGACGTCAAGCCCGCTGTCATTCGCCCAAAGTGAGAGTTTCCTCTGCGACCGTTCCAAAATCTTACTAAACATTGGCAGAATTTTTTCTCGAACCAGCTGCTCCACATCGTCGACATACGCTGTCAATTTGGTGTCTTCTCTGTTAAGATCATGAAGGATTTCGTTCCCTTATAACTCGGGTTCATAGAACTGATTCTGCTACTTATCATGTTCCCGGTCCATATAATTATGCCTGGTTATACCCTAGTGCGGTTAAGAGTTGTAAGAATCGAGGTTATTTCTATGTTGTTGAAGGGGTGACGTTCAGAAAGACAGCTATCGAGTATTCCTTGAGGTGTAGAAAGTATTCTACCAAGCTTTCCAGAAAATCTCTAACATGAAGGTCCTAGAGTCGTTCCAAAGTTTTCAGAATAAACGGTGAGAGACTATTTTGCCAGAAATCCTTCGTCGTGTTGTGGTTTATTTTCCGCGCCACACATTTTCAATTTTAGGATATAGTTTTTAAAACCCTTACAATAATTACAAACAAAAATATTTTAAATAGCTTAACCGTTAGTTGGAAAATTGTGTGTAGATAACACAGTACAACAGCCAATCTGGGGGGTGAGAAATTCCAAGTCAGGGTGATGGTACTAGGTCAGTATATTGAAACCCTCAAAGGGTTTTGCGTTCGTTTTTTTTATGACCTTTTACATTTTTTCCTTATCTTGATGTTTTTTCGCTTAGTTGTAAAATGTTGGGAAAAACTTAGTTTGACATAACTCGAGAACGACTAGTTCGATTTTGCTGAAATAAATTGAGAAAAATTAATAATTACATTTTCTTTAATCCATTAATATACTGTTTCTCTACCAAATCAACATTTTTGCAATTAGAAATAAATTTATGAAAAAAATTTTTTTTTTTTTTAAAACATATAAATCCCAAACGGAAAAACGTGTAGAGTCTTATAACTTTCACGTAAAGTCACATAACCTATAAACAAAATGCGACATAGATCATAGAAATCGATTAACGCGTTCTGCTTTTATTTACAATTAAGTAACTTCACTTGGCACATACGAACGCAAAACCCTTTGAGTGTTTTAATATACTGACCTAGTACCATCACCCTGACTTGGAATTTCTCACCCCCCAGACAATAACCCCAAAAATGTTCCACAGTGTAATTAGTGACCTTATTTTTTCTGACCCTATCGAGCCTAAATCAGCATCGTAAGATATTAGCTAAAGTCCCACAATATCCCATCAAGAAACAAATGGAACTTCTTCCAAATCAGTAAGATATGCACGATTCAATTCCTATAATTACTCAACGCTGGCTTCGAACGGTTAATGCATTTGTACATGGCTTAGAGATAAATCTCTTACTCATTCAGTCGCCGACATTTACGAGGTGAAAACCCGCCGCTGAAATATTGTTAGATGTTCTATCCCGGGTTTGAACCTAGGTTTGCTGGCATGATAGTCGTGCACACTTCCATTGCACCACGGCCACCCACATCCCGGAATAAACTATACGTTTTTGAGAATACGGAGGGTATCTAATTGTTGTTTTAATCTTTATTCTTTTGAATAGTGTCGAACGCCAAAAAGTATTCGGTTTTTTTAAAAAGCTTTTTGTGGTTCTGACATTTTGATTCAACTTACCTCGAAAAAAAGTAAACAAATAATAGTTGTGTTTTTGGTTAACACTCGATAAGAATTTAGATGGAAATCTAATCCTTGATGGCTTACCTTAGCACAGGATAATTATCCAGTCATATTATTGAGGCTAAATCTTAGATGTGTTACCATAATTTTTTTGAAATACGATACGACAAAGCTGCTAATAGTTTAGTTGTTGATACGACCAGTAATAAATATTGGGGAAAACCGCCAATATTTTACTTTCTCTTGGCGATAGGGACATCTGTGCATAAGAAAAAGAAAACTATTTGAAATAGGCTGATACATTGTACTAAGAACGAAACCCGGGTTTATAGAAAGGACTAATTTAATCGGTCGGTGTTCTCCACGAGTAAAGCTAAGCATTTTGTTGCCTCTAAATGGCGTTTATGGTCCCAACCAATAGAAATATGAAGTTTCTTTCTATATAATATAATTAGGCCCATGTAGATTTTTTTTCTGTTTCGATATCGTGTTGACTAAAGGATTTTTTTTTTAAATTATTTGTTTTTAGTTCATAAAAACATTTTGATTTTGACATAGTCCATCAACAACAAAAACCTCTCAGCTAAACGCTAAAGAGCTGCAAAGGAGCTTAATCGCTGGATCAAAATGGCCGGTGCAACAAAAAAGAATTATAAAAGTGAGAGTGATTATTAGTTTCATTCTAAGCTTTACAGCCCTATTCTAGATCTCAGAACCTTTACGCACAAGTTGCCCAAGACAAGAGTTTTACGTACCCCTAATGTGAGATTTTGGATCCCATTCCGGGTTGCCACTTTTATTTGGGCTCAAAGACATATGCTCTTTTGTAGATAATTTCACTCTCAGACTAATCCAATAAACAAAGGACATTTGTCTCACAGCGTTCGGTACTTTGTAAGCATTTATTGGGAAAAATCTTTGACAAACGGCAGTGTATTATTTGCATTTTGTTCATTTGTGATATTCGACAATTGCTGATTGCATAATACTGCCAAGTTTTGCTTTGTAAATAGTTTTGGGGGATTTGCGCTTGTTCACAAGACCGGATAAATCCTGTATCGAGTTTTTATTTTTTTATGAATCTTTCTAAATCAAATATTTTGAGAAAACCCAACACAGCACTAGATCCCAAAACTAAAGTATCATTTTTCGATAATTTGGGTCTCGGAACTCAATGGATCTTCCCACAAGACAATAATCCGAAGCATACAGATTCCTTATTTAGCTCCAAGACAACTTAATTCTCCTCCCCATTCGACGGACACGACCTCATAGAACATGTGTAGGATATTTTAGAAAACGTAAGAAAATATGACATTAAAAGCCGCCAAACTTAAAAACAGCCTTAATTCGAGCTTGGTCTAAAATAACGCCCGATATATCTGAAAGTTGAGTGTCTTTGATGCTGTTATTGTAGCTAACGACAAAATAATAAAAGTTAAAAAAAGATTAATGTTTTAAGTAAAAAAAAATAAAAGGCTTTTTCTACTGAATTTTTAAGAGTTTTGTTTTTATTGTTTAAGAATTTAAATGTACAGGGTGGAGCGCGGAAATTTCCTTATTTGGGAATGAAAAAAAAAATTATGAACCTTAGAAAAATGTATTTTAAATTTTAATTATATTGAACAGTAAGGGAATTTTTGAATTACATGGTTTTAAATAGTGTATCTGGCAAATGTCGACCTTCGCTATCCACACACTGCTGCATTCTTTTTCTGAAGTTTTCATTAACTCTAACAAGCATGTCGACTGGTATTTTGTTAATTTCAGCCTCAATATTGTTAATTAGGGATCTAAGTTGTTGGGACGGTTAATATACACCTTCGACTTCAGGTAACCCCAAATTAAAGAATCGCACGGGGCTAAGTCTGTTGAGCGTGCCTGTCAGTTCACATCACCCCTCATAGAGATAAGCCGTCCAGGAAACATTTGCCTTAAACAATTCATGGTAACCCTCGCTGTGTGTGCGCAGTGGCACCATCCTGTTGGAACCATGTATCCTCTATTTGCATTGCCTTTAGAGCCGGCTGAGAAAAAGTCTGGAAATGCCAAGAGCAAGTGATTGCTTCCGAGAAGAGCTTTTCGGAGATTGCAGTACTGCTGCTCTAACTCTCTAGATGTTTTGTGGTGTTGTAATCCTTGTCCCAGGTCCCCTTCATACAAACACATGACACATTCCCTGATGTTCTCAATTTAAAATCGATTGCCGTCCAGGAACACGTCCGCGTGGGGGAACAGCGAATCGTAAACGAAAAGCACGCTGCCCTGCAATGATCGAGTGCGCATTGAAAAATACGATTCAATACATGTGACGCGCAAAATAAAATGGGACCTAAGGTTGAAAACCAGTTTTGTTCAGGAGAGCCATTTTAAAGATTAGGTCCCTTTCTATTTGCGCTTAGAATCGTCGACTTCACTTTTATAAAAGGCGCATATCTCTGGGAGGGAACACTTTTGGGGCATGGTATTGGTCTCATTCGATTCTAAGATGTTTTCCACATCAAAAAAAAAGTGAAAAGTTGATGAAAAGTTTTGTTCAGGAGAGCCATTTTAAAGATTAGGTCACTTTCTATTTGCGCTTATAATCGTCGACTTCACTTTCATAAAACGCGCATAGCTCTGGGAGGGAACACTTTTGGGGCATTGGATCGGTCTCATTCGATGCTAAGATGTTGTCCACATCAAAAAATAAGTGAAAAGTTGATGAAAAGTTTTGTTCAGGGAAGCTATTTTAAAAATTAGGTTCCTTCCTATTTGCGCTTAGAATCGTCGACTTCACTTCCATAAAAGGCGCATATCTCTGGGAGGGAACACTTTTGGGGCATGGGATTGGTCTCATTCGATGCTCAGATGTTGTCCACATCAAAAAAAGAAAAAAAATTAAAATTGATTTTTTTACCCTAAGGTCCCTTTCTCAATGCGCTGTTACACATAATGACCTTTCGTCACATGTCCAATGCATGATGGCAACTGAATGGCAGACGAATACAAATCTCCCGTCAGCCACTTTAAGCCACACACACTCTCCACTCTCTTCGACCAACAGTGCCGCCATAGCCTGCTGTGCAAAAAAGCAAACTACCGTGCTCCACCCTGTAAATAACCACATTTATTTTTGAACTAACTATTCTCATAACCACCCTTTTCATTATCGTACGGAGCTGTATGCAGACTTCATTCCTTCACTGTAGCTATATAATCAGGCTTTTTAAGCTAGACCCGGCTAAACTTACTAGAGCTGTTTCTAGTTGCTATTCGTAAAACGATCGAAATCCTTGGCTATGGCAAACGTTGTACAGCGGATGCACAATACATAAAAAATTCCTAATCACACTGGCCCGACTTAAGGTCATAAAAAGATTTTTTCATTTGTAAAGAAAAAACTCAATTCGAATTGAATACAATCGCCAGTAAATGTCGTTCATGGTGATTTACGAATCAATTAATTTTTTTTCGTGGAATATGTATTGTCATCATATCCTTTAGAAGCGATAGGGTGCCATCATGTCGCCCATTGTCTTACCTGCTGGGGGTACTTGGAAATGGTTTCCAAAAACATTCATTCATAAAACAAAGTAATTCATTACTTTGTCGTCTTTATTACTTTGTATTTATTCTAATTTATGTTGTTGTTTGTTAATAGTTTTTCTTATTGTTGCTTCTAGGCACTTCTTTCTATCTTCTATCACACAACCACAGAGCCTCAGCTCGTCTAGTCTTCGAACAAGTGATTGTGCGTTTTGTGATAATCTCGAATTTTGTCTGAACTTTAAAGAAAACAAAAAAAAAAAATGAACGAGAAAATCAACCAGCACAAGAACGCTGTGAATAAAATGATTTTTATTGTTCTCTAAGCTGCGATTTGTTATCACATTTTTAATGAACTCTTTCCAAGCCTAATTCTCATTAAATTCAGTGTCCATTCACTGGTATCGCTCCGTCGACCGTTCGGTCGTTTGGTTTTGTTGTTGCAATTGTTTCTATTTATACACTCGGGCCATAGTCACGTAGTCCGCGACGTCATCTCCTCAAGTGACAACGGGTGTCCGGCCGGCAGTCCATACTTTTGTAATACTCGAAGAAACTAAAATTGTCATATCAGTTAATTTCCATCACACATCACATCATCGTTTGCTTTTAGGATGTTTGTTTTAGATCTTATTCTGGTGTTCTCTTGATTTATTTGTATCACTGCTTCACTCTTCTCCTTTATTTTCTTTCGCTATTGCACATGCATTTTCCGTCTGTTTATTTAATTGGAGTGGCTGTGTGTGTTTTGGTGTCATTTTAATCAAGTGCTGCATTTTGTTTTGTTTTGTTCATTCGTAATCTCATTAATATTCTTGTGTGGCAAATGAGTGGAAGAGAGCTGACGAAGAGAGAGAGAGAGAAAAGCAGAAGATGTGGATATTAAAATCATCCCTTACAAAATGTTACGAATATGAGACATGGTTCTAGATAAAAACGAGTTGCCAACCTAGACGTGCAGCATATGATTGAAATCCAATTGGTATCCAATAGGATGCAAGGTGTAGTAAGTGAAGCCAAATTGCAGTGATGACGACGATTTTTAATACCAAAAGACGATTTCAATGAGAAAATGCCAAAATGATATTTTTTTTTAAAAATTCATAAATTATATGAAATAAAGAGAAAGTCTTATAGGGCGGGAAATTTTAAATTTGAATCGGCTGTAAAAAAAGTACCTATAATTTTTTTTGCAAATTTCTGGTTTGGGAAGGTTGAACTTTTTCATTCAGTAATCGAACAGCATTCGCTGCGTTTTTGCTTCGCCCAATGGGCTGAAGATTGTTTTGAAGCAGATGAAGAATTTTACGGAAAAATTGTGTTAAATGGCCGCCCCTTTAACAAATAATAATACAGGATGGAGCGCGGTAATTGCTTTTATGCACTGCATGCTGTGGCGGCACTGTTGGTCGAAGAGAGTGGAGAGTGTGCGTGGCTTATAGTGGCTGACGGGAGATTTGTATTCGTCTGTCTCTCAGTTTCTATCGTGATTGGACACGTGAGGAGAGGTCAATTTGTGTTGAAGCGTATTTTTCAAATGTTAACTCGATCATTGCAGTACAGCGTGCTTTTCGTTTACGATTCGCTGTTTCCCCACGCGATCAATTTACAATGTGTCATTTGTACGAAGGGACCTGAGAGGAGGATTAAAACACCACAATACAATGAAAGAGTTAGAGCAGCAGTACTGCAATCTCCGAATCGCTCTGCTCGGAAGCAATCACTTGCTCTTGGCATTTCCAGACTATATCAGCCGGCTCTTGCCACAAAAATCTGGCAACCCTCGCTGTGCGTGCCATCCTGTTGGAACCATGTATCCCCAAATTGCATTGTCTCAAAAGCCGGCTAAAAAAAATCCTGTATCATAGTCAAGTACCGTTCGGAGTTCACAGATACGGCAAGACGGTTACCCTGGGGAAATTAAGGGCCAATGATGCCTACACGTGATATGGAGCACCACACAGTGACGCGGTCCGAATGCAGAGGTCTCTGGTGAAGTTCTCTGGGGTTTGTTTCACCCCAGTACCGCATATTTACTATGCTACGCTCACACTGAGGAAAAGCACGCTACACTAAAAAATACGCTTCAACACAAACAGACCTGAAAGACAGACGAATACAAATCTCCCGTCAGCCACTATAAGCCACGCAAACTCTCCACGCTCTTTGACCAAACGTGCCGCCACAGCCTCCGTTGAAAAAAAGGAAATTGCCGTGCTCCTCTCTGTATTTACCCATCATAACATATTAATTTTTGTGGAAGAACCATGTACTATTAGGTACTATTTTCTGAGAAGCACTTAAAACCTGAAAAAAATTGAATAGTTGTTAGGCATTTCGGCTCATGTAGCCACGGAAAAAGATCGAATTATTATTAATAATGCCATATGTGACGCGCAAAATAGATAGGGACCTAAGGGTAAACCCAGTTTTGTTCAGGAGTCATTTTAAAGATACGTGATACGTGTATCTTTGGTGTACCATCACCTTCATAAAACGCGCATATCTCTGGGAGTGAACACTTTTGGGGCATGGGATCGGTCTCATTCGATGCTCAGATGTTGTCCACATCAAAAAAAAGTGAAAATTTATTTTTTTACCCTTAGGTCCCTTTCTCTATGCTCTGCCACATATGGGTATTTAAATTAAAGCAAATATTTTGAAGTTTAAGTATTTAATTTAAAATATTTTTGCCCAAATTTAAATTTGGTAAACTAACTCAACACTGCGGCCAAAATTGTTAAACTTTCAATGGCAAGTCTTAAGATGACTATCCACAAAGAAAACCCTTGGACACCGACCGCACAAATTATTCCTTAACTGCAACGGTGTTGTTAATCGTTACGGAAATCATATTTGAATCTGCGTGTTTCAATATGTCATGTTTTTTAAATACATACTACGCTTCCCTTATTTGGAGATAATCTCCGTTTTCAAATTCTCATTCATGACTAAAACGTTTTCACACCTCTTAAAATCTGCATTCATCACGAAAGCGTTAATATTTTAATTATGTGTTTTTTTGCATTTTATAATTGCACATAAGTAGCAACAATTAAACTGAAAAACAAAACACATAACCTTGAATTTCGGCCCCTCCCTGCTTCACCCGCCACTCATCGTCATCGAAAGCACACTTTTCATCGAATTAAATATGAATAAATTCATCATGAAAACCAAGCAATTAAAAAATCATCAATATTAATGTTAACTTATCAAACAGCAGCAAGAATAAAAAATGTAAAGGGACTTTCATTAGGAGTATTGGAACTTTACTTACTTTTTGAAATGGCTCTATTATCTGAATATGGTCTGATATCCTTAAGGATAGTTTGCTCGATTTTGTATGTGCGATATCCAGTTTAAGATTTAAGTTCTGTAACACTAAAAAAAATACCTGTTACCATGAATATTAATGTCTCTTATTCGGGGCTTAAAGCAGGGGTCGCGGATTCGTTGTCTGCGGCTTCTAGCGCCTATTTAGCTAGAGAGTCATGATCGATTAGTAACAGAACTTGTATTATTTCGAATTTCCTAATACAGGGTGTCTGCCGGAAAGGTACACTACTTTGTTTTGCCGCCATTTTGGTAAACATTAGTCTTGACAGTTCATGTTTGGCAATCGTGAAGTAGAGACGTGGCAAATTTATTATGGAGAAATATTCAATAAATCGTTAAACATTTTATCAAAATCAATCATCGATTACTGTGACGATGAGAAAGTTACGTACAATTTTTGGGAGAAACAACGTGACCACAAAACGCACTATTTATTGTACTGCCCAAGCATGGATCACAACGTACTGCAAGATCGGCCGAAAATCGGCTCACATTTGTGAGGCTAACAGAGGCGGCTAGCTAACAGATGCTGATATTGTATTCCATTCATAATTGCTGATATTAAATAAAACATTTATCAATATAAGATCCATTCTCTTTCATTTAATCAAAAAATATAAACAAACAATGTAGTATACCTTCCCGGCGTACACCCTGTAGTAGACATACACCCTGTTTTTCCTTGAATTCAATATTTCGAATACCGCGAAACGTTTGAGCAATAGCAAATAATTTCTACTAAATAATTCTACTAAATATATCAACGCGTAGTTTTGTATAGTACGATGGTAAATATTACATAAGCCGTGTTTTTTTTTGGGTAACTAGCTTATTTACCTATTTAGTTTGCAATATGGTAATCTGGCAACATTGAACAAAATTGTAACACTGTTTCTATTTGTATACACCTAAGGGAATTAAATAAAAAGAGGGTTCATCGGTGCGTTCCTTAAAAGCAGACAATAAAAAACTATTAATTGTAAAAAAATATTCAATAAAAATACAGGGTGGCGCACCAATTGTGCAACAATAAGAAATTCAAATAACTTTTTTTAATTAATTTATTTCATTAATTTTTTTATTGTATAGGAAATTTAATTCAATGTTATGTGGCTAATTGTGTTTAAAGATGATAGACCGTAAAAGATCTTCATGTTCATCCACGCATATGCGACACCCTCTTAGAAAATTATTCATTGCGGCCTGAAGGGTTGAAGTTGTGATCGTTTCAATAATTGTTTTTATGGACTGCTTCAATTCAGTCAAGTTCCTTGGTTTTGTTTTGTATACCTCTTACTTGACATAACCCCATTAAAAAAGTATGTTGCTGTCAGGTCCGCTGAACTTGGGACCAACGGAAAGTGGAATTCCTGAATATTATTTTGTTTGAGAATTTTTGTTGGAGCTCTGCCATAACCGGTCTGGCTTTCATGTGCAGTTGCTCCATCTTGCTAGAACTTAATGCTATTAAATCGAAGACGTCTTCAGCGTAGTTCTGGGTAAAAAAAACTCCCTCAACATCTTTAAATAACGATACCTATAGACTGTAAATGGTTACACCATTTTCTTCAAAGAAGTATGGCCCCACAATGCAGCTTGATGAAACTGCGCACCACACAGTATATTGTTCTGGGTGCGGTTCCGACTCATTAAGTATTTGTGGTTTAGATTCACTCCATTTACGGCAATATTCCTAGTTTACATTGCCGTTCAGATGAAATTATTCCTCATCAAGCATAAACAAGCAGTTTAAAAAGCTGTTGTCCTCTTCAGTCATTCAATATTTTTTTTTTGGCATAATTCTATTTGAATAGGCAAATCCAGAGGGCTTAACTTGCTTATAATTTGAACTTTATACGGAAAAATTACTCGTTTTAATGACCGTCTGCTTACTGCAATTCGCGCCGATAAGTTTCAAGTCGAAACGTTTGGATTTGCCCGTATTGACGATGCTACAGCTGCAGCGTAGGGATCTCAATGGTACGGTTTTCGTGCGATGCTTCCAGATTCGACAAACATGTTTACCAGCCTCATAATGGTCCATCTACTCGGGGTAGTTCAGCCAAAATCCCGCCTAAATAACCTTTGGACAAAAGCGCAATACAAAGCATGGTACCGCTGCACTATCGAAATCCTCTCTTCGGTATCCCAAGCATTTATTTTAATAAATTTAATTACTAACCTTCCAAACAAAAAATAAGCCGATTGCTCACACAGAAAAAAAATTGACATTTTGTTTTTGTAGCACGATTCGTGCTTCACCCTGTATAATAAATCAATTAGATGCTACAGTTTTATTTTGAAAAAATGTTTTTGAACTATTAGTTTGAGATGGTTTGTCGTTTCTCTTCTCTCATCTCTTGCAGAAGAACCCAATACGAATTCGTCGATGATACCTCTTCCTGTTTGCTTACTTTTGAGTAGAAATAACAAAAAACATACATATGTCTTTTAAAAGCAGGGTGTGCCATGTTTGATTTTTTTTTTTGGAAAAAAATAAGCGTGTTTTTCAATCTGGCCACACTTTTTTCGGAGTTAATCTTTTTGACAGCTGTCACTTGTTAACTGCTCAGTTTGGTTTGTCATTTCATAATGAATAAACTTAGTCCGGAACAACGTTTGCAAAGCGTGGATATTCAATACCAAAAATAATGGTAATGGACGTCCATTATTCGGTCGACATAATCGCCTAGCAGAATCGGTAATTCGAGCAACCATGGATTGATTTCGCACCTAGTCGCGACTCGTAATGGACATCCTCAGAGACGCCGTACTGCGCGCACCGAAGGCGCTATTGCTGCTGTGAAGCAGAGTATCGAAGAAGACCCAAATGAGTCCATCCGCCATCGCACGCAGCAGTTGGAGCTGTGTCCATCCGCCATCGCACGCAGCAGTTGGAGCTGTGTCCATCCACTTTATGGACGATTTTCCGGAAGAATCTTGGTTTGCGGGCTTACAAAATCAAACTGGTGAAAGAATTAAAGCCGACCGACTATCAAGCGCATCACACGCTCGGTGAATGGGCCCAAAACGAGATGGTCACCGATCCTGATTTTTGCAAGACAGTTTTGTTCAGCGATGAAGCTCTCTTTTGGTTGGCCATTCTCATTTTTGGCCGTAACTTTAGATTATATAAGTTTTATTTATTCTTGGAAACCACGCGTCTAAAAATCACTCGTTATAACTCTTTTCCATAGTGTCTTGAGGCCAACTCGCTTGCTAACCTAGTAACTTCTATACAAATGCTAGTTTAGTTATCTGAAAATAACCCGCCTATTGTCAATGACAACGTTATTACCTGTGGCCTCAGAAATTCGAATATTGCAATTGAAGACCTCTTTACATCAGATAAAGCTACAAATGTATGTACAGTTGTGATTACAAAGGTCCATTACAATTAAAAAATTTAGTTGAAATAACCAAATGTTTACAAAAGTAAAGCATATTCGGTTCGACATACAACAAGATGGTAAATATGATCATAATATTGTTCACACAACTAATTGATCGGTCATACTTATCAACGGTCATACTGTCAACAAATAGTTATGAACATTTTTGTTGTTGTAACCTATTATTGGTGGTGATAACTAAAATTCCATCATTACCAAAATCAGGTTATGTTATTCGGTTCGACATACCACAAGAATGTAGATATGATCATAGTATTGTACACACAGAAAAAACGAGTTAAAAAAAGGTTGTTACTACAAAAGTTTCCTTACAATTAAAAAATTTAGTTGAAATAACCAAACCAATAACCAATATTCGGTTCGACATACTACAAGATGGTAAATATGATCATAATATTGTACACACAACTAATTGATCGGTCATACTTATGAAATGAGGTAAACGTTCAACTGTTGGTTATGTCAACAAATAGCTATGCAAATTTTTGTTGTTGTAACCTATTATTGGTGGTGATAACTAAAATTCCATCATTACCAAAAACAGGTTATGTTATTCGGTTCGACATACCACAAGAATGTAGATATGATCATAGTTTTGTACACACTGAAAAAACGAGTTGAAAATCGGTTGTTACTACAAAAGTTTCCTTACAATTAAAAAATTTAGTTGAAATAACCAAACCAATAACCAATATTCGGTTCGACATACCACAAGATGGTAAATATGATCATAATATTGTACACACAACTAATTGATCGGTCTTACTTATGAAATGAGGTAAACGTTCAACTGTTGGTTATGTCAACAAATAGCTATGCAAATTTTTGTTGTTGTAACCTATTATTGGTGGTGATAACTAAAATTCCATCATTACCAAAAACAGGTTATGTTATTCGGTTCGACATACCACAAGAATGTAGATATGATCATAGTATTGTACACACAGAAAAAACGAGTTGAAAATCGGTTGTTACTACAAAAGTTTCCTTACAATTAAAAAATTTAGTTGAAATAACCAAACCAATAAACAATATTCTGTTCGAAATACTACAAGATGGTAAATATGATCATAATATTGTACACACAACTAATTGATCGGTCATACTTATGAAATGAGGTAAACGTTCAACTGTTGGTTATGGCAACAAATAGTTATGAAAATTTTTTTTGAAATGAAAATTTAATTTGGCGTTGTTAAAATAATTCGATTATAACGGACTTCAGGCCAATTGATTAACCAAGTATAAGTCAGTCATTGTTTTTGAAAAAAGTCTCAATAAAATAAACTAAACTAAGTAAACTAAACTTGATTAACCAATTTTTGTCTGTAAGAGTCTTGTCATATTTTTCACATTTTTGCGACATGGCCCTCTCTATAGTTTAGAGTACTTCAGGTGTGGAAGCAAGCAGTTTTTTGCCTCTAATGAATATTAATAATAATTAATGGATTTTTAAATCAAAAAATTCGTTTCACCGATACTTCTATTCCAATTACTGACAATACGGGCAGTCTACTTACATTCGGTTGTACTGATGGAATACTCGAAGTGCATGCCACCTCAACCATTTGGTTGGCAAAAAAAATCGGTTTTAGGAACGAATGTGTTTTCTGTGTGTATTTATAAAACTCGACTTTAAGTGCAGATAAAGCCGTTAACGTGCTTTACACCGTTTCCCTAATGACACACTGACTGTACTGATGTTGGCGATAGAGATGTCGATAATAATTGCCACGACTTTGATCATGATGATGAAGATGGTGGCGATGAATATGATAATGGCCATAAATGGCAAACATACTTGTATTTCAAATGAGATAAAAAGTTACTTTTTTGTGTGTGTTAAATTTCTACAACGACAAAAGTTGAATATCGCACTTACTGACTGACTGAGGATGGGTTGTTGGTTGGTGTGGATGGGATGCAATTGAACGTTACCTTGAATGTTAGCGTTTTACATCGTGAACATTTATAGATGTATGTATATATGTACTATGTATATACAACAATACAAATGTACCTACATTTATGTACCAAAGTATGTCTGCTTGTATGTATTTACAACAGGTTTTCCTTACAAAACTGATAATACATTACGGAGAGAGATTGTAAAACATTTTAATGACAATGAAAAATAGTGATCGATTAATGTTTTAGCGGAATAAAACTAAAATAATCATGACTTTTTTGCTGAATATTTTATTTTTCGATACTCTATACTTGTCACTTTTTTTCAGTCATCGGACTTGAAACCCGTTGAATTTTAAAAGTCCTTTGCAATTGTTTAGTTTTTTTGGTTTGATAACCTATTGAAACGAGGATTGCTGCTGAAGTGTTTGTAAAGCAGCTGATATTTAATGCACACAGAGGAAATTTTGTTGACAATCGTATCGAACTACAAAAATGCCAACTACTTTCGTCATACCTGTCTTCGTTTACAAGATATGGCCTTTCAAAGTTTGGAGTTAAATAGGCGGTGGCACGCCCTATTGCCAAATCAATAGTCTATTATATTATGCTTGCCATTTATTTAGTTCTGTTTAAATTTTATCGGTCCATTACTTTGACCATTATAGTGTTTTTTTTAAACGGGGCGTTGCACCGCTTCATTTCTCTAACAGTTTATGAGATATGCTCTTTTGAAGTTCCATGTTGTATGGGCGGTAGTACGCTTCCTTTTACAATCATATCGTAATGCATTCGATTGGTACTCGGTTATTAAACGTGTAAGTGGTCGCTAGGGCATTAACTTAAAAACTTCAAGATACATTTTTTGAAATGTTTTTATAATGCGTGATCCATTTCGAGGTTCCCTACTTTTTTTTGAAGAAAAATCCCAGAAAATTCAAATTGAATGGGGAATGTTTATTATCATTTGAAAGAACATTCTTTGGCATTTATTTTTGAAGATTATGTCTATCAAATGTTGGCCGCGGCTACGTCTCAGATGGTCCATCCGTTGAGTCCAATTTTCGATGACTCGTTTAAGCATTACGACTGGTAACTAGCCAATGACACGGGTGATGTTTTGCTCCAAGGCCTGAATCGAAGCGGGTTTGTCCGCATAAACTTTAGACTTTACATATCCCCACAGGAAAAAGTCTAACGGTGTGATATCACCCGATCTTGGTGGCCAATCGGCCGGCCCAAAACGTGAAATTATCTGCTTGCCGAAGTGTTCTCTCCATAAATCCATTTTTTGATGCGATGTGTGGGAAGTGGCACCGTCTTGTTGAAAGCACGATAACGGTCGCCATTGTCGGTTATGTTCTCACCGGCATCATTTTTGAAAAAATGTGGACCGATGATTCCACCGGCCCACAAACCACACCAAACCGTTGTTTTTTCTGGATGAAGTGACAGCTCTTAAACCTTTTCTGGTGGCGCTTTGTCCCAAATGCGGCAATTTTGCTTGTTTACATACCCGTTGAGCCAGAAATGGGCCTCATCGCTGAACAAAATTTGGCTCGAAAACGTCGGATCTACTTGGAACTTTTCGATGTCGCTAGGGAACGTCGGGCGGCTTTAGTTCTTGCACAAGCTGTATTTTGTACGCTTTCAATTTAAGATCTTGACGTAAAATGCGCCAAGTCGTTCCATACTTCAGTCCGAGTTGCTGCGAACGTCGCCAAATCGACTCTCCACGGTCTTGGTGTATGCTCTCAGCTACGCCCGCTACATTTTCTTCACTGCGTGCTGGACGTGGTCGAATATTATCCAATAATGAATGCTGGGTCTCAAGATGGGTGATGGTGTTGCGAATAGTACGCTCATTAGGCCGAGTATGTTCACCATAAGTTGAACGAAGTGCTCGAAACACATTCCTTACAGAACGTGCATTTTCGTAATAAAGTCGAACGATTTGTAAACGTTGTTCAGGCGTGTCTTTCCATGATGAAATGCCAAAAAATACTAAACAAAAATAACATGACGGTTGACACGACTCACACGTGATCTTGCAAAAAAAAAAGGCTATTGAAAAAAGAATCTCTACTTGGATAACCCATTATACAGGGTGGTTAAATTTTAAGGGCCGTGTTGATTTTGTATTTATTTTGTAAATTTTAAGGAAATTAATGTCATTTCTTTTTATTACGTTAATTTTGGTATGGTTCAATTATGTATGGAACAAAATATCGGCCAAATGGCCGCTGCGACCTCGGCGACACACCTCCATCCGATGGTCCACATTTTCGATGACGCTGGCTAATTGAGGTTCTATGCCGTTAATGTGCCGAATTATCTCATCCTTTAGCTCTTGAATTGTTGCTGGCTTATCGACGTACACCTTTTCTTTCAAATAACCCCAAAGAAAGAAGTCCAACGGTGTCAAATCACATGATCTTGACGGTCAATTAACATCGCCACGACGTGAGATAACACGGCCATTGAATTTGTCGCGCAAAAGAACCATTGTTTCGTTAGCTAAGTGGCAAGTGGCACCGTCCAGTTGAAACCACATATCGTCCACATCCATATCTTCCAATTCAGGCCATAAAAAGTTCGTTATCATCTCACGATGATAACGAACTGAGCACCAGTCACAGAAACTGTCTGACCGGCCTCATTTTGGGAAAAATATGCCCCGCCAGCCCCTAAACCGCACCAAACAGTCACTATTTGCGGGTGCATTGTTTTTTCGACCATCACTCTTGGATTATCATTCGCCCAAATGCGGCAACTCTGCTTATTGACGAATCCACTGAGGTGAAAATGTTTTTCATCATTGAAGATGATTTTCTTTGAAAATTGATCATCCACTGTTGTCCGAAGCCTGAATAACTTTAATGCGTTGCTCGCTTGTGTATCTTTTCCATGGTTCAAATTAAGTTCGTCTGAAATTGACAAATATCAAATGAAATGCAGAAAAAAACTTGACGCTTAGGAGTGGTTCACATTCAACATCGGTCCTTAAAATTTAAACCCCCTTTACAAAAACTGATTGACTTTATGCGTCATACTTCAGTTCATTTAAAAATTTAAAATTTATTATATGTCTTTACAATCTTTCTTTCGTCTCCTACTATTTGTTCCTTTCTCTAATAAAGGGTGTTTTTTTAGACGTGTGGTTTACAAGAAGAAAAAACGCATTTATTATATGTTATGGACAAGAACTTAGCTTTATAATAAAGATAAGGGTTTGCCATTATATTTTAAATATGATTTTGGGCAAGTGACCGCCGCGGCTGGCTCGAATAAATTCCAGCCGAGAGGCCCAATTTTCAACCAGTTTTTGCAGCATTTGGGGCACAAAGTCGGCCCTGAGCTCGTTAGTTGAAATCTTAACTGGCAGTACCAAAGAGTAGTCCTTGATCATTGAAACTTGACATTGAACATTATATTGGTTTATTAAAGAAAAAATTAAATTTCATCAAAATCGGCCACCACTCTTACAATCTGAATCCGGTTTTAGACTAAAATTTCCATATAAAAACAGCAGATGCATTTGTAAACTTGCAGTTGCAAATTTCATCGAAATCAGGAACACCCAGCACCCGAAACCCATTGTTTTAAGGTTCTAACTAGCATTTCTATGGAAGAAACTACATTAGCAAGCGAGTTGGCCTTAAGTCGCTGAAACTCGAGTCTGAGTTATCACACTTATTTTTTCAACTAATATTCAAACATGGCACACCCTGCTTTATTAAAACATAGGTTTGTTAATCAAACATTAAGAGGTCTCAACGGCCATTTCGTATTGGGCACATCTGCACACATCGGATAAATGAAACTATGAATCAACTCAAACTGATAGTTTAAAGAAATTTTACACATTTTTACAAAGCAAAAGTATAAAAGTATAATTAATTCATTGATTATTTTATTAACATGTATAGTTCTTTTTTGTCTACTTTTAACGAATTCGCAGTTGAACCCTCTTGCTGTTCAATTTTCTTTGGTGAAAACAAGAGAAACAATGTTGCCACATTACTCTTAACTAAGTTTAATGCTGCCAGAATACCATATCGTATTACAAACAAACCAGGTATTTCAGCTAGTTACTTCAAAAGAATTCTAACTCTTATAGGGTGGTTAAATTTTAAGGGCCGATGTTGAATGTGAACCACACCTAAACGTCAAGTTTTTTTCAGCATTTCATTTGATACTTCTCAATTTCAGACTTTGTCAATTTGAACCATGGAAAGATACACAAGCGAGAAGTGCGTTAAAGTTATTCAGACGTATTATGAAAATGAAAATCAATTTTCAAAAAAATGGTCCTCAGTGATGAGGCACATTTTCACCTCAGTGGATTCGCCAATTAGCATAATTGCCGCATTTGGGCGAATGATTTTCCAAGAGCGATTGTCGAAAAAACAATGCACCCACAAAGAGTGACTGTTTGGTGCTGTTTATGGGCTGGCGGCATCATCGGGACTTATTTTTTCCATAATGAGGCCGGTCAG
Source organism: Hydrotaea diabolus (assembly GCA_963513945.1). Classification (NCBI taxonomy): domain Eukaryota; kingdom Metazoa; phylum Arthropoda; class Insecta; order Diptera; family Muscidae; genus Hydrotaea; species Hydrotaea diabolus. The sequence goes on along the minus strand of OY740716.1, from coordinate 225,617,483 downwards.
GCAGTTAAGGTGAATGGTGTTCGCTATCGTGAGATGATTACGAACTTTTTAAGGCCCGAATTGGAAGGTATGGATGTGGACGATATGTGGTTTTAACAGGACGGTCACTTAGCTAACGAAACAATGGCTCTTTCACGCAGAATAAAAGTATGGTTGTGGCGACAATATTCGAAGAGGATAATACTATTGTTGGGTATATGGTTGTGGTACAACAATATTATTATCCTCACAACAATAGTATGATTCAAATACAACCATACTATGATCCTCACAACAATAATATGATTCACACATATCCATACTATGATCCCCACAACCATAGTATGATTCACACTCAACCATAATATGATCCCCACAACCATAGTATGATCCTCACAACCATAGTATGTTTCACATACATCCATAGTATGATCCTCACAACCATAATATGATTCACACGCAACCATGTTATGATCCCTACAACCATAGTATGATCACACACAATTGTACTTTGATCCCCAAAATAATTTATTAGAATTTGTTTAAGTTGTCGACGATAGATTTGAATTATGAAAATTATTAAAAAATACATTAAATTCAAAATAATAGGAGTGCGTTTTTATTAAAAAATATTTTAGTTAAACAAAGCCAAAGCAGCTTATTTAAAAAATTTTAATTTTGATAAAAAAGTACATTAAATCCGTACCAATAACATTTGTTGTTAAAAGCATATTTAAATGAAGAAAAATTACAATCATACAGTATGATTGCCGTAATTATATTATTGTTAACATAAAACGCAAAACACAATACTTTTGTCGCACCAACAATATTTATATTGTTGTTATAACCATACTTTTATTGTTAAATTTGGCAATAATACTATTGTTACATTTCAACAATATTAATATTGCAGCAATTTTACTATTGTCAAAACTAAATTCAGTTAACAATGCTATGGTTGCCACGAACATACTTTTATTGCGGAGAACATATTATTATTGCCGTGACCATGTAGTAACCATGTTTTTTCTCTGCGTGTTTGCGTGACAAATCAACATCGGACCTTAAAATTTAACCACGATACGATTTTTTTAAATCAAAAGATTGGACTTCGGTTAAAAATTTTATTTTTAACCGAAGTCCAACCTTTTAAAGAAATTGCTTGAAATAAAAATAACAGTACACGACTTGTATCGAGTTGTACTGATGCAATTTTTAGAGAACGCAGTGTTGACAACATATCTATTTTTGTTTTGGATCCTTATAGATGTCGCTGTAGGGCATTGCATTAATTGCTGTACAAATATGACTCTTCCTGACTGCGCTACACTAAGATGCCACCAAGTCGCCCCGGTTTTTTTTTTTAATTTTATCAATTCCCTATAATAGCCGTTCAGATTTTGACCGGTCCATTGTGCTAGTGTCGTTGTGGTGCGAAACTCGCATGCCTGTCTGGCTCGATTAGCGAAACAGCGAAAATAAAAACATGAATTATGACCAAACAAAGCACCGGTTATCTGGCATGAATGAATGATTCGTTGAAACGTGTGGTCGTCGTCATCAACAAACGTCACCGTCATTATGACCACAATTATGTGATCGCCGTCTGAATGTCTTTCGCATCTTCTGAGTGGCTCGTCCGTCGTCGTGTCTTTCAATGTCGAATGTTGTCGCATCAGACGATATATGAAACTGACGACAAATCGCTGCGTTACAGTATAAAGACAAGAATGTTGACCATGTTAAATGCCGGCCTTAACCAGGAGTCAGCCATCGAGCAAACACTTTCATTTTGCTCATCGCAAAGGCAACGTAAGATTTTCCAATGAAAAAATTTCGTTTTCAAATGTGGTAATGATTTCTTTTTGTGAGACATCAATACATAAATTGTTGTAATAACGGGTGATCAATCTAGAGGTCTTTTTTTCAATAGGGGTTTTTTACAGATTACGCAACAACGTCTCTAAATCGCGCAACTGTATTTTGGAAATGAGAATGAGAAGATCGACTGTCTTCGACCAACATTTTGTTCAGTGACTAGACCCATTTCTGGCTCAACGGCAACGTCAAAAACCAAAATAATCGCATTTGGGCTGAAAAGCAACCAGAAGAGGTTCCAAAGTTAACATTTAAAGTATAACCAGAGAAAACCACGGTTTGGTGCGGTTTATGGTCTGGTGGAATCATCGCTTTATATTTTTTCAAAAATAATGATGGTCGGAACGTAACCGTGAATGGTGCTGAAATTGAAGCCCGTATTCTTGACGACATTTGGTTTCAACAGGACGGTGGCACTTGCCATACAGCTTCTCAAACAATGGATCTATTGAGAGTTAATTTTGAAGAGCAGCTAATTTTACGTTTTGGTGAGTTGGCCTCCTAGATCGTGTGATATCACAGAGACCTTTGGGGGGGGGGGGGGGGGGGGCTAAGTAAACTAACTCCGATTCAGGTTTTGGAAGCCAACATTATGCCATTGTCATTAACGCCATACCGGTCGAAATGCTCGAACGAGTCATCTAAAATTGGTCCCTCAGAATGGACACCCTGGGGCGTAGTTGCGGTCAACATTTGAAGGAAATTTTATTCAAAAAAATGGCATAAAATATCCATTCGAATGAACAATAAAGATTCCACACTTAATTTCAATTTTCAATGCTATTGTTGTTTTAATTAGTAGGTTTTATCCCCTCGACCATAGGATGATACTAAAATTGTCACTTTTTCGAAAAATTGATGGGGATAGATTAAGGTTACAAATTTTTCAGGCTTGGCAACTCTAAATTCTACAGGCTTGTCAAATCAAAATTTTTGTTATTGAAAATAATATGGCTACTTGTTCTCACAGTTCTGTCTTGAGCTTTCTTAAATTTCTCTAACAATTTTAATAAAATAAAATATTTGTTTTTGCATTCTTTATGAAAAAGAAAGTCGAATAATTGTTTAAAAGTAATTTTAAAAAGATTATTTTTATTTATATTTGATAAAAGCTAAGGGTATTCTTTTAAACAAAGCTGCGTGGCTACTATTGTTAATTTTACATTTTCGTTTTTCTATACCTGTAGATTTTTGCGACTCAAACTTCATTAAAAATTTTAAAAAAAAAAATGTCCTTTAATACGTAAAATGTAAAAAGAAAATAAAAAACGGTGCCAGTACGTGGATTTTCCACTAAATTTTTTGAGCATATGTTTTTATTTAAATCATTTTTGTATCTTCACGATGAAATAAAGTATGGTTGGGGTGACAATTTTTAAAGAGCCTCATACTATTGTCGGATATATGTTGTGGCACATCTATATTATAATAATCACAACAATAGTATGGTTTAAACTCAACCATCGATACAACAATAGTATGATTTAAACACACCCTTACTATGATCCTCAGACTTATACTTATAGTATGATTTACGCACAACCATATTGTGATCCCCACAACCGTATTATGATTCACACTCAACCATTATCTGATCCCCGCAACGCTTGCTATATCCTTCTAGAGATATAGCCTTTTAAAGTTCAGGGTTGCATAGGCTTGTCCACTCCCTATTGTCCAATTTTAATAAAGGGTGTTTTTTATTGAGGTACACGCAGAGAAAAAAAAGGTTACTACATGGTCACGGCAATAATAATATGTTCTCGGCAATAAAAGTATGTTCGTCGCAACCATAGCATTGTTAACTGAATTTAGTTTTGACAATAGTATAATTGCTGCAATATTATTATTGTTGAAATGTAACAATAGTATTATTGCCAAATTTAAAAATGAAAGTATGGTTATAACAACTTTGTTTACCTGGCTTTGTTTACCTGAAATAATTTTAATAAAAACTCTTACGTTTATTTAAACTTATTTACTTCCTGTAAATTTTTTTTAATAATTTTCATAATTCATTGTCGACAACTTAAACAAATTCTAATAAATTATATTGGGGATCAAAGTACAATTGTGTGTGATCATACTATGGTTGTAGGGATCATAACATGGTTGCATGTGAATCATATTATGGTTGTGAGTATCATACTATGGTTGTATGTGAAACATACTATGGTTGTGAGGATCATATTATGATTGTGAAGATCATAGTATGGTTGAGTGTGAATCATACTATGGTTGTGGGGATCATAGTATGGTTATGTGTGAATCATATTATTGTTGTGAGGATCATAATATTGTTGTACCACAACCATATAACCAACAATAGTATTATCCTCTTCGAATATTGTCACCACAACCATACTTTTTTTCTGCGTGTATAGAACTTCGAATTGAAATAAAACACAAGAAAATCGTTTTAATGTCCATCAATTTGGCTTTATTGGAAGAATAATTTTATGCCATTAATGTTTAAATATGATTTCGGGCATGTGGCCGCCGCGGCTGGCTCGAATAAAGCCAATTCTACAGGTCCAATTTTCAACCACTTTTTCGAGCATATGGGGCCGTATGTTGGCAATAACGCCACGAATGTTGGCTTCCAAGTCCCCTAACGTGTTTCTGGTTTGTTGGCGTAGACGAGCGACTTCACATATCCCCAAAGAAAATAATCCAATGGTCCATGTTAACCGATCCATGGTTAACCGAATTAATTGCTCTGATGGACGATTATGTCGACCATAAAATGGACGGAGCTTGCGGTGAACTTCGCGAACTGAACCATTACTTTCGAAATAAATTTGCACGATTTGCAAGCGTTGTTCTTTTGTCAACCTGTTCATGATGAAATGGCAAACCAAACTAAATATTAATCACTTGACAGCTGACAAAATGACCGCCAGTTAAAAAAGTCATGCCAACTTAAAGTTCTATACCCCAATAAAAAACACCCCTTACAATAAAGTCTTTGACCATAAATGCGATCTTTTTTAAAGGGTATCTTCGCCATACCTCTATTACACAGTACAACACATGATTCCGGGACTCAATTCTGATAATTGCTTGTAAAAGTAGCCCCAAAAAGAAAAACTTCTGCATAATTCGTTTGGTCAAGGTACATCAAATAATTAATAATTAATTTGAAGTTAGTAAGTATCGTATAGGTGAATTTGCCATAGGTTCTTTTGTTTGTCATAACTCGAGAACCACCAGTCCGAATAAGCTGAAACATATTTAAAAAAAATACAATTCCTTAATTCTGTTCACACAACGTTTCGCTATATAAGCAACAGTTTTGCAGTTAAATGTATGAAGAAAAAAAATTTTTTTTGCCTAAAAAATTAAAGTTTTAAAGTGTCAAGTACTATTACTTTCACGTAAGGTCACATAACCTATGAACAAAATGAGACATAGATCATGAAAATCAATTTACGCGTTTTGTTTTTATGCACAATCAAGTGAAGGTATGAATTTTATAAAATTGCTGAAAATTGTTGTACTGTGTTAGTTCATGAAATATTGTATTTTTAAGTTCAGAGTTCGACAATGACGCCTATTGTGTAATTTCACCGCAACATACTCGTAGTCTTTAATAATTTCCTAGTATTTGATTTAAATCTGTTAAAAATTTTTTTTACGATCTGATGCACTAATTTCCCCTACCCATTTTCCCCCAAGGTGTGTTTTGATCTACGCCAACATGATATGTTACAAATATCTTCATTATATCTCTGCTAGAGCATCTTAGAGTTTTACGATGATTCAGAATATATACACTTTGTTGGATCTGTGACCAGTATTTCAATATGTTGCAAATGGAATGACAAAGTGAATATACCCTCCATCCTATGATGAAGGGCATACAAATGAGTGATATCGATCCACGTCTTGATATAAAACCACAACCCGATTTATATACAATCGCTCTAAAACACTCATTTTAATTCCGATTTCTATGAAATTTGGTATACTCGTAGTATATGACGATGGAACACTTATCTTGGTTGGATTTCGACCAAATAGGCCCATTTTTGATACAAATCCGGTTCCTTGGCAAAAAAGTACACTTTTTTGAGTATTTGATTGACAAATATTAATATTTTGAGGACAGACCATGGTTATAATGGTTACATCAAAAAATTACATACAAGTTCCTGGACTTTTTGCATCACGTGGCCCAAAAAACGTACGATTACTAGTCAATATGGACATGTGGGTACTCAAATTAAAGAACATTTTGCTACCAATCAAAATATAGAGTAATTTTTGGTTGAGATTAGGGACGGACGCATAGGCCCAAAAAAGTTCTTTGTTTTCAGCTTTGTATATAAGTTTCGGGCTGGCCGAATTTAACAACGTTTTTTCTTGTTATTACTAGTTTTTATTATCTACACCGAGGAGTGGGAAAAGTGCATAGTTGCTGCTCGTTTTTGTTCATGTGACCCAAAAAATGTTTCGCATGGATCAAGCCAATTTTGCTACAAATCCTAATATAGAGAGTAATTTTGAAGTTTTGGAGCTGGGATGAGAGACGGACTTGTGGCCCAAAATGGACCAAAAACGGACCATGCGTTCAAACACTTTTACCGAGATTCCTGAAGCATACACATCTTGGAAATCGGACAAGGGTAGAAGAAGTTCCCCATTAAGGGACCAAAGCTTTCTTTTTGAGTATTTGCTTAACAAATCATAATTTTTTGTGCATGGACAAATAAATACTTGTAATGAGCCAAAAAGAGGACGATACCGTTCAAACAAATTTACCTAGGATTCTGGGGCATACACTGCTTGAGATTGTAAATTAAAGGAGGGTGGAAATGTTTAACTGTAAGGGACCAAAGTTGCCTCGCAAAAAAGTACACTACTTTTTTGGTATTTCCTTAACAAAACATATTTTTTTGATGAAAACATAATGGTTAAAAGGAATATTGTTAGTTAAAATACACTTAATACCATAAAAATGTGTATATTTGTGGGACATTTTGGCCAAGGTGGCCCAAATAAATGGCCCGCATGGTCAAAACGGGCGATCAGTAGTCAATATGGGATATACATTTGGATTTATTTTGGGGTTTTGACTAAGATTAGGATCAGGCTCTTGGGCCGAGGGGACTCAATAAAGGGGCAGTTTTTGAGCTTTAAAACGTATTGACTTTAAAAGCCTGGCCGACCTTAAGAAGTTTTTAATTGCAACTTGTGAACTCTATTATTCTAATGCTCGTCCCGTCCCTGACATAATACGAGAATGGGCTAACAAATCTCATTTGGGTTTTAACGAGGGTTGCTATTTATATTTCGGGTCCTGACAATACTAGAGTTCCCAAAAGCAAACATTTGACATTTTTTAGCATAACTTCACTCAGAACGTTTTTGCATTTGAGGGCGAATTGTTTTGTTTACAGTGTGTTAAAAAATTCATCTCAGTCAAAAAATGGAATTATCCCGAGAACATTTTCGTGCGATGATTTTTTACGATTTTCGGCGTGGGTTATCGAGACAAGAGTGTTTAAATCAACCTGTTTCGACTTTTAGCATTGAAGCCCCATCAAAAACCACTGTTAATCGCTGGTAACAAGAGTTCAGTCTCGGACGCCGTTCGCTTCAGGATGTATTTCATCAAGGTTGTCCGACTTCGGTGACTTTGCCAGAAACCATCGATGCTGTGCGTGAACTGATTAAGCAAGACCAACATGTGACATACCGTGAGATTGAGGCATCCTTGGGCTTTAGTATGACAAGCATCAATAAGATATTGCATGTTCATTTGGCCGTAAAAACAAATTTGTTCTCGTTAGATCCCACATAATTTGACGATTGCTAAAAAATGACTTGTATGGATTGCTGCAAAGATATATTGAAAAAGTATAACTGAGGTAGCTCAAAGGCAGTGTATAACATTGTCACAGGTGACGAATCATGGATCTATGCATATGAACCCGAAACAAAACAGCAGTCGACCGTATGAGTTTTTCAAGACGAGCCAAATCCAACAAAAGTTGTTCGTGGAAAAAGTACATCGAAGCAAATGGTTGCGGTTTTTTTTCCGGTAAAACCGGTCATGTTGCCACGGTGCCTTTAGTGGAACGTAGGACGGTCAATTCTGAGTGGTATACAACCATCTGCTTGCCAACAGAGTTCGAAGAAATGAGGAAAGATAATAAGAGATGGCGGATCATTTTACATCACGACAATGCGAGCTCTCACACATCAGCTGATACGATGAGCTATTTGACCACTCAAGATGTCGAATTGATGGGCCATCCACCCATACAGCCCTGATTTGGCACCCAATGACTTCTTTTTATTCCCGCACATCAAGAAAAAAATGCGTGGTCAACGTTTTTCATCGCCCAAAGCAGCTGTTAAAGCGGTCAAAAATCGTGAATATTTGAAAAGGAGAATATTTTGGAAAGGAGAATATTTTGAAAAACAATAAAACCATTTCCAATGAAAAATTATTGTGTTTTTATTGCCGCACCCGAAAAATTAATAGCAACCCTCGTACCACTTTGTCAAAACATGCGATTGCAAATGATCTCTTCTAAACAAGAGATTGCAAAATCCCAAACCTTTGCACTTGCTCGGAACTTCGGTTTTAAATACTTGAAATCCTACCTCATGAGAAAAAAAATTTAAACACGACTGTGATAAAAATGTTGTTTATTCGAAAAGCTCAACGCCAAAGTGCTGACATTTAAAGTCTAAAACGAAGACTGAACTAAGTTGAAGTGAATTTAGCAAAATCTCGTTAGAAATAATCTTGTTGGAGGGTACGTATGCATTTAAGACCACCCAACGATGTCTTAGACTTGTAGCTTTTGTTTCGTTTTATTATTCTGTCATTATTATAATTAATTAGATTTTTATTAAAATTTTGGTTAAGCGTAACTAATGTCGTGCTGTTCGCAGTCGCTGACAAATCTAAGCTTGGCTGAAAAAAAAAAAATATGATGAACCGCAGTTTAGCGGGCGACCGAATGAAACCAAATGCCAGTGTGAACATTCGTTTTTTTGGCACTCTTTAAAAATTTGTGTTTTTTTAATTTCTAGTGAATAATTCGCATTTTATTAAAATCTGTGCTTAATTTCCCTGTGCCATTGTTTATGCTGGCGTTTGCTGGTTGTTAACGGAAATAATATTATTTAATTTGACAGATATCGTAGTTTTCAGTTGTTGTTTTTGTTTGTTTCTCTTGATTTTCACTTGTTGTTGGCGTTTGTACTTTTTTTTCAAAATCGCATACATTTGACACATATCATGGTTGACATTTAACAATATCTCGCCACCGAGTTGAAGTTAACCTTTCTGTATCTCGGAATATGAATATTTTTTGCATTTATCTGTCGGTCGGTCGCTTTGTCGTTTATTTTGGTTCGCCGCCTGGCTGTTCATTTGTTGGTGGCATTCTGCTCCTCCGTGTCTTTAAAAAGGCATTGGATTTCCGTATGAAATCATGCGATGCCTCTACCAGGCATGAGAACGTGATTTCATGCAAAGGTTTACACAAAAACTGTAAATTGAAATTAAAGATTTTAAAAGTTTTAAGAAGTTTAAATGAAAATTCTGATTTGACGCAATCATTACGTTTTCAATTATCATCTTCCCTGCTTTGAAGCATACAAGGACAGCTGAGTCTGTAATCGATCAAACAATTGCATTAATTTTTTTTAAAAAATTAATTTATTTACTCAACATAATCCATATCTTTTGGTGTGCGTTGCCTTGGTGTAGTGCACACAGAGAAAAAAATCAGTAGGAAATCGGTTGCAACTGCAGAAATTCCGTTGTCAAAAAACAAGAATTTCCGTTGCCATCATCGAATGTTTTTAATCGTCACGAATATTCGGTTCGTCGCACAACTAGATGGTAAATTTGTTCGAAGTATTGTGCAACAGATCAATAGATCGGTTATACCAATGAACCCATTTGTCACAACTAATAATTGTGGCAACCAATAGCTTTGAAACCATTAATTGTTGCAACCAATTTTTGGTGTTGATAACAAATAATTTACAATAACGGAATAACGAGTTATTTGTTAGTAAAGCTTTTTTTTTTGTCAAATATAGAGTTTATTGAAAAATAGTAGTTTATGCAACTTCAATCATTCGGTTGACAAAAAAAAATCGGTTGTGCCAACGAATCTGTTCTCTGTATGTAGACTGCTACACCCGTTGCCCCTTATACTTCTGGGGTTTCTTGTTCCATCTGCTAAATGCCGCTACTTTAAAAGTAAAAATATTATCTCTGGGTCAAGAAAAATATTTTTTTAAAAAAGTTTTTTTCCGTTTGGAGCCGTGCCAGATTAGTAGGTAATAGAACTATAAAGTGATTCCATTGTTATTATTTTTTCAATTGTCGTATTTGTATGATAATATACCCTGCGGTATATACCCTGCGTATGAGGTACCAATTTGTAACCCAATTCATGCAATTTTGCCATTGAGACACGTGTGCACCCGTGCATTATTTGGTTGAAAAGGAAGTTTTTTCTTGGCCATATGGGGTCGTTTTTTTTTTTAAATCGGTCCAATAAGTTGGCACAATATTCACCATTTATAGTTTTTAAAGGTAATTGATGTGGATTATCCCGCGCGCATCTCAAAAAACTTTTGCCATCACCTTATTGGCCGACAAAGTCACGTTGGCCTTCTTCGGGGAAACCCATTGTCAAGACTGCTGCTTGTTCTCCGGAGTTTTGTAAAGTATCCATGTTTCATCCACAGTTACAAAACGCAGCAAAAACTAATTCGAATTGCGGTTAAACAGCTCGATGGTCAATTGAGAGCAAACGCGGCAGACAGCTTTCTTAAACCCAGCTGACCATGTAAAATCGAAGACAAACTGCCATATGAAATGCGTATGTCATCAACAATCTTACGTACTTTTTCTCTTCGATGGGCCAACACCATATCGTGGATTTTTTCGACATTTTCAGGTGTATTGACATCAATTGTCCGTCCAGAACTGTACTTGTACGACCACAACTAAAGTCAGTAAACCACTTTTTTACCACCGAAATCGATGTGGGAGCTATACTTAATCTGAACCGATTTTCTTCAATTTTTATGGTGTCCTTCATCGGTCCGAAAAACTAACGTGTGCCAAATTTTGTCAAGAATGGTAAGATGTGGCTTCTGGGGCTTAAAATAAACAAACTCTAAAAAACATTAATGTGGCAACTATATCTAAACCGATTTTCTTTACTTTTAATAACGCCTTTGCTTGTTCCAAAAAAGTAAGGTGTTTCAAATTTCATTGAGATTTGATGTAGTATGTGGCTTCTAGCGCTTAGGACATTATATCGGATGAACATATCTGTATGGAAGCTATATCTTATATAATCTGAAACAATTTATTTAAATTTCAATAACGTCCTCTTCTAGCCTATTAAATTTACTCGTGCTAAGTTTCATCAAGATTGGATGCAATATTTGGCTCCCACTGCTAAACACTTAAAAATCGGAAGAACATTTATGTCGAAGCTATATCTGAATCTGAACCGCTTGCCATAGCGTCCATGCTTGGTCTACAGATCGTACTTTTGTCAATCTTCATGAAAATCGGACAAGAGCGACCTGTAGTTTGATTTCATGCTTAAGGTGGACTGACGGACGGACAGACAGACATCGTTAAATGGAATAGGCAGGTGATTATACGTTGCTCGGTTTACTTAAAGGTGGATCTATTTCAAATTGTTTTGGTAGTTACAAACATTCGCCATGAAACTTACTTACCCTGTTCCAAAGAATGGGGCAGGGTAAAATGACAATATTTATCAGTGTAACATTTAACGATTTCAAAGCATGTTGCAGCACTTTTATTATAAAATGCTGATTCCGACCGAACACAAATGTCTAACAATGACAGGGCTTTTAAGCTGAACCGGCTGGGCTGTAGTTGTCAAAGTTTAAACATTGCTTTGGACAAACCCTGTTTTGTTTTCACTTTTATTTTTTAATCCTATTAAAACTGAATCAACACTAATTGATGTAGAATTTTAACATGAGTGTGTGAAATATTACGTACGATAATTTAATTTTTTTTTTCTTTTTGGATTTTATGCTTGCCCGTTTTTCGCCCGTTAATAATAATTAGTTTACTGATAATAATTGAAAGCCTACTACGGCATATTGTGGATGACCTCCCGTGGTGAAATGAAATGTTCGGCAGACTCGTTTGTTTGTTTTTCAGAGGGAACAGGCGCTTAAACAAATATTGACATTAAATACAATTTAATTGATGCATTTATGTTTGAGTTATTTTCGAAATATAGCAAATGCAAACTTCAATATTATTTTTGCTACAATACTTGCTATTAACTAGAAATTCTCGCGGCAAACCTACGTCTACACTTATTTCTACTTGTTTCTGTATCTAAAAATCAGTTGTACTTCACAGATGAACAGTGGTAATCATATTTTTTTTTTGCATTTTGAGTAGAACTATTAAGTCTCTTGGTAATTTAAGCACTTGTGTCGTTAAAACAAGTTATTTTTTCTCAATTAGCACTTTTTTGCGAAAAGCACACCCAAAAATACTTAATATTGACATTTCGTAGCCAAGCAACAAAAGGTAGTTTAAATAGACAAATCCGCTATGAAGCCTCGCATAAAATGACTTCTTGCTTAACTAATTTTAAGTCAAGGTCATTGCAGCTAGTGTTTCTGAGTAAATATCAAGCACATTAATTTTCATTTTTTCCCAAATTATTTACAAACCGTTGCAATTATAATTTTTAAAACCTTTTATTTTTCTCTGCACAATGACGACATAGAAGACGATTTACAGAAGCGAAGTAAAATGAAAACTTGAAAGACCAAAAAAGTAAAAAATACCCATAAAACATTTGCTGACATTAAATATATTTTCACGATAATCGCTCGTGATGGTCGCGTCGATCCGTGTTTTTCTCTTTTGCGGCGTATAACATTTAAAATGCATTCATTTGTCATCTGCAGGAGAAAAAAAATACAAAATGAATGAAGATTTCAAATGGAAACTTTATACGATTTCTTTTCAAGGGGTTCGGCCAGTTAACACACCGAAAATATAATATACTCGTATAAACCAAAAAGTCTAAATTATATCTATCAGTTGAACCACCATGTATCGATACTAAAATGTACCTACACACAGAGAAAAAATAGTTGGAAATCAGTTGCAAGAAAGGAATTTCGGTTGCAATCACCAAATGTTTCAAATCGTAATGGATATTCGGTTCGCAACGCCACAAGATGATAAATATGATCGTCGTACTGTACTAACAACTTATGAAAATTATTTAGTTTTCACAACTGGTGGTTGTAGCAACCATTAGATTGTAGTTGTTATCAATTATTAGTCATAGTAACTTAAACTTAACTTTTGAACTAACTAAAATTTACCTACACACAAAATAGTTGGAAATCAGTTGCAAGAGAGGAATTTCGGTTGCAATCACCAAATGTTTAAAATCGTAATGGATATTCGGTTCGCAACACCACAAGATGATAAATATGATCATCGTACTGTACTCACAACTAATTGATTGGTCATACCGATGAAACGTATTTATTTGCCACAACTGGTGGTTGTAGCAACCATTAGATTTGCAAATATTTTGTAGTTGTTATCAATTATTAGTCATAGTAACTAAAAAGTTTTGAATATCCAGAAACTAGGATTGAAAACTCAAAATTTAGACAAATTTTAAAAATCATAAATGTACCACATGTACATTTATACGAGTTGTAAACCGATTGTTTGGCTGATCTAAATATACCCATAATATAAAAGTCACGCCTGTTTGGGTTAGTGAGGAAAGGAGCTCCTGTTCGAGAGCGGCAGAAGCTCATATCGCGAGTGACTTTCGGAGGGAATATTCAAAAACATGAACAGAAAAATTCAGTACGAGAGCTGCTATGTATATTTCTGGCCTAATAATGAAAATATATCATCAAAAATGGTTTTATTATATTTCAAAGTATTCTCCAGCATGATTAATACACTTTTGCATGCGTTCAAACCAATTGTCGAAGCACTTTTTCCACTCGGATTCAGACACCTCCAAAACATGGTTTTTGAACGCTTCAACAGCGTACTCTGGTGACGAAAATCGTTAACCACGCCTTTTTTTCTTAATGTACGGGAATAAAAAGAAGTCAGTGCTGCACGGCGGTTGACCCATCAATTCGACGTTTTGGCCGGTCAAAAAGGCGCTGGTTTGAGCCGATGTGTGAGAGCTCGCATTGTCGTGGTGCACAATGATTCGTCTTCTCTTGTTTGTTTTTCGAATTGCTCCGAAGACTTCAGGCAAACAAATTGTGATGTACCACTTAGAATTGGCCGTCCTACGTTGCTCAAGAGGAAAAGTCGCCACATGACCAGTTTTGCCGACGAAACAGGCTACAATTTGCTTCGAAGTGCTTCTTCTACAAACAACTTTCGTTGGATTTGGCTCGTCTTCGAAGACCCACACGGTAGATTGCTGTTTTGTTTCGGGCTCATACGCTTAGATCCATTATTCGTCACCTGTGACGATCTTATAAACGTCTTCTGAAGCACCGCGATAGCATTTTTTCAAAATATCTTTGCACCAATCGACAGGAGCCTTTTTTGAGCGATTGTCAAATTGTGCGGGATCCATCGAGAACAAACTATTTTTACGACCAGGTGTTCATGCAATATCAAATGTATGCTAGTGGAAGAAATGCCCAAGAATGCCTCTATCTCACGGTATGTCACATGACGATCTTACATTATCAGTTTGCGCACGGCATTAATGTTTCTCCGTTTTTGAACGAAATTCACGACCTTCGTCTTTGAGCGAGCGTCGGCCACGATTGAATTCATTAAACCAGATTTTTCACAGTGTTATAGGATGGTGCTTCATCTCAATACAAAGATTTAAGTTCATCGATGCACTCTTGTCGTGATAATCCACGTCGAAAGTTGTGAAAAATGATCGCACGAAAATGTTCACGAGTTAATTCCATTTTTTTGACAAATTGATTTTTTCAAGTCACTTTCACACAAATGACGGTCGTACGTCACAACGTTCTAAGTACGTTTATGATAAAAAATATCAAACTTTCCAATGGAAATGTCAGATGGCGCCAGGCAACACTGAGTGTTGCCTGCGTATAGTATATGACGACGACCAATATTGGACCAATTTTGACCGTATAGGCCTATTTTTTAATATTGTCACCTTACAAATAGCTTGGAGCCCAAAAATTGGGCCTAAGGGTCGCAAATCCCGCTCATTTAAATATGGACATATGAATACCAAAAAACAATAAAATATTCCTTTAGATTCAAATACTTAGTAGGGACATAAATACTGTTACAACATTGAACACACCCATTTTAATAGTAGAACTGAACATACCCCGTTAATGTCATATGGATTTTGAAAACTAACCTCAATAGCGTTAGTCTGTAAAGGGATTTTAAAATTGTTTCAACTTTCATCATGGAATGGCCAGATAATGAGAACCGTATCGCTGTAATAGCGCTTTTTAAGTGTGAAATGAAAAAAAGCGATATTTTCAAAACGCTCCGGCCACTAGGGGCTAGCCGCATGTTCGTCTACCGATGCATAACACTGTTTGAGGAGACTGGAGATATAAAAGACCGCCACCGGTCGGGCCGACCACGCTCTGTTCGAACACCGCATGTCATCAAAGCCTTTAAATCAAGAATTCACAGAAATCCGCTCCGAAAACGGAAAATCATGGCCCGTGAGATGAATATCACGCAAAAGTCCACGAGTCGAATCATTAAAAAAGGGGCTTTCAAACGACGTACCGTACCGGACATTTATTGACTGCAGCTTTAAAAAAGTAGGATTGAAAAATGCAAACGTCTTTTGGTGAAGCACGCCGATAACTTGCACAGAAAAATTTTTTTCACCGATGACAAATTGTTTATCGTTCAGGAAAAATTTTACAAGCAAAATTATAGAGTGTATGCGCGGTCATCTAAGAAAGCAGCTGAACTGATTCCAAGGGTGGAAAAGGGTCATCACCCAGCTTTAGTCATGGTTTGGTGGGGTGTCTCTTACGATGGGGTCACTGACCTGCATTTCTGCGAACAAGGAGTCAAAACATCGGCCAAAGTTTACCAAGAAACCGTTTTGGAAGCTGTTGTGAAGCCTCTTAACAATTCCCTATTCCAGAACCAGCCATAGTCTTTCCAGCAGGATTCTGCGCCGGCCCATAAGGCTAAAACGTCCCAGGCCTGGCTTCCAAACAATTTGCCAGCTTTCATTTCCTCTGAAGAATGGCCCTCGGGCAGTCCAGATTTGAACCCATTAGATTACAAATTGTGGACGGTTTTAGAGGACAAAGTTTGTCACAAAAGAAACCCCAACATTGGATCTCTTAAGACTGGTTTGCTTCGTGCAGCTATTGACGATTGGCCAATGAGACTTAAGGCGTGTGTAAAGGCAAAAGGCGGACATTTCGAATACAAAAATACAAATATATTAAAAAATATTTGGTCCAAAAACATTCAATACTTTTTATTTTACAGCATAAAACGTGTGTAACAGTTTTTATGACCCTACTAAGTATAACATTTGCTTTAAAATCAAAGTAAATTTAGAGCCGGGTATGAGGGTCCAAAAACTAGTTTTCTATTGGCTTTTCTGAACATCCAAAAGTACAGCGTTTAATATAGTCGGCCACGCCCGACTTTAGCTAAGTTTTATTATAAATGCGTCTACATTTACATAAAAATTTACTAGTACCATAATACGTACTTTTCGTTATCAATCTCGGTCCTAGGCGTCTGGAGGTAAAGACCATGTACGAGTTATCGTTATCTGCACGCAGAAAAAAAGTATGGTTGGGGTAACAATATTCGAAGAGCATCATACTATTGTTGGTTGTATTGTTGTGGCACAACAATAGTATGGTTCACACACAACCATAATATGATCCCCATAACAATATTATGCTCCTCACAACAATAGAATTATTCACATAGCCATACTATGATCCCCACAACCATAAAATTATTCACATTCAACCATACTATGATCCCCACAACCATATTATGATCCTCATAACCATAGTATGTTTAACGTACAACCATAGTATTATCCTCACAACCATAGTGCACACAACCATACTAAGATCACTAAAAATTTTCGTAAAGATTGGGTTAAGTTGTTATTCAACAATAGAGAATTTTATTAAGTAAGTTATGTAAAAATACATTGAACTCTTGATAATAGGAGTGATTTATTTAACAGTAAAAAAAATCATTTATTAAAAATATTTGAGTGATACTAATCTGTAGTTTGTTTTGAAAAAATTTTAATATTCTTACTATTATTGCGTAAGATAAGTAAAAATGACATTGTCAAATTTAAAAGAAATTACAATTTTGCCGGTACGATTGCCGTAATCATATTATTGTTAACATAAACCCATTAAAACAATACTTTTGTCCCACCAACCATATTAATATTGTTGCTACAACCATATTTTCACTTTTAAATTTGGCAACAGTTCTATTGTTACATTTCAACAATATTAATATTGCCGCAATCATACTATTATCAAAATGTAATTCAAAAAACAATACTATGGTTGCGACGACCAAACTTTTATGGCAGAGAACATACTATTGTTGCCGTAACCATATAGTAACCATATCTATTCTCTGCGTGTGCATGATGTCATAGGTCAGTATTAAAACATTTCCCATATAAAAATGTACCATAAGCATTTAAAAAAATTAAGCGAAAGTTCAAAGTTGTCCCACACAGCCAGCTTTCGTTGACCCACGTGCCCATCTAACGGGCCTAAATACCAAAATAATTCAGCTAAGTCGTTTTTAAATTTTATTTAAATCGCCCTACGCTGTTAGAAATTTCAGACTTTTTTGCAGATATTTTGAATATTTTACTTATATAAAAACTACTTTACATAAATAGTGGATTTTTGAACCAATCTTTTCTTTTGAAAAATAAAAAAAGAAGCAAATAAATCATTACTTGCAAAAAGAGTCAATTAAGAGACCAAATAAAATATAGTCAAGAGGGAGTCAAGGCACTAAAAAAAAGTAATTTTGACGCTATAAAATTCACCAACAACGCTGGCTGTGGATACACAGTTTTTCGTACTTATACTCTAAAATTCCACAAACTATGCAATAATACTTCTTTTTGTTGACTTTAAATTCATTTAAACCCCTTGGAGTTAAATACCACCATTTAACGAACAAAAGTGCCCCGCACATCTTTAATAGAAAAGTGCTTAAGGCATTTAAACCCTCGCTTTATTTCGTTTTGTTGGTTTTTGCACTTTCGCGAAAAGAAAAACATCAGGTCACTTTTGCGCGGCGTGCTGTAGACAACGTTGGAAAAAAGGTCAACACTGCTTTTGAATGCAATGTTGAAACAATAGAGGCAACAACTGCTGCTTCTGCTGCAGCCACCGGGTAGAGTGTTCAGTTTCCACGTAGTGCTAGTGAAGTGAAATGAATCACGATTCATTGCAAATGTGAACAAAGATGTAATACAGCCTGAGGACAGGAAAATGCTTCGTTTTTGGGTACTCTTACATTGAATGATTTCACCGTATCTTTTGGCATTGTGATGGGAACTTTTCAATTATACCACCTAATCAAGATTTGAACATTGCGACAGTTATTTTCTATTTAAACAATTTTTGACTAATTTAATCTCGGCAACAATATTTAGTACATCGAAATTAAATAAACAGAAAAATACATTTTTAACTTGACCCATATTGTTTTGTCCGAACAATTGGTCGGAAAAACGAATTATTATTCACTTTGCAACACATCGAAATACCGGTCGGAGACCCTGTAAAGTTTGTAAATATTTTAAATCGTCGTAAAATTCTTAGACGATCTAGCCATGTCCGTTCGTCTGTCTATGGATAGCAAGGTGGCTTACATTTTTCAGAAACATTTGTTGATCGACTGAAACGGTTCGTATTGAAAATGGCCCAGATTGGTCAAGAGGTAAAAATCACAAGGACTGCATCAATCGCAGGAAAAATCAACAATCCTGTACTTAAGAACACAATTTCTCATGAACTATTAGATTTATGACGATGTTATATATGGAACATATGATGTTGACATAGATCGAAACACATCCTGGAGAAAAAATGAGTTTTGCCACGCCCCTTTTAAAATATCACGTTTATGGCCAAACTAATAGATCGATCGTTCTTAAATTTTATCACAATGAAATTATAAACTGTATTATGAAAAAATTGGACAAGGGGCGTGGTACCGCCCACTCAACCCTGAACTTAAATGAAAGACAATTTTTTGCAAACTAATACTGCTATCACAATAGTAGTTGGTGTATATAATTTTTTAATTAGAGAAACCCTGATAGAAAAGAGGCCGAAGCCACGCCCCCTTGACATCATTTTCATATTGCTACATAATTCATGATGGGGTATACTTAGTAGGGATCTAAATACCGTTACAACATTGAACACACACATTTCAATAGTAGAACTGAACATACATAATGTCATGTGGGTTCTGAAAGCTAACCTCAATAGCGTTAGTCTGTAACGGGATTTTAAAATTGTTTCAACTTTCATCATGGAGTGGTCAGATAATGAGAACCGTATCGCTGTAATAGCGCTTTTCAAGTGTGAAATGAAAAAAAGCGATATTTTCAAAACCCTTCGGCCACTAGGGATTAGCCGCATGTTCGTCTACCGATGCATAAAAATGTTTGAGGAGACTGGAGATGTAAAAGACCGCCACCGGTCGGGCCGCCCACGCTCTGTTCGAACACCGCATGTCATCAAAGCCGTTAAATCAAGAATTCACAGAAATCCGCTCCAAAAACAGAAAATCATGGCCCGTGAGATGAATATCACGCAAAAGTCCATGAGTCGAATTATTAAAAAAGACTAGGGACTTGCGGCTTTAAAACGACGTACCGGACATTTATTGACTGCAGCTTTAAAAAAAATAGGATTTAAAAATGCAAACGTCTTTTGGTGAAGCACGCTGATAACTTGCACAGAAAAATTTTGTTCACCGATAAAAAATTTTCACCGTTCAGGAAAAATTTAACTAGCAAAATGATAGAGTGTATGCACTAGGGTGGAGTGAAAACATGCTTTTTTTATAATTTGAAAAAGTTAACCTCGGAAAGAGATGTAGTCTGGGGTCCTAAAAAGGGGAAAAATAAAGAAAAAAATTTAAAAAAATTTTTAGGGGTCGCGCCACTCCCTAGAAATTTGGAAATTATCGCTATTTTGGCGTTGATTTTAGAAAAATCCTAAAAATTAACGACTTAACTTATTCGAAATTTAAAAGTTTGAGCTTGTTCAGTGCCCAAACAAAAGTATTTGAGGCAAATATGAGGATAATCGACTAATATTTGTAGCTTTGGTGGCGATTTCATTGTTCAGTCAATTTTCTGAAGAAGGGACGATTTGACTTATTTTACTTTTTGAAATTTTTGAACAATGAGAAAAATTTTTTTAAATTTTTTCATGCCCTTATTTCATTGTTTACGCTATTGCAAACATTTATTGACATAAAACTTTTTAGGATTTTTCTAAAATCAACGCCAAAATAGCGATAATTTGAAAATTTCGAGGGAGTGGCGCGACCCCTAAAAATTTTTTTAAATTTTTTTCTTTATTTTTCCCCTCTTTAGGACCCCAGACTACATCTCTTTCCGAGGTTAACTTTTTTTTTTTGAATTTCACTCCACCCTAGTATGCACGGTCATATAAGGAAGCATCTGAACTGATCCCAAGGGTGGAAAAGGGTCATCACCCCCCAGCTTCAGTCATGGTTTGGTGGGGTGTCTCTTACGATGGGGTCACTGACCTGCATTTCTGTGAACAAGTAGTCAAAACATCGGCCAAGTTTACCAAGAAACCGTTTTGGAAGCTGTTGTGAAACCTTTTAACAATTCCCAGCCATGGACTTTCCAGCAGGATTCTGCGCCGGCCCATAAGGCTGAAAACGTCCCAGGCCTGGCTTTGAAACAATTTGCCAGCGTGCATTTCCTCTTAAGAATGGCCCTCAGGCAGTCCAGATTTGAACCCATTGGATTACAAATTGTGGACGGTTTTAGAGGACAAGGTTTGTCACAAAAGATACCCAAACTTTGGATCTCCTAAGACTGCTTTGGTTCGAGCTGTGGCCAATTTTCCAATGGACGAGGTTCGTGCAGCTATTGCCGATTGGCCAGTGCGACTTAAGACGTGTGTAAAGGCAATAGGCGGACGTTTCAAATAAGTAGATTATTTTTAGATAAATTTATTACAAAAATATTTGGTCATTCAGTACTTTTTATTTTACAGCATAAAACGTGTGAAACAGTATTTATGTCCCTACTAAGTATAGCCTATTCAAATTTAAAATGTTATATCCCCCACCTATGTGTACAGGGTGGCGCAAACCTACCGTTGTGGTTTGAATGTTTAATAGCTTTTTTTATTTATTGGATTATTATTATTATTTTTTGTTATAAAGTATATAAATGGTTAATATTGTTGGCTTAAGTATGAAAAATTATATCTCGCAAGTGGTAGCCATTCTATTTCAAATTCCCCATGTTTGCTTCACAAAATTAAGACATTACATGGGTAGTTTTGCGACACCCTGTATCAAAAACAATAAAATTCTCTCAAAAATTCAAATATCATCTAATTTTTAAAATCTGGGTAAATTTAGAGACCGTTCAAGGGATCCAAATACCTGTTTTCAATTGGAATTTCTGCACATCAAGAACTAAAGGGTATAATAGAGTCGGCTACTTCCGACTAACTATTTTACAATTTTTTTTTTAAATAAAAATCAACCTATTCGTAGCAGTTAATTTAATTGCATTCATAAAGTCTATAAATGGAGACTATATGAGTTGGAGTTGGAGACCCAACAGTGGTTTTTTGTTAGAAAAATGGTTTGAAAAAAAAACTCAAAATGCTGGTTTTTGACACTATAGTCTGAATTAAAGTGTGGCCCAACTAAAATGCTCAATATTAATTGCAAATATGAATGAAGGATCTATGAAAATTATGTGAGAAACGAAATATCGATCAAATGCTCGTCACGGCTTCAGTGACATACCTCTATCCAATGGGTGATATTTTCAATGACCCAGAGACCTGATGGAGGTTTACTGTCGTTAAAGTGCCGTATATATCATCGTTTAGCTCTTGAATTATTCTTGGCTTATTGAAGTACACTTGTTCTTTTAAATATCCTCAAAGAAATAAGTCCAATCGGTCTTTTTAGCCGCCACGATGTGAGATTACAAAGCCATTGAATTTCTCTTGCAAAAGAGCCATTGTTTCGTTAGCTGTGTGGCACCATCGTGTTGGAACCACATATCGTTCAGCTCCATATCCTCAATTTCTGGATGTTCGTTATTATCTCGCGATAGCGAACGCTATTTACGATAACGGCTTGGCCGACCACATTTTCAATGAAGTACGGCCCGATGACGCCGCCAGCCATATTTCGAAGCGCACAATGTGCATTTTGATTTGAACACCCATTTTCGTAAATGCCTTCAACAATCTTAACGGGCTGCTCAATTGTGTTCCTCTCCATGGTTGAATTTGTCAATCACTGAAACAAAGAAATGTCAAATTAAGCTGAGAAACTACCCTCTATTATTGCGTAATATTCGTACACAAAAAACAATACTTTGTCACACGAACCATATTTGTATTATTGCTACAACCATATTTTCATTTTTAATTGTGCCAATAACACTTGTTCCATGTCAACAATATTATTATTGCCATCATCATAATATGGTCAGAATGAAATTCAAAGAACAATACTTTGGTTGCGACTAACAAACTTTTATTGCAGAGAACATATTATTGTTGCCGTGACCATATATTAACCATATCTATTCGCTGCGTGTTGGGGCCATTCACTGAAATCTTAAGCAACCTCCTGAAAGAAAAATATTTAATACTGGTAAACCATAACATTTGCCCTTCTCCTTATTAGCCTTTTTTTAATGAAACAAAGAAATAAAATATTCGTACACAAAAAAACAATACTTTGTCACACGAACCATATTTGTATTATTGCTACAACCATATTTTCATTTTTAATTGTGGCAATAACAATTGTTCTATGTCAACAGTATTATTATTGCCGCAATCATAATATTGTCAAAATGAAATTCAAAAGAACTCTACTATGATTGCTAACTACTAACATACTTTTATTGCTGAGCACATATTATTGCTGCCGTGACCATATATTAACTATATCTATTCTCTGCGTGTAGGGGCCATTCACTGAAATCTTCAGCAACCTCCTGAAAGAAAAATATGTAATACTCGTAAGCCATAACATTTGCCCTTCTCCTCCTTATTCCTTTTGTAATTTGTGATGAGAAAAGAAACTTGAATTGTGCAATTAAGGAAGTACTAACACTACCTCATAGACGTTTTTAATTAAAAATCATTTGATGCTTAGCACAAAGTAATGGAGAAAAAAATTAATGAATTTAATTAACAAAAAACACACCCATACACATGCAATGTAATGACCATAAAACCAACAAAAATAATAATAACGCCAACAATTTATGCTGCCAAGCCACTGTGTTTTGCGGTGCGCACAATGCAGCGGTTTTAGGGTGTTCGTGTAATTTTCGATGCTAGCTTGGAGTCTCATTTGTGCTCGAAATTTTAAAATTCATTCATTGAATACGAGTACGCTGTTATTAGAATATCACTGCAATAGTCTAGCGTAGTCAGCATATTTATTACTTTTTTTTGTTATTCAAAAAAAAAGGTTTTTATTGAAAATGCAGTGTGGCTCAGACCGCCAGTCAGTCATTGGTTGGTTGGCTGTTGCCTTTGTCTGAATGCGATTTTGTTAAGTGTTTTCCGTAAACTGCTCATCATTATAACACCACATGTCTGTATGTATGAACGATGGATTAACGTAACCTAAACCAAATATTAAAAATGTTTGAAAAAAAGAAACAAACCCGCGAAAAAGACCACAACATTAATGACTGACTGTAAGTACAATTTGCCATATGGAGGAGCTCTCTCAGATCTACTCGTCGTCATATTATTATGCATTTGAAGTGTAATTATATTTTTGAAAAAAAAACATGCAACACACTTTGGTCGAATGCTACCGCTCGTATACTACCTTGCGGTGGCAATAATGAGTGGTGGTGGCCTGTGTGTTGGCTGACTCGACTTGCCACATAATATGTTAACGTAAACGTTAATGCAACATGGCATAACCTGTGCCACACTCGCATACACTTCGACATGAGTAAGTGCTTTTAACGCCATTTATGCAATAAATTTACTTATTTCTATTTTATGTTCGTTTCGTTTCCCCATAATGCACGTCTTTCGCTTACTGGCGGAGATTGAAATCGATTTGCGGCAAAATGATTTGCATTTAATGCAAATCAATAATCTCAATCTCCTCTTTAGATCTTCTGTGAGAAATTATAATTTATAATTAGCGTTTATCGCTCAAATATTGAAAAGATTGCAAGATTTGTCAGATTTACATATGTTCAAAATGTGATGTGTGCTAATGATGACGACTTATGGGTGCACAGGGGATCCTAGCATATGCAAAGGTGCGAGCTAGGCTGACCTCAAGAGCCACGGTTGATTGTGTATAAATGACAGAGACCTGCAATTTTAGAAAGACCCGAAAATCGTACGATCTTGCGCTAGATAACCATAAACTGAAGTTGTTCACGTAAAATAACCATTCGCTCTGTGGGCCACTTCAACCTCATGCCTGCCAAGTCCAAATACATATTCCGAGACGCTTGAGAGATTACGAACGGCTTTTTTTTAAAGAACTACACGAAGACAAAAAGTATGGTTGAGATAACAGTATACGTAGAACAGCTTACTATTGTTGGGTTGGGTATATGGTTGTGCCACGACAATATTTTGATCCTACAACCATATTATGATTCACTCTCGACCATACTATGATCCCCAAAACCATGTGTTGATCCTTACAACCATAGTATGTTTAACATCAACCACACTATGATCCTCACGCAACCATGTTTTGATCCGTACAATCATAGTATGACCCTACCCAACTACAGTATGATCTAAATAACTTACGAGTATTTCTTAGAATTGGCTTATGTTGTTATTAAACAATTGAGATTTTTCTGTTTTGTTTACGACCGATTTCTAGTGCATTAATTCTTTCGTTTGTTTGTTTCGTTGAGTTCATTTTGGTCAGTTTCTCGGGGTTTCGCCGGCGTTGTGTCCAGCATCTTCAGGAGAAAATTATTTTTAAAAATCCTGTTGACACAAATTCAAATATTTTTTCCACAAATTAATTAATTTTTTTTAATTAAATTATTTAGAATTACATTAATTTCATAATAATAGGAGTTAAACAATAGAAAATATTTGAATTTACAAATAAATAGTACTACTCGTATTATTGTCTAGAATTGGTAACAATAATATTGTTCTTAAAATCACAGTAATGACAGTAATACTATTATAATATTTCAACATTATTAATAATGTTGCAAGTGTTAAAATGAAATTCAAAAAACAATACTACTCGTATTTTTGCGAAGCACATACTTTTATTGAAGAGAACATCTTATTGTTGCCGTGACTATATAGTAATCATATCTTTTCTCTGCGTGTACAAACTAATGATTCCGCCTACCCAAAACTCAAACCTATTTTTTACTAGTAATTAAGGTTCAATTGTGTCTACATTTTTCAGCTTTCAAATAATCAATATTTTTAAAAACTAAGTTTGCTCTCGTTTGTTGGCTTAGATGGACATTGGACATTAAATACACGGGTTGCTATTTATAATTCGGATCCGGCAATAAAAACACAATAATTTATCATTGGAAATGGTTTTCTTATTTTTAAAAATATTCTCCTTTAAGATCAATACACTTTTGCATGCGCCCAAACCAATTTTCGAAGCACATTTTCCACTCCGAATGAGACACCTCCATGATATTTGAACGCTTCAACAGCTGCTTCTGGCGATGAAAAACGTTGACCACGCATTTTCTCTTTATGCTAGGGAATAAGAAGAAGTCATTGGATGCCAAATCAGGGCTGTACAGTGGATGGCCTTTCAATTCGACATTTTGAGTGGTCAAATAGCTCATCGTTTCAGCTGATGTGTGAGAGCTCGCATTGTCGTAATGCAAAATGATCCGTCTTCTCTTATTATCTTTCCACATTTCTTCGAACACTGTTGGCAAACAGATGGTTGTTTACCACTCCTAAGTTCTACTAAAGTCAAAGCAACATGACAAAAAAACGCAATTATTTGCTTTGATGTGCTTTTTCCACGAATAACTTTTGGTCATCTTGAAAGACCCAAATGGTCAATTGCAGTTTTGTTTCGGGTTCATATGCATAGATACATGATTCGTCACCTGTGAAAATGTTATACACTGCCTTTAAGCTACCGCAGTTATACTTTTTCAATATATCTTTGCACCAATTCAAACTAGCCTTTTTTCGAGTATTCGTCAAATTATGTGGGATCCAACGAGAACACATTTTTTTCACAGCCAAATGAACATGCAATATCTTATTGACGCTTGTCATATTAATGCCTAAGGATGCCTCAATCTCAAGGTACGTCACATGTCGGTCTTGCTTAATCAGTTCACGCACAGCATTGATGGTTTCTGGCAAAGCGACCGAAGTTGGACGTCCTTCACGAAATTCACCCTGGAGCGAACGGCGTCCGAGACTGAACTCTTGGTACCAGCTACTTATTAACAGTGGTTTTTGATGGTGCTTCATCAAAAGTCGAAACATGTTGATTTAAACACTCTTGTCTCGATAAGCCATGCCGAAAATCGTACGAAAATCATCGCACGAAAATGTTCACGGGATAATTCCATTTTTTGACTGAGATGAATTTTTC
The DNA here is from genome assembly GCA_963513945.1 of Hydrotaea diabolus. Taxonomy (NCBI): domain Eukaryota; kingdom Metazoa; phylum Arthropoda; class Insecta; order Diptera; family Muscidae; genus Hydrotaea; species Hydrotaea diabolus. The sequence goes on along the minus strand of OY740716.1, from coordinate 225,590,716 downwards.
GACACACTAAAAACAGAACAATTCGCCCTCAAATGACAAAACGTTCTGAGTGAAGTTATGCTAAAAAATGTCAAAGTTTCCAATGAAAGTTCCAGTTTGCATCTGGGAACACTAGTATTGCCAGGACCCGAAATATAAATAGCAACCCTCATTATCAGCGATCGGTTGTTTTTGAAAATCAACCAAATCGGGCAGAAGGGGAAAAATTCACCCTTTCAGGGTAAGTAAAATAAATTTAGGGTAAATTAGATATTAAACGTTTGACATTTCCACTTTGTAATTTAATTAATCGACTTTAAAACCAGCTTTTCGTGTTTTCTTTTCCCGTCTATATATGGGAACGATTGAGTCTAATGTCTTTATAATTGGTAGGGTAAATTCACTCGAGTGACCTAAACAACGGCCTATATACGAGGGCGGTTCGGAAACTTCTTAGCCTAGCACAAAAAGCGCGGTATAAACAGAAAAAAGTTAAGTGTTTTGGAAACTTCCATCTCTGCTATGAACACATGTTAAAATGTTACAAATGTTTGTTTCGATCTGGCAACTCCTTCATATAGAAACAGGTGTTCACAAAAGACGCATCCGCGATTTTTTTACAATGGAAAAATTAGAAATGTGTGGTGTCATTAAATATTTACATAAAAAAGGTTTAACGGAACAGGAAATTCATAATGATATGGTGAATGTGTTAGGTGAAAGTGCTCTTCATATGCAACAGTAAAAAATTGGGTTGCTGAATTTAAACATGGTCGTACAAGCATTGAAGATGAACCACGTGTGGACGTCCAAAAACAGCAACAACAACAGAAATTGTAGCCAAAGTGCATGATTTGGTATTAAATGATCGACGAATAAAAGTGCGTGAAATAGCTAATATCATGAGCATCTCAAATGATCGAGTCCATTTAATTTTGCATGAAGAACTGCAGATGAAAAAGCTTTCTGCAAGATGGGTGCCGGACTTGTTAACAGTCGACCAAAAACGCATAAGAATGAACATTTCTCTCAAGCTTGTTTGGATCGTTTTCAGCGAAATAAAATGGATTTTAAGCGTCGTTTCATAACTGTTGATGAGACATGGATCCACCACTATACTCCAGAGACAAAAGAACAATCCAAACAATGGACTGAAGCTGGAGGAAGTGCCCCAAAGAAGGCAAAAACAATTCAATCGGCTGGTAAGGTTATGGCAACGGTTTTTTGGGACTTCAAAGGTATTTTATTGATTGACTATCTGCAAAAGGGTAAAACAATAAATTCAGAGTACTATTGCAACCTTTTAGATCAATTAAATGTACAAATTCGAGAAAAACGTCCTGGCTTACAACACAAAAAAATAATTTTTCATCAAGACAACGCACCAGCGCACAAGAGTGTTTTAACAATGGCTAAAATCAACGAATTAAAGTACGAGTTACTTGACCACACACCTTATACTCCTGATTTAGCTCCCAGTGACTTTTACCTGTTCCCAAATCTAAACAAAATCCTTGCTGGCAAGCGTTTTACCTCAAATGAAGATGCAATTACAGTTGTAAACCACTATTTTGAAGACCTTGAGGAAAACTATTTTAATCAAGGGATAGAATTGCTAGATAAGCGTTGGACTAAGTGTATTGAAGTTTCAGGAGATTATATTGAAAAATAAAAAATTTTTTGAAAAACTAACTATTCTCTTTCATTGATAGGCTAAGAACTTTCCGAACCGCCCTCGTAAATACTTAAATTGAAACAAACTTTAATATTTTGCAAATTCGTATTTATTTATACGACTTGGATGAAAATGAAAGTCGAGAATCTTGGTACACTAGGTGAATTTTGGAACACTAGGTAAAACTTAGAACACTGTGAGAGCTTCAAAAAAAAATAATTTTCTCACTTATCAAAAAATATGGCCCGATTTGGTAATTACACTGGTGGCCAAAACTAAAGCAACTGGAAATCAACACAGAGTTATAGACTGTAACAATTTATTTTTAGACATAATGGACAAATGTTTTTCCAAATATGGTGGTAATTATTATTTTACAGATATGGTGAACAAAAAAAAAGAAAAAAAAAATTATATCGATTTTTTTTCAACATTAATGAAATAATTGTACTCATTGCCTGGTCAAAACTAAAACAACTTTTCTCTAACATTGTTGTTTACAAAAAGTGTTGTTATTTGTACCGTTGTAAATATCACGATATGCTTTTGAGTCTATTTTATTACGTCATAAATCATTTTTTGTATGGTTTTAATTGCAATAACACGTTTCAATTTTCGATTTTGATCTATTCTTAAAGAAATTATAGAAATGGCCAGAAACAAGTACTACACTTGGATAAAACATCAAATTATCAGTGACTACAAGAAAAGTTTATCACAAAAAAGCATTTCATTCTGGATGAAGGCCGCGAAGAACATCGCATCATGCTGATCAAAAAATTATACGGGAGATAAAAAAAGCCCTTTTATAAGTTCAACTGAGTTGGTGAGGGAGTTATCATTAGATGTTAGCACAAAAACTGTGCGTACACGCAGAGAAAAAACATGGTTACTAAATGGTCACGACATAAATAATATGTTCTCCGCAATAAAAGTATGTTCGTCGCAACCATAACATTGTTAACTGAATTTTGTTTTAACAATAGTATAATTGCTGCAATATTAATATTGTTGAAATGTAACAACAGTATTATTGCCGAATTTAAAAATGAAAATATGGTTATAGCAACAATATAAATATGGTTGGTGCGAAAAAAGTATTGTGTTTTGCGTTTTATGTTAACAATGATATGATTACGGCAGTCATACTGTATGATTGTAATTTTTCCTTATTTAAATATGCTTTTTAGAACAAATGTTATTGGTACGGATCTAATGCAATAATAGTACTTTTTTTTATCGAAATAAAAATTTTGTAAACTAGCCAAAGCATTTGTTTAACGGAAATATTTTTTACAAAAACGCTTAGGTTTATTTAAACTTATTTTTTCTACTTTGAAATTAATCACTCCTATTATTTTGAATTTGATGTATTTTTGAATAATCTTCATAATTCCAATCTATTGTTGACAACTTAAACCAATTCTAATTAAAAATATTGGGAATCAAATCTATTGTCGACAACTTAAACAAATTCTAATAAATTATATTGGGGATCTTAGTATAATTGTGTGTGATAATACTATGGTTGTAGGGATCATAACATGGTTGCATCTGAATCATACTATGGCTGTGAGGATCATACTATGGTTGTATATGAAACTTACTATGGTTGTGAGGATCATACTATGGTTGTGGGGATCATAGTATGGTTATGTGTGAATCATACTATTGTTGTGAGGATCATAGTATGGTTGTATTTGAATCATACTATTGTTGTGAGGACCATAATATTGTTGTACGCAACCATATACCCAACAATAGTATTATCCTCTTCGAATATTGTCACCACAACAATACTTTTTTTCTGCGTGTAGACGGACTGTGGAAGCCGGTTTAAATGCTCGGAAGCCATTTATTTCCGCAAAGAATAGAAATAACTTTTGCAAGAGCTTACATTAATTGGAATGCTACTCGTTGGAGAAATATATTGTTCTCGGATGAATCTAAATTTAATATAACAGGCTCAAATAAAAAAAAATTACCGTGAGAATGCCACGAAATGAGAGACTTATGTCTCAGTATTGCAAAGGTACTGTTAAACTCGGAGGAGGCTCAATTATGGTCTGAGGCTGTTTTTCCCATGCTAGAGTTGGACTCATTCATGAAATAAAGGAAACAATGGATCGATTTGTGTACAAAAATGTGTTCGAGAACGTAATGCTGAAAAATGTGCCGCTGTAATGAAAATTTATGGAAATGCCATCGACTATTAGCCTTCTGTTATCATTTTCTAATTTTTTGGTCATAAATAAAAAAAGTTGCTTTAGTTTGGACCAAGCAGAAAAAAATATTTTTCAATTCGAATTTTGCTTTTATGTTTTTTTAATTTATATTGAAATAAAATACAAAGTTTTGCACTGAAGAAATTTTCAGGTTATGTGTATCATTAAAAAATTTACCTGGCATTAAAATGCTGGGTAATATCAGTTGCTTTAGTTTTGCTTTACCTGGAAAGAGGCCCTCTATTCAATACAGTACAGTAATCGAGTAAAATAGGACTTTTTCTATGAATGTAAACAGAATTGGCACCTTTTACTAACAACTAAATTCATTATAAAGCTTTTGCAAACCTAAAACAGCACTTTGGTTTTTCGAATTGAACCACAGTGCTTTGATCTGTCTACAAACAAGTTTATTCATTTTGTTGGAAACATTGATTTTTATTCGGGGAAGTCTTTATTTATTCTAAGAATTTTAACAGAGTGTATGGAACTTTAAGTCGAATGAACGTGCAACTGCAATTTAATACTTAATGATTCGTTTTTTAATACGCGTATGCAACTAAAATAGCAAGTGTTCCTTAACATGCTCATGAATGTTAAATAATTTTTATTATATGTCCGTTGGAAACCTCACAACATTCCCCTAAGACATGACACACCGTTGGCATAGTTTTTGTTTGAAGCCATGAATTCAAACCTCTTTTGCCAAAAAAATCAAGTTTAGGATAATCAAATATTTTACCATATCCTATCCAGTTAGTTAAATGTCAATGATATGCAGTTCCATGCAGTTAACAAAATAGACGATTTTAAAAGTGGGTGATTAAATTACTATAACCAGATTTAAATGTTTCACATAAATACGTTTTTATAAGTGAGAGGTCTGCATTTAACATGTGCGCATGCCTAAATTAGATCGTCTACTCTGACAAAAATTTTAATTTAATTATTTAAAATTTTGCGGCAGTTGTTATTTATTGCAGTCTGTGGAGTTTGACTTTTCATAAAAAGGTACCTCATCGTCTGATGTTTGATTTCTGTTACGCTGGCAAGCAACGGGAGGATCATTTGAAATTTTAAATTTAAATCGGCTGTAAAAAATAGTACCCATAATTTTTTCAAATTTCTGGTTTTATTGAAAAGGTTTAACTTTGTCATTGAATAATGGAACAAAATATCATGCATATGACTACCACAACAGGCTCGGCAGTACCTCATACGATCAACCCAATTTTTCAGTACATTTTCGATTGTTTCAGGTCGAATCATTTCAATGGCAACTTTGATTCATGTTTCAACGCCTAAATTTTCTCTAGATGCTTTGCGTAAAATTAATCTTTAAAAAAAATAAAAGGGTTTAAAACACAGGTCCGAGGTTGCCATTGGCATTACAATTTCGGCGACATGTGGCCCCGTCTTGTTAAAACCAAATGTCGTCCATGTCATTCTGTTGAAATTTTTGCATACAAAACTTCGCTGAGCATGGCTCACTGTTGATGATTGCTCATTTTCGATGAAAAGTGTTCCAATGAAGCCGCCAGCCCAAACTCCAAACCAAACAGAAACTCGTTGTGGATGCATTGGCTTCCAAATAGTTACGTGTGGGTTCTCTGAACTCCATATGTGACGCGCAAAATAGAAAGGGACCTAAGGTTAAAAACCAGTTGTGTTCAGGAGAGCCATTTTAAAGATTAGGTCCCTTTCTATTTGCGCTTAGAATCGTCGACTTCACTTTCATAAAACGCGCATATCTCTGGGAGGGAACACTTTTGGGGCATGGGATCGGTCTCATTCGATGCTCAAATGTTGTCCACATCAAAAAAGCACATATGCAGAGAGTTTGCTTATTGACATAGCCACCGAGATGAAAATGAGCTTCACCTGAAAACACAATTTTTAGGTAAAATTCTCCATCTCCTGCCAAACAATCTTCAGCCCATTGGGCAAAGCTAAAACGCATCGAATGGTCATGATGCTTCAGTTTTTGGACCAATTGAACTTCATACCGGGATCTTTATGCAAAATACTTCTTATTCGAGGGCTGCTATATATATTTCTGGCCTAATTATGAAAATGTGAGTATTTATCTTCAAAAATGGTTTTATTGTTTTTCAAAGTATTCTCCAGCATGATTTATACACTTTTGCATGCGCTCAAACCAATTGTCGAAGCACTTTTTCCACTCCGATTGAGACACCTCCAAAACAGCATCTTCTGGCGACGAAAATCGTTGACCACGCATTTTTCTTGATGTGCGGGAATAAATAGAAGTCATTGGGTTCCAAGTTAGGGCTGTGCGGCGGATGACCCATAAGTTTGACGTTTTGGCTGGTAAAAAAGGCGCTGGTTTGAGCCGATGGGTGAGAGCTGATTCGTCTTCTCTTGTTTGTTTTTCTAATTTCTCCGAAGACTTTAGGCAAACTAATTGTGGTGTACCACTCAGAATTGACTTCCTAGCCACTCAGAATTGACTTCCACTCAGAATTGACTTCCTTGCCGAAGAAACAGGCGATCATTTGTTTCGAAGTGCTTCTTCCACGAACAGCTTTTGTTGAATTTGGCTCGGCTTCGACGACCCACACTGTCGATTGCTGTTTTGTTTCGGGATCATACGCATAGATCCATGATTCGTCACCTGTGACGATTTTATAAAAGACTTTTGAAGCACCGCGATCGTATTTTTCGCAAAATTTCTTTGCTTCAATCGACACGAGCCTTTTTTTGAGCGATTGATAAATTGTGCGGGATCCAACGAGACCAAATCTTTTTTACGGCCAAGTGTTCATGCAATATCAAATGTATGCTGGTGGAAAAAATGCCCAAGGATGCCTCTATCTCACGATATGTCACATGACGATCTTGCATTAGCAGTTCACGCACGGCATCAATGTTCTCTGGCACAACGGCCGTTTTTGGACGACCTTCACGACCTACGTCTTTGAGCGAGCGTCGGCCACGATTGAATTCAGTTTTTCACAGTGCTATAGGATGGTGCTTCATCGCCATACAAAGATTTAAGTTTATCGATGCACTCTTGTCGTGATAATCCACGGCGAAAGTTGTGAAAAATGATCGCACGAAAATGTTCACGAGTTAATTCCATTTTTTTTTTGCTAAATTGATTTCAAGTCACTGTAAACAACACAAATGATGGTCGTACGCCAAAACGTTCTGAATATGTTTATGCTTAAAAAATGCCAAACTTTCTAATGGAAATGTCAGATAGCGCCAGACAGCACTTAGTGTTGCCTTGGTCAGAAATATATATAGCAATTGCGAGAAATTTTTCCTGAAATTGATGACGAGCTGATGTTGATGGATGCTTGATTGGGAATTCTCAGCCACAGCAGCAATGTTTTCGATTGAACGCACGGACGAAAACGTACCCGGGTTGGTTTGTCCAATAACGACCCATTTTTATGAACTCGCTTCACAAATTGACCCACAAACTGAACTGAAGGTTGATCTCTTCTCGAAAATTTTCCACGTCAATTTCTTACAGTTTGCGTTAAGGACTCACTACTCTGGAAGGTGGTTTTTGCTTTAAAGACACACTACTTTGGAAGTAGGTTTTTTATAATTCCCAATTTTGTTCGAGCGTATAGCGTCCCATTTTGTAAATGTCAAACATAAACCTGAAAATAAAAATGAATGTTATATTTTAAAGTCAAAGTAATCGAAGTAAAATTTTAAATACCCTCCTCTTATTTTATTTTAGATTATTTATTCGACCTATGTTTTCTATCTGGAGTATTAGCTATAATTTTATACATCATTTTATTGAATACATATGATATTATTTAATATATGATTTTTAGTTTTATTTGTTTATTTCATTTAAAGTTTCTTTTGTTATTCATTATAATTTTATTACATTTTATTTTAACATATTTTATTTAATTTTGTTGTATTATATTTTACTTTATTAAACTTTACTATATTTTATTTTGACATAATTTATTTATTTTTGTTGTATTAAATTTAACTTCGTTAAACTTAACTATATATTATAGTTTTTCTTTTCAATTATTTTGGGTTAATTGTTTTTTATTTTGCTTATTTAAACTACACTCATTTATTTCACTTTTTTATTTATTTATATTATTTTGAATATATTGTATTAATTACTTATTTTTCGTACTTTTTTATATTTTCTTCACTGATGTATAATATGAAAATATGCACCAATATGAAGTAGAATTAAGTTATATGCGCAACATTAGGGGTGTTTTTGGCTCAGCCTTGATAACTAGAATTGGGTAGAAATTTCGCAATAGTAAGTTATTTGTTAACAAAAAAAAATGCCAATTTTGATATTAGGGTGGGTCAATGACAAGGTTAACAAAAATTATAAGAGTCACCCCTACTTAGTAGGGACATAAATACTGTTATACACGTTTTATGCTGTAAAATAAAAAAAGTACTGAATGTTTTTGGACCAAATATTTTTTAATATATTTATTGATGTATATTGTATCCAAAAAGAATCTACTTATTCGAAATGTCCGCCTTTTGCATTTACACACGCCTTAAGTCGCACTGGGCAATCGTCAATAGCTGCACGAACCTCGTCCATTGGAAAATTGGCCACAGCTTGAACCAAAGCAGTCTTAAGAGTAGTTCTGAAGCCCATAACGACAGTATTTCAGAAAGCGAAAAAATTTGTGTCCGCGAAAATTAAATTTTATAAAAATCCCATGTGCAATAAAAACAATATTAGCGGTATTTAATTTTCGCGAAAAGCAAAAAAAGTTTTGCATTTATCAAATTGGTTCTCTATAGGCTTAAAAACTAGGGGGTGACTCCTCGATCTTTCTTTCGTGACTCGTCGTAAAATCTATTATGACTCGTATTTCATGGAGCTTTAATACAATTTAGCAGTAAAAATAGATCCTCATGCTGCTTTTTATTTTTTTTTTATTTATTTATTGAATATAAATTAATTATTTCAAAGCACAAGTATTTGGGCATTCTTGTATCTTTACGTTTGTTGCATAACATGTTCATATTGAAATTCTTGTGCTCGAGGTAACTAATTAAACTCGGAGTCAAAAATGACTAATAAAAACAATATAGCTCTTGGAGACCCAATATCAATGATTTACTACACATAATGATCCGACTTTAAACGAAGGAACCGTACAATAAAATCTATTTTGCCGGTATTTAATTTTTTTCCATTTCTAAAATACTTTCTTTCTAGGCTTCAAAATTAGGGGCGACTCGTATAACTTTTTGTTGAGACCCACCCTAATCAATAAAGGTAAAATATTGCTATATTCGATTCTAAAAAAACAAATTTAGGAAAAGATTTTTTCGTAGATGTTTTAGTACATAGCCAGGATATTGGTGAATACTTGATTTTTATTTAGCCTGAGCACTAAAATGGCAACACGAAATTATTTTCACTACTTTACTACTTTTTTTTTTGGAAAGTCTTTCACTTCCTGACTGTACCTTTTGACACTGCACATTTTGTTAAAAAAATACTGCAATTTTGCTATCCAGTCTTAGTTATCGCAGCTTAACAAAAAAAAAACACCACTAATATTATAGAATACCAAAAATCACCAAAATTGATGCTGACCATTCCACCTGCTTGCCAGAACTAAACAGAATTTTCTGGAATTATGTATATGACCAACGTTTGGTTGAACTGAGGTACCAACTGCAGAGGTCTCAGACGCGCGATGGGGCGAATCAACAATCGAAATTAACACCGTAGGTACCATATGTTCTTCTACGTTCCTACTTAATGTGTCTCAACTTCTAAGTATCCATGAATTGAACGTTAATCCAGTTTTAAGTTCCTGTATACAATTTTGATTTCAAATAACTATTGAAAGGCTAAAGTATCAGTTTATGGTTTAAATAACTATTTTAAAGCTAACATACCAGTTTATGTTAAACTCTTTCACTTTAATTGTCAGCCACATCATCGGTGAAGCAGATTGATTTATGGAGACTTGATAAAAAAATATAACATTCTCTCTTGTTAGATTTTGAAATATTATCCGTTCTTTAAAAAGTGTTGCTCACTCATTACCGTTGACAATCTTGAAGAATGTCAGGAAAATAAAACGTCTTTTAAAACTAGAAAAACTCAAGTATTTCTGAAATAAAATCAAAGACATTTCGACTGGTCCAGCTGTCATGAATTTTTCTAAGATTTAAAGTGAGAAATTTGTCTGCACATGTTGAGATCGATTTATGCAAAAAGAAGGGATGTCAACTAATGACATCGACAGACAATTTACGAGCTGAAACATCGTGTCAGTATTCCACACGCTACTTGTGAGCTATTAAAATTTGTATTTGAATTATTCATGATACAATACGCATTCATTTATCGGTGTTGTTTTAGAAAATAAATTAATGATTAACTTAATTGGGGTGTTTTGTGTGTCATCCTCTGTCGATATGCTAACGATTTTCATATTTTTAAAAGTTTGACGTGATATAAAACACAACATATACGAATACATGTCATTTAAAACTCTTGAAAAACGGTGGCAATTTAGAGGTTAACAGATTGGATATGAATGACTATATCAGAATACGATCATTCATTTATGCTTTTAAAAAGGCGAAAGTTCGTTTGGTACAATTTATAACAGATAAAACTCTGAGCACGCCCTTTTAAATTTACAATATATGTGCCAGCGCATAGAGAAAGGGAACTAAGAGTAAAAAAATCAATTTTCATTTTTTTTCTTCTTTTTTTGATGTGGACAACATCTGAGCATCGAATGAGACCGATCCCATGCCCCAAAAGTGTTCCCTCCCAGAGATATGCGCGTTTTATGAAAGTAAAGTCGATGATTCTAAGCGCAAATAGAAAGGGACCTAATCGTTAAAATGGCTCTCCTGAACAAAACTGGTTTGTAACCTTAGGTCCCTTTCTATTTTGTGCGTCACATATATATCTGACCAAGGCAACACTTAGTGTGCCTGGCGCATCTGACATTTCCGTTGGAAATTTTGACATTTTTTTTAGCATAAACGTACTCAGAACGTTTTGTTATACGACCATCATTTGTGATGTTTACAGTGACTTGAAAAAATCAATTTGGCAAAAAATGGAATTAGCTCGTGAACATTTTCGTGCGATCATTTTTCACAACTTTCGACGTGGATTATCACGACAAGAGTGCATCGATGAACTTAAATCTTTCTATGGCCATGAAGCACCATCCTATAGCACTGTGAAAAACTGGTATAATGAATTCAATCGTAGCCGACGCTCGCTCAATGACGAAGTTCGTGAAGGTCGTCCAAAAACGGCCGTTGTGCCAGAGAACATTGATGCCGTCCGTGAACTGATAATGCAAGGTCGTCGTATGACATACCGTGAGATACAGGCATCTTTGGGCATTTCTTCCACCAGCACACATTCAATATTGCATAGACACCTGGTCGTAAAAAGGTTTGATCTCGTTGGATCCCGCACAATTGACAATCGCTCAAACAAAGGCACGTGTCGATTGGTGCAAAGAAATTTTGAAAAAATACGATCGCGGTGCTTCAAAAGACGTTTATAAGATCGTCACAGGTGACGAATCATGGATCTATGCGTATGAGCCCGAAACAAAACCGCAATCGACCGTGTGGTTCTTCGAAGACGAGCCAAATCCAACGAAAGTTGTTCGTGGAAGAAGCACTTCAAAGCAAATGGTCGACAGTATCTTCGGCAAAAGTGGTCATGTAGCGACTGTTCCGCTTGAGCAACGCAGGACGGTCAATTCTGAGGGGTACACCACAATTTGTTTGCCTGAAGTCTTCGGAAAAATTTGAAAAACGAACAAGAGAAGACGAATCATTTTGCACCATGACAATGCGAGCTCTCACACATCGGCTCAAACCAGCGCCATTTTGACCGGCCAAAACGTCGGAATTGATGGGTCATTCGCCGTATAGCCCTGACTTGGCACCCAATGACTTTTTTTATTCCCGCACATCAAGAAAAAATGCGTGGTCAACGATTTTCGTCGCCAGAAAATGCTGTTGAGGCGTTCAAAAACCATGTTTTGGAGGTGTCTCAATCGGAGTGGAAAAAGTGCTTCGACAATTGGTTTGAGCGCATGCTAAAATGTATAAATCAAGCTGGAGAATTCTTTAAAAAACAATAAAAACCATTTTTGATGATATATATTCGCATTTTAATTGTTAGGCCAGAAATATATATAAAACAGCCCTCGTAATAAGCATTTTAAGATAATTCTCTGAAAACTTTTAGCTATTGTGCGTTTCAGTTGGACCATCCTTCATGATGCTCTTCGAATATTCTCAACCCAACCATACTTTTGTTCTTCTGGTATACACCAGTATTTTGTACTCGTATTCTGCCCTGTCTGACTTTCCGTGTTTTGAGTTCTTCGTTTCCTGGCTAAGCTATGAATATAAAACTTTATTTATCATCATTCTGCCCCTATTTCCCATGCATTAATCATAATAAGATTCAAAAACTATCCAACAGACTAAATATAAGAATATAGTTTTTTCAATTCTCTCAGAGTCTACGTGATTAACGTTCCGCATAAACCCGTTTTTATGCAGACCATAATTTTTCGAGAATCCATCAACGTTTTATGTTAACTCAGTTCAAAAACCCCATATTCTAACAAGCAAAATTAAATCATAAGTCATAACGGGGTTTGGATATGAATTAATAAGATAGCCAGTACTGATCTATAACTATTTTAACAGCTTGATTCCCCTCTCCACCTCTTATAGTCCACCGCTCTCATAATGATGAATTCCAACCTTAGTACAATCTGATGTCAGTCAGCAGTATTCAATTTTATATTCCCGTTCATATGCAAATTTTCAATCTTTGTTCTGTTATTTTTTTAGTTTGTTTAAAAGCCACAGTTAGGATTTGTTGGTTCTCGGTAGAGGGGAGCCGATTAACAGAACTTGTGTGAAACCATTCAAACCATTCTCATTGAAATGAAGGTTTAAACAAAAAGTTAACCATTCTAGACAAAAGCACAAACTCGCACTTCACATGTTGCACAATGGCTTTTTCAAAATTTCTGTTGGTTTTGTTAATTTTAAATTTAATCTGAATTTTATTGCAAATAATATCTTTTGAAAATTATGTGAGTACGTTGTGACAAAAGAGAGCGCTACCTTTTTTTTAATGAAAAAAACGGAATAGTTGGTATTTTTTTGTATTTAAAGTTTATTTTTTTCACATCAAACAAAACAAACCAAATAAAAACGTTAAGTTCAAGCCAAACCGAGTTTTATTTGCGCTTTACCTTTTATTTGTGCCCGTGAAAAGTAATTGCATCAAACATGAGGCTGTTGGTGGGCTAACAGACGTTTAAAGAAGTTAGCTGAAATAATTTGTTAAATAACCCCAATTTCTGATAGATCTGGGGGCTAATCACGGCATTCGACGACGAATGCAAATTCGAATAGAAAAATATTTCGATACGTTTAAATGTTTGGATCATGGCATTCGATCGTAATGTTTTATCGCATACTACTTTTTTTTGCAATGCTGCAAAACAAAGACTTTCAACTCAAAAGATGTGTCGTTGGCTGATTTGAGCACGACGTGGGACTGTTAAAAAATTAAATAGATAATAAGAAACATTTTACGCATTATTGCAATGCAAAAATGTAACGATTAATTATTTTATTGTAGTTAATTTATTATTTTATAACAATTCATGGTGTTTTTACGTAATTTTTGTCGAAATCACTACTGTGATAACACAAATTGAGTTTCCTAAAAGGCCGATGAAACATCTTTCTTTGTTGATTCTCTTTGCGGCAAGCATACGAGTATGATGACAAGCAGAGAAAAGCAGAAAAACAAAACAACAAGCGATTGTTGGTTTGGTGCAAGTGAATATTTTAATAGATCTGATAAAAATATAGAAAGTAATTAGTTATAAATGGATCCAATGCTATTTTTTTACTCATCATCGTCCGATTCGGAGGAGGATGTAAACGTAATTAGAAGAAATATTCGAATTTGGTCTGGAAATCGTTTTTTCATTATCTTTGTCCCTAAAAATAATAAAAAAGACGAATATTTTTACGTTATTTCACAAAATATAGAAAAATACCTACATTTCTTTTGTTTTACTCTGTTGTTTTGTTTGGCGTCATTAAAAATGATAGTGTTTGGTTTTTTTCGAAGACGGTTGTGCTATCGAATTCAACTTCGGGTAGTTGCAATTCGATAACGATTGCCGTGATCCAAATTAATTGCGTTTCGAAGTAAATTTGGTCGTTAACGAATGCGGTGGTTAGCCCCCTGGTACGAATAATGCAATTGTAAACTTATTCCACTTCTATCATTTTCCCAAAAAGTTTACACAACTTTTTCGTGGATATAAGAACTTGTAATTCTCTGATACCATTGTGACCATTGTTACTGAGTGAAATAGAATGGGTACTTCATGTTGTTACCAGAAACAGGCCTTCGTATTCCGCGTCTATTATCACATCCAGAATATACAAGAACAGTTTAAGAGTCAAAATATTTTTAAATCCAAAACACATCCAAAATCCATTTTTTTTTGGCAGGAGGACACCTTGAGCTAATCTACAAATGCGCAAAAAGGTGGTAAGTTTGCATTACGAGTACCTCCCTAATCTCAGCCAAAACTTTGCTTTTATTTGAGCGTACCTATATGCCCATGTTGACTACTTATCGTCCTTTTTGACCATGCCGTTCCGCATGGCCACATGAGCCGAAAAGTCCGGCAACTACTTAGTAGGGACATAAATACTGTTACACATGTTTTATGCTGTAAAATAAAAAGTACTGAATGTTTTTGGACCAAATATTTTTTAATATATTTATTGATGTATATTGTATCCAAAAAGAGTCTACTTATTCGAAATGTTCGCCTTTTGCCTTTACACACGCCTTAAGTCGCACTGGCCAATCGTCAATAGCTGCACGAACCTCGTCCATTGGAAAATTGGCCACAGCTCGAACCAAAGCAGTCTTAAGAGATCCAATGTTGGGGTAGCTTTTGTGACGAACCTTGTCCTCTAAAACCGTCCACAATTTGTAATCCAATGGGTTCAAATCTGGACTGCCTGAGGGCCATTCTTCAGAGGAAATGAACGCTGGCAAATTGTTTCGAAGCCAGGCCTGGGACGTTTTAGCTTTATGGCCGGCGCCGAATCCTGCTGGAAAGTCCATGGCTGGTTTTTGAACAGGGAATTGTTAAGAGGCTTCACAACAGCTTCCAAAACGGTTTCTCGGTAAACTTTGGCTGATGTTTTGACTCCTTGTTCGCAGAAATGCAGGTCAGTGACCCCATCGTAAGAGAAACCCCACCAAACCATGACTGAAGCTGGGTGATGATCCTTTTCCACCCTTGGGATCAGTTCAGATGCCTCCTTAGATGACCGCGAATACACTCTATAATTTTGCTTGTTAAATTTTTCCTGAACGATAAACATTTTTTCATCGGTGAATAAAATTTTTCTGTGCAAGTTATCAACGTGTTTCACCAAAAGACGTTTGCATTTTTCAATCCTATTTTTTTAAAGCTGAAGTCAATAAACGCCGGTACGTCGTTTGAAAGCCTCAAGTCCCAAGTCTTTTTTAATGATTCGACTCATGGACTTTTGCGTGATATTCATCTCATGGGCCATGATTTTCTGTTTTCGGAGCGGATTTCTGTAAATTCTTGATTTAACGGCTTTGATGACATGCGGTGTTCGAACAGAGCATGGGCGATCTTTTTACATCTCCAGTCTCCTCAAACAGTTTTATGCGTCGGTAGACGAACATGCTAATCCCTTGTGGCCGGAGCGTAAATATAGTTTTTTTCATTTCACACTTGAAAAGCGCTTTTGCAGCGATACGGTTCTCATTATCTGACCACTCCATGATGAAAGTTAAAACAATTTTAAAATCCAGTTACAGAATAACGTTATTGAGGTTAGCTTTCAAAACCCATGTGATATTAACGGGGTATGTTCAGTTCTACTATTGTCCTTACTAAGTATAAGTATTTCGCCTACCACGTACGTTTTCAAAGTCGGCGATCCTCACTTCAAAACTACTAGGTTAATCCTTTATACAAATATTGTTTACAAAATTTGCGATGATTGCCGCAGTATTAATATTGTTGAAGAGTAACAATAGTATTATTGCCAAATTTAAAAACTATAAATATGATCAGCGCGACAAAAGTATTGTTTTTTGCGTTTTCTGTTAACACTAATACGATTACGGGAATCATACTGCATATTTTCTACTGTTAAATAAATAACTCCTTTTATTTTGAATTTAATGATTTTTTAAATAATTTTTATAATTCAAACCAAACCGTAATCTAATAAATAATTAAAGGAATCATTGTATAATTGTGTGTGATTATACTATGGTAGTAGGCATCATAACATGGCTGTGTGTGAATTATACTATGGTTGTGAGGAGCATACTATGGTTGTATGTGAAACATGCTATGGTTGTGAGAATCATAATATGGATGTGGACCTCATAGTATAGTTGAGTGTGAATCATACTATGATTGTGGGGATCATAGTATGGTTATGTGTGAATCATGCTTTTGTTGTGAGGATCATAGAATAGCTGTGAGGATCATAGTATGGTTGTTTTGAATCATAGTATTGTTGTGAGGATTAAAATATTGTTGTACCACAACCATACACCTAACAATAGTATGATGCCCTTCAAAGTGCTTCTTCCACGAACAACGTTCGTTGGATTTGGCTCGTCTTCGAAAACCCACACGGTCAATTGCTGTTTTGTTTCGGGCTCATACGCATAGATTCATGATTCTTCACCTGTGACTATCTTATAAACGTCTTTTGAAGCACAGCGATCGTATTTTTTCTAAATTTCTTTGCACCAACCGACACGAGTCTTTTTTTTTTTGAGCGATTGTCAAATTGTGCGGGATCCAACGAGAACAAACCTTTTTTACGGCCAGGTGTTCATGCAATATCGAATGTATGCTGGCGGAAGAAATGCCCAAGGATGCCTCTATCTCACGGTATGTCACATGATGATCTTGCATTATCAATTCATGCACGACATCAATGTTCTCTGGCACAACGGCCGTTTTTGGACGACCTTCGTCTTTGAGCGAGCGTCGGCCACGATTGAATTCATTAAACCAGGTTTTTCACAGTGCTATATGATGGTGCTTCATCGCCATACAAAGATTTAAGTTCATCGATGCACTCTTGTCGTGATAATCCATGTCGAAAGTTGTGAAAAGTGATCGCACGAAAATGTTCACGAGTTAATTCCATTTTTTTGACAAATTGATTTTTTCAAGTCACTGTAAACAACACAAATGAGGTTCGTACGTCATAACGTTCTGAGTACGTTTATGCTAAAAAATGTCAAACTTTCCAATGGAAATGTCAGATGGCACAAGGCAAACCCTTAGTGTTGCCTAGGCCAGAAATATATATATCAACCCTCGTATATATTTCAAACGATCTTTGACAAAAATTACTCGGTGTTGCAAATGGAATGACAATTTTAGTATACCCCGTGTGCTATGGTAGAGGTTCCTAAAAATATCTTGTAGTGGTCATCAAGATTTATGGAATTGAGTGCGTCTAAAGTTCACTGAACTAACACGACTTAAATTGGAAAATGTAAAGTATATTTTAAATAAAGAAAATTTAATTGCTATATTCGTCATGGACGTCTCTGCAGCTTTTTGACCGTAATAAAATTTAGATTAATAAACATTTTCTACAAAAAGGCATGTGATGTACAGATATTCATAAACAGGTTTCCAGAACACAATATCGCACGCTTTTATATCGCAAACTAAAAAGACAAACTAAATGATAGTGATGAAATGATTTTTGCATAGACATTTAATTTTAATACAAAAGAAAAAAAACTGTAAAACTGGCACACTTCACATATGCAATTTCTGCTTTGTTCTGTTAATTTTATGGCCAAGTAGGCGCTTTTTAAATTTATGCGTAGGTTTTGACAACAAAAAAAAAAGATTTTTGTATTTTTTAGTTTTTGAATTGGTTGCAGTTTTTTTTTACCATATTTTTGCATAAATTAAGTCACTTAAAAAAACGTTGTAACAGTCATTAATGTTTACGGAATCGAATGTGTATCAAGTTCACTGAACTTGAAATTAATCGTTGTTCAGCTTTAAATGACAAATGGAGCAGACAGCAGGCAGACGGACACCAACTTCCTTAGCGTTGGCGGAAAGTGTTAAATTTCCGTTTGCATTTGTATGCAAACTTTAACCGTTGTTGGAATCGCACAGGGTTGCTCTTTTTCATATTCCAACCATTGACCATAAATAGAAGAAAGTTAAGATAGAGTTGTTGCTGTACTACCGGGGTTTGGATGCAAATCACATTCAGTAAATTTGCAAATCTAACACCGAGATGTAATCTGATGATCTAATCGGATTTATCTCTTCTAACCCATTGGGTATCCACACTTGTCAATGACCTGTTTTTCAGCAAGATTAATTCTTCTCAATATAAAGGCAATACAACAACATAAAAGTAGGTCCATATACAGGGTTCTTTTTGAAAATTCAAAAAAATCAACAAAAATTTAAATTGTTTTTTTTTTAAATATTGCTGTTTTTCTCGAATGTTTCTACGAGGTGCTCAAATAAAATAAAATTTAAATTATAGGAAGCGATAAATTTTTTTTAGTAGGTCTTGTCGAGTACATGCAACGATTTATAGGCATTTCGCCGGTGGCGAACGGGACTGTCGTACACATTTGAGTTGGAAAAAAGGTCTTAATAAAAAGATAAAGCTTAAGCCTATTAATTAGCTCTATAAGTGGCGCTAAGGTCGATTTCGAATTACTTTTCGTTTTCAAGATAATAGAAAACTACCCAGTCATTTGCACGGATATAAAACAGAAGTAGTTTTGAGGCCAAAAGTTCAAACGCCGATTTCAGCTAAACCTGATGAAAGATTTCAATGAGACTGCTCTTTAGAACATGGCGTACTGATAAAAGTGCCCAAAAACGAAACTGAAAACCGCGATTCCGGTTTTTATGTCCCAACCCGACAGCCGTTTTCTCAAAAATAGCTAAGACCCTACATGTCGCTTTACCCGGTTTTTCGCTTTCGATTTTATTTTTATTTTTTGATACAGTCCCCGTAAAAATTGTCCAAAAAATTGCTTCCCATGTACTTGAATATATGGCTTTAAAATAACTATAAAAATAAAATTATTTTTGCAATTTGGCTAAATAAGGGTGACGCTTTCCATGTCTACCATGGGCACCAAAAAAACCTATTCAAATATGATCATATTTTTAAAATTTTATTCGGAAAATAATTTCCATTCTTTGGCAAAAGGCTAAACCCGAACTGTCGGTTAATGGTGGGTTTTACTTTTAAAAAACCCTACAATCGGTATTTTCAAAACTCGGTTAAAAAAAAAGTGAAATTCTGGTTTTTCTGAAAACCTCCTGTTTTTGGTTTGATTTTTCCCAGAAATTGTTTTTCTTTTTTTTTATTAAACTTTAAGTACTGTCGCACGGGACATGTCTGTCATTTCTTCCCATCATAATTTTTTTAAGAATTTTTTTATAATGAACTTTGCAATTTAAGCGAATTTAATCAACTAGGAGACAAGTTGTGTACGTTCTAATCTTCACTGAAGGGCGTGGCTAGGAATCCAAATTTTTCGCACCACGTCAACCTTTTAATGTGGTCTTAAGTTTTGATTTTGAGCTAGATCGTATGAATATCATTCAAGATATACTTATAGAAAAAACACCAGATGTGGGCGAAATGGTGCATTTGCAATGGAGGTACCATAATGGGGCGTGTCAATCAATTTGTCATGTACAAAGCCAATATTTTACTATTGTGGTGTTTAGAAGTTAATCGAATTTCACGCACTGGGTACGTGCGTGAGGGTTTTATTCTGTACTGAAACGAGGTCCTTTGTGCGGGAGGTACCAGAATGGCCGTGACAAGAAATCCAATTTTTGTCACCAAGTTTGCCATATGTGACGCGCAAAATAGAAAGTGACCTAAGGGTAAAAACCAGTTTTGTTCAGGAGATCCAGTTTTAAGATTTAAATACCATCACTTTCATAAAACGCGCATATCTCTGGGAGGGAACACTTTTGGGGCATGGGATCGGTCTCATTCTATGCTCAGATGTTGTCCACATCAAAAAAAAAGTGAAAATTGATTTTTTTTTTATCCTTAGGTAACTTTCTCTATGCGCTGTCACATATAAGTTATGCCGATTTAAATAGTGTTGATTTAAATAGGAGAATATGGACATTTGTGTAGGAGGTACCACATTGGGTGTGGCAATAATCCCCATTTTTAATCCCACAGACAGTTTTGGAAAATATAAAGACATGCTAAATTTAATAACGATTGAAAATTTATCTTTTAAATGGCTCTCCTGAACAAAACTGGCTTTTATTTTGCGCGTCACATGCATGCAATTTGATCAAAATCGGAATAAGAGTGTTTTATCTTATATGGGTATAGACCTTTGTACTGGGGCTATAACAAAAGGTGGACCGATATGACCCATTTTCATCGGAGCTGTTTACTGATCGATTGTAATAACCTGTGCCAAATTGTATTAGGATTGAAATTAATACGAGGGCGGTTCGGAAAGTTCTTAGCCTATCAATGAAAGAGAATAGTTAGTTTTTCAAAAATATTTTTATTTTTCAATATAATCTCCTGAAACTTCAACACACTTAGTCCAACACTTATCTAGCAATTCTATCCCTTGATTAAAATAGTTTTCCTCAAGGTCTTCAAAATAGTGGTTTACAACTGTAATTGCATCTTCATTTGAGGTAAAACGCTTGCCAGCAAGGATTTTTTTTAGATTTGGGAACAGGTAAAAGTCACTGGGAGCTAAATCAGGAGAATAAGGTGGGTGGTCAAGCAACTCGTACTTTAATTCGTTGATTTTAGCCATTGTTAAAACACTCTTGTGCGCTGGTGCGTTGTCTTGATGACAAATTATTTTTTTGTGTTGTAAGCCAGGACGTTTTTCTCGAATTTGTACATTTAATTGATCTAAAAGGTTGCAATAGTACTCTGAATTTATTGTTTTACCCTTTTGCAGATAGTCAATCACTAAAATACCTTTGAAGTCCCAAAAAAAACGTTGCCATAACCTTACCAGCCGATTGAATTGTTTTTGCCTTTTTTGGGGCACTTCCTCCAGATTCAGTCCACTGTTTGGATTGTTCTTTTGCCTCTGAAGTATAGTGGTGGATCCATGTCTCATCAACAGTTATTAAACGACGCTTAAAATCCATTTTATTTCGCTGAAAACGACCCAAACAAGCTTGAGAAATGTTCATTCTTATGCGTTTTTGGTCGACTGTTAACAAGTGCGGCATCCATCTTGCAGAAAGCTTTTTCATCTGTAGTTCTTCATGCAAAATTAAATGGACTCGATCATTTGAGATGCCCATGATATTAGCTATTTCACGCACTTTTATTCGTCAATCATTTAATACCATATCATGCACTTTGGCTACAACTGCTGTTGTTGTTGCTGTTTTTGGACGTCCACTACGTGGTTCATCTTCAATGCTTGTACGACCACGTTTGAATTCAGCAACCCAATTTTTTACTGTTGCATATGAAGGAGCACTTTCACCTAACACATTCACCATATCATTATGAATTTCTTGTCCCGATAAACCTTTTTTATGTTAATATTTAATGACACCACGCATTTCTAATTTTTCCATTGTAAAAAAAAAGCTGATGCGTCTTTTGTGAACACCTGTTTCTATATGAAGGACAAAATTTAACATGTGTTCATAGCAGAGATGGAAGTTTCTAAAACACTTAACTTTTTTCTGTTTATACCGCGCTTTTTGTGCTAGGCTAGCATCCAAAGACAATAGAAGCTTTAAAACAAGAAATCGAAGAGATTCGACCCGGAATAATCGAAAATGATTTTAAAACAGTTGTGGTAGTCATATGAATGATATTGTGTTTTAATATTAAATGACCAAGTTCTACATATCTAATAAAACCAGAAATTTAAAAAAAATATCAGTACTTTTCTTTAAGCCGATTCAAATTTAAAATTTTAAATGGCCCACCCTGTATATCTTCATCTCAACCGATTTTCTTCAATTCAATAACGCGTATTCTCGTTACAAAAACTTTACTACTGCAAAATTTCATGAAGATCGACCAACAATTGCGACCTCTAGTTTGATTACAAGAACGGTGCACATAAAGGTGGGTCTTGCTCAAATAATTTTGTTAGTTACACACAGTTGCCATTAAACTTAGTCAGAATACTCTGTAACACAGGGTGGTTTGTTAAGTTGTCAGCATAAAGTCGAACACAGAAAAGATTAAACAATTAAAACCGGGCACTAACTTCGATTAGGAATTTTTTAATGTTTGCAACAAAAAGTCGACTAGATGGACACTCGACATTTAGAAATCTAGCTTACCCTCTATTTTCATAACTCAAACGTTTAAACAGTTAATGATATAGCACTGTCGGCATAGAAAAACCCTGCCATGCATTTTTGTACGCTTTGAACGTTTATTATAATGAATTTTAAACTACTGAAAGTTGTGTGTCTGTGTCTGAACCTTAATACGAATTGAACTTTCAAATTTGAAATTTTTTTAATGTTATTTTGAATGTGTTGACGAACGAGTTCGTGTGATTTATAAGAAAACTCAAATAATTTACCTTTTGCCTACTGGCAGTTCGTTTCGTCTTAGACGAATTCGTTTTATGAAAACAGGCTGTAATTTGAATAAGATGATATTAAATTCGGTAAGCCGGTTTCAGTTTTATTACGCTCACCTTTGATTTAATTTTAAATCGTTAACTCAAACATGTTTATAAAAGGTCATCGTTTTATATCTCCATCCATCTAATTTTGCTTAAACCATAAAATTCTTATATTAACTCCTCGCGGGTACTTTAAATCAAATTCAAATTCGATGATGGGCAAATGCTTGTACTCGTACATACTTCTGACGCCTTAATAGTACCCAGAAACTATAAATCTTTCGCAACAATCGGTCATCTGAAAGAAATAGTGTTAAATAGAATTCATTAACTAAAAAGTCTATCTATTATTTCTGCATTTGCCTCTAAAAATGTATTTAAATTTAAATCTGATAAGTTGTTTCGCATAAATTACAGTGGCTTTGCGTAGAAAAGGGTTTGGGCGACAAGCGGTCTGATCATCTTGTAATCAATACCTTAGAAATGGATGTAGTTGCTGGCCCACTTTGCGCAGAAACTTTGCGCAGCATTCTTCGTTATTCCGACTACGTACCCACCCCCTTACCCATTGCCTTTTTTTGCGTTTTTTTTTCCATATCCTCCTTTTCCAAAACTATCAAAGATGCTGCTCCACAGCACAGAATCAGTAAATTTTCCTTTTTCTACATTATTGGTTTCAAAAGGTTGACAGAAAATAAATTTCTATTTTTTGAAAGTTTGATCAAATTCTTTTTTAATCAACTATTTATTTAAATGTGAACACACGTCAAACATGTTTTCCCAAACTTCTATTTGGCATTACTTGACATCTGTTTGAACAAACAAAAACTGCCAAAAATTTATCGGTAGCGGGAACAAAAAATCAACCAAATAATTTCCGAATTTCTGGAAATTATTTGCTCGCAAAAAATTTGACTTAAAAGCGCCATTGTGTTTCGGGCAGTGGCTCTGTCCGGCTGAAACCACATATCACCATCTCACCATATTAACCATTCTATCATACGAGGGTTGCTATATATATTTCTGGCCTAGGCAACACTAAGTGTTGAAACCACATCTCAGGTCTGTTTTAAAGAGCAGGACGTAAAAAAGGATATATCATACGAGGGTTGCTATATATATTTCTGGCCTAGGCAACACTAAGTGTTGCCAGGTGCCATCTGACATTTCCATTGGAAAGTTTGACATTTTTTAGCATAAACGTACTGATGACGTTTTGACGTACGACCATCATTTGTGTGGTTTACAGTGACTTGAAAAAATCAATTTGGCCAAAAAATTGCCATTTTTCACAACTTTCGCCGTGGATTATCACAAGAGTGCATCGATAAACTTAAATCTTTGTATGGCGATGAAGCACCATCTATAGCACTGTGAAAAACTGGTTTAATGAATTCAATCGTGGCCGACGCTCGCTCCAAGTCGAAGGTCGTGAAGTTCGTCCAAAAACGGCCGCTGTGCCAGAGAACATTGATGCCGTGCGTTAACTGATAATGAAAGATCGGCATGTGACATATCGTGAGATAGAGGCATCCTTGGTCATTTTTTCCATCATATAGCACTGTGAAAACTGGTTTAAAAAATTTGATCTTGATCGTCCAAAAACAGCCGTTGTGCCAGAGAACATTGATGCCGTGCGTGAACTGATAATGCAAGATCGTCATGTGACATACCATGAGATCCTTAAGCATTTCTTCCACCAGCTTACATTCGATATTGCATGAACACCTAGCCGTAAAAAAGGTTTGTTCTCGTTGGATTCCGCACAATTTGACAATCGCTCAAAAAAAGGCTCGTGTCAATTGGTGCAAAGAAATTTTGAAAAAATACGATCGCGGTGCTTCAAAAGACGTTTATAAGATCGTCACAGGTGACGAATAATAGATCTATGCGTATGAGCCCGAAACAAAACAGCAATCGACCGTGTGGGTCTTCATAGACGAGCCAAATCCAACAAAAGTTGCTGCAGTTCGATTCAAGTGGTCGCCTGTTTCTTCGGCAAAACTGGTCATGTGGCGACTGTTATTCTCAGTGGTACACCACAATTTATTTTCCTAAAGTCTTTGAAGAAATTCAAAAAACGAACAAGAAAAGACGAATCATTGTGCACCATGACAAAGCGAGCTCTCACACATCGGCTCAAACCAGCGCCTTTTTGACCGGCCAAAACGTCATCCGCCGTACAGCCCTGACTGGGCACCCAATGACTTATTTTTATTCCCTCTATGGGATATATGTTAATATATCCTCAACTGACTGAAACAATTTTTTTTTCAAACCTTTAAATGAGAAATTCTCGTTGGAACGTATTTCTCTCTGAATTGCTACTGAATTTAGTACCATTTTAACTTATCTAATACACTGAAGTCCATTCCGAGATAGGGTTGCCAGATACAAACTGTCCTTTATCTAAAATTAGGAGCATTTTAGCTCGATTTACGGAAAAATATTGATAATTAACTCATAAAGCCTACATACGAGCCTACAGTATTTATGTCCGTACTTAGTAGGGACATAAATACTGTTACAACATTGAACACACCCATTTCAATAGTAGAACTGAACATACCCCGTTAATGTCATATGTGGCGCGCAAAATAGAAAGGGACCTAAGGTTAAAAACCAGTTTTGTTCAGGAGAGCCATTTTAAAGATTAGGTCCCTTTCCATTTGCGCTTAGAATCGTCGACTTCACTTTCATAAAACGCGCATATCTCTGGGAGGGAACACTTTTGGGGCATGGGATCGGTCTCATTCGATGCTCAGATGTTGTCCACATTAAAAAAAGAAAAAAATGAAAATTGATTTTTTTACCCTTAGGTCCCTTTCTCTATGCACTGTCACATAAAGGTTTTGAAAGCTAACCTCAACAGCGTTAGTCTGTAACGGGATTTTAAAATTGTTGTAACGTTCATCATGGAGTGTTCAGATAATAAGAACCGTATCGCTGTAATACAGCTTTTCAAGTGTGAAATGAAAAAAAACGATATTTTCAAAACGCTCCGGCCACTAGGGATTAGCCACATGTCGGTCTACCGATGCATACAACTGTTTGAGGAGACTGGAGATGTAAAAGACCCCCACTGATTGGGCCGCCCACGCTCTGTTCGAACACCGCATGTCATCAAAGCCGTTAAATCAAGAAATCACAGAAATCCGCTCCGAAAACAGAAAACCATGGCCCATGAGATGAATATCACGCAAAAGAAGTCCATGAGTCGAATCAATAAAAAAGACTTGGGACTTGGGGCTTTCAAACGACGTACCGGGCATTTATTGACTGCAGCTTTAAAAAAAATATGATTGAAAAATGCAAACGTCTTTTGGTGAAGCACGCTGATAAATTGCACAGAAAAATTGTTGTTCACCGATGAAAAAATTTTTACCGTTCAGGAAAAATTTAACAAGCAAAATGATAAAGTGTATGCGCAGTCATCTAGGGAAGCATCTGAACTGATTCCAAGGGTGGAAAAGGGTCATCACCCAGCTACAGTCATGGTTTGGTGGGGTGTCTCTTACGATGGGGTCACTGACCTGCATTTCTGCGAACAAGGAGTTAAAACATCGGCCAAAGTTTACCAAGAAACCGTTTTGGAAGCTGTTGTGAAACCTCTTAACAATTCCCTGTTCCAAAACCAGCTATGGATTCTGCGCCGGCCCATAAGGCTAAAACGTCCCAGGCATGGCTTCGAAATAATTTGACAGCGTTCATAACCTATGAAGAATGGCCCTCAGGCAGTTGTGGACGGTATTAGAGAACAAGGTTTGTCACAAAAGATACCCCAACATTGGATCTCTTAATACTGCTTTGGTTCGAGCTGTGGCCAATTTTCCAATGGACGAGGTTCGTGCAGCTTTTGACGATTGACCAGTGCGACTTAAGCCGTGTGTAAAGGCAAAAGGCGGACATTTCAAATAAGTAGATATTTTTAGATACAATGTACATCAATAAATATATTAAAAAACATTTGGTCCAAAAACATTCAGCACTTTTTATTTTACAGCATAAAACGTGTGTAACAGTATTTATGTCCCTACTAAGTACAAAATATTAGAGATCAAGCTTAGTAATAGAATTCACAAAAACTATTAATGAGCACGATTGAGCAACAAATGATATTATTATATATAAATTCTTAAGATTACACTTTTTAGAAAAAGTAGGCTTTATATTATCTGTCCCTTATGGCGGTTCGGAAACTTCTTAGCCTAGCACAAAAAGCGCGGTATAAACAGAAAAAAGTTAAGTGTTTTGGAAACTTCCATCTCTGCTATGAACACATGTTAAATTTTGTTTCGATCTGGCAACTCCTTCATATAGAAACAGGTGTTCACAAAAGACACATCCGCGATTTTTTTACAATGGAAAAATTAGAAATGCGTGGTGTCATTAAATATTTACATAAAAAAGGTTTATCGGGACAAGAAATTCATAATGATATGGTGAATGTGTTAGGTGAAAGTGCTCCTTCATATGAAACAGTAAAAAATTGGGTTGCTGAATTTAAACGTGGTCGTACAAGCATTGAAGATGAACCACGTAGTGGACGTCCAAAAACAGCAACAACAACTGAAATTGTAGCCAAAGTGCATGATATGGTATTAAATGATCGACGAATAAAAGTTCGTGAAATAGCTAATATCATGGGCATCTCAAATGATCGAGTCCACTTAATTTTGCATGAAGAACTACAGATGAAAAAGCTTTCTGCAAGATGGGTGCCGCACTTGTTAACAGTCGACCAAAAACGCATAAGAATGAACATTTCTCAAGCTTGTTTGGATCGTTTTCAGCGAAATAAAATGGATTTTAAGCGTCGTTTCATAACTGTTGATGAGACATGGATCCACCACTATACTCCAGAGACAAAAGAACAATCCAAACAATGGACTGAAGCTGGAGGAAGTGCCCCAAAGAAGGCAAAAACAATTCAATCGGCTGGTAAGGTTATGGCAACAGTTTTTTGGGACTTCAAAGGTATTTTATTGATTGACTATCTGCAAAAGGGTAAAACAGTAAATTCAGAGTACTATTGCAACCGTTTAGATCAATTAATGTACAAATTCGAGAAAAACGTCCTGGCTTACAACACAAAAAAATAATTTGTCATCAAGACAACGCACCAGCGCACAAGAGTGTTTTAACAATGGCTAAAATCAACGAATTAAAGTACGAGTTGCTTGACCACCCACCTTATTCTCCTGATTTAGCTCCCAGTGACTTTTACCTGTTCCCAAATCTAAAAAAATTCCTTGCTGGCAAGCGTTTTACCTCAAATGAAGATGCAGTAACAGTTGTAAACTACTATTTTGAAGTCCTTGAGGAAAACTATTTTAATCAAGGGATAGAATTGCTAGATAAGCGTTGGACTAAGTTTATTGAAGTTTCAGGAGATTGTATTGAAAAATAAAAATATTTTTGAAAAACTAACTATTCTCTTTCATTGATAGGCTAAGAAATTTCCGAACCGCCCTCGTAACACAAAAAATTTTGACACAATAATGGTGTTCGAACAAAAACTTCTAAGTTTAAGATCGTTGTGACATATCGCTCTTGTCTGCTTAGATAACTCTTTGGAGTTTTGTTTAGGCGCGGATTCACAACGCTTCACCTCAGATAAGGATTTATAACGATTTAACAAATAAAAAACATATTTAAAATATATTTTATAGAAGTTTAGTTCTAAAATAACTAGATACTACTTACGTATTTCAAAATATAAGTAAATTATTTATTATCAATTTAGAAAGTGATTACTTTCATATATTTACAAATGTAAATATTCTAAAATCGGTTTGCGAATAATTCGTTCTAACATGCGTTAAATCTCTATTTCATATAAATGCTTTAAAAATAGAATATTTCTAGCGCTCTCTAGACATTTAATTTTTTTTACATTCACAGTAAATAATAAATATAATAAAATATAATTTTTTTATTTGTCTTTTTTAGATAATCTCCATTGACAAACACTGAAACCTTCCTCCCCAAACTACAAAAATGCTGCAACAACGACGACAAATCTCCCTACCGCACCTGGCGATGGGGGTATTTTTTGTGATATGTACGATCAAATCAATCAACACGGAGGTCTACACCGCCCTGGCGGAAATGGAGGAGCTACTAGAGACTGAAACTGTATTAATAAGTAATTTAGAGGGCTTTATTAAAGTACAACAAGACAAATTGGACTACCTGAAAACGTAAGTACCCAATAACACGTATTTGCAAAAATCAATTAAATTTAACTCGTTGTGTTGTTAATGCGCCATCAAGTTTGTCTGTCTGTCAGAAGCAGAGACCAACTCGATACAGACAACAGGTATGCACTCACACACTCGCTAATATAATTATTATTTTGTTTTTAAATATGCAAACAAATCCTCATTTAAAAAATAATAATTCCGATAATGAACATGTCGTGATAATTATTTATATACAAATAATCCCGCTTGTACAAGTCCGTGCATGGCTAAATACGAAATGATTCAATTAACACCTTTAGTCATGAGAAGTAGGTACCTGCGATATCTACGATCTGATAATATTGGCTATAATCGGATGTTCCGAAAAGGGCTGCACTATCGCACCATATGCCTAGAATATCTTCGTCTTATGTCCTATCACAATTACACTATCTTGTCTTCTTATGATTATCAGCGGCGATATGTCTTGCCCAACATACCAGCGTTTTTACCTGAGCCGGCTGCAAAACCCTGCTGAGTTTTTAAATTACATATGACACGTGCTACGTAATTACTTACGCACAGTGGTTCCATTTAAAAAGCCAGGTGATATAAATATTAGGGATATAAAATATAAATTTATCAAACAACAAATATAAAATTTATGAATATGAGATTGCAAGATTCGGTTATTGTTAGGCTTGATCATAATCAAAAAACAGATGTTTGGTGTTTTTATATTTTAATTTTAAAAAAATATTTTGAAATTAAGTACTCGTAGAACCGAAAACATGTTTGAGAGAAAAAGTTAATTACACAAACATAAATTTAGGGAAATTATTAAAAAAAAATGCCAACGCTGCATATATAAATGCATATAAATCTAAAGTCATGGACAAAAATAGTGCTACTAATTATGTACACACATTATTCAAAATGTTGGACAAATTACAAATAATATTTATCTGTATTCTTCTCAGGCCACTTAATTAGAATTTGTATGGAAGTTACACGGTTATCAAGCGAGTTGGCCTTGAGCCGCTTAACAAACGAGTAAGAGTTACCACACTTACGAGGGCTACCGCAAAAGTAACTGGCCTAACATAAAAAGAACCGTTTTTTTCGGAATTATTATTATTTATTTTTCAACATAATCTCCTTCCAACTCAATACACTTCATCAAACGTTTTTCAAGTTTTTTAATTCCATCCGAAAAATAATATTTTTCAAGACCTTCAAAATATGCCTCAGTTTCAGCAATAACCTCGCTATTGGACGAAAATTGTTTGCCACCGGATTTTTTTAAATTTGGAAACAAGAAATAATCAGAAGGCGCTAAATCTGGACTATATGGTGGATGCGGAGCAATTTCAAATCATAATTCGGCCAGTGTTTGTTGAGTTAAAAATGCAGTGTGTAAAGGAGCATTAGCTTGATGAAAAAGAACTTTTTTTTTCTAAATGCGGTCGTTTTATCTTGATTTCTTCACTCAACCGATCCAATAATGCACAATAATATTCACTATTTATAGTTTTTTCCTTTCTCAAGATAATCAATAAATAGTATACGCCTTGCATCCCAAAATACTGTGGCCATAACTTTTCCTGCTGACTTAACAGTTTTCGCCTTCTTCCATTGTTTTGACTGTTCTTTGCATTCTGGGATGTAGTGATGGATCCATGTTTCCTCAACAGTTATGAATCGGCGCCAGAACTCTATTGGATTACGCTGATAAATCGCTAAAAGCTCCTCGGAATTGGTCCAACGGACGATTTTTTTGGGCAAAGTCAACAAACGCGGCACCCATCTTGCGGATAGCTTTTTCATGTGGAGTTCATCATGTAAAATACTCCATACTTGTTTTTCGTGTATTTTAACAATATCAGCAAGTTCTCTGAGCTTTATTCGTCTTTAGTCACTTCATTTAATATTTTTCTAATGTTTACAATAGTAGTAGCAGTTTTCGGTCTTCCAGAGCGTTGTTCATCTTCCGTACTTGAACGACCCATTTTAAATTGTTGAACCCAGGATTTCACGGTGGAGTATGATGGTGCATTATCACCATGAACAGAATCCAATTAATCTTTGATTAATTGTGGCGTATAAACTTTCATATAAAAGTGTTTAATTACCGCACGAAACTCTTTATTTTCCATTTTTCAAAAATTATAAAACTTGTTTACTTCAATCACCAGTAACAAAGAAAATAATCATTAAATATTTCGGAAATTTTGACAGATGGCTTATAAAAGATTGCTTTTAAAAAACAAAAAAAAAACAAAAGTTGCTAGTAAAACAGAAAATGTGCCAGGCCAGTTAGTTTTGCGGTCGCCCTCGTATTTTTGAAACAATATATCAAACATGAGTCACCCAGCTTTTTAAAAACATATGTCTCTTGTTAGGCATCCAAAAAAATAATTACACAAGAAGAGGTCTTATCGACGAATTTGTATTGGTTTTAGCTGCACGAGATGGGATAACTGAAACTGCAGGGTGGGCTATATAACCTTTTAAGTTTGAATCGGTTGTAAAAAAAAACTGATAATTTTTTAAAATTGTTGGTCTTATTGAAAAGGTTGAACTTTCTCATTTAAAAATGGTACACAACATCATTCATATGACTACCACAACAGACTCGGCAGTACCTTATCCGATCAACCCGATTTTTTTTAAGTAAATTTTTGATTGCTTCCGATCGAATCATATCAATGGCTACTTCGATTTCATGTTTCAACACTTCAATTGTCTGAATGCTTTGCGTAACATTTATCCTTAATGGCTGCCCACAAAAAATAATCCAATGGGCTCAAATCACAGCTCCAAGGCGGCCAATTGACATCACAATTTCGGCTGATTATTCGTTTTTTAAAAACAGTGCTTAAAATATCGATGGTCTTGTTGAAACCAAATGTCGTCCATGTCATTCTCCTAATGAGGTAAAGTTCAACGTTGATGGTAACGATGGCTCCTTGCTCATTTTCGATGAAAAATGGTCCAAAGATGCCCCCATCCCAAAATCCACACCAACGAGTGACTCGCTGTGGATGCATTGGCTTCTCAATAGTCACGTGCGGGTTCTTTGAACCCCATTTGCGGCAATTTAGCTTATTGACATAGCCACCGAGGTAAAAATGGGCTTCATCTGAAAACACGATTTTTCGTTAAAATTCTTTATCTCCTGCCGAACAATCTTCAGCCTATTGGGCAAAGCGAAAACGCATCGGATGGTGTTCCCTTATTAAATGAAAAAGTTCAACCTTTCCAATAAAACCAGAAATTTAAAAATTATTACCCCTTTTTTTACAGTCGATTCAAATTTAAATTTTTAAATGGCCCACCCTATACAATCAACTCCAACTGATAGTTCAAAGAAATTTTACACAAAGCTAAAGTGTGGCAATTTATTATTTTTCATTTACTATTTTATTACAATTTAAAGTGTTTTATTATCTGCTTTTGTTTTGAATTCCCGTTCAATTCTCTTTGATGTAAACAAAGAAAAAACAATGTTGCCATACTACTCTCAATTTTATTCAATGTTGCCAGATTACCGCATTGCAAACTATCTACGTAACAAAGCTAGTTACATCGAAAAAAAGATTAATGTTATTTTAAATATTTTTGTTTCGAGTTATTGGGAAAGGTTAGTGTTTTTAAAAATTATAATGTGGCAACGATTTACATGGGATGATCCAAGAATTTATTATGTAATGCATTACAAACGACAACAAAGATATACCTCAAAGAAGTTCTGAACTAAACTGTGAGTATATCTTTGTAAAAAGACCAGAGGCATATTATTTGCAAATTAGCACAGATGTTGGTTAGTCTCCAAATCAAAAATTGGGAAGTTAAA
Organism: Hydrotaea diabolus; assembly: GCA_963513945.1. NCBI lineage: Eukaryota > Metazoa > Arthropoda > Insecta > Diptera > Muscidae > Hydrotaea > Hydrotaea diabolus. The sequence continues at coordinate 225,558,066 of OY740716.1, read as the reverse complement.
AAATATTTTATTTTTTTTCGTTTTGTAGTATCATTTATTCGGTCTTTTGTCATTATTATGACTTCAACAGTTTTTATTCTGGTTCGAGACCTTTGTTGTTTCTTTTTGAAAATCAACGTTAAAATTAGTAAAATGTATTGGCTAGGTTGCCAGACAGGCTGCTAAAGAAAATCCTTGGCGGGTTTAGAAACAGCTGTGAAATCTGCCTGAAATCCTAGTTAAAACATTTCACCAATTTTTAGGTTTATTCTGAAAAGAAACAACAAAATAAATACTGTTGAAGTCATACGAGTAATGATAATAAAAGACGAATAAATATAAGCAAAACCAAGATAAATATATTATTGGGGTAAAAAAAGCGTGGGTTAGACGACCTAAAATTAAAGAGTTTTGTTCCCTCTCTTTGGCGGTGCTTTTCTGTCCGTATGGGGGTATGACCCATAAACCGGATTCGGGCTAAAATTATAAAATCCTTTACTGAGGTATGAGTTTAATTTTCAAGGTAAAAATTGGATCAATAAAATCGAGGCCGAAATTCAAAGCGCATGGCTTTCTATTCTCACAGGACTTACCTGGGTATAGTGTGGACTTAATGCCAAAAAGATGCAAAGTTGTTTTTCTTTATAAAGGGTGTTCGACTTAATATTAGCTCCGAAGCCAAAGTGTAAAAGATCATTTTGGATTTTAAAAATGACCTCATATTTTTGACCATTTGAAATCGTCGAACCTGAACACTTTTTGTTTTTCTAAGTGTACCCTTTTGAATAAATTTAGAATAACAACAATGCAAATATAATGAAATAATTTCGGCGATACTTCTAAATTAAGTTTAAGTGACCATTTTTTTAACCACAACTCTATATGTGACAGCGCAAAGAGAAAGGGACCTAAGGGTAAAGAAATCAATTTTCATTTTTTTTTCTTTTTTTGATGTGGACAACATCTCAGCATCGAATGAGACCGATCCCATGCCCCAAAAGTGTTCCCTCCCAGAGATACGCGCGTTTTATGAAAGTGAAGTCGACAAGTCTATGCGCAAATTGAAAGGGACCTAATCTTTAAATTGGCTCTCCTGAACATATCTGTTTTTTAACCTTAGGTCCCTTTCTATTTTGCGCGTCACATATACGTTACTAATTTTTGTTCTCGCTTGAACCACTGTGTACGCACCTCGGTTATCGATTGCATGTACGCACCACTTTTTTCTGATACTGTGTGTTACAGATGGAGTTCTGCAGTGCTTGTTGTGGTTGCTATTTGACGCAGCTGTCAAAATGATAAAAGTAAAATGAATTTGATCTCAGTAATGAATAAATGACAAATGTGTCTTATTACGTGCAAGTACTCGTTATTGAATGTTATAGAAAGGTTTTGCTCCATTGAAAACAAAACCTTCCTTTGTTACATAGTGTCACAAAATTATTTTATTTAAATCACAAAATATAAGGCATATTTATAAGATTTTGTGTCAAACATTACAATTTGTATAGAAATTGGCAGCCAAAATTACTCCGCTGCAATAAGTTGAACCAAACAGAATTTTTTAATAGTAATAAGAAATTATGACGAATGAAATGTAAAACTAATTGATTTTCAAATAAACATCCCCTGAAGAAGTAAGAAAAAAGCTAACGAAACGTTGGCAAAACATGAAATAAATTAGTTTTATTTAATTCATGAAGGAAGACTGACCAATCAGCCCAGTCAAAAACGACATAAACAATCAATTTTTTGTCGTTACGTCCTGCGTGGCCTGAAGCTCATCGATTTTATTGGAATCTCGTTAAAAGCTACTAGAAAAGGGCGTAGCATTCAATTTTTTTTTATGTGCTAACAAAAAAGAAATAAACATACTCGTACATACATGGGTCGATTTAGCTTTTGGCATGTGGAATAAAAGTTACACAACGACATTTCAAAAAATCTTTTTCGATTTTTCTCAACTTTTATTTCGACTCTACGATTCTCTCACTCGTATTTTTATTATCACGCGCTCTAAAGTTATATTGCATTGTATGTGGCAATGTATATTTGCATGTATTGTATGTCACCTTGGATAGGTAATACAGTAAGAACTCTATAATCCAAATAATTGATGGTCTGCAATCAATTATAACTCGGATTATCGAAAAATCGGATTATTGGATACTTTCGTCTTCACGTGTATTCAAACGAGTTTAATATACATAGTTACTATAATTTATATGTATGCCAAAAATGCTTGTTCACAGTAAAAATAATGGTCAAATAGTTAAATTATGTATTTAAAACCGAGGTATAACATTCCCATTTTTAAAAACCAAAAAATTTTATTTTTTTTTTTTAAAAAAAAAGGCATACAATTTTTTGAAACAAAAATAACTTATTATAACGAACGAATAAAATAAAAACAATAATAAACTGTAGTTTATTGAGAATTTAAAAGAGATTTTTAGAAAATACAGAAGTATCGATGAGATTTTCTTTTTAAAAAAAGCTGTCTTCTTTTTAAGATTGAATTCAGCAAAATTATACTGTACTCGAAATATGCAGTCTAACTTATTTATAACTTAATAACTTAACACATTTTGATGTTAATTCGGATCACAAAATACAATCAAATTTGGATTACAAAGTATGTACTACAGGGAAAACGTTGTTTGGAAAGTTGGTTAATTCGGATTACTGAGGCCTTACTGTATTTAAAAAAAAATAAAATCTGTCGTTTTTTTATTACCTACTAAAAAAAACCTTAAAAATAAAAGTTGAAATGATTTTTTTGACAAAAGCCATCGCAAAATCGATGGCACAATATCGAAAAAAATTTTTGTCCATTCAAACCGGCCCTCCCTAAAACACATACAATACGCATAGATCCATGATTCGTCACCTGTGACGATCTTATAAACGTCTTTTGAAGCACCGCGATCGTATTTTTTCAAAATTTCTTTGCACTAATCGAGACGAGCCTTTTTTTGGGCGATGGTGCTTCATCGCCATACCAAGATTTATATTCATCGATACACTCTTGTCGTGATAATCCACGTCGAATATTTCAGAGTTAATTCCATTTTTTGCCAAATTGATTTTTTCAAGTCAATGTACGTACACAACACAAATGATGGTCGTACGTCAAAACAATGAGTACGTTTATTGTAAAAAATGTCAAACTTTCTAATGCAAATATCAGATGGCCAGAAATATATAACAACCCTCGCATATAACTAAATCTTTGTCACCAAAGTAATTCACATCTATTATTGAAATTTTAATTTGCAAGCATTGAATAAGTTGGCTAAATTTAATTAGCACACAGCATCAGTAGAGACTCCATCCACCACATTGTACTACATTACCACTCACAGTTTTTGCCACAAAATATGCCACGATGAACATGCCACATTTCCATTCAACTCAAGCAACTGCTACAAAATGTGGTTAGCAAAACATAAAAACTAAATGAGATTTTAGTGAAAATAAACAATAACTGTCAGCCAATGAAATCGGAAGGAGCCATTCCAGCGAAACCCACTGAACGAACGTTTGGCGCACATGTCAACGGACTGCAAATATTTGTGTGTTTTCAGCTTTAAGGTTAAAGGCAGGCAGACAGACGAAACGGACCCCATTGTTTGAATTGTGTCCCAAATATAAACCACGGGTAAACATATGCCACTCACTTTGCCCTATTTAGAGGGAGCGAAAGAGAAGATCAGGTATTAAGGGACGGACAGAATGGCAGACAGAACAATTAAGACTATTAAATGAAACAAATGTTGGTCGGCCGGCCTGCAGGACGGCGCTGACGTACTGACGCTGATGATGATGATGATGCCGGTTGGTGGATGATGCCAATACAAATTGCCTTACATGTGGCACGAGCCACACCACAACGAACTGTAGAATGGAGACAACACAAAAGAGAACAACAGAAGGACTAGCACCACCACCAGCAACATCACAATCATCGTGAGCATCATCCTCCGCAGGGCCGACATGCAATTCAGGAAAACATCAGAAAGAGGAAACAAATGTAGGCTGTTCCTAAACACTCCACACTCAAACCTGAGTATGCATAGAGCAGGGGACAATAGTTTTCAAACAGCTGACAGCTGTTTGTTGGATCCTGTCTGTTGTCCTTCTTGCTTGTAGTTGATGTTGTTGCTGTGGCACATTAAAGGAGCAACAGCAGTCACCACAATTACAACAAAAACAACAAGTCTATGCTATGTGGAAGATCCTGTTTAATGCGGGGTGGTTCATAAAGAATTGGGAAAATTTGAAATCATACGAGTATTTCTTTGATAGTGACTGTGTTTCTAGAGAATGGAAATGAAAAGATTCTTATCGAATTGAAGATAATTCCGTTGAAAGATTGATATGATATAATGCATCGAAGATATTGTAATATGCGGGCTCTACTAGCGTTAAGAGTTGGAAAATTTACTGTGGGTCTTTTGCGTCAATTTTCTAGAAAATTATTTCTGATTGACAAGAAGGTTCATACGAAGTTTTAAATTCATTCTATAAAGAGCGGATGTTATCCATTAAAAACGACAGGTCTACTGAATGGCAAACTGAATCTAGAGATAAACCAGAATAGCCAATCGAATAGTTTAATTCTCATCCTTTTAAGCGAATTTGAAAGAAAAAATCATTTTTATACCCTCAGCCTTCTGGATATGAGGGCATTTTGCATTTGGTATACACAAATTTAACGCATCGAATAAAACATTTCAGACCCTACATATGTTTTGACCAAATTCGTTTCATGACTTATTAGGTCATTTGAGCCATGTCCGCCTGTGCGGCCGGTTCGCACGATTACTCTCGATATGCAAATTGTTTTTGTATGTCATAATATTAATATTTATTCATAACTGACCTTGCTGTAGGAATTAGAAATACGAGGGCGGCTCGGAATGTTCTTAGCCTATCAATGAAAGAGAATAGTTAGATTTTCAAAAATATTTTTATTTTTCAATATAATCTTCTGAAACTTCAATACACTTAGTCCAACGCTTATATAGCAATTCTATCGCTTGATTAAAATAGCTTTCCTCAAGGCCTTCAAAATAGTGGTTTACAACTGTAATTGCATCTTCATTTGAGGTAAAACGCTTGCCAGCAAGGAATTTTTTTTAGATTTGGGAACAGGTAAAAGTCACTGGGAGCTAAATCAGGAGAATAAGATGGATGGTCAAGCAACTCGCACTTTAATTCGTTGATTTTAGCTATTGTTAAAACACTCTTGTACGCTGGTGCGTTGTCTTGATGAAAAATTATTTTTTTGTGTTGTAAGCCAGGCCGTTTTTCTCGAATTTGTACATTTAATTGATCTAAAAGGTTGCAATAGTACTCTGAATTTATTGTTTTACCCTTTTGCAGATAGTCAATCAATAAAATACCTTTGAAGTCCCAAAAAAACCGTTGCCATAACCTTACCAGCCGATTGAATTGTTTTTGCCTTCTTTGGGGCACTTCCTCCAGCTTCAGTCCATTGTTTGGATTGTTCTTTTATCTCTGGAGTATAGTGGTGGATCCATGCCCCATCAACAGTTATGAAACGACGCTTAAAATCCATTTTATTTCGCTGAAAACGATCCAAACAAGCTTGAGAAATGTTCATTCTTATGCGTTTTTGGTCGACTGTTAACAAATGCGGCATCCATCTTGCAGAAAGCTTTTTCATCTGTAGTTCTTCATGCAAAATTAAATGGACTCGATCATTTGAGATGCCCATGATATTAGCTATTTCACGCACTTTTATTCGTCGATCATTTAATACCATATCATGCACTTTGGCTACAATTTCTGTTGTTGTTGCTGTTTTTGGACGTCCACTACGTGGTTCATCTTCAATGCTTGTACGACCACGTTTAAATTCAGCAACCCAATTTTTTACTGTTGCATATGAAGGAGCACTTTCACCTAACACATTCACCATATCATTATGAATTTCTTGTCCCGATAAACCTTTTTTATGTAAATATTTAATGACACCACGCATTTCTAATTTTTCCATTGTAAAAAAATCGCGGATGCGTCTTTTGTGAACACCTATTTCTATATGAAGGAGTTGCCAGATCGAAACAAAATTTAACATGTGTTCATAGCAGAGATGGGAGTTTCCAAAACACTTAACTTTTTTCTGTTTATACCGCGCTTTTTGTGCTAGGCTAAGAAGTTTCCGAGCCGCCCTCGTAGTAGAATGTCGAATATAGAAATGGTAGGTGCTTACTTATGGGTTATCAAAGTTAAAATTTATAGAAAAATCAATTTTATGCTAATGAAAAATATATATATTTGTTTTTTTTTTAATTTTTTTTAAATTAATTTTTTTTTAAATTTATTTTTTTTTAAGTTTATTTTTTTTTAAATTTATTTTTTCAATTTTCTTTAAAATATTCATCGCAGTTCGTAAGAGATGGTATAACTAAAAGACTAATCATTTCCTCACATGCCGCAGGGAATGAATAAGTGGATCGGACGATGCTGCCAACATGTTAAAGAGGTCCTCATTTTGCCTCACCCTTGATGCTTTAAAAGTGTTCAGCATTCAATATTTTGTATTAATTTTATTAAGAGACTCCTGTGTTTCTTCATAAAGCTTTCCAATTGGCAAAGACTGGTATTTAATTATATCTTTGTAATGCGTAATTATACTTGTATATTTATAGTATATTTTGTAAAATTGATTTTTACATTGCAGTTTAAATTACTCAAGATCGTTCCCAATCTTCAAACGAATGTCAATCCCAGTGATTATAGTTACTGCCACATCACTTTCAAGGGATCATTAGTCAATATTGTAGGGATCATAAGTCAATATTGTTCTGTGAATTGATTGACTATTTGTACGCCAACGTAATTTTTTCAATTCAATTTTCATACGATTAGATCAATCTAATTGTCAGTCAAAATACAAATCACAAAACTTAAAATACTATGAAGTAGAAAAGTTTTGCAAGGGATGCACACCAAACAATTTCTGGCATCAAGTCCTCTTTTTACCTTTTTTATCTGTAGAAGCAAAAGTGGCACCTAGAAGCAGATAAAATATTTTATAAAGGAATAAGCTAACAACATATTTTGAAAATATGGCATATATAAAATTTTTTTTTTTTATTTTTCGTCAAAATGGAAAATTTGTGATGTGCCTGGTGAAACACAAAGCAAACATTACGAGGGTTGCTATATATATTTCGGGTCCGGCAATAAAAACAATCATTTGTCATTGGAAATGTTTTTATTGTTTTTCAAAATATTCTCCTTTAAGATCAATACACTTTTGCAATTTTCGAAGGACTTTTTCCATCCCGATTTCCAAACCTCCAAAACATGATTTTTGAACGCTTCAACAGCTGCTTCGGGCGATGAAAAACGTTAACCACGCATTTTTACTTGATGCTAGTGAATAAGAAGAAGTCCTCGGGTGCCAAATCAGTGGATGGCCCATCATTTCCTCATCTTCAGTGGTCCAATAGCTCATCGTTTCAGCTGATGTGTGAGAGCACGCATTGTCGTGATGCAAAATGATCCGTCTTCTCTTATTATCTTTCCTCATTTCTTCGAACACTGTTGGCAAACAGATGGTTGTATACCACTCAGAATTGACATACCTACGTTCCACTAAATGCACTGTGGCCACATGGTCGATTATACCGAAAAAAAAATGCAATCATTTGCTTCGATGTACTTCTTCCACGAACAACTTTTGTTGGACTTGGCTCGTCTTGAAAGACCCATACGGTCGATTGCGGTTTTGTTTCGGGTTCATATGCATAGATCCATGATTCGTCACCTATGACAATGTTATACACTGCCTTTAAGCTACCGCAGTTATGCTTTTTCAATATATCTTTGCACCAATTCAAACGAGATTTTTTTCGAGCATTCGTCAAATTATGTGGGATCCAACGAGAACACATTTTTTTTCACGGCCAAATGATAATGCAATATCTTATTAATGCTTGTCATACTAATGTCCGAGGATGCCTTAATCTCGCAGTATGTCACATGTCGGTCTTGCTTAATCAGTTCACGCACAGCATTAATGGTTTCTGGCAAAGTGACCGAAGTTTCACGTCCTTTTAGGTGAAAGTGCTCCTTCATATGCAACAGTAAAAAATTGGGTTGCTGAATTTAAACGTGGTCGTACAAGCATTGAAGATGAACCACGTAGTGGACGTCCAAAAACAGCAACAACAACAGAAATTGTAGCCAGAGTGCATGATATGGTATTAAATGATCGACGAATAAAAGTGCGTGAAATAGCTAATATCATGGGCATCTCAAATGATCGAGTCCATTTAATTTTGCATGAAGAACTACAGATGAAAAAGCTTTCTGCAAGATGGATGCCGCATTTGTTAACAGTCGACCAAAAACGCATAAGAATGAACATTTCTCAAGCTTGTTTGGATCGTTTTCAGCGAAATAAAATGGATTTTAAGCATCTTTTCATAACTGTTGATGAGACATGGATCCACCATATATATATACATATATATACTCCAGAGACAAAAGAACAATCCAAACAATGGACTGAAGCTGGAGGAAGTGCCCCAAAGAAGGTTTTTTGGGACTTCAAAGGTATTTTATTGATTGACTATCTGCAAAAGGGTAAAACAATAAATTTAGAGTACTATTGCAACCTTTTAGATCAATTAAATGTACAAATTTGAGAAAAACGGCCTGACTTACAACACAAAAAAATAATTTTTCATCAAGACAACGCACCAGCACACAAGAGTGTTTTAACAATGGCTAAAATCAACGAGTTGCTTGACCACCCACCTTATTCTCCTGATTTAGCTCCCAGTGACTTTTACCTGTTCCCAAATCTAAAAAAATTCCTAGCTGGCAAGCGTTTTACCTCAATTGAAGATGCAATTACAGTTGTAAACCACTATTTTGAAGACCTTGAGGAAAACTATTTTAATCAAGGGATAGAATTGCTAGATAAGCGTTGGACTAAGTGTATTGAAGTTTCAGGAGATTATATTGAAAAATAAAAATATTTTTGAAAAACTAACTATTCTCTTTCATTGATAGGCTAAGAACTTTCCGAACCGCCCTCGTAAATGCAAGTCTTGATGCATAATGTTCAGCGTGAACGGCTCTTCAGACACACTATCGCGAACAGCAGCAATATTTTCTGCAGTACCAGCTGTACGATCATGCACTGCTGTTTTCACATCTCCTACAGACCGGGTTTGCTCAATTTTTTGCACGATTTTTCCGATTGTACGCACATTTGGACGATTAAATTGACCGAACATATCCCGAAGTGCACGATATGCATTTTGATTTGAAAGCCCATTCTCATAACGCGTTGTTCGCTTGTGTATCTTTCCATGGTTCAAATTGAGTCAGCTTTAAATTGAGAAATATCAAATGAAATGCAGAAAAAAACTTGATGTGGCTAGGTGTGGCTCACATTCAACGTCGGCCATTTAAAATTTAACCACCCTTTAGAATCTAAGAAAAAAATAGTTATGAGTTTAAATTAATAAACGAAAAAGTTATTAAAGTTTTTAACCCCATGGTAACTTTTGGCCCAACCTTTAGAAGCTTAGTCTTTTAGAATCCTAAACTGCTTACCACAATTATTACACCTACCTCTAGTAAAGGACACCACATTTGAAATATAATGATTATTAACCAAATTCCTTTAATAACAATTCAAGCGATTGCGCCAGTATGCGTTGGTTTCGGTATTGTTTATCATTTATAAAAGGGATCATAATCTCCAAATGGAATGCGCTCCAGCATTTCCAACGCATGTGTCGAGATGCATACGTGTCTACCTAGGTTGGGTTCCTACCACATCCGTTTTTTATTATTACGCGCTCTTTGTGTTGCAGCCAGCGAGCGACGAACCCCCATTTGCGTTTGAGCGGCTGTTGCTGCTCCTGTCGCCGTTGCTGTTTTCTTAAACGAGTATTGAAGTAGTTTAGTTGTATATCCTGTTTCCTTCCTTTGTTTGGCCAGGGGAAATTAAAGACACTTTTTTGGTTCTTTTATTTTATTTTCTTTTTGTTTTGTTTGGTTGTGTGCAAGTAGTGGATATTCTATATATATACGATACTCTATATATATTCGACGACAGCAACGATAACGTAACTTGAAGATAAGAACTTGTTCCTTTGTGTACACAGCGACGGCATTGAAATGAAAATATTTATAAACGAAAACAAAGAACGAATTTTTATCCTTGAACACCTTTGCCAGCGCATAACGAGTCAGTTGAGTTTTGGAGGACATGACGAAGAAGAAGAAAAAGACAACAGCTACAACAACAAACAGAAAACATTGCGACCTTATCGTTTTTTTATGGAAATTGTGGCCACATGTGTTTTTTCTTTTGGATATCGAAAATCTGTTTGATGTTGATAAATTACTTTGGATGGTGGAAGACTGGAATCTGAATAAATTTATTTCCTTGCAAAATTCATCAGAGTCTTGAGGAGTCCACAACTTCTATTTGCTTGGTGTTGTTTAAGGTGCTCAATTGAAAATGCATTTCAATTTAGTATGAAAGATTTAAACATAGAACAAAACAATCATTGCTACATCCAACTTTTATACTCTTACTCTACTTATTTGATACGAACAAAAAGTGTATCGAATTAAAAAAGGCATTTTTGACCCTACAAATATATGGATCAAATCCGTTCATTATTTTTAAAACCTTTTAAACCTGTCTGTCTTGCGGCTTCGAAATAAGTCACAAATTGTTTGCAATACTACGAGGGCGACCTCAAAACTAACTGGCCTGGCACATTTTCTGTTCTACTAGCAATTTTTTTTTTGTTTTTTAAAAGCAATCTTTTATAAGCCATCTGTCAAAATTTCCGAAATATTTAATGATTATTTTCTTTGTTACAGGTGATTGAAGTAAACAAGTTTTATAATTTTTGAAAAATGGAAAATAAAGACTTTCGTGCGGTAATTAAACACTTTTATATGAAAGGTTATACGCCACAATTAATCAAAGATAAATTGAATTCTGTTCATGGTGATAATGCACCATCATACTCCACCGTGAAATCCTGGGTTCAACAATTTAAAATGGGTCGTTCAAGTACGGAAGATGAACAACGCTCTGGAGGACCGAAAACTGCTACTGCTATTGAAAACATTAGAAAAATATTTAATGAAGTGACTAAAGATAGACGAATAAAGCTCAGAGAACTTGCTGATATTGTTAAAATACACGAAAAACAAGTTTGGAGTATTTTACATGATGAACTCCACATGAAAAAGCTATCCGCAAGAAGGGTGCCGCGTTTGTTGACTTTGCTCCCAAAAAATCGTCCGTTGGACCAATTCCGAGGAGCTTTTAGCGATTTATCAGCGTAATCCAATAGAGTTCTGGCGCCGATTCATAACTGTTGAGGAAACATGGATCCATCACTACATCCCAAAATGCAAAGAACAGTCAAAACAATGGATAGAATTTGGTAAAAGTGATCCTAAGAAGGCGAAAACTGTTAAGTCAGCAGGAAAAGTAATGGTAAAAGTAATATTTTGGGATGCAAGGAGTATAATATTTATTGATTATCTTGAGAAAGGAAAAACTATAAATAGTGAATATTATTGTGCATTATTGGATCGGTTGAGTGAAGAAATCAAGATAAAACGACCGCATTTAGATAAAAAAAGTTCTTTTTCATCAAGATAATGCTCCTTCACACACTGCATTTTGAACTCAACAAAAACTGGCCGAATTACGATTTGAAATTGCTCCGCATCCACCATATAGTCCAGATTTAGCTCCTTCTGATTATTTCTTGTTTCAAAATTTAAAAAAATTTCTCGGTGGCAAACAATTTTCGTCCAATAGCGAGGATATTGCTGAAACTGAGTCATATTTTGAAGGTCTTGAAAAATCTTATTTTTCGGATGGAATTAAAAAACTTGAAAAACGTTTGATGAAGTGTATTTATTGAGTTGGAAGGTGATTATGTTGAAAAATAAATAATAATAATTCCAAAAAAACGGTTCTTTTACTTTTGCGGTCGCCCTCGTACCTATAGGATTAAAAATCTTGGTACTAACAAGTACACTAACGGCCCTTCGGGTACCACCCACACAAACGACCCTTTTTCACTGTACAGATTAGAGCCTGCGTAGCTTGTTACCTTATGCATAAAATGTACTAAGATTGCGAACTCCGCAATATTTTATATAAAACCACTTTGTACAGGGTGTCCGTCGGGAAGGTATGTATACAACTTTGTTTGTTTATAATTTTTGATTAAATGAATGATAATGGATCTTATATTGATAAAAGTTTTATTTAATGTCGGCAATTATGTAAGGAATACAATATCAGATGAATGTCCGCCTCTGTTAGCCTCACAAATACGATTTAAGAATCCAGAAATTCTTGCAGTGACATCAATTTAAACCAAATTTAGCTAGTTTAATAAATATGCAGGGTGTCCGCCGGGAAGGTATACTACTTGTTTGTTTATAATTTTTGATTAAATGAAAGAGAATGGATCTTATATTGATAAATGTTATATTTAATGTCGGCAATTATGTATGGAATACAATATCAGATAAATGTCCGCCTCTTTTGAGCACATTTTTCATTACATTCAGCACGGCGTCGAATTGAGGTTGATGGATTGTTTTGAACACTTTCTTGAGCAGCTGTTATGTTTTCAGCTGATCTTGCAGTACATTGTGGTCCTTGGGCCTATCAGCCACATACCCTCTTTCTTCGAAATCATTCACTACACGATAAAAAGTGCTTTTTGTTATAAATAGTCACGTTGGTTCTCCCAACAATTTCACGTAACTTTCTCATCGCCACAGCAATCGATGATTGATTTTGATAAAATGTTTTAACGATTAAAACACTTTGGTTTATCGAATATTTTTCCATAATAAATTTGCCACGTCTCTACTTCACGACTGCCAAATATGAATTGTCAAGACTAATGTTTACCAAAATGGCGGCAAAACAAAGTAGTATACCTTCCCGGCGGACACCCTGTACTTAATGCATATGAACAAATTTTTGACACGCCATATTCCGGTACCTCCTGTGCAATAAAAGTTTATTTTATAATTTACAATTTGTACTGAAACTTATCACGGCGTTTTCAATTTGGACATAACAATATCTTATCCATATGCAGACGCACCCTCAAAATTTTTATGATCTTTCAGTGTCAAAACGTTAGTCGAAGTCAACATTTTCATCATGGTCAAGTTCACTTACGAGCAACGTTTGAAAATTATTAAAAATTACTACCTAAATTATGATCCGGTGGTCGCAACTTTAAGAGCGCTTACTCCAATTTTCGGCCATAATAATCGCCCCACCCGACAGGCTGTGTGTGCTATAGTGGGTTAATTTCGATTAAAATTTTCACTTTTGGAGGTTTCGGCGCCAAAAATACGCCGTACCGCTCGAAGCGACGAACATATTTCAGCCGTTAGTGTATCCGTTCAAAATGAGCCAAATCAATCGATTCAACGTCGTTCGTAGGAATTGGGCATCTCTCAAACTACTTATACACTGTGGCGTATTTTGCGAAAAGACCTTGGCCTTCATCCTCATAAGATCAAACTGACTCAAGAACTAAAGCCACTTGATCATTTGAAACGACGAAATTTTTCCGGAGTTTCAGGGAAATCCAAAAATTCATTGAAAAATCATCTTCAGCGATGAAGCTCATTTCTGGCTGAGTGGTTTTGTCAATAAACAAAATATGCGCTATTGGACACGAACAAACCCACGTGTGCTCCAAGAGACACAATTGCATCCGCAAAAATAAACTGTGTGGTGTGGTTTTTATGCCGGAGATTTTAATTGGGCCGTATTTCGTCGATGAAGACATTCGCCATGCTACTGTCAATGGAGAGCGCTATCGTGCCATGTTGGAAAATTATTTGTGGCCTAAATTGTATGAGCTTGACATCACCGATATGGGGTTTCGACAATACGATGCCACTAGCCACAAAGCACTTGTTACAATCGATTTACTGAAAGGCAAATTCGGTGAAAGTGTTATCTCGAAAAATGGTCCGGTCGAATGGCCAACTCGTTCATGTGATTTAACGCCATTGGATTTCTATTTATAGGGCCACATCAAGTCATTTGTCTTTACTAAGAAGCCAACAACTTTAGATGAGCTGAGAGGCAACATCTAACGCGAAATTGCCAACGTTCCGATCGAAATGTGTGCAAGAATGGTGGGAAATTGAGTCCAAAGAATAGATCGCTGTATACGGGTTCGTGCTGGTCATATGACCGAAATCGAATTTCCTTCTTAAAATATACCATTGGCACTAGACCTGGAATAAATTTGAACTCTATATTTTAAATATTCTGTGTTTTATTAATACGAGTATATAAAATTGTTATGACCTCATTGGAAACCCCTGTATAATATCTAAAATAACATACATCTAGCTTTAGGTTTATGATTATATAGAGTGAGCCATATAGAGGTATTTTTTCAGAAAAATAAAATAAAAAATCAAATCAAGTGTGGAATCTTTATTGGTAATTTGAAAGGACATTTTATGGCATTTATTTTTTTGAATAGAATTTCCTTCAAATGTTGGCCGCAACTACGCCTCAGGGTTTCCATTCTGAGGGTCCAATTTTGGATGACTCGTTCGAGCATTTCGACCGGTATGGCTTTAACGACACGCGTAATGTTGGCTTCCAAAACCTGAATCGTAGCTGGTTTATCCGCTCAGCATAGACTTTGGGCTTTACGTAATCCCAAAGAAAAATGTCTAAAGGTGTGATATCACTCGATCTAGGCGGACAACTCACCTGTCCAAAACGTGAAAAAAGCTGCTTTTCGAAATGACCTAGATCCATTGTTTGAGCAGCTGTATGGCAAGTGGCACCGTCCCGTTGAAACCAAGTGTCGTCAAGATTACGGGCTTCAATTGCAGGTAGCATAAAGATCGATATCATGGCGCGATAGCGAGCACCATTCACGGTTACGTTCCGGCCATCATCATTTTTGAAAAAATATGCACCGATGATTTCACCAGCTTATTAACCTCTTGGACCTCTTCTTTTTGCTCTTCAGCCCAAATGTGGCAAGTTTGTTTATTGACTTTGCCGTTGAGCCAGAAATGGGCCTCATCACTGAACAAAATTTTGGTCGAAAACAGCGAATCTTCCCATTACTCCCCAAACGCTCATTTCCATAATCCAGTTGACAACACTTGAAGGTAATTATTTTTAGAAAATAAATGCCATAAAATGTCCTTTCAAATTACGAGTAAAGACTCCATACTAGATTTGAATTTTTATATTTTTTTTGTTCTAAAAAATATAAATCTAGATGGATCACCCTATATTTCTAAAATGAATAATTTAATTAAAAACTGAGGAAATATGTAATCAAACGAATCACTTTCATTGAATATTTAGCCCTGAATTTGTAACTTAGGACTAAGGAATACGAGGGCGGTTCGGAAAGTTCTTAGCCTATCAATGAACGAGAATAGTTAGTTTTTCAAAAATATTTTTATTTTTCAATATAATCTCCTGAAACTTAAATACACTTAGTCCAACGCTTATCTAGCAATTCTATCCCTTGATTAAAATAGTTTTCCTCAAGGTCTTCAAAATAGTGGTTTACAACTGTAATTGCATCTTCATTTGAGGTAAAACGCTTGCCAGCAAGGAATTTTTTAGATTTGGGAACAGGTAAAAGTCACTGGGAGCTAAATCAGGAGAATAAGGTGGGTGATCAAGCAACTCGTACTTTAATTCGTTGATTTTAGCCATTGTTAAAACACTCTTGTGCGTTGGTGCGTTGTCTTGATGAAAAATTATTTTTTTGTGTTGTAAGCCAGGACGTTTTTCTCGAATTTGTACATTTAATTGATCTAAAAGTTTGCAATAGTACTCTGAATTTATTGTTTTACCCTTTTGCAGATAGTCAATCAATAAAATACCTTTGAAGACCGTTGCCATAACCTTACCAGCCGATTGAATTGGTTTTGCCTTCTTTGGGGCACTTCCTTCAGCTTCAGTCCATTGTTTGGATTGTTCTTTTGTCTCTGGAGTATAGTGGTGGATCCATGTCTCATCAACAGTTATGAAACGACGCTTAAAATCCATTTTATTTCGCTGAAAACGATCCAAACAAGCTTGAGAAATGTTCATTCTTATGCGTTTTTGGTCGACTGTTAACAAGTGCGGCACCCATCTTGCAGAAAGCTTTTTCATCTGTAGTTCTTCATGCAAAATTAAATGGCCTCGATCATTTGAGATGCCCATGATATTAGCTATTTCACGCACTTTTATTTGTCGGTCATTTAATAACATATCATGCACTTTGGCTACAATTTCTGTTGTTGTTGCTGTTTTTGGACGTCCACTACGTGGTTCATCTTCAATGCTTGTACGACCACGTTTAAATTCAGCTACCCAATTTTTTACTGTTGCGTATGAAGGAGCACTTTCACCTAACACATTCACCATATCATTATGAATTTCCTGTCCCGATAAACCTTTTTTATGTAAATATTTAATGACACCACGCATTTCTAATTTTTCCATTGTAAAAAAATCGCGGATGCGTCTTTTGTGAACACCTGTTTCTATATGAAGGAGTTGCCAGATCGAAAAAAATTTAACATGTGTTCATAACACTTAAGTTTTTTCTGTTTATGCCGCGCTTTTTGTGCTAGGTTAAGAAGTTTCCGTACCGCCGTCGTAGAGTGTAATCTTCATGTAAAGAAAATGGTTAATAAATGAAACGTTTTTATTATGATCAAGAAAAAACATTAAACTCAAAAAGTATTCATAACCAACAATCTATAACAACAACCAAAACATGTACAAATTCAGTTGCAATAATCATCACTATTTGTTATGGTTACCAATACTTTATGTTTTCAAACGTAAGTGTGAGTTCGCACTACTAAAAATTACAGTGTTTCCAATCAACATTCGGTTGTAGCGATGGAATACATGGATAGTACGTGCAACCACAAACATTAGGTTGGCAAAAAATTCGGTTGTGGCAACAAATCTTTTTGCTGTGTGCAGTAATGACTACAATAATTTCGTTCTAATTACCAACAAACTTGTAGAGGGGATCCTTATTTGTATAACCGGCTCGATACCTCTTCAGTTCACTTTTCCTTTCAACAATTTCTGCGAAGCTTTCTAAATGAATTCGTCTCAGATCTGAAATCGCGATAAAAGCAGAATGTTGCCAGGGAATCAATGTCACTTTGCCATTTCGTTAAAAACTTAATGGCAAAGTGACATTGATTTTCGTGGCTGCACACTGCTTTTATAGCGATTTCGGATCTGTGAGGACCTTCATCAGAAAGCTTTGCAGCAATTGTTTGAAAGGAAAACTGAACTGAAGAGGTCTCGAGCCGGTTTATCCCTGTTCAATGTGTTAAAGCAAACGACCGAAACAAACAAACGAGCTAAACATTATTTTTTTACTTGTAAAGCGGACTAATTCTTGCAAATAATTCGTCAAATATACTTATACTATGGTGAGTCACAATTAGTGACTCGATATATGTATATAGGGAATTTGCTATACCAGCTGACTCTCTTGATCAAATACAATAAAACATTCACCTTGAATATAAAACATACCCAGTTTCTTAAAAAATCCTGTTTTGTAACGAAATACGAGTACGAGTTTACAGCCATTACAATTTAACTCAAAGTAATGTGAGACATTCTAAGTCAACTTTATTTTGGATTATTTGAATTTTATTTTCACACGATCTATGAGCTCTTCTCAATACTGCAAACATTTTCAAGTGCTTTCTTTCAATTCAAACAATTTTAAAATTAAGCAACCACAGATTTCCCTTAGATAACATTTGAATTTACTTGTTCTGCACTCGAATCAAAAATCGAATGTCCCTCTTGGGATCAATAAAAGATTTATGTTTGTTTCTTCCTCCCTGAGCTATTCCCACCACTATTATTGTCCTATACCTTAAGAACCTTTTAGGCTTTCCCACACATCCACCCACATGTGTGTGTATTAAAAACTACATTTTTAAAATGTTCCCATCTTTAATTACTAGCAAACAGTATTTGAAATGCTTAGCACTTCTTAATACGAGTAACAAGAGATATATGAATATTGTTGTTTAAAATTGACAAGCTGGAAGTACAGTACGAGAATGTAAGCAGTTTTTTCACATCGGTCCATGTAGTTATAATAGGTTTTCTTCGAATTTCAGAACTTGCAGCTCAAAAAGCTACATTTAACATCCGATTGCAACAAAACTTCGCACAGAGTGTTACAAGCAACCAACTCCCATCTACGGCAAAATAAACGATTCGGTACATTTTTCCCAAGTGCTTTCACACAAAAGCCCCCCTGATTTGAGAACATGCTGCTCTTTAAGCCAAAAAATAAACCCGATCAGGCTTAGCGGCCGATAATTAACTCTAATGAAACTGGACCATATATGTATATATTTTCCCACACAAAAGTCCTTTTCGAATCTTTAGAACACTCAGCCGATTTCGACCAAACATATATAGGGCGATCCATCTAGTGGTATTTTTTTCAGAACAAAAAGATATAAAAATTCAAATCAAGTGTGGAATCTTTATTGGTAGTTTGAAAGGACATTTTATGGCATTTATTTTTTGAAAATAATTTCTTTCAAATGTTGGCAACTGTGTTCGGTGAGAAACGGGAAGATCCGCTGTTTTCGACCAGAGAAACCACGGTTTGGTGCCGTTTGATAAGCTGGTGGAATCATCGGTGCATATTTTTTCAAAAATGATGATGGCCGGAACGTAACCATGATTTGTGCTCGCTATCGTGCCATGATATCGGACTTTTTGCTGCTTGATATTGAAGCCTGTAATATTGATGACACTTGGTTTCAACAGGACGGTGCCACTTGCCATACAGCTGCTCAAACAATGGATCTATTGAGAGGTCATTTCGAAAAGCAGCTAATTTCACGTTTTGGACAGATGAGTTGGCCGCCTTGATCGAGTGATATCATATCTTTAGACATTTTTTGTTGGTCCAAAGTAAATGTTGATCGGCCATACCGGTCGAAATGCTCGATTGAGTCATCCAAAATTGGACCCTCAGCATGGAAACCCTGAGGCGTAGTTTCGGCCAACATTTGAAGGAAATTATATTCAAAAAATAAATGCCATAAAATGTCCTTCAAATTACCAATAAAGATTCCACACTTGATTTGAATTTTTATATATTTTTTGTTCTGAAAAAATACCTCTAGATGGATAACCCTAAAGTAAACAACACTTTACCTTATTACCAACAAATAACGGAAATATGGCCGAGAGCGTGCAGCTCAGTCCTGGAACATTGACGCTCCATCGATCTCAACAACCCAGCATTTCACTCCCCAACCTGAAGCTAGATTTTTGCAAAGACTGTGACCTCTCATTACCCATTGCATTATTTTTCAAACGAAAAATAACCACTTGCTGATAATAGGTTATCAGGTGATGTATGGCTGTAGTTCTATAAAAAGATCAGTCACTAGACCAAATATCCTATTTCAGTATATGTGACAGCGCATAGAGAAAGGGACCTAAGGTTAAAAAAAATCAATTTTCATTTTTTCCGTCTTTTTTTTTTGATGTGGACAACATCTGAGCATCGAATGAGATCGATCCCATGCCCCAAAAGTGTTCCCTCCCAGAGATATGCGCGTTTTATGAAAGTGAAGTCGACGATTCTAAGCGCAAATAGAAGGGGCCCTAATCTTTAAAATTTATTTTGCGCGTCACATATAATTGTAAGTCCGTTTTCAAATCCATTTATACGAACGCATATCAATACTCCCTGACTTTTCGAATAAAAAACATTTTTTTTTTTGCAAAAAAAATATTTTTCAACATAACCTCCTTTTAGCTCAATACACTCAGTGTCCAAAGTTTCTCCAATATTTTTATTCCTACCAAAAACTACGATTTTTCGAGGTCCATAAATTAGGCATTTGTTTGATCAATTATTTTATCGTTGGAGCTGAATCTCTTTCCACCGACCCAATTTTTAAGGTTTGGAAATATAAAATAGTCACGGGGGGCTAAATCCGGAGAATATGGCAGATGAGGTACCAATTCGTAAGCAAATTCATGCAATTTTGCCATTGATACTGTACACGTGTGCACCCGTACATTATCTTGACCGTCGTTTTGTTTTAAATCCTCGTTAAATCGGTCCAATAAGTTTGCATAATATTTGGCGTTTATTGTTTTTTTCCCTTTGAAGGTAATCCTTATTGGCTGACAAAGTCACCTTGGCCTTTTTCGGAGCCGGTTCACCCGGAGAAACTTATTGTTTAGACTGCTGCTTGGTCTCCGGAGTAATGCATCCACATCCATGTTTCATCTATAGTTACAATGCGACACAAAAACTCTTTCGAATTGCGGTTAAACAACTCCTTTGAAGTTGTCACATGATTAGGTTTATGATCAATTGAGAGCGGCACCCATCTTGCAGACAGCTTTCTTAAACCCAACGGATCATTTAAAAATGAAACCACACTGTCATATGAAATGCGTATGGCGTCAATAATCCTACGAACTTTTACTCTTCGATCGGCCGACACCATATCCTGGATTTTTTCCACATTTTCGGCTGTATTGACCTCAACTGGCCATTCAGATCATTCAGCGTCATTTGTACTTGTGCGACCACAACGAAAGTTAGTAAACCACTTTTTCACTGTTGAAATCGATGGTGCAGACTCCCCATAGTATTTGTCAAGCTTTTCCTTGGTTTGGTTGACGAGTTTTTCCGCAATAAAGTTTAATGAAATTCACTTTTTTACATTTTTAACAAAAATCCAAGAGTTTGTATGTTTTGAACAGCTGTTAAACACAAACTAAATAACGGAACTCTTTCAAAATTTGACAGTTGTTTATTAACAGATGGTACTTAATGAAAGCACTGTTGCATTTCATATAACTAAGGGGAAAAGTCACGGAATTATTGATTTGCCCCGAAAAATATGGTTGCTGCGACAAAAATATTGTTTTTTGGGTTTTATTTTAACAATAATATGAATACGGCAATCATACTGTATGATTGTAATTTTTTTTTAATTTCAATATGGTTTTTTTTAAAACAATGTATACGCACATGTAAATTAAAATTTTTCAAACTGCTTTGCATTTCGTTATCTGAAATATTTTTGATAAATTAAACGCTTACGCCTTTTTAAACGGATTTTTTCTTGTATTAAATTAATCACTCGTATTATTATGAACTCAATGTATTTGTTCTTAATTACCAAATCCTTATAAACAATTTTGGGGATTATAGTATGGTTGAGTGGGATCATACTATGGCTGTGAGGATCGTAATATGTTTGAGATCATATATTATGGTTGAGTGTGAATCATACTTTGCTTGTGGGGATCCTACTATGGTTGTATTTGAACACACACTATGGGTGCAAGGGTTATAATGTGGTTGTGGAAATCATAGTATGGTCGTGTGTATATCATACTATTGTTGTGAGGATCATAATGTTATAGTGCCACAAGCATATACCAAACAATAGTATGATGTTCTTCGAATATTATTACCCTAACCATACTTCTTTTCTTCATGTGGATATCTAATAAAGATTAAAGCAAATATAAAATCATGTTCCTTTTTGGCTACATTAGGGTGACGGGCCCTAGGGTCTACTACCTATTAAACCATTTATTGGTAACCACGGAAAAACTGAAATTTTCTCAAAAAAATTTAAAGTCTTATCTGCTTTTTTACTATCTATTTTTTGTAAATAAAAACTAAATCTATTTTTGTAGCAATTGCTTTATATGCCTTCTCGAAGAGTATAAAAATGGGGTCAGTCGCTTCACTCTAGGCGAAAGGCTAAAAACCCGACTAAGAATGTTTAAGTAGAGGCATGTTTCAAAAACTAATGTTGGCGTACTCGGGTTCATTCAATCATTCTTCCCCCTTGATTTTTGTTAAATCAATGATAAATTGGATTTATGAGTAAGTTGTCAAGATTCATTGGACATACTACACAATCTGGGATTGTGCACATTTCCAGTAAAAGGTCCTCTACTCTTCGCAACAAAACCATTTTATCCCCCTTAACAAAACATGACCATGTGGGTGCAATTGTAAATGCATACATCCCGAACATGATGACCTACATTTAAAAACGAAGCAGCATTCCCACCACAGCACAGTCTCTAAAAAGGTGTAACTACCAGCAAGAAAGGGAAACAGGAAAATCAATCACAGAATCCATTAAGGACACAATGGAGGTGTTTACTAACTAAGGTGTGGGGGGTCAAATACGGATTTCTTTTGATTTCTTCGCGTGCAGCACACCCTTTATGCAGCACTTTTCGGCCGGCAAAACTAAGGGTGGCTCAACCGATCGAAATTATTTTGATACCAGCCAAACGGAGGAAAAGTAACGGCCGTTTCGCCTGCCTGTGTATCCTTAAATCGACGAAAAAGGGGAAATTTTGTTTTCCATCATTATCGAAACGAAGCAAACACAAAACGTTTTTATTTATTTAAGTATATAAGAATTTTGGTTATGAACAACACGAGGCGATACCAACTGACGAAAATTTTTAATAAAAGCCGGCTGCGTTTGCGTTTTTATGGCAACTCATGCGCGCGCGCTCCTCCCTGGTTAATAATTCCATTTCAACCCTCATTTTGTAGTGGCGGTGATGCGATACTGCTGTCGGATTACCCTGGCGCATATAACACGAGTCAACGACTCGCTGCAAAGGGCTCAGCTGAGTCGAATCGTTTGGCTGCTTTGCAAACTGACTAGGCTGTTGTATGTGTATCTACACGTCCGTAGTATGTGCAGCAGCAGGAGCAGATGTTTCCTTGAGCGGAACGCGCCAACCTTATTACACGTGTACTATGTACGTTTGTGCGTTCGTACTATCGGGTACGGGTATCTTGAAAAGATATTCTTCTGCTGCTGCCAACACAAGGGGGAGAATTAAGTTTTGAGCTCAGCTCGAAAAGACGACGACGTTGGTTCTTCGTGTCATGATATACATCAATGAAATTTTTAACGTATATTTTGTTGTTGTTGTTGTTGTACTCCGTCATCCGTGGTGTCAGACAGACGATTCTTGTCGGCTGTGTTGGAAAGTGAACTGCGCCGGCAGATTGCAGTTGGCCATTCAGTCTTTGAGAAGCGTTCGGAGTGAAAAGTCGTCCTTTGGCAAGCGCAGAAGGAGAGACTGAATTTTGTTATAAGCAAAAATTTAACTATTCTTGTTGATAATAATGAGAAATTTCATAAAATGTTGTTATACAATTATTAAGAAAATAATTAGAAAAAACTAGAGATATTTTTTGAAATCTTAAATTAATTTAAGCATTTTTTAAAACGTATAATAAATTTTTAACAATTGTGACAAGCATCGAGAAAGAAAATCAAACGCAAATTACTAAGTTTTTAACAAAAATTGTAAAGAAATAATAAACTGAATTAAGTTTTGGTAATCTTTACAAAAAAAAGCTAAAAGTTTAAAAAAAAACGTCATAAAAACGAAGTAAAATAAAAAAAATTACAAAAAAAAGTTTAAAAAAAACAAAACTAACAAAAAAACCCAAAAAATTATAAAATTAATTGGAAAAACAACATAAAAGGAAATTGAACAAACTAAAACTAAGAGAGAATATTTAAAAATTATCGAAAACTTTAGACTTTAAAATTCAAAAGAATTTCAAGAAATAGACCATTGTTTTCCAATTATTGAAAACTTCGCAGTTAGTTTTGAAATAAAAAAGTGACATAAATATGAAATCAACGATAGGCTGAATTAATTTCTTGAAATCGGAAGACAAAACATCATAAAGACTTAGAAAAACACCAGTTGGCAAAGAAAATATTTCAAAATCAAAAGAAATATTGACTCCAACGAAGAAGAAAGGAAAAAGATCAACACTAGACAAAAAACATTTAAAGAAGAAAAAAAAATCATTTAAAAAAGACAAAAAAAAAAACATTTTATAAAAAGACGAAAAACATTCAAAAAAGACAAAAATCATTTAAAAAAAAACGAAAAACATTCAAAAAAATACAAAAAACATTTTAAAGAAATAACCCTGGGAGACATTTTTGTACTATAAAGACAATATTTTAAAAATATAAGAAACAAATAAACCCTTGGTTAAGAAATAAAATGGTGATATGAATTTAAAATCGACGAAAAACAGAACTTTTTTCTTTCATACCGAGAACAAAACATTCCAAACTTTAAGGAAATAAAGAGTTTGCAAAAAAATATATAAAATCTACAGAAATATTGACAACGAAAAGAGGAAATAGATCAACATCAACGTAAGACAAAAAACATTAAAAAATCTAAAAAAAATAAAAAAAAAACTAAATATATTTTTAAAATATATTTTTAAAATACAAAGATTACAAATAAATAAAAACCAGAGAAGATTTTTAAAATATAAGTAAAAAATATTCAAAATATAACAACGAATTAAAAAAGGAAAAACAACCGTCGACGCATAAGAAGAAAAAAATTTAAAAAATCTTGTATTTATTTTTAAAATTAAAAAAAGGATTTAAAATATTACTAACAAACTAAATGCTGGATTTATGTTTACGGAAAATAACGAAATATTGGAAATTTTCTTTAACTAGAAAGAAGGAACTTCATTAAGCTTCTCAACAAATAAATTGAATTGGTAAAGGCAATTGAAAATCGGTAACGACAATATTTAAAAAACACAATCAAAACTTAGCAACAACCACCAGTTTTCCATTAAATTGGGAAACCCGGAAAATAACAACGAAATATTGGAAATCTTCTTCGACTAGAAGGAAGGAAAGAAGGAAGTTCTATAATCTTCTCAACAAATAATTTGTGAATTTGATAGAGACAATTGAAAAACCGGTAACGACAAATATTGGGAAAACACAACCAAAACTCAGCAGCAACTACCAGTTTCCCATTAAATTGGATAAACCGGAAAATAACAACGAAATATTGGAAATTTTCATCGAAGAATGAAATTCCAAAATCTTCTCATTTAATAAATTGAGAAATTGGCATAGACAATTGAAAGATCGGCAACAACAATATTGGGAAGAACAAACAGCAGCAACATCCAGTTTCCTAGTAAATTTGGGAAACCAGAAAATAAAGAAATATTGAAATTTGTCATTGACTTGCAAGAAAGGAAATTCAAAAATCTTCACAACAACTTTGATATTCATCGATAATTGCATATTGAAAATTATAATATTTTTCAGAAACGAAAATTAAACGTTTCCTTTACAAAAGTTTTGAAAGATTGCTAAAAACCCAAACGTACAGCGGAACAAAAGCAACCAAAAATTATCTTAAGTACTTAAACTCCTTTCAAAAAATATTTGAAAAACTCAAGTAAAGGATTTTTTCAAATTATCCTCATCTTCTTCCTAAGCTGTACTTAATGCCCTTCTAAAACCAACATGTCCACCAAACACAACTATACCAATCCGGCATTTTGCCAAAACAGTGAATTCTATCCGGTGCCCTCGGCTGCCGCCACTGCCTCGGCCAACAAAGAAAATGTGGAATCAATCTACAATCGTAGTTTGCAAATAAACTTCAATGCGAACGCGACACGGTACGAAGCACGCGATGGGGGACCCTTGCGCATGCAACGGAGCATGTCGACGCGTTCGGTGGCCATTAAGAAAACGAAAGGCGAGTCTACACCAACCATACATCAGCAGCTGCATAGACAGCAACAGCAGCAACAGTTCATGCAACAGCAACTTTCAACGCCACCACCACCACCATCACAACAGCAACAACCAGCACAAAGACTTATGAGGCCGGCCAATCTAAATCGTACCGCTGAACCTTTTGACATGCGTTCAGGTTCCGGTCGCTATGCTCTTGTCCCAGTTGAGGAATTGTCCACCGACCTCAATCATCGTTACGCCATAGTGCCAGGACCCTCTCCTCTAGTGGGCACTCGACGTTATGCCAAGTCTCAGGATGACTTGGATCGTTATAGCTCCCAGCTACAACTGGATCAGGATGAGCCACACTCTTTTCATGAGGATCCTTCGGCAGCCGGACCTTATGCCAGTTTGCCACCCGTCTTGGAGACGGGCCGTTTACAACCGAAACGCAAGACTTCTTTGCAAAACCGCCAGACCTCCCAGCAAAACCTGCAGGCCCCCAACATTAAACATGCCTTCTCCAGTGACTTTGGCAGTAAAACCTTTCTCATTGTGGACAAAAACTCCAATCAACGCTATCAAATGGTGCCCACCGCCGAAGATGAGGAGCTGGTCGATGATAATCACGAGATCATACAAATGCACAATGGCAAAGCGCATCGCTATGCCGTAATACCCACCGAGGATGAGGATGACTTTGAGGCTGGCAACGAAGAGGAGACCTGCCTGAGCAATACCGATCTTAATCGTAGTCAAAATTTCCTACCTCTCGGCTATGAACATTCCCGCACGCCCATGCGTACCTCCACACCCCAAAAGGGAGTCTCAATGGCCAATTTGAGTTCATATCCCAGTACGCCCTTGAAAAATCCACATGCCACCAAAATGTTGCACGAACTGCTGTCGACGCCGCGCAAAACGCCAGTGCAACCTTTGGTGCGTTCCAATCAGAGTACACCGCGCAATGTGTATGCCTCCCAGCGTGAACTGAGAATACAATATGCCCAACAAAATCAACAGGTAAACTTCGGAATGGCAACTCAAGCGCCACCACTGATGCCGCGGAAAAATTCCCAACTGTCACCTCAACGTTTGTACTACGAAACAGTGAAGCCGGCCCTTACACCGCCTCATCAGAACGATCGCACCATGGCGGTCATACAGCCGAGAGTAGCGGGCCACGTGTATCCACAAATAGAAGAGGAAGACTGTAGCAGTATACAAGGAAAGGCGGTCCACAATCCCTATCCCCAGAAAGTGGCCAGTGCTACTCTGACATTGGCCATAGTTTCCTTGATGCTAGTGCTGGGAAGTTCCATGAATTCTGCCCTCATTGTCTACATGATTGCCCATGTAAGTTTTATTATAAACCCTTGTCCTTGGAATTATTTTCTAATTATGATTCTTTCTTTTAATATACAGCTAGGCAAGTCCTTCTATCTGCAATTCAGCCTGGTGGCTGCCATCAGCGGCGTGGGTCTGGGTTTCCTCGGCTACCGTTCGCGTCATTGTGAATGGTTGCCCAATCGTAGTTACACCTCGGGCTATATTTTGGTAACCGTGTTTTGTCTACTGAAATGTTGCGGCCTCCTGGTGATACTGGTGTTGGAGCCATATCCCGGCTTACCTATGCATGATGTCACTACCGGCATTATCTTGGGTCTATCCACCTTTACGATGTTCTTCATTGGTTTGGGTGTGATCGGAACACTGTGGTGCTATCGTCCACCACCAGATAATCGAGTTGATGTTGTTTAAATTGTTTTTTAAGTATTTAATGGAAATGGATTTTAATTCCTTTGAGATCGAAAGTTCAACGGTTCTCCAAGTGTATACAAAGATGGGAATTTTAAAAACCTTCCCCCCTTCATTAAATTTTAAGTAGTTTTTAATTTTTTTCCTTTGTACCGAATTTCTTCATATTTATTTCAAAATAACGGCTAAAATACCAAAAACAAAATCTAAACAATTATTTAAGTTCCGACTCAAACGATTCCAATTATAAGACTGTATATAGTGTAGCGTAAATATTCCTATATATTATATATGAGTTTATCTGTTGTATATTTTTTATGTTTATTTATCTCAGACATCGAGGGTTGTATTTAGTATTTTTTATTTAAGCTATTTTTTAAATAATATATATAAATATTGTAAAGTGAACTTATTTATATATTATAGTGGTTGTAATAAGTTAAGCCTATTTACTATATAAACAAATAAACTTGTTGTAATATATCAAAACATGTTTTTTTATATAATAAGAAACAAACGTGTTCAAATACTAAAAATGGAATGTATACGTTTCCAGATTTTGGTCGCCTTTAAACTTTTGCTTTTTTAATAATTAAAGTTTGTTTGTGAAACAAAATCCTGATCAGCAGTCTTGGTGGTAAAAAATATGTCAGTGTCGTTCTTAAAAACTTCAACATATTTAGTGCTTGGATAATCGATAACAGTCATCTTGCATATATCAATTGCCCGCCTCGGAGCTGAAATTCGAAAAAATGTAAATTCTTTTCCTGACTCTCCCCAAAATCCAAACACTAACCGCTCTGGGCTATTTTAAGAATGTTGTTTTCTATCGAAATCGGTAAAAATTAAGATATAGTTCTCAAAAAAGTGTTCAACCTATTTTATGTACATCCAATATTGATGAAATTTGATACATTATCTTTAGCGCTTCGATAATCGATAACAGTCGTCTTTCTTGTGTTAATTATCCGCCTCGGTTCTGCAATTCGAAAAAAATTACACTGTTTTTTGGTATGTGAATTTCTTTCCCAACTTTAACCGAACTTCAAACACTAACCGCTCTGGACTATTTCAAGAGTATTGATTCCGTGACGCCACAAACCCCACACAACAATACGAGTACAATTGAAACCTGATGAAATTTGGCGATTTTAGACTCTAAAACAGGAGCTACATTTGTATGGGGTAGAGTGCCCAAAACCGACATTCCGGTTTTTATTATGACAGTCGGTTTCTCACAAATAGCTAAAAACCCGACATGTCTGTTTTCCCTTGTTTTTTCTGTCGGGTTTTCCGTTTTTTTTGTTTGCTTGTAAAAGCAAAAAAAATCTTAGCTTTCAAGTACGGAATACGTAACTACAAAAAAAAAGCTGGACCCATCTCTAAGTCTGCCTATCGACTCAGAATTACCTGTTGATTCATTTAACGACGTCTGTCTGACCGTCCGTTTGATCTAAGCATACCTAACGCAAACTACAGGTCGCAATTCCGCAATTTTCTGATCTTTATTATACGGGTGGCCCAAATAAGACTGATGGGTTAAAAATATTCATAACTTTTTTGTTTTTAATTTTTTTATATTGGCTGGTTATACGAGTATAGTTTTTTGTGGAGAATACAACATATGATCTACATCAACGCGTCAAAAGTTGTTGAATATTATTATTCTTCTGGCAAATCCATTGTCTCAACTAAACGAAATTACGTCGTCATTTTAATGTCAGAACAGCGCCCGGTAACAACATGATTAGGAACTTAGTGTCCCGTTTTGAGAACCAGAGATCAGTGTCAGAATTCTAGAGTATTAAACCAGCTTGTTTGGAGCGGTGTTATGGTTGATAAAGGTATTGGTCCATGTTTTTTTTTTTTTGAAAAGGAGGAGGATCTACCAGGATCATTGACGCGACTCTGCATAGGACTTTGATTGAAAATTGTTTGTGTTCACATGTTGATACTAGTTTGGACTATGGTTTCAGCAAGATGAAGCCAATGCGCAAACAGCAAAAGCCACAATGTAACTTTGTTCACCTTTTTGGTGAAACCTTCAGTCATATTTGGGCCACCCGATATTTGCAAAAGTAAGTTTTTTCGCTGTGACTTTTAAAAAAATCGGTTTAAATTTAGATAGAGCTCCCACACATATATTTAACCAATTTTATGTCTTCAGCTCTAGAAACCACATATTACATTTACGATCGATCTGTAATGAATTCAGATAAAAATCTCCCGAAATTATTAATTGCGATTTTAATCAAATTCGGTATGGTATATTACGATTCACGAGCAACCCATCTTGAACCGATTAGAGCCATATAGGCTTATTTTTTTTTTTTTTTGATATAGTCCCCACAAATTGTCTGGGGCCAAATAAAACTACGTACCGCATTCATGGATTTATGACTTTAAAACAAATTTAGTTTTGCAAAAATTGGGTCACGGACTGATTTTAATATGGACAAAAAAAGGGTACCAATATTTGAATTTATGCAATTTTCACACAAATTCAAATAAGACCTTAAATTTAATATCTGGGCAAATTATGAGCTTGCTCAAGGTCACAAGTACTTAGTAGGGACATAAATACTGTTACACGCGCTTTATGCTGTAAAATAAAAAGTAGTAAATGTTTTTGGACCAAATATTTTTTAATATATCTATTGATGTATATTGTATCCAAAAAGAATCTACTTATTCGAAATGTCCCCCTTTTGCCATTACACACGCCTTAAGTCGCATTGGCCAATCGTCAATAGCTGCACGAACCTCGTCCATTGGAAAATTGGCCACAGCTCGAACCAAAGCAGTCTTAAGAGATCCAATGTTGCGGTATCTTTTGTGACAAACCTTGTCCTCTAAAACCGTCCTCAATTTGTTATCTAATGGGTTCAAATCTGGACTGCCTAAGGGCCATTCTTCACAGAAAATGAACGCTGGCAAACCGTTTCGAAGCCAGGTCTGGGACGCTTTAGCCTTATGGGCCTGCTAGAAAGTCCATGGCTGGTTTTGGAGCAGGGAATTGTTAAGAGGCTTCACAACAGCTTCCAAAACGGTTTCTTGGTAAACTTTGGCAGATGTTTTGACTCCTTGTTCGCAGAAATGCAGGTCAGTGATCCCATCGTGAGAGACTGAAGCTGGGTGATGACTCTTTTCCACCCTTGGGATCAGTTCAGATGCTTCCTTAGATGACTGCGCATACACTCTATCATTTTGCTTGTTAAATTTTTCCTGAACGGTAAAGATTTTTTCATCGGTGAACAAAATTTTTCTGTGCAAGTTATCAGCGTGCTTCACCAAAAGACGTTTGCATTTTTCAATCCTATTTTTTTTTAAAGCTGCAGCAAATAAAGTGAAAATTGATTTTTTTTTACCTTTAGGTCCCTTTCTCAATGCATATATGCATATACGTTTTATTTCTTCTTAAAAACCACACGTCAAGAAAACACCCTGTAGAAAGTCAATGCATTTTATAATTGATCTTTTTAAATAACTTTCACATTTTGTAACAAAAATTTATTATTTGTTATAACCCCTTTTTTCCTAAATGTAATGACTTCAGTTCTGAATCAGATACAACCAAATTTAGCTGCTACGAGGGCGGCTCGGAAACTTCTTAGCCTAGCACAAAAAGCGCGGTATAAACAGAAAAAAGTTAAGTGTTTTGGAAACTTCCATCTCTGCTATGAACACATGTTAAATTTTGTTTCGATCTGGCAACTCCTTCATATAGAAACAGGTGTTTACAAAAGACGCATCCGCGATTTTTTACAATAGAAAAATTAGAAATGCGTGGTGTCATTAAATATTTACATAAAAAAGGTTTATCAGGACAAGAAATTCATAATGATATGGTGAATGTGTTAGGTGAAAGTGCTCCTTCATATGCAACAGTAAAAAATTGGGTTGCTGAATTTAAACGTGGTCGTACAAGCATTGAAGATGAACCACGTAGTGGACGTCCAAAAACAGCAACAACAACAGAAATTGTAGCCAAAGTGCATGATATGGTATTAAATGATCGACGAATAAAAGTGCGTGAAATAGCTAATCACCCTTATTCTGATTGTCGTCGTCAAGATAAAACAAAGACATCTTGCGACGACTGTTGATACTTGGTATTCGCGTAGTCGTTTTTCGATAACTATTGACAACTATTGACACAACTCGGTATTCTCTAAATGATATTGACGTTGTTATTGAATTGATACGACTCTGTTTTTGTCGTCGCAGTTTTTGGTAACGACTAAGAAGTTTGCTGTTAAAATAAAAAAACAAAAGCAAAAGTAAAAGTAAAAGTGCAAATATGAAAATTACAAATAATGAACAGTTCCAAAAACTTGTTGAAGAGTTGGAGAAAAATCCATCCTTAGCAAAAGGTTTCAAAAGAGGAACAGTGCCAACAAATTTTAACCAGCAATGGGAGAACATTGCAAGTGTTTTGAATGCTTCCGGACCACCGAGTAGAGATGGTGATGGCTGGCAGAAGGTTACTAACTTATATCCCTGGTTTTTTGTAGATTAATAAAATTAAATATTTTCGTTAAGGTTTGGAGAGACTTAAAGTTCAAAGTCAAAAGGAAAATGGTTGAAAACAAATCGGAGATGAGAGCAACAGGTGGCGGTGTAAATAAATATATTACACTGAGCCCGTTAGAAGAAGCTGTTGCAAACCTGCTGCAGTTTCAAAAACAGATAAATCCTGACGGATCAGCTCATGGTGTTGCAGCAAGTTATAAGGAACTTGTCACTGAAGTGCTCGGTGTTGACCCAGTTATAGAGATGGAAACAACTGTTCACTCTGAAGAAATTTTACTGGAACAGGAGGAGCCTTCAACATCAAGGAACGGGAGCAGTTTAAGAGCCACTCCATCCGGGTCAATCTTGAATGAAAGAAAACTTTGTGATTGCCAATGGAAATTAATTAAACCTTAAACTTACTTGTTGTCTGGTAGTTTCATGACATCAGACCTAAATCGCAGTGTCTTTCTCTGTAAAATAAGTTTCTTTTTATTTTCTTCATCACTTGAATCAGAGTTTGAATCAGAAACAAAAAACATTTTTCAACAATTGGATGAATTGATACAAAATCTGATGCAAAAATGTTAGGTATGTGATTTTTTTTTATTGAAGTTATCGATAAACAGTCAACGTCAAGACAATAATGATACGGAATACCAAAAATGCGTTGATGTGATATTATATTGAAACGAAGTGATATTGATATTAAATTGACGACGACGTTGACGACGACAATCAGAATAAGGGTGAATATCATGGGCATCTCAAATGATCGAGTCCTTTTAATTTTGCATGAAGAACTACAGATGAAAAAGCTTTCTGCAAGATGGGTGCCGGACTTGTTAACAGTCGACCAAAAACGCATAAGAATGAACATTTCTCAAGCTTGTTTGGATAGTTTTCAGCGAAATAAAATGGATTTTAAGCGTCGTTTCATAACTGTTGATGAGACATGGATCCACCACTATACTCCAGAGACAAAAGAACAATCCAAACAATGGACTGAAGCTGGAGGAAGTGCCCCAAAGAAGGCAAAAACAATTCAATCGGCTGGTAAGGTTATGTCAACGGTTTTTTGGGACTTCAAAGGTATTTTATTGATTGACTATCTGCAAAAGGTTAAAACAATAAATTCAAAGTACTATTGCAACCTTTTAGATCAATTAAATGTACAAATTCGAGAAAAACGTCCTGGCTTACAAGACAAAAAAATAATTTATCATCAAGACAACGCACCAGCGCACAAGAATGTTTTAACAATGGCTAAAATCAACGAATTAAAGTACGAGTTGCTTGACCACCCACATTATTCTCCTGATTTAGCTCCTTGCTGGCAAGCGTTTTACCTCAAATGAAGATGCAATTACAATTGTAAACTGCTATTTTGAAGACCTTGAGGAAAACTATTTTAATCAAGGGATAGAATTGAAAGGATAAGCGTTGGACTAAGTGTATTGAAGTTTCAGGGGATTATATTGAAAAATAAAAATATTTTTGAAAAACTAACTATTCTCTTTTATTGATAGGCTAAGAACTTTCCGAACCACTCTCGTACTATCGGCTATTGAAATTTTTTTAGTGCAGAAACTTCAGATAAAACTTAAAACTCTTATCAAATCCTTTGTGTTTATGAGTGAAAGAACATCATAAAATCGAACTACCCGACCGATTGAGTTAATGTTTACATCATATGTGGAGAGATTAGGAAAATCGTGAACCGGTAGGTGTAGTTCCAGCAAGTGAAGAGTCGTTGAAAGCGTGTCTTCATCCTTCGTCCTGGATATTGCTTCAGACAATTATGAAGGCACGGTGTGTGCCTTTTGCTTAGGGTGCACTAAAAGAGAGTGGCTAGATTTCCAACTTTCCGCCGTCGAATAAATCTACCAACATTGTTTTTAAAACCTTGTTTTCACCTAAACTGACTGCAGCGAAGATTAAAACGCAGTTGCAGCGGAACCATATTAACACCCTGTCGCAGTACAGTGCATCTCAAACAGACATACACCAAATCCCCTAAAATCCGTAAACGGCTATTAAACACATTTCAATTGAACAGCGACAAAGTTCCGTCACAGCCGACTACAACGACGAGTATGTTTATCTTTTGAATTCATCTTGAATTCATAAAAAAAATTGAAACAAATACGTTGTCAATATCTGAAGCATCATACAGGGTGGCCCAAATAAGACCAGCTGATGTGAAACACAAATATCTTTTTTATTTTTCAACATAATTTATTTTTTCTTTTTGCAGATTATAACTGAGCTCCTGGAAATTTAAAATGAATACGTACAGTCCACAACAACGCATTAAAATTATTGATTTTTATTATTCTTCTCAACGATCAATTGTTCTGACGCAGCGAAATTATCGCCCCTTTTTTTAACGTAAGATCAGCGCCCACATCTTCCATGATTACAAGTTAAGTTCACAGTTTTGAGGAACTGGGTTCAGTTGCCGACCGTCTAGGAAGAGGTGCTCATCGAAATATTCGTACTGAAGACAATGTGGAAGCTGTGCAGCAGAGTGTTGCATATTTATTTGATAATGAGGATGAAATGCCAGAAACGGTCTCCGGGGCTTCTTACAGAACAATGATCGACAACTTTTTGCGGCCAATAGTAGAGCAACATCCTAATTTATGTTTTCACCAAGATGGAGCCACTGCGCATACATGCTGCGTGAAATTTTTGGTAAACGCATAATTTCAAAAAAATCAGATTTCCCTTGGCCTCCTCGTTCACCAGATTTAACTGCGGCCGATTTTTTTTATGGGTTTATTTAAAAGACAAAGTGTATGTTAACAAACCACAGACACTTGAACAGCTCAAGCAGAATATTCGAGACGAAATACGGCGCCTGCAACCAGAAACATAACGCCGTGTAATGCAAAATGCGCTCAAAAGAGCCAATGTCTGTATCGAGCAAAATGATGGTCCATTGTCTGATGTCATATTTCACACATAGTCACCTTAAATTTCCATAAAATGTACTTAACATATAAAAATAAATCATTTAAAAAACCCCGTTATTACAAGAGTAATACGTGTTTTACATCACTAGGTCTCATTTGGGCCACCCTGTATATCGTTATTTTGTCCCCCTATGTAACAAATCGGATAACCGACGCAAATCCCCTGGTTTTCTCGGCTTATCGAAAACCCATGGCCTCTTTTGGTGTGTTAAGTGCATCTCCTCCAACGATCACAAATTCTGAAAAAAATTGAAAAGATTTGTTTAAAAAAAATACTGAAAAAAAATGTTAAATTTTAGAGCTACATTTAGATCCTTAAAGAGATACTTTCCCAATTGGCCATTTACAATCAATCTTCGTGCAAAATCTAAGGATGTTTGTTCGCCATCGTGCTTTCAACAGACGGGCGGACTGATAAAAATCGCTAAATCGTCATAAAGTTTTCAGAGTGATTTGTCAAACATTCGGGTTTTTCTAACTTTTGTTCATTCCAAATCTAACTTGGCGTTTTTTTGTCAAAAAAATAAAGCAGTTTCCAAATTGAATATGTGGTGATTTTAATTTCCTAAAAAGATATTAAAAGGCACGATGGAGAATCCTTAGTGGCATAAAATTTAAATTATGTATAGCCAACTCTGGCAAATACCATTTATTGCTTGTCAGGGATTCCAAACGAAAATAGATAAGGACCAGATACCACCTCCAAAAAAATATACCTTACCAGTTTTTCACAATATATTTAAAAAGTAAATATGACTCCTGATCCTGGATCATTTGTATTGGTCTACAAATCTTATACAGATTAAATTTATATTTTAATATAGATCTAATACATCCCTCTTAACCATTCATATGTACTAAATTAACGATTTCTCCTTTCTTTTACTTTCAGAAAAATGCAAGAATACCAAAGAGAACATGCCGAGGCGGCCACAGATGTTTCGGCCTATGTTTCAAATCCCATCAATGCATATTTACTAACCAAACGTTTAACAACCGATTGGAAGCAAGTAGAGAATCTAATGGCTCACGATGTGGGGGCAGGTATGACCGTTCACCATTACAAACCTTTTTTGCCATTTCAATATTAATTTCCACAACGTTTTCCCAGTAGATTTCCTCAGCAATATCTCCAACTATCGAACCATTTTGAAATTCCCCTCCGACGAAGATTTGAATGGGGCCGCGGTGGCATTGATGCGCCTGCAGGACACCTATAATTTGGATACCTCAAGTTTGGCCCGAGGTGAACTCAATGGCATACAGTACAGGTGAGTGTGTAAAGAAATATACTTTAAAGTGAAATTAATTAATCAATTTTTTGTTCTTCTTCATTTTGTAGTACTGGAATGACCTCGGATGATTGTTTCGAATTGGGTCGCCAGTCGTATGTCAATCATGATTACTATCACACCGTCCTGTGGATGAACGAGGCCATGTCCCGCATGCTAGATGAGCCGCGTAATCGTACATTGGCTTTTACCAAGGCTGATATTTTGGAATATTTAGCCTTTTCCACCTACAAACAAGGTAAGTGAGCGAGGACATGGATCAAACAAGAAAACACCAAAAAAAAATAAAACTTTTACTTTAATTAAATTAAAAAGTTTGAGCTGTACGGTCGTTTTGTTTCTTGCCGGCCCACATAGACAGCTATATTTCCACTTGATTTAATTTTATTTTTATCATCCCTGATGATGTCTTTGCAACCCACCATCAATCCAATCACAATTTGGGTTCCTACACCCGCAACTGTTTGTGCCACACAGGCATACTGAGTTTTGCTTCTGCGTGTTGAAATGTTCTTTATTTGCTGCTGATGTTGTTAGCTAACTTTTGCTGAGAGGACGATTACAGACAGTGACAGGATGCACTGGTGACGCTACCACGCACATTTAGTAATATACTCGTAAATACAATCAAATAGCTTGAAGCAAGCTGTCATGTGTTTCCTGTTTTTCTTTCAAACATAGCACAGTGGAAGATTTTTAGAAAATGTGGGCAAATTTATAGGTGGGCAACGAATTCGATAAAAGGTGTGCCTCTGGGATCAGACTTTTTTGTAGATTTTTGTGGATATTTGAATGGTGTTAAGTTCTTTAATTGATTACTTCGAATATTAGGAGCCGATTGCGAAATGATCGACTTCTGCAATACTCAATTTTCCGTTCACACAACCTCCTTAAAGTGCTTATTTCCAAAACCTAATGGTTGTAAAGGAATGAGTTAACTAAAATTTTAACCCTTAGACATCTTTCATTTCAACCAACTACTGCATATAAGCTTATGCAAGCTTTTAACCACCTTAACCCAACCAGTAGCGAACAGCTCGACAAGTAGGCTAGCGACACCAGTGTGCAATTGCTAGACTTCTGTCGCGCTGTTAATTTTCGGCATTTTATGCTTTCATCTAAGAGTGTTACTGGGTCGTCTCCTTTAAAAGATTCTTTAAGCGTTTCTCTGCATACACAGTCGGCTTCCAGGCTATAAACAAAGCAGCACAATTTCTGTAACCTGCTATCCAGCAGATAAAGATGGTTGTTGTTGTTGTTGTTGTAGCGGCAACTGTGTGCCGGGGTGACAGCCCTTGGCCGAAGAATTGCTCTTCGGGTCAATCCGGTACATAGAACCGGCTGTCGTGGGACATGTCATAACGTCAAAGAACATAATGAGTGTCCCAAAAACCGGGGTTTTCAGAAATCCGACAATTCTAGTTTCTTTAGAAACCTTTTTATTTAAAAAATCGACCGTGTTTCTTTTATGATAGCAAAAATCCGGCATTAACTGACATTCTGGATTTAGCCTTTTGCCAAGCAATGGAAATTATTTCCCCAATCGGCAGTGAAGTAATTTTCTCCGCCTCTAGAACGCAAAAAAATCACTTTATTGCGAATAGAGCTTTGATTTTTATTAAAACATAAAATAGTAAAATAGCTCAAGTCTGGCATGGCCGACTTTATTATATGCTTTTCTTCTGGTTGTGCTGAAACCCCAAATGAAGAGAAATTTTTGAACCTTATGAACGGGCTCTAAATTTGCCAAGATTTAAAAATAAATTCATATTTAAATATGTCAAAAAATGTCATTGTTATCCATATGTCTACGTTTATATGGGTAAGATTTTCGGGCTTAGGGTCCGTCATTTTGTCAAACTGCAAATATAATTTTATGTTTGGCTTCGTGAGGAAATGTTATAGTTATTTAAAAGTAATATCTGCATTTATGTATATTGGAAGCCACCGACAATTTGTTCGGGGACCATATCAAAAAATGATTTTATATAATTCAAATCGGTTCAAGATTGTTTTTTCATCGTTTCGAACGATGCCACATTTGATCGAAATCGGAATTAATATGGATGTTTCAGAGCGGTTGTATGCATCTTTGTACTAGGCTTTTATTTTCAAACGTAGATCTATATGACCCATTTTAATCTGATCTGTCTGATCGATCGTAAAGATCGATCAGACAGATCAGGCTTCGAAAGCTTAAGATATAAAATCTGTTCAACAAACAGTTATGTGCGAAATAATAGTGACAGTGACTGGCAAGATAAGTATTTCATGCGAAAGCCAGTAAAATGAGAGAATGGTCAATAACTTACAACAAATTTTTATTGCATATACACTGCAAAAACAAATCCCCTTATGATACAAACAAGTGCTAACATTTCGCAGAAGGTATTAATTTTAAAAAAGTCTAGTTTTTGGTTGGTTTGGCGTAATAAGTAAATTCGCTTAAATAAATAAGAATATTCAATGAAAGGTATTATCCAAAGTAAATAAAAAGGAGTAATTTGTTTGTACAAAGGTAAAAACAATAGTTTAGTTTGTAAATTTTAATTTAATTAATATTATTGCACTTGTTACCTAGGCAGATATGGGTAGATCGAAGCACTGTGACCCAGTAACAAAAAAAAGCCAAAAGTTGTACAACTTAGGAAACTCTTTGGTGGAAAATGCTATAAAATGAGTTGTCAAGCCAGAAACGCTCGGCAGAAAAACAAAAATTACACCTGTAGTGAGACGAAACATAGTGCGATGCGTAAAAAAATCCATTTGCATCCTCCAAGCAAATTAAAAATGATAGTTGATACTTCAACTATTCCAAAAACGCTCATTCTTGAAAATCTAAGAGTTCGAAGTGCCAGAGGTTTACCTATGGATAAAAGAATATTTAACAAAGGTTGATATTCGCTGAACAGCATGTCTGCTGGCCTAAAGAAAAATCAAGTAATATTTTTTGGTCTGATCAAACAAAACTCAATTTTTTCCACTCAGATCGTAGAGTACATCAAGTAAGAAGGCCAATTAATGCAGCGACGAACCCCAAGTAAACCATCAGAACCAAACATGGCGGTGGTATCATCATGATTTGGGGATCTTTTTCGTATAATGGTGTGCGCTCCTTGTATCGTATACAGGGCATCATGAAAGCTACAAATTTCGTTAAAATTTTAGAGAATAGTATCCTTTCATTCGCTGAAGTTAACATGCCAATCAGATGGATATTCCCACAAGTTAAGGACCCCAAGCACACCGCCAAATACACACAAACTTGGTTTAAGGACAATATCATTACAGTCTTGGAATGACCTCCACTGTCCCCGGATCGAAATCCGATTGAAAATCAGTGGAATGCCGTAAAAACTTTAATAAGGGGAAAATGACCGTCCAATTTTGATGAACTTTGGCAATTCATTAAGGCTTCGTTATACGCTTTACCAGTTTCGGTCTGCCAGAACTTAGTCCACTCCATAGCTAGGCGGTGCCAAGCAGTCTAAAAACACAAAGGATCGTCAACGTTTTTCTTACATTCGTAAAAGAAATCTGGTCTTAATTTTTTATTTTTTCCTTTTTTTTCGTTTAAAAAACAGAAGTGTTCTTACTTTTTTCACACGTTAAATTTACCTTTTATACTTAAAATAGTAAACAAAGAAAAACAACAAACTTTAAAATATGCAAAACCAGTTTTTATACCCGCACCACACAGTGGTATGGGGTATAATGGCTTAGTGCTTGCGTTTGTAACACATCGAAGGAATCGAGTTAGAATACCGGGACCAGAGAGAAAGTTGTTCAGAATTTCATTTTGAGTCGATCTAGCCATGTCTGTCTGGCTGGCTGGGCGGCTGGCTGGCTGGATGTAAAGATGTCCATCTATTCTTGTAATCAAAGTACAGGTCGCATTTATGCACCGATCTTGATGAAACTTGGCATGTGGTAATATATTGGGACAAGGACGGACGCTATTGAATTTGGTCCAAATCGGAGCACTTTTTGATAGACCCCCCATACAAAGGAACTCCCGGATTTGGTCCAAATCCAGTTGATGTCGCGTGTATTGGTCAACAAATTAAAAAAATATGCCATTCGATGTAGAACTGACCACAAAATGTAAAAAAAATAGTTGGACCCGCCTCTCGGACCTACGGGGCCTTCAGAACCCAAAAAATGGACCCATGATTTTAAATATAAGTGTGACCCCTTAAATGAAAGGAAATTATCTTACAATTTTAAATACAGAAAAAAATTCGACCTGTTTGGGCCCCAGGGTCCATTAGGAGGGTCCAAAAGTTTCGGTTTACCCGGATTTTAGTGTGACCCCTCAAATGACAGGGAATTGCCTCAGGACTTTAAATATGTCAAGCCAAATGATTTATCTCGTCCGTGGGAGGGCACAGGGTCCGAAAACAAGGTATGAAAATGAGGACCAACTATAATTGTTATACCCTCACCACATAGTGGTATGGGGTATAAAGGCTAAGTGCTTGCGTGATAGATACAGATAGAAATAGAGACGAGTGCTTTCGATTAACAGGAGACTTAATCACATTTATAGTGGTGCGGGTATCATAGAGTCGGCCACGCCCGACTATAGCACTTACTTACTTGTTTTATATAGTATAAACCTAAAAGTTAGTGCATTAAACCTGAAAGAATATGCAAAATTTTAAATATTAATTTGCATCTTCAGCACTACTGTCCCTATTATTTCGCACATAACTGTATATGTGGGAGCTATGTCTAATTTTTAGCCGATTTTATTAAAAGTCACCAACATCTGTCCTTTGTCCAAAAAAAAACTTCCTTATATTATAGGGTACCACATTTGTGTATCCTACACTAATCTGTGGTTCGGGCCCGATCGATCTATTTAGAATCACAATCAGATTCTATTGTGGAATGTCCGTCTAGCCATTGTTCAGATTGGGTCAAGAACGAATCCTTTTGAAGTTGGTATATTTCCGTCATATATCAGACGTCTTTTCAGATTTCGAATCCGCAACACTGGAAGCCTATATTTACAACCGATTCTGACCCGATTTTATACAGAACGTTTCGAGTCCCAAATAACCAACTCTGTTGAATTTTGAGGCCCCATTTTTTTATAATAGCTTCACACAGATATTCCTTTTGCTTTGAGGTTAGGGTGTTCAGACATCCCAGGAATTATTTAAAACTTAAACAAGAGAGCAGCAATTTTTGGAATAACAAGATACCTGGATGTCAAAAAAAGGTCCAGTTATCGATTGGTCCAGATATGGCAATTGGTTTAAATATATTTATACTATATTATTTTTTGCTATAGTAGGAGCCGAAAATTTGATTAAAACTCATTCAAATTACACATGGTACCTTGGGACATATCGGTCCATGTTTCCTTTATGCAAACGTCTCTCCCAAATTGAGGTCTTATATTTTTACAAGTCACATTCTAAATCCGATCTTTGCCAAATTCAGTGTAGGGCGTTATGGGAGAACAATCCGTAATTAATCAAAACCTTTTCGAATACCCCCATATAAGGCTTCAAATATATTTGAGGCCCTACCGCTGTAGAAGTTACAATATTAAATCCGACCTCGTTCAAATTTAGCATATGGCATTATAAATGACTTAAAGCAACCCTGTCAAAGCTCGATAAAGCTAGTTCGATATACAGGGTGGGCCAAAATTTACTATGGGTTTAAAATCTTTAATAACTTTTTCGTTTATAAATTTGTTTTTATTTTTTTCCTCAGATTATATAATATAGAAAATGGAAAATTTTTTAAATTAAGTATGAAAAATAATGTCACTTAAATTGCCCCCGTTATCAGCTTCGCAATGATGAGCTCGTTTAGAGCATTTTCCATAACATCTTTCAAAATTTGTGGCTGTAGCGTTCGGATTTCTGCAACAATGTTGGCCTTGAGCTGAAAAATTGCCTCGGGCTTGTTCGCATATACTCGCTCCATCAAATAACCCAAAAGAAAATAGTCGGGGCTGACAAATCTGGCGCTGTACAAATAATTTCCGAATTACTGGAAATTATTCGCTCTCCAAAATTTGACTTAAAAGTGCCATTGTGTCTCGGACAGTGTGGGCAGTGACTCCGTCCAGTTGAAACCACATCTCAGGTCTGTTTTCAAGAGCAGGACGTAAAAAATGTTCTATCATAAACCGATACCGCTCTCCATTTACTAGTACAGCACTTCCGTCTTCATTCTCGAAGAAGTAAGGCCAAATGATATTTGCAGATGTGATCCCACACCATACTGTACATCTAATGGAGTGCAATTGAACCTAATCGGGTGCAACATTCACAAGAACCTACCGTTCTGCTTATTAAAAAAGCCATTCAAATGAAAATAAGCTTCATCACTCATGCGTTTGCGTTTAAATAATTGATCTCTCCATTATTTACTTATATTTTCCATGTGTTTTTATAATTAGTAGGGACATAAATACTGTTACACATGTTTTATGCTGTAAAATAAAAAGTAATGAATGTTTTTGACCAAATATTTTTTAATATATTTATTGATTCATATTGTATCCAAAGAGAATCTACTTATTCGAAATGTCCGCCTTTTGCCTTTACACACGCCTTAAGTCGCACTGGGCAATCTCAATAGCTGCACGAACCTCGTCCATTGTAAAATTGGCCGCAGCTCGAACCAAAGCAGTCTTATGAGATCCAATGTTGGGGGATATTTTGTGAAAAACCTTGTCCTCTAAAACCGTCCACAATTTGTTATTTTGTTAGCCTTATGGGCCGGCGCAGAATCCTGCTGGGAAGTCCATGGCTGGTTTTGGAGCAGGGAATTGTTAAGAAGCTTCACAAATGATGTTATTGTTTTTCAAAGAATTCACCATCATGATTTATACACTTTGCATGCGCTCAAAGCAATTGTCAAAGCACTTTTTCCACTCCGATTGAGACACCTCCAAAACAAGGTTTTTGAACGCTTCTACAGCATCTTCTGGCGACGAAAATCGTTCACTACTATTTTTTCTTCATGTGCGGGAATAAAAAGAAGTCATTGGGTGCCAAGTCAGGGCTGTACGGCGGATGACCCATCAATTCGAAGATTTGGCCGGTCAAAAAGGCGCTGGTTTGAGCCGTTGTGTGAGAACTCACATTGTCATGATGCACAATGATTCTCTTGTTCGTTTTTCGAATTTCTCAGAAGACTTCAGGCAAACAAATTGTAGTGTACCACTCGGAATTGACCGTCCTACGTTGCTCAAGCGGAACAGTCGCCTCATGAACAGGTTTGCCTAATAAACAGGCGACCATTTGCTTCGAAGTGCTTCTTCCACAAACAACTTTCGATGGATTTGACTCGTCTTCAAAGACCCACACGGTCGATTGCTATTTTGTATCATGATTCGCATGATTCGTCACCTTTGTCGATCTTATAAACGTCTTTTGAAGCATCGCGATCGTAATTTTTTAAAATTTCTTTGCACCAATCGACAAGAGCCTTTTTTTGAGCGATTGTCAAATTGTTCGGGATCCAACGAGAAAAAACCTTTTTAACGGCCAGGTGTTCATGCAATATCGACTGTATGCTGGTGGAAGAAATGCCGAAGGATACCTCTATCTCACGGTTTGTCACATGACGATCTTGCATTATCAGTTCACGCACGGCAACAATGTTCTCTGGCACAACGGCCGTTTTTGGACGTCCTTAACGACCTTCGCCTTTGAGCGAGCGTCGGCCACGATTGAATTCATCAAACCAGTTTTTCACAGTGCTATAGGATGGTGCTTCATCGCCATACATAGATTTAAGTTCATCGATGCACTTTTGTCGTGATAATCCACGTCGAAAGTTGTGAAAAATGATCGCACTAAAATTTTCACCAGTTAATTCCTTTTTTTTTGCCAAATAGATTTTTTTAAGTCACTGTAAACAACACAAGTGAGGGTCGTACGTCAGAACGTTCTGAGTACGTTTATGCTAAAAAATGTCAAACTTTCCAATGGAAATGTCAGATGGCGCCAGGCAACACTTAGTGTTGCCTCGGGCAGAAATATATAGCAACCCTCGTATCATCAATGTAGACAGAAGCATTTTAAAATATTTTTTCAAAAACATAGTCCTTTGAAACTTAAAAGTCCTCTAAAAATGAAACTTGATGGAAACTTGAAAAACTGTTAATACAGTTGGCCCCTACGTCAGACGTCTACCGTCCAGTTCAAGTGTAATACAAACTGTAAAAATGTTTTATAATTTTTTTAAATAAAAGAACGCCCTATTCA
Organism: Hydrotaea diabolus; assembly: GCA_963513945.1. Taxonomy (NCBI): domain Eukaryota; kingdom Metazoa; phylum Arthropoda; class Insecta; order Diptera; family Muscidae; genus Hydrotaea; species Hydrotaea diabolus. The sequence continues at coordinate 225,513,630 of OY740716.1, read as the reverse complement.
AACTATCCTCATTATAAGTCTAGTAAGACGATCGATTCTAAACTGTTCTTAAATAGGGTAAGCCCATAAACTAGTTGCTTAACTCCCCCTTATAGAAATGCTCAATTTCCTGTTAACCCGCGCGTGGTAAGCGTAATGTACACATTTCCCTTCTCCAATAACCCATTAACAACTGTGCGTGCGCCCGGCTCCTCCCGTACACTTAAGCTTTATGCTCGTTTCGTTCGCTCCATTTTCAGCGTCATTGCAATGCAATTTAAAGTGACATCTTAAAGGACATTTAACATAAAATTTTACCACAAAACTTAACATCCTGTTTTCCTTGTGTAAACTGGCAGAAGGAAAAGTAAAAGCTGCGTGCAGCATCAAGTACAAGGCAAACCATAAAGGAAGGAAATGACGACGCCATGTTTTCTGTTTGTGGGTGTGGGTGTGTGTGTTTATATTTAAAGTTCTCTCTGCACAGACAAGATGAAAGTGAACAACTGCACCAGGACTTCAGCAGCAGCAGCAGTATCATCATCACCATCATGAGATGGTGTCAAAACCACCAACAGCACTGAAGCCTAGGCTAGCTAGGTTTCCAGGGTTCCAAGTGTACGGTCTGTGTTCACGTAGCAAACACACGCACAGACATCTCTGGAAATTTATGTTGCAACGGCAGCATCAACCACAATGCCAACACATACATACTCACATACATATTATATATGTATATATGCATAAAGTGATGTTTCTGTTCATTTGTTGTTGTCAGATAGAAGATATGTTCTACATTTGCGTTTTTCGCGGTGGAAATGTGGCATGCCTGGGTGCAAACTTGTCAACAGTATAAACATAATTGGTTGTTGTTGTCGTGCGGCACAAATAGTGCCGGGTAACGGCCCTTGACCAAATATTGTTGCTACGGGTCAATCAGGTACATGAACCGACTGGAGTGGGATTGAATTGGTCATATCTTTTGTTGTGGACCGGTTGTACGAGGGTTGCAATATATATTTCTGGCGCCTGGCGCCATCTGAGATTCCCATTGGAAAATTGGGCATTTTTTAACATAAACGTACTCAGAACTTTTTGACGTACGACCATCATTTGTGTTCTTTAAAGTGACTTGAAAAAATCAATTTGGACAAAAAAATGGAATTAACTCGTGAAAATTTTCGTGCGATCATTTTTCACAACTTTCGTCGTGGATTATCACGACATCGAGTGCATCGATGAACTTAAATCTTTGTATGGCGAAGAAGCACCATCCTATAGTACTGTGAACAACTAGTTTAATGAATTCAAACGTGGCTGACCAAGGCATCCTTGGGCATTTCTTCCACCAGCAGACATTCGATATTGCATGAACACCTGGCTGTAAAAAGTGTTTGTTCTCGTTGGATCCCGCACAATTTGACAATTGCCAAAAAAAAGGCTCGTGTCGATTGAAGCAAAGAAATTTTGAGCAAAATACGATCGCGGTGCTTTAAAAGACGTTTATAAGATCGTCACAGCTGACGAATCATGGATCTATGCGTATGAGCCCGAAACAAAACAGGTCTTCGAAGACGAGCAAAATCCAACGAAAGTTGTTCGTGGAAGAAGCACTTCGGAGCAATTGGCCGCCCATAGGGACATGGTGACCATATACGAGGGCGGCTCGGAAAGTTCTTAGCCTATCAATGAAAGAGAATAGTTAGTTTTTCAAAAATATTTTTATTTTTCAATATAATCTCCTGAAACTTCAATACACTTAGTCCAACGCTTATCTAGCAATTCTATCCCTTGATTAAAATAGTTTTCCCCAAGGTCTTCAAAATATTGGTTTACAACTGTAATTGCATCTTCATTTGAGGTAAAACGCTTGCCAGCAAGGAATTTTTTTAGATTTGGGAACAGGTAAAAGTCACTGGGAGCTAAATCAGGAGTATAAGGTGGGAGGTCAAGCAACTCGTACTTTAATTCGTTGATTTTAGCCATTGTTAAAACACTCTTGTGCGCTGGTGCGTTGTCTTGATGAAAAATTATTTTTTTGTGTTGTAAGCCAGGACGTTTTTCTCGAATTTGTACATTTAATTGATCTAAAAGGTTGCAATACTACTCTGAAGTTATTGTTTTACCCTTTTTCAGATAGTCAATCAATAAAATACCTTTGAAGTCCCAAAAAAAACCGTTGCTATAACCTTACCAGCCGATTGAATTGTTTTTGCCTTCTTAGGGGCACTTCCTCTAGCTTCAGTCCATTGTTTGGATTGTTCTTCAACAGTTATGAAACGACGCTTAAAATCCATTTTATTTCGCTGAAAACGATCCAAACAAGCTTGAGAAATGTTCATTCTTATGCGTTTTTGGTCGACTGTTAACAAGTCCGGTACTCATCTTCCAGAAAGCTTTTTCATCTGTAGTTCTTCATGCAAAATTAAATGGACCCGATCATTTGAGATGCCCATGATATTAGCTATTTCACGCACTTTTATTCGTCGATCATTTAATACCATATCATGCACTTTGGCTACAATTTCTGTTGTTGTTGCTGTTTTTGGACGTCCACTACGTGGTTCATCTTCAATGCTTGTACGACCACGTTTAAATTCAGCAACCCAATTTTTTACTGTTGCATATGAAGGAGCACTTTCACCTAACACATTCACCATATCATTATGAATTTCTTGTCCCGATAAACCTTTTTTATGTAAATATTTAATGACACCACGCACTTCTAATTTTTCCATTTAAAAAAAATCGCGGATGCGTCTTTTGCGAACACCTGTTTCTATATGAAGGAGTTGCCAGATCGAAACAAAATTTAACATGTGTTCATAGCAGAGATGGAAGTTTCCAAAACACTTAACTTTTTTCGGTTTATACCGCGCTTTTTGTGCTAGGATAAGAAGTTTCCGAACCGCCCTCGTATTTGTTGATTTCTGACCATGCATAGTTACAAATATATGTTTCTAGAATCTCGTTAAGGTTGCTGTTAGCGGTTTTGTATAATTATCCGCATCTGCGGTTTTTGTATAATTATCCGCATCTGCGGCAATCTTTGATCATGTCGTTTTCTGTTTAGTCAGAACCATGAATGTCCTGTCGACCAAATAGAGGGAGGTCCAATTAAGACGCACAGTGTTAATTGCAAAAAAAATCTATCCGATGGTACATATTTCAAATGGCTCTAAGAAGAATTGGGCAAACATGCAAAGGTGTTTTTACATTTCTTACTGACTGATTGTGGACACTTTCGATTATGCTTACCAAAAAAATCACGAAATGCATTTTGTTTTGAACGTCTATTTCTGTAGAAGGCTTCAACAATCTTAACGCGCTGCTCGATGGGTACCTCTCCATAGTCAAATTTGTCAAACAAAAACAAAGTTAAGGAAGTTAAAGTGTGACTCACAATTTACATCGTGCACTATGGTTGGACCACCCTCACCGATCCTAAACCCTGCATGGTAAACACCAATTATGCATGTTTTAGTAAGCTCGTTAATATCGCTGAAACGGGTTTTTGCAGAATTCTTAGCATCCGCAGCTAACTTAGAGGAGCAAAGACGTTAAAGTAATAGGCTACTTGGTGCTCTTCAACAACGTTGTGTATTTCCAGCCCATCAGAGCCCAACTGTATAGTTTGGTAAGTCACTTGGAGATCTCTTACAAGTCTTAAACGGTTTGAGTTTCACCAAGCGTAGGTGTATTGCCTTCAAAGCTGCCAGACAATCGACATACGAGATACTGAGGCAGTTTTGCCAGCTAGTCTATAGCTAGAACCTCAGCTCGGAAAACTCAAGAACTGTCATCCAGTTGGTATGGCTGGAGTACCATTTTCTGCTTTATATTAAAACCGATTGTAGTTTCTAGCGGTGTAGTATAAGAAGCTTTGACGCGACTCTGCAGAATCACCGACTTACCGTTTATTTTGTTTTCGTTTAGTTTAGAGTTATAGACTCCCAACGACCACACATTTTTCATTCACTGTCCTGGCCACATACGAGTATATTGCTAATTACCCCCGTCTTTAATATGCGAAGCATAGAGTTATACTCTGCTCTGTGGCTCTGCTTTGCAAATACGTTAGCGACGCTGCGGAATAGGGCGCTGCTTTTGATCACGCTGTCGAGGCAGCTGCTGTTGTGAATGACTGCTGTGGTTGCTGCCGTTATTGAAGGCGCACTGCGGAACTTCTAGTTGTTGTTGTAGCGGCACACATAGTGCCGGGTTGACAGACCTTGGCCGAATAATTGCTGCTTCGAATTAATCCGCGGTACATAGAACCGGCTGTTGTGGGATCGCGGAACTTCTAGTGAATGAGGCCACCGTCCACTGAATCCGCAAGTTGTCCAGCCACAGCCGGACATTAGGTCGAGACGCACCAAATGCCTGAGACCTATGATATACCGGCCTCTCTAGATGGATCATGCTCTGGTTGAGGGCTCCACATAATCGGCACGTCTCCTTTAAGGAGCAGGTCCTTAGCTGGTGTAGCGAATGACGCTGCTGTTGTTGCTGCCGTTATTGAAGGCGCACTGCGGATATTCTAGTGGAGGAGGGCGCTGTCCACGGCATGACGTCTACCCACTATCGGACATTACAGCGAGACGTACTAGATGACCGCGACCGTTAATATCCCAGCGTCTGTGGATGTATCATGCCAGAATTGGGGGCTCCACAGATTTCCCACGTCTCCGCTGAGGCAGGTCCTTACCTGGTGAGTCCTGGAAAAACAATTTCGGCAATTGCCATGGACCCGAAACTGATAGCACCGTTGTTGACGTGTCGTCTTTCAGGACATCCCGCAGAGCCTTAACAGGTGAATCTTACAGCAGACATGGAAGGCACAACAAAATATTTAAACGTTCCATTTTCTGCACATAGTCTTACTATGGGTCTTGTTGTAGTAGCGATAGGGGTCCGGATATCAGGTACTCAGACGTGGTTGTCGCGTCCACGATGAACCGCGGTAATGCAGTCTAACCTCCATTCATTCGGCGATAGCAAATCGTCCTTCACAATGACGAAGTCACCTACTTTAAAGTCGTGCTTATTTAGGGTGTTGCCATTTATATTTTCGATGCAACTTCTGAAGTTATTCCGTTTTCCATTGCTGGCTGAATTGGTAATGTAAAACATTAAGCTTTTTCCAATGATTAATAATTAAAATATATTAGCTGATGGGATCCCGAAGGACCAACGTTGGCAGAGGGATAACTTCTGGGTCATTAGGTTCTTGAGATAAGGGGGATATGGGTCTGAAGTTTTAAAAGCTTTCAATCCTTGCTAGAAGGGTGGGAAACTTTTCAAATTAAACTTCTGAACTTCGACGACCTTCCAGTCATTTGGCATTAGCAAATCGTTCTTCACAATGACAAAGTCACCTACTCGAATATCGGGCTACATGTGCTGAAATTTCTATTTTCTATGCAACTCCTGCAGATATTCTGAAGACTTAAGCTCTTCCCAACGATTAACATTCTACAAATTAGCTGATTGGATCTCGGAAGCTCGTTTATCACAATGCAAAGTCACCTGTTGACACAGATAGTACGTTTCACATCGCTGACTGAATTTGTGATGTAAAGCCTTAAACTTAGGCTTTTTTTTGTCAAAATTTTAATCTTAATCTATAAATTAGCTAATGGGGTCTCTGGAATCAAACAATAAAGAAACACCTAGTACAAAGTAACGGGCGGGAGAGCTTGTAGGTCTTTAGTTTCTTTAAAATGGGGATATTTGCCTGGAGTTTAAAACGAATGGTGGCAAACTCTTCAAATTAAACTTCTGAACACCTTTCAAAAATGTAGCTTAAAATCTTTTAACACCTGCCACGCATAGAACTCCCATATATGGTGCGTTTGGGGTTTAACATTTCTATTCAAACCGTTTAACGGCGTATTTTCCGCTATATTTTTTTGCCCTTAGAGGAGAGATTTTGTCACGTCATCATTTTAGCAGGTGCAACCAGCAGTTGTGTCCTCGTTCATCACCAAACCCCATTTCTTTTGCCCTCTCCGTTTCTATTCTAAGAAATAGTATAGATAAATGCTTACTTACATACTTAGGCTGGCTCCACAACCTCTTGTTCACCCGGGCCTTCTCAATAAATGATTTGTAAGCACTTCGGTCTTGGGCGTGCTTCCTCTAGTTTCTAATCTCAAGGATCTTCGCATCATCCCCTACTTGGGCTCTTCGCCGGAGTCTCGGTCTTCCCTGTCAACGCCTTTCTGGTTAGAGCGTTTGTTTCCCTTCTTCTTACATGTCCAAGCCATCGCAATCGTTGTTATTTGATGCGCTTAACTACATTATGTCGGGGTACATCTCATACATCTCTCGGTTCTTCAGACGCATTTAAAGGTTGGTTAAATTTTAAGGGCCGATTGAATTTGTCGTGCGAATGAGCCATTGTTTCGTTAGCTGTGTGACAAATGGCACCGACCTGTTGAAACCCACTTGTCGTCCACATACATATCTTCCAATTCGGGCCATAAAAAGTTCGTTATCATCTCACGATAGCGAACAATATTCACAGCCGGCTTAATTTTGGAAAAAAAAAATACGGCCCCATGATACCGCCAGCCCATAAACCGCACCAAACAGTCACTCTTTGTGGGTGCATTGTTTTTTCGGCAATCACTATTGGACTATCATTCGCCCAAATGCGGCAATTCTGCTTATTGACGAATCCACTGAGGTGAAAATATGCCTCATCACTGAAGATGATTTTCTTCGAAAATTGATCATCCACTGTTGCCATATCTTGTTACTAAGCCTGAATAACTTTAACGCGTTGTTCGCTTGTGTATCTTTCCATGGTTCAAATAGAGTTACTCTGAAATTGAAAAATATCAAATGAAATGCAAAAAAACTTGACGTTTAGGTGTGGTTCACATTCAACATTGGCCCTTAAAATTTAACCACCCTTTACTACCCGCTCACGCATCTAGGGACGTAGATTTTTCGAAGAATTTTTCTCCTAAATCTCTAGCAGTTGTCAGCATAATTTTGGTGTTGCTTTCATTTACTATCAGACCCCTATCTTAGACAACTCTAATTAAATTTTTAAAATAACATCAGGTACATCTCGCTCTGTTCTGCCATTGAACGGCAGAACAGAAAAAATAACTTTGTCCAAGAAAACGATTTTTCTGCCAAAGTCTTCGTCCAGTGGTCAAGTAGCGAACTCACATTGTTGCCTTTGGTCATTCAGATTATATTCGCTCAAAAAAGCCGTGTTGCTTCTCCTGTGATGCCAAATTGAGCTTTTCGTCGCCCAATCCAAATATCCTGGTTGTGTCCGATACTGGCGCTGCGGTGGCTTTTTGTTTTCTTAACTACGCACCAATCTCTATCTTGATAGTAGCTTAATGTCCAAAAGAATGCTCTTAATTTTCCACGGCGTGACAAATTGACTGCGCATTAAAGCCATGATGATCTCAGGATGAAACTCAAGTTGTCTATGGATATTTTTTTAAAAATTTCCACACTTTCTTCAGGCGTGAAACGGCAAACCTTTCTTAATATTTTAACAGCTGGAAGGCATCGGTGACATTGACGGCCTCTGAAATTGTATAAGAATTGGAAAAATATTATTTATCGCAAGTTTAGTTAATGATTAGTATTTAAAACTATAAGTAATTATGTCATTTTTGTTTACCTACTTGTGGTAATTGGACTTCAAATTTTTACTGTAAAAGTAAATAATTACAGTTTCCAAATACTGTGGCCTCTGCAATAGTATGACTGTATCGTTCGAGTACTTCTAGAGTTTGTTTTCGTTTCACTGACAACAACAAAAATTGGGTCATTGTTGAAAAAACATGCTTCTGTTGTTCATCCTCCATTCTGGTTGTATTATTATTTTTTTTTTCGCCACAGATTTTATTTACTGGAAATGTGTTCGCTCTCGTTTTTTTTCTTACAGCTTACTACAGGCCAGGGCGATATTTCACAATTTTTACATTTTCCTGAGAAAGAAAAACTACGAGAACCACCCACGTTTTATCGGAACAAATGTTTGCATGAAAACCCACGTCTTGACCACTTGTTTTTTGTTTTGGGTGAATGTGTTTTAATTTAAATTGTTTTCGTGCTGTTTTTGCTCTCTCCTATTTCTCCTTTATGCTCCCATTGTTGCAATTTATTTCCTTTGATAAAGAAAAATTGCAATTTGTTTCTGGCTCTTCTCCGGAACATATTTTCGTGTACACTTTGAGTTCGTATTTAGTCTCTAGTCTCCAGTGACTCTCAATAAGAAGTGGGATGATGATGGGTGGGTGGCTTTGTGTTTGTTTACATTTTGTGGATAATTAGTTTCTGACCAATCACGCAAGAACCGAATGCAAGGAGGAAGTGCAGTCGAGAGTTTTCTTTGTTGTAGATGCCTGAATGAAGTAGAAAATGAATTCAAATAAGTCTGCTGTAATAAAAAAGTAGCTGTGGCAATTAAATCAGTCAGCAGGGACTTATGAAAATTCCTATTTAAATCGTTCTCTTTTGTTATCGATAAATGTTTTGTCTTTCTAACTTTCTAACAACCAAGACGATTTTCAAATGTATGTCCTCCCCATTCACACCAAAGACGATAAATTATAAAAGATGGTTGATTTGAACATAATCGAGGTATCGAAAAAAAGAGTTGAGTAAAAATCATTTTGGGAATACTGTTTTTGGGGTGTTTTAAGAGTGCGAATTTGGTGTTTTTTGTGTTTCAATATTGACTTTCTAGCTTTCTTGTAATTGTGTATAGGGTGGGCCATTTAAAATTTTTAATTTGAATCGTCTAAGCGAAATGTACTCAAATTTCTGGTTTTATTAAAAAGAGGTTAAACTATGGCATTTAATAATGGAACACCATCCGATGAGTTTTCGCTTTGCCTAATGGGCTGAACATATTTTGGCAGGAGATGGAGAATTTTACCGAAAAATCGTGTTTTCAGAGATGAGATGAAGATCAATTTCAAAATTTCACGTGACTTTTGAGAAGCCAATGCATCCACAACCAGTCACTGTTTGATGTGGATTCTGGAATAGCGGCATCATTGGGTTATTTTCTACGAAAATGAAAAAGGAGCCGCCGTTACCGTCAACGGTGAGCATTACCGCGCCATGCTCAACGACTTCTTATTTCCAAAAATCCAAGAGAATGAGATGGACGAAAAGACGAGGCCACATGTGACACACCAAAGCAACTATCGACATGTTACGCACTGTTTTAGAAAATCGAATAATCAGCCGAAATTTTATGTCATTTGGCCGACTTGGAGCTGTGATTTGAGCCCTTTGGATTATTTTCTGTGGGGGCCATTAGGGACAAATGTTACGCAAAACATCCAGAGACAATTGAAGCGTTGAAACATGAAATCTACGTTGCCATTGCAGAGATTCTATCCTAAACAATCGAAATTGTACTGAAAAATTGGGTTGATTGGTAGAGGTACTGCCTAGCCAGTTGTGGTAGTCATATGAATGACTATTCCATATTCCATCCATTTTTAAATGAAAAAGTTCAACGTTTCCAAATTTGGAAAAATCAGAAATTTGGAAAAAATCATCAGTACATTTTTTACAGCCGATTCAAATTTAAAATATTAAATCGCCCGCCCTGTACAAACGAATGTGGAAAAATGAACCAGAGTTTGTGCGTTACTAAAGTGTGTTTTTTATATTATTTCAAAGAAGAAGCATATCGCCCATCTTGTACAATTTATCGTCTTTGATTCACACTAGGCAATTTTACTTGTCGCATCTCTCAGTTTGTAGGAGAGAGAGATAAGGGAAATGGAAAAACCACGCACCGGCAATTCCTTTTGTGTTTACCGTAGTGTGAAGTTGGCTGAAGATTATTTTCACATATTGTTTCATAAACATTTATTATAATTATAAATTGTAATTAATTGAATAAACTAAATTTTTGTTTTTCCATTTTTATTTTTATACAATAATCAGTACGAATAAATCACAGAATATCAGATGGGTTATGAAAACAAAAATTGCCAAAACCGTATTGCCTTGTGTGAACATAAGAGGCAAGTTTAAAAGATAATCATAGAAATTGGAAAATATAGTATTATTATGGCGCCAAGCTAAATCTCGAACGGCTAACGCATTTCAAGGAACGTTTTTTTTCCATGTTTTACCGGCGCTGACAAATTTAAATGTTTTTTCTGGAGTTCAATCTGGGATATACGTGCACGCTTACATAGGGTTGTAAAAGACGATTATCGATTAGCCGGCTGAACAAATATGTTAAACCTGCACCACACTGTGGAATCCACAGTGCGATCCAGTAACAGGTCTTAGAATCACTAGCTGACTCGATTTAACGATGTCTGTCTGTTCGATTGTCCGTCGTCAAACTACAGGTCGCAATTGTTGTTCATGAAATTTGGCAGAAAAAGATTTTTTTGAACCAAGGACGAATGATTTGGAATTTAAAGAAATTCTATTGATTTAAATATACATATATCCCACGCATATTTTAAGCCGGTTCTAGTAAAAATTAATCTCGAATTCCAAAATGAGGTATTGCACATGTATAGCTCTTGTTAGTTAACATCGAATAATAAATAGGGACTCTGTGACAAAAATACTATTTTGGTCACATGTAGGGTGCATGGGGAAAACAATGGAATTTTATTCTGAAATTTTACCTTAAAAACTACAAAATTAGCTGGTGAATCCCACAAGGTTGATTTCTTCATACTGGGCAGAACAGCCTTAGTGGGTGTGCGTTTCTGGAACAGTTTTTTTCGTATATGTAGGTGAGAGTGAGACAGAAAACGACATTAAAAGAAGCTAGTCGAATTTGACCTTAGTGTATATTTTAAAATGTTGAACCCTATGTAACTTTTTTGTTTATGAATAAAATTGAGTACTTTGAAGGAAAAAGTTTAATTAATTTAACGCCCTTTACTGTCGTTTCAAAAAAAGTCCCAATCAAGGGGGTAGAAAACGAGATAATAGAGGTAACTGTCGAAATTGACCTCGGATCCAAAAATTACCTAGGGACTAATGCAGCCCTTGCCAAAACTTGAAAAACGCTATGCACCTAGTTACGATCGGACTTTAAATGACAACGCAGCATAATAAACTAAAAGGGCGGTATATAGGGTGCACAGAAAAAAAAAAATTTGTGTTCCCAAAATCATTTCTAGCTAATCTTTAAATCTAGGGGGTGACTGGTGCAACTTTTTGTTTCGACCCACACTATAGACATGGTGATTTGTTTAATAAATCGAGACAAAATCATTGGAACCGCACACAACCGTTCGTTGTAAGCATTGTAGTTATAACCGGTATTCATTACAAACGTGTTCGACTTTATGTGCAAAATACAGGGTGGGACATTTAACATTTTAAATTTAAATCGGCTCTAAAAAAAAGTACTGCTAATTTTCTAATTTTTTTAAATTTCTTTTTTTTATTGGAAAGGTTGAACTTTGTCTTTTAATATTGGAACACAATATCATTCATACGAGAATGACAACTGGTTCGGCAGTACCTCATACCATCAACCATATTTTTCAGTACATTTTCGGTTGTTTCGGGTCGAATCTCTTTAATGGCAACTTCGACTTTATGGTTTAATGCTTCAATTGTCCCTGGATGCTTTGCATAACATATATCCTTAATGGCTTCCCAATGAAAATATTCCAAAGGGCTCATAATAACAGCTTCAAGGAGACCATTTGGCATCAGAATTTCGTCTGATTATACGATTTTCAAAAACAGTGCGTAAAATGTCGGTGGTTGCGTTGGCTGTGGTTGCCAGGCAGACTGTACAGCTGTTTCTAAATCCGCCAAGGTTTTTCATCGGCAGTCTTTGGCAACGATTACTTCGGCTACAAATCAAATGACTTATACGGAAGTCTCATTTGAATGACTGAGAATTACCCTTTGCGTATAATCTTCGAACTGTGCGTAGAGCAATCATCATATTTATAGAGCAATATCATTTCCACCAATTCTGTACTTTTATCAGTACTTTTTTTACAGCCGATTCAAATTTAAAATGTTAAATCACCCACCCTTTATTACACTCCGGCTTTCCTTTAAGGCGATAAAAAATAAGACCAAGTAATAATAGCTTGTGTGATGTACGATATAGTAAGAATTCTTTGGAAATCCTGGACTCGAAGGCATTAAACGTCCCACAAATGGACGGAACCATTAACTTTATAAACCCTTGAAAAATGTTTGTGTACTTAAAAACTATGTATTGATTTATGAAAGTAATATTTTCACGAATTTACCCAATATGCATTTCTATCAAATACTCTCACAAAATTAAAGTTTAGATCTAATAAATTTTTTGAAATGGTTCAATGATTTTAAGTAAAGAACCCATCATTCTTCTTATTTAAGAATTAAGAGGATTTCAGTTTTTCCTTTATAACGAAGAAATAAAATACATAAAGCTAGACAAAAATTTATGTGTAGATATAAATTATTTGTCATATCAAATGAAGTCGTCATTATGGTCCATAATAAATCAACTCCGACATTCTGTGCTTTACACCCAGTGTCACACGAACTCACAATGTCTCATGATCTAAGACTCTTAATTACCTCCGATGCACTGGCGCCCCAAGTTGGGTGGATAAATATATGAACGTATTTAGGGAATGCTTGGTGGGTGGTAGGGTGATGTAGGTAGCTTGTGCACTGAATGCCAACCTTTTATTTATGGAGCAACCGAGACTGCCAGAGCCAGCGAGATAGATAGATAAATTAATTATTCTGCAACATTTGCATACGCAAACAACACTGCAATGCGAGAGCAGTGCTATGGGAACAGCATCATCAGCAGCAGCAGCATCATCAGCAGCAACATTTGCATAAATTTCACATTCAACACCGTCATCTGTGCGCGCTAACTGCCACCATGCACTCACTTTCAGTCAGCCTTTTGTGACAAAGATCCTTTATGCAAATACTTGCTTACATGCATGCATACAAATGTATCTGCATATGTGACAGCGCATAGAGAAAGGGACCTAAGGGTAAAAAAAAAAAATTTTCATTTTTTTCTTTTTCTGATGTGGACAACATCTGAGCATCAAATGAGACCGATCCCATGCCCCAAAAGTGTTCCCTCCCATAGATATGCGAGTTTTATGAAAGCGAAAATAGAAATGAACCTAATCTTTAAAATGGCTCTCCTCAACAAAACTGGTTTTTAGCCTTAGGTCCCTTTCTATTATGCGCGTCACATATAAACATTAGGATGGGTCGCGAAACCTGTAGGTAATTTTTGCATACTGAACAAGACCTCGTACATGTCGACATGTAGTTATTTTTATGTCCTTCACCGAATTTAATCTGTTCCTAAGGAGCCTAACAATTAGTACACGCATCTTAAGTCAGTGTGGGCGATTTAAATCGGCTGTAAACAAAATGAATGATATTTTCGCTAATTTCTGGTTTTATTTGTCAATTTTTTAGTACATTTAAACGTTTCGGGTCGAATTTCTTGAATGAAAACTTCAATTTCATGTTTTAACGCTTCAATTATCTCTGAATAATTTGCGTAACATTTATCCATGATGGCTCCCTTACAAAAATCTAAGTCCAAAGGGGTCAAATCACAGTTCTTAAGCGGCCAATAGACATCACAATTTTGGCTGTTTTTTTTAATTTTTAAAAACAGTGCGTTAAATATCGAAGGTTGCGTTGGTTGTGTACCATGTGGCACCGTCTTTTTGAAACCGAATGTCGTCCATGTCATTCTCTTGAATTTTTGGAAACAAAAATTCGTTGAGCTCGGCGCGGTAACTCTCGCCGTTGACGGTAACGGCGGCTCCTTGCTAACTTTTGAACAAAAATGGCCCAGTTATGACGCCATTCCAAAATCCACGCCAAACACTGACTCGATGTGGATGCATTGGCTTCTCAATCGTCACTTGCGGCAATTTAGCTTATGGGCATAGCCACCGAGATGAAAATGAGCTTTATCTGAAAAACACGATTTTCGGTAAATTTCTTAATCTCCTGCCAAACAATCTTCAGCCCATTGGACGAAGTGAAAACGCATCGGATGGTGTTCCATTTTTAAATGACAAAGTTCAACCTTTCCAACAAAACCAGAATTTTAAAAAATTATTAGTACTTTTTTTACCTCCTTGAAAGAAAGATTAAAATTTAAAATGTTAAATCGCCCTCCCTATATAACGGATAACTCTAGATTAGTAGAGTAGACGACTTTAAAATAGTTGAGTCGATTTTGTTTGTAGGCGTTGTATTGTATGTGCTGTTGTAGGCCTTTAGGTGCTCACATAATTGAGATTTTTAAGCCATGTTTGGGTTAAACCTCGTTCAAAAATGGCGGTGGCCTCTATAGCCCGACAGGTTCTTTGTGTTGTAGAACCTGGCGTTCCAAAGTCTTGAAGCGTTTGGACTGCACAATACGAGGAAATGCGAATATTTACCATCAAAAATGGTTTTATTGTTTTCAAAGTATTCTCCAGCAGGATTCATACACTTTTGCATGCGCTCAAACCAATTGTCGAAGCACTTTTTCCACTCCGATTGAGACACCTCCAAAACATGTTTTTTGAACGCTTCAATAGCATCTTCTGGAGACGAAAATTGTTGACCACGCATTTTTTTCTTGGTGTGCGGGAATAAAAAGAAGTCTTTGGGTGCCAAGTCAGGGCTGCAGGGCGGATGATCCATCAAATCGATGTTTTAGCCGGTCAAAAAGGCGCTGGATTGAGCCGATGTGTGAGAGCTCGCATTGTCATGGTGCACAATGATTCGCCGTCTCTTGTTCGTTTCTTCGAAGACTTCAGGCAAACAAATTTTGGTGTACCACTCAGAATTGACCGTCCTTCGTTGCTCAAGCGAACAGTCGCCACATGACCAGTTTTGCCGAAGAAACAGACGACCATTTACTTCGAAGTGCTTCTTCCACGAACAATTTTCGTTGGATTTGGCTCGTCTTCGAAACCCACACGGTCGATTGCTGTTTTGTTTCGGGCTCCTACGCTTAGATCCATGATTCTTCACCTGTGAAGATCTTATGAACGTCTTTTGAAGCACAGCTATCGTAGTTTTTCAAAATTTCTTTGCACCAATCGACACGAACCTTTTTTTGAGCGGTTGTCAAATTGTGCGGGATCCAACGAGAACAAAACTTTTTTACGGCCGGGTGTTTACGCAAAATCGAATGTATGCTTGTGGAAGAATTGCCCAAGGATGCCTCTATCTCACGGTATGTCACATGACGATCTTGCAATATCAGTTCACTCACGCACGGCAACAATGTTCTCTGGCACAACGGCCGTTTTTGGACGACCTTAACGACCTTCGTCTTTGAGCGAGCGTCGGCCGCGATTGAATTCATTAAACCAGTTTTTCACAGTGCTATAGGATGGTGCTTCATCGCCATACAAATACTTAAGTTCATCGATGCAGTCTTGTCGTGATAATCCACGTCGAAAGTTGTGAAAAATGATCGCACAAAAATGTTCACGAGTTAATTCCATTTTTTTGCCAAATTGTTTTTTTTAAGTCACTGTAAACAACACAAATGATGGTCGTACGTCAAAACGTTCTGAGTACGTTTATGCTAAAAAAAAATGTCAAACTTTCCAATGGAAATGTCAGATGGCGCCAGGCAACACTTAGTGCTGCCTATGCCAGAATTATACATAGGAACCTAGTATATTAATACTCAAACTAAAGCAAACTTCACTTCGAATCTAAAAGTGGGCTAATTTTTAAGAATTAACTGTTGCTGGGGTTGGTCCTTTGACTAAATGGTGCCCAATAAGCGATCTTCAAACGGGCCATAAATATGAAAATTTATACTTTTCTTATTACTTTATGAAATCGATAGGGGATGGTTGATAAAATACGGCCTGGTTAACCCTCTACATAGTTCCTAGCTGATTTGAGGCCTTGCCGCTTGAGAAGCATAAAACTAAAGCTTTATAGGCTTTGTATATTACAATAAAATTAATAAATAATTTCTTCAAAGACTACCTGACTTCTGCATGGCAAAATGGTGTAAGTTACACTTTAGATTTGTTGTAAATAAATGTTACTCAATTTAGATTTAAATAAATATATAGGGTTTGATATAGGGTTTGTTGTTACACTAACTAGACAAACGAACACTGTTTATCAGCTACAAGCAATTATTATGTGGCGAACTTTTACCCTCAAGATGATATTATGTAAAATATTTAAACTTGCGAAATATAAAAACTTCTGAAATTTATGTGATCTACCCTTAATTTCAAAAATACTTCAAACTCGGATATCATAAGACTAAAAGAATCAGTGACGAACTTAACAGAATGAAATGAAACCTTTAGGCTTTAATGAAATTTGCCGTAACCACTCGTTGATGCAACGAATATTTTTTTCTTTAAGTGTCTGCATGTCTATTTATCAGTACACCAACATTTATATTGAAATATTTACTCTGTAGCCTCCTTATATTTATTGTTGTCTTTTTTTCTTCCTTTTCATATCGCAGGCAACGTTGAAAACGCCCTCACCATGACAAATGAATTGTTGCAACTGATACCCGATCACGAACGTGCCAACGGCAATAAAGTGTACTATGAAAAAGAACTGAAGGAGCTGCTAGTGAAAAAGAAGGTCAAAGGCGACGATGGCACCGATGAAACTCCCAAATCAGACTTGGTAAGTTTAAGAGAACACAAATGAAATTTTGTTTAGAATCTAATAGTTTTATTTTATTATTGTTCCCCCTTACAGCCCATTTCCAAGGCGGAACCCTCTATTTTCGATTATACCGAACGTAAGGCTTATGAATTACTCTGCCAGGGTAAATTGAAACCGACCGCCGATCAATTGAGACCTCTGCGCTGCCGCTATGTGGATAATAATATACCCTTCTTGAAGATTGGCCCCATGAAAATGGAAGAAGCCTCCAAAGATCCCTACATTGTTGTCTATCATCAGGCCATGTTCGATTCGGAAATTGAAATTATCAAGAAAATGGCACGACCACGTTTCCGTAGAGCCACTGTTCAGAATGCCATTACCGGCGAATTGGAAACGGCCAATTATCGTATCAGCAAATCGGCCTGGCTAAAGACCGAAGAACATCCCATTATCCAGAATATTGTACAAAGAACCGCTGATATGACAAATTTGGATATGTTGTCGGCCGAGGAGTTGCAGGTGGTCAACTATGGCATTGGTGGTCATTATGAGCCGCATTTCGATTTTGCTAGAGTGAGTATGAAGAAAATCTATTGAAACGTCAGTTATTAGGCCACATTGAAAGCAAATCACTGCTTAATGATTGCTAATGTGGGTTCCGCAATGGAAGTAGTACATTCGCATTGTTAGATGAGCTCACTGACTATAAGAAGAAATGCTCAAAATCTGTGCGTGCAGAGCTTGCTGGTAGATAAGTTGCAAAGGAATTATGGATTTTGAAAAAGTGCAACAATTTGTTAGTGTCAATGGTGTAAATTCAAGAGTTCAGCCTCTTTACAGTTATATTCCCCAGGGTTCTGTCCTTGGGCAAATTTTGTGTGAGTTGTTCACAAATGACCTCTTTCGGCTTGGGATAACAAGATTAATACATGAAATGAAAGTTTACTTGCCAATCATAAACATATTAAAAAGCCAACTATATGATACACCTATTTGGAATAGAAGAGTCGCAACGTATGTAGAATATGTAAGCAAGCCGTTTACAAAGTGACTCTGCCTCAAATACTCGTAGAAATCCAAACAATTGCCGAACTGGTCGTTTTTCGCTAGGTTTGCTAACCAGTGGCATAGATGATCAACATTAGAGTTTATATGTGACTTTATAGAGGCAGGGCTTCACAACGGGAGAGACGTTTGTTTGATGGCTGTTCTACGACATACTTATATACCTACATAGTCCAATTTCCCTGTAGATGAGTATTTATCCATTATTATATAATAGCGGCACGCCTCACAGTTATTTGTCTTTGATAATAAAATGTGCCCAATGAGAGAACGTTTTTTAGTGAACGATTTTAATAAAAAATAAAAAAAGTGAATAACGATAAATTCGAATTTACTTTTCGGCGACTAAAATTTGACTTTCCGTATGAAAAATTTAATCTTCTGAAAGTTATTTCGGAACAATGGCCTTCTAGCGTAGTTAGCATAAGTTAGTAGAAATAAACTCAGAACGGTCTTCAAGCATTTATTTCAAACCTTTAAAAAACTTTTATTTATTTATTTATTAAAAATGCCTCGAAAATAGTTTGTTTGGAAAATTTTTAAATTAAGGAAAAAAGGTAATTCAACATTTATTCTAGAAATTAATTTCAAATCTTTTTTTTATTTATTAAAAATGTTTTGGTAAACGCCTCGAAAATAGTTTGTTTGGAAAATTTTTAATTTATGAAAAAATGTATTCAACATTTATTCTAGAAATAATCTGGCGATAGTCTCCATCTGTCCTCCATGGACGCACTAAGATCACCTCTACAGAAATTTTCTACAAAATACGATTTTCCAGATGACGTATTTAATATCCTGGAAATAGAGATTTAGGCAAACGCTAAAGCTTTAATTTCAAACCGTTAACGAAACCCGAAAAGTTGTTTTATTTATCAAAAAAGTGTTGGATCATCAAAAATAGTCTGTTTGGAAAATTTTAAAATTAAATATAAAAGTTATTCAACATATCGTACCCTGCAGAAGGTCTATGGGTAATTTTTTTTAGTAGTCCTATTGGTCATACATATACCCACCAAATTGTTTGTCTATATCTATTTGTTCCGGATTTAGAAAAAGACCTATGTGCACTTCTTTATAGAAATTATCATGAAGTTATTGTAGAATTATTGTAGATTTTTGTTCTCATGGGACTTTTCAATTTCCAAATCAATAATTCTACTTAGCCTTTTTCATATTGCCCATATAATTGACAGAAAATTGAATTAATGAGTAAGAAGTAAAAACGGCACTAAGTTCGGTCGGACAAAATCGTATATACCCTCTACCATGGATAATGTTCATAATAGAAAAATCATAATAATTAGTCGTCTTTGTATGTGGGCTAATATGGTCCAGATCCTTAACAGTTAATTGCCATTCCATAGAACTACTTTGTACTAAATTTTATCCAAATCAGATAATAAATGCGGCTTTCAGAGCGTCTGGACCTAAAATCGGGAGGAAAATATAAAATTATTGAGCGATATGGTCTCAATAATAAACAGTTAGTGTTTCAGGCAATAAAACTACTTCGTTTAAATTCCGTCGAGATCAGACCATAAATGCAGATTCCAGACCACCGTTACCTGCACTCGGGAAGGTACTTTGTATGGGGGCTATATCAAAACATTTACCGATTTGGCCCATATTTAATCCTAAATAGGCCTTGTCCAAAAGGCAGCTGCATTCCTAGTTTTAGCAGCCTAGGTCAATACCAAGGTACCGACTTTTCAACAAATTACCCCTAAAAAGGGTGATTTTTAGGAATTTTGTTTGAGTCCTTGTATAGAGAACTTTTTCCCTCTAAATGGATTTGGTCCATTATAAATCTCAAACAAAATGCAAGAACAATGCATTTCTCTGCAAAGTTGGGACTTTTGTGCTTTCAACAATATATATATATCGAGCCATAAGCGCTAACCTATCGTAAGTCAAATTTTTGGAAAAAAAATTTTATTGCTGAAAAATAATCGTTAGGACAAGCCTCATCGTTTTGTATTTTTAAAATGACAAAATTGTTAGTAAAACATCAAAAAAAAAGCTTTTGCATTTTATCGTAAATGATTGTTTAAATTTTATTGTGTAGCAATTTTATCGTAAGTCACACATCAAATTGCTGCAGCAATCGCAAATGTGTTCAGATTTTTTTTTTGTTTTTTGATACAGTTATATGAGTAGGTAGAAATCTTAAATTTTTGCATTAAAACATTTGCATTTTTAATAAAGTTGTTTGAAATAAATAATAAAAACCGTCTCCTGTAAAATTTGCATTTTTTCACTTACGATAGGTTAGCGCTTATGGCTCGATATATACAAACGAAAATGCCAAAATCGGTACACCCCCATCCTATGGTGGAGGATAGAAAAAGGCATATGTGAAAAATTATCATTTTTTTCATTTTTATACAGAAAAAGCTATACTAAAAGGGCGTATGTGTCATTTTTGTATATATTGTTGTGTCACACAAAATCGTTATTAAACTCAAATATACAATTCAACTGCAATAACTAATTTTTGGAAATCTGCGAAATGAATAAATGCAACATTTTTTTGGAGTTTGGAGCTTGAAGTTTGTAAAGCTCAATTGCTGTATCAAACAGTCACAAAAATTTGTTTTTTAACATTTTCTACCGTGTGACTTTGACAGTAACGAAACGCCGCCGTCTACTAGACGGTGTGTTTGCATTACTTCGCTAACTTACTTTTCCTTCCCCCTATGAGAAACAACAAAAAGATTTAAATTCTTTTATAACAATTTTAAATCATTGCCTTGTCGAATAAAACACGCCATTATCTAATATTGTAGCTATTATCTCGTGGTAGTCTCTATGACAAAAAAATTCCATTTTTCATCCCTAGTCGCACTTAGATCCGCTTAAGAACAATTTCCTTACATAACATTTTCTAGGTGACGAATTTTATAATCAGACAATTTTTAGACAAACGACCATCTTGCAGAAATATTTGAAATAAGCTATAATCTGATGGTGGTACCTAATAATGAAGGTGTCTCTTTTGGTCATCCATGTACTTACTAAATTATTTGAAGAAGCCAGCAGTTGGTGTGAACATAACTTTTAACTTCAAATTTACTTTAGATTGCTCAAACTGCTGTCTCTTCAGATTTTTTAAATTTTTATTTATCATGAAATTATTGCTAGATTATTTATTCTTCGGATGCTGTCTCGTCACATATTTTGAATTTTGCATTTATCCATTGTTAACCCGTTTTGGGGACCGCGGATTTTTTATATCGCTAAAAGTGTACTTCAAATTTATCGTCGCTCACATGTCTGAAAATACAATTATATGTTTCTAGTAACAGCAAAATTTGATTATCTTTAAATCATCTATGGCCATGAGTTTTAGTAAATGTTTGTACGGACCCTGTTAAGACCGTTTTTCTGACAACTAGAACCCATAGGTCCTAAAACCTTAAATTTTAAGTGCATCTCCATTAACGAGCCCAAGTTTCGTTCATAAATAAAGTAATACGGGTTTTTTGGCCCTGTGGGCTTTTGTATTACTATATGAATTAATAAAATAAAATAAAAATAAAATATGTGGGATATATGGGCAAACACTTTAAAATTTTATTTTATAAGTGTAACTTTTAGTCCCTTTAAAGTCACTTTTCTTCCATTTACAATCTCAAACAGCTAATGGCTAAAAGCCATCATCTGCAAAATTTCGAAGCCCTCGTTTGTGTTTTTTGGCCGTAGTCATGCTTTCAAAAGACACAAAGGCGTGCGGACGATTAAATAGTCTAAGTATTTTGGGACAACAATCCTTATAGGATAGCAAGCGGAACAACAGATTTAGTGCACACTCCGTGCTATAAGTTAGTTTATAAAAATATTGATTTCATGTCGTATATTGTTTGTTAAATTAAAAAGATTAGATTATTAATGGACACTAATTTTTCACTTTCATTCTACGTTTCTTTTCCTCTAGCGTGAAGAAATCCGTGCTTTCCAGGGTTTGAATACCGGCAATCGCATTGCCACGGTTTTGTTTTATGTAAGTCTGCTATTATTGTGGTCCTTTAGACATTTTCTCTACGCTCTTTTTTTATTTTATTTTCAGATGAGTGATGTAGAACAGGGTGGCGCCACCGTTTTCACCGCCATCAATACCGCCCTTTGGCCCAAGAAGGGAACAGCGGCATTCTGGTTTAATTTACATCGTTCGGGCGAGGGTGACTATCGCACCAGACATGCTGCTTGTCCTGTACTTACCGGTTCCAAGTGGGGTAAGTGCGCAAAATGAAATATGGGATACAAATTCCAGTAGCAGTATAATTTATATATACTTAGTAGGGGCATAAATACTGTTACAACATTGAGCACACCCATTTCAATAGTAGATCTGAACATACCCCGTTAATGTCATATGGGTTTTGAAAGCTAACCTCAATAGCGTTAGTCTCTAACGGGATTTTAAAATAGTTTCAACTTTCTTCAAGGAGTGGTCAGATAATGAGAACCGTATCGCTGTAATAGCGCTTTTCAAGTTTGAAATGAAAAAAGCGATATTTTCGGGCCGCCTACGCTCTGTTCGAACACCGCATGTAATCAAAGCCGTTAAATCAAGAATTCACAGAAATCCGCACCGAAAACAGAAAATCATGGCCCGTCACGCAAAAGTCCATGAGCCGAATCATTAAAAAAGACTTGGGACTTGGGGCTTTCAAACGACGTACCGGACATTTGTTGACTGCAGCTTTAAAAAAATAGGATTAAAAAATGCAAACGTCTTTTGGTGAAGCACGCTGATAACTTGCACAGAAAAATTTTGTTCGCCGACTAAAAAATTTAACAAGCATAATGATAGAGTGTATGTGCGGTCATCTAAGGAAGCATCTGAACTGATCCCAAGGGTGAAAAAGGATCATCACCCAGCTTCAGTCCTGGTTTGGGGGGTGTCTCTTACGAATGGGTCACTGACCTGCATTTCTGCGAACAAGGAGTCAAAACATCGGCCAAAGTTTACCAAGAAACCATTTTGGAAGCTGTTGTGAAGCCTCTTAACAATTCCCTGTTCCAAAACCAGCCATGGACTTTCCAGCAGGATTCTGCACCGGCCCATAAGGCTAAAGCGTCCCAGGCCTGGCTTCGAAACAATTTTCCAGCGTTAATTTCCTATGAAGAATGGCCCTCAGGCAGTCCAGAGTTAACCCCTTGGATTACAAATTGTGGACGGTATTAGAGGACAAGGTTTCTCACAAAAGATACCCCAACATTGGATCTCTTAAGACTGCTTTGGTTCGAGCTGTGGCCAATTTTCCAATGGACGAGGTTGGTGCAGCTATTGACGATTGGCCAGTGCGAATTAAGGCGTGTGTAAAGGCAAAAGGCGCCCATTTCGTATAAGTAGATTATTTTTGGATACAATATACATCAATAAATATATTAAAAAATATTTGGTCCAAAAACATTCAGTACTTTTTATTTTACAGCATAAAACGTGTGTAACAGTATTTATGTCCCTACTAAGTACAGTCTTCGTTATTTTCCTCGCTACGTCCTTACAGATGAGTGTTTTCCAAAAGGCTGTAGGTACAAGTGGGTCGAGTGCTCTTTCAAAGTCAATGAAGACTAGATGGGAGAGGATCTCCATTCCACACATTGTTCAATTATAATGCGGAGACTGTTTTTGGGATCCAGTCTAGCCTCTTCGCAACGAAAATCTTTATCCAGGAATTTAGCTAGTCTTCTGTGTATAATTTTAGAGATTACCTTGATTTTTTACCAAGCTTAGTGGTGTGATCCCTCTCCAAGTTTTGCATTCCGTGA